>OX638361.1:17465329-18952047 GCA_951812935.1 Hermaeophaga mercurialis | reverse complement strand
CCCTGCAACATCCTGATCAAAACATTCGGTTGATTATAGAGACGCTTCTGTGAAACATCGAGTCGATCCTGATAAATAAGTTTCGATCTTGAAATTTCTACTAGTAAGTTTCGTCTAATAATTTTCTGGATACTTGGATATTTGTGTCCTGTGAGGATTCGGGAAGGGTTATATTTTGGCGTGTAAAACTATCTTTCCTGTCAAGACTTCTGAAGTAAATTTGTTATTTGGATATGAGAAAATATTGAGTTAGTTGTTAGTTTAATTTGGTAGAAAACTGTAAAAAACACAAACCGATCAAATTTGACCTTTTGGCCGAGTTTATCAATTCCTTTTAAAGAAATATTCCCATTTATATACCAGAACTTTAATGTAAAAGTAATAAAAAACTCAATTTATCTAAGCGATTGGAGAAAAAAGGAAAACTTAAAAATTTCATGAGTTACCATTTTAATGTTATTTTCTATCCGAGACCATTTCAAAATGTTTTAAGCTCGAGTTTAATCTGTCTGAATATCGTTAACATTTTTTTACAGAAGATTAACCAGTTTATGGAGTTACTGAACGTTCAAAACAATACTTTCCGCTTTTCCAAGTTTTCCGATTCGTTTTCATGTTCCATACTTTTCAGCAGATGTCGTTTAGTCCTAATTTTTATGATCAATCGATGAATACCAAATAAAAAATAAAAAGCTTGGGTCGATCACTGAATTTATTTATAGGATTCTTTTTTGTTTCGAGTATTTTAATTTTAAATTGATTTTTTATTTCCATTAAAATTGTTTCGGTGTGTTGCTACGAGTGGAAGGGGTTATCGAAAAGAAAATCATTTCGAATACAGGGTGTTTCATGACGATAGGCAATTATTTGTACATAGAAAAATAATTCGAATTGAAATTTGAAAATTTGGTTACAAAGGTTAGTTATAAATAACAAAAAAAATTTCAACTTCCGTTTATATTATAATACATATAATATGTATTGTAATTATTTTATTATGGGGAATGTGTGTGATCGGATTATGAATTCATTTGAATAAAAATAACTAAATTTAAATTTATTTAATATTAATGATATTAAATTACGTAATTTGGGCGTCAAATTGTAAATAAAAAATTATATATTAAAACATAAACACCTACAAAAAATTAAAACTAATAAATACTTAAACAATAAAACTTGAAACCATTATAGAAAATATAATTGTCTGTTTAAATGATTTTGGAATTTGCAAAATAGTTATTTATTATTTTATTACCGAAAAGTTCAATCTTATTGTAAATGAGGTTTTTTTTTCAATAAAAATGATGATGATGACATTAAAAGAGGAAGAAACACTTCACTTATTTATTATTTTATAATATAATTTGTTTTTGATTTACAAGTTTTTCAACGGCTTATAAATTTTAACTTTATGTCATATGATAATTCACGACTAAAATCAGAGAGAAAGTTTTCAAAAATAACTTTAAATACATCAACATCAATATTTCACCATATTTCCTGTTATAGTATTTATGTAATTTTAATCTGTCAAACATTCTTTTAAATCTGAATAGGCAAATGTGCTTCCTTATATCATTTTCTTTAAATAAAAAAATAACTGACCTATGTCAACATTATTTTACTATTTTTTTTTATTTTTTTACAAATTTAGTATTAAAATCTACAAAATTAAATAAATCTTACTATAAAATACTTGCATAATACAATTTGGTTAATAATTTTGAACTTTATAAACATTTTAAAGAATTTGAATTTGCAAAAGTGTAATTATAAGGCACTGTGACATCAGAGAAAAAACCTCATATTGTAAAATTATTTATTTATTTAATTCTTGTACTATATCTGATCTTATTACATCCTTTAAGATAATAACCAATTATTTTTATGAGATCTCATATTTAAGAAATACATGCTTATAAATTCATATTTTCCCGTGATGTCATTTATTCTTATTAATATAATATTTATTATAAAAGTAAATTTTTATTCTAAATCTCAAATTACTTGTTTCTGATTTACAATTTTGCACTCATTTAAATTGTGCGGATTAGTAATAACTCGTTATAAAAATAATTTGCCCAATTTCTCTCAAAAAATCGTAATTCGCACACCCATAATATCAAAAAACAAAAACCTTACTTGAATAATATAATTTTCTGATAAATAAATCGAAATAAAATTTATAATTTTAAAAGTTTCATACTTGCTTTGCGAATAATTTTTTTTAATTAATAACCCTATTCACTTTATTCTTTTCGAACACTTGTTATTCTAACCCGTATTTTAGATTGTGTTACTTTTTTCTTCTTTTTTTGTACTGTTTAGCTTTTCTTTGTAATTTTCTTTTTATAATTGGAATTTCTTATTCAAATTACGTATCAATCTTGTGAAATATTTTAACATATCACAAAATCCCTCTTGAGACTTTTTAAACTATTTGGCTGTCAATATTCTTTAATTATTTTAATTCTATCTGAATTCATGTGTTTTCTTTGTTGTACTAATTCATTCAAATCTTCTTTTATTTAAATTGTTTTATATCTTTAACTTCAAATGTATTTATTAAATTTCGTCACTCTCATCTCACTTTTAATCAGTGTTTTATTTTTCATTATCATCTTTACTATGACTATAACATTTTCTTCTTCATATTCAAATTCCATTAAAACGTTGTTATTATTATTATTATTATTATTATTATTATTCTCCATTACTTTTTATACATAATATTTGGTTTTTATTTTCTAGCCTTCTTCTAAACTCTGTTGAATATTTGCTATTTTTGAGCTTTTACAAATATTTTCTATTAAAAATTAAAATAATAATTTAAAATCAGGTATCGCACTAAAATTTTTTGAATAACAAAATAATAATTTGAAATAAATTGAATAAATAGAAAAGTTTGTAAGAAACAAATTTATTATTAAATTGTATTATGTCATTGATTATTAGTATACATTTTGTTGAAAAATTCATAAAAATGTTGGACCATGACTAGTTTTTATTTTCATTACAATAAAAAAATAATAAGGAGAAGTGGTTTGGCGTATTCACTTTTAAGAAAAAGGGTTTGGGGGTTAAAATTGTATTAATAATTTATCAGGAAGCATGTTTCAATAACGAAAATTTTTTTGTAAATTTGATGAACGTTGCTGCCAAAAGTGTTTTTTTTTTTGGAACAAACAAGAGTTTTTGTATTTTGTTTCTTATTATTTATATGATTTAAGTACTATTTCTCATTATTTGTGGTATATATTCGTCGTTTTTATATTCCAGTTTTTTTATTTTTTCAATTTGGTGTTGAAATTAGTTTCTTTTAATTAATAAATATAAATTAGTTTTTTTTAGTTACAATTATGGCTCTGGCAAAGCCAATTAGTAATAATTTAATTTAACAATTTTTATAAATTACATCGTTTGAATACGACCTCTGACCATATTAACAATAAATTCAGTGGTGCACCATAAAGGGTTAAGCTCGTTTTCGACTAATGAATCAAATAAGATATATATCTATTAATGTACGGAGTGTTATCTCAAACTAAATTAACTTTAATCGAAAAATTAAAAAAAGCTATATTAAAACCCAGTTAAAGAAAATAAATATGTTAATAACATTCGTCATGTAAAGGTTACATACATAAAACTAGTTCTTTGATTAATTAAATAAATATGTACTTTATAAATCTTACTCAAATTCTGAAGAAGAGTCTTCATTTATTCTGATAATGTTGGATTGTATGGGAGTTAACCCAATATACTGATCTTCTTTTTTTATGACCTGCTCATTTATTTTTGTTAGTTCTGAAATTCTTTTAATTATTTCAACATCCGATTTTACACTATTTTCTTTTTTAATCACATAATTTTCATTACTTGTTTGTGGAATTTCATGATCTTGGGATATTTTATTATTTAGCTACAGTTTCCAAAACGTCATATTTTTAAATAAAAGAAAAAGAAAAAATTTAAGAAAACAATCACTCACATTCGCCACTGCCTGAGAACTTAGAGGGAGAATAATACTTAAATAAATGCGTGCGCGGGTTTATTGAAATGACTTGATTTGGCCAACTTAACTTCACAACATTAGATATCAAGTGGTTATACGTGGTATAAATAATATTTAAACGCCCATTTCTTATAAAGTTCTTAACATTAACAAGAACTTATATTGGATTTACTTGCAGTTTAGAATAGAAATACAATAATTTATTAAATTTCACAGCTTCCAACAAAAATACTCTCAAAAAACATCCCGACATTTCTGTAAATTACCTCATTCCCTTCAGTGAGTTCATCTAAGTAATTAACTGGAAGTGTTCTCGTCGCAAATTAAAAAAATAGAGCAGTCGATAAAGATAGCAAAAACAAGATCTCAGATAAAATTATCCCATTAGATAGATCCATCTGGGGGTTAAGAGGGACCGGACGAAGATGGGGAGTGATTGATCTTCTCGAGTTGCCTCCGGGTCAAATTGGTTTTTGGTACGGAATTGCTGACAAACGAACTAACCAGAACACTCAACAATCCCTACAGGGAGATCCCTGTTGGCTCAAGAGTTATAAGCATATTCGGTCTATCTGGCACGTTTTCATTTAATGAGCAAATATAGATATTACGGGAATACCCCAACGGATTAAAAATAAACCTCTTTAATATATTTCCATTATTTTTGAGAATGAAAAGGGTTTAATTTATACGAAACTGATTTGGCATCAAGACACTGTTCTGTAGAATGCCTTCATATTTTGTAAGATGATAACTCATAGATGAAGCAATGTTTATTCTATGCCAAGTTTGATTTCGTTAAGTAATTTTAGATATACGTCCGTGAATCTGTTTCCAGAACTTTGGGTATATCATTTAAAACTCATTTTCTTAGATTCATACTATACAGGGTGATCAACTTATACTCCGAAGTTTGGTATCTCCGTTATCTTGAGAAATAGAAAAGAATATTTTAAATAAAAGTTATAGATAGAGTCAAGCTTCACATTTTAAAATTATTTCGTAATATACAGGGTGTCTCATAATAACTTACGTTTAATGTCCAATTTACATACAGAGTACGTTTATAGTCAAGGATATGCAATACCTATCAATATAAATTATAATGTTGACAATATAAAATACCTAGCCATAGTATAGAATAAAGGAAATCCACAATTAGAAAAAACATTAAAATATAAATACATTAAACTATAAAAATATTAGAATATTAAACTAGACACAAAATAATTCCAAGAATTAAATTAAAAGCAGTTTAAAATACAAAAATGAAATTTGGAATCGAATACATTTTTTAATTCGTTATAAATTAAAAATATGATGCACGTTCAACGGAAAAGCTAATGTACTCTGCAATGCTGTAGTAAGAGTTTTCTGACAAATGATTTTTAGCAAATTTATAAAATTTTAGTTATTTTTTTGTATGGGAAAAGTTTGTCTAATTTATTAAACAAACTTAAGTCAAGTCAATTTAGCTGTTGACAGGCGTGAGTATATATTTTCGAGATAATTTGCAATACTGGTGTTGTAATTGTGAAAAAATATTTTATATTTTTTTAAAAGTTCTTTACAATCAGACCGGTTTGTTGAACCATCCACAATTCGTAATGCTGCCTTTTGAAGTACGTATTAAACATAATAGACATGAAGTGTGAAATTAGCCCGGCAAGAGGTTTATAAAAATGTAAAAACATACGGGGTATTCAAGTAAAAAAAACATTTGATATACTGTGACCTCATGAGAAATAATTCTGGAGATATCAAACTTCGCAGTATAAGTTGATCACCCTGTACATTAGGGATAAAATTGTATCAGATTGAAGTAATTAGCAAATTCTCTTGATGTGATTAGCTCCAATGAATTACTAATACTAGGAAAATGACAAGGTTATTGCCAATAACTTATACTTATACACGTGGCTGGATTTATGGAGCGTATAAAAATTATAATATAAACATTAATTTTAAGAGAGTAATAAACGTTTGCATCGATTGCATTTTTTCTCTAAGAGTCAGATAGAAACAATAGAGATTTTTATGCATTTATGAATTTTATCCCAAACATAATACTTGATTTTTAAGAAATATGGGTTTATCAAAAAAATTGGCTATAAATCCACCTTGAGATCATTTTTGAACCAACATGAATCTAATAGGAAACATACAAAGTGCGCCAAACAGAATTAATACGTTTTCTTTTATTCTTGATACTTGGTATTAAATTTATAAAAATATTTTTTTCTTTCAAAACAAAATATAACATTTCAATAATACATATTGGAAGGAGGAAATTTAGTGTGTCACTACAACCATTTTGCCTAAAGTTATTACTCACTCTGTTTTTCTAAGAATAAATGATTCTCTAACCGTTCAACTTGTTTTCGCAAAAATTCCACATCCTTCGGAGTTTTTTACTGCGTACCATAAACAGTAAAAGCCTTTAATAAAATTTTTATAAAAAATATAGGATTAGGATAATTTTTCACGGGTCCCTTCACCCTTGCGCCCTTTTATTTTTCATTATCCCGGATCCAGCACATAATCCGAGCAGAAAAATTTTATTTAGACAGCTCCGCTTAGCCTTCTTTTCTTCCTGCTCCGGCGACGATGTTGTCGCAGAGTAAACAAACTGCAGGGGCCCAGTGGCGTGCACAGATCGATACGTAAGTTAATCCGCCGATTGCAGAGTTCTCTAAATCCACAGAATGCAATCTGGTTAAATAAATCTCTGGAGCGAAGAAGTCGAAAGGAAGGAGTTTAGCCAACTCTTTCAATACTGGAGTTGGTTCTACGTATTGGTACCCAGAACTGTTGTACTACCTATAGAGCCTCAGGATGGTAGAATATAGTATGTACTGAAGTATTATGATTTTGGAGCAGAAAACTGATCTGAAAATCAGTAAAACTGCTCTGAGAATCGCACGACTATTTGATCAAAGAAGGCTAAGCAAAGAATACAATACCCTTTAATTTTTACCGATTTATTAACCAGAAATAAATAAATAAATTTTGAGATTCGAGATTAAGTTTTAGATTTCTCGCCTGAGGTGCTTGTTGATTGGTGACACGACAAATTCGGGGCAATTAAAGGGTTCATGTCCACCTGCGGTTTTGATTGCGAATTCAATGTTTATTTAACATATTTTTTAAGAAAAATATATTCTAATGAGAATAACAAGGGCAGCTAAAGTAGAAATGATTAAGATAATGTAAAATATTATGCATAGCATAATTGGTTGTTACTCAAAAATGGACTGTATTTTCGAGTGGATATTAATAATTGTCTATACATAAATGCTATGTGCTTATCTTCTTAAACAAATCAGTTGCATCCAATGAAATAACTGATAAACCGATCTATTTTTTAACAACTTTAATTCAAAATTTACACAGTAACAATAACGAGTTCTTGTATGGTTTACGTAACAGTTGACACACATTTCCAATTATTCAACTTAAAATAAACTTAATTTTAGATATGTCGTCTGAAGAGTCATTAAACTTGGGGATGACAATTTATGAATGGCGATAAACAACTTGAGAGTATCTATTTTTGGGCGGAGAGTGAGTATCTGCATTGCTGAGTGACTTCTTAACGACTTTCTATTTGGAATTTTAGTGACTGTGATTGTAACGCTGGGGGTGATCACGACTGATTGGTTAATTGGGTGCTCAGAGGGCAATTTTCATTGGTCAATTTTTGTAGCGTATACTAGACAAATGTTGATTTGGTTGAAGTAAAAATTGCGGACGTGATCATTTGCATGCATAAAGTTATTTTGGAGAATGTGCAGCGTGTACTAATATGAGTTGAATATTGTTTTAACTTGTTTAAAATGAGTGAATTTTAAACAGATAATGATGGAATATAAGCGTTATATAGGGCACTTTTGAAATGGTGGAGAATGGTATCGAATATTAAGTAAAAACTATTGGATTATTGAAGAGAATGTTATTTAAACAAATTATCCATTTTTTTGTTAAATTTGTAGGGTTTTGGTATAAATTTAACGGGTACTTCTAGCGATTTCTCTAGAAGTCTTTATACGAGGATGTATCAGAAAATAACAAGACTGGTGCTATAGTATAATAATGAAACATTTATTTAAAAAACTTCAACAACTGTTCTTCAAAGTACTCTCCATTCTGTTTAAATACACTTATCCCATCGCTTTATCCACTTGTCATAAACTTCTGAGAAAACATTTTTTGAATCTAGTTTAGTATACTCATTACAGCGTTGTTGAGCTCTAAATCCGACTTAAATCTTCGACCTCTCAATTTTTTTTATTTCAGGAAACAAATGGAAGTTACATGGAGCAAGGTCGGGAGAGTAGGAGGGGTGAACCCCTAATTCTTCAATTGTTCATTGACAAATCACTGTACGAAGCATTGTCGTGATGCAGCATCCAACCAAATTCTTGATAAAGCGGTCGTGTTTTTTCTTTAATTATGCCTTTAAGGATCCTCGAAGTACATTAGAATAGTACTCCCTAGTTACTGTATTTCCTCTAGGTACAATGTGATCGTAAATAACGCCACAGTTTTGGCCTTCTGCGGTTTTGGGCTGCCTTTATGCTTCCATTGCATACAATTCAGGATTGTAATGATAAAACCAACTTTCGTCGCATGTACCGACATTATTTAAAAACTGTGGATTACGTTGCAGTTGCCTTTTCCACTGCTGACAAATTGTCACTCGATTCGCTTTTTGTTCATCGGTCATCACTTTTGGAATCCATCTTGCTGCGACTTTCCGGTACCCAAAATCTTCATGAATAATTTTTTGAGCGGAACCATAAGACAAATTAACAATGTGAGAAATTCGTTCTATGCCAATCCGGCGATCATTTTGCATCGTTAATTTCTGTAATTTTGTGTAAGTTGTGGTTGACCAGAACGAGGTTGATTTTCAACTGATTCACAACTGTCTTTAAAGTTCTTATGCCACTCAAATACTCTACATCGTGATAAACTATTATCTGAATATGCAATTTTAATCATTTTAAAAGTTTCATTTGGTGTTTTACTCAACCGAACACAAAATTTTATCGAATATCTTTGCTCCACTTTCATTTTTTCGACGGGTACGCAAAACACTGACAATTCAATAATTAATTTGTAATAAATGTCAAAAGTTAAATCAAAACCTACTTGTGGAAAAGTACATTAAAGATAAAGCTTTCATGTCACGTTTTTTTGTGTAATAAAATTCTACCTCTGAAGAAGTTACAGCAACAGTCTCGTTATTTTCTGATACATCCTCGTCTTGGTTTTCTTTAAGTGCTGCTGCTCGATAAATCTTCCTTTTAGGTAACTCTAGGACCATTTCTGGGCCATCTTGTATAAGCAAAACAGCCTTCTTACAAATATCGTAGCTCATACCTTTGGAATGTGTGAGTTATCCCGGTAATAATTCATAAATGAAGGACATACCATCAAAAATGTTTTCTCACGACTATCTTAACTGAAATTAATTTATTTCGTGTGTAGAATAGGAAACGTACACCGTAGACTTGTTACGCCACTCGGCTTAGATTTGTAATTCAAATAAGCGAAATGACGCAAAGACATCTCCGTGAAAATCAACGGACCATTAATACTTATCATCTTGTTAAATTGTTAAACGCCAGTTTATCCTCGTTATTATGTTCGACTATTTGTTATTTTGCCTTCACGCTTTGTTTGCTTGCCGCGTAGAGCCTAACCCCAGAGTGCCGTTTGGACTCGACATTTACATGCGAAAGCCACTCTTCGGATAACAATTATTTACTTTATTGTCACCACAATGTGTCCAGGGACGTTCGAATAATTTCAACAATTTATCTTTCGCTGCGTAAACACGCCACAGAATGTATTTAAGAAAGGGGATGCAGCTACATCAAAATTCCTCTTTATTACTTCGTACCACATAAATTGAGAGGAATTCGCGATTATCGCAATACTTGCTAAACATGGAAATTTATTCTCAATACGTGGTCCCAAAAGTTAAGTTCACTATGTCTGAAAACGTTAGACTTGATGATGAAATTCGGTTTTAGCATTAAGTTCATTTGAAAAAATAAGCCTCAGGAAAAAACACAATTTTGGGAATCAATAGTTTCTTCTACAATTTTTTAATGCCATCCAAACTTTATGTGATTTTCTCTCTTACCCTCCCTATGGTCGTTTTTAAATAAAGTTTCATAAAAAAAAAGGTTTTCCAAAACGATCGAAACGTTCTAAATTTTTTGAAAAATTCTCATCTTTAAAATTACTTTAAAAAAGTTATTTTTTTCGAACAACTAATTCAAACTATTATTAATAAACGGAACACTTCAGGGATGTTTTCAGAGACCACTAATAACAAACTATTTAATTGAATCAAATTTTCACAATTTAGCAAAAATATATCAAATTTAATGAAAAAAGGTAATAATTCCTTTTAAAATTGATTAGAAAATTAAATTTTGTTTTGATTATCATAATGAAAAAACGTAATTTCATTAAAGAATTTCCACTTGTATAAAATTTTAATGAAATAAAAACAATTATTTTGATTAAAAATGTGCCAAAAAAACCATTTCTATAAGAAAACGAAAAAATGTAATAGTAATTTTTTTCTAGAATAAAAAGAAATATTGGGTTAGAAATTATAAAAAAGATACATTTTTAAAAGAAAAAGATACATATTTATAAAAAATTATCGCTTTTATTAATATTTCATAAAAAAAGTTCAATTTTAATTCAAATTTAATGAATAAGGTTTCGTTATAGATTTTTAAAAACAGTCGAAACGTTGTCAATTTTTTGAAAAATTGTCGACTTCAATCATTTTATTTTAAATATTTCACTTTTTTCTACCATTTAGTCCAAACGGAACACTTCAGGGTTGTCTCCTGAGGCCACTATTAACAAACTTGAATTAAATAAAATACCTTAAAGAAAAAGATAAATTTTCATTAAAAAGGGTCGCTTTTATTAATATTTCATTAAAAAAATTTAATGAATAAAGTTTCGTAATAGATTTTCCAAATCGGTCGAAACGTTGTCAATTTTTTGAAATCTTTGAAAACTTGAATCTTATTATAAAGACGTCATTTTTTTGACCAACTATTTCAAACGGAACACTTCAGGGTTGTTTCCTGAGGCCACTATTAACCAACTATTTAATTGAATCAAATTTTCACAATTTAGTAAAAATATATCAAATTTATTGAAAAAAGATCATTCTTTTTAAAATTAAATTTTGTTTTAATTAAAACATAATGAAAAAAGGTAATTTCTTTAAAATTTCATAAAAGAATTGCCACTTGTAAAAAATTTTAATGAAATAAAAACAATTATTTCGATTAAAAATGTACCAAAAAACCATTTCTAAGAGAAAAAGTGTCTATTATTTTTGCATAAAAACATATATTTTGTTTCGTAATAGATTTTGCAAAACGGTCGAAACGTTGTGAATTTATTAAAATTTCATGAAAGAAGTTCCACTTTTATACAATTTTAATGAAATAGTATCAACAGTTTTTTTTTATATAAAAACAAATACTTTGATTAAAAATGTACCAAGAAAAAACGATTTGTAAACGAAAAAGATACAATTTAATAAAAGTCTTCTTTTTTTCCTAAGATAAAAAAAATAAACCACAAGCAAAAACGTATAATTTTAAGAAGCAGTAGTTAATTCTACAATTTGCTACATGCCATTCAAACTTTATGGGATTTCCTCTATCTCAGTTACAGCTTCATGTAGGTCTTCGCTAACTCTTTCTGATCCTCGTGGTATTTCTTGATTAGTAGTCATTAACCCCCTCCCCCCCCCCCTATTCCGATATTACATAGACCAAATCAAGTTTAATCTAACATTGTTCTCAACCATCTTATATATAATTTGTATAACGCTTTCTGAAATCGTTGCCCCGCTCGGCTTTTTACAAAAACTTATTATTCAAAGTCCGCCGAAGCCATTCACATTTCAAATTCAAGCTGCTACCGGAATTTCAAGAGCACATCTTCCAATGTAATTTCAAAACTTGCTGTTTACGTTTCCGAGTTTTCTTTGAAAGTACTTAAATTCATTTGCATGATTGCGTCCTACATTTGGTGGCTCTTCAAAGTATCCGAGCTTCAAATAAGTAGACAACTGGGAACTTTTAAAAATATATTAATTTTAAAAGGAATTGCTCGGGATTTGAATGAAAAAAATTTAAATTTATCACTTATTATGTGAAAAAATCGGAAAACTTGGAGCGTTGCAAAATGTATTAAAAAAATTTAATTAGAATATAAGAAGGAAAAATAAATATATAATTTTTTTGTTGGTTTTTATTTCTAAATAAATCTGTTAGAAACAGACCGTACAATACTCAAAGTAAGTTTGAGAATGAGTTACACATTAAAAGTTTGCAGAACAGAGTTGTTTGTTTACTAAAATTTGGGAAAATGTGAAACGGTAAGGCAAAATGTCTGAATCAAAAATATGTTGTGACTTGTGCTAAAAAACTGAGAAATAATAGTACACAAGCCCTTTAGGAGCAGTTTAAGACAAATGGGTACAAGGATAAGACTATTTATTTATAAAAAAGGATACTTCTGTTACAATTTAATAAAAAAAGATCAAATTGTTTTCATTTTCCTAATTACTATTATTATTGCCACAAAACTCCTTAAAACTTATAAAAATAACCACAATTGCCAAAATTTAATAAAAAATATACATTTTAATCAAATATAACTAAAAAACAAATAATTCTTCTTTAAACCTGATTGAAAAATAAAATTTCGTTTTGATTAAAACGTTTCATTTCATTAAAATTTCACTTTTATATAAAGAACAAGTATCAATTTTTTTCGCATAAAAACATATTTTATTAAAAAATATTCAAAAAAAATCCATTTCTAAAAGAAAAAGATCGATTTTCCTAAAAAATGGTCGGTTTTATTAAAATTTTATGAAAAAACATCTAGATTTAGTAATAGATTTTCCGAAATGGTCGAAACGTTGTGAATTTTTTGAAAAATTGTCAACTTCAAAGTCATTTTAAAAATATTATTTTTTTCGATCAACTAAATCAAATTGTTTCTAACAAACGGAACACTTCAAGAATGTTTCCAGAGGCCATTAATAATAAACTATTTATTTGAATAAAATTTTCAGAATTTAGTAAAAATGTGTTAAGTTTGATCAAATTTAATGGTAATGGATAAATCATTGTAAAATGTGATTAGAAAAGTATATTTTATTTTGATTAAAACATAATAGAAAAAAGGTCATTTCATTAAAATTTCATGAAAGAAGTTACACTTTTACAAAATTTTATTGAAAAATTGTAAAAAATTTTCAAATAAAACCATATATTTTACTAAAAAATGGTCACTTTTATTGAAATTTTATGAAAAAAAGGAATAAAAATAAATATAATAATAAATAAAAAAAAAGGATTAAATCCTTGTCATATTTTACATTTTTTATTTTAGAATAAAAACAAATATTTTGCTTCAAAATGTTTAAAAATACCCATTTAAAAAAGAGAAAAGTAAAATTTAATGAAAAATAGTTTTTATTAAAATTTAATAAAAAAAATAAAAAAATCAAGGTTTTCATGTGTTTTCTAAAACGCGCGAAACATTGTCAATTATTTGAAAAACTCAATTTCAAAATTATTTTTTTCGACCAACTAATTTAACTTAAAACAAATTTTTTTTTCAAATACATTTCATCCACCAAAGAGAAATGTTCTAAAGGGGCTGATGTATTAACAAAAATCTATATTATTTTTCCAATTTCAACACCCTGTAGCTCATAAAGAAGCGATCTTAGAGTCGTTTTTATTAAGTAAAATATCACCATTTTTGCCTTCCGAACGAACAATTTCATTTTGACTCATTATTTATGACTCACACTGTATAAGCCAGTAATTGGTCAATAAAATTCTGATAAAAGATTTGCAATTTAAATTAATTACTTTTAAATATTTAGCGGTTTGAAATACTTTTTTACACGCACTCTTTGTTCTAATCCAGATGAATTTGAGTTTTTTGGCTTTTCTAGAATGGATTAATGTCCACCACGGATGTAATTCGGATGGTTCTAAGCTATAACTAATTATTTAAATTCAAATGAAAAATTAGGAGACATTATCACCGAATGATTTCAGACTTCGGAAATAATCTCGCAATAAATCTGTCACGCCAAAATTTATTTCCCGTACTTAAGTTAAGATTAACGTAAATAAGGTGAAAAAGAACGAAGAGGACAGAGAGCCGCGATTTTCTTTTCAAAAAAAAGTTTCGGTTGATGATCACCGAATCACCATTCGTTTTGTTACCCAGTTAGTTTTAGGATGCCTCCTGCTGTTAATTCATATGTTGCTAAAAAGGAAAATGCGAAAAACTTTTTCCATAAAGATTTATTTATTTTCTAAACTTTAGTCGCTTTCATGGTAGCCGAGGGTCGGAGGGTGAGGCACAATTTTCATATTTATGTACTAGCCGAGAACGATCTGTAAGTCACAGTCATTTTTACTTGGTAGATCGGCAGTACACCAGTTTTAGCATCTGAAGCATAATATAATATACAGAGTGTCCTCGAAAATAATGCATATTTTTAAATGGTATGTAGAACGTGCCATTTGTAACAAAATATTCTAATAAAATGTTTTCACACTTTTAATAAAAATATGTGTCATGTAACTAAGGAATATCTACCTGATGAATCATAAAATTGTGTTAGTTTGCAGAAGATTCGGATCGTTTAATCGTTTAAAATTTATCGTTTGGTAAAGTAGTTTCAACAATTAGGTGAAAAATGGTATTTTATTCAAATCCAGAATATCAAGACACGTTAATTATACCAATCCGCGATGTTTTGTATCAGTGTCCCAAAGATTGTTGGTAACATGTGGTTAGTGTATTACCTAAAAAAAAAGTGGGAGAAATCCTTCGGATGTGTACTAATATAAAAACTTATTATTAGAACGTTTAAAAAAACCACCGTCTATACTTGACTGAGTTATCGGTGTTGCTTTTCGATAAATAATATTTGGATATATCAAAAATACTAATATTCATTTCTTTGAAAACGATTGACTTTAGACATTTTTAGTCTGCATACATTATTATATTACATAAAACTATGCATTATTTTCTCGGACACCCTATGTATGTTTAAAAATGTAGGAAAACCAACATATAAATAAATAAATAAATAAATAAATATTGTAATAAGGATTTACTTCGATGAATCTATAGGATTCAACATATCTCTATTTTGACTTTAATAAAAATATTTTAAAAGGAAAGAAATGAAGCACGAATGCGTAAAAAATGATTGAGAAAATATATTCTATTAATAATTGAAAGAATGAATTATCTAATAGTTCAATAAGAAGTCTTGACATTTTAATACAAAAAAACGCCTTTAAGAGGCAAATTGTAAAATAAGGAAACTCCTTTGATGACAATGAGAACAAGAATTTTTAATCCATATTTATGATATCTAGGATCAAAGGCTCTTTTTATAAAGTTATTTCATCGAAAAAGACAATATTCATTAAAAGCTAGGCGAATAAAAAGTCATAATTTTAATATTTTTCAATAAATTAGAACTATCAGATAAATATTCAATTGTCTGTAAAAAAGTGAGGTTTGGTTTCAAAAAAAATATAAAAGGTGCGGCAATAAGCCACGCCAGTTCCAAAAAGAAAAAAACTCTAAGCAGTAACATCAATGCACACACTCACTCTCCACTCAAACATATATTCTCTCAAAAGTTGTTTATGGCCCTTATCATAATTTAAAAAATGGATTATCCCTAAATTTAAGTTTAAAAGTTTTTTGACCATTCAGACCATATATCTAAAGTTAAGTTAGTTTAAGTTGTGATTAGTAAAAATTCGTCGACTGTTATGTAAACCAATCAATTGTATGTAATGTAAACTTTTTTGCCTACCATAATTAATTATTACTCAAAAATGGACTGTATTTTTAAGTGGATTATCAATACATAAATCATGTGTGCTTATCTTCTTAAACAAATCAGTTCCATCCAGTGAAATAAGTGATGATCTGATTTATTTTTTAACAACTTTAATGAAGATAACCATGTTCATAATTTACACTTTAACAATAAGTTTGATGGGAGTTATTAAGTGGTTTATATGATGGTTCAGACAAATTTCCAATGATTCACTGATAACAACTTAAACTAAACTTAATTTTAAATATGTGGTGGTCTGAAGAGCCGTTAAACTGTTAAACTCGGGGGGTGACAATTTATATTTGAAATTATGTGAAGGGCAACAAACAACTTGAGAGAATTTAGTTTTGAGCGGAGAGTGAGTGTGTGCATTGCTCAGTGACTTCTTAACGACTTTTCTTTGGAACTGGAGTGACTGTGGCGTTGGGGGTGATTACAACTGATTAGTGAATTGTGTGTTTAGAGGGCAGTTTTCATTAGTCAATCTTATTGAGAAGTTGATTGGTTGAAGTGAAAAACTGCATGCATAAAATTATATACAGATTGTGCTAATGTGAGCTGAATATTATTTTTTACTTGTTTAAAATGAATAAATTTTAAACTTTGTCACTTAAATGATTAAAAAATACTTTATTAGATATTTCTTTCATATTCATTAAAATACAAAATTACAAATTATAAATCATAAAATATAAATTATACAACAATATATACAGTGCGTTTTACTTAGAAACATTATACTAACCTCACAGCCAGAATTAACTTTAATGTTTGAAGAAAATTAAGCACCTCAGGATACCAAAATTACTATAGTAATCATTGATTCATTCTGCAACATTGGGAATGCTCTAAGGACCAGATTGTGGGCTTTTAATATTATTTTAATAAAGGAGATTTGTGCTGTTATGGAACTAATTTTATTTCATTAGTGTCTTAAACGTTTACATAATTACCGTTACCATTACATAATTAATAAAGTGTACAGATGTGGTTTTTTTTTCTCTATAATACCAATAATCTAACAAGTTAGGTTGTCAGTAGTAACGGACAAAATAAGTTATTTCGAGTTACAACCACTTCCAACCCCCAACGGGTATTACGGATTAATTAACTGCGGGAGATTTTTACGACCAATTCGACGATTCTCCAATGGAAATGCTCAAATGTCAGTAACGGATGAAATTCTTCTCATATCGTATTTCGTCATACGTCGATATTGTGTAACACAGGGATTCCATTGAGGAAGACAGAAAAATACATCAACTTCAATTCTATTGACAGGAACGAGGTTTTTTTAGGAACGAGTATTTATTTTATGAACACTTAGGGAATTTTTTTTGGGTTATGTTTTATGTTGGCTCTACTAAATATATAAAGGAATTTAACAGTACATTTATTTATTGACTCTGATATTATATTGTTTTGTGGTATATTATTTTAAGAGTACATAGGGTGTTAAATTTTGGTTACATAAACATTTTTATTATATCAATTATTAATTTTATGTAAGCTTATTTATGTTGCTAACTGTAAAATCTAGTATGGCAGTATAGTATAGTATATTTTCGTTTTTTGTTGAAATAAAATGTTGATGGATATGAATGATTAGATTGCTAAGCATTTTTTTCAAAGTTAAAAAAATTTAAAATGTTTTTAAAGTTAATAAAATTATTTTATTACAGTATGTATTGAAACAGTATAATTTTAGAGTTTAGTTAAAAATTGTTTAATTAAATGTTAATTTATATTAATTGGAAGAAACTAAAATTTTCAAATTCAAACGAAAAGTCAAAGAAAAATACATAAATAATATATACCTACCTAAAAAATTAAATACAAAAACTATTTATTATCAGAGTGGATTTAAATTTTCGTGGTAAATGTTTTTAAATGTCAAACAAAATCTGTTCATTACCAGCGGATAATACGCAATAAAATCTCTATTTAAATTGTTTAAAAAATTGAGAAAATTAAGTGATACAGGGACTCCATTTACTCCTTTGTGGTTTGTAAATACAAACGAACTAAACTCTTACCACATTAATTTTTTAAATTTAATGTTAAATTAAATTAAACTGGCTACTAGTTTCGATCACAGAATCATCATCAAGCCCTAAGGCGAAATTAATGAAAAAAATTAATGAAATTTTATATAAAATAATGCAAAAAGTAAGTCGGTACAAATACTTACAATTTAATTAAATGAAAATTTAAATATAATGTCTTATATGATAATAAATCTTACTATAAGGCAATTATATAATACAATTTCACTTTGCAAGGTGTTATTTGAGCTTACAATTAGTTTTACATTAAGGCACTGTGCTATCAGAAAATTTTTATATTATAAGATTATCATTTTGTTATTCAAAAAATTTCGGTGCGATACCTGATTTTAACTTTTAATAGAAAATATTTGTAAAATGATCGTGTCAAAATATAATGAATTAATTTTACAATTTGGCAGTCCTTTATAATGAAAAATATAATAACTCTGTACTGAAGGAAAATTATCAAATTTCTCACAAATTCTGTTACAATATAACCCGCCTAATATTTCAGAAGTTAGTAAATCGGCTCTACATAACAACGACCGAATGAAGAATGTTTCCGAAACAGAAATCCTTTCTAATTTGTCCGATGTACGTGCACAGTCATATTAAATTTCATATTTTCCACTTTACCATAAACTTTCTCAGGGCAAAAATTCTCATATATCATACGGAAAGCTGTATTCAACATCCTAAATGCATAGAAAACGTAATAAAGTTGAGATAGATGGTGCTACTTCGCATATAGTAACGCTGTGAAACCACAGTTTGCATTTATTTTGTTTTCTTTTTGGCCACTAACGTTGCAGTCACAACTCCAACATTAAACTCACCTACAGTTAGTCCAGGACCGTCTAAAATCTATGTCAAATTATCTAGGCTGTAAAATGTATTCTTAAGCCCAAAACACTTAATTAGAATGTAGGAAAATAAAAGTATTCAATCTGAAAAAATATTTTAAAATTAGAATTTTTTTTTGGACGCCATTTTACTTAATGAAAGTGTTGTAATTCTGAAATAAAGATTATTACTATTATTTTTTTACTACTATTATTATTATTTTTATTATTAATATGATTATTATTATTATTAAGGTTGGATTTTTGGTTACAGATGTCCGATACGAGTACGTGGTCGATCAACAGCCAATAGGGAAATTATTATTCGATCATTTTTGTGAGCAAAAGGGACCCGCTTATATTCGCTTACTCCGCTTTTTGGATGCAGCCAAACGATATGAAGTCGAAACGGATGAACAGCGTCAAGAACTCGCCAAGGTTATCAAAAAGGAGTTCCTGGTGGAGCAAGAGGGTCAGGAGAGTATTAATTTTCCAGAGGTTAGTACACATTAAGGTATCTTTTATTAATCGCAAAAGTATCAATAATTGCATGTCATATTGATCTTTTTAAAATTTAAAACGCGACTTCTGTTTCCCGTGTTTTTTTTATTGTCAATACAAAGTTGAAATTAAGATAATAAAATAGTTTTTATTCCCGGAATAACCTATACATTGTTTAAATATTCACATTAACTATGTAATGTAATGTGACGATTAAATCTTCAGACCACCCAGTAATTATTCGTGGGTGTTGTATAAATAATTCAATGTATATTTATATTTTTACAAGCCACGTCGATGATTTTTTCATTACGAATAATTCTAAACAATTTTATATACTTTTATCCAACAAACTATAACCCACAAATTTATACGCACACAGAAAAATAAACCACTCGATTTTTGTTACATTTTATAGTTGTAAATCGTTTACGGTAAATGTAACAAAATCTAATAATAAACCGGATGTCCACTAGTTATCTTTCCAATAAAAACTAATAAACAGTTAATCTTTACCTTCGAGTCATTTATATCTGATCAATTAAAACACAAATAAGATTTAATTATTATATGTTTTAAGCAGAGAATGCCGTTGTATTTGATGGAAGCAGACTTTCCATTTATGTTAAATCTTGACTAACACAGTCGAAGGTATCTTCTATCGCATATTTTTTGCAACCAATTTTATGATGAGCGCCAATACCTTAAATTAGTTTGAAATTACTGTTATCCATCAGATTAAGTTTGGTAAACAATAATCTTTAAGTAGCACAAGAAAAAGTTACTTGGCATCAGATCTGCGCAACATGTTGGCCATTCAATACTCTTTCGTCCTCCATTCCAAAATATACCTCACCCAAATATTCCTTTACTGATAGAAAATAATGTAAAGGAAAACCTTGTTGGTGGAACATGATTCGCCAAACTTTTAACACGAAAATATTTCCTGTAAAATCCTCAAAACTATCGACACAAAGCTCTTACAAATTATCAAAATTAATTAAAAGTTATCTTTTTAGTTGTAGAATAATCGTATGGTTAGTTATGCATTGAGCCAAATATTTTTTTTTGTAAATAAAGCCTTGTTATGTTTTAATTATTTTTTATTTTTTTCAGATGGGTGTCATCTTTCCCACAAGCGACAAACTTACCAATGGCCACAAGGATCTGTTCGCTCCTTGCGTCCAAGCGGTCAAAGACAGTTTGGCAGGAGAACCTTTTAGAGAATTTACCAACACAATGTATTTCCATCGGTACTTGCAGTGGAAATGGTTGGAATCGCAACCTATCACATACAAGACTTTCAGAATGTACAGGGTGCTCGGTAAAGGCGGGTTTGGAGAAGTTTGCGCTTGTCAGGTATGTATATTAAAATGTAGTTATAATATGATATATTTCTGTATTATCATATGGTATAAATTGGATATGATTGACATAAAAGATCCGCGAGGTGGAATATTAAAATGATAACTAACAGCAAAGCTGACGCTCTTTCACGCTTTGAAGTTATAAATGAAAACAAAATGTAAATGCCTTTATGTTTTTCAAATAAATCTAGTTTCAAACAAGCTCGCCCACAAGTTTTATTATGTAAAAGAGAGAATTTTGCTACTTTGACTTCGTTACGGGCAAACACATTGTAAAAATAACAAAAAGGAAAAAAAAAGTATGAACAGTTTTTTTTATCTATATATTCTTTAAAGAGGAAAATAATATTATCTTTAGAATATAAAACTAGCAATTGTAAAAATTTAAGTGAACTGGAAAGTGTTTCATAATTTTTTGCAATAAGTGTTTTAAATCATAATATCCTGAAAGGTCTTGCATACTTCAGTTATCTGTTTTGTGCTTCTAAGGAATATTTACATTAACGTTATCAGTGATGCAAAATTTTATTATTTCAATAATATGTAAGAAATGTACTAATAAAACTTTTTATGTCAGTGGAAAGTAAATACAACCTTTTTTAAAATTACAAAATGTAATAAGGGTACTGTTTTCTTTAAAATCTAAATATAATACTTCAAATAAAATGCAATATTCCATACAACATTTTTCCACAAATGTTATCAATTAAAGTACCCCCCACAAATGCCTCTTATGGGTGAAGTTACATCTTGCAATTAAACTTTATTCCTTTACTTTTCTTCTTTCTGTGAAAAGCACTTTCTCAACTATATCATTTACCACAACCAGTTCAACTGTATAAGCATGCTTATAGAAGTTCTACTGTAACGGTAAGAGTAAATTATGAAGTTCCATAGGTGTAGTAAGCGGTAGTTACCTTGAAAGCAATATCCCCTCGTCTCTCCAAGCTTGTATTTGATGTATCACTATCCAGGAGGTTACCATTGAAAGATTGACTCTATATAGTTCTGCAGTTTCCGGAAAGCTTTTTAACCTTGCTCTCTCTACTTCAAAGAAGACTTTGAAAGCTACTTTCTTGTACTACAAAGATTTTTCGACCATTTGCACTAGTGCATTTAGACTTTCGTCTCAGGTGCCTTTCATTAAATACCTATGAACCACTTTTCCCATTATTTTAAATGGAACGGATGTCAGACTAATTGGTCGAAAGTGTTCGTGTTATAATCTTTCTTTCCTTATTAAAATGAAAACAATCTGGGACGTACTCGATTCTAGACTGGAAAATGCTTTCCAAAACTGAGAGTAGAAAGACTAATACCTTCTGTAAAAGGAACCAAGAAATCCCGACCCGAGGCTGAATCCATACACCAATCAGTGTGCCTCTTAGTGTCTACATAAAAATTCTCTCCCTGTTTACCCACTAGTCATTGAAATTTCTCTTTTTGAAGTTTACTATACGCGACATTTACCTAAACAAATAATTTATATACAGTCGCGAGGTTTACCCAAAAACAGACCGAATTTACAACTTTGTGAATTTCATAAACTTTCTTGACCAAAAAATATGTTTCATTACCGGAAGGCATTATTTTTGATGAACTTTATACCCTAAAGGCCCAACGCATATCCAGGTATAAACCGGGTTGTAAAACGAAAATGGGAGCCGACAGACTTATCCCCAGTAGCGTCCGTGTAACTTCCAAGTCTATCATTTTGAAAAAAAGAAAAATATTTTTACTTCGATAAAATAAGATTGATGAGTTAATGACATAGAAAATTCCGATACGTTTCGTTCAAAAACATATTTATATCAAAACTAAAAGAAATAATAATCCAAATACAGATAATCCTCGTTGCTAATAATATCTTAACTCTTTAAGATTTTTTTAAAGGCTGATGGCATCTAGTACTACTACTAGTTTGGATAGAGAGGATCTAATGTACAATTTATACAGAAGCTTCAAAAGCAATTTGTAAAATTTCTCATGTCTTCGGTCACACCTTCTCCAGGATTAGATAGAATAATTTTATACAGGGGGTGGGGGTGTTTCTTTAACAGATGAAAACACTAATAGTGAATGGAAGACTTGCAGTTGTTACTTTCTCTGGTCATATATAACTAAATAACCCAGTATATACTTTTACTATTTTTTATACATATTTTTTTGCCCAAACAATTTACGCAATAACCAAAAGAAAATTGCAGGTCGAGGTTAACAAAAATTGGAATAAATTGTTAGGTCGTCAAAGCTATATTTTGTATATTAGCATTAGAATTCGGATCTAATTTTTTTCTCGTTAGTAATAACTTTTTTGGGAGTGGAGGAAAAACCTGTACCAAATATTAGAAAGATTGAAATACTCGGTATTTATGACTAGAAAAAAATTAATAAATTTGTAACACACATAAATACGGTATATTTGAAAATTTTTGTTGATATTTGCCGACATACTTAGAATTTAGAAGTCATTTTTCCTTAATAAATTATTCTTCCTCGATCTGGTTAGTAATTCGACCAAAAAATTATATTTTAAAGAATTGGGGGGCTCAAAAAATCCATTTCTAATATATTTCCATTAATCGACCTTAAAGCACTTGTAATAAATATGTAGGCACTAAGTATGATTAATTGATTTGTCTACTTTATTTACATGATTACTAAATGTCAACAAGTTAAAAGCCTGTCGGTTTTTGTATAAAAAAATATTGTCAAACATCAACACATATTAATTAATCGAGATTTGGTTTATAATTAAATAGGCTTCTTTTAAAGAAAAATATATAAATATATCCTCGTTAACTGTTAGAAACAAACAGTGTTAATGATTAAGCTATTAATAACAATAACACAGTTGAACAATTAAAATATTATTGTGAAAACTAACACTTAAGCTGACGTTCTTCCATTACACAGAAGTAATTAAAGTTTTGGTTAATAACAGTAACATAAAAGAGTTTACATAGGAATAATTTATTTCTTATGACCAAATATTTTCCTTCTATCATGAATTAAGATATGTTAAAAAACTTAATTTATTTCATTTACATACAAATAGTCATTTGTATATTTTTCTTTCATTACTTCTAAATGCGAAATAGAGTGGTTCTAATTTCGCAATGTTGTCTAGTATTAACAAAAAAAAATGGAAGTGAAGAGAATGAATATGACGACTAAAAATCTTTACGACTTAAATACGTTATTAATTTTAATTTTCGTAGTTAGGTTGCAATTATAATTAGTATTTGTCATCGCAAGTTTTAGTAATGTTCCTAATAATTTTTTATCAAGTAAATATTCAGTTACTATTTAGTGGTAAATGGGTACTATTTAACATACATTTGAAAAATAATTGGCTTTTAGTTAATTAATAGAAATCATTAAATTTAACTAATAAATTATAATAGTCGCAGCATTCTCATAGAAATACAAAAAAATATCGCTAGGTCAATTAAGTAATGGAAAACATTTTTTTATTTACTTGTAATCGGTGTTATTTGTGTGATTTGAAAGCTTCATTGTCATTGTTTTTTATTGACGAATCACGAATCCTGACCTGGAGCCAGCTAACCCTTATTTTGTATTACGATCATCTCTTACAATTTTTATACAGACAAGTAGTTAGTATGCAAGCGCCGTCCTTCCCGGTCTCAAATCGAAACGATTCTACTACATCAGTATGCCCTTTCGACAATATTCCACGTATATTGAAATTTGAAATACGACGACATTCCGGACAATTTTTCCTTATTTTTTATGGAGATTACATCGCACCTTTTCATGGAAGTAGATATTATGAGAGCGATCACGGCAAGATTATCCTATTACTGTACTTTACATAATAAAATTGTAAAATTATATATTACATAACAGAAAAACTGAAAGAAATTAATTGCGTGGAAGTCCACGTGGAAAAAACGAGAATAAATATTGGAAAGAACCAGAAATAGGCAAATGTACCTTTGCTAAAGCCTACGTACACCCAAAGGATCAAAAGAGAAAAAGGAAGATATATCTAATCCTAGATTAGCAATTAAAATGCCTGGTAAAAGTAAGAAAATCTCAATAAAACAAAGGAATAACAGAATCTTACTAAACAAAACAGATAGAATATCAAAAAGTGAAAAAAATACAGATCGGAAATGAAACAAAACTTAAAATTGGGTTATTTTAGGCGCGAATCCAAAGATTAATAAAAAATAAAGCAATCAGAAAACAACAACTGAAAACAACAAATTTGTACAGGTTTTTAAGCATATTTGTAAATATAAATCATAAAAATATATAAATATTTTTGTAAATGGGCACAATGGAATTTCTGGCCCTTTTCAGACTTCTGTACATATTTTCCAAAACCAGTATATTCCTGCTTTCCCTAAATATTTTATCGTTTCTAGCTCCCCGCTTTACCTATCTTTACGGCATTTTTGTTTTCACTACTTTTTCTATTCATGTACCTTCAATTTGGAAGTATCCTCTTTATATGTTCGTTCTCAGATTCAGCTTTATCAAATGTGTCTTACTTATTATTTATTATTATATCATTTAATTGCCGAACTAGACGAATAAACCTTTGTTAAAACGTACATACAACCAAAGCATCCAAAACAGAAATAAAAAAAAAGGCAGAACTATCTTATCTATTCAAAATTAGCAATAGTAAGACGACTGAAGAAAGTTGGAAAATCTCAAGAAAACAAATGAATAACAGAATCGTACTAACTAATATAGAAAGAATATCAGAAAGCGGTAAAAGAGATTTCGAAATACTGAGCGAAAATGAAACACAAAAATCTAAAATAAAAGCAATCAGATATTGAAAACAAGCAATTATTATGGAAGAAGTGATACTCAATACGGGAAAAGCTTCAGGAAAAAGAACTGGTTGTAATAAAATACCAGTAAAGACTGAATATGATCCACTTTTAAGAAAAATGGGAAAACAATGAATTCTAATATACAATTTGGCCTAATTATATAAGGACACCCACGAATCCATGCGAGTGAAACGCATTATGAAAGAGAGAAAACTCATTACTCATATTTTGAAGTAGGGATATAACGAGGTGGGAACATCGTTCCATACAATTCGCTAGTGACGTAACGACAGTGGTGGTCGTACCTCTAGTTCGGTTGGGAGGAGATACATAATTGCCCCCTCTTTAAGATTTCATCTATGTCCTATTAAATACTTTCTAAACCTGTATAAAAAAGTCATAATTGTTTCTACCCTTTCTTTATGGGAACTGTTCATTATATATGTAAAAGATAAAATATAATATCTTAAAATTCCACCATTTTCCAAAACTTTGTAAATATTGTTTCACGATGCCAAAAGGTGAAACTAAAACTGCCAACGATAAATACTTTATTTTTAGTGATCATATTTATTTTTATTCTCTTTACCCCCATTTTTTTAGAACATTGCGAAATTAAAATCACTTTGTTTTGCCTATCACTGTTAAAATTTTGTAAATAATAGAAAATCAGTAAATAATTAAACATTTTAAACAGTCTGTTCAAGTAAGAATAAATTTAACTATATCGATGTATTAGCTTCTCGGATTATTTATTGATATTAAAGATAAAGAAATAACATACGAAAATCAAATCAATTTCATATTTTAATGATTGTATTATCTAACACTTTTGCCTAATTTTTCTTTAATATTTTTCAAGTTACTTAAATACGTTTTGGTCTATTGATAGAAGACGTATTTGGCCATAAAAAATAAATTATTCCCGTCTAAAATGTTTATGTTACTGTTAGTAAAAAAAACTCTAATTACTTTTGCATAGTGAAAAACCGATAGCCTTTATGTTAGTTTTCACAATAATATTTTAATTATTCTATCTTATTGTTATTAATAGCTTATTCACTAACAGTGTTTGTTTCTGGCCAGCAAGTTAACCCAATTTCGCCGAATGGTTGGGGTCTTATTAAGGATTAGCTCGTTAAAACTTTCTTGTTATCTATGATTTCTTGATGGAACCCAAGCTAGAGATCAATATATTTTGATCAGCTAGTCTGTTGATAGCCTTACGATATTTCCTTACCAGTCTGTATGTATTTGGTATGAGTTTATCGCTTTGGGTGCTATCAAAATAGATGACACGATTCTTTGGATATTTGCATCTTGCCCTATCAATTTCTTTGCATTACTTTACCATTATCCCTGACTGGAAGATAAAGGATAGATAGAAATATCTATCCCCGTTGTGGTCCTTAATATTTTAACTCTTATTCCTGATTCTGTCTGGAGTTATCATGGTTCCAGTTAAGATTCGCTTTTATGGGAGGTCCTGGTGATAGATTTCCGGTACCTAGACCCAATATCGTTTGTTTAAGTTAAGCTGTGGAACGAGTCTTCTTTAGGTATGCTTAGAATTAAGTTTGCCTTCAGTTCTTGGTATTTCTTTCGATATACTTTAGCGTGTACGTCAATTATTGACAAAGGTCCTTGTGGCTTTACGATTATGTGATTATAGATTTATTGCCCAGTTTTTTCAACCCATTTTCTATGAGGACATCATGTAAGCTTTTGGTCAAATATTGTATTTAACCTCTCACTCTAATGGAAGATGGGGAAATTTACTTAAACTTTATCGATCTGTAGGTGGCGCCTTCGATACTTTATATCGATATTGAAATATGGTCCTTGCTAGACGAGAAAGTACCAACTCAACTAATCGAAATAACAATTGAGAAAACAGTG
Organism: Hermaeophaga mercurialis; assembly: GCA_951812935.1. NCBI lineage: Eukaryota > Metazoa > Arthropoda > Insecta > Coleoptera > Chrysomelidae > Hermaeophaga > Hermaeophaga mercurialis. The sequence goes on along the minus strand of OX638361.1, from coordinate 18,924,596 downwards.
AGGGTTAAAGTCCAAATAGTCGTGGAAAAATCCGAAATATTCTATACGAACAAAAAGATATGTTAATGAGTTAATCTGTCATTGGAGTTAATAATGGACAAAATTATTCAAAGAACAATATAACAATAATTGAAGGTAGATAGCTAGAGCTAGTAAAAGTTATAAATTGATATACATCGTGTAGTGTGTTTTCAAGTACGTCACAATAACGATGACTTAACGAGTGTTTAGCTTTGAAATAAAATTTGAAAAGTTGCTTATCGTAATCGAGTCGAGGTGTTGACGTACGTTCATTTCTGAGCCCGATAAAATATTATGTTAGCTAATAATTCGGTAGTGTAAATCGTTTTGGTGGCATTGTAATTTCCTTAATGAGACAGGTAACCAATTAAATATTGAGTAACAGAAATAGTGACGTAAATGGAGAAAATATTTTAATAAAAATTATAATATATTTTGAAACTGTCATTAACTAAATTTTTTCGTTGATTCTTGTATGTCATAATTAGATAATGTTGGAAAACAGTCGATAAATATTTGAGGTATTTTAAATGTTTTTATTTGGATATCTAGAAACTAGTCTTATTTATATTATCAAACATTTTAAAACTTAAACACGCTTCTTCTGGTCGATATTTTTTCATTTCGTTTTTACTCTAATTCTTTAAAAAATATCGACAGTATTTTTAGATTAAAATTAATCCAGATCCGGTCCATTTCTCTAGACCCAACACGTATATATGCATTTTTATTTCCGTTTAGTTTTGATCACAACTCGTCCTTTTCTACCTTTCTAGAAAAAGCCATTTGTGTTTTTTCTATTTTTTTTTTGTTTTTTTTTTTATTATTCCGACCGTTGGGTTTTCAACCATCGCCATTAGGAATCAAGCGAAATTAAGGTCCGTTGAACGTGCAGGATAATAACAGACAGCACGGACTAATTTTATTTGAGGTCTCTAAGAGAAAATAAAAAAACTGGCCAATTGTAGACAGTTTCGGATCCAGAATGTTTTTAATTTATACGTCTTTATTATAACAGAAATAAGAGAAAAACGGCAATGTATAAATATTAACCAAAACTTCATCTGGTACTTTTGAACATTTTGCCCTAAGTAGACCAAGGATCAACTCTAAATTTAAATAAGAACATCTATTTTTCCCGAATAGTTACTCCTTAGTAGTACAACTCCCTTCTTTTATGTGTGATCTAATCATTAGACTTCATTTATGTAAACCACCGGAAGAAATTTTATCAAAAAACAACAATAAGTTATATTAAAAGCTAAAAATCTACCTAAAATAGAAGGTCGTTTGTCTTTCAGATGTGAAAGTATAGGGATAAATTAAAACAGTCTGTATATTAGTTTGAGACAGTGCCACCATGAATTGAGGACAGAAAAAAAAGGAGTTAATACCAAACATTATTTTTGATTGGACCCATAGTCCCAGATAGATGTTTCTGCCTTAAAGGCATCATTAATAACAGTTTCAATTTAATCTTTGAACTTAGGTTAGTCCTTCATTTTCTTCTATCCGTTTTCTCCAAGCTTGTCTACTCCCTGTCATCATCTTCATCTGTTCCAATGTCTTCTTTGTTCTAAAGGTAACCTTTACTCTTTACTGTATTTATTTTTTGTTTTGTTTGGTGTATTTTTATTGTTAGTCTACTTGGTTCCATCCTTATGATGTGCCTGTACCAAATTAATTGTGTCTTTCTTCTTTTGATATTTATTTATTTTACTTTTGCCTGTGTTAGTTTGCATATTTAGATTTTTTATTTTTTCCATCCATGTGTCTTGTAATTTTGGCATTTTTCTTTCTTTACATATTTTCCAAAGCCATGCTGTTACTTCTTTTTCTGGATATTTTATCATTTCTGGTTGCATAGCATCTTCTCCTCTTACTTTGTCTATCTTTACAGCTTTTATTGTTTCCACTATTTCTTCTACTCCTGTGACTTGAATTTGGATGTTTTCTTCGTCATATGTTCGTTCTATGTTTCCTCTTTATCATTTTTGTTTTATTTACTATATTATTTAATTAGCGATGTTTGAGCAGCTTTTTACTGCCCTCATCATGGTGCTAAAAGTGAATAAGCAAGGAACTACAATGAATCTAGAAAATTTGACGCATGTGGGTGTCGTGTACTATCAAAGTTGCATTTTTTTTTATTTATAAATTGTCAACATGCTAATTCAATACTGACCATTCTCTTTAATTGTATCCATTCTAGTTTTGCATTTTTTCCATATTTTTATCTTAGCAGGATTTCTAGGATATTGGTTTAAGATTTATATGGAAGTCATAAAATTAACTACACGTTCAAAAATATTGAAAAAATGTTATAGCTCCAAATGCATGTCGCCGATTTGGAGAAAAATAAAACGCTGAATATTCCAAAGTGCAATCATAAAAGTAACAATTCTGGGTTCAAATTTATTGATATTTTTTAATACGATGGACAATCGGATCAATTTTGGAATTCGGCGCAGCGAGACAGCACAATGTCCGATTGCTAAAATCTTTGTCCTTCAGTCATAATATTTACGAAGAGTATTAAAAAATTAACGCGAAAAAAACATTTTCATTCTATGATATGACCCTCGTAATATAGACATAGAAGTGAGAAACCCACACAAATTTAATAGAATATGTGTGAGTTATTACGTACAATAACAGATGTTTTAAGATTCGTAAAATTGCTCTATAAATGCTTGTCTTTTATTAAAAATAATGTTTGAAAGTAGTACAGAGTGTCCGAGAAAATAATGCAAATTTTTAAATGGTATGTAGAACGTGTCATTACCGACAAAATATTCTAATAAAAATTTTCTCTAACACCATTAGTTGACACAAAAATTCACTTTAAACATTTTCTCGAAAATTTATTCGTGACAACACCTCACACTTTAAATAAAAATATGTGTCATGAACCAAGGAATATCTACCTGATGAATCATAAAATTGTGTTAGTTTGCAGAGGGTTTGGGATGGTTTAATCGTTTTCAGTTTATGGTATTGTAAAATAGTTTCAATAATTCAGTGAAAGTAGGCATTTTATTCGAATCAAGAATATCGTGACATATTAATGAATCTAATCCACGATTTTTTGTGTCAGTGTTTCAAAGATTCTTGGAAAGGTGTAGCGCATTGCTCTGCAATATTTCTAAACCTAAATCATACTTTTATTCCTATTGTTCCAATGCATGAACACATTGTAAGTTAATAAAAAAAGTTTAAAAAAAGTCTTGATTTTGTTTAATTTTTGTCAAATTTGTCATGCACATTAGTTTGAATCTCGATCTGTAAATTAAAGTATCAGCTAGTTACCGTTGTTAGCGTTCTTGCAACCGAAGACCATAACGTTTTATAGGTTGTCTCATTAAAAGAGCCTTCAATAAATTCTCCTGTTAAGGTACCCGCGTTTACAATGTAAATACTCTTCGTTTCATCGTGTGCCGTGTTCATGCATTAAACAGTCGCTTTTTATTGCTGACGATGTTGGTTGTTGATGTTGAAACCGAAGAATAACCATAAAAAGTGTCGACATGACCCGTTAATGATAAATTTTAAACGTTTACGTTTTATTAGGGTCATTAGAGTATTTTTTTGATCTGATGAATACAATGGGGTAAATTATCGATAAATGTGAGGGTTTTAATACGTTTTTCCATGACGTGAAGAAACAATAGTGACTTTTAACTTATTAATATTAACCATCACCATAACAGATGTGTGAACTGGTGAGATGTCTTGATGAAATAAAATTTTCCTTTTCATCAACTGCGGCCGTTTTTCTAATTTTATCATCATTTTCGAACCATTCAATAATTCTGTTAAAGTCTTTGAAACTGAACTTAAGATAACATTTTATAGTGCACAATCATATTTTGGAAGGCCGTTAACTCCTATAATGCATATTTTATTGTAGTTTTGTTCAGGACGATTTATTGCCTTTTTCAATAATTTTTCAGAATATAGAGTCCTATTCTTGACTAATTTCTTTAGAAACGCCACTAAAGTTGGTGGATACTGATTACAGGGATTTTTTCTGTGGGAGTTAAAATGTAACAAACATCTCTAAAAAAAATTCAAAATCTAATACAAGTCTAATTGTTCTACGAAATGAAAATGCCACCGATTGAATGTCTCAATGCATTTAAATAACCTTCATTTTTTAAACATTTAATTTAGTTAAGTGTGTCGAGTTCTTGGAGATAGAAGAAAATAATGGCGAATGGAGAAATTCCAAATTGTCCACTTCTGGAAGTCTCGCACGTCCTGGAACAGGTGTAACAGGACTGGACTTTGTTTTACTTTGTTTTTAATGGGCTCAAAATTATATCATTTGTTTGAATAATAACAAGAAAATGTTGTCATTTGGGCGGAGAAGATAGGAAATGGAAATTACAGAGAAATCGCATTATTAAATATTGTTTATAAAAAGTTTTACAAGACCTGAACTTAACGGGAGATTTTGAATAATTATGACTGAATAAAAAATAACTAATATGAGAATAAATCGAAAAATTTCTTGAACGAGAAGGAAAAAACGACCTTTTGAGTAAAACTTTTATACATAATCTCCTTCCAACTTTACACGTTTTGTCCAACAGTTTCATGAACTTTTAGCCCCCAAAAGTAGGAACTATTGAAACATTCGAAATAATCATTTTCAGCTTCAATGAAAATTTCTTTCTTTCCAGTTACCATTTCTTGAGAATTACAAAATACATTAGCCATCACTTTTCCAACAGACCGATCTTCTTGGCATTCTTTGGAGCTGGCTCACCACGTTTGGTCTTTGACTGCTTTTTTGACCCCAAATTGTAGCGATTTATCCACGTTTCTTCTACAAATATTATTTTTCATTGCATAGCACAATCTTCTGCTTCATTCCAGAAACATTCCAATCTCTCCTCATAGTTTAAAGCAATAATAAATTTAGGGTTTCTAGAAAACCCATAAAGTTAGTTATATTCGAAAAATAGCACAAGAAGTGGAAAAAACAACAAAGGATGATAACAAAATGGCTAGAAACACTAACAACGAATTGGAAAACAACTAGGTCTCTATATCCTTTATATAATAACTTATTGGCCAGCAAGAGTAGACATGTTTCTAATCTCAAGATGGACAAATCGGGCTCATGTTGTCTGTGTGTTGTACGTGCATTTCGTAAAGTACACTCTGTAATTCTGAGTACGTAATGTTCGTCTGTTATTCTGTTCTATTCGTTCTGCGCATTGTAGAGACATTTCCACTATTGCTGGACAGTGCTTACTCCATCTGAAATATTTCCAATTCAAACATTTTCACTTTGGCAATATACTACATACAGTTTGCTTTTGCTTTATATGATCATGTTTTTCTTTTTTTACTTTAACGATGAATATTAGTCTTTAAAGCTTTTTCCTTAAACCAACCCTGGTCGTATTACTGCAAACGTGCGAAGCAGGTGAATCGGATGCTGGACACCAAATTGCATAGCGAACTTGATAAAAACGACTGAAATCTGGATCTAGTCGTCTGGAAAAATTCGTCCAAGTGGAAGACTAAAAAAGTTTTATTCTTTAGATTCACTAGTTCAAGTTTCAATGCTAGAGATGATATTAAATGGAGTGGAATATTGCCCGTTTATCAAAAATATTCACACAGTCTATTTTGGTTAATAATTTTCCTATATTAAAATATGTGTTGAAGATGAGTTAGCTTTTTAAAGTTAATAACTGAATGGAGGACTAATAGAAATAAATTGCGAACATTATCCCTTAAACAAAAACGAAAAAATATTCGTAATAAGTGGAAGTGGAGATTACAACGTTGCAATCAAAACGTTTTTATATTTTATCTACGACTGCCTGGATAAAAATCTATTATCAAATTTATTTGAGTTAGGTTAGGTTAGAAAATATCTGATGCAATACTTTCAGATTCCGACACACTCAAATTAATGCGTTCACTAGAAACTAAGAGAAATTAAAAATATTTGACGTTGTTTATAACAAACTATCGGGTTGCTCTATCAATTTAAATATTATGAAATAAAGTAAATCAAAACGTTATTCATATTTATCAATATTTGCATTTGTTGATAATTCTTGGCAATCGTAGATAAAATGTTGTTCGTGCCCTCGTCTTACTACTTCCGCATTCGCATGATAATAACGCCCTTATCCTACTAATAAAATAAATAAATAGTTGCGCATTGGGAAGAGTTTTACCCGTGACATTTAAGTGTTTTTTTTTTTGTAGTATTTTCCTAGCACTCGCACAATTTCGTAATTTTACCAAAATAAAGAATAATTATCACCGAAGATGTATTTTTTACAGGCTAACAACTTGTCATAATAAATTCGACTTTATGTAAATTATACGGTAATAATTGTACAAAGAAATTTTATGGAAATTATTCATGCAACAATTTCTATTTGAATAATAATAAGTGAAAAATATATGACGACACGTATTAGACTTTTATAAATACCTAAGCCAATTAAAATGATTAAGTGATTTTTTTAATACAGAATATTAAATATCACAAACTTTTTTACTTAGTTTGATACGTTACAACTTCCCACTTAAAATAAAAGCAAAGCAATGAATGAAAGTATGAGAACAAAGAATTGGGGTAAATAAGAGTTGCAAGAAATAATGCCAATAAATTTGATATAGGAGGAAATTATAACATAACACCTTTTTCTAACATTGAAAACAAGTGGCGATTCCGCGGACTTTAAAAAATTCAAACCGCGACATGGAAGTATATATACAGGATCAGAAAGAACCTATAAGGACATAGCCGAAATTTTAAGAAGCGGGCAGCGATGTGTCGATAAGGAAAAAATTTAGAAAGTATTTAATAGGACATAGACGAAATCTTAAAGAGCTGGCAATGATGTATCCCAACCGAACTAGAGGTACGACTATAACTGCCAGTACGTTACTATAGAATTGACTGGAACGTTGTTCCCACCTCGATATATCCATATTTCAAGATATTAGTAATGCGTCCTCTCTGTTTCAAAACGCGTTCTTCATCACTCGCATGGATTCGTGTATTACTACAAAAATTCAGGCAGAATATGTATAACCAAAACACGTATTGAAACTCACACCAATTCCTGCCAGTTTGAAATTGGAATTTTTAAATTAACATTAAGGTTTTGACACAAACAACAAAAGTTTATGCTTGTTCAAGTAACTTTTGCAGATATATAAATATTTCCTCAAATTCTGCTTGTGTTTGTAAGATGGAATAAGTAATATAAAGTTAGACATGTAGGTATAAATACGATGCTGCAATTTGTTTATTTATTCTAAACATACTTATGGATGATTTTCCAACTGTGGGCCCAATTATTCTTCAAAAAACTTTATTTTTATGAGAAAAAGGTTGTGATCCAGACACGTACCCTGCAGCAGTTTATTTTGATGGTTTTTTTGCCCTAGAAGCATTTTATTTTTGAATCAATTTAAATACGGTCATAGAGCCAATATCATCACATGACTTTTTCAGACTAAAAACATTAACCTCTATATATAGTCCATGTAGACCTATAAATACGTCTCCTTTCTTCCGATTTGATTACATGAAACAAAGAGAGAAACAAGTTCGTATTCAACAAAAAATTTTTGGCAACGTAGCTTTTCCATTAGAATACTGCACAGGCCGGGTTTTAACAGAAAATATGTTTAATTTTTTTGGCGCACATACGCATTGATGGGGTATAAAATATGTTGGCGGTGGGTAAAATTTATGGAGAAGTGGTGCCCTGGAAATGAAAAAAATATTGTTCTTTACAAAACTTCTCCTTTAAAGTCGTAAAACGTAACTATCTATTGCAATTTTAATAATCTTCATCTCTCAGTTTTTGAATCGTTTCATTATCTCAATCCGTTTTCGAAATATTTGGAATGTACGATTTCATGCGGGTTCGTTGGCTCTTAAAAGCAGCCTATTAAAACAGACGTTGCCATTGGGAGTACTTTCTACTGGCACGTGGACTATCTTCTATTGTTGATTTGGTCCCAAAGCTGTTATCGCAAGCCACGTTTTATTAGCTGTTGTAAACTTTAAAAATAACCATTGTGGTTTGTTGCTCTTTTTATTTTCATAAGTGCATTTCTTTTGCCGTTTTGTCCTTGTACTTCTTTCGTATATATCTCGATCTAGAGATTTTTAGAAACTGATCTTAACGCTCGATGCACGAAATGTGCTTTATAGTCAGTCGGCAGGGGATCGCGGTTTTCTTTAAAATGGGTTTATTGCTTTGTTACGTTATTCTTAGGAGCCGCATAAAGAGGGTTTTACATCAGAACGAAACGATTTGAATACTAGAATTTACTTAAAGGTATCCTTCCTTCGAGAAAACATCAGAATGATTGAATAATTGACAACTTTGAAAGAGGTGGCGGTTATCTAGTGATGTCTTCTATATTATTTATACTTGGATAGTCTAGTAGAAACTTAAAAGTTTGTAAATTGGTGTTTATTCAACGATGGTAAAAGCATTAACATTAAGCATGAGTCCACTTTTGGACTAGTCTGTAAGTAAAATAGGTAAAATTCATGCAGCTGTTTGTGGAACCATTCTCTAACAACAATCTCTTCCTCAACACATGAAAATCGGAATCAAAACCCTGTTCTTACAGTAGATTTGATAACTAAAGAGGTTGGATTAATTAATCGATGGCCATACAATGCTAATAATAATATAATACTTATAGATGATGGGACGCTCAAATCACAAAAGAAATGAACTGAACTTTTTCTAACTTATTTATTGGACGAGGAATATGTGGAAATTACAATAAGCCTCGCCTGGCTCTTTTGGACCGTTTGCACTCTATTAACTAGTTCAGAAAAGTACCGGCAAATTATAAAAAGGCTAAAGTAAAGACACTTTATCAATAAGTACTGTTCAAAGACGGGTGTTAAACTTACAACTAATTTCCGAATTCTTCTAGCTTTTTGATATTCAACTTTTAGCGCTACTTTTGCTTTTACAAATTTGTTTGTATGACTTTCAAATTATTAAAGAACTTGGACTTTTACAAAACTAGTCAAATACTCAGTTCGGAGGATTATATGACGGGATAACATTCTGTATGACACTTTTTTATGGGAGGAAAAATTCTCAAAAAACCCAGAGGCAGCCCAGTTTCGCCAACTATGCCCATTATTTCAGAGCTACACTTCCATCTGATTCTGCAATACGTGCACAATCGGGATGAGCCATAACTGATGTATTCTCTTCCTTGTCGAAATGTATTATACTATTCAACTACTACCGAATGAGAGTAATTATAGTTAACGGACACAGCTTTCATTCTCCTACAAACTTCTACAAAACAGAATAAAGTCAATAAATCTTCCTTCCTCATATTCTTTTCATCGAAGATTATCCATTTATCCACTACCGCCAACCATTGCCAACCTGTAGGATATTTTCTTCCACCTTTACCATACCTTCTGTTCAGATCGTATATTGCAAATTTTTGATCGGCGATATCTGCGCCCCTATTGAATTTATTATAAAATACGATCATTTCTGGGCATGCAATATTAACTTTTTCGCCGTACTTTTGTTTCCGTTGTATCAACACTACTGTATTTGATTAGCTGTTTTTTAAAAATATATCCAACTCGATGAATTTGGTCCAATACTTTCATCAATAATACAATTTCTTTCTAATAAAATATCAAAATTTGGTTTAAAGTTCATCGGTACAGAAGACCAGATAACGTTTACAACGCTATCAATTTTCGTCTTCTTCAATACCCGTAGTGTCATCGCTTCATCAGAATCTTGTTCTTCATCTGATTTTTGTTTTACTCTCAACAATAATTCCATTATTATTTTCGTCTTCTTCGGTACCCGCAGTATCATCATCTTCATCAGAATCTTCTTCTTCATCTGAATCTTTTTTTTCATTTGAATCTTCTTCTTCATCTGTTGTTTGTTTTACTGTCAACAATAATTCCATTATTATTTTTATCTTCTTCAATACTCGCAGTGGTATCATCTTCATCTGATTTTTGTTTTACTTTCAGCAACATTTCCATTATCATTTTCGTCTTCTTCAGTATTTCCAGTGTCATCATCTTCATCAGAATCTTGTCCTTGCTCTGATTTTTGTTTTACTATCAACAATAATTCCATTATCATTTTCGTTTTCTTCAATACCCGCAGTATTATCTTGTTCTTCATCTGATATGTCTTTGCTCTGATTCTCTTCACAAGAAGTATTTTCATAGACCGGAACTTCTCTCGTCCGAATGGGTTGAAGAATAATGTAAAAAGGTGATAAAAAGTTGTATAAAAATGTATCACTACGTTTTTAAATATTTCCCATCGTCTTCAGACGAATACTTACTGAACAATTTGAAACTATAGTTACCTCATATTTCTGAAACGCCTACTGGCAGGTGTTTTGTTCAACGGCTGTAAAAACGAATCCTTGAACTTGTAGATTTCTTGAAATAGTATAGCAACGTTTTATTAATGTTATTTTGTGATGTTGATGAAACACCGGATGGAATTGAGCTGTGAGCGAATTGTGAAGCTGCGAGTTTCGAGCTCGACGTCTGGAACCGCATATGAAGGACAATTTCGAGTGTTAAGAGACATGTCGGAGGCATCAAATTGGCTTTCAAAATTAGATTATAGGGGATGTTTCAGAGATGAAAATATGAACACGGTTCTCGAATTTATTGGTTTAGAAAATGAGTTGCCATGCGGAAACTGGTGTTGATTTAGATTGGGTTGCTCAGATATGGAAAGATGTTTACCCTAAAAAGTGTTTAGAAGGTTACGGTCTCGAAACAAAGTTGATATCGATTTTTAAAGTATCTTGATTTATTCGTTATTTTGGTAATGTCATTCTATTCTAGGAGACTTTATTCTTTGTTTGGATTCTTTAATATAGTATTGAATCCATTAGTTGAATTTTATTCTTTTTAAATTGAACATTTGTTAGATATTTGCACTCATAATAACAAATAAACTATGTTAAAAACTTGAGCTGGAACAGCCATCAATACTTGTTTTCGATTTTTTTTCAGACATCCTTGTTAATGTTTATTACCGAATTATTAACACTTGACAATGAAAACAAATTAAAAAGAAACTAAAACAAAATAAAATTATTCGTTAAACCCCCCCACCCATTAATGCCATAAAAAAGATTTCACAAAGCAAATCTTTCGCACCTTCATTTAATAAAAAAACAAAAAAGTTCTGTAGGCAGTGTTTTGATTTTAAATTGATATCCGTTTAATAAATGCCGCTTTTGATTAATTACAAAAATTTCAAATTGTCGTTAACATTCTCTTTTAAATATTTTAACTTTATTTATAGCAAACCGCCTGGAAAACTCATCACCAATAAAAATGTCTTTTTTCATAGTTTGGGATCGTGAATTAACGTCGAATTTTCTGAAAAATTAATTTTCCTCAGAACCATTAGCTCATTAGCTATTTTCCAGTTTTGTTCCAGACGTTTTTCCCGCATCCTCACCAGTGGCGTAGCCCACAGTTAATTGTATCGAAAAGTTCCTACAATAATAATAATGATGGTAAAAATAATAATAATAATAATATTAATGGGCGGTTGGTCTAGTCCCTAAATGAACCTATACTTTTCGTAGCAAACAATAAAAAAATTACCGTAAATTAGCACGTCGCAATTTAACTTCCATCTACAGTTAGTACAATTTATGCCAAACTAGAAAAAAGTGCAAATGTAAAAAGGTATTTTATAAAAAATATAGTTAAATAAATTCAATTTAGTAACTTATTACAGATGGTGATCTTCGAATTGTTTCTAAGTTGGTCCTGTTGTTTGATGAAACCTTTAGAGATATTTCATTGTCAATTAAGTAAATTTTTATGGAACTTGCATAACCTTAAAAAAGGACAAACAATTTTTTAATTCATAAAGTGTTGTAAAAGCTAAGTTACAAATAATAGTGACATAAAATTAGTTAAAACACTTAACTGTGTCATGAATTGATATTCTTGAGTGATAAGAAAATAATATTTTCAAGTCTTCACGCTGATGCTGGTCTATAACCATCATTGTATCAGGAAGGACTTCAGGGTGAATGATTTTCTCGCCTATTTTTGACATATAGCGTTGGCGTTTAGAAAATACCCAGTTTTATGTTTCTCGTTGTTTTGATGATTTTTTTTATTTTAATAATTCTTTATTTCAGAACATGATATAATATTGGAGTATATTTAGAAATAGCATTGACCTTTATTTAGGTTGTTTTATGAAAGACCTTGTTTAACATTGGTTTGGGAAGGAAGAAATAATGACGCCGCTTATGAGCTCGGTCCATATATATATACGGGATAATTAAATACTTTGGGAAATTTCATTAAGGCAGCGGCAACTCGGTGCCCGGGGAAATTCTAGTCGTGTGCAAGCTTACAAAAGTCATAGCCGCTAAATAATGAAAATTCAAATGGATTGCGATAACAATTCCGGTTGTTCTGTTGAATTTATTGGGCAATTAACGAACGTTCCTCACTCCTCGGTTTCTCGCCACGTTAGCCAACATAACCTCGCTTTTCTTATTCTCTTTCTTCTTTTTTCGGTTCATCAAGTATATTCTGTACTTGCTTAACTTCGGTTTGAATTATAAGCGGCTACGGAGAACAATTTAAACTTTGAATTATCCGCAAGATTAAATTTTGTTTAATTGTTATGGGATTAATAGGGACGGTCTAAGAATTACGTGATACTGGAAAATTTCCACTCTCCAACATTAAAGTAATGTATAACAATATTATTTTTAAATCATGGACATTTGTTAACTGTTCTCTTTGAATTATTGACAATATTTCCAAGTTCTTAATTGTTAGAGTGTTAAGCTACGCTATATCGAAATATCACTCAAGTATAGTATTTTTATTCTAAATTGCAAAACTTGAATTTACAAAGAAATTTACAAGAAATTGGTTTTTAAATATTATATATACTACATATAATCACTTGATAGCTCAGAGAGTGAAGTTCTGTTGGCCAAATTGATCATCTCAATCAACCCAACACGCATTTATACGTATTTGAGTTGCTGTGGTCGTAAATCATTCTCCTTCTAAATTCTCAGGCAGTAGCGCGTGTGAGTGATTGTTTTCTTAAAATTTTAATTTTTCTTTTCTTTAAAAATATGGTGTTTTGGAGACCGTAGCTAAATAGTGAAATAACGCAAGATAATGAAATTCCACAAACAACTAATGACAATTATGTACTTTAAATAAAGATTTACATATAGAAACGCAACAAGTTTTAAATATGTTTAAAAAAGAATAAAGTCTAAAATCGGACAATGAAATAATTAAAAGAATTTCAGAACTAACAAAAATAAATGAGCATGTTATAAAAAAAAAGATGAGTATATTGTGTTACCCCCTTTACAACCCATCATTATTAGACTAAATGACGATTCTTCAGAATTTAAGTACGAAGATTTTTAAAAGTTTATTTTTGTTTAAATAATAACTAAAGAACTAGTTTTTTAGTATGTAATCTTTACATGACATGCAATGGAAGCAGTTTTCTTCAATTTGGTTTTAAGAATGTTTTTTTTTCTTTTAACCTGCTTTCAATAATTTTGAACATCTGAGATTTTTATTAAAAAAGTATGTTTAAAATTATTTAATTTTTTTGTACAAACTAGACTGAGCCATTTTCATTGAGTAATAATATGTCTGGTAACATAATTATAAAAAATATTGAAATATTATAATTATGCAATATGTATAGTCTTTCTTTTATTATTTAAATGAATATTACATTTATGTAGATACTTATTAAAATGCACTAATGTAAACAATTGCTTATGTCCAGTATTAGATAAAGTATATTCCATGAAATATTTAGGTATTGTCGTAGATCAGCATATACGGTGGACAGAACATATAACAAATGTCAATAAACGATTAAGAACACTTATGCATAGGTTTTATATTTTAAGGGATGTATTATCAAGAAAAAATTTAATAATTCTTTATCATTCGCTTATTGAATCTATTATAAGATACGGCATATTAATATGGGGCGGTGCTTTCAATAGCAACTTAAACGAACTCCAGATCACTCAAAATACACTTATTAAAATTATATTTAAAAAAATAAACTATATCCCATAGAACACCTATATAGCGAAACGAATATTTTGAATATAAATTTAACTTATGCTTTTCAGTGCATAGTCAGAGTTCATAACAACAAAAATAGACAGTTAAAGATAATTTCTACTTTCAAACATTTAAAAAAGCCATCATGCAAAGAACTTTCCTATTCTTTGCCCCCAAACTATATAACTCCATCCCACTTGATCTTAAAAATATAATTAAGATAAAAAAATTCAAAATTGAATTAAAGAAATTTTTCCAGTACAACAGTAATATTTTTATCAGAATATTAAACTTTACTTGATACATAATTTACTAATAATCTATAAATATTAAGACTACATGGAAATACCTCCTCCACGGTTTCCTTCCTCCCTGGTTTTAATATTAAATATATTTTCATTTTTTTATAATAATAATAAAAACACACTTCTGGTATCAATCCTCAACATATATCCTATAATTTTGTAATTCTTTTTTTAAATTTGCGTATTTAAGTACGCGAGCGTAGGTTAGGTTAGGTAGGTTGACATATTTATTTTTCTTTTATAATTACTTTATTAAGAAATTTTAGGTACACATTATATCGTCGGAGAAGCCTCAACCCCGACTGCACACAGGCAATGCTGCCTAGGCAAGTAGGGATTTTGAGTGCTTGTCCAACAAACAAAATGTTTTAGAACTGTATATTTAGTTATTGTACATTATAGGAACAATAAATAAATTATTATTATTATTACTTAGACACCTACGCACGTAGATCATCATTTATCAGCTTTTTTGCAATTTAGAATAGAAATACTATAACAGAGTTGGACGGCAGGTGCGTTAACTTTTCATAGGCTCATTTTGTACCCAATATATTTGAAAGGAAGAACGTGTTATTCCTATTTTTCTAGTAAAAATAAAATCCTTTCTTACACTCGAGATATGTAATGCATAAAATAAATAAATAGTATTTAGAACTGTCAAACCGGAGCGACGTTTTTACAATATTCTTCAGGTAATGTGTAAAAAATTGGCCTATAAAACTTTCGAGGAACTTGGTTTAGATTATTTGTTTATTAGTCCTGTTTTCGATAATTTCCCCTATTATAAAAAGTGGTTTAAGATAGAGTTTCTTTCCCATTGCTTGGAAATTTGCAAGAGTGTTGTTTTCCTTACCTAAAGTTAATTTGCCACAAAAATATAGAGATTTAAGATCATTTAGTGATTTACCTGTTTGCTTAAAAATAATAGAATTTGGAAACAAGAGAAATTATAAATAATAATAATATATTATTACCTAGCAAGCATCAGGATTTAGAGCAAGATTTAACTGTGGTAGAGCATTAGCAGATGTTGTAGATAATATTTTAAATACTATTGATATTGACAAAGTTTTTATCTTAATTTTACTAGATTAAAATTTTTACATTTTGATGAGTCGTCTATTTTGTGTTTAAAATCATATCTTACTCAAGGCATCAGATGATTCAAATTGATGTTATTTTGTCTACAATATTAAAAATACATCAGGTCCCTTATTATTTACATTATACAGGGTGTCTGCGAAAATAATGCATATATTTATGAATGAGGTATAAAAACGTATGCAAAATAAAAATGTTTTTCTGAAGCAAGCAATTTTCAAAGAAATAAATACTAAGATTTTAGATTTATCCAAATATTATTTCCTGAAAAGCAACTAGAGCCGGCAACTCCTATAAATCAGTCAAGTACAAACATGGGTTATTTTAAACGTTCAAAAATAAGTTTTTATTTTAGTACACCTGGATATTTAGAATGGTCTATTACAGGGGATGTAGAAAAGTGAAAAATATATTCTCTGCAATTATTACACATCCGAACGATTTTTACCCCTACTTTTTTTAGATAGTCCACTACACTTTCCAATAATCTTTGGGACAGTGATACAAAACATCGTGGATTAGATTAATTAACATGTGATATTCTTGATTTGAATAAAACGCTATTTTTTACTGAATTATTGAAACTATTTTATCAAATTATAAACTTAAAACGATTGAACGATCCGAAAAATCTGCAGAATAACACAATATTATGGATTCATCGGGTAGTTATTCGACACATATTTTTATTAAAAGTATGAGGTGTTGTCATGTATAAATCTTCGAGTAAATGTTTAAACTGAATTTAAAATAATGAAAAAAAATTATTAAAATATATTATAGAATAGAAAATCGACCAAAGAAGAGTTAAACTCGTTAGTATCACTTCAAATTAATAACGTTTACAAACCAATTGTGTTGCAATGTAAAAATGTGGGTATTATTTTCGTTACAAAGTTAAAATTTAACTATGTTATTATAAAAAAATTAAAAATATTCCATCCTTAAAATTAATTTATACACAAAGATATTTTATGACACAAAATGTAAAAAAATGTCCCAAATTCTTGTTCAAGTTGAATTTCGCAAATATGTCCGTATTTCTAATAAATTTAGGGAGACCAAATGGTTAAATATATATAATAGAAGAGTTCTTCAATTTAAAAGAATTTCGGTCACTTTTCTCTTTTAAAACAGTTAAAAGAGATCATTAATGGCTGTTTTCATTTACTTGAGAAGTTTCTCCAGTTAATACTAACAACCATCAAATTTTATATATTTATACTCTAGCATCGTGTTAATTCCTAATTTTATATTCTCTTCTTATTTTTATGTATTTTGTTTTTTATATCTCCTTAGGTGTACCAATTTTCACACACGATTTGTAAATTTTTAACCTGAGTATCCCATAAATTGTAAGGATGTCTTAAGGGAAATAAAATGGTTAAATGGCTAAACGAGAAAACTGCATCCGCCCAACGTTTCCGGAGATTAATTTTTGTTGGTTGTCTCTTTATTATTTCTGAAACATTAATTGTTGGGGTGTTGGGGCGAATAATATTTTATCCATTGTGTTGTTTTAACTTTAAGAGTGAAAATCTAGAAATGTATCTTTGAAAAATTACTTGTTAAATTATCTTTTGATATTTTGGGCGGTTCCACTAACCTACCAAAAAAACATTTTTTTTTAATATCTAGCCAAATATCGACTTACTACATTAGTATTTCTTGAATTTGAAATATTTTAGTGCACAATAAATCTTTTTAATCGCTGTAAAGAAATAAACAAGCAAAAATTCTTTGCAAGAATTATTATTTAAATGAAAAATATCATTTTTATTCATTCGCGTGGAATTTTTCTACATACTTCTAGTAAATACCTAATAATTATTATGTTAACCTAGTGATTTTCACATTTGCGTCATTCATTGCGTAAAAATATTATTACCTAATTTGAAAATGATAAAAATAGATTTATTGCATAAACAATTAACCAAAACAAAATGATCATTACTACTTATTAATGACCCAATTGAATACTACAAAACATCAAGGGACATTTACCTGTAATGATTTTAATATTATGTATTGTATAATTATTATCCACAAACTAAAATTGACTTGTCTACCGATTTCCAAACTTTAACAAATCTATGCGTTTCTTTGTTGACACACTCTAAATATAACACCTATTGTCTAACAAATGTGTTTTCTCGATAAAACATTTCCTCTATTTTTGTCATTAACTTAAGAGTGTTTTCGAACACCTCATAACCATCCATGTCAGCTGTTTCAGAAATATCTCATACTTAATTGCCATTACATTCCGAACGAATTTATTTTTCTATCCCCCCAAAAAAAATCGCATGAGTGAAAGCTTCTGGCTTTTATCTTAATTTTTCCAGCATTGGCCTTTATGCGATCTCAGCACGACATTTCTATATAGGGTGGCCCAGAATGAAGGGGATAAATTTCCTAGATAAAGCGTTCACTTAATTTTACCAAGAAAAGCTATAATGAATATATAAATTAAGATTAAGATGTGAGGCGATATGGGATTTGATATTGTAATATTATAAATTAGAAACAAAAAAAAATATAGCAGGAGGATTCACATCTTTGATTATAATAATTATACAGGGTTGGGATAAAGTATGGAACCAAGTAAATATCTTTAAATCGAAACGGACGATATTTATGAAATTTTGTAGGTAAGTGCAATGGGCCAAAATGCAGCTGATGTACATTTTTTGTATACTTCAAGTTTAACCGGAAATACCCTCAACTTTTTTTACTTTAAATGGGACGCCTTGTATATTTTTGCAGATTCTGAAAGAAAGAAAGGGATTTTTTTGAAATGTGTGTGTATAAAAATGCTAATGTAGAACATAAATAAGTTAATAGTAAAAGCTTGGAAAATATAAGATGGAGAATATAAAGACATTGATGATTCATTATGAATTTTAATCAGAGGGCATGTGTTATGATCCAAGTATAATTTTAAAATTCCTAATTACAATAAAACTGTTTTGTAACTAAGGAGATTGTTGATGAAAGATTAAAACAGAATTTTTATGGATATCAAATAAGTAAATATTCTCAGATTTCCGAAATACTTTAATAATAAATTTGAAAGTTTAAGAAACATAAGTAATATATCTTAACATTATATTGACTTTAACCTTCTACCATTTGATATTAATGTTCTGTCTAATATATACCTTGAATAAAAATCAAATAAAATTGATCTTCTTCACTCTGGCACTTGAAAGTCTTTAAAGCGCATTTCCTTATAGAAAATCCCAACTTAATTTAAAATCAAATCTAGGTTAACGTGGTTACTATTTTTTTCGAGCAGTAGGCGGAAATCGAATACAGGCAGATCGAGAAATGAAAATGGAAAAAGCAAAATATTGAGAGCAAATATTGAATTTCCCCTAACGCATTTTTCATTACAAGAAAAAGTTACTTGCAAAATCATTTCCAGGTGCAAATTTAATTATCTGAAAACAAAATATACTTCGTATTTATTAATAATATTCCAAAAGTTCTGCGTAATTACATGACAGAAAAAAAACCTTGTTTTTAATTTAAAATGGATACAAAGATATACGTTTCACTAACAATTTCGCTGAAATATCTCATCACTGACAAATTAAATCACATTCATTATTCGACCATGATATATCGATTTTATGATGGGATCTGTTGATGAAATTAACCTGATGACCCAATTATTTTGAAATAATAAATTCATGAAAATTCGGAACAAAATATGTCCAAACACGATCCACTATTTTAATCATTTTAAGTATTTACATTATCGCTTCTGTACAGAGTTTCATTAACTAATCATGGATTCGACATAACTTTTAACTTTTCAAATAACGTCCAGGCCGGAGTGATTGCTGTTTCCTCGCTAAACAATGGGTCGTCCCATTAGGGTTAATGAGGCATGATTTTGGTAACATTAAATCATTTCCCATGTTTACGATCGTGTATCCAACTTTTCTCTATTTTCATAATAATTTCAAATGACGAGAGGTTAAGCGTTACTTCCATTACCGCTGTTGGAATGGGTTTGAAATTGGAATGAACCCAAATTATATTATTAAAAATGCTTCCGGTGTATATTTCTATTTTAATAAATTGTTTGTTCCAGGTGCGGGCCACTGGCAAAATGTATGCTTGCAAAAAATTGGAGAAAAAAAGGATAAAAAAACGGAAGGGTGAAGCGATGGTCCTTATCGAAAAACAGATCCTACAAAAGATCAATTCCCGTTTTGTAGTGAGTTTAGCGTACGCTTATGAAACAAAAGACGCACTGTGTCTCGTTTTAACTATAATGAATGGGGGAGATCTTAAGTTCCACATTTATAATATGGGCGGAGACCCCGGGTTAGATTTGACGCGAGCCAGATTTTACGCCGCAGAAGTCGTATGCGGACTGGACCATCTTCACCAACAGGTAAGTGTTACGAGATTTTTTTTCCTTTTTAGTTGGTACACTTTTTAGACCTTTCTGAATACTTAGTATAGTTTACCCTTAGATGTATGTCAACCTTTATAAATAACCCCAAAGATTTTAAGTCACTTGGATATTATACTCGAATAATCTGATCCAAGATGAATCGATAATCCCTTCTCTGATTTCCTACACTGCTGCTTATATAATCGTTAGGACTTCTCATATTTTGCAGAATGTTTGAACTATCCCTCTCTTTATTTGCTTACGAACAAATTCGGCACCCTTATTTTAATTATAGATTTCTGAACTATATCTCTTACGGATTCCGCAACTGATGCTATGTTTCTGTTCTGGAAAAGTTTTATTTGGGTTTAAATATTAACAGGGTAGCTGCTCCAGTATTTCGGGATTTATCCAAAGCATTTGACTATGTAAATCAAAAAATATTGTTGAACAAGCAGGAAAAATATGGATTCAGGGGAACAGAAATACAAAGATTTTCGTTCAATAAGCAAATGTCATCTATTGCTACAATCCACTGTGAGATTCCACAAGAATCAGTTCTGGCAACAGTATTATTCTTAATTTATGTTAATGTCAATATTAAGGGAAACCTCGTTATATTTGCCGATAATATCAAACTACTTTGGGAGAGTGAGAATCTTGAAAAGTTGCATAATATGATCAACAATTATACGATTAAAATTAAAGAATGATCTCATTAATTAATTATCTGTCCCTTAATGTATCAAAAATAAATATTATCTCATTTAGTAGCAATATGGGTATAATTTCAGTTGGACAGCAACACATTTATAAAAAAATGAAACTAAATTTTTAGGTTTAATTTAAGGTCCTTGGTAATAGTTTCTGTAATAAACTGTTCTCTGGATGATTTGCAGTAAGAGCTGTTGCATACAATTTTGACGTTTCGGCTGCGAGAAGTGTTTACTTTTCGTTTACAGAGCCTTATTTGCGATATGCTATATATTTTTGGGGAACATGTCCTTTCGAGTTATTCAATAGAGTTTTTATTTTACAGAAGAGGGCCTTAAGACATATGTGCAAAGTTGGTACTAACATTCCTTGCAAACCATTATTTATTAGAAACCATATACTAACAGTCACTTGTCTATTTATTTTCGAAACGGTATTTTCAGTTTTTAAAAAATATCGATGTGACATTATTACATCCAGCATTACTCAACAAAATTTTTATCTTTCCTTACCTATACCTTCTTTAAGTTTGCTACATGGCTCAATTGAGTATAATGGGAAGAAGATGTTCAACCACCTGCCAATTAGTATAAGAAGTGTTAATTCTTTAAAAATATTTAAAAAAACAAATTAAGAAATTATTGCTTGAAAAGGCTCACTACAAGTTGGACGAATTTTTCTGTCATCGATTAAATGAAATATTTAATGTTACTTTATAATTCTTTGTATATGCATTGAACAAATGTAGTTTATTTATATTTCCTTTACTTTATATTTTGACATTATATGACATTCAATTTAAAAAAAATTATCTTTTACATAAAAACTGTTTCAGTTCATTTTTTTTTAAGATTATACTTATTACTTTGTATTAATTTTATAGCTTTATTGATAAGAACGTAATTCTTCAACAATAAAGTGGATTTTTAAATTTTTAAATATTTTTCACTTTTCTCAACTTTCTCGTTTGACTAATATTGCTAGTTTAATACTTACATTTCATTATCTTCTGTCTTATATGCGTTAGTTCTCTTTTACGTGTCATTTATTCCATTTCTTTAACTACTTTGGACTGTGATACTCTATTTTTCTGGCAAATGTATCTTTCCAGTCTGAGTCAAGTTTAACCATTTTGTAACCTCATCTGGTTGTATGACGCCAATCATCTTCACTTGAAAACTGAAGAACATACCTTCTAACTCTCTCGTGCTTAAACCAAATTCCCTATTCTATATGTGTTATTTTTTTGCAGGGCATAGTATATAGAGACTGTAAACCAGAAAATATACTTCTAGATGACGCTGGTCATGTGAGGATCTCAGACTTAGGTTTAGCGGTAGATATTCCCGAAGGCGAATCTGTTAGGGGTAGAGTTGGAACTGTAGGCTATATGGGTAATTAAGCTAGAAATCTACTTTAATATGAAACGATCTATTCATTAAATATTTATTTATCATTTTTGTAGCTCCGGAAGTTATAGATAACGAACGTTACACCTACAGTCCAGATTGGTTCAGTTTCGGCTGCCTTTTGTATGAAATGATAGAAGGCCAGGCGCCGTTTAGGGCTCGAAAAGAAAAAGTAAAGCGAGAAGAAGTAGACAGAAGGGTGAAAAACGAACAGGAAAAATACTCGAACAAGTTTAGCGAGGATGCCAAATCTTTGTGCCAACAACTTTTAGCCAAAAGTCCTCAGAATCGATTAGGAGGGAAAGTGGACAGAGGAGGGGCCTGTTTGGTAAAGCAACATCTTTTTTTCCAACCTCAGATTAATTGGAGGAGATTGGAGGCTGGAATGATCGATCCACCTTTTGTACCCGATGTAAGACATATTAACAAAATGTTAAGTGTAAAATAATGAGTTGATTTTTTTCAGCCTCATGCTGTATATGCAAAGGACGTGTTAGATATTGAACAATTTTCAACAGTTAAAGGTGTAAATATAGACGAAAGTGATGCTAGTTTTTATAATAAATTCAATACGGGTTGTGTTTCGATACCGTGGCAGACAGAAATGATCGAGACGGATTGTTTTCGCCAACTTAACATATTTGGACCAGGGAGTACCCGGACGCCCGACCTGGTTCTGCAGCCGGTGGCTGTTAGTGAAAATGAAGGCTGTTTTCCATTTAGACGAAAGGTATGAGTCTTTTATCTCGATCAACAATCTTCAAATCTTAGATTTAACGGTCCATTTTATGTGGAATTATAACCACCAAAATATAAACTAGTTGTTATACAAGGTGGCGTAAGAGTTTTTTGACTAACCTGTATCACAAAAACCAAACAATTATTTTCAGCGAACTGTAAACAGTGGAAAATATTACCGATTTCTGGCGTAAAAAAAACTGTTACACGGTCACATTTAGGACACAAGACATCAACTTCAAAATTTTACATAAGATACTCTAAAGTTAATATTTCTGTCTTCAGTTTACATCGAAAGATATTGTAGTGGACTTATCTAAAAACAGTAACTTTATACGACAGCTTTTATTGCTCTTTTTACATAATCAAGGAATTAATTGATATATTGTAAACACCTTGTTATAAACAGTGGTTCCATTTCAAATTTTTATGTTCAAGACAGTTCGGATTTTGTTCACTTACATGCAAATTTTCTGGGATTGTGTATACTTTTTTTTAAACAGCTGACTTCGGTTGAATAGTTTATTCTACAAGATAAATCAGAATATATAAAGTATGAGGTGTGAATGGTCACATAAAAGATAAAATGTCTAATGTAAAGAAGCCAAATAGAGAAAAAAGGAATCGTTCTATTTTAAATTCTAATACATTTTGTTTGCTCTCGACAAGAAACTCCAGAGCTACCAATACAGTTGGGAGATAGTCTGTTATTGTTCCAATAGATTCAAATGCATATAGAAAATTGTTTCCCTGTTAAAATTTTATATTTGAACACACTTTACAATTTTATTTTAATTAAAAACGGGGTATCGAGAGCTGTTTATAAGAAAAATTTTATTACACAACATAAATAATTGGAAATCAGAAACAGTTAATCATTCAATCACTCGTATTTACAGTAGATGCTCCAATTGTGTCTACATTCAATAATGCAACATTCAAATGTTGATAAAAGATTTTGTTTTTCCAATTTTCTAAATATACAGGCAATGCAGCTTAAACTATTCATTTTAAATATCGGAATAGAACAAAAAATTTAACTGTATTACACCTGGAAATCAGACCGGCCAGTCACATTTTCCTGCCAATCCACTTCTAAGAGAAATTGACATACGAGTACAGCTTAGATGCTGGTCAAAATGAAATGCACATAGTAGCTTCAAGAAAATATCTTCAAGCTAATCGAAAAGAATACTTATTCTGGAAATAAGGAAGAATATATTTGTCTATCGCCATTCATAAAACACGATCCAATCAATCGACGACTGTACAAACTACATCAAACATTAACCCCGTATTATTTGAAAATGATTTCTTCGCATTCACTTGGGATTTTCAGAAGATAAGCACTGACAGTTATGTCTATTAATTCTACCGCTTCACAATATTTTATTTGAAAATAGTGGGTCATCTCCAGGTTTTACAGACATTTCAGTAATAAAGCCGCAGTACATCGAAATCAAACTTAAATTATGTGCTGAGCTTCCGAACTTGGTTAGTAAACGATTCAATACCGCTAAAGTTTGTTCTTACGCATGGCTATAAAACTTTTTGAATACTTATGACAATTAACGAGATATTATTGCTAGATTACTTTGTTGGTTTCTAAGCTTTCTATTTTCATTAAAGAAAAACAAAGCAATTTTTATGAAAAAAACATCATTGTAGTTTAAAAAAGACTTGACATAAGAATACCATTGAATTGGTATTAGAGAGCCCCTTACAAAAATATAATAATATACAGGGTTTTCTATTTATTTTCGAAGTTGATGTTACGAGTTCTTAAATCTGACTTTGCAATAACGTAGTTTCATACAAGAAATAGGCAATAATTTCCATTTTTATAAATACCAAATTTCAATCAATATCGTTGTTTATTTTTAGAAATACTGGTCAAATTCTATTTGGCCTTCCTGTATCCTAAGAGGCATAATAGATAAATGTTTGTGTAATTACGTCACTATTTACAAATTAACATTTAGAAAACTTGCTGATATGCAAATTTGAACATATATTTAAAAAAATGCATACTCTTTAAGTTTGCACAATTTGCTGCGAGTGTACATAATTTATATTATTAAATTTACAAAATTAGCCAAACTACTTGGGTACCCCCTAATTTACTAAATTTGCCATTTTTACCACAAATTTACAAAATCTTCTCAAAGTTGACTTTAGATTTCTACTTGCTCACTTGGATTAAAAAATAAACTCTAAATTTACAAGTTAAATTAGTTTTAATTATATTTAAAAAAGTTATAAACTTTACCTAAATTTTATTACTCCAAATTTTAGCCAATATTTTTCACCTAAATTTTCCCAATTTACCTAATCCACGCATACAAAACTTCCATCAAATTTACAAAAAAATTTAAGCTTACGAAATATTTATATCCACTTTATTATCTACCCTAAATTAACATAATATAAATTTTGTCCTAAATTGATAAATTGTATCACAAATTGAGAAATATATCTACGTTTTAAAATTTGACCAGAATTTATAAAAATTAACCAGCATTTACAATAGTTACACAAATATTACAAAGTTAGCGCAAAATTACAAAATTTAGGTTCACTTTATTTTGTTTTATAATCTACTAAATTAATAATAATTACACATAGTTAAATTTATAAAACCGGATAAAACTATTTTTACAAAATAGCTTTGGCACAATTATAAAAAATACGTAAATGTCCAATAATCTTAAGATTTCATTAAAATGAGAGGCGTTATCAAATTTTACTCAGAATTTTTAATAAATACGTATTTATATTTTTCTTTCACTTAATTATTCATAATTTATTAAATTCACAAAATTAATTTCAAATTTTCAAAACCTAAATGACCAAAACGCCTCACAGAAACTTATAACAAGCTTTCAAAAATGTTACAAAAATTTACTTCTACTTCTTTATTTCAAAACATCATTTAAATATTTGTTTTTTCAGAAAAAACAACTTCCCAGGACACGTCCAATCCCCATTAACCCCATACTGTTACCTCAACTGACAGAGAGATGATCCCCAGACTAGGATTCACCATCGGCTGGCTTTATCTCTATTTCATCTCGAAACTCTTATTATGCCCTCTTCCCAAGTTCATGGTCGAAAGGAAAAGGAAACGCGTTTGAATATGATTGGATAGTGAATTGTGTTCGAGAATATCAATGGCATGAAAATTAGGATTAAAATGGATTTTTCATTAAATTTTGATGCAAATGCCACTTGTGATTGTATCCTTGAATTTTTATATCATTGCAAACTCGAAAAACCATCGTGGTAGATGATAGATAGTTTTTCTGATTACAGTATTTCGCTATGAAGTGATTTTTTACTAAATATAGCTCTGTTTTATGCGATGTGATTTTATACTCATGTGTACCTTTTTTAATAAGTGAGATTAAGTTTTTAGATTTTAGAGCCACAGAACAATAACAAAGAGAAAATTGGTCAAAAATGTCAGTTAACGTTCGAAACATATATTGGCATATTGACGGTCTCTATATCTTGATTATCTGTATTTAGAACTCATCTGCTATGATGGTAGATTATAGTTGTTTCAGGTTGGATATCGTAAAATTTAGATATGTGATGTAATGACTATTTTTTGCACCAATTGGCTTGATTTCATATTTCAAAATGCGAATATTTTCAAAATGTTGACACAATGTACAAAGCACAAATTTCACTTTATCTATTATATTAATTATTTAACTGTTTTCAATTATTTTATAGAAAAATAAACTGTGATTTTATTCTGAAATTGGTGCTCAACTATTTTATAGGAAATCATTTTGTTTTTGATCATTTTATTTTTAGAAGTGGGTTTTGCTGAAAATGGTCGTTACAAAGAAGAATGTTGAGTTTTTCATTCCACAATCACATTTTTCTGTAAACAAATTGTCTAGAATTGATGTAATTTAAAAAAAGACCATTATATTGTTTAATTTATATGCATTTTTATTTAATTTTTGAAAACTAATATAAATAACAAAATGTATTCAGTTAATAAATATCTATACATATTTACATTATATAATTTACTTAATTTTTAAATTATGTTAAAAATAAGGAAAGGTTAAAAAATTATTCAAAAATCCTAAGGTCTTCTTACACTACAATTAGTGACCGCTCCATAATATTGAGAATAATAAAAATCACAATAAGCAGCATTATTTTCAAACGTCATTTCAGCAACTTTATACTCCGGATTTACTGCTACTTTCATTGTGTATAATCCGGGACTTAAGTCAGATATGTCGACCCATTGACAGTCAACTGTGTATTTGTAAATGTCTGAGCAATTCACGGATATTCCTTGATCTCCGTAATTGGCACATGCATATTTTGGTTTTGTACCTGGTAAACATTGGTTGTCTTCAAGACAAAACGATGCCTTATGACCTTCTGCCACTCTTTTTCCCTTACTATCAAAAATGTCAAATGTCGCAAAGACTTCCATGCTGTGATAATGTCTAAAACGAAAATATTTTATTTACTTCATTCAACATTCAAACTCAAAACAAACGTTTTACAAATTATTTCTTTGTATACAAACACAATATAATGAAGAGACTGATTTGTCTCATACCATAACACGTTAAGTATTTAGTGGATTATTATATTTGAATAAATTGTTGTACCCGAAAGCTCTCTATCCCATGTCCATATATATTTTAGAACTGTTTTGTAAGTCAATTTTTAGATTCGAATGAGTATTTGATTTCCTTAATCTATAACCTAAGAAATTTTTTTTCTCTTATTCGTTTGTAAAGATGTTTTCCGAAATATTTATCTCTCCTTTTTATATAAATACATTTATTTTCATATGTTTTATTCCCTATTTTTTAAACCATTTCTGTAATTGATTTATATCATTTTGAAAGAATTCTGTTGAGATTTATATTTGAAACAGACATTGTTCTATTGTAAGTATATCTTGCTGTTATTATTCTCACCGATATTGTAGGTCAGCTGTATATTTCAAATGCAGTATAGGCCCCAGTACTCAACCCTGAGAGTCTCTACCAAGAATATAATAAAGATCAGTAAATTCGTTTTTATCTTTAACTCTTAAGTTCTAAGCTGTTATAATTTTAACAATATTGAGTGTCCGGATATTTAAACAACTAAGCTCAACAGATGATCGCTATCATAAGTTCTTAAAAAATGAGGTAAGAACTTATACCCCTAAAAACTGGGTCTAATCGTTGTAATCTTTATGGGTCACTATAGACTCCAAAGGCACTTGTCACTATGTGGAGCAGAGGAGAAACCAAACTGTCAAATGTGTGCAGTAAGTAAAAGAATAAAAACCTCCTACCACTATTTGGGCACCTGCAAGGCGTAACGACATTTTAGAACATATTTTTTGTCCACTAGATTAGGTACAACATATCGGTTTTCATAAGTAGGAAGATGTCAGGAGAGAGAGAGGGACTAGAGATAGCAAAAAATTCCTGAACAGGCCGAAGTTTGTTAGACTCAAATCATAAATATCACTGATAACCAAAGCACTTTAATAGATCGCTTGGAATTATTTTATATAACATTTATTTTTGACATACAGAGAATTCAATTATTATTATACCATTAACGATTAATTTAAACAAACACTACTCATGTTATCTATTACTGTACTGCTCAATGTGCTGGAACAATTGATAATAAATTATTATATCTGAGAATAGTATTTTTTTTAAATTTCGAAGAGGTAATTGTGTCAAATATGTATGAAAAAGACTTTCGAAATCATTTGCGTTTAATTTTTCAAGTTTTTAGGAAAGTTTCATTAGTGTGACACAAATTCGTTCTGCACAAGTATACGTTTCTATTACAACTACTTTCAATAATGGAGTTTCAGATGTTGTTAATTGTTTTCACGCCATTTTCCTTTCAATCAACCGGTATTGGTGTACACTTTTGATTAAATTGTATAATAAACGATCATATTTAGAATACAAAATGGCGAAAGTGTTAACGTACAGAATATCCAAACTCCACTAGGAGAAGCGTTTCGAAACCAGAATTCCTATTCCTGAAAACGAAGGAATAGAAAAGTTATGGGAAAAATATAGGTGAAATATACTTTCCATTAGGAATTTTAAAAATAGACTCCCAGAGGACCAATGTCAGATTTTCTCTTAGAATTATGCTTACCTGTGGCACATGTGCCACTCCCACAAATGTTTCGGAATCGCAGGTCTGAAATCATCAGTACCGGCGTTAAAAATTTTCGCTGTAAACCTCAGAAGTCTTCTGGTTTCTAGATGCCAAGATGGATTATCTCTTTGAATGTCATAAGCTGAAGAAGCCGCACAGTTCTCCTCCATCGCACACTGAAGGAAAAACATAGGTATATCTTCCAAATGTGCAGATCTCATTAGTTCATAATGATCGATTACTAAATCCGCTAAAAAACTATAAGTAGTTAAAAGACAAATGTGAAGTAATCTTTTGGCTTTTTACCTAACTGAGTCGTACAAGATACGGCCGCTACATCTTTACTTTCACAACGTCCTGTATGGTATTTGGCGTACATACATTCATGCAAAGAATTTTCGTTTCCTATACATTTTATACCCGCTAAACTGTTGTTAGTTAAATTTCCTCCAAAATACGTAGTTTGCATAGCGACATTAGCATAGCCTAAAAATAACATGCAAACAATCTTATATTGCAATATTCAGTAGACTTGCATAAATTTTGGCTTTACATACCCAAGTTTAAACTCTTACAAACGGCTGTAGCTTCAAGAATTGACCAACCATCTCCACAAATCACTTCCCAATCGCTATTTCCAGTTTTTATTTCCACTCTACCTTCAGTTTTTATTCTTCCGTCTCTTAATCGTATTTTCAAATCTTGCGGTATACGTACCCTAAAAAACAAATAAAAATTGGACCAAAGGTAAATATAACTATAAAGAACACATTTATTATCAATAATATTACATACATCACTTTCTTACGAGGTGTAAGCCTTTTTTTGATTATATTATCAGGTTTTTCACAAATTACACCTGCAGCTTCATTATATGTACAGTCATGTTGACCCCAACCGTCAAATCTACAGGAGGATATTTCGTTTTCAGTTCCGTCGCAAAAAATATTGTCCATCCAAAATTTTCCTAAAAAAATAAACCCGTTGATCTTGATATATTACTAGCATCCTTAAAAGATTATATTCAGGAAAAAGTTTAAGAGTCAAGTCTGCAAAATGAATAGATGAGACGATGATTTGAAGTGTAAATAAAAAATAAATTACTTCTAGCTGGTCCAAAATACGAATTGACAGTAGGCTGAACATTTGCAACAGAATATCCCAATTGTTTGCAGATAAGCTTAGCTTCAGTTACGTCCCATTCATCGTCACAAATAGCCCCCCAAGTGCCGTCATGAAGAATTTCAACATTTCCTAGGAAAACAAAAAATAAGAAAGTTATCTACATTTATAATTTAAGATATGTTAAGTCATTGTACCTTCAAATTCTCCTCTTCCACCCACTAACTTAATACCTCCTTCTTCTTTTTTTAATCTTTTTAAATGTTTTCTTATCAAAAAAGCGCGTTCCCTTTTTATGTCTTCAGGAGCAGTGTCACTTGAAACTAAAAGTATAACTATAGCAATATTTAAGAAACATAGTAATCGCAGTCTAATGTGGGTTTGCATCTTCTTTTAATGATGTGAGAAATAGGACTGATTTCTGATTAAAATGTATGTCAAGATCCAGATTATTTAAAGAATTAGTCATAAGCGTATCTAACATATAAAGAAATTAGAATCGGTTAATGTTTTTGACAGGAATATAGGAATATTTGTAGGTAATTTGTTTGCTTCAGTAAATCCATAAAATTTATGACTGAAAAGTAAAATTTTCAATTATGTCACCTATGATAAATGGACTAATAAGTATAACCCCATAAAAAATATTTTTCATCGCGCTACTGGATATTATAGAAACATGTGTGAAATTAATTTTTTGATCCAAAGATGACGATATGGCGTCAGATGACCTTTAGGAAATATTACATGATTTTATTGTAAACAATTAAGAATGTTATGTAAAATCTTTTTAATTGAATATTATAGTTTGAGCCGTTTCATCTGTTAAACCCATTTAGACGATCTGTATTGCAATTTGTTTACTATTATTAAATCATATTACTTTGAAATATATCTCGTGCGTCCTTCAAACTAATTAATTCTAAACGTATCATACATATTCAGAATTTTTTTTAAATAGACCAAGGAAGTTATGCAAATTTTTTTCTACCCGTGTTGATCAAATGTCTTCCATTTCTACAAAAAGAGTACTCAACAACGCACTCACCTGAGGTTCTCTGTTGGCCCCCCTACTTTTCAATTTGTAAATTGCGGACCTACTTCAAACTACTTCCAGAAAATTAAGATTTTTTAACTTATAAAAGTCGCATTACCAACATAGCTGCAAATCTACTTTTGGTAAATACGTGGTATGAGTCTCATGCATAATGGGGCCTCAACACATTTTAATCTAATAGTTTGAGAGCAACTCAAACAGTTGATTTTATCGATATCGCTCAAGAGTACCATTGTAAGTTCAAGCCGTCCAAAAATTTTAAAAATTAACATTATTTTGTTAAAACTAATCCGTCCTCGGTAAATTAAATAAGCCAAATATATCAAAATTGTCTACTTTAAGAGTTTACCTAGTATCCATAGTATTAAAAAACTATCAATTATTTATATTATTGAAAAAACCCAGGGACGTCCTTTAGATTTGTAGGGCAGCAAAAAAAAATTATGGGAACTGTTGATCTTGTGTTATATCTGATTGTGAAAGGTTACTCACAGATTCACGATACACATTGTATAGTATATAGATTTTATGAAAATCATAATATATTTAAATTTTCCTGCTGTTTTTTGTGACGAACTATGTTTGCATACATTAAATACTTGCTACACTATAATTTTAATTTATATAAGGATTATTAACCGTAATATTGGGGCGCAGACACAAACGTTATAAAAGTTGAATAATTAATGACGTTAAATTGAATTACGGCGATTTTTAAATCCATAAAAAATGAAGACGTCTAAAGATTTTAAATTTTTTCTGTAATCTGGAAACAGGTTTTAAATTATTTTATATAATGCAAATCTGCAAGGTAAACCTGTATACGATTCGTCGTTATATAAGAAATGAGTCATAGTGGGCGAAGGAGACATTCTTTCATAAGATAAATTTCTGTTTCTTCATTTTTAATTTTCATTACTCTTTAGTCTAATATTTTTTCAATAAAATATATACATTTTACTCATTATTTATTGCTAAAGATACATAAATGTACTAAATACGAATAATTGTAGAATTATCAATCACATTTAAACTCCTTAAATATTAATAATATAAATCTACTGTAAAGCTACGATATATTTACAGACACAAGTTTTTAAAAAAGAGAGAGTGTAAAAGAATAATTCTTAATAAATAAAAATATCCAAAAAATCTATGGTGGTTCAATAAATATCTATCGTATACAGGGTGTGGAGATATTCAAGCGACAACACTTTGCAAGGTGATAGCTCTCGTAATTTAAAAAATTAGCTATGGACATAAACCTTGAGTACTTAATTTTGAAGATACAGAAAATTAGAAATAATAACCATTTTTTTTATACATTTCCAAAATCGAACATATTTTCTTCTTCAAAATTAGTACATTCCTCAAATTGTAGTAGAAAAATACTTTGGAAATTTATTCCAGTGATGTCCTATACAAGTTTTGGGTTACTTTAGATTTTATATTTTCGATGCCACTTACTGAATGTAAATAATTTTAATATAATTTGATTCCTTATTCAATGTTGTTCAAATAATTAACCTTTAACTACAAAAATATGAACGGTTTTCAAGTTATTTCACAAAGGTTAATAGCTTCCAAACTAAATTTTTCAGTATTATAGTATAGTAAAAAAAAACTATTTAATTTTAGATATGTATTCATTTCCTAGGTGCATTTTTATCTGAAAACTATATTTTATCTCAGTGGCGTAAAAAAAATATAGGTGACTAGTTATTCTAGCCACTAGAAAATTATCAAAAACGATTTTAATTTTGAATTTTTAATAAGCTGCCTCAAAAAGTATCTAAACTAAACTAAGTACTCGAGGAGTTTACCTTCCTATTTCATTTTTTATGAATTTTCAATAGCCATCACCAGTCAAATAACAGCACACGATGTAATATAAATTATATGTGTAAGTGTTAAAAAAATGTGTAGTATCAGATCAGTAGAAACTTAACTTAGTTATTAAACATATAAACAAGATATTACCACATTTACTGCATATTTTTCAGTCTAGCTATAGGAATAAACTAGTTTCTTCCATGCCTATTTTGGCAAGATTAATTATTAAAATAATTCATAATCCTGAAATTAGATTATTGTAACTAGTAAGATGAAATGGTTAAAATACTTTATATAATAAATTAAATTTATTTTAGAGTAAAATTTTTATGGCCGACCGTAAAAGTGGCTGTAAAATTCGTGATTTAGAAATCGCTCGAACTCTAATAATCGGTCAAGAATGTTCCGATCTCGATTTCTCAGTTGATTTCCAAGAAACTCCAACTACCGAATCGTTTGTGACATATGCAAAGGTGTGAGCATTAATTCAAATGCTGCGTCCTTCAGATTTGCTCCTCTTAAATTAGCTTCGTGAAGATCGCTTCCAGAAAGATCACAATTCTGAGAAAAAAAAAAAAATAAAAACCATATGGTAATAGAAGCTAGATTTACTATACTTACCTCTAAATCTGCCCCAGCCAATACGGCAGCTCTTAAATCACAGTTTTTTAAGTTTGCATGTTTCAATGTCGCCACTCTTAGGTTCACTCCTCCCATATCACTACCCTCCAAAATTGCGCCCTTGAGATTGACTCCTTCCATGTTTGCTCTACTGCCTGCTGGGTCTTTAAAATTACAATTCTTCATTGTAACTCCTTCAAAATTTGCACATAAAGATTTAACACCTAATAATTGAGCAGTGTCCAATACAGCATGAGATAAATCGGCTCTTTCTAAACAGCACCAGCTCAAGTTAGACCCCATTAAATTGCAACCTTGTAAATTGGCATATTTGAAATTGATATTCCTTAAATCTAATCTACTCAAGTCCGATCCTGATAAATTAACTCCTTGAAATCTCAGCTCAGCTGAATGAGGACTTTTAATTAAAGCTTCAATGACATCCCTTCTGGCAAGTGGCAATGTATCCCTATTTAATTTTTCTTTAGAAATAATTTGTTCTAATATAGGTATAACTGATTCTATACCAAAAAATTTTGCCTCTTCTAATATACCTGCAGGATTAATATTTTTGTCATAAACTAATTGACCGCATCTTAAATAATTGAGTAAAGGTTCGAAATAGGTAGGTGTTCTGTCTATTAAATAAGCCCCATTTTTATCTATACTGCTGGGAGTCATGTATCCTCCTGTATCTTCAGAAAACATTCTTGCAAGCATGCTCGCGGGCTCATTTGTAGTTAAAGTACGTTTAGACGTAGTAAAACACTTTCCACCGACATTTAAGGTTACCCATTCTGATGTAGGGTCAAAAACAGGAGGAGGTAGCTTAAACTCATCCCCCTCTGAAAAATACAATTTATCATTGTTACGGATATGTGATATGTCTGTAATTTCTGTTCCATCTTCTAGGAATACTCTCTTCGCTTCTATATTTAACTTCTCAAAGGCGTTTTTCAACAAGTTCTCAAAGTTATCTGGTAGAAGAGATACCTAAAATGAATTAATAATAATAATAATAATAATAATTAGGTTTTGGTTATTTACCAAATCTGTACTATTTTTTCCATTAACAATTAAAGTCACATTCTTTTCACTCATTGTTATTAAAGAACATAAATAAACACCAGCCCCTGGTTGACAAATGTCAGAGAGACAATTAACAAAACGTCAAAAGTATAAACGACTGTTCTTCTTTGTTTTTGAAACTTGAATTTATTATTTTCTAAATATTTAGACGAATAACATTATATTTATTAAATATCTCTGTTAACACAAAGACTTAATTATGGTTTCTTATTTTGGTTAGACATTAGATAAAGCAGATTTCAAAAATCGGTTTTCGGTTTTTAAGTTGGTATTCTTGTTTGTTCTGTTACTATATAGAGTGGCTACTACACTCATTTTTGGTAAATTTATTGGTTGAATTGACACTAATTTATATTATGTACTTTTGTTGATATTAAAATTCAATCAATTACAATACAAAATAATACCACAACTAAGATACGACTCGTACTACTCAGGTAATTTACATTACAACAGTAATTTCAAAGTTGTTTTATGCTCCCTTGTATTGCGCAAAACAGGTTACACATGATTTAAATTAAAAATAAAATGTAAAACTTTTACAATAATAATCCAATTCTTATAAATATTAGTTATAAGTTAAATAAGTAAATTAATTTTCTAATCAACAACTCTCAAAAATATCTTTTTAATTAAGTATATTCTAAATATAAAAATAACATTCCAAATATCAACCGTAGCTCAGAATAAGTGCCCCCTTAAAAAATTTAAATGGCAAGTCTTTCTTGATGATTGCTAACATACTTTTTTACATTTTTACAGCCTTGTAACATTACTGGAAAATGGAGTATAAATTTAATAAATTTCGGAAGTAGTTGTAAATAATAGAGGATTGTGAGAAATGATTTCATTATTCCGATTTTTTTTTTAAATTTTCTATTTACACTTTAGGAATGATATTCGAATACATATTTTTGAAAATGAATAAACGTATCACGGTAATGTAGTTACTTCTAAATGCTAATCAAAGTAATGCCAACCTTATGTATTTAAATAGGTTATAAATTGAAAATTTTCAGTCCTTTTGTTTTATTTAATAAACTGTTTTGTCGGGTTAAGTGAGAATTATTTTAGGTCCTTGATTGGTAATTTTGGAGGCTTGAATTAATATTTTATTCATGTAACGATGTTGCCATAAATTAAAACAGGAAAAAGTTTGAATTTTATTTTGTATTAATTGACGGAAATAATGGAAGCATTGACGTAAATAAATGGTCAATGATGTAATTAAAGTCTGTCTCGATTAAATTCTATAAATAGGTAGTTTAACGATGTGATTATAAGAAGAAGAAAGGGCTTTATGAAAATCTAGAGAAGAAATCAATAAAATCATACACAAATGCGTGCGCAATCCTGTTTTCAATTAAAAATTAAGTTATAAAAATAACATTCATTTTATTTAATTTAACCTAAAATGAGGTGTGTTTTTACAAAGAAAAAAGTTAACGGTCCTGTTTTAAATTGCTAGTTATTTTTAAGTAAACAACTTTTATCGACAAACTAGTCTTTTTTTAATTGCTTCTATAGTTTAGTAAGAGTTATGGGTTCAACAACTATACCTGTTTTACTAGTCACTGCAAATGTTGGATCTATTTTTGAAGATGTAAGTAAAATTTTGATTTTTATTGTCATTATTTGTCTATGATACATATTACCAAATAAAAGAAAATACAAAAATTGTAATTTAATAAAAATTAGATTTATGTATTACAAATTAGTTTTTCTTTAACTATATGAAATAATTTTTATTAAAATCAAAGTAGTGGGAAATACATAAACTTTGAATATCAAAATCTCTTCAAAATGTTTTTTTTAAACAATGATTACAATTAGGGAGATGTGAATTGTTTTGAAATAAGAAAAGTATTTGAACTTACTAGCTAAATTAAAATTTCTTTAATTACAGCCAAATGAAATGCTCAAAATATGGACTGAAGAATTCGTATCGACTGTTTCTAAGCTAAATCCAAAATTCATAGGTTTGCACTGCCAAGAAGTTGGTGGAAAAAACTATGAACTCAGCATGGAGCAAGTTGAGCATTTTGTGAAATTACTCATGTCTAGCAATGAATTACGCTTATTTGATAAAATTAGAGTGTTTTTAGATGAAGACTATAGTTCTGCAGAGAACTTTACAGTAAGTCTATTAAAGATAAATTATCAAAATGAAATAGATTATTTCCATCAGGCACTTACTTAATTGCTTATTTTAGGCTTTGGGGAATTTATATTTTGTACATCAGTCCTTAGAAGACATTTTAATTTGGGATTTCAAGGATTGTACATTTGTTCCTGTGCGGGGT
This sequence comes from Hermaeophaga mercurialis, assembly GCA_951812935.1. Taxonomy (NCBI): domain Eukaryota; kingdom Metazoa; phylum Arthropoda; class Insecta; order Coleoptera; family Chrysomelidae; genus Hermaeophaga; species Hermaeophaga mercurialis. The sequence goes on along the minus strand of OX638361.1, from coordinate 18,887,573 downwards.
AAAGAAATACATTCTGGCAATATTGAGGCTGTTGTCACTAAAGAAAAAGCCAAATTTCCACAAGATTTCTTTCCAGAGGTAAGCTACTAATATTTTATTTATTATTTTAAAAGTATCATCTACTTAAGTGTTTTATTTGTAGCCAAAATCGTACATTGTTAAAAAATTTATTTTGTTTTGGTATTAAGAGAAATGAAAATATATTTGAAAATTGGATAATTTTTATTACATTATATGAATTTTATATTTTTTTTATTGGCCTTATAACAAGTACCAGTAATAGATAAATTATTTTTTCTTGCTTTACCTACACGTAAAACAACAGGTATTTTTTCTATCTATTTAAATTGCGTCATGCTTTGGTGTCAAAAAAGCAGGCATATTTAAATTTTTATTAAAACTTAGAAGGCTCAAACTACAACATTTTTTTAGTTACCAGGCATGGCTAAATATGTGGTTATTTAATTTTCTATACTCTATTTTTCTGTTTGATTATTATAAGTCTCGCAGATATTACACTGATCTCCCGTTTACTTTACAATTTTTGCATTTAATATATATTATCTTCTATTTTAAAAGTCAAAAAAATAACAATATTTGCTGTGCTAAAGAGACAGCATTAGAACAATGGTGTTACAGAATCTCATAATTCTGTAAATTCAGATCCTTTCAGAGTCAAGTATACATAGATCTCTAGGTGTGGAACATTCAGAAAATTTAGAATCATCCATTATTTCCCAAGTCCCCAATATTTTTTATTATAAATAACATATATTTTACCTCAATTTTGATTTGGCTAAAACTTAATAAACACTTGAATAAACACTTGATATAAAAATTTCATATTTATAAGATTCTAGTCTAATTTAAAAAAAATGCGCTCTTTATAAAAATATTCTACAAATCTTATTTTAAAAAGGTGGAAAAGGTTGTTTTGGATCCACGTTTTTTAAAATTTGCGGATGTTGTTTGAAAGCCATTTTTTAAATGAAAATTTAAAAATTCTTATTTGTGGTATGGAAAAGTATGGAAGTATTTCTTTTTTATGTTAAGTAATTATCAAATGTCTCAATTTTATACTATTTGAGTATTTAAGTATTATGAAAATGTTTACTACAGGGTTGGTATTACAGTTATTAATTTTTAAATACCATCTATAATAATAAATTAGTGATATATTGATCATACATTATTTAAAATTAATGACAGTCATCTGAGATAAGAATGAATTATTATTATTATTATTACCAATTATTATTCAAACAATTTTTCTCTTGAATATATTGTTGTATTATTTTAGGGGGTTTGTGTTTCTATTGATTTAAAATAACTTTAATTGTTTTTAAATATATCAAGTAGTTATGAAAACAGTTGTTTTGTGTTGTTACTGGGAGATAGTTAGTTGTTGAATGTAATGTGAGAAGATGTCATGTATATAATTTTGTATAATGTCATAGTTGAAATATTAAGAAGAATAACCAAGTAAATAAGTAAGTATATATTGTTAAGAAATTATATATCAAAAATTTAAATATTAAGTACTAACTAAAGATATAATATATAATAGAAGTTTGAGAATATCTAAAATTGCCATTGGATTAATATTTTGTTAATTTTAAAATAAAATGCTCAAGAAAAGTACATAAAATCATATTAAAGCAATAATTATCACAAGAATCGGCGAAATGCTGAAGAAGAATAATTGAGGGCTGTGGTTTCATTTAGGTCCCCCACTCGGACGGGGACATGTAATACACCACCGGATGCGTCTCGTCGAGTAGATTACGAAAATCATATTTATATTTGGGGGAGATCTATATTTTTTCGAGTTATGGCCCAAAATTTGGTACAATTTCACTTCTTCAAATCGGCTCTAATTTCGATAATTTTTGGTGTACACATTAATTATATTACACTGAATACGAATCTGAAATAAAAATATTGTTTGCTTACTAGAAAAAAAGTTATTAATAATTTAAACTGAGTAATGACGTTGTTTGATTTTTCATACTGTCACGATTTGACATAACAGGTCCGGTTTTAAATAAATGTATACCATAACATTTTATGTCGTTTCATTATGATAGTGTTGCCGGTTTTACAGTGAAATACATAGATTTAGTGGAATAAATAAAACAAATATGCCCATATTAAGGCGCGACCGCGCTTCGCTCTACATAATTGTACAAAAAAATAATAATGAAATAATATATCAAGAATAACATTTTTTTAATCTATATTGTATTTATAATAAATACGAATGAGATAAAAATTTTTTACACTAAATTATGCTAAGACAAAAGGATGAACGCACTTATTATTTTAAAATATTGTTTTTCTCCTGTCTATTAACACTTATTTATGCTAAGACAGAAGAGAGAACGAATTACTTTAAAATATGGGCTTCATTGTTTTATTCATTCCACTAAATCAATGTATTTCAATATTGTAAAACCGGTAACACTGTCAAAATGAAACTGCATAAAATGTTATGGTATACATTTATTTAAAACCGGACCTGTTATGTTAAATCGTGACCATATGAAAAGTCAAACAAATAACATCATTACTCAGTTTAAATTATTAATAACTTTTTTCTGGTAAGCAAACATTTTAATTTCAGATTCGTATTCAGTGTAATAAAATTAGTGTGTACACCAAAAATTATCGAAATTGGAGCCGATATGAAGAACTGTAATTGTACCACATTTTGGGCCGTAACTCGAAAAATATAGATCTCCCCCAAATATGAATATGATTTTCATAATTTACTCGATAAGATGCATCCAGTGGTGTATAACATGTCCCCGTCCGAGTGGGGGACCTAAAGGAAATTCTTGCCTTTGGTACTTTAGCATAAGTAAAGCTCGGATCATTTGAACTATTCTTATGGCTACTAGGAACGTTCTTTGATATTATTGGATTGTCTCGGGATTATTTATTATTTCATGCATTCTAAGTAATAGTTCCTCAGATATTCTATTCTTTTAAATAAAAACTAATTTTTAAAAATGTTCCAAAGGTGAAAATCAACTAGATTGAAATATACCTGTACACAAGTTAGAAAAGCCATTTTGGTTTTTCTTTTTTGTTAAAACAATGCCATTTTCTATTTTCGTAATATGGGTTTCATTTATATCATCAAATAAATCTTTGTGAACTTTTATTTAAAAAAATGTTGGAAAAAAATTATAAAACTAAAATAATTCGACTAATTCAACTAAAAATCAATGGGGTAGGGTAAATATTTAGGTGTCAAATTGTTAAGCTATTTCAATACTATGTTAGGACTTTCTAAGTTAATTTTTGGATATCACTTAATAATAGTTAAATCGATGTGTTAGCTAATAATTCATATATTTTTTATTATACATAAATCTCTTTTCACCTAATACTAATCCTAATGGCAATAGTTAATAAAAAAAGAAAAAATGTTAGTATTTTTACCTTAAAAAAATTATTTGTAAATTCTAAAATTGATATTTTTTAATAAAAATTATGAAGCTGAATCATAATTAAAGTAAAATCGATAAAGCACCCTGTATCTCTGTAATAGACCCAAATTAATGGGTAAATTTCAATTTAAAGACCCCGCCCTTCAGACGTGCCATATGGTAACCTACACTTGACTATGTGGGACATTATTTGGCTTCCAAATTCCTTTGGGTATTTCATTAATTCTATGTAAACAGATCAAACAATTATACGTGCAAATTTTTCAATTTATATTAGTCAAATTTTCCTTTCTCGTTTAAGAAACTTATTTATTCCCAAGTCCTATTTATCATTAAGGTTGTGTAGTTTTCTACAGTAATCTATTCGCACTAATTCCACAAAAAGTTCTGGGTCTAAAAAATGTGTGAGCCTCTCTTCTATCCGTTATTTCAACTATTAATATCATAGAAGGGGCAAATTTTAACTAAATTCTTTCTTTTAGTGTAAATGGTCTCGAAAGGGTTTTATGCGTACAAGATGGTGTCTAAATGGTACCATAGTAGATATGGTAAATATTCACTTATTCCATGACGCTTCGAATTTCATAGCTATGGAATCGTATCCGTCGGTCTACTCTAAAACCAGAAAAAAGGCATTGCAGCATACATTACAGAAGTTTCACAATGACCAATACGATAATGCCCCCTATTTTGTATTTGGTGATTTTAATTTTAGGACTGACACCGAAGGTGTCGTTAAGGTATATATATATATACATAAAGTCTAGAGTAGTTTGCTTAGAATTTGTATTTGTTTAATAACTATTTGCATGGTGTGTTATAATTTTGAAAATCTCGTAGGATAGATTTTATTTTTCCTGATTCTCTTTAGAAATTGACTGATGGACTGAAAACCACTCGAATACAGAATAACAAAAATAATGAATTTACCAAACTTCAATTCACAACTGAGGATAGCAAGTTAGTGCTGACTATTGGAAAGAAGGAATTTAATCATTCAGAACATCAGACTGTATTTGTAAACTCTACGCAGTGGGTAAGTATTCCAATGTGTATTATTTCCACTTAGGATTCACTGATATGTGTATTTACGTCATACACAACAATACATACTTATCAAGCAAGTGCTAAATAAATATTCTTTGATTTATTTTATAGCTATTGACAACTTTGATTTCAATTCTGAAAAGGAATCGTTAATTTTAATTTTTTTTTTTTTTATATTCAAAAAATACTTTTCAATGTCAAATTTTCAATTTCCTTTTTGTTACTCAACATTTCAATGCATTCCCCTTTCTATCTTCGATAATAAATCACATATTTTAAAAATCCTTATGACTAGAATAAAAAATCAAATTGTTGTATTATCATTATAAAAAGTATGTTAACTTACATTATTTTTAGAACAAGGTATTACATAAGTAAATATTTTGAATAGTTTTAATTGAATGTAAATAATGAATGCTGGTTTTTGTATAGTTTCAGGGCTGAGGTGTTATTTCAATTTTACGAAAATAAAATAAATGAATTGGTTTGAAATTTAAGTAAACTACTTATAAGAGATATAAGAGTATTGACGAAAAAACGTTTTTAAGTTTATTTAAAATGTACAAAAATATTTTTTTTCGATATTTTTACCGACACTGATTCATTTTAAATTTTCTATTAAATATTACTTTTTTTTCTAAATGATTTATTTGCTAACTATGTTATACCGTACACTTGTTTACAAAAAGGCATAATTATTTACCAATATTAATATTAATTTAACGATTTTTTTTATAAAGTTAATGTAAATAAAATCAAACCTTTTAATTACCAGTTCAAAGATAGAAATATCGTTTTTTTTTTGTTTCAAGTCAAAATAAGATATTTTTCCTTGAAAGTGGATCTGATTTCCCTTCTAAATTTTGATTACTTTTTAATGTTCAAATAATGGGCAAATTGATAGTAATAAGAAACGCACACTTAATTGGTTCTTATAAAATATAAAACAACCAAAATGTCATCGACTGAAGTCCTGCAGCCTGTACAATTTTTGTGATAATATAAGTAAATCTACTAATACAGTTGGAAATATGAAAATGTAATTTAACTAATCCAACGAGCTATTTAAAGTTATTTCACAAAAGAAGAAAGCTTATTTGCTTTTTAAATAGTTCAAGAATTGGATTATTGAACAAAATTAAAAAAAAGTTATAATTATTATATTTCAACCAGGGACGTATAAAATATTTTCATTATGATGACTTATGTGCGCCACTACAAGAAATGATCACAATATTGTTTTCATCAAATTTTGGGGGTTTTAAAGAGAAAATCATGTTTATTCTTTAAAGAAAAAATATCCTATTATTTGACTTATAAAAAAAAATACTTTTATTATTTAAAGCCCCATACCATAAAAAATATGCATCTAAGAGTTATATTCTTACCTCATTCTTAATTAATTTGCTTTATCGGTCGTATATCAAAATACCCTGTATACTAAACATTATTTCAATAAAATATTACATCCTTTATTTTTTGCAATTTCCGTCGCATGTACCTATATCATTTATTCAAGCCCAATTTAAATGCCAATAAGTAAATATTATAAATAATTTTTATTGATTATGTTTCAAAATATTTCAAGTTGTTAGTAACAAAAACTTCTTATCAATTCTTTCAAAAGGAAACAGTGCGATAAGAAGTTTCCCGTAAACTTAGTTGTCATTCTTTCAATTCAAGGCGATTAAAACAGTCCCTATTATATATTTTTTAATAAAAATGAAAAGAAATTATAAATCCTTATTTACTCACTCACTCCTAAGTCTATTTATAGTTAGTTTGCCTTATTGACATTATTTTCCCAGATTTTTAAAAAATTCTACATTTTGTTTTTGTCTTCTGCTTTTTTTACATTGTTTTTATTACACCTTTTTTTATCTCGTCTGTTCTTATTTTCTTAGTCCCCTCTATACGTCTTGGTTTTACTCATTCGGTTTCTTAGATCTAAGAAACATATTTCGTTTTTGGTTTACTGATTCCTAAATTAAGTACGGCATCGATCTCTTTTCTTATATAGAGGGTCTAAAATGTATTATTCCCATGGTACTATTTGCTTTTCAGTATTGGATTTAATAAGGCTTCTTTTTCGATACTTTCCATATTTATTATTTCTGAGGTAGCTATACAAGAAAATGTTCCAAATCCTAGTTTCCTTTATTTCTTCCCTTTTTATATAATCTGTTTGTTTTTCATCTACTCACGATTTCCTCGTTTTTTGCGACACTTATCTTTCTTTTATATTCTTTCTTACATGTTTTTCATTTACTAAATTTAGTTGGTTATAATACCAAAATAATATATTTCCTGGGATTTGCGTATCTTTGAAGTAATTTTCTTAATAACCAAGAATGTTTTAGTAACGATAAAACATGTGGAATAAATAAATTCTATAATATCCAATTAATTTAGATATTGTGTGCCCATTTACTAAAAGATACGAGAATGTATAAATTTATACATTACGCGAAAATTGTTTTCAGTTGAAATCTTTCGATAAGGAATTGGAATCTTTTGAAGACACTTTGACTGAATACCCAGTAACGTTCCCGCCTTCCTATCCATTTGAAGAAAAGATCTCTCATCCCACTTCGTACATGCAAACGAGATGTCCAGCTTGGTGCGACAGAGTGTTGCTCAGCAAACACGCCAAGCAACTGGTTGACAATGAATCTGAAGTGAAATATGGCCTTCTAGGTGTAGAAACTTGCATGGGCGATCATAAAGTAAGTATTGGAATATATTTATAATTAGGCGAACAAAATAAAAATTCTGGTGTCACGCAACTCGAACCAACCTCCTAAAAATGTAAAAAAGAATTTTTCGCTTGTAAAAAATGTTAACTTTGTTTATTCTATGCAGCCAGTTTATTTGGACTTTCACTTAAGAGTTTCTGGGGATTTAAGGTATACAGTTATTTCTGACTTAGCTAGACCACAGTAAAAGTATATTTTGATATGAGTTACCCCATCGTAGATTACATATCATTAAAGTAAGAAAAGCCTGTTCGGTATTATAAAAATGTTCATCTTTAAACCATTTTAGATTGAATGCCAAATGATAGTTATCTAAATATATTGGTATGTGGTAGTAAAATAATAGCCGACATAATAATTGATATCAACTCGAATGAGAGTTGCAAGGTGTGAAAAAAATGGGCACCTATTAGTGTTCATCATATTAGTCGATATATAGAATTCTGCAATAAGTTTGTAAATCAATAGTTCAGATATATATATATATATAAGCTTTGATAAAAAAACTTTTGATACTATTAAAATGATATAAATTGGAATCATAATTTTAATTATTTCACATAAATTTTGGTGATTTTAATCTTTTTTCAACTAAAAACTCATTATTTAAATATCCTGCTACAAATATTTCATTTATCTTTGGTCGGTTTCTTCATCTTTAGATAAATTTACAAATATCTTTTGACAGGTAAACGAATAGCCTCTTTTTTCCCTTCCTTAATATCCTACCGATCAGAGGTCTAAAGATAAAAAATCTGACTATGCTCAGCCTGTCAAAGGATTTAGTGGCATCGAAACAATTACGTCTCTTTGTACTACAAAAGGTGCTCAAAGCTTTATAATACAAGAAAGTAGCCCCAACAATCGTTAATGCAGAGAAAGTATTTGACAAAGAAAGTCAAGAGCTTATAAAAACTACACTGCTATTTAGCGAAACGCCAAATTGTAGTTTTTTGGGTAGCGAAGGAGGGAAAGTGACAAGAGGCTAGTTTCACCAGTGAAAGGCAATTAAATGTCAATAGTGAATTGATACTCTTCACAAAAAGTAGACAATTACAGATTTGTCTGTAACTACAGGCTATATGATAAAATGGACTATTGGTTTTACTGTTAGTTGATAACGACTTAAAAAGATTTGAAACAATTAGCTGTTGCTTATAAAAGACAGATTATATATTTATTTATTTATTTATTTAAATATGAAGAAACTGGCCTTTATACCATCAAGTAGTGTTTACATTTCAAAGTTGAGGAAATAGAGTATTTTGACTTAATTGTATATTTTTTATAATTGAACGAATTTATTGTATTCTGATGTTTGTTTTTCTAATTTTGCAGCCAGTATATTTAAGGATAAATCTGAAGGAAAAAGCAGGTACAAACACATGTTGTGAACACGCACCTTTCGCTTGCTTGCCTGATAAATGCCAATGTTGCCGCATATACGCTTCAATAAAAATAAACGTTGTAGACTTGAGTGATAATAGTAAAATTAGTTTCCAAAGAATCCCCATTGTAAATTCGCAACTTCTACATGATCCCCTCACCAAAGCAATGTTAGCACATGAACCATATACTCCAGAAAGTATCGATTCACATTCACACTCGCCTCAGCGTCAATTTTCAAACACAGGAGACACCGTTACCAAAAGTCCGGTATCTCCTTTGCAACTTAAATCAAAATTGGAGAGCATCATTCGCATGGAGCTGAGCAGATCTCCTAAATACCAGATGAAACGGTCAGCTTCAGAACACGTCGCCGTGGACAATTCCAAACAATTTATGTTCCGTACACGAGCCATGTCTGAGGTGCCGAAGAACATACGCGTTAGATTGATTTCGACGCCAAAAGCGGCTTCTTTGAATCGATTACAGAGCCATCACAGTTCTTCTGACGAAGATTGGTTCGAATTTGAGAATGGAACACCCACTAAACTATCGGAATGTTTTGAAGAAGCGTCAGTCGCCGATGACCCCGCAGATGTTCCTATAATATTAGAAAATAAACAGAAAAAGAAGCGGTGTAGATTTAAAAAGTTAAAATCGCGGTCTAAAGTCAATTGTTGTGCTATAATGTGATCTATTAATTTTATAGATTTTTATTAGCGGTTTTTTGCGACTGCTGTAGAAATTTGAGCTTGCAGTGTTGCACACTAGGTCGACGAGAAAAGGCAAAAGAATTTTGGTCTATAGCTAGGCAATGTTACAAAAAACTTCTGCATTATCTCCGGCAATTTTAAATTGATAGTTTCTTCGTTTTGCTCCATGCTTCTGTGCTAGAAATTTCGTTATATTTTTACAGAAATGTATATCATTTTCAAAACTAAAATAATTAGTAACACTATTTTTCCCATAACAAGGCAAACATCAGTCACAACAGCAGTGTTTTTGTGGTACATTAAAAGACTCATCATCTGATTCAAATTTCTATAATGATCATAATAAAAACTATATGAAAGAAATGAGAACCACGGCGTTACTAAAATTACTCTTGGTTTCAAATCCAATTAGCATTAACAATGAATAGATTAAAAATAAAGCATTTTATGATTTAATCCCATTATGAAATCTGTCAGATTTGTATTTAATCTTAAATCTACGGCTGATAGCACTGAAATTATCGGCCATAGGGCTACGAAATGTATGTTTTCCTTTAGTATTTTACAGAAGCCTCCCCTCCGATTTCGAGAAGGACTTGCAATATTTTTCGTAGCCTCAGTCATTTGAAATTTTATGACTTTTATATTTTTCATACTGTCAAATAGTTTTGACACTGTCAAATATAAAACATCAAATTTAAAATAAATGATGATACGCAAAATATTGCAACTCCTTCTCGAAATCAGAGGCGACGCTTCTATAAAATACTAAAGAAAAACATACATTTCATAGCCCTATGGCCGATCATTTCTATGCTATCAGCCGTAGATTTAAGCCTAAATACAAATCTAACAGATTTCATAATGGAATTAAATCATAAAAATGAACTTCTTTTTATTTAATAATTTCGTTGCTAATGCTAATTGGATTTGAAACGAAAAGAGGAATTTTAGTAACGCCGAGATTCTCATTTCTTTCATATAGTCTTTATTACGATCATTATAGAAGTTTGAATCAGATTCTGAGCTTTTTAATGTATCACAAAAACACTGCTATTGTGACCGTTGTTTGCTTTGTTATGGGAAAAATAGTGTAACTAATTATCCTAATTTTGAAAATGATGTACATTACTGTAAAAATAAGCGAAAACTTGGAAAACGGGGTTCTCGAAGTTCATTAATATCCTATTACATAATTATTTGTATGCCTATTTCACAATATGTTGAATATTACTGGAATTATTGCAGTAAAAAAATGCTTTCTTCAAAATCCTTGCCGTTTTAAATACAATCAAAAACGTATAAAAACTATCGATTTGAAATTGTTAGAGAAAAGTGATTATAACGGAATTGTCTTTTGGGACAGCATGTATACTGATTACAATGAAGTCGGTATTGATATATTGTGAAAAAGAGCTTTAATTATACGTTTCGTTTGTAAAGAAAGACATGTTGACATTGATTGCGGGAGCATGGCATCTTTCAGATGATTGGTGTAAAAAATAATTTATAAATATATGTCATCTAAAATTTATTTCATAAATAAAAAAAGCTGGCTATTTTATATTTACCAACTGAAATATATACGACTCAATATAATTATAGGTTACTTTTTATCAAAATGGTAGACGGCACTATATGGATGCAACTGCAAGATGTCTTTCTACACAAACTTCAATAGAAGTTCGGTCAATTTTGCCAAAATTTATTTTTAATGACCTATTTTTCAAAAGTTTCAAGTTAACTGATATTTCATTAATAAATTACATACATTTTTCTATACAAAATAGTCTTGCTTAAGACCTTTATTAAATTAATACCCATCACTTCCAAACAATTGTCAAGCAACACAAGAAAAATTATTCACTTACAACACGCTAAATGATAAATGTAAAATACGTCATTTTTTTAAGTGAAGCCAAAGAAGTGGGTTTTTTTATTTAATAAAAACATTAAGACTTTTTCTTAATAGGATTTGAGCTAACTTAAAATTGTTTGAAACTCCCTATGGACGGCCAAAATCTCGAAGATAGTACAATAGGATGAATTGCATATTTTAACGTTTTCAAGCTAATTAGTATTAAATCACGGCTTGGATAAACCATTGAAAATATTAGGCAAAACTAATGAATTACTAGTACTACCGAATTCTGTTGCCTTTTTTACTCACCTTTTTTTTATTTTGTACATTATTTCGTTTTGTGTTTTTCTGTAGAGTTTGTTGTGCAGTGTGTAGTCAGATTGATTAGTGTTTAATATAATTCGTTATTAATCCAAAATAGGGCTGCAAGTTAGAGAAAATGACAATGTGAAGGTGACAGATGTTAAGAAAATCGACGACATCATGGATCCTGCGACTGTGACCCGATATATTTACATACAAAATGTTGATAAACCTGTTAAGATATTTAGGGAAACCGCCGTTTAATTTTATTATTTCCGTTATTCAAATGGTGAAAGTATCAAACGCCTATAGAAAATAATAAATATAAATATTGACAAAATTGGTAAAGGGTGGGAATAGGGGGATTTTAAGCAAAACTCGTTTTGTGTGGCACCACTAATACTTATTGTAAACAGTTTCAGCAAGGAGGTATAAATTTATAATTTAATTAAAAATAAAGTACTAAGAAAAGTATTACTACTTTTTTATAACTTACCATTTAATCAGGAGTTATTTAGTTCTTAACATTTATACTCTGAAAATACTCCCATACAAATTACTTTACCTTAATCGCTAATGGGGGCAGTTTTCCAAAAAATTATTTTTTTGGCGTTTTATACTTTCTACAAGATCGAAAGAATTTACTCACGTTTTTATTTAAAAAATAGGTTAGATCTTCTTACTAGGTGGGTCATAATTTTGTTTGCAAGTATAAATGTTGAATATTTTTCCTATGGTTACATTTAATTATAATGTATGTATTAAAAAACTGATTTCTCAGGTATCCCAAAAGTACAAATAACTCGCCCTATAATAATTTTACACATGGATAAATTGTGGGGCTAAGCACGTCCAGCCTTTTTAATAAGACTAATGTTCAGTTTTCTGCTTACCAGAAATCAGATACGAATCTAAAATTGTAAAAGAAGACATTTGTCTCGTTGCGGGGAAATACTTCTGTCAAAAATTATATTTCGTCTTACTAGCAATAAGATTCAATGAAAGACTACTTGAAAACTACCAACATTATTTAATTACATGTATTTTTTATAGGGCTCGAATTTTATTAAAAAATATCTTTGTATTTAAAAAATCCTAGAAAAGACAGCTGAAATTTCTAGAAAATTTTTAGTTTATTATAACTTCATTCTCTGTGTGTTAAAACTGACGTTTAATAAACAATTTCGATTCAAATTTAAATCATCTATTCTTAGTATTTTTGAATAGTTGAATCAAAACTAATAGTCGTTAAGAACTTGTAGATGTTCATTATGTTCAAAAACAAAGAATTATTAATATTAATGCCAGATGTCAGTTTTTAAATATGAAGAGATCCAATATTTTTTTATTTAGATTAGAGCTCTATTAAATATGTCAGTATATAACAATGTGGCAGTATTGATGGAACTCTTCCTCCATTGTTAAAGATTTACATGAGATATTTGTCGTAAAAAAATAATAATCCAAGTTTAATAATAAAATTCAACTGGTTGAATAATAAATAACTTTTACTGTTGTATCTCCGTATGTTTTACTTTATTGGCTGTGTTAAAAAAACAATAGAAACGGTGCTTTGAAAATATTAAATTTGCTAGGCCATTCTGTTTTGTAATGTTCCTATTTGGTTTCCTACTCTATTTTTTAAAAGTTATTTTACAGTTTCCTATTTATTTTAAGAGATATTTATAAATGTTTTGTGTACTACAGGGCGTTACTTTCAAAAGAGTTTATATATTTTCTTGTAAGCATCTTATGTGAAATGTATGTATGAGCTAAACTTAAGGGGTAGTAAATATATTATTTTAACCAAATACATATACTAGATCCCATTTGTTACTTAAACTTTTTTGTTGCGAACGCCCTGTACATTAAGTGTTCAGTGTTCCCTTAATTGATATTTAGATATACGTGAATGTTATGTGTATGTATAACAGTGTTTTAATTTTTAGTACTTATAAAATTTCCTTATCCGGGATTAAAAACTATAATAAAATGAATGTACTAGTCAAGTATACTTAAAAAAAGAGTTTATTTTTATTTACAAATCACATTTTATTTGTTATTGATATACATATAATATAGACAGAGTGGGCCAACACATACAGCATGAAAATTCTTGCCTATCTACTGGTATAAGTAAATCGGTGAGGAATATATTATAAAATATATATCAAAATTGTTTTCATATAGACATCAAATTCCATGTGTGTCATGCCTCGCTCTTTATATACGAAATTTGGACAACTTTAATCTTAGCGTTTTAAGGTATTTAAACTGTGGAACTCAATCGTTAAATTCTTCAGTAGATGGCACACTATTTGGCTATTTAAATTTCAGGATTTGTCAGCATAAACGTATTCACAATGGCAGAAATATTTTTTTTTTAAGAAATTCGCCAAAATATTCATATCAAGGTAGAGGGTATGTTCTCACATGCATCTATTTGACATTTAATCACAATTTTAATTACGTTAAAAATTCCGCCGTTATGAAAACCTAGCTTAAGGTAATAACTTATCTGCTACTAGATTCGGACTTCAATTGCTTCATGATTTATTGATTTAGTGAAAGTCACTAAGGAGAGATTATCTCCGATCATTATTCATCTGACATTTATTGGATACAAGTTGAATCAATAAAAGACCGAATTCAACAGTAAAGTTTGACGATATTGCCTTCTATATTCAAGTAAATTTGAAAAAGGCGTTAAAAACTGAGGTCAAAACTGTTTTGTTTTAAGAAACAACTAAAAATTAATAAGGTTTCAATGACCAATTTTTTTTTGGGGTGAGGATGGGGGTATTTATAAAACCACTGATCTAATGATTAAAATACTCAAATGAAATATGATTTGGCGTATAGAATTTCACGATTGATATAAGTCCACTAAACCAGTGTGCCAAATTTTTTTTTGGCTTTGCATTTCAGTCACTTATTATAAGAATATGAATTATTTTTTTTATAAATGTACTGTTAAAAATAAACAATACATTTTATCAATGTATAATGTTGTTTTTTTTTTAAGAAAATAAAGAGATAAAAGCAAAGAAAATATTTTTAAACAATATGAATACACAATAAAGATTAGCATAGATCACATAAAAAGCAATATAACCAATTGGCATGAAAAAAATTAATTCAAATATACCACGATTATATATGCTTAATAAATTGAAAAAAAAATTTGTATTTCTTAGTACCTAATCTATTTTGTACTATTTATATAAAATATTTCATTGGCAATATCTTAAGGTCTTTTTTGAAATAATTAATCTTTTTCAAGCCATATAATAGAAATATAAAATATCAGTCAAATTCCAGTTGTCTTAAACCACAATTATATTATCCTTGTAATGCACCCCATTCATATATAAATATAAACACCAAAAACCAAATGTATAATTAAAATAACCCAAACAAGAAATTAAAAAAAAAATGTTACTTATTTTTTATGAAAAAATCCCATGAGGATTACAAATCGCAATTACAAAAATTTACTAAAAAAATGACTCAATAGAACCGCTTCCTACTTTTTTCCTGGTGTTTTTGATAATACATAATACCCAAAACGACACATGTTACAATTGCAATACTACCAAATAGCATTAAAAAGAATAATTTAACACCTGACATACCAGCAGGCTTGGGATCTTCCACATGCTCCCTGGGTGCTTCGAAGTAAGTAGCAGAGGGTATTATTTTAGATCTATCTTCTCCTCTGTCTTCCTTAAATTAAAAGTTCAAATTAATCTTTAAACTAATTACTTCTTACTCTTATGAACAGAAGAATAAGTTTAAAAAGAAATTCATGTTCTATTCTTATTTTTAGAATTACTTTTTACTTACATCTGTATCTAAGTCTAGTTCAAAAAATCGAACAGACATAATATCATGGTTGTCTGATAGATCACCCGTAGTAGCAGACACACCAATAAAATAACCAGTGGGTAATTTTACCCCTTTGACTTGAAAGCATTCTTTCCATGCAGCTTTGTTTTCCAAATCAGTAGAAACTATAAAAAAATAATATAAAATGTTCATGATTTAGGTTGTGTTGCTTTTCTAAAAATACATATATTTTAATGAGTTAATATACGGTTTATCCTATTTGATAGTACCGGCAACACTATGAGTTTTAAAGTTCTTAGAGTGATTTCAACTACACAATATTTTGAACATGTTAATTTGGCATAAACATAAACCATAAATGAACTATTATACATTAAACATTTTAACGAATTAAAACAAGTAATGTTACTTATTTTCGAATTTAAAAATGGCTTACAGTTCAAACTGTATAAATCTCTAAAATTCACAAATATAAAAATTAATATTTTTTTCAATCGCCTCTCGAATCTACATTACAATAAGTTTTAAAAGGCACATAATTTATTGAACCTTAAGATTAAACATTTAAAGAAGGTGGAATTAATCAGCAACTTAAAATTTAAATAAACTTAAACTAGGTGTCAAGATTTTAATATTTTTCATTTTTACTGGTCTTCAAAATATCAATTTGTGCCTTCTTATCATTTTGAAATTATCATTTGGCTATAATCAGCCTATATTGACGTAAAAAATGGCTGCTTATGAATAGATTGCAATTCATTATATTAGAAAAAACAACATTCTATTTTTAAACACTTATTATTTTAAAACATTTTCATAACACAAGTTCTAATAAAGTAAATAAATGTATAAGAATAATAATGGCTGGAGTTATATTTAAAAAACAATAGGATTTTTTAGCAAATGTTTTTATACGATACCTGTTAGAACATCTTTATGATATTGGATAGAAATGTGTGTATCATAATCATAATTCCTAAATTTGGCTTCACATCCAGCTAATTGGGTGTGTGTTCCATCTCTGTCATGATCATAAGACAAACTACCATTATTGATCATAGCAGAAATGTAAGGGTGTTGATGCTGAAACATAATGAATTAATTAGTTATAATTCTTTTATATACATACAAACTCATACATTATGGGGCCCATTGTGATTACTATAAGTGTCTAAAATAACCGCTAATCCTTGGTAAAAGTCTTTGCTGCCAAAAACTGGTCCATCTACAAGATTTTCTTTGGCATACCATATAGCAAAACCATCTCCAAATAAGTCTTTGCCTTTACCATGTACTTTAAAATGAACTTGTATATCCCAACTTCTACTGATAACCGGCTAAAGAAATAAAATAATTTTACTTTGAAATAACCTGGCTCTATTTTACAATTTAATTATAACTTTTATAAAAACATACCACAGTATTCCAAATGGCACCTCTTTTGCTCTGCGAGTCGTCTGTAAGGCGAATATAATTCGGAGTGACTATTGTGGTTCCCGTGAAATGCCAAAATGGTATATCAATTCCTGAACCTAATAAAAAATGAAATACATAATAATTGCTATACAGGTATAACCTTAAAAATCTTACCATAATAAGGTTTTATTAGCGAGTGCTCTCGCTTCATGTAGTCTTTCGTATTCCATTGTGATTGCGCATTTACTATATTCAAAATTAGTAGAACTATGGAAAAAACAGAGAAAATTTGAAAAACCATTTTTAAGAAAATTTGAATAACCTCTGACGAATCACAAATTACGAATGTCATAAATGTCATTTGCAAAAAAGAAGAGGCCGTTTTCTACTGATTAAAATTACAAACTTTTAAAAAAAATATTCAAACAGTAATTTTATTGAATCATTTAAGTACATTATTTTAAGTACATGTATGTAATCGATTATTTTTATTTAATTCAAATTTATTTAGAGGAATTAAAATAGGGACTTATCTCGGTTTAGTGGAGGAAATCATAAATATTTAAGACCATTTCAAAATAGAAACAAGAAGATTTGCTCTTTAACACTAGCTAACAATGTTTGTTTTTAATTTTAATGGGTGCACTTGAAATATATTTATCTTATAAATAATACTTAAAATGAATCAGGACTGTAAAGACCAGATTATCAAAAATTTTGTCACTTTAATAAAAAAATGTGATGTGGACAAACTGAAAAAACCATTAATACACAAAGGAATCTTTACAGAAAGAGAAATAAACAACATTTTTGCAGTAAGAATTTTTTTTAATTACTCATTAAAGTTAATTTCATTTTTATATATTTTGCAGTCAAGTGATGCAAGGCACAATAAAAGGATTTTTTTCTTTGAAATACAAAAAAAGGATCGAGCTTGGTTTTCTTTATTAGAGGCCTTAAAGGAAACCCATCAGTCTCAAATTGTTGATACCTTAGTATCAATAAGAAGAGGAGCTACAGTTTTTAACCTCCCACAAAATGATGAGGACATACAAGAAATATGCAATTTGAAAAACATTCCAGTTAATACTTCCACCACCCCTCTTAAAATCCAAGTAAAACTCTCTGAGAAATTCCTTGACACTGTTGAAGAAAATGAGAATGTAGATTTTTACAAATCGAGATCAAAAAAGAGAGGTAGGGTCTTGATTATAAATAATTACGAATTTCGTCACCATGAAAAAAGAAATGGAGCAGAAATAGACAATGAAAACTTGACAAAGTTATTTAATGAGATGGGTGGTTGGGATATAGATCATCATAACAACAAGACTGCTTTAGTAAGTTACATTTTTTTTTTTGGAAGTTGGTTAATTGGATAGCAAGATTGTTTCTATTAACTTTAGGCTTATTGTATCTTCCTGTCTATTACTCTTTAAGAAATCCGTTATATTTATAAGTTATAGTAGAGTAGATTTTATCTGGGTTTGTGGTCAATAGGATGGAATTATCAGTCTATTCCTTAATGTTTTTTTATGAGGTAGGCATCAATTACATAGATTTCTGCTTGGCAAACTGTTATGGGTCTGTACTGAATGTTCCACTAGACATAGATAACTTTAAATTTTAAAGCCATTATTGTGTCAAATAAGGCTCCCTATTCCATTGAGCAATGGCACCGAAGAGTTTTAAAGATGATTTATCAGAGCAGATTTGTGATAAAGATTTCTTCTTAGAAGATTGTGGGCAATGGTTTGTTAAGTGATTATGTGAGCAACATTCTCATGTATTTATGATTTTATCTACTATTTAGGGGTTTTCACTTCTCATTTGTATGCAATTTCAGAATGTTAATTTTTTAGGAAATGGACATGATAATTAAAAACTTTAAAAACAATAAAGATAATTCCTTATATGACATTTGTTTTGTTATAATAATGAGTCATGGTTCAGAGATAAACCATGACACTATAATTTACGGAGTAGATGGAACTGCAGATAAAAATTATATATATACTGCTCAAATACAAAGGTGGTTTTCTAATGAAAATTGCACAAGGTGGAGTACCAAACCTAAAATTATGATTTTTTCAGTTTGCAGGTAAGAATATTCATACATTTTTTTGCACTTAATTCAGAACTGTTATATTTTAGGGGTAGAGATTTACAGATCCCAATAAGACACACAATGAGAACAGAGACCGATTCTATTTCACCTAATGCTTGCGGTTTAAGTATGAGGCCAGAGGAAGACATGCTGATATGTTATCCAACTGGAATTGGTTACAAGGCTCATAGAGATTTTTACAGAGGTTCATGGTACATAGAACTTCTATGTCAAACATTTATGAATCATGCTCACAATTCTTATGTAGAAAAATTAATGAGGATTATAGACCAAGGGTTAAGAACAAGACTGTCAGAAAATCACACTACACAAACAGCAGAGTTCATAAACATAGGATTTAAGAGATTGTATTTACATCCTGGACTGTTTTCTGAAAATGGTGCAATGGAGAAGTTTTAGTATTAATTGATTTGATAGTAATGATAAGATATAAATTAATTGACACAAATTATTTTTCTTTATATTATGTAAGAAAACTTGTCCATAGGTTTAAGATTTATGTTTATCAATTTATAAGACTTTATTTTATTTATAATTTATATTGTGTAGAACATGTTATGTTATTTAATAATTAATTTTAGACAATTTTACTAACATTTATTATAGATTTATATTTATAAGAATAAATTATTACATTTATATAAATTGGAAATTATATAAAAATTTTAATTTATATTTCAATAGCCATTTGGGAGAACTCAATAAAAATATTTTCTGCTCTTTTTGTATTAATGACGGCTGTTTTTGCTGAACACCATTATTTGATGTAGAAAAAAATACTACGCTTTTCTGTAAATTTACGGATTTCATAAATGTTACTTGTGTCACATTATAAATGCATTCTTGATTTCTGAAATGTCTCAATAAGAAAAAAATTACCTACGATATATAAAGAATTAAACAATGGCGAAGATGAAGCTTGTCATAGATTATATACTTAATTTTAGGCCGCCACATCCATGAGCCTAGTTTCACACGTTCTAGAAGTAAACTGTCGAAGCCGAAATTTTAATCAAAATAAGGCAATAAGTCCAGCACTAGGTACATGGAGGACCCCACCATACAGATTTGCAAATAAATAAAAAATAATCAAAGGATACAGAAATAAAAAACGCCAAAATACACATTCATATTGTTTTTATTAACAAATAGAAAAAATATTTATAGAAATATATTGTATATGTACAAATTTATTACAAAGCTTAAAGTATAATATATATACCAATTTTGATTCAAACAAGAAGTAAATGATCTAAATAATAGAAACTGTTCAGACCATCAAGCTTATCTTTACTTAAAAATAATTAAAAATTCATAAAATGTTCCGAGGTTTAAGCGGTGTATCATTTACTTCTATAATATGATAATTTTTGGAACACTGCATTTGAAGATTCACAAATATAAGGCACTAAAAGTACTTTAAAGAAAGAAGCAAGTTCACCAACTGTATAAAGAAAGTGGAAGAACGCACCTTTTCTTAAAATTAAAAATTTGGAATGAAAGTATTTTATTAATACATTAATTAATATACAGTACAAATATTTTTGGTACTCTTGTGTTAATGGTCTCGTAAAACCATATTTTTTTCTCAATGACAAATAGGCCACAACACAAAGTCTGCATTTCAATTGATATATTTTAAAAGTAAAACCCAGATAGCATAGTCCATCTATTGCACATCTACAAACTGTACAAATAAGGTTAAATAGGGCTAGTTGTCCAAAAAGTAGACTAGTTTGTCAAATGTACTGTTCTATTTACGTCATCCAAGGGGTGTCAAATTTGGATAGTGAGTATTTTATGGAGGCCCGATAGATTTTTATATGCTATCTGGGAAGGATACAATAAATATATGTAGGATAAAATATTCTATTTAATGCTTGGAGCTGCTTAACAAAATTCTACATATAAAAATGGAAGATCGTTTTTTACAAATGGTCAAATACTATCTCAGTAAACTTCTTAGAAAAATAATAAATTCTCCATATTTACATAAACATATTTACAAAATACAAATGCCTAACAGCACATTTGGGAATATATAAGTTACTTTCAAGCAAAATACCAAATTTAAAAAATTTGCAATGCAAATGCTATCACAATTAACATTTTTCTACTTGTAGACAACATCAAAATGTTTTAAATCTCATCAAATAAATCTCCCAGTGGAATTTTCTGTATTTTCAAAGTGTTGCTTCAAAAATGGTAAAATATATCTTCAAGGTAGAACGATATATATATATATATATATATATATATATACAGGGTGTCCCACGACGATTAAGACAAGTAATATATCAGAATTGGGCAGTAGTAGAGAATTATAATTTTGGGGGTGTAAATTAGAGCAAATGTTGCATCTTTTCTTGTTATTGTGTTACCCAATGAGGTATTTGTTTTTGGTCACGTGACGTCGCATTCAAAATTATTAATGGTACAACCTGTATATTTGTGCCTTTCTGTATTCCTCCCGATAAAACAATTCCAACAAACTAGCACACTTGGGGTCTAAAGTGATTAATTCAAGAGCTACAGGTACTTAAACGATTGTAAGTTAAAAAATTCATAATTGAATCCCTTGTAATTTTCGGCAATGTTACATTCGTACGTAATGATTAAGACAAACCAATATTATAATTTTTAATAAAAATTCAAATTAACTGTCACAAAAAAAACTTACAATATTAAAGGAGATGTTCAAATTGATGCCCATCTTCGTAAATGCATTTCTCAAATCACTTTAGACCCCAAGTGTGCTAGTTTGTTGGAATTGTTTTATAGGGAGGAATACAGAAAGGCACAAATATACAGGTTGTACCATTAATAATTTTGAATGCGACGTCACGTGACCAAAAACAAATACCTCATTGGGTAACACAATAACAAGAAAAGATGCAACATTTGCTCTAATTTACACCCCCAAAATTATAATTCTCTACTACTGCCCAATTCTGATATATTACTTGTCTTAATCGTCGTGGGACACCCAGTATATAGAGTTACAAAAATATTATGGATTATATTTTATTCATTTACAATCTCAATATACTTGAGAAATCTGTGAAAAATATCTTTGGTCATTTTAAGAGGTGGCATTGCAAGTCATCAAATAACGACAATCCTAAAAATTGAGTTATGCTTGACAAGAGGTCACCCAGGAAAGTTATTACCCACATTTTTTTGGTCTATTTCGATATGTCTATAAATTTCATAAGGGATGTCCGGAAAATTCTGAATATACATTTTTGTTTATTTTTGGGACATTGTATATATCTATAAATAAAAAAACAGAATGTTTGTCTCTTCTCAGTGTTATCACAATAATATCATTTCTGTTGGATAACAGACTGGTGTAATTATTAAAATATAGAAGCAGATGTTAGCAAATTTATCTCTTCAAAAGAAAATAAAGTAAATAAAAATGATAAGAGATCACACTCTTATGCAACTCCTGAAAATAAAATAATCTAAGATAAACGAATAACCATTTTAATGTATATTTTAAGCAGTCGGTATGAAAAATTAAATATTATTCTTTATTTGTTTGCTAAAAACTGCTTCTAATAAAATTAAAAGGCTTTTTATTTGCGCAAAATGTCGATTGAATCATTGCAATATCTTGTTTGATTGATTTTCCTTGTATTTTCATTACTATTATAAATAAGTTTAAATAAATGCTTGTGTGTCTTTATGAAATTATAGAGCTCAGTCTAATATATTATTCAAAAAATTAAAATGATCACTTTTTTCATGAAAATTGGCCAAGTTTTGAATGCAAAATAAAATCAAAATTCGGTACCATTTAAGCCAGATGTAATTTTTGATAAAAGTCCATATTTTTAGCCTGAAAATTCAACCAAACCCGATACCCCTTCAGCTCATTTTCTACTAATACAAATTTAATTGAGTCAGTCTTCAATAACTCTACTTTCGGTCAGACACAGCCCATTGAATGTAACACATTGACTATTCTGTTTTTATTTCATTGGAGCATCAAAATCTCCAAATTTCTATGTAAAATTGTGTCTTTCACCGAATTAAATACGACTTTAATATTTTCGGTATCTACGGCAGTGGTGAAATGGTGGTAAAGAGGTTTTTTAGGATCGCGTTTGATCGCTGTAAACATGGCGAGGATGAAAGCTTGAACGTCTTGCATAGAGTGAGAATTTCCAGAGAATTGGGGGAAGTACCAACGGATGTCTGTTTCTGGATTTGCTACCTATAAAAATCAATAGAAATTCTGTAAACATTTATGGTAAGGTTTTCACAATACGCACTATTAGAAATGGCGCCAAAATTTACCTTTGTCGAGAGGTAAAAGAGCGGTACTTAAGCAAAATATTTATTACGATTTAACTTACTGTACACGTAAACGCGGGAAAATATTGGTTAATTGAAGTATTTGTCTTATGAGCTATTCCAACGTGAGTGTATTTGTGATGGCCTTTACTGTTTTAGTAACATTTTAACATTTTATATAGTTTTGATTAAAGGAGAAGTCATAGTTAGCGTCATGGAATTACTTTTACAATTAATGTTTCAACCCACTGGTAACTGCATTTCAGTTACCGTTTGTCAAACGGTAATTAGGAACACATTCTTATATATTACAGCCTTAGAATTAAGTCATTATGAATTTAAATAAAAAATTGTTAAATACTGTATTTGTAAACAGAAGTCTCTTTTAATATACTTATATTAATTGTTATTCTTGGTTCTTATCAGAAAAGCCGTTTAAAATTAGCCGCATTGCTCATTTAGATTATTATATTATTACATTACCAATTTTTGCTAAAAATTACCGTTGAAAATATTTTTATATTTTTTAAATAATAGATTCCAACTATGTAATATCTTATATTACAATATTTAAAGATAAAATATGGGAATCATTCATTGATATACGAAATATATCAGAATATTTGAACAATTTATAATTTCTATAAAAGTTTTTCATAGTCGAGATATCCAAATAAATTCCTGTAAATCCGCTATTGTCTTAATGTCAAACAATCCTTACTTGCGATCAATCAATAAACAATCAAGTTTATTTTGATTTTTTTTACTTACTCACCTTTCTAGAAAAACTCAAAATATTTCAAAGCGCCTTTCATCAATGAATTAAATATAAATTGTGTGGGAATGGAAAAACAAGAAATCCTACAGAGTTAAACCAACGATTTTTTTGTCTAAGGTAATTTATCAAATAATAAATAAACTTTTATCATTTTAATCGAAAATTAAATTATAAAAAACTAGGACCGCTTAACCCATTACTTACCTTTTTCTCCAACAAGTCGTATTTGTTCAAAAAGAGTATAATCGACACCCCACCAAAAATAACGTTATTAACTATCGTATCAAAGATATCTCTTGCTTCTTCCAACCGATTCGTTTTCCGGTCTTCAAGTAAAACTTGATCAAATTCCGATGAAGACACCAGGAAAAGAATCGACGTAACTGAATCAAAACACTGGAACCATTTTTGCCTTTGTGATCGCTGTCCACCGACGTCCACGAAAAGAAAGGGTATACCTGAAACAAGGGTTAAAAAGTGAAAATGGAAAAATTTTAATGCTGTGAGAAAATATATTATGTGTTACAAAGTAGATTAATTAACTAATTAAATATAAAAATATCGTAAAATTGTTATAAACCAAAATTTAAAAAACTGAGATTCTAAACTGCATAGTTTATTTAATGAAGTAGTGACAGTGAACCAAATTTAGCTCTTGTTAATTTCAAAAGGAAGGTTATAGCTGCAAAATGCGTTAAAAATGAAAACGGAAAAATTTAAATACTCTTGGCATAGAAAAAAAATACCTTAACATTTTTATAAACCAAAAATTTAAAAAAAATATAGCCTAACCAAACAATTTATTTATCCTAAATAAAGTAGTGACAGTAGTTGAAACTGTAAGCCAAGAAAATATAAAGGCATTCAGTGCATTGAAGTTGAAGAAAAACCTTTACTTCCTATTTTCTTACCATTTATGGGAACCACACATTCTGTGATACCCTTTGTAGCTTTTCGACAATGGAGAATATCTCTATTGGTAGGAGTATAGTCTGGTCGAGATATTCTATCCAGGTTGTTGAGAAAATATTCTACAGAATCACTCTGCAAAAAAAACACCAATATATTTTTTATTTAAAAAGAATTCTCGCTAAAGATTGAAGGACTTAAATGAGAATTTAGAGGGACCTAAAGAAGACATAAAAATATAAAATATTGTAAAATGCTTAAAGAGTCTGGTCATATATAACGCAAGTATATACTCAACTTATCATTAAAACTATGAAAATTATATTAAAACTAGTCAATTTAAACGTTAATGTTTAATTAGGAATTCATAAATCATGACAATTTTAGATTTTAGCAATGAATTACCGTTTTATTTAGGAAACAACCTTCAAACTAAACCGTCATACTTAATTAAAATATAACGCTGCTAACTCTTTAAATAATCTAGTTTAACTTCATAAAGATATATTAAATGACGTTATTTGTGTACATATTTCTGACGTTAACGCCCTAGTAAGCTATTAGTAATTACAGGTGGAAAAAACAAATATTTATTTATAAATTATAAAAACGTTGCCAAAATACAGTGGGTATTCTTTCACTGCATTCAAGTTTAAAGCAAATCCTAAAATATTATTGTAAACCCCATAATTATTATCACTACAAATTAATTTCCAGGACAGAAGTTCCTTTCCAATAAATCAAAATATACACTGGAAAATATTTTAAATATTTGTATAAACAAACCTCACATTTTAAAATTATACAAAACTAGAGTAAATTGGCCGAAATTTAAATATTTAAAAAAATCAACAAAATTCAATTCAAATGTATTTTATTTTTATAATGTCTGGTAAATTCTAATTATTATTTAAACCTATTCTGCATAAAAATTCCTTGCTTACCTGTTTGTAAATTTAATCTGGGTGTAAAGTATTTAAACCCAAAAAGAAATAACAGTGTGTTCCTAAGAAGATTATAACATATAATTTAAGAGGTATTTGAGGGAAAACCGATTGTTATCATTGTTATCATGGCTTAATGTTTTTTTATTGTCTTGAGAATCATTTGTTTATTAAAAGGATTAAAATATTAACAGTATATTTTCAAAACGGATTTCCCCAAATTCATGGTAGAAGATGAAATGTACTATAACAAAAATATGAAGATTCCTGCTTACCTTTTTGTGATATGTTTCTAGAATATAAATTATTAATCATGTTTTTTAATGAATTACTTTCAAAACTTGATTTTTAATAACCGCAATGATGTCAATAGTTTAATATACTCTCATAAAATTCATCATCAGTTTAAATTTAGAAAATGCATGTATAATACTATACTGTATATTTTTCGTACGTGGGTTATTGTATACAATTATCTTTCGTTTATCACATTTACCAGGAAAAAATATGTTAGGTTTGTTTTCGTGGAACATAATCTTCTTCTTAAAATATATTTAACATCCACTAGATGTACACTTAGTTTGAGAGTCTGTAATATTTAGGGCCAATTTTCTTGTACAAAACTATTTCTAAATATTCCGATACTTTTTATTATGATAGTTAATTATGTACTTAAAACCTTGTGTTCAAAATCCAGTTCAGATTTATTAATGATATTTGAGAGAAGGCGGAATAAAAAAAATATGTTTTAATAACCACAAATTAATTTTTTGTTTACCTATTGTTAAAAAGAAATTAGCAATAAACCAGATTATGCACTAAGAGAAAACACAAACCGTAAATGCACAAGTTAAAGATAAGATGAGGTTATCTGAATAATTACAAATTACATGTTTTTCTATATAAGACCTCCTTAGATACTCGGTAAGAGTTTTATCATCTATTACGAAAAGTATGAATTTTAGTTAATTATTTGAAAATATATTTCTCTTGTAAGAGAAATAAAAAGAATTAATTTTCGTGAAGCTGTATATATTTTTTTATCATACCTCTCCCTTTCCTCCCTATGTCTTAACAAGTATTTTTCAATCCTGCCAATTTTAAACAATATTTATAAATTTTCTTTAATACATTTTTTGACGATTGCTATAATGAAAGTATTTAAATTAAATTAGGTTCAAGGCGTTTGCAGGTTATTGGCAAGGTTGGAAACACTTAAAAATGCGGTAGTTGCTTGTTTGAATTTTTGGATTTGATTTCCCCGTTATAAAAAGGTCTATTGCATATATTTTTTATGAATCATTTAAGTGCGATTATCTGCCAATTAGTCATTCGCTCCACAAAACGAATTAACATTTCCACCATTTACCTGAAAATAAAAACAACGCAAGAGAAATTTTCTATTAAACGAATTACATTTGAGCTATATACTTGTAAATACAAATATATTTTTAAGACATCAAATGAACTTCGCTTGCTACCACAAGTATGTTTGTATTTTCTAGTAAATAAAACAAAGTTGCAGCTTTCAAGTATAATTCTCACATACTTATCTCCTAAATTATTTGAGTACTTTTAATGTTTATTTCTTAAGTAATTCACTTGAGAAAATATTTAATACGTTTTCGATGGTTAGTGTTTTATCATTTACTGTGGAAGAGTAAGTAGTGAGAATTATAACGTGAATACAAAATTGATACATTTTCTAATAATAAATTGTCATCTTCGTCATGGTGTTTGAACAATTCCGGGCCAATAAACTTTAGTAACGCGACACAATTAAAAAAAAATAAGGTGTTTTAGAAAGAAAATGATTTCCAAATTATTTAATACACTGAGATATAAAAAATGAGCGTGTTGGTGTGAAAATTAAAAGCATGAAAATTTGCATAAATTATTAGGAAACTTAATAGTTACTACTTTTTAAAGCGTGTATATTTAACTTTACAAATATGTTTAGGCTTTCGGCTTACAAAGCCATCATCAAGACATAAATTTGAAGGGAACAAGTACATTCTAAAAGAATTGTTTAGAATATATATAAATTAAAGAACCAATATTTGACAAATAATTTAAAAAAAAATTTCCTTCTTAGTAAGAAAGTGTGTACAAATACTAAACCTCAAATTAAAACTACAATTACTTTACAAGGGGTCCTTCATTTTAGTAAAATATAAAATGATCAATATATTTTTCATCTAAAAATAGCCGGTTTACATGCAGGATAATATGTCATACATATATATCACTGATGAAATAAATTAATATAACATTGACAAATATATTATTTTTATAATTTACTACAGCCGCGGCTCTGTTGACTGTGTTATGTAAGACCATGTTTGTGATGAAAATTATTAAGTATATAAATTAAGATAGATTGTAACTTCCTTTAAACAGCTTATTCACTTACCTAGTTACGCATTTTTAAAACAGAATTTGTGTGGGTGCATGAGGAATTATGTCAAATTATTTGTTCAGAACCTTTTGCTTATTTTGTTAACGTTTTATAAATTCAAACAATTTAAAGCGAAAAATGATTTTTCATTAATGCATATATTTTTATTGTCTTAAGTTTGTAATTTAAATTATATAAATAAAGAAATAATTTGAGCCTTTTTATTAGTATTATGTTTGATATTTTACAATTTTAAAAAGTGAAATATAAGTATTTTCGAAAAGATTTTTGGATTAATATTTTGGATAGGTACGAATTTCTTTTATAAATTCTTAAAGTGGTTACGCCTACATATATTGTGATGTTTTTTGTGTTTATGAGCAATGTGTTTAAGTTTGTTTTGACTTGTATTAGCACTGTTTTTTGGTAAGAATCAATGGAATATATTCAATTATTATTGTTCTTCGGAAAAATAAGTAAACACAATTACTTACCAGTTGAAACTCTCGCCTTCTTTCAAAAGCTCTTTTAATACCAGAGTCTTTCCACAATTTGTACAACAAAGGACTAAACTGATTAAAGTTCCTGACATCCAGAACGATATTATTATCGAACTCCAGCAACTTTTTACCAAACTCCCCATTACTTGGATCCCCCCACTGTATCCCCAATTTGTCCCTAGCATCAGCTAGAACCCGCATACCCCTCACTAAATTTTGGTAAATCACTTGTTGGTACTCTTTGATAAGGTAGTTTTCGAATTTTATACCATGAATTATCCTCATTTGTTTGAGAAAAGTGCTCTTCCCACTCTCGCCAGCTCCCAACAAGAGTAGTTTGACTTGTCTTTTCATGGCTTGTCTGTCTTTTTCGATCAATTTGTCGATTTGGTCGCTCTTGTAGCGTTGCTCCAGCTCTTCGGGGCTGAATTTAAATCGTAAACAACAAGGACAGGACCACATTAATGTGGACATTTTTGATAAATACGTAACCTTATCAAAACCTCATCGCTACTACATACTTGCTCGAGTTTAGGTATTTTACTAATTTAGAGTAGATGGCGCAATTTATAAATGACAGTTCACAAAATTTGACAGTGACAATATATGTTCGTTTGTAAGCACCGATTTTCACTTAGAATTTTACTTAATAAATAGAATTAGGACCGAAAAATTTACAAGAAATATTAAAACAAATAACAAACCTTTAAATAAGTGATTACATGCAATATATAAGGTTAATAATAAATTGAAACTAAATATATTATAAACTTGGTTCGTTTGTGCAACTCGCGCATTATAATGTACCTATCGACAGGACCGGACTAAGCAATATGTACTTGTGAATATTCAATTTGGTGTAATTAACATAAATAATTTTTAAAGCGTGATATTCTAAATGCCTGTTTTATTGATTTGATCAAGCACAAATGACGATTGATTTTCAAAAATTCTTGAAAATACGAGACAAACATATGGTTACTTAAAGCAAAATAATGTTTCTAGCCCTTTTTCACACAATCCACTAATACGATACATTATACGTTACTGTCTTTTTTCTTCATAGAAACCGGTCTAACTTTCGGTTCAACTTTCTTGGATTTCTTTTTTGTTCTCAAAACACCACTATGTGTGGAAGCCTTTAGTTTTTTCACTTTTTTAGCAGGTTTTTTTACAATTTGAGTCTCTGTACAAGTAACGGCATCGCTAACGGATGCAGACAAAGGTGGAAATGAAGAAATTAAATCCTCGGTCCCGGTACTTTTATGTCGCTCGATTTCTTCTTTCTTTGCCCGTTCAATAGCTCTTTTTATTGATTCCATAGTTGGTCGACGAGGTTCATATACCTAAAAAATTCATTAAAACAAAATTAAATCAATATTAAATATATGTGTCCAAATATAATTGATTTCTGTAGTGTTTGAAATTTTAAAGGAGTTCCACTGACCAATTTTTTATTGTAGGATATTGTAAAACCTAAAGATAGGTTAAATAGGACAAAATATTTAAAAATACAAGCCTAGAAAATGTAAAGATATCCAAAAAGATTAAATATTAAAAAAAAATGTTTATTAAATATTTGTTGTCTCTTCGACTTTATATTAGAATGATGTAAAAATATTTCAAAAATCTCTTCTGTTATACTTTAAATCTCGACTGATGTTTCAACACATCTCTACTTTAAATCTGAAATATAAGAAATCTCGATTTTAAATCAGATTTCGATATTAAAGTCGAAATTTTGAAGAATCTAGATTTTAAAGTCTAGACTTGAATGAATTTCGATTTTAGTGCAAGAATTTAAAATTTGATTATGTTAAATTCTATTTTTGTAAAAATGAATCTTTTGCTCCATTTAACCAACACTTTAGCTTGTATCCGATATTTTAATGTTAGTACATGATAAAAAATGCTTAACAATCGCATTAATATACAAAAAAGAACTCTGAGAGTGTGAAATAGATTAAAAAACATATGTTTAATACGAAAATAAAATTTTCCTTTTCGTTTCGACAATGTTCCATATTATCTAGAAAATTAAATTTTTTATACCGGTTTATTGGGTTCTGCTTGAGAGAGATTCACTAAATGTTGATGCATTGCTTTTAATTCTTGTAGTTTTTCACCGGAAGTTTGTAAAGCTATGGACGAAGATGATGTATCATAGTAGGGCTAAAACAAAAAATAAAGAGCTCCTTTATAAATATTATTGTGACATACGTAATTGAATCCCTATATAATTTTAGTTTTATAATTACGTTTTTATTACTTGGTGGTACGTCTAAATCAATTTTGGGATTTATGCTTGACGAAAGATAAATGTGATCTCCAGATTTCGTCTGCATGTGGCTGTCTAATTTCAGCACCTGAAATTTTTATATAACTATAAAAGGAATAATTTAAATTTTTTCAATACTAACACTGCCTCGTCGTATGGTGGAATTCGGAATTGTCGCACCAGTAATGAATTTTTGGTTTGAAGTAGAAGGAATGGGGGTTGGTTTAACCGCATCCGTATGTGAATCCTGCAAATTTTTTTTGTAAATTTAATTTGTGCATATTTTATTTTACTCACTTCTGCAATGGTTTGTTTGTCCTTTTTCTGCTTTGAATGAAGTCTAGTGGTGATTGCGTGAAATTTATCAGTTTCAAATGTGTTTATCATAGGCATTTTGAATGATTTTGATTCATGACATGCGTAAATGCCATGTAGTTTTTTTTATTGTAATATTCGTCAAAATCTTAAGGCTGCTTTCATATTTATAGGATTTCCCAAATATAAACACTTACATAGACTTATCCATTTGAGGGGAATGTTAATTAATGCATTCTGTGTAAAAACTGACAATTTTTATAAATAAAAAAAACGAACTATTTAGTACTGCTGATCCTGGCTGAATTTCCTCTTTTATAAAAGACCATAACGTTAATGTCAACCTTTCTTTTATTTTGATAATCAGTAATACCAACCTTAAATTTGTTTATGTTCGCAAGAAGTGAACTTAAGTTTTGTAAATATTTAAGTAAAAAAATATAGAATACTTTTAATTTAATATGTAAATATATTTGAAGAATTTAAGCAAAGATGGCTACTCAGGAAAAATTACAAAAATCTCTGGACGCATTAAAGAACATGTCCAAATCTAACAATAATTCTGCAGAAATTTCAAAGTAAGACCCATATTGTTATCTAATTCTGCAGCTCTGTTAATGATTATTTTAGGAAAAAGGAAAAAATACAGTACTGTTACATGATTACGGAAGCTATATCAAATCCGGCAATAAGGGTATCAACTAATTTTTTTAGTTTACTGGGAACTACTGTAGAAGTATTTTTATTATGTTGTGATAATGAAGATGCAGATATTAGAATGACTAGCGAAGAATGTCTTAATAGAGTAATAAAAGTAGGTATCTAGAGTTTGTCCACATTCTTTTTTGACGGGAATTTTTTAGGCTGCTAATGGTTATGTAGGTAGAATCCAAATCGAACTACACAAAGAAATAAAAAAGAATGGCTCGGCTCGATCTTTAAGGGTCGCCTTATGGCTATTTTCTCTTTTGGCTCACCATATTAGACCTCATAAGGGAAAACCTTATGTTGCTAATATGTTCCCAAGTTTAATAAAAATTGTAGAAAGGAATGAAGAATCAGTACATGAGACTTTGGCTAATAGTTTACCCAATATTATAAAGGTTTTAGGCTGTTTTTCTACAGAAAATGAAGTGAAGGTTTGTTGAAATTTTTTGGAAAACGTATTGTTATTTGGGAATCCAACAATTTAAATGGAGCTTAAAACTCTTTTTAATTGATTTGTGCTTATTTTATGTATTATATTAAACATAACTGTTTTGAAAATTAATGTTTTTCATATATAGTAATAAAATTATCTTAAGTATGAAAATTTTTGGTTTATTGACATAGGAAATTATTTAGCAAGTATACAAACATATATCTTTCTGAATCTCAATAATTTAATTTATGTGTACTTTTTTTAAGAACATTATTTTTAGGTACTTTTAAAATCATTTTTGGCAAATGTTTCTAATTATTCCACTGTTATTAGAAGGACTACAACAAATTGTATTCTTACTATTTGTTTAAATTGTAAAAATCCCTATGTTTTTATAACGTATTGCCTCAACAATATTTTAGGTAAGTATGTTTATGTTTCAGACTCCAACAATAATTTTTTTTTTGTTACAGACATTCTTATTCCAGTCAATGCAGATCATTCTACATCTCAAATTTTAGGAGTTATATTCTGCATTAAATCATTACTTTCCAATTTATTTTCATTTAAAAATGAATTATCTCAAAAAAAGCACAATTTAACAGAACAATTATTACAGATATTCGAATTATGTTTGCATTATTTATCTCACAAAGACCATAACATAGTAAATATATGTTTGGAGACTTTACATGTTCTTTTGGAATGCCCATCAGATGGGTTCAGAGAAGTTTTATTGAATGGAAAAGGTTTAGGTTCTCATAGAATATACTCTATAGAACAGTCTAGGATTTCAAGTAACAGATCACCAAGTAAGCTTACATTAAAAAATGTATTAAATAAGAGTAAAACACATACCCATCTTCAGAACGGCATATGAAGCGCCAAAGTATGACTTTATGCCAACAATCATTAAATGAAAAAAATAAATCTCAATTAAAGCTTTTTTTTAACTGTGAACCTTTATTTTAAATCAATATAATCAGAGAAAATGGTAAAGTTAGCGTTTTTTGATTATGAATTAACTCCATTGCTTTAAAAAATTTCTCTTTATTCAAATCGTTCTGTATATTACAAATTTTTTATTATAATATATGTTGACAAGCATCTTAAAGATAATCCTCAGCAAAAATATATCCTATTCCATATTATATTGCCTAACCAGCAATATTATAATCTTGTATTATTGAGGATATTTTACAATGTATTAAAATTTCTACAGTTTAAGATTAAAAATCATATATCCGTGATTAAAATAATAGTAATAATGAGACGTAGGTCTTAAGTAAGGATAAAATATGAATATTGGGATTTCTTTTAGGTCAGTTTAGTATCGCTACCACAGTAAACACAGACGAAAATTTATTTTCCGACTCGGATTTAACAGAAACAATACATTCAGATATTGAAAAATGGATAGACGAGTCTAAATTATCTGTGATGAACATAACTTTTGCTAAAACTAAAGAGAAATCTCAGTCACTTGATAAAATTAATAGAATCAATCCAGAGACCATAAAAAATCTCGACTATGGCTATGGAGAAGTCAATAAATTGAATAGAGATAATTTTATACAAAAAAAGAAAGCTCACAGTATTGAAAATACATTAGATATACTAACTTATAGTGAGAATTCTTCAGAAATAAGTTACGCTGGGACTGAGGAAAAATTTTTACACCTTGAAGTACTTCAGGTAAAAAATATAGTATTTGTAGTGAATCCTTATTGATTTACCTATTTTTTTAGCAAGTAGATGTAGGAAATCTTTTGGATCCAAGTCCTCCAGTCAAATACTGCGTACGTTTAATAACGAAACTTTTTTTACTCAATGGTGTACCTGGTAGTTATATTTCAGATAAAAATATTCGAGTTTCCGTCAAATTTTTAGCTCTCACGTGCCTTTCTTCACTTTTTGACCTGTATCCAGAGGGTATTTTTATGTATTTAGACCACAGCTACAACCCCAACCTGAAAAAGATCAGTAGCCAAAGAATTTTTGATATTTTGTTATTGCGAAATCATTCTGACCCGCAGATACGAGGGGCGGTTAGAAATTTGTTAGGCAATTATTTGAAAATTGTTTCTAATCTATGCAAAGGACCATATGACGATTGGGTTGAGAAAAATGACATTGCTGAGAATGGAAACTTGTTGAAAATTCAGAGTATTATTAATATTTTTATAGAAGTGCGTATTTAACAAGAATTTTATTGAAGGATTTTTGTTTAAATAATTTAAAATGTTTTAGGGCTTAAATGATGAATCTGCAACTTGTATTAGACAAACATTGGTAGCTTTAGACACTAGTTTGAAATATTTATTGGAATCTAACCAAAGTACATTGGTAATACCCATCTTAAACATTTTACCGATGTTATCAGCAAATTCTTATTGGTTGGTAAAGGTAATAGTGATTAAGTTTATTTATTATACTTAATGTAATTGTTATATATTTTTTAGGTTTCTGTATGTGAAGTAGTGTCAAAAATAAAATATACTACTATTTATTATATCACGGAAAATAATGATTTTCAAGAAAAAGTACTATATAATGTCTTGTATGATCTTTTAAATGACAGTGATCAAAGAGTGAGATCTGCAGCAGCTTTAGCAATTGTTCAGTATGTTTTTTTTAAATCAAAATCGTAAAAATTATCAATTTACATTAATTAATTGTCTCCTCTTTATGTATTTTTAGGATAATTCCTCAATTATTTCATGTAGAACACATGAATGCAGATACAGCTACATCAAAGGCTATTTCAGACATTCAAAACTTTACAGAAAGCTTCAAAAACACTGAATTAGATACAAGTGTAAACAAAAAACATTTTATTGAACAAATGGCTTTTCCTTTCAATAAAATATCGCAAGAAATTTGTGATAAAACTGACTTTGCATTGTCTAAAGTTATATCTAAATTGTCCAATATTATTTTGATGACAACCTCAAAAAATCTGTTGGTAAGATAAAAATGACAACTCTCCTTTTACTAGTAACTTAAAGATTTGTTTCAGAATGGTTGCTTAGAGACGCTATCTTTACTTTCAACTAAATATCCTCCTACAGTTTATAAAAACAGTTGGTCCACTACCGATTTTCAAATGTTTGAAGAGCTAAAAACGCCGGATTTGTTAAAATTTTGTCTTAGTTTACTCACAAATTCTGTACAAGTATATGGACTTCAAACCCACATTGATATTTTAAATTTAACGATAAATCTGTATGCTGGTAAGTAATCTAGTGTTTAAGTAAAAAACTCAACTATTTTTTGATATCTAAAATGGAAAAATTATTTATTCAAAACATAAAATGTTGTATTTTCTAATTTACCAAAATAAATGAGAATAAAGGGAATTAGGTAGCTAACATAAACTTATATAAATGTCTTTGAAATATATTCCATTTTAGGCCAATCCTTGACATTATTAAAACCAACAGACTTGGAAGCTTCTATTTCTTCTTGGAGTATGTTTAGCAACGAAACTTTCGGTGACATTTCAGAACAATATTTAAACCATACTATCAAACTTTTATGTATTTATCACCATATACTGAATGATTTAGTACCTACATATCCTCAAGCTAGACCAGTCCTTCCTAATTTGCCAAATACAGCAAATTTATCGCCATTAAAGCGTAGAAAAAGCGACCTAGATAAAAAATCTTTGACTCTAAAGCTTGAAAAAGACGATAAAAATGACAAAAAGGATATTAAAGTAAACTACTTGGGGATCTTTATACAGTCAGGGCACTATATGAAAATATATGAATCAGTTAAAGCCTCGTTTGTTAACTATAAGGTTTGTAGCGAATAGCGAGGCATGGTTTAATTTTGAGATTTATTTCATTCTCGATTATATTTTAGATATCTCTGGATTCCGGATCGTCAAAAACTTTTCTTGAATTTTTGAATACAACTTTAAAATCACTTTCGGTAATTTTGGAAGTTGGGTCTTTAACCGAATTTGGGAAGTTATCAGAAGAAATCTTGGGATACTTTAGGTCTACGTTCATTATCGACGCTCCTGCTACAATTCAAAATGTGCAACAGTTATTAAAATGTCTTTTCGGTACTAATTTAACAGCAAATATCAATGAGTTTTTATTAACAAAAAAAGAACCGAAGGTATTTCTTAGTAATGGCGTGTAAGAATTTGTTTGTAACTTTTTTGTTTTAGAGTTTTGATAGTGGTTTTTATCAAAATGTATTTCAAAAACCTTATAGTCAGGTTTCTAGTGTTTTACAGTCTTTGAAAAATATTGGTAGGCACGATTTTGAAGATGATAGTACAGTTATGGGGTACTTACATCGTAAGGACGTTAAAAGGAGATCAGTCATTTTGACAAGGACAGCTGACAAAACTTTAGCAAACTATATACGAATTTTTGAACCAATGGTCATTAAATCTTTAAAAGTATGCTGTAAAATATCATTGAGGATATTGTTTATTACGTTTCTACTTTTAGCAATATACTGTGACGAGTAACGTCGAACTTCAGTGCCAAGTTCTTCAACTTTTAAGTCAGTTAGTGCAATTGAGAGTGAACTACTGTCTTTTAGATTCGGAACAGGTCTTCATAGGTTTCGTTATGAAGCAATTTGAATTCATTGAGGAGGGTCAAATACCGTAAGTAACAAACGAAGTGTTGTTTTTATATAATCCAACACTTTTATTTTTTAAAGGTCTGTGGAGAATTTAATACCAAAGATATTCCAGTTCTTGGTACAACTTTCTTACAGCAAACAACATTCCAAACCAATAATAGGAGTTCCCAAAATTATCCAATTGTGCGACGGTTTGATGGCAAGTGGTCAACCTGCTGCAACACACTGTATACCAGCACTGAAGCCCATCGTTGAAGATATTTTTCTTACTAGGAATAAGTCTAATACACCGGACTTCAAGGAGTTGGAAACTACCAGAGAAGTGAGTTTGGACAAAAATATTAAATGTTCAGTTAAAACCACTCAGTAAATCATAGTTTTATAGTTCACATTTTGGTCGCTTTATTTTGGTCCTTTAGGCTGAAATATTTTATGAATTTCGTAATAACAGAAATAAAATTCTAGGTGATTTTGACCATGTTGTTGAGGCTTTGTGATAACAAGCAAATCCTCGATCTCATAACTTTGATAATAGAAGACAGTAAGTACTGCACACACAACACTGAAAAATGGTACGAATGGTCAAAACGGGTGTTTCAAGTCGTACTTCCGATGTTTAAACAAAACAAGTTGAAATTGAATGAACCCGATGACCTTTTAGCTATGAGGAGATTTATTTTAGCAATGAATCCAGAAGTTTTTAAACCGTTTGATGAAATTGTTTTAATGTTTTTCCAAGAACCACCTCCACTTGTAAGCATCATTTTCTCACTTTATTCAGTCGAATTTATTTCTTACATTTTTAGGATACAGATTCAATGAGTTTCAACAACTGGTTCTCAAAAATGTTGATACTTCTTATTCTTATTATCCCCTTGAAAGAAGAAGCGCTGTTGGCAAAAATCAATCGCTTAAAATCGGAATTTTCACCCGCTTGTATATTCGAAAACGTCAAGACCAAAGCGGATCCTTTAAACGTCAACAACAATGCCGATACTTTTCAAAATATACCTGCTGAAATGATTTTTATTCGGTGTTTGTTTAGGATCTTATATTTAGGATCCAATAGATGTTTGTGGGAAATTAAAAGACTAGAGAAGGGATTCTGTGTGGAGCAGCTATTTGGATTTTTACTACATTGTTTTTATGTGTTTCAGTCAGGTAAGATCCGAAAAGTTTCATTTTAAATTATGATTTAACGGCTATTTAAGAAGGACTTGAAGCATATTTACATAATAATTAAAAAATTAGGTCGGTATTCTAGTAGTTTTGTGATATTTTATTTTGAAATACGATTCAATGGCTTATTAAGAATTTAAATTATTTTTACAGTGATTTAAAAATGTTCATTGATTTTAAATATGCATTTTTATTGGATTATGTTAAAATTTTCCTCTACCTTTCTTTATTTATTTGAAAACAAAAGATATTCCTGTATGATTATATAATATGGTAATTTTTAGAGGGTCGCTCAAAAATAACGAAAATGGCAGTGACGACATTAAATGCAAACATTCCATTTGACGAAAACGTCTTCATAGAACTGAAAAATATCAACGAAAATTTCCTGAAACTGGCCACTTTTTATCCAATTTTGAGTGTCCACTGGTGTAACTTTTTAACTTTGTTTAATTACAACGATCGGAGCTTTTGGAAAACCGTTTTCCAAAGTGGAAATGAAGGAAATGGGAAGTAAGTGTATTTTTTAGTTCTAGGTGATATATAAACATTTAGAATTTGTAGATTTAAAAATCCTGTTATTAATTTGGAGATTATGAAGATTGGAAATGTGGTATCTTACTGTGATTATTTGGTAAGAAATTGCTTATATAAAATTAAAATATGTTGATGTGGTAATTTTTTAGACTGAAAATATGCCTGATACTGAAAATTTTAATTGGTTTTTGGATATGAACTCAAGACTTTTGGTAGATCTAAATAATGAACCTCCTGTGTTTGAATTTTTATCCGTTGTTCATCAGTCATCAGAACTAAGTCAAAAATTGACAGAACATATTTCTGATGTTATAAAAGATACACGATCTGTAAGTTTATCCTACGCTAATTATAGTAAATATAATTCATTATATTTTTATTTTTAGTCCGTCTACAAAGTAAAAGCTTTAAAATGTATAGAAAACTGTCACCAATCTCAAATAGGAACCGTTTTAAATATAATAATACCGGATTTATTAAATTTCCATCAAGCTTATGTGTCCAGAAAGGCTGCTAATTTAGCTAGCAGAAAAATAGAAATATTACTGACACTTTCGATGGAAGAAGTAAATAAACAAGTGTCAAAAGAAAGATTAAATGAAATACAGAGAGTATTGGTCAATTTCAATCTTGTTAAAAAGTATGTTACCGTTAATTGATAGTTCTAATATATATTTGACGTTTCTGAAAAATTATGGTCAAAAATTACTTTTGCGAAACATCAAATGTTAAAATTAGAAATTTTAGACCAATCATTTTTTTAGGAATGAAACATTGGTGAGCTTACTTAACAAAATTTCTGAGCAATTCTATGATTTAAGTCCAATAGAACTTGAACAACGAAGAAAGGTAAATCCAGAATACATTCAAAAATTAAAAGTGGACCGAAAATGGTACTTAATGCAAATACAAACGAAATACGACGATTCAAGTATCGGAAGGTTTCTAGCCGAGTTATTAAATAAATTGGAATATAATGAAATAATCAGTTTTATGTCGAGCAGTGTATTTAATAAGCACATTTTAAGAGATTGTTTGAGGTTGGGATTGGCTAATTTGAATAAATTAAGGACCAATGAAGGATGCGATCTTCTTAGAGCCACTATTGATTGTCTGCTTAAAGACGTGTCGAGTATTGTTTTGAAAATTCCTGAGCCTCGCCAGGTAAGATTAATAAAAAATTGTGGTTCTAATAATGCAATGTATCT
Organism: Hermaeophaga mercurialis; assembly: GCA_951812935.1. Taxonomy (NCBI): domain Eukaryota; kingdom Metazoa; phylum Arthropoda; class Insecta; order Coleoptera; family Chrysomelidae; genus Hermaeophaga; species Hermaeophaga mercurialis. The sequence continues at coordinate 18,847,559 of OX638361.1, read as the reverse complement.
TACTTATATTTTTAGATTTTCTCCCCATTTGAAAGACAGCTCTCAACTTCCGAATCAGTATTCACCCAGAGAATGACGGAACTATTCGATAACCAAGAAATTTCCAACCTTTTGTATAGTATAGCTAAGTGTATTCCTCTGTTTTGTCAAAATATTCTTCCAGATCCTTTTTATGACATTTCTCAAAATAATGTAGAAGATTTAATAAAGTTTAGCGTTCTTTGTTTAGAGTACGTTCATTATTTGGAATCGCTGAGCCGAGACTTCAGAGTCCATTTAACAGATATATGTTTGACAGCTAGTGATTATCTATTGAGATACATAATCACTTGTAATTTCTTAGAGTTAGATACGAACGTTACTTGGTTATGTTCTAGCATAAATAGTTTATATAGTCTTGTAAATACTCTATTAAGAAGCGACAGACCGCTGCTGGCAGTACCAAAATATAACCTCAAGGAAGATTCTAGTCCCGTTCAAGCAACGCACGAATTGTACACTTTAATCTGCTGGATTTTTGAGTTGAAATCCATAAATTCCACGAAAATTCCCGATTTTTTATTTAACAGAATAAAAAGCTTGATAGTTTCTTTAGCAAGATTACCACTTGTTAATTCGTATGTTTTGATCCCATATCAAGCTTGGAAAACTGGATGGAAACCAGATAAAATGGAAGGGGAATTTGGGACTGTTGTGGCAGCGTTACCCATTGAAATGTTGCAGGACATCAAAGTCCTACAGGAATACATTTATAGGTACCAATATTTATTCTAATTTATTTTCGATACAAGCAGTGGCTCATCCTGAGGTACGGCAAAGCTGCCGAACCACCAAAAAATAATAAAAATTGACATTTTGAATTTATTTCGTTATTTATTTTTCAATATCCAAGAATGAGGACCCAGGATTCAGAACACCTAAAAATAATTAGGATGAGCTACTACTTGAATTAAGTGAAGACACTAGATTATTTTTTTGATAATTTGCATATTTTCAGGATAAATTTGTTGGGTTGGACTTCACGACAGCAATTTGAGGAAACGTGGATGTGTTTGTTGAGCGTACTTTGTGCACCAACTGACAATTTAGATCCTATTGAATTAAATGAAGTTTTGCATGCGTCTAGTTTAGCTATTAAGTCTATTACGACTCTTTTACTTGACACATTAATGTATCCAGTCGTTGGTGACCCAAATATATCGAAATTAATACATATTCCCAGAAATTCCACTATAGAAGATAATAGTGTGGGGTAAATATCAAATTATTAATAGTTTTACTGCGGATTTGAATTGAAATATTCTAAATTTTGCCTTAGGCAACCAAATTAATCAAATGTATAAAATGTTGTGTAATATTAACAATGATGGATTGCTTTTAACTCATTTTTTTTTTAATTTTTAGTGTTCAAAAATTGAAAAACATCCAAAATTGTCTACAGACTAGTTACCAAAATTCGTCGCACTTTTCTGAAGATTATAATATTAATAACGTATTTAATTTACGGAATTTCGAAAAGACTTCTAATAATTATTCTTGTGGACAAGTTTCTGTGAAGTACATGTTAGTAGCAACGAATTCAGTTGAAGAAACTCAAGAAAATTTTGCGATTAGGGAGATTTTCAGGTCAAGAACAAAGAGACTTGAAGCCATGGGTTTAGATGTTAATTCTTGTTTGCAATTTTTGATAGATTATTATACACAACTTATGAAACCCCAAGTAAAAAAAAATTATAATATTAACCTGGTATTTATTTTATATTGGTTATTTTCTAGTCACGTACACATATACGAGTTCTTCATGAAGCAGTTAAATCTACAGTTATGATTTCTGATCTCTTTACTGATAAGGTACAATTTACTTGGATGTTGGAAGTATTTTTGGAATTACCCAAGTTACATCATTCAGAAGACGAATTTTTGCATCAATATTTAATATTGGGTATTTGTAAAGCTGCAGCAGTACTTTCTCCAGTAAGTTTTAAAATTTTATTTGTGTGAGTTTAAGAAAATAATACGAATTTAATAATTTGGAAGCAAATGGCTTAATGTCTATTTATATTATCACCAATAAGGTTGGTTATTTTCGATTTTTTTCTTTTTTGCCCTGGGGCATACCAGATTTCTCAATTCAAAGTAGTTTTTGATAGGAGACAAATCAGAATAGAGGTATTATTCAGATTACCCTCTGATCAATTAAATTGTGATGTTAACTTATCAGCCCTAACAAACGTCTTTTGTTGAAATAAAATATAAAAAAGCATTCGTACACATAGCAAAGCTGAACTAATTAAATTGTGATATGGTACTAGAGCTTAATTGATATATAAAATGCGTTTCTGATAGAAACAGATCAAATATAAATTTTCATTTAATTAAAAATATAAATAGGTTATATTTTTGGTCAAAATTTCGAGCTACATTTCCTTAATATTTTTAGGATTTGGAAACATTTGAACAAGTGAAAAAAATGTTGGTCCAATACCTAAAAAGTCCTTACCTTACATCGAGAATATCCAGTTTGTATGGACTCTTATATCTTTTAGAAGGTTGTAAGTTTACAAATATTAAAATAGGAGGAATATCCGAAGAAATTCAGTTAATCCTTCCCTGTGCTGTTGAATATGTACAATTGAATTTAAGTCCTTCCAATAAGTAAGGCTATTAGGTAAAAATGTAGATTATTTTATTAAAATATGTTTTTCAGTGTTTTGAAAAAATCTCAGGAACATACCAGTTTAGTGTGGTCTCTAGCGTTTTATTTAATCGAAAATATTGACGAAATTCATATGGAACAAAATTTTGTGTCGACGGTTTCAGCGACGGCAATTTCTAATCTCAAATTAAAAAATCCTACATGGTTTCAAATACTCTTAATAAAGGTAAAGTTTTGTTGAAATATTGCACAATTATTATGTGATTATAAAATTTTAGGGTTTGGAAAGGCTCTTAATAGTTAAAAAAGTAAATGTGATAGAAACTTTCGGCAAACAATTTTTGAAACTAGCCTTAGAAAAAATGAAATGTGACAATCCAACTTTAGGAATTATAGGAACACAACTTCTTTTAAGTTATATGTACACTGGTAAGTTTATTTATTAATGACCAGAAATTCTTGTTAGGTGTCTGTCTGTAGTAATGATGGTATTTAGCAAATGAAAGAAGGTATATGAATCCAAGTAACTTTACTTCTTTGCATTCGTACCTTTAGCAATCTGGGGGCAAAAAGTACAAAAGCCTGCAGTCACCTGTACGTACAAAAAATGAAAAGTTTTTACTATAAATGTCAGCAATAAAAATAATTAACAAGTTTATCTATTATATCAGAATTTTAAATATTTAATTTCTGTTTCTAGATTCTGTGGCCCATCTTCAGACTGTTCAAACTTCTTCGACGATTCCAACTAATCCTGATCATTTGGTCCAGACAATAGAAACTTTATCTGCAATTTTTGAAAGAATTAAAAAAGGTTACGTTTATGAAGTTGAAATCTTGTGTGACGTCTTACCAAATGTACTAGATGATTTTTTTTCTCCCGCCGATGTTCTAACTAAAGTCATTGGAGAATTTTTGTCCGCTCAACAACCGCATCCAAAACTATTGAGTAAAGTTGTTTTTCAGGTAATAGATTTTTTCGAATCATTAATTTATTATGTGATTTGCTTAAAAGCTTTAATTTATTTTTTTAATAGATGGGATTGATGCGTTGGTATATTTTTGTCCGCTCATTTTTTAATTATTGACATTTTCGTTGAAATATTCGGTAGAATCATCATTATTAGTAGTCAACCATATATTTCAAACTTTTGGTTGGGGAAGCGCCAGAATTTTGTTATTTATGTTAATGTTTTCTTGGAAATTTCCATTAAGGTTTACTAACAAAATATTGAGTTTCCAAATGATATCTTTTAATTTTTATTTATTTACAGTACTGTTTTAACTTTCACTAAATTTTAACTCAATTTAAAATTTTTAAATACAATTGTCTCAAACGAGTTTCTATTGGCTAATAACAATTTTATTTACAATTTTGGCGGATAACATTTGACATTTCTGATAGGTCTGTACATACATAAGTCAAATATATTTATTTCAGGTGTTTCAAAGTGCAATTCATCGAAATCAATTGTCACTACTACAAGATTGGGTGGTTTTCAGTTTGTCAAACTTCACTCAGTCTTTTTCAATTGGAATCGCAACATGGTGTCTGACTTGTTTCTTTGTAAGCGCTAGTGCAAACGATTGGTTACGTTCGTATTTTTCCTACATCCAAACTAGAGTAGGTAGATACGAATATGAAGATAGAAAGATGCTTTGCATCGCTGGCGCAGATTTTTATAATAATTTGACAAATGATAAGCAACGTCAGACTTTTGTGGATAATTTCACTAAGGTTAAGGACCAACCTGACACTCCTTTTAACGATTTATTGTTGTCTCTTTAGATATTAAGATAATAAGCGATTTAAGAGTTTTTATTGTTGTTAACAAATTGAAAGATATAAAAATATGCAATTTAATATTTGTACATATATCTAATTGTTTTCAAAGTAATTATTTGTTTGTTTTAATAAGTATCCCAAGATGAAAAAACCTGTGGCTTTTACATCACGAATTATCATGAACTACTGCCAAAGCAACAGTCTTGTCATTATGGAAAGAAAAAAATTCGCATCATAGTCACAATAATTATTTTTTTGGCATCACTTGCTAAAAAATTATGTGCGCCGAATTAAAGCAAAATCCATACTGTTCCCACGTGGTTTTTGATGATAAATTTGTCTTTTCGTTAAAAATATCTACTATGGCTCTTTGCCAGGACCGTAGCAAGTGAGGCGATTTTTCGTTTAAATAGACATATATCGCAGATATTTTTTAAATATAAGGTTTACATTATTTTGATCCAATGTTTTTATTTTTAGTCTAGTAATGTAAAAAAATGGCTAAAATCAAATTTAGGATGTACTCTGTTTTAAAGAAAATGTAGACGATAAAATATATAAGAATATTATTGGGTTAGGTGTATAATACAAAATCGAGTCTGTACGTATTATGCCTGTGAATTTCTTTCATATTATCTAGTGATGCCGAAAGATGAAACAATTGTCATAAGAATATTTAAAAAATTTTTGAAAAAAGATAATATATTTTACCTTCTATACTTATAATGGATAGATTCCAAGAAAGGGATGAAACAGTTATTATGAAAAAGAGTAGTATTCCATATTAGGCAAAGTTTTGGTTGTGTTATTCAGTTGCCGGTATCTTTTTAGTTTTCGGAGTGGTACCCTTGTTATCTTTTAATATCAAAATAATTTTGTGGAGGAGATGAATTTCCGAACGATCTTGTATAACACTAGGTAATAAACTCCTCATTTTTAAAAAACCTTTACCTCATCACACTATATTATAAATATAAAGAATTTTTGATAAAATGGAGATTAAATGTGAATATAATTTTAAAAAAGCAAAAACCAGACCTCTCTTTTTTGGTGTAGGTCCAAAATTATCGAGTACGGCCTGGATAAATGCGACAGCAGCCAAGGTCTCGGGCCTACGACATGTACAAGCGACGAACAGTATTCACGGCCTTTCAAGATATTTGCGGAAGCTTTAGATAGCTCCGGTATAGTCAATCCAAATTTAGCACCATTACGAAACTATTTTACGGAAATTTTTGTAATCAACATCAAGTACAATGAGATTTGCACTATGTCTAAAATTAGATTTTCTTGGCTTTGTTGGAGGTATACTAATTAATCTTAATGACATTAGTTTACTTTTTGACCTCTCCAGGAAAATTTAATGTCAGGTCTTTGATAGCTAATTATAGATTGCACATCGTGATTTATACGATTAATTAATTTCTATATCTCCACACAGATATTAAGGTTGGTTTTCATGATTCCGGAATCATTTCATTGAAACAGTAAATTTTCATGTATCTTATTTTTTTATAGGATAAATATAATGATTTTTATATAAATATTACAGCCTAGACAAAGCAATCTCTTATAGACCACATACCATAGAATTTAAGAAACGATTATCTTAAATTGATTCTTGATTTTGATTTAGTAAATGTTAGCATATTTTTAAATTAATTAGTTTGGGATATGTAACCCAAAAATATTCTTTGTCTGAAAAAACGAGTATTTTTTCATGAAAAACATTTTATTTTGCAATTACTTCAAAGGAAAAAATACTAGTGGTCTAAATGTGTTATAGAAAAGTATTGGCGGAAAATAATTTAACCAGTGAAAAAGGAAGAAGCGAGCCGCATCTGCTAAAAATTTGGCCTTTCTAAGTTGCTGCAAGTTTTAGAATAATATGATGAAGCCTTACAAAATTTGTATACTTCAACATGCCAATTTTCAATATGTAATTTTTAGATATTCAAATAAAATACGATATCAAATAGGTTTCGCTTTTTTATGCTCCAGATTAAAAAACTGAGATAGTCCTTGGCTGATAACTTTAAACATTAATTTTTTTCTCACGGTGAGAAATTATTCTAAATTTATGATCTTGTAATTTGCTTGTGGGTGTATATAACACAACTGACGTACGCCTACCGATTCTTTCTATTTTTTTTGTACCACGAATCCATTAGTTATTTAATTTTCTACTGGACATTTCAAGTTCAAGTCTCATCACCAGGAATTAATAGAGCAAGTCAATACTTATAGCTTTAAATGGATACTATTATTTTTTTTGTGTTTTTCACATTCAAAAATTTATGGATGTTATAAAAAAAATTGGAGAAAAGTTAGCAAAATTATTTTTTGTGCTGATTCGTATTACTGTATAGACAATACATTTATTTATTTTAAGAAATACAAAAATTTTACAAAAAGGATTTTTTGGTACAAACATTTTTTTAAATACTAATTACTAGACACCGGATTCTCAGGCAAGGTCGCTCACTTTAACAGCATTTTGTTTAGACGTGCACTTATTCAGGTAACATTTATTTTGTTAATTTTCTAAAATCATTAGTGTCCCATGTGTAAATATTCAACTAAGTATATATATACATTTTGTTAGAGTTGTATAACAAGTATAATACACATTCGACACCCATGAAATGAGAAAATTAATAAAACAAATGTTTAATTGAATATCTCTATTATTAAATACGTTAAAATGAGTGACCTTGCCTGATAATCCGATTTGTACTAATTAAAAAATTAATCTAATTTATGGTAGTCTTGAAGTTTTACAATCCGTGATTATTCATGAATAATGAATTATTTTAATTTTAAAATGGAAGTAAATAAGATCATAACATTTTTGGCTAATTGTGGTGTGAGATTGTCAATCAGTTCAATTAGGGTTTTTTAGTTTTCATTTTCTAGATGCTAGATGTGTCTCATAAACAGAATGATAATGAGAAATACTTGATTTTCTTTATAGATTCACAAGTTACAAAGTATCAAAACAATAGCGTATGTTTATAAACAATTTTGGAATGAGGGGCTTTCACATTCCTGTTAATAAAGAATGGAAAATAGTGTGGTAAGCATTTATGGAATAAAAATATTTTTGTCGTTATTTTATATTTATGAAAAACGCTGGGACACGTTAACTTTTGATCTCAAGTGTACGTTTTCCAAACGAAAATCGAAATATACAGGGTAATTTATATCCAACAAAGGCGGTACCTCGTATTTTCAACAGAACACGCTGTATCATTCTATGTTTTAGAAGCTCCTCGATAAACAGTCTTCAATGACCTTTAATACTTGTTAATGGTTTAATGAAAATAAATTGATTATTAATTAACTCTCTCATATACCGAATAAAAATAATTTTATTTCATGAGTAGTTTATACAGGATGCGGCACCGAAAATGAGACAATTTTTTTTGTGGAAAAAATGTAAAAACAAGTAAATATTTATTCCAAAGGTAATTATGCATTAAATTGTTGAAATAGTTTTTTTCCCTATAAAATTATTTTTTCAATGATGTGTCAAACTTAATACACTTTCTATTTAAATTGTATTGGTGATGGTGATGCAATGTATAATAACATTTTATTAATGTTACGGTAAAATTTCTAGAAATATATTGAGATTAGGTTTTATTGCTTTCTTCTAATATCGAAAACACTATAAGTGTTTAAAAAGTAATTTCAAAATATGGCAGATGTTACATCAAGACAATGATAGAATTCCTGCCATATGGACCAAAAAATGTTGACAAATCGATTTTTGAATGTACACGCAAATTGTGACGTTGATAATCTAAGTTATGTCAAAATACAACAGAGTGTATTATTTCAAACAGTTTATTTTTACAATGTCTATGGAAGTTTGCAATTTCTAACCCGAAATAACTCATGAAAGGTTACGATAAAAAAAATACATTTTTGGTTCATGTTAAAAGATTTATTTTAACTTTTCAGAGGTATTTGATGGATGTATTTTGTCACTTTTAATTAGTTCAATATGTTCCCATTTGTTACATTTCTAAATAAATATTCGGGATAATTTAAAAAAAAAATGTATGTAGCTCGATAATTTTATTTTTATAATTTAAAATTAACTTGCATGTATACTATATAAATCTTTTATAAAAATTAACTTTCCTTTTGGGTGTCGAAAATCAAAAGATAACATTAAATCATTTTTTTCCTTTGATAAAAACATGAAATATTTCTTCAACAAGCTATATACGTTAGTTTATTTTTTTAAATATTAAGTTTTTTAATTCGTATGAAATTTGCTTATGATTTATACTTAATGTATACAGTCGAAGTATATTTTCGCTTTGATCATATATTCTTTATTTGTTGTAATTACTAACACAAAACATTTTAAGGTTTTAGATGTTCCTCTAATGTACCCACTTATTTTAGCAACACTCAATATATCAAATTACCAAATCACATAATGTTAGTCTCCAGCAACTAATTTATATTGGGCTCAACGACCTATCATAAGTGGATGATTAATATTGCCCTAAGAAAAGTATCGTTCGCGAAAACAGAATTCATAATCTTAACAATTTCAGATAACTTTGTTAAAAGAAAACAGGCAAGTTTAATTCAACCCAATGAACAAAAATTCTACATACTAAATCATAATTTACTATATCTAATTATTTCCATATCTAATTTGTATATCTGAGTTACATTACATTGGTGTCAAATGTGAAAAAATATTGAGTTATAATACATTCAATTTGTTTCAGATCAAGCCCAAATTACTCGAATTTCAACCAATTTCAGTCTAAAAGTTTTTTTATATTTTGTATTCCACTGTAGTTATATTTTAAACCTAAAAACTAGGTTATTAGAATATCCAGTCATTGCTAAGGTGTAAGCACTAGTTGCCAATTTTTTGTTCAAGTTCATTAATAGTGAGTAAGCTGGTTCTATATTTGAATTGGTATGAAATTAATCAGGCAACTGAATATTAATTAGACTAAAAATAGATTTTTTTATTAATAGGACGATTATTGCTACCCCAAGGCAAATACTGTGATATTCCTGATACTGTAAAACATCCATACGTTACAATTAAGTTTGTAAATGTCTCTAACAGAAAAAATGTACAGTTATAAAGAGCAAAACAAATTAATTTCATTATAGTGTTGAAAAGAATTGTATTTTATCATATATATTATAAGTCCCGTCTAAGACTGGGATGTTTGTTTGGCGGGAGAGTTTCTGGACACCCTGTATAGCAATCTCTTTATTAAGTAGGTAAGAAAAAATACCGCAGTACTATTTTATTGCATATTGATAAAAACTTAAAGCCGGGCAAGTTAATTTTAGAATTATATCCCAGTTTTACAACCAATATGCAATAAACTGCTTTAATGCCCTTGTTAATTATGTAAACTAAAATAACAAAAAATAAAATCGCAAAAATAGCTAGCAATAAATTATCCTTTAGAAATCGATTTCTTTCCGTTAATTATACTGGATTTAAAATATACCACTTGGCTGGAGTAAAGCACAATTCATTAGCCAAAAGTTGGCTCAAATTAAGAATACTATATCAAATACGTCGAAAAGCAGAAGTATGTACATAATTTTATAAATAATTATTATTAATAGATTGTAAGAAGTGCATAGAGCTGCATAATTAAAACGGTTTAGTTTCTTTTGAAGAAATATCTATATATATTTATAAATATATAACTAAAAATTTATTACAACTCACTTATTTAAATAATGAATTATATAAAAATAACAGGCGATATATACAGCTATTTAGCGATGATGTTATTTTTTTGGAACACTTCGTGTGAACCATACCAATAATACTCCCATTACTGCAATGCCACTTCTGAAAAAAAATGTTTTTCACAATATTTTTACCTATAGGCTATTCTTGCTTACATTTACTTAAATTTCGTAAGGATCTATTAAATTTTAAACCCAATAAAAACGACTGTTGAGTACTTACAAGAAACAAGCTCTAACAACTGGTGAATGTTTTATGGTACTGTATTGTTGTATTCGGTACTCATTGTGTTCTCCGAAATTGGTCAAGATTCTTTTGATGCTGCAACAAGAATAAAATTTATAATTAAAAGCTATAATGATTTTACAACAAGCGGCCTGATTTACAGCACTAGTGATTTAAACCGTGACATACAACACTGACATATTTTTATAGAGGACATAGTGGACCAGACTAAAATTGAAGAAACGGAAATGGTTCATTCAATAAAACCAAAAGCTAATCTAAAATATTTTAAAAGAAATATGATAACAGAAGATAAATTATAAGAAAAAATGATGGAAGAATGTTCCTAATTGATTAAGTAAAAAGCCGAATTTCCCATTTGCATCATTGGTGAAGAGCATCAGTAGTAAACATTTTTTATATTAATTTTTAGATAATCCATTTAACTGGAATTATTATTTGGCAAATCTTGCTTTGAATATGAAGTCGTCACGCCTTTCGATGCGCGGTAGCAAAAGGGATCATGCCAATCCGAAAAACCATTATACTTAACTGCACTGGTCAATTCTATTGCATTTGACTGACTGCACAATTTAACCAAGCGTATACTACCCTCTTTGTCGTCCGAATACTTTCTCATTTTAACTTTGCGCATCTCACACATTTTTAGAAATTCGGAGCTAGTTTGCCAAACAGTAACGCTGGTTTCTTACCATTAATTGAGCAAATAGATAATGGTTATTAACTAAGTGAGGGTTGCCATATGGGAGGAAAAACCTAAGAAATAAGCCATTTAATCTCATAGTCTATCAATTTTATTTATAATAGAAAAACTACCGGTTTCGTGGCAAAATGGGCCACATCTTCAGGTTCTATCACAAAATTCAATGTTGTAAATGGTTACTTCTCTAAGTCATGTCTCTAAATCATGTAATGCTATTCAATTTCACCTTTTTCGCATGTGTTATATGCGGTTTATACCCAAATAGTTTGGTATAAGTCCATTCGACTATTTTGGGATTGAACCTAAAAATGTGGCCCATTTTGCCACGAAACCGGTAGTTTTTCCATTATAACTAAAATTTATAGACGTGAGATTAAAGGACCTATTATTTCTCCGTTTCTTCCTCCTGATAATGGTTATTGTGCTTCTGGTATATTTTTTGACCTAAGCAAGAGCTTTGATCTTGTACATCACATGATTCTTTTACAAAAACTTGAGTCATACGACGTAAGGGGTATAATTAAAGGTTTATTCAAATCTTATCTACAGAATAGAAGACAGATAGTTTCTATTTAACAATGTCACAGGACAATTAACAGTTTTTTCTCTGACCAAATTATAATCAACAAGGGTATTACCCCTCTCGGTTGTAATATTTTCTTATGACACGCCATCCAAATTTAATACTTTTTATCTAATTTATTCCAACATGCTGACGAAATATATGTTGTTAGTTATAGGTAATGACATGAATTCACTGTTGCAACAAAATAAGGACTCTTGGTGTAACATTATTTTTTCATAGATTAATTTTGGCAACCTCTGTTGTACCTCTTAAAGAGAATTTTTGCCATAATTGTTTGATGTATAGAGATTTCAGCGAAATTTTTGGTAGTTTATTTAAACGCCAATCTAAATTAGTCTATTCAAATTGATTATGTTTCAAAAGATATGTGTTCGGCAATGTGTGTCATTAGTTGTACGCGCTGTCAGTTGAGTATAAATAGTATAAGGATGTTTTATTTTGCCTTTGTACAGTTTATTCGTCAATATTTTGATTTAATTCCCCAGATGCCTAAAATATCTTTATGTAGCTATCAGAAAAAAAAGTTTAGGAATATATTTGGTTTGAGGTAAAGTGTTTCTTGTTATACTATTTTAAAATATGATAAAATGTCAATAAGAGGATCTAATACTTAAGTGTAGCATAGCAAAACGAGCCTTAAATAAAAAATTCTATTAAGCAATGCGTAGTTTTTCAAGCAATTTTTTTTCTCAAAATTTACTGTCAAATTAAGCAGAAACAATTAACTAAATCATAATCCAAATTTTAGTACTGTTTAGTTCTCGGTCAAGTATCGTAAAATAATAATAGTACATGGTTAATGGATTAACGACATTTATTGCCGAAAAATATTAAAAAAGTCGTATCCCAACGATACGAAACAAAAAACTTCTGCAAAATTTATTTATAAATCGCAAACATCGTGCATGTCACAAAATTGAACATGAATGTTTAAACGCTTTAAGTTTGAATAATTTTTAATGTCTTGCAAACCTTGACACGCAATGTAGAAAACCGTTATTTTTAAGCATTAAAATTGAAAATTTGACAAATATAATAAAATGAATTTGCATACAAAAATATTAGAAAAGTTTATTAAATACAGAGTCAAAATTAGATGATGATTTGAAAGGGTACATTTGTTATTCTTAAGATCCTTCTGTCTTCTTATAAAATATTAAGGAATTCTAAAAGAGTATAGATTATTCAATAACTGTATATCATTCTCTAAAATATGGTTTTATAGAAAAAAATATTGAACAAAACAAAAATAGATGTATATAAATCAATATTTAATCTTCGTATATGTGAGTATTAAACAAAGCATAATTAGGAATTACCATTATTGTTGAAATAATAAATCATTTAATCTATATTTCTAATCTATCCCATCTATAAGAATATTCCCGACTACAACCTAGTATTATATTTATTAAAAAAAATTTATTATGTAATAATTAGATTTTGGCAATTCAATTAGTTCCGAAAATAGTGCAAACATTTCATTTTAAAATTATGGCAGTGTTAAACTGCAAACGATATTCAAAGTTTAGTATACTAATATTTAATAATTCTTGACAACAGTAATATTATTTTTAACAAAAAATCCTTTGAATTTCTACGATTTTAATATTTTAAAGTCTCACTTTTATTTAACACATATACTAAATTTAAATATTTGTAAAGGTTTTTATTGAAAAACAAAACAGTCGTTCTTGTATTGCTGTGGAAATTCTTTCATGTTTAAATATATAATGCACTTTTTCATAATTTTGGTCACATTTTGATGTTTTGAAAAATATAAGTGGACAAAATCTAAACTATAAAAACAATCATCAAGAGGTTGACATGAATATAAAGCTTCATAAAGTTTAATAATGGAAATTTTTATATATCTACTTTTTACTTTTGTAAAAGTACTGTACTTTACTCGTACGAAAACACTTTCACAATAATAGGATTGGCGCGCTCATTCCCAATTTCTGTACTACTCAAGTACGAATTTAATATCATACTGAATCTGAAAAACATTTTTGAGATAAAAGAATATAAAACGATTTAGTTATTAATATTTTATAGATTCTACAGAAGTTATTAAAAATACCTATATGTAAATTAATACAGTGTGTTCCATAAAGTATTGTACAAATGGAGAAAAAGTTTATTAAAAAAAAAGGATTTACTTGGAAATCCATAATCATAATAAAAAATAAAATAAAATAAAATAAAAAAAATATTTAAACTGAATAGTAAAGTATGTTTAAAGGGGACAAAGTGTTTATTCAAAATATTAATAGCACCAAAAAATTATGCATACATTTAGATTCTCCTAAATGAAGATTACAAAAAATTCGAATAAACCCTTCAGCAATTGTTGGAATATTTATTGAATAAAGGAAATCAAAATCATTGCAAATTTATTCAATTTCTATATACAAATATCCTGAATCTGAACTTCAAAATATATTTTATTCTTCATTAAAAATCATTGTTATTTTTATTTCCTAAGTTCTACCTGGTTTTGTAATTTGGTGTTTGATTATGATAAAATTTTTATTAATGTAGGATAATTTTTTACCAAATTGTACAAAAATTTTTACCATAAAATATTTTTGTAAAGCTCTCATTATGAAATAATTTCTAGCATAACTTTATTGTTTGCGCCAAGATAATTTTAGAAATATTAAATAACTTTTATTAAATATAATTTTTTTGTTTTATAAAATGTATATAAATGATATTTTTGTGGTAAGAAGCGGCAAAAGTTTATGATTCCCAATAATTGCCATGTGTAATTTGGTTAATTAAGGACATCAGGCGTGTGCATTTTTTCAAACGCTCTGTGTATATTCATAATGTTATTACGAAAGAGAGAACGCTTTGTGCCCGATCGTCGGTACATAAGTTAAATATAGATAAAATTGGCATTAGAGCTTGAAGTCTCAGACGAAATTAATTAAAAACAGGTGAAGCCCAAAAATTTTCTAGACAACATACAATGTTCAGGACAGAAACGAAGCTCAAGGTTCTACTAAAATAATAATAATTATTTATTTGCTCTATTAATTATTTTTTGAGACGTACACCGAGATGCCGAGGCGTCCAAATTGAAGATTTAATCTCCACCAAATTGTCGATAGATGCCAAGAAAATTTTTGCGTTTTTTTTAAGAATCATACAACTATAATTCTTATGAGCTAACGGCCTTAATAACAGTTTTCATTTTAATACTATCCGACAAGTGAAGCCCATACAATAATTCCAAATTCTAATTTTAAACAGCTCGTAAAGTAAATTACGTCAAAAAATTTATTATTTGAAATATATAGAACACAATTGAAAAAATTGTAACATGATTTAAAAATGTGTTAAAGTTTTTAGCAATATTAACTTATCTTTTGTCATTTTTGAACTTTTTATTTTTGTTAAACATTAAAAGTTAATACAATATAAGTATACTAAACACATAATTAAAACATATGATTTTGTTATATTTTGGATTTCTCTTTTTACCCTATTTGCAGCCACACCCAACTTTTTTTTATAAATATTTGATAGCCCTACTGCGCTACCTACATATTTCTGACCATTGTCACTAGATATTAGATAGAAGACAAAAATAAAATAAAAAAACTATATATAATGTATAATGGCTTAACTTTATTTAGAAAACACCAACATAAAAAAATTAGTGGTAATATGTAAAAATGACGCGCAAAGGTCAACACGGTATTTTTTATATTCTAAAAACCATTATCTCAACAATAATAATTCACCTCTTTAATGTGTATGTTTGACAACAAATGCCATAGGAACTTCACCAGATATAAATGTGACTTCTGTGTCTAATTTTAAAGTTTCGTTTCAGAATTTATCGTTCGAATTTTTAATTTATATTGTTTATACTATTACGCCTAACTTGCGTGTGCGTATTTTATCGAACCGATAAAAAACAATTTATACAGGACGATACAGTGAACAGTATTGCGAATATTTTATTAATATAAACGTAACCATTTATATAAAATAGATGTGTTTATAGAAATATCATGTTAATTCATCAGAAGTTAAACCATCAAAAGTTTATTTAACAAACACTGGATATGGAATATGTATCCAGATAATCAGTAGTTATTCTCTAGTGAATAATCGATAGTAATAATAATATACTTTTATTGAGAACCACTATAATATATAAACAAATAAATGCAATACAATATACATATATTACACAGGGTGTTTAAAAAAAGATTGAATATTTGAACAGGGTATAATATGGACCAAAATATGTCAAAAAGTATTAATAAACATGGGTCCGCAAATTGACGGTTTCGAAGATACAGAGAGTTATTTATTTTTGAAGTATTTTGCGTGTATTATTTTTATTATTTACAAACAAACGATAGAAACTTATAAACAAAATCAAAAGAATGTTAGATAAGATGTTCAAAATGCCCTTCTCCCATTTGCAAACAGGCACTACATCACTGCCGGAAGGATATTCGAACTATCTCTAAAACTCCTACATTAGCTCGGATTTGGTGAACATTCTTGATTAATTCGTTGCTGCACTTGGAGGCTATTTATAGGAATAGCGTACATTAAACTTTTTAAATATACCCAAAAAAGAAATCAAGTAAGTTGAAATCAGGCGATCTTGCAGACCATGATACAGGCCCGCCCCTTCCTATCCATCGACGTGGAAACGATTTTGTTTATAAATTTCTATCGTTTGTAATTACACAATAAAAATCATGTGTAAACGCAAAATGCTTCAAAAATAAATAACTCTCTATATCTTCGAATCCGTCAATTTGCGGACCCATGTTAATTAAGACTGTTTGACTTATTTTGATCCATACTATAATATTCGATATTTTTTAAACACCCTGTATGTATTAGGATAGAAAAGTAAATGCTGTCGAAAGTCTTTAAAATAAAAATAGAGGGAGATAAGATAACACAATTTGGTTAATACGGTTCTTACTTATTTTAACTGCAAAAGGTCAATATGTAAATATTTCAAAAACAGATTAGGCTTAAATGTACCACTTCATTCTGAAATATATATAAAGGTGTTTATTTTCTCATAAAAACAATCCTGGGGATGCTGCAAACAAAAATTATAATATTTACTAACTACCACTTGTTATAAGGAAAAGATAAAACTAAAAAAGCGATATCAATCTACTAGAGCATCCAAAACCAAAATATCATTAGCTAACAAGAGCTAAAAAGTCTATGAAATTCAGAAAACATAACAAAAATAATGGAACACAAATGTCTTTGGAAACACATAAAAGGGGCCAATGCATCTTACATTTTTATCCTATCCAAAATAAGAGGGGCTAGTGGGTAACCACCAACAAGGACAACAAAACTATTCATAACCACTGACACAAATAATAAATCAAGTCTTGGAGCAGAAAAATACTTTGCTGTATCTTTTTTTGACGTAACGCAACCTTTTGACAAAGTTTAGCTTACTGATCTCTCTTGTATAAATTAAAAAAGTGCTAATCTTAAATTACTTCTTTATTCTTATTTCCTATCTTGCCGATCGATATTACTTCATTAAGTATCTTAGGCAACAAAAATCCGTTCTCAAAATTAAATCTGGAATTCCTGAAGGCAGTGTACTTGGGCCGCTTTTTCGTTTGTATATCTCAGACCTACCAACAAAAGAAAAAAAATTAGCCGCAACTTTCGCTGATAGTATTGCCATCCTTGCATTCTAGGAAGATAAAAATATTGCATCAGAAATCTTACCGACGGGTATTCGCAAAATATCGAATAAAATATATATATATATATGTATATATATTGTATTTTAAAAAGCAGAGAGGGAAAAACCATTTACATGTTCCTATTTCTAATTTTCAAGTACTTTCCTTTTCCCAAAATTTTGACTGGTAATCAGTTTAAAAAATATTCTTCCTCATAAATCTGATAAATTATGCCGTACATAATTAAAAAGGGATAACAGACAATTTTTATAATGACCATTTTATATTTCGGTTCATCGTTTTAAAAAATATTCCAAACCAATTTTGGGTTTATTAGGCTTAACAGTTTTCGACTCATGAAAAAAGAATGTTTTTAAGTTAGAGCATTTTACTAGAGCAAGTTTGTTTAAATCTTCATATTTTGAGCCCATTTTTTAAATTTAGTCGTATACTGTTGAGTAACAAACAAAAACTAACAAAAGTATCAGTGAATCAAAAATGTTGTATTACCCTGTATTTGCAACATTTGCAACGTTTAGTACGAACAGGACTGTCTTATAGTTTTTCTGAATTGCGAAAATGCGAAAATAGCAGAAATAAAAACAAGCAGCTGTGGTATTTCATCATTTATTACGAAGGCAAGTGTGAAAAAAACTTACCTTCCAAAATTATCTACAGCTACTAGAGCTTTTTTGCTTTGATAAGGAAATGGTTTTAATTCTACATAGCCAAATGAACTCAAAATTGAAGATGCCTGAAACAAACATACATATATAATCTAAATTATAAGAGGTGTTTGGAAATAAAGTTCAAAAAATGTTATTTTAAATATAAAGCGTTTCTTTATACAATATTTTAAAATAACGTTTCGTTGTCAATTCAATCCTAAAGTTTTTAATTTTTATGTTAACAAGTTTTCATTATACTTATTTTCATACACCTTGTATAACACACTGTCAGCTAAAGATTTGTCTTTATACATATTAAATGCATAATTATTAAATTTTAGGCTACAGACTTAAAAAAATAGATAAAAATCAATGAGGTTTAATTCTGGTTAACATGGGAGGTCATTTGTCAATTAAGCCAGAAAGTAGATTACTTAAATATGATCTCATAACAATGGGTGTCAAAATAAGATTAAACGTACAAGCTTTAATATATAAAAATAAATTTTAAAAATGTATTGTACTCGTAGAAAATTTTAAATATAACTAGCCAAAAATTTCCGTGGGAGTTTGCTATAACCTAATAATAGACAAAATAATTTTTAGAAGGCGACAACACTCTGTGACATCGTGACCTCTTATTTTTACACATATCAAATAAATGTCGTAAATTATAAAGCAAAAAGGTTTTTTGAGTAAAAATAAATATTCACAATAAAAAAATTTCTTTGAAATGTTTTTGAGGGCCGCGACCTTGACTTTACTAAAATATTTGTTTTTGAAATGTTAAAGCATCAGTTAAAACCTGTTTTACTTGGAAAACTTTTAACCAGATTATTTCACTAAAAAGCAAACATAAGAGATTGAATACTATTTTATTTTTTGTTAAATTACTTACATGTGATATATCCAATGGGCGATTTTGTTTAGATTCTACAATCAAATATGAGGGCCGGGTTGACACTGGATCCTCTCCATCAATTTTCTATGAAATGAAAACATAAAAAATCAGTAAAATCTATAAAAAAATGTGGATACTTATATAATTATATAATCAGATTAAAAAGATAACCCTCTCGTATATTTACCTATACCTAAAAATCGCAACTTTCATAAATATTTTATATTTGCTTAGCAACCAATCTGATGATAGTTACAGAAACCTTTCAAGAGACATTGTTATTGATTCTTTATTTAATGAAAATATCTTTAATAAATTATGTAAATTCAGGAAGATATAAATATTTTAGAACTGATGAAGTTACAAATAAGGTAATGTTCGAATTGTGGCCTAAAAACAAGAAAAAAATAGGAACCTAAATGGAAAAAGTTTAGAGACTGGTGTAAGCAGAAGAATGTGCCAGGAAAATATTACTGTATTTCCAGGAAAAGTCGCAAATATGGTCTCATCATAAGTTAGCAATGACATGTAAACAAACAGTATGTAATTACATAAAAATTAAACCTAAATGGTTACCTAAAACAGTTAAAATACAAATATTTACCTTAATTAATATTTTAGAAAAGTTTGATTATTAAATAACATGGTTTGTATATTTATCCAAAGAATAGAAACAGTGTTTAACCAAAGGGTAAAAGTAGACATAATCAAACACTACAATTCATCTGGACATTTAAAGAGAAAAATTAAGGATAACAAAAAATCCAAGATGTTAACAAGTCTCCAAACTGAACAATTTTTCAAAAAGCCGCAAATGAAAAGTATGTAATAATGCAAGTCGTTATAACGTTTAGCATATTTGGGGGTTTGTCAACTTATGATGGATAACATAAGATTTATTTTTAACATATATTACCCAAAACCAAACGTATAACAACACTTTTTGTTATTATTAAATCAGTGTACATTAATTTATATAGTGTGAAAATCACTTATTGAATAAAATTCTTTTTGCCATTATTATAATGATTTATGAATATCGTAATACACAGGGCGATTCAACTATCTATAACACTCCTAAATAAATTCTTAAGAATTTTATTACTAGAATGACTATCAATTTTTACTAAAGGAAATTTGCCAGCAGAAAAATATTTAAATATGATTTGAGACGAAGTTTTTTTGTTTGGTAAATTTATATCCAATTGGTCATGGAAGTCAGTTTATTGATAAGCTATCAAAAATATAAGATGATCAGTATTCAAGTGAAAAAAAAGGGGTACGATTTATGCTGGAGTTATCATCAATCACTTTGTATAATTCGATTTTCTTTTGGAAAACGTACAATTGAGTTCAAAAGTTGATATGCCTCAACGCTTTTCATAAATCTCTAAAATAAGGCAAAAATAATCTTATTTAATAAGTGGTACACAATAGAAAATATGTGGACATAGGATCTTTAAATGAAGCAAATTAATTTTTTTTAAATATATCAACAATTACAATTCAAATTTAGAAATATACCATAGCATTTTTAATAGTACCCGATTTTAAATAATGTACTGGACATGGTTGTTCTTTTTATGAGATTGAAATACATTTCATTTTCCTTAGCTTATATACAATATTTTTGAATGTAAAATAGTTATGAATGGGCTGAATAAATGTGACAACTTAGTACAAACAATAAATATCAAGTAAAATTCTAAAAAATAAAAAGATATCCTTGGTAACAAACACAGGTTTGAGAATGAGCGAAAATTTAATTTTTCTTTTTTTGTGAATTTTTACAATTAAATATAAGTTATCTAAAAATGCATTTTAGGCACTCTATCAAAGAATACAGAGAGAAAAAAAAATATAGTAGTACCATTTTACACCTGTAAATAGAGCCCTAAAATGCACCTAAAATTAAGCATTTTAATAATATCTGTCTTGTTTCAAATTTGTTTTACTTACAATGTAAGAGACGGCACCTCTGATAACATTTAGACTATTTTGATAATCAGAAAGTCCTGCAATAAGTTCCCCACTTAAAAAATTCTTTGATTTAGGGAATTTTTGAAAAACGTTCAAGTAAGCCATTCTAATAAAAATGTAGCCAGCACAAAAAGAATCCCACCCTGCTTCATGATATTTTCCATAGTTGGTGGTATTGTCTGGTTCGATTGCTGGCGAATTTAGTGCCAAGTGTCTTCCTATACCATCTTTAAAATACTCAAAAATTGAAGATAAACTTCTATCACTCCAACGCTTCTTTTCTGGTACTAAATATTTAAGTTGATAAGAAATTGTTTTTGTGTCAAATATTTTGGGAAGTATCACAGATATCAGTTTTTTAAAATGTTTATAAGATTTTGGCAGTGAAGTTTCAAAATTCTCAGTCATTATTAAAATATCCTGCAATAGATTATGACCTACTAAAGGTTTTTGTAATGACGTTAAAAGACGAAATATTTTCGTGAAACCCAATAGATTATCTAATAACTTTTCTTCTAAGTCTTCTTCTTTTTCTAATATTTGAAAAACACTTGGTGAAACTTTTGTTAGAACAAATTCTTTGTTTTTTATGGATGTCCAAACATTTTTGAATCGTCTTCTGAAAGTTTTGTGCAAAAAATATAATATCTCATCATTATATTCATAATTACTGTATAGATTGGGTATTGTTATAGTATTTCCATCCTTAGCTTTTGCATACCAATTCTTAATTTGTTCTCCTTCATTGCTAAGAATCTTTTCAATTTCAACTATAAATAAACTTTTTATTTCTGTACTATTGTTTTTAAATATTAATCTTAGTTCTCTTTCTTGATCTCTATTTATATATGGTATACCTGAATAAGCAAACTAAAAATTATTATGAAATATTGATGACAGCTAATATAAAGACCTTACCTTATTGAAATCAAATCCATAAAATTTCAAAAATCCCATTGTGTCAGATTGAAATAAAAAATTTTTTTGGATACATGGAAAATTTGCTGGAATTAAGTAAAAATTATAGATAGTGCCTAAATAACTACTTCTGTTAGGATCAACAGAGAAAGCTGTCAAACCAATTTGTAAAGGCACAACAAACTTCAAATTTTGCCGTAATTTTTGGTATCTTTCATCAGGTGTATCAAATAAGCTAAAAATTTGTAAAACAAAATTTTATAGATGAAAATATTGTAATGAAGTAATTATATGTACCTAGGACATTGCTCTTTTAACGGGTTGAGGGCACTAAATTCCAAATCAATACCAATAAATTTGGCTTCTTCTAAGGATTTTTTAATTTCTGGAAATTTTTCTTGGAAGTTTTGTATGTTTATTTCAGTCATTTTGAATTATTTCTTAGGTTAGAACACGGTTTGTACTTGAAGAGTGTGCCACAGCGTAGGCAACCATTTATACAGTTACAAAAAACTTTTTTTTGATTACTGTTTTTAGAATTTTATTATCAAAAGCAAAATATTTTTTATATACGTATATATATATAGATATATAATTTCGATAAAAATATTTACGATTATTCTAACACTTTTTTATAGTTTTTCGGAATTAAATTACAATCGGGGATGTAGCTCAGTGGTAGAGCGTTCGCTTTGCATGTGAAAGGCCCCGGGTTCGATCCCCGGCATCTCCAAAGCTTTTTTTCATAATCCAATATTTACTAAAATTTGTCATTTTTGTTACATAAGATCTTTCTTTCTTTCTTATTTTCATAGATTATTTCCGAATGGACTGGAAGATAACATAATCATTGTTTGACAAAAATCTTCAAATATAATTAGTAAATATAAACTAAAGTATAATTAGTAAACCTAAAACAACTAACGGGAATGATTTATTTGTAGAAATTGTGCTATATTATTCCATTATTTGATGTTAGAAATCAAATACTAAGGTACATTATTTAATATCTATATGTACTTACTTATTTATTAAATTTATGGTCCGAATATTTGGTTAATGTCGAATATTACAATTTTTAAATTTTTATAAAAAATTGCGCTGAAGTAGAAGCGGTCCCATATAGTCCCGGTTTGGCAGGTTGCCCATGGGCAGAGTCCCCGACAGGTAGCTATACCGAGTTTATAAAAGCTCTAACAAACTCGACTCCTTGCCCGTTTGTGCTAAAAACTCTTCAGTGACAATCTAGTGCTGCTCTTAAATGGGGGCCTAAACAAATCGCGTAGTTTTAGATTATTTTTTCAACCCTCTAAAAACTGAGTTTCGTCAAGTGATAACTACTGGGACCATTTTGTGATAAAATCGGTAAGTCGACAGTGTTGAAGTGAAGTGGAGGTGACTAAAATATTAGAAATAGTGTGGTATAGCTCTTACAAATTGGATAAATCGCCCCCCATGTTGGAGTAAGAAAAAATATTCTTCTTCTTCTTTTCTTCATTATCGAATTGAAGGCCTCAGCTACCAGGGCTGTTAATTAATTGTTGACAAAATAATTTCATTTAACGCAAACAAATAATAATACTAATTTACTTGACTGAAAATGGGTGATAAAATTCGATAAACAATGAAGAGGAATTCAAAATAAGGGATAAGGAATTGCTGGTGTTATATAATTTCGAAAATTTTTAAAAATTTGCGGAGCCCACGTTTTGTAGCGGCAATGCTTGCCAAAATTATGGAGACAAGTGTGCTATAACGGTAGCTGTAGATTGGCAAACGTCCCAATACCGGGCCATTCCTAAAATAAAATAACTTTGCACTAATGACGACGCATTCTAAAATAATATCCCGATTTATTTCTAATAATTATTATCATTGTAACCCCAGAGTTATTTTAAAAGTTTGCGCTACCAGGACCAGGGTCACGTGACACCTGCTTTGGATGCGGACCAATAGAGTTCGTCCACATGCCACATGCGTACGACAGAAAAGGTACGCAACTAAAAGAAATTGAAAATTAATTCCCACCTTAATAAAATTAATTTAATAAACTTTGCGCGTACACTCTACGATTCGTGTTACGCTTAAAATATAAAAATAATAGGTTTTTCTTTTTCAAAACAGTTTCAAATTTGATTTAAAAAGTAAATTAATACGGCGCATGCCAGATATTCAAGAACGTGGCGTTTGATATCTCGCTATTCGGTAATCGTAATCAGAACAGGAAAGTAACGGGAGTAGTGAATTCTGTAGTGATTAGAATTTTTTTGAATTATCACCGAAGTTTTGTCTATTTTTATTCAGAAAATGATTATTGTGTGTCCTATGATCGTACCTGTCCGTTCAGAAGATTATTAACTCCAATAACCGATAACGTTTCAGTTACAAATTGTGACAGTGCAACTTCATATATTTTTAGGTTATAATTTACTAATTTTCATACACGTTTTTAATCTTTATATACGGTGAGTGCAACGTGTAATTTTCTTTTAAAATTAGCTAAAAATTATCAAAAATTAATACGGTTTTTTGTGAAATTATCTAATAAATGAGAAGAGGGCCTGACAGTTTGTACTATTGTTCCATCAAATGAGTAATCCCTGATTATACATTATAAAACTGATAAAAGATCTACATTAAATAGCACGTGGGAATAAATAATTCTCATGTTTTTAATATGTCATAAAAGGATTCTATCTCGATATAATATTTTTTTCTTGCAGAAGTGACAGTCTGGCACTATGGATGACGGTCACATCAAAACAGTGGACGAAGTACTGAGGTACTTTGACACTGACCCAGAACGAGGACTTTCAATTGATCAATTCAAAAAGAATCAAGCTAAATATGGACCAAATGGTAAGTCAGCCTTTTTCCATTTTTACCTTTATAAAAGAAATTAATCTTATTTAAAAGTCTAAAAACCACATAACCATACTCTCGTTTTTATACCAGCTTTTCCATTTTTACTTTTATAAAAGTAATTAATCTTATTTAAAAGTCTAAAAACCACATAACCATACTCTCGTTTATATATATTAGAAATTTGTTTAATATCATGAAAAGAATTAGAGTACCTTCACATGAGCATAAGTAAATTGCTTAACTCTAAAAGAAATGTAAAAAATAACGGTCAAACTGGCTCCTAGAATTTATATTTACCTGAAACTGCATGTGTAAATTTCGTTTCGGTAATAAATTATAAAAAGTAATACAATAAAACATGTTATAGAATGGTTGAATTACTTTATTAACTAATGTGAAAATGTAATAACAAATTTTTAACTTGTTATTAATCAAATTTACATATCTACGGGTTCGATTGGAAACCATATAACTAAGAAAACAGTTGTTTTAAGATAATCGCATTTTAGGACTACCAACTTTGAAGAACATTTAAAACCACATAATATAGTTTACTAGCCATTTCCGATACCCAATAATCATATTATCATTAACAGTAAGAACAATTTTCAATTTATGTGGAAAACTCGTAAGAAAAGCAAATTAAACACCAATTACCAAACGTTTCCCAATAATTGATTTTAATTTTAATAATAAGTTTACTATTATATATAAAACCTTAGAAATATTGAATAAATTTAATCATTAGCATAAATAGTATTCAGCGTAGTAGAATCTCAAACAAGGTGGAATTTTTGTAACCAAAATTTGTATCCTAATTTATCAGAATTTAAATTAATGGAAATTAGTGATTTAGACACAATTGTAAATTCATTAGACAATAAAAATATTGCCCATGAATTACTTTTTGAAAGATGTGGTCATATAATTTTAAATATAAATAATTCATCTCAGCAAAGTTCCATAATTCTTACATCTTTAATAATTAGCACTATTGTCTCAATTAAAAAAAGTAATTAACACCATCAAAACCTGTGAATTTAGGCATATAAACACTCTACCACCTTTTGAAAAAATATTAGATTAGTTGTAAAAAAATTTATTTTAATAAATACGCAGTAGGACTTTAGAAAGAAATATTGTGTGACAGCATAATAGCTTTCATTAGGTAAATTCAAAAGTCAAGTAGATGATAATAAATATATAGTTGCTGGTTTTCTTGATTTGAAAAGGGCTTTTGAATATTTTGACAATTTTAATAAACTACTCGATACAATAAGATATAGTAGTTCATTCTTCTTCTTCAGTCGTTCTCTCATTGCTGAGAATCGTGATCATTAGCAACCTGCGCTGTCAGTGCCCGCCATTGATTTCGATTTTGGGCTTTGTCTATGGATCCATGAAATGAGGTACCGGTGACCCTTTGAATCTGGTCGGTCCATCGGATAGGAGAACGCCCTCTTGATCTTCGTCCCTCTACGTTGCCAGAAACTATTAATCTCTCCAGATTATCCCTTCGTGAAACGTGACCGAAAAAACTCAGAACATTTGCCAGACACACCGACGAGAGTCTATTCTGGATTTTCAACTCTGAGAATCGAGTCATTGGTTCTGCGTGCCGTCCACGGGATTCGGAGCATACGTCTCCAGCACCACATCTCGAACGCATCGATGCGTCTTCGATCTGCCGTTTTAATTGTCCACGTTTCAGCCGCGTATCGAAAGATAGAGAATATCAGCGACTGAACTATCTTCATCTTGACAGTTTTTGATATGGAACGGTCTTTCCAGATCCTGGATAATCTGCTCATCGCACTTTTAGCCATTCCTATTCTTCTTCGAATGTCACCCTCGCTTGAACCCGTGTTGCATACATAGGAACCCAGATACACAAAATGGTCCAAAATGGTCAAAATGGTCCACAAAATGGTACACAAAATGTAGTTCATTACAGAGTTTTAATAACAACATATTAGAAGATGTGAAATCTATGGTGTATCTCATTTCGTCTTGTTTTGTAAGTCGCTTTGCTCGTAATATTAATATTACTATGTATTATATTTTATATGTTAAACTTTTGAATTTTGTCTTGAATTGGTTTGTATTTGAAACAAAGAAATATCTTATTCTATTATGCTGTTCACATAAGTTTTGTTATATTATTTACATGACAAAAAAGTTTAGAAATACCTACATTTTGTTTATTTTTGCGGTTATATGTAAACACTGATGTAATTAACACATTTTCATGAAAGGCCCACCTTTTTATAGGTTAACAAATATGTGATAAATATATAGATTAACAATCACTGATAAAAAGATAAATGTGGTGTTTTCTATACACTTTTTCCAACTCATTAAATATATTTAATATCTAGAACAAGGATTATAGTATAATAATTATTCATTTGGTATTTTCCTAGTTTTATTATTATTTTAATGTTTTTACAAGAAGGGATAAAAGCAACAAAAAATTGAATACAAGGCAGATTATTAAAAAAAATCATTTATAAATATTTAGAACATTACAAATATCCTTCTAAAAAAAATATTATATTATATATATATTAATTATGCTCTTGAAAAACTACTGTGTAACGAGAAATTTTATTGAAAATAGATCTCAAGTGGTTTTTTTTTGAATGAGTCGAATTCGATTCACAACCCACTACCGCAGTTTAGATAAGCAAATTATAGTTTAGAATGCATTGATTGTATAAAATAATTTTTGGATCTATTTTTGCAAATCACTTATTTGATGTTAGTTGAAATTTAATTAGAACTAACTTAAGATAAGAATCTGTTGTTATCTAACTTTTAAATATTTGATTAGTTTGACTGTTTAAATATCCACCTATAAAATGATCTATAAACATATTTAAATTATAAATAAATTTCAGTAAGAATTTGAAAGACCGACTTACAGATTTTTAATAAATAAAATAGAAAATAAAATAAATAACACCTTGAGTGATTGTTTTAAAATTGCTATGAAATAGTTTTTATTTTATTAATTAAAGATAATTTTTACTTAAAACTAGTTTAACCTAGTAAATTATATTCAAATGAATGACTAGACCTGCTTCTATATTTAAATTTATGTATACATTTACATTTTACTTATTTTCTTTTAATACTTACTTTAAAAGTTGGAAAATTCATTTACAAATCTTTTAAGTTTGCATGTAAACAGCTCAAGCTTAATTTTATTATGGTTTTCATCACACTTGAAATATATCTCTTTGCAGATAAATTTTAATGAAGTTCCCAATTATTCATAAAGAAAATTCTTGCTAAAGATATTGCCACAATTTTAACATAAATATCATTTGAAACGGTTGATAGTAATATAATCGCAAAAATAGACACCTATTTGTTGAAACATCTGTATGATGTGTATCTGTTGAAAGATGCATGAATTAGAGCTGGTAAAAGATCTAATGATAAAATAAATAGATATTAAAAAGTACAAAAATAAACTTCAAACAGTGCAGTTTGTTACCTACACTCTATTGGGAAGAATAATAAATAAACAATAGGAAAAGTACGTATCTAAGTTTACCTGTTTTCTGCTACGTTTAATTAATGCTTTTTGAATTATGTTTTTTTAATTTCTTTTCGGAAGTATTTATTCCATAGACAAGATTTTCTTAATTTTTGATTTTAATATCTGCATATCGAAGATTATTTTGGTACTTAAAATTAATTGCATTTAATGTTTTCTCTTGGTCGAAATTAATTGCCAATGTAAACTTTATTTTTGAAATAAAATTTAGCGTTACTTTTTTAAATTTGTACTTAAAATTAGCAGATAGTATGACGTTGACCGATTTAAGTGCGTCATATTTGGCACAGATAATACATATTTACCATACCGTAATCGCCGAGACTAACAACGATCATTAGATCAATAGAATAGTTAATTACGGTCCTTTTGTTTATAGTCCCCGGTAATTAGACGGTACTAATAGGTATTTGCCGAATGTACATATCGGGTGATTTAACCAATTTTACAATGTTTTAAAGTAATTTTTACTATTTGCTCATTTTTTATCAGGAATTTGGTCTAAGAAATCTTCTGGTCAGTGTTGTTTTAATCTTTAAGTTCCATTGGATGATTGTATAGATTAGAGATTAATTAATTTTGGTGATGTTCATTGTGGTTTTTGTTTTACCTCGTTTTTTGTTGGTATTCTCCTGTTGTTGATGTTAATTTTTGGGCAATTGCTGCGTTTCAAGGTAAATGTGATTTGTGTAGATTTCCCAGTGTTAATTTTTATTCTCTACTGTTGCAGCCAATTTTGTAGTAGGTTTAGTTGATGTTTTAGTCTTGCTGAAGCTCTATTATGGTCTGGGTCTGAAGATATGATGGTCGTATCATCGACGAAGGTAGGATATAGAAGATAAAGGAATAGACCAAGGACGCTTCCTTGAGGGACACCTGACCTAATGGATAGATAGTAGGATAAGGAGGTGTGGATTTTTGATTTGTATACATTTGTTGCTTAGGTGGGATTAAGGCAAAAGGAAAATATGATGGGGTAATTCTACTTTATATTGTACAACAATGTTTGCTGCCATGTTTTTTCAAATAAATAAAAATACATGTGGATATTGAAAAGAGTAAAGCAACGGGATTAAAAAATATATTAACGATTACAAAAGTAACAGACTGTGAACTTACATATTATAAATTAGATCTCTGTAGAATATTTATAATTTTTGTAGGGAAATGACAGGCATCTAGAAAGTGAGAATTAGGAAAAATGTTTATCTGGAAACGGTTGAAATTATGATTTGTTAGTACAAAATAGTCCTAAATAATTTAGAAATGTTGGGTTGCTTAAAGTCGTTGCATTTTTTATAATATTGAATTTTAAAGTTTGACGGGTGGGTCAGAAAATAAAAAATTCAAATTTAAAAGCGAAATATAGACTACTGAAGAAACTTTTAATAAAGAAACTAGTTGACATATTAAAATTTAGGATGTTTAAGAAAAATAATCAAAGTTATTAATTAAAAAAAAAAACAAGACGCGTTAATATTGACAGTTACCGAAAAATTAAGTTAAATGTTTTTCTTTAAAGAATTATAAAGTGAATTAAGTATTTACCTTCTCATTTAAGAAATCAAGTTTAACTACATGTTTAGAGATAAAAACTATAGCAAAACAATGTTTCTTTTGAAAAATTGTGATTCAATCATGTGTGAATTCCTGGGAATAGAAACCCATTCATCCAGAGTTGCTGGAGATACGACTTTCTGTTTTTTTTTTCTAAGTGATGTGACTGTTCAGAAACCTGAAAGAGTTCAAGATTGCAATACTGTGTGTCACAAAAAAATCGTTCCTTTACCACTAATTTTAATTTAAAGCGTATAGTGACGAGGGTTAATAATTGATTTGACTGTCTTCTTTTTCTGTTTACGCCTTTACATTGTAACGTTTTCCAAACAATATTTATTGTATATGAGTTGAAATGAATAAATTGTGAATTTTGGTGTTTATAATGTATGTCCTGTGTTTCTTTTGTAAGTATAGAATAATAATGAGTAACATAAAGTACAAAGCAAATGAATCATAGGATTGAGGGGAAACGAAAGGAATAATATAAAAGAATAAATTAAATCTAGCCATGTGTTAATATATTTATGATATAAAGACCCGAAGATGTAAAAATATTATTTTTATGAACTATTCTTTGAGAGGAAAGAAGAAAAGGGAGTCTAATGTTCAATAATGAAATTTTGGAAGTGAGCTAGTCGATATTTGGAAATGAATGGCGTTTAAATTTTCTTTTATTAAAAAATACAAACCAGTAGTTTACTATCTTACAGAATTGTTATATAATCTATCCATATTGATGTGTTGTTCTTGTTATTTTTTTTAGGTATAAAATCGCTAATTTTTCGAATGTGATGCTTTTTTCTATGTTTGCGAGTGCCCATTTTCTTCAGAAATAATATTTTTTTGAAAATCCTCTTTAGTACGTTCCACCTCGTGTGTTTTAAATACCACACTGGATTCAATTTCTCTGTTTTCATTAAATTCTTGTAAAATATCTATTGGAGGTATTCTTAACCTATTATTAGATAACAAAATTAATTATGTTTTTAAAGAAAAAGAAAAAGTTGGTTAAATTTTATTTTTCTCTTATCAGCTTAAAGCGAGAGCACATTTTATCAAATTTAAGAAAAATTAACGGAAATATGTAGGTTAGATAAAGCATTAAGTCGTAGTTTACTTAGTAATTGGCTAATATTTGTATTTATTTTCTATAAGTTTATATTTGCTAATGTCGCTCTTCATTTTCTTAATGTATTCCATTATTATTATAATTATTATTATTATTATTATTATTATTATTATTATTATTATTATTATTATTATTATTTCTTTTAATATTTTATTCCAATTTTCTTAATTTGTAATGGTAATTATTCCATTACCGCAATTTGATGTCCTTTTCAATACCACATTATTTTCAATTCGGAATTTAAAATTGACATTTAAACCCCTTACCTCAGCGCTAAACTTTTCCCAAGGAATATCCTGTGGCTCTGTTGGGATACCGTAATCTGAAATTCCAATTTCCCGCTTATTCTCGGTTTTCAATTTCTAGCGATTTATAGCGGACTAATGGAACTCTGGGTTGTCGGTTGAAATCTATTATAGTTGGTTTGGAGGAAGCTTTACCGTTAAATTAGCCTCGGTTTATACCTTTATCGACCCTTAATTGGGCAAACAAAAGCAGCTTGACATTAGTTTTTCGCGTAAAAATACCGATAAATGACCTTTATGCCAATTTAATAATTATCTTATCGATTATTGCCACTTGTAGATTTCGAAAATGAAAATATTTGATAGAAAATAATAAAGGAATGGATATAAACTTTTATAATAGATTGTGGCTCAAAAAATTTAAAAAGCAGCATTCCTTTAAATGTTTACACGAGTTAGGTATCTGGTATTTGTTTGGCAAAAATCAAAAAATAGATGCTGCTGTGATCCGATGACTTTTGCTCTATTGATATTTATAAAGATTTTACTCCTCCTTTCTCGATTAAAATTAGAACTAATTGACGCATTGCGATAAATGTATTGAACAAAATTAGTGTCATTTAGAATTTTTGTAAACAAAACTAATCAAAAAACCTAGCGAGGAGGAATTCTAATTGAAAAATCTCTTTATTTTGAGGAAATTTTGGAAAAAATTATGACAATTATGTATTTAAAAATAAAGATTCAAACATACAATCGTAACAAGTTGTTTTAAATATGTTCGAGTGTTTAAAAAAGAAAATAGTGTAAAATCGGACGTTGAAATAATTAAGAGCATTTCAGAACTAACAAATATAAATGAGCTAGTCATAAAAAAGAAGATATTGTGTTAACCCCCTTGCAACTCATCATTATTAGACTAAATGAAGATTCTTCTTCAGAATTTGAGTACGAAGATTTATAAAGTAGATTATTTGTTCTCGATGATTAATTTTTAGTGATATATTTTTATATCTATTTCATCATAAAAAAAGTATATTAAAAATTATTTAATTTTCTCGTAAAAACTAGATTGAGCCAATTTCAGTGAGTAATAATATGTCTGGTAACATAATTACGAAAAATATTGAAACTTTTTCAACTTAGAAAACAAATAATCTCGAAAATAAGATATTTAATTCTTTAATAAAAACTAAAAGTATAATTCTTCACTATGTATAGAGTCTTTGTTTTATTATTTACATGAATATCAAATTTATGTACATACTTAAGCACCTACGCCCATGGATCTTCTTTATTTCTTGGATTTTTATGAGGTTTTGTTATTTAGAATAGAAATACTACATTCTGTTAATATACCAAATAAACTTTGGTTTATTTTCGATATAAGCAATTAATATGTTTTAAATAGTTAAACTATTTTTAATTCTGCATTCTTAGATTTATTTGCCTATCTTTAATAAAGTTTTTCGATTAACCACTTAACTCACCTACTTCTCGTAAAATTCATTATTTATGTGCCCATTAATTCCGAGTTAAAGTGAATTCGGGTCGGTGTATTAGTCATTTTAGATTTACTGCCGCTTGCAAAATCAGTTTTGGTATATCACGGGTTTTCATTATCCAAATTTCGAAAAAGAAATCTGGAAACTTGCTTTGTTCGTAATTTATACAGGGTGCGGCTTTAGTGCGTCGAAGTACGATATATCCGTTATTAAAGGAGATATCAAAAAGTCATTTACAAAAATTATAGGCAACTTCACATTATAAAATTATTTTCGTATTTAGTTTTTTGAATTTTTTATAATAATTTGTCACATTTTTATTTCTTCACGGTTTACTTGTTATAATAGAAATAAAAAAAATCTCCTTTTGTTATTAAATTGAAAATATCTCAGAAATTAACGATTTTAGCTATAGGGAGTGCTTAATAAAAATGAAAGTTCATAAAGTGTATTTTCACTTTTTAAAATAAAATACAGGGTGATTCATTTGAAAAAATTGAGAAAATCATGTGTTCGAGTTTTTTTATATCTCCTTTAATGACGGATATATCGTACTTCGAAGCACTAATACCGCACCCTGTATATTTGAGAATCAAATGGGAAAACCAAAACGTTTGTGTTCATTGTTTATAGTTTTGTCAAAAAAAGATATACAGTGTGAACCATTAAAATTGGAAACACCACCATAGTATTTGCAGATATTTACTTTTTTATTAATACATATATTTTAATAAAAGTTGGGTCACATTTATTTGGTTGCAATGTAAATACAGTGGCGTTCTCAATTTTTTTTTATAAAAAGTCCCAAAGGTTTCTGGATTTTTTACTATGAAAAAATATCTTAGTGTGCCTTAAAAATAGGAATAACTCTTGGACACCTTGTCTCCAAATAAAGTGTTTGATGCACAACATTTCAAGTAAAAATTGTTTAACTAAGAACTTCAAATGCTACGGTAGTGTTTTCCATTTTAGATGGGTCACACTCTACTAATAAAAAGAAAATAATCGATGGAAAATAAATCGTAGAAAGTTTAACAACGAAACATTCGTCAATGGATGTTGCCATTGTTTCTAAATTTCAATGTGAGAAATATTTTACTATTATTTATAACGCAAGTTCAATTTAATATTTCTCGTAGTCATTTATATGGCAACTATTCGAGTACGCCAATCGCATAATTGCGTTTATCATTGATGGCGTGCATCGGAAATTATTTTACTATACACTGACATACATAATTAACATTTTGTTTAAAATATTATATCTGAAAAAAAAAGATCGATAACTAGAACAGATAATTTATTGCAAGCACCAGTACGTAAAACTTTAGATAGAGGTGAATTAAAATAATAATTAAAATCTTATTAACAAAAAAATTATTCCTAGTAAATATTGAATGTTTATTGTGCATGAATGTAGTATTTATTTTAGTTTTTTTATTTAGTTCCATCTGATAGTTAAATAATCTAAATTATAATATTTTTTCGGTTTTCTTTTTATGAATTTTAGTTTAAGAATAATTTGGTTTTTAAGATAATAACTAAAATGTTCATTTGCCCAATTCTATTAAACGGACAGAGCCGACAAAAAATTATTAAGAGAAAAACTATAGTTCGAAATAAAATAGAAGGTATTTCTTCGAGTTTATATATTTGAATTAAATATTATACAAAACGTGTGAAGGACATTTTTTCAATTAAATAATAAAATACATCAAGTATGATAATTGAAATAATTGGGTTTGAAAAATAAGCCAACGCGACTGTTTTTAATTAATTTTATCTGAGGTAAATTGAAATCTATAAAAAAAGTAAAAATGATCATTAATAGTATGGAAAATTGGAGTAACTAACTAAAATTATTTTTTAATATAAAATCTATTATTCAAATAGTATGAAATCTATGCCACACCAAGGCTAAAGTATATAATACCACAAACCAGTAAATTTTACGCCGGAAATTCTAATTTATAATCACAGCACATTTAGTGTTTTTTTTTAATAGATATCCAAAAGTCAAAAATTATAATTTTACCTAAAAAATATTTCATTAAATATTATAAATTATGTTTTATTTGAGATGCAGCTGGACAATAACAAATATTTTGTAGTTATTTCTTAGGATATAATAATTTCAGTGTTTGTTAAAGAAATTCATTTGGATTGAGAAAAAGATGTCAATGTGAATTTTGATGAAAAATAGATGTAAAATTTAAAAAAAAATGAATTAAATAGAATTATAAAATTTAAATAGAAATGATAGTTCCAAAAATATATAAGATACCACTGAATGTAAACAAAGAAATAATTATAGTCGGCTTTTATAACACAAAGATTTTATAGAGAAATTTACAATGACCGATTATATAGCAAACTAATTTCTAAAATGGTGTACTAATAGATAAAATTATATTATTAAATTGACAATGAAAATAAATAATTTTCGTAAACATTTTCTTAACAGTTTTTTGATTTAAATATATACAAATTTTGTTATTCTCAAATTAATATTTATTTTAAAATAAATTTAGCATCTTTTCAAATTAATATTTATTTGAATCAAGCAAATTTACTTAGTTTTCGAATTAACATTTATTTGAATCAAAGAAATTTAGTTTCTTTTCAAATTAATGTTTCTTTGAATCAATTATAATTTATTTTTCTCAAATAAATATTTATTCAAATCAAATAATTATTAAGACTTTGCAAAAATAAAGAGAATATTTGAACCAAATAAATTTGTATTTGAACCTTTTCAAATAATATATTTATTTGGTTCAAATAAACTTTATTTAATTAAGTATTTCTCTCTGCGTAGGACCGCACTTTTCTATAATTACACTTAAATTTCTCTGTGATAAACATTTATTTTTTAATACTATTGGTGAGGCACCAGCCAAACTCACAAACATTTTTTACCCACGTGTATATTTAATGAATATTTTATCCAAGTTGATTTTCGAATTTTATACGTGTGTGAATCAATTTTAGTTCACCACTTGACATTTCATGATTTTATTCAAATTCCAAACGTTATCATAATTTCAAAAGCGTGGCAATACCATGCGCGTTTCAATATTAATTTCAGAAAGTTTAAAATACATTCGGAACATGGCGTTAGAGGTTCGAGATAACAATTATTGACTAAAACTGCAATTATTTATTAAATGAAAATATATTGTAATATTATAGATTAAAAACATTTAAAGTATTTTGCGGGAAGGTTCAGATCTTTGACTATAACAATAATATATTAGAAATTATTATTAAACAAACAAATTTAATTAAAATTATACAAATATCAATAATTTTTCATGCAGTAGAATAATAATAATTAATAATAATGTGTGTGCAATAATATAAAATATGTTAAAGTGATCAGGATACATACAATAATTTCTCTAATTAATGTTTGTAAATTAGAATTTGCCCTTTTCTGAAGTATGGCATATAAAATTGAGTGCAAGTAAAATTCCAAATTTAAATGTGTCAAAATTTAAAAAGAAAATTATTCATTTCATGTGTAATAGTTTAAATTAAATTGTTTTATTTATTGAAATTACCAAAAAATACTTGTTTCGATAGAAATTTTGCTGATATTTGACAATAATTATACCAAGAAATTCGAAAACATGCTAACAAATATGTAATGAAATCTCATAAAAAGTTATTATGGAAAGTTTTATTATATAAAAGTTGAAGAAAAAAGATCAAGATTTATTAGAAAGTAATCACACAAGGGTATGCTCTTTTACACCTTAATTTCTTGAGTTAATTCTCTCCTTTACAATATATCCTTATTATTTGTTACAAAATACTACCAATATATCTTCTTTCTATTTATTAATTTTCAAAATTATGTTTTGTTTATCTTATTTTAATTGTCTGCTATTCTTTCGGCGTTTTTCAGTACTTGCATTCATTTAAATTGCTTATTTTGATCTTAGATCTATCTCATTTTTGCTTTGTAATTTTGATTTTATTTTCTTACTGAATTGACATTGGCATATTTCGTCGTATTTTAAAAACATGTTTGCTTTTCTTTTTCCATAAAGCTTCTTGCCATTTTTAATTCTTCTTTAATTAATTTTAAAATTTTTATCATTTTTCCTAAATCTACCATTTCATTTATTTCTCTAAATAATCCTTGGACTTCTTGTATTTGGTTTTCAACGTTATTATTTATCAATTTATTTTGTACATTTACATTTACATTTTGCTTTGTAATCTGGTTATAGGATAACAAAATTCCTTTCAATCTTATTTTGTTGGTTATTTACAGCTCTCATAACATTTTTATTTTTATTTCTGGATGCCTCTATTTTCTCGATATATCGGGGCACATCTTGTAATTTGCCGTGTGTTCGCCTTCGCAATTATATCTTGTTTTACTTGATTCCGTTTTTACTAACTGACAATTTCCAGTTTCATGATCTTCTCCACATTTGACGCAATTTGGTTCCATATTACAGTTAAATCCAGAATAACCAAAACGTTGACATTTATATCATTGAGTTACCTTATTCCTTCTTTTATACTCTTCCCATCTATTTTCCAGTTCTCTAATCTTATAAATTTCTTTGATATTATCCTCTTTTTTGATTGTTAGTAAATAGCTATGACTTTGCACTTTAATATCCTTACTTTCCAAATTTATTAAATCGACTACTTTAATTTTGGTTATCTCTTCAATTTGTTCTTTAATATAATCAATATCAATATTAGGCACCGCTTTCAATACTTTATCCGTCTTATCAGTGTAAGTATAAAAATTTGGTTTTTTAATTTTTAAATGATTCATTTGTGTATCTCTCAATTCTTTTGAACCCATGAAAATTTTAACGTTATCTCTATTGAATTGTACGATAAAGTTTTTGGAATTTATGGTATTTCTCACCTGTTTTATAAATTCAACGTGATTTTCTGGCCTGCCTTTTAGCACTACTAGTGGTGTTTTGCTTATCTTTTCTACCTTTTTGTCTTTCTTCATTCCTACTAACTCATCTGCTTTTTTTAAAATTTTTATCTCGTTCTGTACCTCAACATTTTCGTTAATTTTTTTGGCTTTTTCGCTTTTGCTTGGTTTCCTCTTTTCTCTTTCGCCTTCACTCGTTCTTACATTCATTAATTCCGCGATCTCGTCACTCCATTTACTTACATCTATTACTTTAACTTTATTTTCTTTTGCCCTTCGTTCTCTTTCTTTTATTTTTTCCGTTTGCTCCTTTATTTTCTGCATTTCTTCCTTGACTTCCCAGAATTCTATTACTATTTTACAGCCTGTCATCTCTTTCTTTTTAATATCAGGTTTTGGTCTTGGATCTATTTCACTTGTTCTTTCAAAAAACATTTGTGATACAAATATATCTTCTTGTCTTATTTCGTTTATAGATCTTCCCTCGCTATCAGACTCATTGTCTTCTCTCACTTTTTGTTCTTTATTATCTTCTTTTTCTCTTATGTTCGACATTTTTAACACTTTAAATACTAGTTTCTTTCCAAAAGTTGGGGTTTTCCACTAGAGTCGTCAATTAATTAAATTTTTATGGAACTTGCATAACTTTAAAAAATAGAATAAACAATTTTTAAGTACATAAAGTGTTATAAGAACAAAGTTGACATAAAATTAGTTAAAATACTTAACTGTAAAATGAATGGATTTTCTTGATTGATAAAAAAAGAGTATTTTCAAGTGTTCACACTGATGCTGCTCCATAACCATCATTGTATTTGGAAGAATTTCAAAGTTGTTGGTTTTTTATTTTGTTTTTTTTATTAGTTTAATGTTCATTGTTTAATTTGTTTATTAAGAGAAAAACTAATGTACAAAAACTTACAATAAATGAAATTTGAACCCACCTTGTGATCATTTTTGAAACAACGTGGATCTAATAGAAAATATACAACAAAATTTATAAATTTTCTTTTATTCCTGATAACTGGTATTAAATGTTAAAATTAATTTTTTTTCTTTCATAACAACCTATAATATTACAACAAATTTTATTTATATGTTCATGCACATGTGGTATAAGTTTGAACCAAGGTTGGTTTTTGTCGGAGAACAGATAAACGATACGGAAACAGTGCTAAGTTATACGTCACTATTGACGTCGAGAGTGAGGTCACTGTATAAGATTTCCAACATTAGTTTGAAATGGAATTTCGCAAACCGACCGCAACTGCGAGATTTCACTTAATAGATTTGTTTAGACGAATGTCACGTTAAATTTATGCTACTACACCTGGAGCTCTTTAAATCACATGGATATTATAAAAATATGTATACAAGGTGTATCTGCAAATATTTCTATGACGGTCTATTTCCAGATAAAAATTATTAATTTTTATATTATTGATTGGTGGTGTCTCTAATACGAGGATGCATCAGAAAATAACGAGACTGGTGCTGTAACTTCTTCATAGGTAGAATTTTATGACACAAAAAAATATGACACGAAAGTCTTATCTTTAATGTACTTTTCCTCAATTAGGCTTTGATTTTACTTTTGACGTTTATTACAAATTAATTATAGAATTGTTAGT
This sequence comes from Hermaeophaga mercurialis, assembly GCA_951812935.1. NCBI lineage: Eukaryota > Metazoa > Arthropoda > Insecta > Coleoptera > Chrysomelidae > Hermaeophaga > Hermaeophaga mercurialis. The sequence continues at coordinate 18,808,240 of OX638361.1, read as the reverse complement.
GTTTTGCGTACCCGTCGAAAAAATGAAAGTGGAGCAAAGATATTCGATAAAATTTTTAAAATGATTAAAATTGCATATTCAGATAATAGTTTATCACGATGTAAGGTATTAGAGTGGTATAAGAAGTTTAAAGACGGTTGTGAATCAGTTGAAAATGAACCTCGTCCTGGTCGACCACAAACTGCGCGAACTTACACAAAAATTACTGAAATTAACGATGTAAAATGATCGCCGGATTGGCATAGAACGAATTTCTAACATTGTTAATTTGTCTTACGGTTCCACTCAAAAAATTATTCATGAAGATTTAGGGTACGGGAAAGTCGCAGCAAGATGAATTCCAAAAGTGATGACCGATGAACAAAAAGCGAATCGAGTGACAATTTGTCAGCAGTGGAAAAGGCAACTGCAACGTAATCCACAGTTTTTAAATAATGTGTTTACATGCGACGAAAGTTGGTTTTATCATTACGATCCTGAATTGAAGTCTCAAAGTATGCAATGGAAGCATAAAGGCAGCCCAACACCGCAGAAGGCCAAAACTGTTAAAAGCTCTGGTAAAGTGATGCACTTGATTTTTTTTTTGATAAATGTGGCGTGATTTACGATCCCATTGTACCTAGAGGAAATACAGTAACTGAGGAGTACTATTCTAAAGTACTTCAAGGACCCTTGAAGGCAAAATTAAAGCGACCGCTCTATCAAGACTTTGGTTGGACGCTGCATCACGACAATGCTCCGGATCACAGATCAGCGATTTGTCAACGAACAATTGAAGAATTAGGGGTAGAAATTATGGATCACCCCCCCCCCCCCCCTACTCACCCAACCTTGCTCCATGTGACTCCCATTTGTTTCCTGTAGTCAAAAAAGAATTGAGAGGTCGAAGATTTGAGTCGAATTTAGAGCTCAACAACAATGAGAATACTAAACTAGACTATCAAAAAATGGTTTCTCAGAAGTATATGACAAGTGGATAAAGCGATGGGATAAGTGTATTGAACAGAATGGAGAGTACTTTGATGAAGTTTTTTAAATAAATGTTTCATTATTATACTATAGCATGTCTCGTTATTTTCTGATACATCCTCGTACATACATAGAAAGTGTAATTTATATTGAAGTATGTTTCACGAGATGAATCTTCCATTAGATCCACGTAATATTTTTATTATAATTATTAAACCTACGCATTGTATATAAAATTTATTATAAACAATTTAACAACGCGTATTTAAAAGTAGCAATGGCATTGATCGAAAGATAGGGGAATAATAATTAGACAATAACATATCCCGATTTGTAAAAGCGTGATTTCTTTTATTAGCTCACGAATCTTTATAACTTCCTCAATGGAGTGGCACATCATAAAAATAATAATTGTGTCTATATTACACATTGATTCTGAAGATAAAACAAATAATGATTTAAATTTTTTTATTTGAAACTTAAAAGATGTGAAGGTTTCTCAAAAAATGAATTAGTTTTGATATCACACTAATAATAAACATTTGAATCACCAGAGGAAATCTGCTTTGTTTAAGGCAGGCATATTTATTTCATAAATTACTTTATTACATACTTTAAAAAAAGTCGAATAGTGGGAATATCTTGTAGAACATTATCCAGAAATGCCAGAGTTAATTGCCAATTTCTTTTCGACATTCTGTTAATTTTAGACAGTTATTTTAGTTCAGGATCACTTTTATATATAAGTTTGACCTTAGTGGCTTTTTTGCGAGAATATGTTTCACAATAATTATTTATTTCAGTAAACAGCTTACGATAAAATAGTGTCATTAACAGCCCTGAAGTTGATCTCTATCAATGTCTTTAATTATTTATTTCTAATATTAAATTGTGATAGTTATATCTAACAGCAATTTTATTAAAAAAGAATCTAGTTTTGGAAATGGTTTTTTTTTTCCAAAAAAAAAAAATTATACTTTACTCGTAGCTCAGTTTGTCTACTCTGTTTTTACAACCGAGAGTTACCAAACGTAAAAAAATACACGATACAATCACATCAACAGTAATCTCTGAATATTTTATTGTCGATTTACTACAGTTTTAGCTCAGTGGATTTGTTTACGCTGCTGCTTCATAAGTTTAGGAAGGAATTAAGTTGTTGAATCCCATAGTAAACAATGTAATTTTCTTTTATTCCCATGGTTCATTGTAGGATTTGATGATTAGCAAATATTTCTTCACGTATATTCAGATTTTAATTTCAATAGTAGCCAACAATAGTGGGTTAGGTTAGGTTTTTGTTAATTTTGTATTAATAGAAATACTATGAATAGGGGATCGTATAGAATGTAAAAGATTAAAACAATATGATATAAAATATAAATCGAAAAATATTAATTTTGGTGAATGTTATGTAAAAGATTAAAAGTGTATAATATAAAATAATAAAATGCATTATGATAACATATACAGGATAGATCTTTCAAAATCTGCAAAAATATACAGGGTGTCCCATTTAAATTTCAAAAGTTGAGGGTATATTTCCGGTTAAATCGGAAGTATATTATTAATAAAAAAATGTACATCAGCTGCAATTTGCCCCATTGTACTTATTTGTTCCATACTTTATCCCAACCATGTATATAATAAAATATTGTTATATAAATGTTTAGGGTTATACATTTTTTTTAAAAATAAAAAATATATGAATATTGAAAGGAATAAAGTAATAGGATGGAAAAAATATAAACAATTACAAAAAATAAACAGAAAAAAAAATTCAAATTTAAAAGCAACATATAGACACTGAAGAAAACTTTTAATAAAGAAACTAGTTGAAGTATAAAATTTTAGGATAAATATGAAAAGATAAATTACACAATCAACAACAAAAAACAGAATATGAAATAATAAAGTGCAATAACATTTATCACCTTAAATTACAAAATTGTATGAAACTAACAGAACTATGTACATTTTTAGACAATTTTAGTCACTAATACTTCTAATTATGCATTTTTTTCTTTGTTACAGAACTTCCAGCGGAAGAAGGTAAGCACCATCCGTTGATTATGTCGACAAGCTCTTTAATTAAAATCACTGGCGACAAAATTATAAGCCCCGAAGCAGTCGTGATCTTTCACACGTACATAAAAGTCAAGAAGGGAAAAATAAATTTATTTTCGAAAAGAATTTTCATCGGTTCTCGTAGTTGCATGAAAATTCCGCAAAATCAATTTAATTTGCAATTATTAATGCTAATATTTGGTTACAATTGTGGCTTTCAAATACGAAATGTTTACATAATTATTAGTATTTCAAGGATGTCCGATGCGAATGGATTCATTTGCACTGACTACAAGATTTTATCTTTTAATTAATTAAATTCGTGTACTTTCACCAACTTTTATGAGACTTGAATAAAGTGGCAACGAAAAATAATTATTTGTCAGGCAATTTTATCAGAACTAATTTGGATATTTAGGTAAAGGTCACTGACATTAGATATACTTTTTTTTGGTTGGTTTGTTGTTTAAATAACTTAAGTCTAATTTAATATTCTCACTATCTGTCTTTTCTTGTTGTTTCTTTTGAGGTATATCAAGACAAGGAAAGTTCTTTGTTTGCTTGTCAACGCCGAGAGCGGAAATTGTGATGTGTATCCTCTTATTTAGATACACGTGTCTTTAAAATTGTTTAGATATACGTGTGTTTCAAGCAATCTAATGAATTATGTGACGTACATAATCTATTTTTTTTACCATCGGTGACTAGTTAATATTTATTATCTAAATTGGTAGTGATAAATACTTTAAGGTAGTCATTTTACCGCAATTAAAAAAGTATTTATTTATATATAAAAAGATTTTAGAGACTTATTCATAGTTGTTCATCTAGAATTTTTATGAATTTGTTCATTTGAAGCTCAAATTATCATTCTACTAAAGCAACGACTTTTCAGAATTTATCGATACCTGCTGCTATTATTTACTTTGAAGTTGACCTTCGTTTGAAACTGTTTTTTTGCCGAAGCTGTTATTATGAAATTGTCATTCGTTAAAAGATTTGCATTTTTTTTAATAATTATTTAAAACAACTGTCATTAATTCTGTTACTTAATCGGACACTTGCCCGAAAATGTCGTTTCTTTGAAGCTGTTATTACTTTAAAACTGCTATTTTTATGTCTATTCATATTTCTGTTGCATTAAATATTTACGGATTTTTTTAATAACTTATTCAATTGAAGCTATTACCACTCTGAATCTGTACTTTGCCTGAAGGTGCCATTTCTCCGAAAATATCACTTATCTATTATTGTTATTAAATTGAAATTGTCATTCTTCTGAAGCTGTTTCTAGTCTAAATCACCCATTCATTAGAAGTTGCTACTGCCCTAAAATCGTTATTAATCCGAAATTCTACTTTTCTTTCTCAGGTTCATTCTATATAGCTGAAGTTCTTTCAAAAATAATAAATGGTTAAAAGTATAACTTCCTGTAATTCTTAGAATCCTTTATTAGTTTGAAATTATTATTCATCTGAAGCTGCTTCTAGCTCCAATTATCCATTCAACCGAAGCTGTTACGGCTTTAAAAATCTATCGTTCATCCGAAAGATATACTTTTTTCCACACTTTCATTCGTTTGAAGCTGTTCAAATTCAAATTCAAATAGTCTGAAATTGTCATTCATCTGAAACTGCTACTTTTTCTATGCTTTCAATCTGTCATTTATCTAAAGATTTTGCCGGTTTGAAATTCCCGTTTATAGGAAGCTGTTAATTTAAAATTTTAATTTTTTATTCGCCAAATCCCATCTCGGTTTTTGGTTGGATGTTTATTTTAAAACCTTGACCTAATTTTATTCGTGTTGGATGCTAAACTCAAAAGAGACCGAGACGAATCTGGGGCTCTATTGAAACGTTCAAACTGACAGGTGAATCAGAAAATTGAGTAAAATCAGATAAACCGCTCGACTGACTCCTTTCTATTGACAATCGAACAGAGGTTTTGTTTCACAAAGAAACTGAGAAACGTCCGCCTACGATACAACTGAACATTTCTCATTTAATTCACAATGCTATTGAGCAAATATGTCACAGACGTAATACAAACCACTGGTTGAACGTATATAAATTGCTAACGTAATACGCACACGTAATTAATGGCTGTAACTTGGATGAGCGAAAAATCTGTAAGGGTACACTTACTTCGAGACATTTTGAATGAGTAATACTAAGAAAATTAGATACGGGCACATTTAGTGTGGTTTTTAGCAAACTAATATGGCAGTGATGTAGAAATTGTTGCCTAGTATTAACAATGACACACAGGCAACTTATTAGGAATCCTTTGTATAGAAACAGTGCTGATAAAAGTTGGATAAAAGGAAAATTTATAAGAGTACACTTACTTTGAGAAATCCTTAGACAACCTGATAAATGTGCATGACATACTGACATATTTTTGAGAATGTTACAAGTTCATTAAATATAATTAAGATGATAATATTCATTATACAAACTGCTAGTGTTATGATTATTTTAATATTCAGTGTTATATCTGGTTAACTTTGACGATAAACATTTTAAAACTCGTAAACCACATTATTTATAGAATATTCTTGGCAAATGCAAACATATTTTCTATAATTTTTTTTCCAGCTTATTTAACGCTTAGGTAATAATGATATAATTTTTTTGAATTTTAGCCAAAGCCTGATTTATGTAAACGGCATGATAGTGTTTTAAAAATGAAATGAATATAAATCGTCTAAAAACGAAATATTGGAATTAAAAAACATATATAGACAACGATATAAACAAAAATGTCTTTTATCTACCTAATTATAGACTCTATCAAGGTAAAACAACAACTGAATATATGTTGAGATTAATGTCTGGTGTTTTTTTTACAATAATCGGAAAACCGACTTGAAATAACAAGCTCATAAAAAGAAAGTAACATTTAAACTATTTTTTTGGGTTTATAATACCGTCTTTTAATGAATTGGAACTTTAGAAAATGTCCTTTATCTTTTTGCAATTTTATGGCAAAAATCTCACTTCGTATTAGAATAATGGAGCTTTTTCCACTCCATTCATATGAAATTTTGACACTTTTATTGTGAGCAGTGAAGTATATCATGACTGTTTCCAGATATTAAATTTTACATCTGTTAATTAATTAATTAATTAATTAATTATTCTTTTCCAGGAAAGTCCATATGGCAATTAGTTTTAGAACAGTTTGATGATCTTCTAGTCAAGATTTTATTATTAGCCGCTATAATTTCATTTGTAAGTATATTATTAAATATTCATCATCACTAATTAAATATGTTTCATTTTAAACAGTTTTGCAGGAAAACGAATTTAGCCGTTCGAAAATTTAAGTGAATGAACCATTGAATCATCAATTAGTTGAGTATTGATAATAAAACTTAATATTCCCATGCCAAAAATCTAGTTCAAACAAATCGGGCCATAAATTATTTCCGGTATGCTTCTGTATCGATAATTTTGACATCTCCAACTGAAAATTAAATATTTTTACATTTAAATATAGAACAAAGGATGCGGTATAGCTTATTCTAAAGTAGTAATGAAAAGTAAACTGTGTAGATGGATTTTTCGGAAGGCATTCTGTTTAATGTCCAGCGGTGGTTCGATAAATATTATCTTTGATAAATCGGGAACAATTACACGTGGCCACTCAATCCAAATCAAACATATTACGGCACATTAATGTACAAATGGACTTTGAAATATATTATTAGATTAAAAGTTGCATATTTTTGCAACACGCTGTTATTGAAACGTTCATAATATTGTAAAAGCTCAAGTATTTAAATTAAATTCATATTATTAATGTATTAGGATAATTTTGTATTGGTGTCAAATATATTCTGAACGACGAGCCTCATATCAATCATATTCATATGCTTCAAATAAAGCATATTTAAGTTGAAGGAGATTATCCATGTTCTCAAATGTGGTATTAAGGGATTATAGAGCTTCCAACAAAATCTTTACCACAGCTATTTAATTCAAACTTAAAAAATTATAATACAACGACGATTAGTTTCGGCTAAAAAGCCATCTTCAGGTCTAAAAGAATGAAAAAATTGGTATACACAATGCACTAGACAATAAAATAATATAAAATAAAATAAACAGTGAAACTAACAACTTACCAAATAAAACAATGTTGCACAATTAAAACAGGTACAGAAGTGTTAAAATTAAATTTTGTGACTCAACTTATTAACCAAATTAGATACTTAAATAAAATAGCAATAAGTGAAGTTTAAATTATAATTGTCTTATAAAACTTCTTAAAAAAATAGCGTAGTAAAAGTGTCTCAGCTTTGATTAGGTGAGAAACCATGTAGGATGGGGTACAAAACCACAAAAAGGTCAATAAACCGGTAACAAAGCCATAAACATAGAGGTCCACCCTGAGGGGAGACCCACTCTGTGTGGTAAATAGCTGTGATAAAGATTTTGAATTTTATTGGAAGCTCTATAAAGCATATTTAGTCGAAATAAAATTTAATAAAGATCTATGAAACTAAAAGAATATGGCTAAAATTCTAATTCACCGCTGTATATTAAGTTAAAATTGTATACACAAGTTTCGATAATCTGTTAAACAAATAGCAAAAACATTAATATGTGAAAAAAGAAGTTTAAAATAATTCTATATCCTGGTCGGAGCTATTCAGAGTACAGGAAGAAAGTATTTGATTAAGTACGTAATTAAGTCCTCGAGTGCTTTTACAATTACTGAGTACTAAGAACTAATGGGTTTTACAATTTTGAATACCTACTGATTAATTAATTACTTTAAAAAAAATTTAAACGTTACTCCTTTTCAAAGCTAAGCGAAGTCTAGAGAAAAATTAAAAAATCAAAGCTACTTTACACTCAATATATTGCAACAAGATTTTCTTTCATAGTTCAAAATTATATTTTTTGTATAAGATTTTGTATTTTTTCTAACGAATTGAATAAAATATTTCAAGGTATAATGGATTTACTAAAAATAAAGTGCAATAATAATGATCAATTTATTATTATAGTATTTTAGCAAATTTCATTTCACCTGTATGCAGATTACAAAATAAAAGTTTTGAAAAGAAATCAATATTTTGAAATCAGACATAGCCATACATTTTTTGAATTAATAGAAAATAAAATAATTTAGATTTGTTATGAGGTCACAGGTTTTTGTAAGGATTACATTTTTGTAATACTAATTAAAATAGAAAATGGTTTTTAAGAAACAAATAACTTATTCTAATTGTAATGTATAGTTGTTGAAATGATATAATTTTTAAGATATTTCGGTATAATTTATTAATAAAACCATTAAATTTTGTTTATGACCTAATATTTTCCACGGTACCGTTTTCAATGGAGAGAAATAAACGTGATTCCGTTGATAATAATTAATTCGTTTGTTTATATGGGTTTAGTTGTGTTTATTTAATTTTTTTATTGATTTTGATTATGGTTTATGTAATTTTATTGGAATAATTTATAATTTGACGTCCAACGAACAATTTGCACAATCATTTAGTAAATATTTTTTTATTACTTCAGTTATTTCATTTAAATTAACAAAAATCAAAAATTCAATATCCATAATCACATACTAATATAATATCTCACAGGGTCACGCGGATGTTAGTGTGAAAATTTTTATTGTAAGGTATCAACGAGTATTGAATTTTCTCTTACTTTATTCTAATTCTCACAACCCTATTCTCTTATACCCAATATCAGAGTATTACTTATACAAAAATAAATGATCCTATTGATTTTTTACTCATTTTTGGATGAAATGAAGCCAACCAATATAATGTTAGGTTTTCAAATAAATTTTTAAATTTATTCATCACTCAGAATCCGATGAGTTGTTATAGATATTTATTGTTTTTTACACATTTTTGCAAACTATGAACAAAAAATATCGATATGATCCTAATAAGGCTAAAATTCATTTTACATTTTCAGTAGGAATATTATTTGATCTAAGTATTTCAGGATGTTAAATGTTCAAATTTAAAAAAGTATTCTTTAGTTATAATATGGACAATGATTAATGAAATACTCTGTATGTAAATATAGGATAATTTTTACAAATCATAAATATTTTATACTGGTTTGAATTCGTAGAATATTCTCTTAATTTTCAATTATACTGAACGTTCTTCCAAAAAATAGAGTTGATCAACACGTTAAAAATTGAATGGTATTTTATTTGATAATCCATTCAAACTGAAATAATTCGTGAATAAATTTGAAATAAGAGTTAAAATAAACTTTTGGTTTTTATGAATCATAAAATCTGCACAAGCTATTGCAGAAGCCAGATTGTTATTACTAAAATCAAATACTTCATAATAGAACAACTCAAATAAACAATTTTGAATTCAAATTTAATGGAAGTTTTATAGTAATGATTTCTAATAATAATAAACCACATCAATGTGCGCTTTTACTATATTCAAATCTATATTCTACCAATAAAACTAAAAATACAATTATATTTTTGGTTTCTTTTTTCTAAATAAATTTAAGTGACTACAGAGCTAAAACATTTATATAGACATTTTTTCATTCACTTATATATAATATTTTGTCCTTTAAACAGTTTTAATACGTAACACAAATATTTAAATTTTTTCAGGTATTAGCTTTATTTGAAGAGCACGATGGCGCCTTCTCAGCATTCGTAGAACCTTTTGTAATTCTTTTAATTCTTATCGCTAACGCTGTTGTCGGTGTATGGCAGGTGTGTAGTTTCTAATATCTCTTCTACATATAATTATAATCTTATAAATATTTCAGGAACGAAATGCCGAATCTGCCATTGAAGCACTTAAAGAGTATGAACCTGAAATGGGTAAAGTCGTTAGGCAAGATAAAAACGGTATTCAGAAAATTAGAGCGAAAGAAATAGTACCCGGTGACGTAGTAGAAGTCTCAGTAGGAGACAAAATTCCAGCTGATATTCGTTTAATTAAGATCTTTTCTACAACTCTCCGTATCGATCAGTCCATCTTGACTGGTGAATCTGTTTCTGTGATTAAACACACTGATGCGATCCCAGATCCAAGAGCTGTTAACCAAGATAAGAAAAACATCCTTTTCTCTGGTACCAACGTTGCCGCTGGTAAAGCACGTGGTGTTGTAATTGGAACTGGTCTTAATACCGCTATTGGTAAAATCAGAACAGAGATGTCAGAAACCGAAGAAATTAAGACTCCTCTTCAACAGAAACTCGACGAATTTGGCGAACAACTTTCCAAAGTAATCTCAGTAATCTGCGTTGCTGTATGGGCTATTAATATCGGTCATTTCAACGACCCTGCTCATGGTGGCTCATGGATCAAAGGCGCTGTATACTATTTCAAAATTGCCGTAGCTTTGGCTGTCGCTGCCATTCCAGAAGGTTTACCAGCTGTAATTACTACTTGTCTTGCTTTGGGTACTCGTCGTATGGCTAAGAAGAACGCTATTGTAAGGTCGCTCCCTTCAGTAGAAACCCTCGGTTGTACTTCCGTTATCTGTTCCGACAAAACCGGTACTTTGACCACCAACCAAATGTCTGTATCACGCATGTTCATCTTCGACAAAGTTGAAGGTAGTGACAGCAGTTTCCACGAATTTGAAATTACAGGATCAACTTACGAACCCATTGGCGAAGTCTTCCTCAAAGGTCAAAAAGTTAAGTGTCATGAATATGACGCTCTACAAGAAATCGGTACAATTTGCGTTATGTGTAATGATTCTGCTATTGATTTCAACGAATTCAAACAAGCTTTCGAAAAAGTCGGTGAAGCTACCGAAACTGCTTTGATAGTATTGGCTGAAAAAATGAATCCCTTCAATATTACTAAGTCGGGAGACCGTCGGCAAGTGGCTATTTGCGTTAGGCAAGAAGTCGAAACCAAATGGAAGAAAGAATTCACATTGGAATTCTCTCGTGACAGGAAATCCATGTCTTCCTATTGTACACCTCTTAAGCCATCTCGTATTGGTAATGGACCCAAACTTTTCGTTAAGGGAGCTCCCGAAGGTGTACTCGAAAGATGTACACATGCCCGCGTTGGAACCCAAAAAGTACCTCTTACTAGCTCATTGAAGAAGAAGATTGCCGACCTTACTGCTCAATATGGTTGCGGACGCGATACTCTCCGTTGCTTGGCTCTTGCTACCGCCGATAATCCAATGAAACCTGAAGAAATGGATCTTGGAGATTCTAACAAATTCTACACTTATGAGGTCAATCTTACTTTTATCGGAGTTGTTGGTATGTTGGATCCACCACGTAAGGAAGTAAAGGATTCCATTGTACAATGTCGCGCTGCTGGTATTCGTGTCATTGTCATCACTGGTGACAACAAAGCTACTGCTGAAGCTATATGCAGGCGTATTGGTGTTTTCACTGAAGATGAAGATACGACTGGAAAATCTTATTCTGGACGTGAATTTGATGATTTGCCCACCTCTGAACAGAAAGCTGCTTGTGCACGAGCAAGATTATTCTCTCGAGTTGAACCTTCCCACAAATCCAAAATTGTTGAGTATTTGCAGTCCATGAATGAAATCTCTGCTATGGTAAGTAATTAGAAGTGGAATCAGTTAATGGAAGGTCAATAATATTTTCTTTTACAGACTGGTGATGGTGTAAATGACGCTCCAGCTTTGAAGAAGGCCGAAATTGGTATTTCCATGGGTTCAGGAACTGCTGTTGCAAAATCAGCTTCTGAGATGGTGTTGGCCGATGACAACTTTTCCTCCATCGTCGCAGCCGTTGAAGAAGGTCGTGCTATCTACAACAACATGAAGCAATTCATCCGTTATCTTATTTCTTCCAACATTGGCGAAGTCGTTTCTATCTTTTTGACCGCTGCTCTTGGTCTTCCCGAAGCCTTAATTCCAGTACAACTCTTGTGGGTCAACTTGGTAACTGACGGCTTACCAGCTACTGCTCTCGGTTTCAATCCCCCAGATCTGGATATCATGAGCAAACCACCCCGTAAGGCTGATGAATCTTTAATCTCTGGATGGTTGTTCTTCAGATACATGGCTATTGGTGGCTATGTAGGTGCTGCTACCGTCGGTGCCGCCGCGTGGTGGTTTATGTACAGCCCAGAAGGACCACAAATGAACTATTATCAACTAGTAAGTTAAACATGATGAATAATTGGGCATTCGTATATATATTTTCTTGTAGACGCATCACTTGCAATGCTCTGGAGGTGGACCAGAATTCAAGGGAGTCGATTGCAAGGTCTTCAGCGATCCTCATCCTATGACCATGGCCCTCTCTGTTTTAGTAACAATTGAAATGTTGAACGCTATGAACAGGTTTGGTTTTTCTTTTACTTTTTTAGGAGACGTGGATTTAAAATGTTCATTTTTTTAGTTTATCGGAGAACCAGTCACTCATCGCCATGCCTCCATGGTCCAACTGGTGGTTAATCGGTTCCATGGCTCTTTCTTTCACTCTCCACTTCGTCATTTTGTATATCGACGTCCTTTCCGTAAGTACCATTTTCACATGTATACACAAACGACTGAGTTTAATATCATAAAGAGACAAGATTAGGTATGAATGTCAGACTAGTCGGCAACTGACATTTGCCTCATGTAACTCTGTTAATTTGTAGCTGACGTTCATGTCAAAACGTGCAATTAATTGGTGAGCGTTCTTAAGGCTGTAGTACTGGGCAACTTTTATTTTTAATTTCATTCCTGTTTTACTACTTTGGTGTTAAGGTTATAATGTTTATTTTTATGATCTTTATTTTTATGTATATAGGAAATTATATCCATTTGATTAAGTGACAGGTTGCCGCATTTTTTTATAAGTAGATACTAGTATTTACTATGAGATTGACGATTTGTTTTTCAGGTTGTATTCCAAGTATGTCCGTTGACAGTCGAAGAATGGATGACGGTGATGAAATTCTCTATTCCAGTAATATTACTTGACGAGACTTTGAAATTCATTGCTAGAAAAATCGCAGACGGTGAGAACGCCATTTACACTGTGCATTGGATGGTACTAATGTGGGCTGTGTTCTTTGGCTTTTTGCGTGTGTGTCCCATATAAATAAAAAAGAGAACCATACCGTGTCGGTCCTTTGGCCGGAACACTGCCTCAATTAAGACGAGAGCAGGGCCTTAGTGTGTTAAATGGGTGCTAATTGAATCATTGAACAAAAAAAATCAAAATCTATAGGGTCTGTTTTGTAGATGCGAAATTATTCCCTGGGAATCTCTGTAATAAACATTTTAGATTTCATTATTCATTTATTGATTTCATCCAAGTTGAATGAACTATGCATTAAATTATAATAACTTCTTTACGAATTTTTGAAACTTGCATGAAATGACAGCAAAAGCTAATTATGATTAGCAACGATAGCGCGAATATGTTAAAATTGAATAAGCTCAAGCTTAAGTTCATAGAACTAATTTGAGTATTTGCGCTGGCTTACCATAATCGGCTATTGTCGCATATCATAAATACAATTCATGATTCATTTTTTTTTATATTTACAATGGCATGATGTATAAGTTTATTACCAAGTTTTACAGGTTAGTCGCCAAACAGGCTCTGTTATTTTGATTAAAATACCAACACTAGATCTGAAAGTGCCTTTTTTCTAAGGTTTAGTTCCCGATTACTAGCATTTTTTTAATTTAATTTATTTGTTATAATAAACATGTAGTAAATAATTCTAAACGGTTTTCTTTTTTGGCTTTGGAGAATACACGTGACAATAAATTTAGAATAGAACAAGAATTTAGTTTCGCCACACTCATTTTCCTCCATTTTGTAAGTAAATGAAAGTCACCGAATGTTTTCATTCATTTATTGCCTTTTAGATTCCGTCAAAAAAGGTTAACAGTTAACATAGATTATGTATTTAATTAACATTTTTTAAAATACAGGTGGTAATATTCAGAAGTGAGTAAATAGCCAAAACATGTAGAAAAAGTTCAAGTGTTACCCGTTCTTACCCACTATAACGCACCTCTAACATGCTAGCGTTCCTCCTAGCGCAATCAGAAGCATTAAAATAAGCTGTAGCAACAAAATATTCAGATATAGCCTAAAAAATCACCTTTAATTCAAATGAAGTAACCATCGTAACATTACTGTAATTACTATAATATAGCACATGAATATCATTCTATGGTGAATAACATTATTTAAGTTACGTTACGAAACTATATAATGATTTATCGTTTGAATTTTCTTAAGTTACGTTATATAATGGTTGTATGTTACGAGTTAATTATATACATTATTCTACTTGTGATTATTTTTTCGCTATATCTGAATATTTTTGAATAAAAATAAAGTGAGATATCGCCGAACAGCAAAAGGCAAGTTGTGTGGCCTCAAGTGTGTTGTGATCTTTAGGACAAATTAATAAAAGACTATGAGTGCATGGTTTATTGCAAAAAAAATCAAAACACATCAAGACTGAAGCACTATGTTCAGCAACGAAACGTTAAAAATTGAACGTGTCGGGCGAGACTTTTACCTCGGCAATTAGTGAAAGGGAAAGTTTAGAATTTTTTTTAATACGATTCGTCGGAAGGGTTTTTTCTAAATTTATTTTCTAGTTTAAATATATTCCAACTCCTACGTTTTAGTTTAGTTTAGACTAAATACGTGAGGGTGATGCGAAAAAATACGACTTCTCAATTTTAGTAGAAGCTGTTTCAAATTTGTTTGAAACTTTTTGGATTTGACATTCTCTTAGAGGTTTTTCTAGTAACTTTTTGATAATTATTTATACAGAAGTGGGGACAGTTTTATAGATATTACCGACTTCCATTTCTGAATTCTACAGTATTTTATATAATTCATATCTAAAGACTAATATAATAAATTTTCACAATACTGTCAAGTTTGTTAGCATACAGATTGAAGTAGGGTAGAAATAATTTAAGGATTTCAAAATGGTATCAAGTAACCGAAAGTTGTTGGGTTAAAAATTTATTGAAGGTGATATTTTGAAGTAGAACAGTTAATACGTCCAAGATACTATTATCTTAGTATAGAATGTATTAGGGGTTAATAGTAAAAGTAAATATTATAGTACTTACTTACTATGATAGGCAAATTTGAAACAGCATCTTTAGGCCCTAGCTTTACTTTGGAAAATTATATCTCGATGATTAAAAACAGAACGTATTCTTTTTAAAATCATACAAGATGAGGCAATTCATTTCTCGTTTCATATATCTAGAACTTGTATAAAGTAATTTTTTTTAAACTTTTTACTGCTAATATATAATGGATTCTTAGCCATCGGGAGTAAAAATAAATTCTAATGAAATTCCTACTCATTTTTGTAATATAGTCGAATGAATTTTGTGATTTACATTAGTGTGAATAACTTGACAATGTTTTTTTTGCAATTAATTTATTTATATAGCAGTTATATACATTTTTTTAAGAAACTGTACAGACGTAGATCATATTTTGCCCATTTTGGTGTCGTTTCGATCAGTTTTTAGATTAATTGGATAACTAGAACTTGAATTGCCAACAAACAAACTGGTGGATTTAATTCTAGTTTATTACAGAAAAACATTTTGTTCTAGCAGTATATTAACAAAATTGTCCTAATCATTTTTTTAATGATTCGGGAGTTACATATTATTTTTGATATTTAAACTCCATATTATGACAAGTGACAATTTATACGTTTTAACTTTGATATACTGTCATACCATGATTAGTTCTGTAATTTTTTAAATAATATTTAGAGCAAGTTAATACATATACTTTTTTGTGTTATTTGTAACTATTTTCCACTAAAAACTTGCTCCTATTTTGGTATATATATACTTAATTTATTGTATATAGCGTAATGGGCCGTGTTGAATTTAAATAAAAAAAGAGAATACATACTTTGTTGATTTTTTTTTGTATGTTGTGAGTGTTTTAACCCATAATTCTGACTAGCAATAAGTGGAACAAATAATTTATTGACAGATTCCTAAAATGAATTTCAGTGTTATTAACCATGGATATTTTAAAAATATGTTTAATGAAATTATATTTGTTTTAATTATAGAAATATTTTAGTTATAAATATGCCTAACCAGGTGGCACAAGTTGTTGGGCCAAACTAATTACTGAATTTATACGAAACTTGGGATTTTGGTATCAGAATTAAATTTCAATAAATTGACCTAAGAATTATATACATATATGCAATATTTGTTTGCTCATGAAGGGTTGTTTAATCATATAAAAATAGTTTTGTATAGAAAAACCACTTATTGCTACGAAAATATTGCGCCACTACTAACAAACCAGCATTATTTGATGCCAACTTTTATTCTTTGATAAAAACTACAAAAAAAATGTAGAAAATAATACAGATACTTTATAAAAAAATCTTTGCTGCCAAAAATTGAGATGAGAAAACTAATTAAAAAAATAAGAGAAAATAAACTCTGAAAATATTTCCTAAACACAATTTATGTTTATGGAGCTATTAGACTGGAGTGTTACTTTTACCTTGAATAAGATTTTCAAATGGCGAGATTTAAAGTTTTTATCAAATGATGGCGTTAAATCGTAATAATGAAACTATCTGTGATATCTCTAAAGGACAGAGGATTGAACAGTATTTACGGAAAAAAGACTGCTCCTACAGATTCAAGAACATTTTGATTGTTAAGAATACAAAAAAAAATTACTATTGAAAAGGGTTGTTACAAGTGCACGAAAACAATTTACAAGTGATCAAAATAGTTTAAGATGAGGTATACTCATATTGGTATGTAAATATTTTTATGTGAATTGTATTCTGTTCTATCACTCTGAATGGAATGATCTGAAAATATTTCTTATATTTGCACCATTCTAATTTTCAATAACAACTAAAATATGTATGTTATGTAAACATTCCTTTTTGTGTAATATCCACAAAACTAAATCAAAATGTTCATTTTAAAGCTTTTAAAGAATTTTTATTAGATACTAAGGAATATATGAATTAAAAATCGATAATAAATTCTTAGTAAGCTTGTAAAAATAATCACACTGTATATTTATTGTATTTTTTGAATACTAACCTGCATTTGCTCTTTTAATACAACACAAACTGTGATGTCTGCATTTAATGTGTAAGTATTGTCAATATTTTTAGTAAAGATATCAATTTAAATGTGATTCAAAATCTTGCAATTAATAGCAGAATAAAGATGAGGGTCAAATTTTTTTAATGATCAATTGATGTCTTTACACGATTACATTTTTTTGTAGATATTAAATATTTTTGATTTTTCACAGTACCAAAAAAAATATGCAGAATGTAAAAAGCTCGTACAGAAGACAATCGAGCCAAGAGTTTGGAGTGATTTTGAAAGTGCCTTCCCTCTCTCACCTTCAAGAATGTGGATTAAAAAAAAATAATCTTCCCTCCATTTATTATTTCTATAACTAATGTCCTTAAAATCATAACGAGTTTGGGTAAAATGTTAAAAATTTAATTTCTAGTTTATTTAAAAAATACAATTAGCAATAATTTTACAATTCATATAAATTAAACTTTTTAAGAAGTAACTAAATTGTTATTGCATAATTATATAGATATCTAATTTTGATGATTATTTTTACTAAAATCATTTTAAACTTTTGATATGTTTATTGCAAAATAATTGGTACTTATAATGTGAAGAAATTTACCCAGATTTCGTTCAGTACCTCTGCAAATAACTTAAAACGATAAAAAAAATAATTATTTTTAACACAAATCTTTTATTTTTCAATAACCAGCATGAATGAGAGTACTTATATTTCTTCTGATAACTTTTTAACGCTCAAATTTCTTTTTTCAGTTGGTGAAACCGTTGTTGATAGATGGTAACTTCAGAAAAGTAGCATCATGCTTTCTAAAAATATTAAATTTACCTTCTAAAATAATTTTCAAGACTCCGCTAGCTTATTCTTATTTTTTACCCAACCGACGGCTGATTCTAGTTTCCGGTACTTAATTTTTGGCTAGTAGAGTCACAAAATTTATTTTTTCAAGACTTGTCTCCAAAAGCTTTACATTTTTGCTTTTTTGTTTTCTTTCATTCAAAGACCTGTGATTTGGTTTTGAAGGCGCGTTTTTTTTTAAATATTAAGAGGTCAGTGTATGAAGCACAGGTGCCCGTTCCACTGTAAAAAACTAATTTTTTGACATAAAAAAGAAAAGATAAGAGCATCACTGTGATAGAAATATTGAGTTATTGGCCAAAACAAAACTGCTTGAAAATGTTAAAAAAGTGGCAAATCGAGCACCTGTATGCCATACATAGACTTAAAATCAAGCGGTCTCTTTTTATTTGATAATTAGAGTGACATTTATGAGTTATTTTAGTTTTCAAATAGAAGTTGAAATGAGGGCGTGTTATATAACGATATGTACATATAACTAAGGTTAAATTAAAAAATTGTTATTGTTTTCCCTAAAGTGGTAAAACGTTGAAATAGAACCTCTCGAGATCAGCTCATTTACCGCGAAACTAACTAGGGGGGGAACTAGCCCCCTCGCCCCACATCTCTGAGTGTTACTCGTTTAGATTAGTTCATTTTATTGCCACGGTTGTTGCGAAAAAGTGGCCTCCATTTGTTTATTTCATTATATTATTTTTATTATTTTGGTATAACCAAAGAGGACTTCGGGCAAGCGTATCTCGCATTGCATGATAGGAGATGTGAGTATTTTATGTCGCCTCAAAAATGACATTCAATGTGAGATGCGCTTTTCAGAGGTTTACTTTGTACGGATTGAGCTGGCCTTGATTGCATGTGTAAAGTTTTGTAAAACAAGATTATTTATGTAAATAAAGTGACAGTTTTCTGGCTGTCTTTAAGTTTATTTTCCTTTTTTTATCCTTTACATTCCTCATAGATTTCAAATAATATATAAGGTCAAGGGCCCAGCTCTATAGTGGATACGCCTGTGATGCCATAACTATAGTCAAGCAGCGCAAAGCCCGGTTAGTACTTGGATGGGTGACCACCAGCGAACACCGTCGTAATATGCACGTACAGCCTGCAGCTATTAGTAGCATATTATAGCTCGCAGGCACTATACCAATGAGCACGAGCTATAGTGGAGATATGCCGTCTTTCGGAGGAAACGTTAACTGTCTGTCCCGAGTCCATGGATGTTGGGCTCGTTAAAGATCCCTATCTTGGGTTGGAATACCTGAGGATTCGGCAAAATTTCCGGTTAGGGGTAGCGTGCTCCCGGCGTCGGTGATCAGCCCTTGTCGCAGAACTATATAAAATATATCGCAACTAAAAGAAGTTCATATAAACCAAAAAACAATGATACAAAACTTTGCCAATTCCGTTATTAAGAACTAGTTTAAACAATAGTATATTCTATTTATATGCATATATAGGAAACAATATTGTAAGTACAATAATGTTCTGCAGAACCAAAAATAAGTGTTTGATATCGGATATCGAAAAATGGTAAGAAGGGACCTTTTACCATTTTTATTCCTGTTTCTTCACGATGATGTCCTATTAATTTGTTTTATTCTGTATCTTCTTTTCCTACTTTCTCCTGAGATATTTATTGTTCTTTTCGATTTTTTTAATGTTAAATCTTGCCAAAATTTTTCTTTGCTGTCTATTTTCTTGATAGGACCATATACTGATATTACTGTTGTAATTATATAATTTTTATTTTTTTGCTCCACTAGAAGAATGCTTACTGAAATAGTATCAATGTATAATTTTTTCATTTTTTGAGTATTATACAACCCACTCTGTCTGCAGATCTTTGATTAATAATTGTTAACTGACTGTGTATTAATGTATGGTAATTTGTTAGGCATTTTTTCGTCAACTTTCTTTATTTTGACTTATTTTGTCTAGACTTCTTTCTTCAAATTTCGTTATTCTATTTTATTCATTATGCTTTAGTCTATTATATGTACCGCACTGTACTGTATTAAATTGATTAAAAAAGTATTGTCCAATTATATTTCGAAATTCTGTTCTGAAAAGATTTTCATAGTTTCTTTACTTTAGGGGAAATTAAATTTCGACATTAATAAAGGATATTAAACACTTTTACACAAAAGTGGACTTTTATTAAATCACTGGGATACAGAAAATTTCTGTAATAAAATACTTAGTTATTTGAAATTAGTATTTTTTTTCATGTGAGACATAAGTTTTCTGTATGAGATACGATAGTTGTGCTAATCATGAATTTTTTATTTTGGCACTAAAATCGAAATCCATAGTTCCAGGTCTGAATTAGCACACATTGTTTAGATTTCTGTAATCCAGGTTTATCAAACATTCGCATTTGAGAGAAATTGAAGACAGCTTGGCCTTGATTTTTCAATTTCTCATCATAGAAAAAAATTCAAACATAATTTTCTCATTTTGGAATTTGCACCGACGTTCTTTAATACATTCTAAATATATCTTCATAATATTTATAAAATATATTTTAAAAAAGCGATATTTACCACGTTTTAGACAAAAGTAGAGTCATGAGGTCATGGTTGTCGCTCTTAAATTCACGAAATGGTATCAAATTATCACAAACATAATCTGAATCTGTAAAATAAAAGATTTATTCGAAAAACAAATTCATACATTAATACATGTATTAATTAACCATGGAGTTGTTTTATTTTACCAATGACGTCTTCTTGCTTCTGGCATTTTCCTTCAAAACATACCATGTTGTCGGGACAAACTTGTTTAGCGCTGGCACCAAGTATATAGGAAAACTGGCCACAAGAGTCATTTTCCTCTAGAAAAGAAAGTACAGAATCTAGCATTTTACGATTTCTATTTCATTAAGACTACATCGATGAATTTATAACACCACCAATAAAAAATATTAAATATGTACTTACTTAAAAGTGTAACACATTCATCACAACAATTAGCTCCAGTAGTGGCTACCTCGTTAGCACCACAAGAAACTTCTTTGCAAGAGATTTTCTTGCCTTCAGGACACACAAACGCGTCTCCAAAAATTAGAAGCATAAAAAGTAAAAACGTAGTAACCACCCACATCCTTAACATTTTGTAAAAGATCAATCTCTAATGAGTAGGCACTAATTGCAAACCATTATGTAAAATACCAAAATTATTGATAGTTGCTAAAAAAAACTGAAAGGAGTGATGATAAGGGATTATTTACGTTTGTATTGAGAACTAAATATTATTTATAATCAGTCAGCTGTTGTAATGACTTTGAGAACCGTGTTCAAAATGTGGTAGGCAATTCTTATTGCAGAAAATGTAAATGTTTGTTGCCTAAATAATATTCAAATTTAAAATTTTAATATGAATATAGGTTGTTTTTTTTTAAATAAAATTTAAAATTACTTTGTTTCTCAATAAAGAAATGATTTGTTTCGATGCGTACTGTTTAATCCTTTAATTGCGTGTGTCGTAAATAAGTGATTCGTAAAAAGTCTAATATCTATTAAAAATTAAACGCAACGCCTATGTTTGGCAAATGTAAAAATAATTTCAATTCGTTCTGCAATAGAATAGACCTTTTTGGACGTAATAAAAAAATACCTATTGACGTGACAAAAAAAAATGCGACACATTAGCCAAATATAGGCGTTCCGTTTAATTTTTAGGTGATATTACTTAGACTTAATACGAATTGTTTATTTAGTACACCAGCAGTTCAAGTGTTAAACATTTACCATTCTGTTAAGATATTTGTTTGTTTTACACGTCCGAATTAAAGACCCATGTTTTATATACGAGGGATTCCCCGAAGATCGTGCCCAAACCTTGGAAGTGTCAAAATTCAAAATAATGTCAGTAGTTCATACATACAGTTTTAGAGAGGCACAAATGTTAAGAGCCAACGATATCATATAAAGTCGTAAATTGCAATTTGTACACCAAAAAGAGTGACCTATCTTCTTTTTTAAAACATTTTCAAATACCAGAGAACTATAAAAAATAGGTCTCTCACTTCCTGCAGATTTTTTGAATTTATAGACTGGTTTATTTTTGTTTTTGTCTTCATATCCATCTTTTTCCGTTTCTTCAGTGTGAATATCAAATTATCGTCAATTTTGTGGGTTTTTATTTCTTCCAGTTTTAATTCGTTGTATCAATTGGTTAGGGAGCACTACTTAGATAAAAATAAATTTTATAATTTTATCCAAGTTGCATTTTGCATTATTTATAACAACTAAAACGAAAAGCTAATTTTTGCTAACATATTTTATTTTTTAAGATTCTTGAATTTTGAAACAATATTTTCAAGTTTAACGTTTTCATTTTCTAATGTTCTTATTCTTTCCTTATTTTCTTCTATCTGCCTAGAAATGTCTTCTACTGGATTGCCTTTAATTTGAATTTTGGGAGCAGATTCAGTAGTTTTTACGTCGTGAATGTGCGACTGAATCATGAATTGTTGAATATTTTCCTAGAAAAACATGAAGTGTTATTTAAAAAATATGCTGAAGTTTTCGTACTGGTACTGTAAAATTATAACGTTTTCAAATTATATGTAGTAACTTTTTTAAAGTATCATTTTTTTTAATCCTTTTTTCCATGGCATGCATCATATCATACGAAAACATATCAGTATAGAAATAAATTTAGTTAAATTCAATACTCCTTGTAGACTACAATTTGTGATATGTATAATATAAAATCAAATCAAAATGTGAAATTTATTTAACTTAATTTACCTCCTCCCTCATTTTATTAGAATCATTGCCACTATCTACCAGCAATATTAGGTAATACTACTTCAATATAAGGAAATACCTTTTATAAATAATCAAAATATTAATTTTTTAAAAACTGTATTTATAACTAACCTCTGGTAAAAGGTTATGATTTGAAAAACATGTTTTTACCCTTTTTTATATACGTCCCTGAAAATAAAGCGGGAATATTTTACCTGAAAAGTTTTAAAGTTTTTTACCAAATTAGTGCCACTCTCTGTATAATCACAATACAAAATTTGAACTTTACTTTCCAGGCTATTATGACTTTTAGCGATTTCAGCCAAAGTTAAATTCACATTGTCCAAAATTTTACTTAATACACTGAAGTCTTCTAAAATAAATTTATGTTCATTTTCAATTCTTGACATTTTATTTTCCAGTATCGGTAGTTTTTTTACCACATGTTTGACTATAGTTAAGACTTTTGTAAAATTTTCCGATACGTATTCTTTTTCTAGTCGTAAAATTTGAGATTCGTTTTTATATATAGATAACGTTGAATTCAAAGTGGTCATGGAACTGTTCAAAGACCTAATTTGGCTGTCGCTTTTCGAAACTACGCTGTTCAAATTTTCTATTTTGCTTTTTAATGCAGTCACTTCTATTGCATCTAAAACAAAAAAGTCTTTATCAAATCGTTTATAAATTTTGAGACAACTTTATTCAGGGATTAATTCGGTTTCCCGATGGGTCGTCATTCCGGGTGTAGTTTTTATACAAAACAAAGTGTAGGTATTACATAGTTATACAGTACTTTCAATTTCAAAACGAGCCAGTTGGAATAATTTTTGATTTTATGTAAATTTAAGAAAAATAAAAAGCACTTCAAATTTTATATCAAGTGGGATATTTTTCGAATATTCCCCTCCCCTCAATCACGATAACCAATAAAATTAAAATAAGAAAAGTATCATCATTGAAAATATTATTTTATGGACAACTTCATTTGGATACAATAAAAGAATGTTTGTATAAATAATAATCTGAAAAGCAAGAATTCAATGTAGGTACGTTCTAATTATTTCCGTAATTTTTAAAACGAGACATTTCGAAAGTTGCTAGTTAAAAAATAATAAATTACGGTAGGATTGGAAAAGAGGATTAAAGCTCTTTAAAAGAATGTGCCACTTGACACTCTTTCCATTTACGATTCTAAAGGTAACAACGACCTCTCCCAGGGGTTTAAAAATATTCATTGAAAGGGGCCCCTTTAAAATAAAATTTAAGCGTGTTTCGAATTTTTTATATTATTTACTGGAACGAAGATAATATAATATATAGTAATATTCTAATTAGTTTTATATAAAAGTATGTACTAAATTTTTTTTAGAGCCTTGTATTTTGAAAAAGAATCTCACTGTATAAATTCGTTGCACAAAAAACTCTATGTATAATCTTACTCTTTTTATTTTTTTCAGAAAGTGCTCCGCACTCTTGCTCGAGCAAAACTATTTTGCCGTTTTTCTTGTGAATCTCTTTATTTAGAGATTTAATTTTTTGATTCAGTTCCTCGTTTTCGTGTTCTTTATTAAGCAATTTTTCTATTAAAGTTTTCAAACTTTTTTCTATAGTGACCGTAGTCTGCATCATGCAACCAAACTGGGTTAAATCGTAGATGCTTGATTTAATCTGCCTAGAAAATTAGTTTTGTTATAAAATAACAGAAATAGATGTGACAAATGTTTACTCTTATTTTGTTTGATGTCGTGTTTCATTACATTACTAGTTATATAATGAATTTTTACGTAACTGAATAGAGAATCATCTATTTTTGGTTTAGATTATAATAAAAACATTCAACACCGAGAAGTAAAACGATTAAGTTCAATTTATTTGTACGGCTGCGAGGTTTATTACATTTTTAACCCCACAACACTTTATTTTAAAGCGGGGTTAGAAACTTTAATTTTGACTCATGTAATTTGCAAAACTGACATTAGTCTTTTCATAACTGGTATTTTCATGTGTTCAAACCAATTTTTAAAACACTTATTCCATCCAGTATTTGGTATGTTCAAAATGTGTGCTTTGAATGTATCCACTGTTTATTTAGGGCCAGAAAAACGTTTACCATTCATTTTATCTTTAGTTGTAGGAAACGTAAAAAAGTCACTTGGTGCCAAATCAGGATTATAGAATGCATGTGCGATTGTTTAGACGGTTGGACTTTTCAAACAATTGCATTTTCATGATATAAAATTGCAATTGTGACAAAACATTCAATCATTTTCTTCGAAGTACCTCTTGACCATAAAACTTTTATTGGTAAAAGATCAATTTGAACCACACAAACTGTCGTTTTTTAGTTTTTTCTGGTTTACCAAATATTTAAATTCAATGTTTCATACATTGTTGTGTTCATTTACATCGAAAATGATAATAAATCATAGCACAAATGTTATCCCGCGTTGCAGACCTTATAAACATGCAGTATTCAAACGGACAAAGATTTTAACAATCGGAAAAATGACAGATTCTGGCAATATTGTACTATATTATTAATTCAGGAATGCCAGTTTTCCGAATTTTTCCGACTGTCTCTCATAAGTTGAAACTCCAACTTAGATCTCGGGATTTCTAAAATTTATTTACAAATTAACTTGTATTTTTCAGATACCATAGATATATAAAGTGTTTAATCAACATTGACAAATAGTTTAAAAACTTAAATATTCATATTAGACTTGTATAAAATAATAGAAAAATATTTCGAAAGAACCTCAAAAACCAATCAAATATTTCACTTTTTTAATGCAATGAGTTAGAATATTGAGTTAGCGTGATGCTAATTTTTATATAAAACGCAGTAAACAAGAAAAAAAGTAGAACCTCATCATTATTAACCTTTTAGCTAGATATTTTGAAAATCTAATATAATATCAATTAATGGATCATCTATTCTGAAAACGTTAAATTTAAAACTAAATTTATTATCTTAACAGTAATGAGAGTATAAAACATATTTTCAGACCCTACAAATATTCGATAAGCATATAATGGTTGCTATTATTCACATTTCTCTTTTTTTAACTTTTTCAAATCAATTTCTTTAAAATCCTAATGTTTGATCAACCCAAACAATTTTTTGAGGATATTCCGAGATATAAGCTGGATTCCCTGAAAAATAAAATATAATCGTGGTCCTTCTACAAGATCATTCCGCAGATGCGTGTTGTTAGGAATAAAATTCCTACCGATATTTTTTTTTGGAAAGGAGAAAAAGTAGTTACTCTGTTTGGTAAATGTCCGCCTTGTGTATTTCAAATAAGGTAAGTAAATTTTTCATGCAAGCGGTGGCCGAAGCACAACTATCACATTTGTTCATAGCACTGATGTCGGTTTGGGTTTTTCCATACTTTTTAGTCGTGATAACCACATCTTGACCTTTGCAATCTTCGCCGCTAACTGCGAAGTTGTTATCACCCTGAAATGTAAACAATTAGCTGATTATTGTAACTGAAAACAAGATTTGGTACAATCGAAGTATTTTTTTCCTATTCATTTCAATGAAACATGCCAAAACCGAATTGCATGCTTAAGCATTAAATGTGGTTGGAGTTTAACTTCGGCTGATGTATATAATAAATAATAATAATAATAATATATTTGAACAGTTACAAGTCTTAATAGAATCAAATACCTATTCTTTTAAATGATTTGTTTAAATCCTAACTTTGTGGAATTTCTCCATGACAAATATAAAAAAAGATATATTTCTAATTTCTAAAACAATCTTATAAATTAAAGAATTTAGAAATCACTCGATGTAAATACCACACACAAACACACACATTTTCGCAACGTTTCCAAAACTTATCTGATACTCAGTTCACTGATATTGAGATAAAATTTCTTAATGAGGGACTTACATACAGTATCCCAGATAAATTCACAAATTATATTTAAGACATTTTAGCAGCGGACTCGGAAGTAACTTTGAAATCACAGTATAATAATCTCTATTATGAAAAATTAAAAAGTTGTAATTTGATTAAAAATTTAAAATCTCTGTAGAGATCCAACCAAAAAATTTTCAGATAATGTTAGGAACTAGTCATTCGATCAAATTTTATTTTTAATGACTATGGTAAAAAGCATATAATTAAAAAAATCTTCAAGCACCAAAATTATATGGTACAATCAAATTATTATGTTTATTATGTCAATACCCTAAATATAAAATTAGCAGAGGTTCTTAATAAAATTTTAAGTAATTACGGTTATATATGGAGATATTCAGTAAAAAACTATTTAGATTTAATACTTAAACTAAATACACACAAATTAAATGAAAATACAAAATTAGTTTCGTTAGTAATATGTTTTCAAAAATTCCTCCAAGTGAACTTATACCATTAATAACTAAATTCTTAGAACGAAAAAACAATTAAAATTTGATTTTATATTCAAAATGAAGGATTATCAATATTATCAACTTTAGCAAATATTTTTATGAATAATTTGGAACAAAACATTTTTTATTCAAATACCTCCAAGAATGTGTTGTTTTGGTATAGATATGTTGATGATGTTTTGGCTGGTTTTACAGGTAGTGATAGAAAATTGAATGTTTTCTTTAATTTTATTATTGAAATTGAAGACAACAGCTCTACAAATTTCTTAGATATATATCAAAAGAGTGAACTGTAATATTCAATATATATAAAAAATTTTAACATAAGGTATACTGAACATTTAAGACCTTATAGATTAAAACAACCAGATAAGTCACGTTACGCAAAACACAAACCTACACTTAACAACAGAATTTGAAACAACAGTCGAGATACTTCATTAAAGTGACAAAAAAGAAGAACTTGATTTCTCCACGCTTTTCTGTCTTTTGCTAATGTTGCTTTTCTCCATATCTTGTTTCTATGTTATAATATGCCATCTATTCCATGTTTGTCTTGATTTTCCCTACTTCCTTTTATCTATGTTTTCGCTACGTATACTCGTTTTATTAATTTGTTGTTACTTATTAGCTGTATATGTCCCCATCAGCTTAGTTTTTGTTCTTTCTGGTAATTCTTATTATACGTCTCAGGTACTTTATTTTAATTACTTGTATTTTAGTTTTTTGGTCACTTGAGAGGGTCCATGACTCGCATCTAAACTAGTCTGTATATGTTGTTAAAAACTGTAGGTAATTTTTGTTTCATTTGATGTCTCTTTAATAACAAACTTTTGCTTCTTGGTATAGTAAAATTTGATTATTTCATCTATTCTTTCGTTAATTTCAACTGTTTGCCCTTCTAGTTTGTACTAGTATTAATCCTATATATATAAATTGTTTTACTTGTTTAATTTTAATATAATTTTTTGATTTTATTTACAACATTCTTGTCTCTTCTATTATCCATATTTTGGTTTTAGTTGTCATTGTTTTCAAGCATTGTTCTTCCATTGTCCTTTCAACATATTTATATATTTTCTTGTACTTGTTTCTCATTTACTACGATTGCTACCACATCATCGACAAACATTTCTGTTTAACTATTTTGATTTATATAGACATTTCTTGATAATGTACATACAGAGTGGGCCACTCATAACAGTCCCCCCTGATATATGATGTTTATTCATTGGTTTCTAAGAAAATGTTGAAATACGTCGATTTTTATTCCAAAGGGGACACATTTTCTAATACAGCTTAAAAATTAAACGCAACGCCTATGTTTAGCTAATTTTTTCCTAGCGTCAAAAATAACAAACTAAGTAGTTACTAAGACATTTGGTATCGTTTACCAATGGTGCTATAGTTAATCTAATAGGCATTTTTTGATTACGTTTATTGCCTTTTGGTGGTTTTTGTATTCATTTTCCTTTTTTCTTTGTTTCTCTTGTTCATAATATCTGAAGTTCTAATTTTTCTTCTATTTCTAATTCTTTTCCTGTAATTTTTTTTATGTTCTATGTTGCGATTTTCCATATTAGATTTTTTATTGTCTTTAGGTTTAGCTTATCAATTTTCATTACTTTATTCGTTGTCTGTAGTTCATCATCATTTTTCTTTGATGTTAGTTTATTGATTTAAATAATTCCAGTTTCTCTTTGGCACTATTCCATCTCCATTCATTTCCGTTAGTAACCTTGTTATAACCGAGTTTTGACTGTATTTCCTTTGTTTTTTTCTTACTGGACTATCGTCTGATCTCTTTCTTTTTTCTATATATTTTTTGTTATAACTTCATTGATTTTAAATTCTCTGTGATCTTTTATTATTCAGCTCATGTTTTTTTTACTTTATCATCTATTTTTGTACATTCTACCAAATGTTACTATTTTTCTCAATCATATTTCCCACTACACGCTTTTGTTTGGTATTTAGTTTTAAATTCTGTTATTACTATATTATTTTTCCTTTTTTTTCCAACCATTCTCCCCACTTCTTTGACTTTTCCTCTAATTTATTTATTTTCATTTCTTAATTTTTAATTTTAGTGTCCTAATCTGTCGTTTTCCCTCCTGATCTTTTTTATTTCTTCTTTGATTTCAATTTATTCTTATTTTTTTTTGTTTTGGTCGGTTTTCATTTCTTTCCTTATTTATATTAATATATCAAATTTTTCATTATATCCTTTAATTGGTTTCCTGGATCTGCTTATTTTGATTGGAAATAAAAATTCGTTCTTCTCTATATTTTTTATGTCTTCAGTCATGTGCACTATAATCGACACTGTTCGTAAATTAATTTTGTTAATAAATCGGTAATAATGTTTTACATATCAACTGATAAAATAAATAATAATAAACACTTGAAATTTACACCCAAAATATTAAAAAAATAAAATAAAATGTTATCATGGAAAAATTGAGTGGTGAAATTAAAAAAATATCTTGTGTAGGTTTAGAGTCATAAGAGACATTTTCAAATTTGAATTCCATTTTATTGATAAACGAAGTGTAACAAACTCTAATCACACAGAAATACAACAAGTTGAAACTTGTCTTGTGGTTTTAAATTATTTAACTCGAAACACTGGACTGATTTATCATAATAAGTGAACAGTTTTCAGTGAATGATCTGTGGAAGTTTATAAAAAAATTAAATGAGGTGCAAAAATGTAACGTTAGGTGTATCTTTTAAGCTTTTTAAAAATAAGTAAGTGTCTTAAAAAGTATTTTTTGTAAATCTAGTTTTTATGTATAACTATTTTAATTTACCATTTTTCCAAGCATAATTCCAATAAGTTTCCTCAAATTTTCAAAACTGCATCCAATTGTCATTTGCTGAGGTTGAAGAATCAAACAATTTCGAACATCATCAGTTTTAATTGTATCATGAATTAGTGTTAGGATTAATCTTATACCAACATATAACCTACGAAAAATATATAAATAAAGCCTCCTCGAATTACTTTTAACACGATTTCTTCTCCGGTTTTTAAAATAAAAATAATTTTTACCTATCTATTATTAACTCTAAAAATATCTTAATATTGTTTACATCGAAAATATTCTTCTCTTGTATGTAACTCTTCACAAACTGGTAATTTTTCGTGGGAAACAACCAAGAATTAATCTCTGTCTCTATCATCAAACTCTCGATGCTCTCATTTAACGATAGTAAATCTTGTTTTAGAGATAAGAGCAAAGTTCTGTTGACATGATCCATTTAAATGACAATTCGTTTGACATTATAAATATCATTTGCAACGAAATATTTCGCAAACGGCCATTTTGATACATGTACTTACGCTAAATACTGATTGGTTACTTACATAACAAATAAGAAAAAAGAAACTTAAAACATTTATTACAAAAATTGTATGTTACCAAAGAATAGGCACTCTTTTGAAAGAAGATTATATCGTATACAGGGTATTTCATGTAAGCAACATGTTATATGTATGCAATATTTTACATAATTAAAATTGATTCTATAATAATTGCAGTGTTTTATTAGTTTTCGCGCGTTTTTATTACTGTACAAGGAATATCAATTTTTGCTACAAACTAATTATAACTTTACAATTAGAGTTCTAATCAAAGTTTTTTATAGTGAAGAGGGTCACACTGGGTACATAGTTTAGTTTTATCAAAAATTCTACTTCTAAAAAAATGTTCTAACCTTGAATATGTGTTTATCTTAACAAAGAAAATTGATAACATTTTAAGATATTATTATTATTGTTTACTAATTGTATAATACGTATTTAGGTACCACATTTTTAATTGTTGGTTATTTTAAGTCGTTTTTATCAGTTAATCAATAATAGAGTCCAAATTCGCTTAAATAATCTTCATATTATTATACCATTGTACTTATTGAAAATTG
This sequence comes from Hermaeophaga mercurialis, assembly GCA_951812935.1. NCBI lineage: Eukaryota > Metazoa > Arthropoda > Insecta > Coleoptera > Chrysomelidae > Hermaeophaga > Hermaeophaga mercurialis. Next base: position 18,777,196 of record OX638361.1, on the reverse strand, counting down.
CAAAATGTGAATTATAAAATACACATAAAAAACCAAAATGTTTTAATATTTTAACGTTAGTTAGTTTTCAGTTTATTAAAAACGATAAAAACACTTGGAGGTAATTAATTCTTACAACATTTAAAAAGAAATTTTACCAACTATTTCCAAATTTATTACCTAGAAAATTAAAAGAATTGTTATGATCTTAAAGATTTGATTTACATTCTTAAAATTATGAAAATCTCTCAGCTTCACATTTTAAAATTATTTCGTAATATACAGGGTGTCTCATAAGGTCACCGCATATCAAAGTTATATATTTTTTAACGGAATACCCCGTTTAATAAAAAATCTACAGCCGCCTGAAAATCACATTTTTTTGAATAAAAAATGTGATACAGAGTGATTAAAAATCAGATGGAATTTCAAATTTTCAATGTTTATTTTTATCGATTTTGTAAAAATCTTTTGTTATTATTATCAATCATTTAAAACTTTTAGAAAATTAGCAAATTACGGTTTTCGAGGAGCAGCATGAAATTTAATTAAAAGCTATTTAGATAAAATAAAATAAATTGTTAACAACAGTGATTTCTAATTCATTATCTGTGGGACCTTTCGTTGACCGCCTGTTATTTAATATACTTATTCAGAATATAAAAAAAATATTTTTGGATATGTATAAGGTAGGAATGGTTATGTTTATTAGTAATATTGAGATTACTAGTTTGAAATTAAAAATGCAAATTGATAAAGACATATTTGACAGTATTATTTATATCAATTCATACAAAATTTGTTAGTTTTGATATTAGTATTATCCTAAATGTTTTATCATTTTAAACCATAGTTTATGAAAAAATGTTTCTAATTTAATTTTATCATATTTAGGTAATTGTTATTATTACAAATTTTTTATAAATAGGTTGGTAAGTTGGGCTTTAGAGAATTTCATTTATTGTGAGACATGTTAAAAAAAGGCCAGATTTAAGAAATAAGACAATAAAGAATTTGAAAGTTACAAGAAACATAAGTAATTATGTCATTTCAATATATTGTAATATTATATATTGTTATGAAAGAAAAAAAATTAATTTTATAAATTTTATTTTTAACATTTAATACTAATTATCAAAAATAAAAGAAAATTTATAAATTTTGTTGGGCTCACTTTTTATATTTTCTATTAGATTCATGTTGGTTCAAAAATGATCTAGTGGTGGGTTCAGAATTTATTTAATTGTAATAATGATATTTACAATCCAATATATTTCTTGGTTATAAGTTTTTCTTTAACTATTTCTTATGATTCATTAAACAATAAAGATTAAACTTATCAAAAAAAAACGAAATAAAAAAATCATCTAAACAACGAGAAAATAAAACTTGGTATTTTCTAAACGCCAACGCTAAAAATTGTCCTACTTTTGAAATAATTCAACCATAAGAGGGAGAGAAAATTATTCACCTTGAAGTTCTTCCCGATACAATGATGGTTATGGACCAGCATCAGCGTGAAGACTTGAAAATTATTGAAAATAATATTTTCTTATCACTCAAGAAAATCCATTCACATCAAAGTTAAGTATTTTAACTAGTTTTATGTCACTATTATTTGTTTTTATAACACTTTATGAACTTAAAAATTGTTTGTTCTTTTTTTAATGTTATGCAAGTTCCATAAAAATTTAATTAATTGACAATAGAGATTACATTTCTTAATACTAATACTAATACTTATTAACTACGCTGATGCTATTTTCATATTTATAACTTTTTTGGTTATTTTTCATCATAAATTATAATATAAAAGATAATCTTCGTGTTTTTCACATTAGAAGGCAATAATTTAACATTTAACATTATTAAAGGGGTTCGGTGGTTAAATAGTAACGCATTCACTGTTGGTTTCAAATTAACAGTGTTGCTTCTAAAGTAAGCCGACAAACAGTAATAAAGCCTACACAGAACACATTTATAATAAAAAATCCCTCAAGTTGATATTTATGAGTGAAAGGCCCCTCAACGAATAGTTTTTCCTGTGTGCGAGATGTAAAACGGGGGGAAGGCGTAGGGCGGAGTTTAAAACAAACTTATAAAACTGGACGGGGGTGTTGGGACAATATTCAGAAGCGTGCGAATATTTTTTAATTTGTTTCGCTTGATAGGTATAGCTTATTCATAACATTTTTAATAATATATTTAGTTTATTTCAAAATTTCGTCTCTATTAATTCTAATCAATATAAAAGATAGATTTAATTTTTAGCAAAATCTTTGCGAATATTAATTCGTCTTTATTTATTACCTATTTTATTTCAATATTTTAAAACTATCTTTTCTATAAATATAAAAAGTACAATATACTTATATTAAAATTCCATGATATTTTTAAAGCTTTGAATATTTGATTGATGCCTTATATGACATTCAATCAATTCAATTTTTCAAAATATGCCCTTATGCCTTATTTATTTTTATTGTTGGGATGTGCTATCAATAATTACGTCTTACTGTGATGTCTCTACATCGGCATATTTTACTTTTAAATTAAAGTATTACTATAAAACATATTTAAAAAAATTAGCGTACCAAAATATTTAGAAAAATATAAATTTTTATAAAAAATCGTCTTGTTGAGACCTCTAATAAACCTTTTTCCATGTATTAAAAGCATAAGTCGTTACTAGTTTCCAGTAGTTGTTTCAAATTTTGTCAAATTGCAAAGCTTTATTTGGGCATACAACAAAACCCGGACATTTACTCTTAAATAAAAATTGTTGAATTTGCGTGTTCCTGTAGTCATTCCAAAGCGGGAAATCGGTTTTGACATAAACGATTTCTAGGTAGGGAGTAGATTAATCCATTAAAAACCCTATTATCGGCGCTAAAACAGTTCATAAACCGCATGCGATTAGTACACACAATCAATTTTAGGTATTTTATCTACTCCCGTGCTCAAATTCAATAATGTTGCCTTTTACAAAATTGACAGGGACAATTTTATTTATTTTTGCATTTTTTTTGCTTCGCGTTACATCCGAGGATTTGGAGTTTAAGTATCATTCTAACGAGGAGTTAGAAAGTGTTTTGAAAAAGTTTGCAGAAATTGGGGACGCGAAACTAAGGAAAAATTTATACAGCATCGGGAATTCTTCGGGAAGACCAAAAAGTAGTAAGAAAAATTATATCAATATTTATGTTGTCATAATATAGTATAAATTTATAGTAGTATCGTAATGTTGTAGAATTTAATCTATCATTTCAAAGTGTCAAAAAGTGTAGTTTTGTAATTCTTGAAACCAATTTTTTTTTTTTTGGAATTTACTCTGTACTTTTACATTTTTTATATATATTTATTATTATATTAGTTTACAAACAAAACATCCTGGTTTAAGTCTATTTAATATTTCTTTTTTTTTAGTAATTACTCTCACAGTTTTCTTTTCATTCAATACTTTTATTTTTTTCTAAATCTTGATAAGTTACGATGGTCTAATTATTCTTCTATTTACTTTTCACTAAGTCTTTTTGTTATTTTTTAAATTTTTTTTATTCTTTAGTCACTGTTTATTGCAATAAAATGCTTTGTAATTTTTCAGATTTTTTTAAGGAACTTATGGCAACCTGCTCGTTTCTTTTGTTCAATAATGCCAACAGTATATTTAAAATTATTCTTAATAGTTTTGAGACTTCGTATTTGTACACACTTTCTTAGTAACTCAGGAGGAAACCTGTTTTTTTGTACTGTTTAAAGTGTATATTTCTTTTAAAATTCAACAAACACTTAAAAATTTATTTTATCATAATAAATATAAACTTAATAACAGTAGAATATAAATATAAGATTAGCTGTGCTGATTACCCTGCTACATAGAAAGAACTATTAGAACGATTAATACAAGAATTAAAGAACATCTAAACGAGTAGAAATTGAGTTTGTAGACTAATTTTAATTTATATTTTTAAAATTTAAATTTTCTAATGTTGATCACAGAAAATTGATTTATATTAACATATATTTAACAAAAATAGGTTTTGCATACACTACTATAATTTTATAAAAAATGCACTACTAAAAAGAAATTAAACGTTACAGAGACAGAAAAATTAAATAATTTATAGAAAAATTATTTTTCAATATTGGTTCTTTAATTTATATTGTAAATAGTATTCATTTTTTATTATTTTTACATTTTTTTATACCTTATGATTGTTAATTTTTTGGGTTCAGAGAATATATAAAATGTTAAGTTAATGTGGGGTGCAACAAATTAAATAATTTTAAATAATGTTAAACGTGACACTTTTCCTTAAATAGAATTATGTGCTAATTGTCATATGAACACACATTAGTTCTTCTGCGAATGCAAATGGAAATAAAAATATTACAATAATCTTGTATTCTCTCTTCTTTACAATTCCAATAATAGTTTTTTATAAAATATATTCTTTGTTCAAATTTCTTAATAGTTCTATATCGGCTTTTTTGATATTTTGACACATAAATATACTCAATTTTATTTATATTTTTCTTCAAATCCATTATAAACTAAACTCAACAATAATGATATGAGTAATGCTTTAATCTTATTCAAAATTTGCATAGGTGTATTTTAAAATTTTAAAATAATGTTAATATCCATTGATGCGAACTAACCAAATAACATTATGTTACAATGCATTGTGTAAATTTTATTTCTAGTTAAAACAAGACGATAAAAGAATCATCATTTCGATTATTCGTGCGATTAACCTTAAAATTTTCTATTTAAATTAGTTTCGTGTTATTTAGTATGTTTAAATTAAAATTTATTCTTATTGTTCAATCCTATTTACTATAATTTGTTCCAAACAACTATATGATAATTTTGTTTTACATAATTTTATTTTTTGTATTGAATCAGATTTTCTTTATTTTGCATTATAATAATCATGTGAAATCTATCCAGCATATCAATTTTTCAAATTCATTATAAATAAAAATCCTATTACAATACATATTTTTTTAAAAGCAATACAACAAGGTCTTAATATTCTGTTTTATAATATAAATAATTTTTAACTATGTTAAACGATTTTAGAATTGTCCTGATTATGGTTTTGTAAGCTGAAACCATTAATAAAGTTTAGCAGGAATTTATTGATCGCTTATGACACAAGCACAAGAAGGAAGACAATTCGAACACTTACTGTAATTTATTGTGTGGCAATTTATTGTTACTGTTGTATTATTTTATTATTTTAATTCAATTAAAGGTCCTCAAAAATACAGATTTTAAAATTATCGTATCTTGAAAACTATTAATTATCGAAAACAAGTATGATATCTTTTTGGAATCGTCTTGAAATTTGCAATAAAATATACAGGGTGTGCCATTTAAAAAAATTGTCGATGACATCGTTACTCACAAATGGTTTACCCTGTATATTTAATTGTCTCAGGATTTTTCCTCAAAATTGTTTGTTTAACTTAAAACGAATTTATTCCATACTCTATGTAGGTACACACTGTATATTTTTTCTACGTACATGATTTTCATGAAAAAATTATTATCTTTGAAATCAAAATAAACCAAAACAACTCTTTGGAAATCAACAGAATAAACAAATTCATAGGGTTCATGGTTAAACGTCCAAAAGTGCGTAGTAATAATAAGATATTTCTATGGTGACCTAGATTATCATATGCTTATCAAAGTTATTCTAATTTCCTACCCAGACTTTTAAAAATTTAGATAAACTAATAAATAAGAAGGTAAAAATAAACAATACTTAAGAAAAAGCATTCTGAGCCAGTTTAATAAATCATTACTTTCTCCTTTTATTGTGAGTTTCGATCATAAAAGCCCCATTGATTTGTTTGGATTGATTTATTTTTAACTAATTATTTTTTTTAAATGTTATCAGTTGAATTTTGGTAGCCTGATACTTTATCGGAACTAAAATTATTCAAAATAAATGTGAAACAAAGAACATGTATGTTCATTTGGTTTGTAACTGAGATAAAAATAGTTTATTAATAGATTTGGGAGTTTACATGACTTAAACTGCATTATAGTGTAATTAAAACAATTTAAAAATTGAGTAGTTGTCAAAGATGTAAAAGGTGTGAAAAAACAAAGAAACAGAATTTTGAAGTTTCTTTTGGTGTTTAATAGAATAAAATTTAGAGATAAAAATGAGGTTTTTCGGTAAATTTGAATTAAACCAGAAAAACTTGTAATAACTTAGTATATCGTTATAGACATTAATTTCAGAAATTTTGGAGCCTAGTAAGTGCTGCTATTATTTAAAATGTAACAAACATAAATAATATACGAAAAACTTGACTGGAATAAGTTAAATTTACCGTGCTACATCCTAAATAAATTAAATAAAAAACCTTTTTAATATACAAGAATAGGAGAAAAGTGATAAAACAAAATTCAGTTTCCCAATTTTCTTTGATAACAGACGGTTTCTGGTTGCTGTTTTTTTAAACAATTTTTTTAGCAAGAGAAAATGTTCATTGCTTTTTATTTAGTGATTTTTTATTAAATAACAAACTAACAGTGTATTAGGCGTTAAATCATAGATAAATGTTGATTTGAATCCATTTATAACTTGTTTGTTCATTTTGAGACTTTTCACTACAATTAACTATGTTAATTAACAATTCTATTTTAATTATTATTAATATCAATCTGCGTTTGATACAGATTAATAATGTAGTTCAAATGTTTTTCGGCCAAGAGTTTATGAGAGAATTAATATTATATTGTTTTGATTTATGATAGTAAAGCAAATTTTTTTGTTTATTATATCTCTGTTGTTCTTTCCTATATACAGTGTGATGTATTTAAAAAACCAAAGTGACTAATAATATCAGAGAAATTGCAAATGTCAAATCTGGAATCATCGTATAACAAAATAGTCTTATCCCTAATTTTGTAGAATTCGGACTTACAATTTACGAGATAATTGGCCGTTTCCAGACTTTTGGTCCACTCTGTATATTTAACGGTTCAAAGTTGATGAGAGAATAAATGCGTATCTCGTGCTTTTTAGAATAAAATAGAGGTGCGTGGTTTAAATAATTCAATAGATTCGTTTATGTTGAATAAGCAAAAATTTTATTACAAGTTTAAGATGTTGCCAATGGCATTTTGTATTTCTTATAAATACAAATACTTTTAGTTCTTATGTATCTTATTTTGATATATTCATTAAACATCTATCACAATTATCATAGAGGTGATCCAAATAAGGAAAACAAATAAAGATATATTATTAAATAATATATTATTTTTATATACAATCGTCTAATGATTAGACACTATCAAATCTTCAATATCTTTACCACAAAATTGTTTTTAATTTATAAGGTTAAATAAATAAATGATGACTAGTTTCGGTTTATACAGCCATCTTCAAGTATAAAATTACAATGAACAAGTTATAACAAATATAAAAACGTTAAGGAAACTTACAACAAAAAATTGGATCCTAGTAACAATAATAATTTTTTGGTAAGTTGTATGCTTTTATATTTGTTATAACTTGTAATTTTATACTTGAACATGGCTGTTTAAGCCGAAACTAGTCGTAATTTATGTATTTAACCTTATGAAATTAAAAACAATTATGTGGTAAAGATATTGAAGTTTTGATTGGCTGATAATCTTAATCAACTTAATAATTAGAGAACAATATTAAATACTATTATTTATTGTTTTTAAATTAATTATAGGCATTTTTCAAAAAATCACAAGCTTATATTTACTGTTTTAGCATCAAATCTTGAAAGAGAATCAATTATTTTTTAAACAACAAAACATCTTTATTGGTCGATAGTTTTTGTGCCCCAATAATATTTGTTTAATAATTAAACGAATTTTAAAATTATTAACATAATATGAAAATTTTATTCGAATTTTCGCTTTATATGTGCCTACTCGAAATTATTTTCTTAACAAATAAAAGAAGGAAAAATGATAATTATGTTATTAAAATTCACACACGGTTTGCCTTATTTTCAATTGTTGCAGTTGCATCAGACCAAGTTTTTGGAGAAAATTTAAAATATTCGTCTATGAGTTTACCGATGAGATAATAATTATATTAAGTACTTACCAAAATAGAAAAAAATCACCGACTTCAAAAGCATTCAAAAATGATAAACAAAAAATTTTAGAATGCCGCTTTTTTTTCTAAATTGCTATTTTTATAAACATTTAGTATTCCTACTTATTGGATTTTCGTATACCATGACTAAATACTTGAAATTTATATCCCTTTATAATAATTTTTGCCCATGTATAATAATATGTCTCCACACCTAAAAGTCAATTACTGCAATATTTGGTTTGAAAGGAACGCCAACATCAATCATTTATTAGATAAGACAGTAAAGGGAAGTTCAGATGTAAATTGTTTTTTTATCCAGTAGCCAATAAAAAACCAACGGTCACGTTAGGTTCGTTTTGCAAACGTGATGGTGAATTTTTAGAGTTCGGCGAGTCAAAATTTTGAAAAACAGTAACTTAACTTTGGTTCTTGTGTTATATATTTTTGATAATAATTTTATATTGTAATATTATGCAAAGTTTTGTTATACAAAATTTAAAGAAAAAGATCAAATTTATTATTAAGTAATCATATCCTTGTAAATCATAGTAATTAAGAATATTCAAGTATTGTAAATTTATAATTTATTGAAATTTTTACCATATAAAAGTGAAATTGTAAAAATTTATTTTATAGCCTTAAAAAAAAGTTAAATGTTTTGAATTTAGTGACTTACCCCAAATGGTGATCTTTGAATTGTTTTTAAGTTTTTCCTTTGTTTGATAAAACCTTTAGAAGTATTTCATTCTCATTAATTAAATTTTTACGGAACTTGCATAACCTTAAAAAAACAATTTTTAAGTGCATAAAGTGTTACAAAAACAAAGTTAAAAATAATATTGACATAAAATTAGTTAAAATACTTAACTGTAACATGAATGGATTTTCTTCAGTCTTCTTCCCGCCAATATTTCAAAAGTAAGACAATTTTTAACGTTGGCGTTTAGACAATACTAAGTGTTATGTTTCTCCTTGTTTTGATGATCTTTTTGTATTTTTATTTTTTTTTTAAATTTCAATATTATTGTTTAATTAGTTGTAAGAACTATTAAGAGTAAAACACAAAATTTATGTACAAAAAATATTTTAGATTGTAAATCCCAGTATATACACTAAAATGAAATCTGAACCCACCTTGAGATCATTTTTGAACCAACGTAAATCTAATAGAAAATATACAGAGTGCGCCCAATATAATTTATATTTCTTTTATTCTTGATAACTGGTATTAAATGTTAAAAGAAAAATGAATTTAAATACATTTTTTTCTTTCATAACAAAATATAATACAATATTTTTATTAAAATACCACGATTTCCAAACCTTTTTAATTATCAAAAAAATAAGTGTTTATTTTCCTTTTGTAATTATTTTCATTAAAATTCAGTTATTTTATAGGTTTTTTTCGGTTTTTATAAAAACACCATATATTTTTGGTGTAAAATAAAATATAATTTATGTAAATTCAATTCAACAAGAATTTTTCAAAATTTATTTTATGTAAGATACGTTTTTTTGATTTATTAATGATGACTTATTTTGTACTGGTCTATTATTGGGATCATTTTTCTCCTATTTTCGTATATTTAGAGTTAACTCGATTAAACTACTCCACCAATGGTCTAAAATATAGAATATAAAAAGAAATCAATAACACATACTTTAGTACCATATTTTTGGTAACAGTATTTTAAATACTTCAAACGGTTTTATTTTTTAATCAGAAATAGAACCATCTCCAATATGGGTCCTGGAATTAACGGCTGCTCCAAAGGGAAAAATAGGCGTACCAAATATTAAACTGGTTGGAAATGTACATGGTACTGAACCAGCTGGAAGAGAGGTTCTTCTGCATTTTATACAGGTAAAAATAAATATTCATCATATTATTTACTTTTCACAGAGTGTCCGCGAAAATAATATATATATACAGTGAACGGCTAAATTATGAAATAAGATTTCGAAAACCGTTGAATTTTTAGGAAAATTCCGAAACAGGTCGATTTTTGTTGTAAAATACCCATGTTATAATTTACATAAATAAAAATTTTTTCCACCTAGTACAAAATAAAATAATTTAAATAGTTTAAAATGTAATGTCGGTAAATAGAGAATTAAAATACCTTTCAAATGACATGACATCCATTTCTATTTAAAAAAAATTAATGATTACGTCACTACACCCACATGGGTATTGTCATTCCTACTCTATGTAAATTATAACATGGGTATATTACAACAGAAATCGATCTGTTTCGGGATTTTCTTAAAAATTCAACGGTTTTCGAAATAATGATCTTATTCCATATTTTAGCCGTATACTACATATATATATATATATATATATATATATGGATGAGGTATAAAAACGATTGCAGAATAAAAGTATTAGTATTAGTATTTTAGATTATTCCAAATATTATTCACCGAAAACAACTAAAGCCGGCAACACCGATAACTCAGTCAAGTATAAACAATGGTTTTTAAATGTATTAAAAATAAGTTTTTATTTTAGTACACCTAGATATTTAATAATAATAGTAGTAATACACTACACGGTTCTAACAGTCTTTGGGACAGTGACATAAAACATCGCGGATTAGATAAATTAATATGATATTCTTGATTTGAATAAAATGCCACTTTTCACTGAAATATTGAAACTACTTTACCAAACAATAAACTTAAAACGATATAACGATCTGAATTATCTACAAACTAATACAATTTTATGATTCATCAGGTAGATATTTCTTGGTTACATGACACTTATTTTTATTAAAAGTGTGAGGTGTTGCCGCGTATAAATGTTTGAACAAATGTTTAAAGTGAATTTTTGTGTAAGCTAATGATGTTACAAAAAAAAAGTATTGGAATATATCGTTACAAATGACACGTTCTACATACCATTAAAAAATATGCATTATTATCTCGGACATCCTGTAAATTTATTATATGTAGTTGTATTATTTTTTTTGTAGTTTCTAATAAATCAATATGGAAAAACCGATAACATCACATGGCTTCTCGACAACACCAGAATCCACATATTACCTTGCCTTAATCCAGATGGTTTCGCTGTCGCCAAAGAAAATTTCTGCTCTGGATGCTCCTCTTGTCTTGGCATCGGAGTTAGAGATGATGATATTGTAATAACGAGCAATTTTCCCGATTATTTCCATAAGAACGAAGTTCTGGATCACGCCACGGAAACTACAGCTCTTATGAAATGGATGGAAGACGTGAAGTTCTCGCTTTCTGGAAGTTTTTTCGGAAGTTTCGTCGTTGCTATTTATCCATATTGTAACAAAAGTATGTAAGATTAGTTATTTTATTTTGGATGATGCAGATGTATAAATATTGTTTAACTGAATTAATTGTTTAAACCCTTACTTTATGGAATATATCCATAATATGTATATATTTATTCTAGACGAGACTTTCACTGAAAACCCAACTCCTGACGACGATGTTTTTCAACATTTAGCTAAAACTTATTCAAAAAACCATCCCACCATGTACAAGGGGCTAAATTGTCCAAACTCTCAGTTACAGTTTGTGGATGGCATTGTTAATGGAGCATCTTGGCACAATCATGATGGTAAGTAGGTTCAAAAAATTGTTAAGCATTTATACGGCTGGAAAATCCATTTATCTTTTTCGCGCCCAAGACTGTGTTATCTTAATGCAATTCTTAATTACTTATTATTTCTTTTCAGCCGATATGACCGATTACAACTACATTTTCAGTGGCTGCATGGAAGTCCGGTTCGAGATATCCTGCTGCAAGTATCCCAACAGCGACGAACTTGAAAATTTGTGGAACGATAATAGAAACGTAAGAAAAAGAACGTTATTTTTTAGATAAAATATAAAGCATTACTAATGGAGAAGTTTGTTACTGTTTTTTTCTCTCTTTGTGGTTAAGCAACCTTGGGTTGATGAACAAGAGATCTCTAGTTCGAGTCCCAGTCAAGGAGGTAGTTTTTTTTATTATGACCACAAGTCCTCATTCAGACCGTCATTGATTTTAAAATAGCACCGGGGAACGGTAACAAAGTCTTCACAGAACACGAAGCTAATAAATGACTTTAGTACTTGAAGGAATATCTGCTAAAAAATACAATTTAACTTGAATATCAGTGACATTACTTCCCTTACGTCATAATATGTCACTCAATACCCCTTTTACTGTTAATTTCTTCCTATTTATATCATTTTCTAGTTTTTTTGAAGTCCCAGACTTTTGCAACTTTCCAGAGTTTTGAGACATTTTTTTACTACTACTACTATTTTCTCAGGCTCTATATTGGCCATTCCCTCAAATTTGTTTTAATGATTAATAATTATTTTTTTAAAATGATTACACTGACATTTTTTTGTGAGCGTTATTTTTAAATTATTCTGTAAATTTTTAGTCTCTTGTTCAATATTGTATGCAAGCAAATCGAGGAGTCACTGGACAAATTTTGGACGTTAATACGAAACTTTCTGTTGAAGCTAACATGAAAATTGTTGACAGAGATATGACTTTCAGAAATTTTCCAAAAACTGGGGAATTTTGGAGAATTTTACTACCAGGCGATTATGTCCTAGAGGTATGTTTTTGAAAATTATTTAACACAGTTACATAAATCATTGCATTATTTTTGAACACTTTTATAATTTATATTTTTTTATATTTGCGTTATAAAAAAATATATACAAATATAATATTGAAGTTCATAGGGATCTGGGAATTACTTCTGAGTATCACGTCATTTTTTGAGATATTTCTCAACGTTTCGTCATAAGTGGCTTCTTTAGGAAGTGAGATGTGCTTGGTAACTCAACTAGGAAACCGAATAACCGAATGCAAAACACGTCAGATTTATTATTCTTTAACAATAATTTCATCCTCTGGATATTAATTGACATCTTTTTTTGCAAAAATCAGTTCTTAAAAACTTACTTTATTGTTGGTAGTTTGGTTTTATATTATTGAGTTACTCATTTTTTGATGGCATATTTAATTTTACAATAAATGTATTTTATTTACATTGTTCAAATTCTGAATTCTGATATTTTAATTAAACAGCCCAGAGGATAAATTGTGGATGAACTGAAAGTATATATAACAAGAAAATTGATGAAAATCTACAAGAAATAAAGAAAACCAAAAATAGAGGAAGATTTATTTTATAATATAAATAAACATAATTATGAAAATGGATAAAAATAAGGATAAAGTAAAAATAATTATAAATAGTAAAATTAGAACTTATTTTATAGTTTAATAAAATAATTGGATGACGAAATATGATTCAAAAAATGCATAAAAATTAGGAAGAAATAAAGAAAAAAATTGTATTAATATAAAGTAGAAAATGAATCAAATAAAGAAAAAAGAACAATGAGCTTAAGCAAAAATAAAACTGATAAAAGGTAAAATTAGAAGATTTATTTTATAAATAAAACAAATAAAAAAATATTCAAATTGGAAGATATATTTCACAATATAATGACAAAGGACAATGCACTTCAGAAAAACTAATTTAAAAAATGAATAAAAATTAGGAAGAAATAAAGAAAAATGAATTAATTTTATTAACGTAAAGTAGAAATTAAGAAAATGAATAAAAATAAAGAAAAAATAAAAACAATAGTAAATAGTAAAATTAGAAGAAGAAATAAGAAAAAAAATAGACAAAATAAAAAAATAAAAAATAAAATAAAAAATGTTTATTCAACAATAAAATTGAAATACATTAAAAATAGAAACACTACAAAACAAAAGAAATACATTAAAGATAATAACACTACAAAACAAAATATATTGTTGAAATAAACAGTAGAAACACAGAAGTGGTATATATATAAAAATTAGGAAGAAATATAGAAAAATTAATGAACTCTACTAATATAAATTAGAAATTAAGAAAATTGATATAAATAAAGAACAAATAAAAATAATAGAAAATGTTAAAATTAGAAAATTTATTTTATAATAATATACAAGAAATAAAGAAAAATAAAATAAAGAAATTCGAAAATGTATTTCATATTATAATAAACTTTGAGAAAAAACAGTTAAAGTAATGGATAAAAATTGGGAATAAATAAACGAAAATGAAGAAATTTTATTAATATAACGATAAACCAATTAATAAAATGAATACAGATCAAGAAGAAATAAAAACTATATTCAATAAGGCAAAAACTATTTTAATTTAATGAAATAATTGGATGAATTTATAGTATAAATAATTAGGAAAATGGATGATGAAAATACACAAGAAAAAAAACAAAAATAGAAAAAATGGGAGATTTATTTTAAAATAAAAGATATTTTTCTGAGATCAGCAATAATTTTTTGGATATATGCGAGGTGAATGGTGAAAATTGGTATATTTCTCCACACTTTTTCTACTGCAAACCTCATTTATACGACATTGCTGCAATCAGAAAAAAAGGAAACTTTTTATTTTCAGTAGCCATTGAATTAAAAATAATAATAGTTTTTAAAATGTGTAAAATTAAAATTAAATATCAATTTGTGATTGTTTTTCTAAACTCTTTTCAATTCTATACGATCCGGCTCGAAGGACCAAGTTGGAATAAATTAATATTAACTGAAAAAAATTATAAAACTAAAATCTTTTTATACAGATCTTAAAAAATATCTTAATATCATATAAACGATGTAAAATACCATGAGCTTGAATGGATGGTGTTGCTTATTTAATAGAAAAATTTACAACAAAGTTTATATTGGCACATTTTCCATTATAATTTGATATCACCAATTTGCAAAATATCGTAAAAACATTCATAAAGTGTGTCTATATAATTTTAAAATTTTAGGTGGAAGCAGAAGGATACTACCCCCACAAACAAAACTTCACAGTTACAGATTACGGAGACGATTTTCCAAAATTAACTAACATCACTATATTTCTTCTCAATTCAACCATTACTACAACAACCACAACTGTCACCACAATAACAACAACAACAACTGAAAAAATAACGACAACAAAAAGCTCAACACAAAATTTAACAGAAAACTTGAGCAAAGAAACTGAGGAAAATATTATCTTGAAGGAACAAATCAGGATTGTTCGACAAAATAACAACGACGATGCCTTTTGTCATAAACAAAGTTTGTACGTTATTGTTATTGTTTTGGTTTTTTTATTTTTTTTATGCTAATTAGCTCTGTGTTAAGCGATAATTTTAGTGATACAAGTGATTGGTTTATAGAGCGGAATCAAATTCATCAAATTTCTGTGATATGTAAATAGTATATTTTAATAATTTTATTCTGTATCAGAATGTAATTATAATTTATAAGAATGAATAAATAATTCAAAGATGTAGACATTTTTTCATTCCACGTGTTACACATCTTTAAAGATAAAATTGTCAATTAATAACGGAATTAGTTTTTAACTTTTAGATGTGAGAGTATATACAGAGTGGGGCATCAAATATTTTTATACAGAAGCGTATAGGCAATGGGAAATAAAAAAAAAGACGAGGGGCTTTTAAAGATAATAAATATTGTAACAGAGCCGCAACTGTAGAGCTAGTCATTTTAATTTTTTTAGGAATGTTTCAATAAATACATATATTTAAAGTTATTTCCAAATTTATAAATTCAATATAGAACATACTGGCCGGAATATTATAAATCTTAAACAGAAGGGTTCGGGGAAATATTTCAGGGTTTCAGAATGGAACAGATGTTAAGTTTCATTTTTAAAGGCATAATACTAAAAATATGAGTTGACGCTTCAAATGACATCCACACAGATGAGTTTATGATTCTAATTTCAAAATAATGGGCATATGCCGTGAACCTGATTTACAGCTGAAGGGTTTTGGGTTTTTTCCCATCAAAAAGAAAGTTGTATTTCAGAATTGTTACCCAACAAATTCTCCGAACTGAAGTATATGGTTAGTTTGTAAACGCCAAATCCTTTAATAAACCGAAAGTCATAAAAAAATCTGTGAGAACAAAAAAAACTAAAGTTCAGTTAAAAAATCTAGACAAATTCGAAGATCAGTTGTTGTTTAGTATCCGACTCGAAAAGTACTTTCGCGGTAAAGTGTCTTGTTAAATTTTGTAAGTTTTGATTTGCCTGTACTTCTTAATTAGTAATAGAGTCAACAGTTTATTAAAAAAGTCGGCGAGGTTTAATAATTATTCAAAGCATTAATCTAATCTGTTGTATTGTAAAGTCACTCGCTGTTTTTCGTTTAATTTTTATTTGTATTTTTCACCATTTCCTCGCCTAATAAATAAGTTAGAAAAATATTAGTTAATTTAATAGATATTGAGTGACCTATTAGTAAACCTATATACTGGGCGTCCCTGGCTAACGACTAATTAATCCTATGTTTATTAATTTCTTCTTTATTTTCATCTATTTTCTTTATTATCTTATATACTATTTTTCTATTTTATTTACTTCTTTATCTGTTACTTTTCTTTTTTTGATTCTTCTTGCTTCCCAGTTGGTTCTCCAACTTTACATCTCTCATCTGTATCTTCATTTTCTTACTTATTACTATTACAAATTTTTTAACTCTCTCTTCCATTTCTTCCAAATCCTTCCCTCTCTTCTTTTTGTAATCTTTCTTGTTTCCATATTCTAGTATAGTAAGAAATATTATATTATAAATATAAAGTTAAGTTGTCTCTGTATTTTTACCAGATGAATTTGTTCCGCAAATTATAAACTTTATTTCCCAAATTAGTTTCGTTTAGTTTACGCACTTTTCCTCATTTTTTTTTACCTACAAAGTTTATTTTTATATCCGAGAATCGTTTACATTAGTATCGACTATAATTTGAATATCACAAGTGGGGTTTTTTTGGTTCTATAAACAAATGGAAGAAATTAAATATCTAGTGCGTTGGTTGGTTTTCAAAAACCACAATACGAGATATAATAACTTGGTTTGTGTATATTTTATACGCGGATTAGTGCGTTTCGTGCAATTTACGCTGAAAGTCGAACATTTAATTATGGATATCTTTGTCTTATTTTTGGATTTTTGTTTAGTTTTTACCGTAGCTGCCAAACTTGAGTTCGAATATCACAGCAATGATCAATTGGAGAAAATTTTGATACAGTTCGAAGCCATTGGAAAACAAAAAATCAGAACTAGGTTGTACAAGATTGGATATTCGTCTAGATTAGGTATGAAATCATTTTATTTTTAGTTGTGCATTGGCTGTAATTTTCCACGGGCAGAACTTTAATGTCCATAAATATAGAAACTTTTTTTATTTGCCTTTAAATAGACATTAAAGTACCCGTGAACTGAACCAATCTCTTGTTGATATTTAGAGACATTTATGTTGAAGAAACAAAATTTATTTAGAATCAGTTGTTTTTCCATGATTTTATACATAATTTACATTAATTGATTATTTAAAAAAAAATTGGAGAATAGTAACATCGTAAGATTGTTTAATAAAAAAACAATTCACCCCGTTTTATTTATTGAATTTTGGAAAGAGCAGACGAAAACGAAATTGACAACTCTGAAGAAATATGTCTTTTCCTATATTTGGAAGTCCACATTTGCGTTTAAGCCAATAATTCCGATACATCCTGTATACATAGTGGTAACCTACTTATATCTGTGGTCGATATATTCATTATAATCAGAAAATATACTCATAAGTTGATATACATCAGTTGTGGAATTTCTAAGAAAATATGTAACCACAAAAAAACAATTATATACAGAAAATTATTATTTGTTTGTATCGTATATATTTATTATTAAAAACTGAAACGAGTTCTCAGTTATACTAAGAAAAATACAATAATTGACGATTTTAATCATTTGTAACTCTATCAATATGATTGATTCCACACGTTTTTGATTTAATACCATCCTTAAATCATAGTTTTCAAGTACACAAGCGTTTGAAACATTTTAATTCCAAAACAGGGAGGAATATATAAAAACATACTATAAAAATTCTGACTTTATAGACCGCCCTTTTCCTTTGTGGGTCCTGGAATTAACTGCAGCTCCTGAAAATAAAATTGGTGTTCCTAATGTCAAATTGCTGGGTAACATACATGGTAATGAAGCAGGAGGTAGAGAAATACTTCTTCATTTTATAGAGGTACAAATGAAAATATATATCTTAAACATTAAACATTAATTTGAAATAATTCTTTAGTATTTGATAGAATTATATGGAATAGATAAAATGGTAACGTGGTTACTGAATAATACAATAATCCATATTATTCCAACAATAAATCCAGATGGATTCAGTCAAGCTGGCAACAGTTGCAATGGGAGTGAAGGTAGGGTTAATTTCATTGTAATGCTCGTCAACGATGTAATACTGTAATATTTTATTTATAAGTTGTAATAATGTAGGTTTAAAAGGAATTGAGGTTTTAAAAACACCCTTGTTATCTTAAGTTCAGTTTGCTTTCTTTATACTGATTTTTTTTCTGTTTTTACTTCTCACCTTACAATATTCTCTCAAAATGTCTAGCTAAGATACTAAAAAAAACAAATGAATAAAACAAGTTTAGTTTTTAATGCTGGCTCAAAACATCAGCCAGTTATTACTCTGTTTGAAAACTAAACCTAAATTCCCAACTTAGTTTCACTTAATAACAGGATTAATAACCAAAACCTGTGAGCAAACCCACCAAATTAAATACGCAAATAAAATTCTTTTGTTTTTCTCTCCTCAGATCCCGGTAGACCTCACAGTTGCACAGATAGTGGAGGGCGGTTTCCTCCTCCCCTCCACATTTCTGGCAGTCTGGGTCCTCCGCTGCCCCAAACTAGGACAGGTGTCTTTGGAGCATGCAATGACCAGTGAGGACTCCAACTATCAACCATAGTTGCTGTTTGGTTCTTTCCAGCAGCCAACTGGTCCTTGTTGGATCCGGTCCTGCGATTGCCTTTTGGCTTGTCTACATCCTCGACTGGCTTCCCAGGCCGTCCTTAACTCCTTTTGCGTCCATTCTTCAAGTAATGAAGAGGTTTGCGCTTTACTTATTAATAATTCCTAAAGCTAACTCTTTACATTATTTATGAAAATAAATAGAAAAAAAATGACCATTGACAAATTATTCATACTAGTTAGTGTACAAGGTAGTTCTTACTCAATTTCCGACAGACGGCGAATCTGTAATCCTGGTGCCAATGGTGATTGTCTCTGTCGACTCACTGACACGAATGACAAAAAAAGGACTTTCTTTATTTTTTCCACTTTAATTATTTCTTTATCCTTTGAATTCCGCCAGTAGCTCCCGATTATTTCCTTCGTTTTTTCGTCTAGACACGGAAAGTTAAAATTCAACAATCCCTAGCCAATCACAGTAGATGGCCGAAGTAAATATTTGTTACAAAAAAAATCCAACTCAGAAACTTGACAGATTCAAAAATTTATTATATCGTCCGGGACTGGACTTTTGTTGTATTTTTTTCTTTTCGGCAACACCAAAACGATTGACTATGGTTTTTTTAATTTCCTATACTGATTTTTTGAAAAGCCCCTCCCTAAAGATTTCTGGGAATAATCTGTGACCTTAGTGGGAGTTAAATTGAAATGATCAATAAATGATAATTTGCAACATCAAAATATGTTATTCGCTAAGTACGTGTTTGGACCCTTTTGTCTGATATTGATACATCAACAAACTTATTTTGTAACTACGTGCTGTAATGATATTTAAGTATTCAGCAGTGGTATATTTATTTTTTATTTCGCACGAATCTAAAACAATTGTGAAATTTAAACTCAATTTCCTTTTACTACTTATGGGAATTATGAAATAACATTTATGTGAACCTCGATATTTTTTAAAGGGCGTTTTTTTCTGTGTGATTCAAATTTATAATATTTATTAAAGTAACGAGGAATTTAAATATAGTCAAAATACGTTTGCTTTTATAGGGAGAAAGGTCCCGTTAAAAAAAGTCGATCTCAATAGAAATTTTCCCGACTTTTTCCATTCGAGCGATGGTTTAGAACAAGTTAACGAATCTAAAGCTGTTATGAAATGGATGAAAGACACGAAATTTATTTTATCTGCCGCCTTACATGAAGGGGCCGTGGTCGCAAATTATCCTTACGACGCTCCAAACCCAAGTAAGTACAAATAATAATAGTGTCTTCCCATTTTTATAGTACATCTTTTTCTTTCTTCAACTGGGATATTGTGGCGATTATAAACTTAAAAGATAAATTATACTTACATTGAATTTCCACAGAATGTCAACGCTATTTTTTCAATATTTTTTCTCTAACCAGGTTTCGCTAAATCGCATTTTCTAAGAGTGACATAAGATTGACATATTTCTTATAAGCGTCCTTAACTTCATACCATAAACATTTCAGCCAATCATTATCAAGCAATATGTATAGTAATATTCTTCTTTTCCTAAAAATTTTTGCTAAATATT
The DNA here is from genome assembly GCA_951812935.1 of Hermaeophaga mercurialis. NCBI lineage: Eukaryota > Metazoa > Arthropoda > Insecta > Coleoptera > Chrysomelidae > Hermaeophaga > Hermaeophaga mercurialis. Next base: position 18,756,665 of record OX638361.1, on the reverse strand, counting down.
GTGTTGGTATTTAGACCAAAGGGTAATCTAAAATAATTGAACTGCCAGGTTTAATTGTTCATTCAATACTGTATACTGAGGACATTTTAGGTATTTCTTGATTTTATATTCCTCCTTTTTATTCCTTACATAAAGTACCTCCACTGTTGTTTCAATTCTGTTGTTAAGTTTAGGTTTGTGTTTAGTGTAAATGAGGTGTTTTGCATAATGTGACTTATTTGGTTGTTTTATTCTATAAGCTCGTAAGTGTTCTTTTTTCAAAATTTCTACGGGTTTGGGTAATATAGAAGAATGGCATTGCAATCAGAACAATTTAGTTTGTAAATACCAGATTTTTTTAATTTATTAATTTTGGGTTTTACATTTAATCAAAATTAACCTACATTATTTTTGCTTTAAAAGATATTGTAGAAGATGTACCAGATATAATTTTTGATAATTTGTGATGATTGTTAATAAGAGTAATTATTCACTTTATTTTATCGACAATACACAATGAAGGCATATTTATAAATTCTTGATCTTATTGTCCTTTATATTTAATGTCCAATTACAGATGATGTCCGTTATTCTAATTTACTAATATTAAAAACATTATCCAACACACTTGTAGTACATCCGGTATATTTAATATATTTAATTACAATCCATTTTATCGATATTAAATCTATGAACTACTATTTATGATAAACTTATTTTGTAGATGGTTCGTGGGGTGAAAATCTGACTCCAGATGATGACGTTTTCAGGTATTTGGCCTCTACGTATGCAAAAAATCATCCTTTGATGAGTGCTCACAAAGGTTGCTCCAGTGCTGGTAAAGATTTTAAAGATGGTATCACAAATGGAGCCGATTGGTATCCATTGGATGGTAAGCTTATACTCTTGTAAATCATTGATAAACTAAATTAGTATAGTATTTCTATTCTAAACAGCAAAATTTAAATTTTAACTTCATTCAATTTAAGTACTTGTTGATGTTAAGAACTTTATAAGGAATGGCCATTTAAATATTATTTGTACCAGGTATAATCACTTAATATCTCAGGTAGTGATGTTCAGTTGACCAAGTAAAGTCGTCTCAATCAACCTCACTTGCATTTATTAAGAATTTGATGGAGTTTCTATAGTCGTAATTCATTCCCCTTCTAAGTTCTCAGAGAGTAGCGCGTATGAGTGGTTCTTTTCTTAAGATTTTAATTTTTCTTTTTTTCAAAAATCTGGCTTTTGGAAGACCGTAGGTAAATAGTGAAATATCGCAAGATCATGAAATTCCATAAAAAAGTAATGACTTTGGCTTAGAAAAAAAATAAGCTCAAAAATATAACGTTTTGTTTATTAATAAAAACTAAAAGTGAATTATAATTATCAAATTTACGTAGATACTGAAGAGTCTACGCCCATGGATCTTCTTTGTTTGTTGGATTATTATGAGCATTTTTTTGAGGTTTGACAATTTAGAATAGAAATACTACACCACTGTGATGAATTGGACTAAACTTTATTTATTATTTTATTTAGGTGGAATGGGAGACTACAACTACAATTTCCATGGTTCTATGGAGCTAACATTAGAATTATCTTGTTGCAAGTATCCTTCAAATCTTACTAAATTATGGAATGAAAATAAGAAGGTGAGTAAAAATTGGATTTATTAGTGCTCATTAAATATTTGAATACATTCTAGTCACTTCTTCTGTATTGTATGAAAGCTAATATGGGGGTAACAGGAAGGGTGCTAGATTTTGAGACCAAACAGCCTGTGGGGGCTAAGTTAAAGGTGATTGGAAGAAATATCTATTTTGAAAATTCTAGAAAAACTGGGGAGTTTTGGAGGATACTGTTACCTAACGAATATGAAATCGAAGTAAGTCCAAAAGAGTTTATTTTATTGAGGTGGAATTGAAGGAATGGATTTAATCAATCGTGAAAGAAAAATAATTTATTGGGTTCATAAATTTGGATATGGGGAAGTAGTTTAGAAGTTATAAGAGTTTGGCAGATTATACCCTTTTATTTTGTAAATATTTTCTTTCTACAAAAGAAATATATGTTTTGTTATTTAAACTAAACGTTTATTAAATATTTGCTTTGTAATATTAATATCAAATATTTAATGAATATTAGCGATATCTTTTAAAAGTAATATTTGCTAAATAACGTACTGTAAATATTTGTTTCTTTACGTATTCCAAATATTCAAGAGCTGATATTATATGTATAAATATTTAATAAACATTTAAAAAAAAAAAAATAAATAAAAAATGAAAATTTTAATTGTATCAAAAAGTAAAAATTTAACATCCCTCCATTATTTTTGAAAGTCTCGAAAAAAAAAAGAAAAACAATTAATTTTTAATAGTTTAGATTGAAAATCGAAATTTATTAGAATATCGAGCTTAAGGTAAAATAAAACAAATGTTATAGTAAGATTCATTAAAATCTCGATTTTAAAATCAAGAGTTATCAACTTCTCGACTTCATAGTAGGGATTTAAAAAAATGATATTTTTAATGATTTTGCTTTAAAATCGAGATTTATTCAAATCTGGACTTAAAAATCAAGATTCTTTAAAATTTCGTCTTAAAATCGAAAGAAAATACGTGATTTTTTAATATTTCACATTTAAAGTCGTGATCCAGTGAAATATTGACTGAAAAAGTCGAAATTTATGAAGAAAATACGTTTTTTAATGTTTCTGATATAAAATCTAGATTTATTGAAACATCAACTTAAAAGTCAAAATTTAAAGTAAACTAGAAGATTTTTCAAATATTTTTGCAAGATTTAGTCGAGATTTCTTAAGATATCAGATTTAAAATAGAGATCTGTTGAAATATTGAATTCAAATGGTCGAGAAATATGAAGTGAAACATGGGTTTTTAAAAGTTCTGATATAAAAACTAGATTTAAAGTAAAGCAGAAGATTTTTCAAATATTTTTGCAAGATTCATTAATATCTTGACATGAAAATAAATATTTATCAAAAGTGATGATTTTACTTTACTTACTTCTTATTCAAATCTGGTTTTTGAAATCGAGATTATTTAAAACCTTGACTATAAAAATCTAAACTTTAAAGAAAAACCTGAGATTATTTTAAATTTCTGATTTCTCAAGATTTGTTTAAAGATTGAATTCAAATACTCGAGATAAATGAAGTAAAACACGATTATTTAAGATTTTTGATAAAATCGAGATTTATTGAAATATCAACTTTAAAGTCGAGATTTAAAGTAAAATAGAAGATTTTTCAAATATTTTTGCAAGATTCTTTAAAATATAAACTTTATGTATTTATTAAAGTATTGAGTTCATAATCGAGATTTATAAAAAAAACGAAATGTATTTGCTTCAATATCGATATTTATTCAAATCTGGGCTTTAAAATCTTAATTTTAAATGAAGAATTATCAAAATCATCACTTCTTAATCGAGATCTTGAAGAAAAAATTGAAAAAATTGGACTTTAAAGAAAAACGCAAGATTTTTTTAATACTCTTGATTGAAAGTCGGAATTTTCAGATATACAGTCGAGATCTATTGAAATATTGACAAAAGTTGATATATTTGAGAGTCGAGATTTGGAAGTAAAAGTCGATATTCTGGTTTAAAATTGAAATTCGATATTAAAATTTTCTTAAAGCCAGTTGGGATATATTATAAATTATGACATTTTTGAAAACACTTTAATATTAATAATCTAGCATTTTTGGTAATATTAATGGAACGGAAAATATAAATATAATATTACATAGATATATCAATCTTATCTACAGAGTGAGCCACTTACAACAGTCTACACTGATATTTGGCAGTATTTATTAGATTTTAAGAAAATGCTGACAAGTCGGTTTTTATTCCAAAGGGGACACATTTTCACGATACAGACATATGTCATATGTCAACCCCCTCTCTTCTCCAGCCTCCAGCCCCTTAATTTTAAATAGGGTATAAAAATCGACGTGTTTCTGCATTTTCTTAAAATATAATGAATACTGCCAAATATCAGTGTGGATTGTTTTGAGTGGTTCACTCTGTATAACGAATTTATCGCAACGAATATTTAACAACCATTTTTTAGAAATATTAAAATAATCCATTATATATAAAGAGTCAATTTTATTTAATTAATATTTCTTAATAACTGGGTAATAAAATTTTGAAAGAAAAAGTTTGGTTACAGGTGGAAGCCCAAGGATACTATCCCCACAGAATGAAATTTAAAGTCTACGAATTCACAGAATATCCAAAATTAACGAACTTGACGATTTTTCTTATAAACGACTCAATATCCAGTACAACCATCCCTAGTACTAGTACTACAATTGTTACTACAAGTTACTCTACAACTGTAAATGAATCAATTCCTACTACTAGAATAACATCAAGATTTAACTACGAAGAAGCCAATAATAGTGCTGAACAAAATATTATTCCGATTATTGGCGAGCTAAGAAGCGGCGTTTCAAGTATTTTTATAAATTTTGGTTCGCTGTTAGCAGCATTAATTTTTTTATTACGAATAAGTATAGCTTAAGGCGGTTTACTACAGATTATTTTTCTATATTTCTATGATAAAATTGTGAACATTTGTATATAGTGGTATAAATGTATTCGTTTTAGAATGCTGACTACTATGCAAATGTATAAACTCTGTTCAATTTTCAACAGATGGCGCAGTATGTATGAACTTTTTTAAACGGAAACCACTCAAATTTAATGGAAAACGTTTGTACTAAAATTATTGCCTTGTTTGTATCTTTATTGAATAAATATCTTAAGTGCAAAACAAACAATTTTCTTGATGGAAGATTTGGAAGGAAAGTCATAGGTTTTAGAAAGGTTTTAAGCTTTTCAAAATTATATTACAAATATTAATTTTATTAGTAAGGACATCGATACTCCTCTATTTTCTAAAATGAAACAAACATAATTGCTAAAAAAATGTCCTTTGTTTCTAATGAGTAATCTTAGTTTTTTTGAATATTGTTGTTTGATTGACTGTATTTCCGTTTGGAGAAATCCAAGTTTTCTTGTTTAAAAATGTTTGTGAATTTAAAATTTACTAGCCAATGATATAGTAAAAGCCTTTTATAGTAATTTTTATTTAATTTTGGATATATTTATACTAAAATTTATTAAAAACAACAAAAATATATGTAAAATAATATTGTGACATGGGTTCATTAATTTAATAATTATTTCATGAAGATGATATAAATAAGCCGATTGGCTAGCCGAGATTTGAGTGAAAGAATGATATAATAAGATTACAGAAATATTTCAATAAGAAATATGTTTTAAAATTGTATTTAATCCATTTGAATTTGAGTTTTTTGTAGAAAATTATTTAATTCACAAAATAGTGTCTATAGTTGGGTGTGAAATCCAAATAGTGCAAATTTTTGAGACGCTCTCTCTGAATTTTTTCACAAACAATAGACCATGCATAATTGAATTTTGTATCAAAAAGGAGAACTGTGAATTTTAATAATAATAATGTGGTACAATTAAAAATACACTGCAGTCAATGTTCATACCTTTGTAAGTGCCTTTTTCTTGTTAGTATGTGGCCAAATTTTAAAATTTTTTAAGAAAAAAAAGCTGGTTTATAAACATCCCCAATACATTTCTATAAACAATTTTAATTGCTTTTACCCCACAAATTGAACCCTCCCCTGAGAACTTTTGATTTTGATTTTCTTTGTAGTAATATCGTTTATTTATAGTTTAATGTTGAAGTTAAATTAGTTGTTTATATGCATACTACTTTTTAACTAACTAACTAATAATTTTTATTTGCATATTATTTATATTTCTGGTGTCTAACACATTTTTTCATTTTTCTTTCTATTCTTTAAAACATTTACATAAATTATACAGTATTTTATTTCCACACAATTAATAAAATAATAAAACTTCTAGTTAAAAATAAAAATTAAAATAAAATAATTACAATATATTCTTCTATATTGTTAACAAAATTATTATTATTATTTTATATTTTTGTAGCTTTCCCACTAATATTTTTATTTCTTTAATTTAATATATCGTTACCAGATTTTATTAAATCCATTTATATATTTTAGGGATTATACAAAAACAAGGATTAAATCATCAGGATAGATAATATAAAAATATACGTTTAGATAAAAAATTGTGGTAATTATAGTATTAAAATATGTATATTATACGATTTGTAAGAAGCTTCTTGTTCATTAGTTTTTATGTTCCTATTTTACAGCAATAAATCATAGTCGCTACAAACTAAAACTTACTAAAAGAATTAATATAAAATTAAACTACGGACTTAGTTAATGGCTAATTAAAAACTTTTGCACAATCAACAGTGGTTTTTGTATTATAAAGGATATCAAATGAAACATTAAAATGACTATATGTAAGTAAATATTTTTTTAAATACGTTTGTGATAACTACGCCATTGGTCTGGATCCGCCCTTGATAGAAACATTGTATCAAAAAGTAGTTCTCATTGACAGCAAATAACAATAATTCATAATAATTTTAATTTAAATATATTATATGATATTAATTTTTTTGTAATTTTAAATTGCAATAATTGCTCAGCCTGAAGCAAATTTAAATAACACCTCATATTTTATCGATTTTATCAACAAGTCGACGAACATATTGGCATAATTGCTGTAATCAAGGGCGTAGGAAGAACTTGGAAATTTGCTTGATAAAAATAGTTGAATAAGAAAAGATATTAATAACAAAAGATTCACAATATTTTGTAACATATTCGTTGGTGTTTAACAAACTTTATTTGCAATTTTTAAATATCTTCACTTTTGCGATAAAATTTCAATTGAAAAATGAAATACACATACTAAATGAATTAGTGTTAGAATTTTCATATCGTGTATTGAAAATAGTATCAATTTTTTATTATTTTTAAATTCCTTCTAGCAAGAGAGCTTGTTATTTTGGGGAATGTGGTTTTGTCAAAGGCACCTTCTAAATCAATGAAAACTCCCAAGGCGGACTCTTTGTCTATCCAAAGATTTTTCGATTCGGCCAGCCACAAATTGGAGTATGCGTTTTGGTTGGCATGTAGCGGGTTTTGGGTGATCTCTACGTCCCTTATGTATCTTTCGCACAGTCTCTCCAGGGTTTTCATAGAAAACGATGTGAGGCATATTGGTCGATACGCTTTATTAATGAAGTAATCCATCCTTCCTGGTTTGGGTATGAAGACAACTTTGACTTCCCTCCAACCTTTTGGAATTTATCTCAGGGCCAGCGACTACCTGAGCATTCCCATCAGGTGTGGCGGCATCAGTGTCTCCATACCACATTGAAGTAGGGCTGGATAAATACCATCCAATCCTGGCGATTTAAAGGGGGAGAAGCTCAAAATTGCCCATCTTATTTTATCCTCGTTCACAAACACGTTCGGCTATCTGCCACTCTTGTTCTGAGGGTTTGTGTTCGTCCTCCTCCCAGGTGGCGAGGTCTGTCTGTGACTTTGCAGTCGGGGAAGTGTGTTGACATTAGCAGTTTGAGGCTTTCCTTAAAGTTTGCAGTTTTTGTGCCATTCTCTTTGGCTAGAAGACCGATATTACTGATTTTTTGAAAGAGCCTTTTGGAGTCTGGCTGCTTATGGTAAATCTTCTATTGCCTCACAGTAGTTCCTTCATGCTTCTCTCTGTCTTTGTCTAACTATTTTTTTATACTCCCTGAGGTAAGATCTGTATATGTCCCAATCCTCTTCGATTCTTGTACGTGTTACCTTATTGAAAGATTTCCTTGCCATCTTCTTCAGTTGTTCCAGCTCTCGACACCACCACGAGTTAGTTTTCCCGTTTAGCTGGACTTGCCTGAGAGAGCTGGATTTCTTAAACGCATCGTTTATGGAGCTTTGGATACATTTAGTATACTTATCCAAGAATCTGTTGCTTTTTGGCGTTACAGCTCCACTTCCCGCAGAGCCCCTTCGAGGACGAGTTTGGACGTAGACAGCGATAAATTTATTACATATTTTATCCAGCTGTGGTCTGATATTGATTTTGAAATGTGCATGGTTACTATTAAGGTTTGACTACGTGAGTTTATAAAAGTGGGTGTGGTACCTAGATTTAAAATGCAAAGATTCTTGGTTACGATATAATCATAGAGTGATTTACCTCCGCGTTGGCAGTTTGCTTAGACGTAGTGTGGTTGCATCAGCGGCGAGGTATACAGATGATAAGATCAACGTTGATTTTTGATCTTTATCCAGGTACTCCACTTTGATCGCAGTTAGGTCTGACGTGTAGAGATTGGATAGAGGGTAGTCCTTGATTAACTAATGATAACTTTACATACATAATAGTTGACAAAAAAATAATTATAAATTAAGAAAGCTCATTCTTTCTTCTTTACAATACTAATAATAGTTTTATATACAATATATTCTTTGTTAAAATTGCTAATAGTTCTATATCAGGTTTTTTATATTTCAACACATAAATATACTCAATTTTATTTATAATTTGTTGCAAATTCCTTATAAATTCAATTCAACAATAACAGTATCATTAATGCCTTAATCTTATTCAAAATTTGTATAGCTGTATTTTAAAATTTTAAAATAATGCGCTTTGATGTGAACTAACATCATGTTACGAGTATAATTTATTGTGTAAAATGTTTTATTTTTGAGTTCAGCTTAAAACATTGTTTCATGTTTAATATCGAGTGATTATATTACAAGTTTCCCATATTCGTTTATCTCTATTCACATTCAGAAAAAATAAACAAAAAATCATTTCGATTATTCGTTCGATTAAACTTAAAATTTTCTATATAAAAGAGTTTGATGTTATTTGGTATGTTTAAATTAAAATTTATTCTTATTGTTGAATTTTAATTACTATAACTTGTATTACATCATTTTACATTTTTTTTAACTACTGTCAAATCAAAATTGCTTTATTTTGAATCATAATAATCAATTATTCAAATTCTTTAAAAAAAGTGTACAATAATTTATTTCTTTAAAAAATGTCACTATTTAAAATTTTCCTAAAATTATTTTTTTTTTAATTATTTAAAATTCTCTTTATAACACTAATAATAATTTTAGTATTTTGCTGAGACAAATTATTCATTGTCAAATGGAAACAACAGATTCGCTAAAATCGTGCTTCGATGTTACATTCTCGGTATGAATAAGGAAAATGCATAAAAGGTCAACCCATTGAAAATATATAACACAATAAATTTCCTAATTGTTATTTCTCAATAGAACTCGTACTTCCTAATGAATTTATTATTGATTGAACTATAATTAGCCTAGTTTTTCGTTAATAGGTTGGATAATGATATTTTGCATTGAAGAGATGATGAGCATCATTTAATTTGAAATCGTTAGTTCAAAAAACCAATAACGGAAAGATTCGTGAACTAAATTAATGTGCAATTTGTTTAAAAGTACGCCAGAGCCGTACTGTTCTTATTGTTTAAGTTCATATTATCTAATTTCCGAGAGTTTTCCGAACAGCAAATATTTTATCTCGGAAATCAATACCGGATTCAAAATATAAATATTTTATAAAAAGTACATGTCTTTTTTCTGAGATATAGATTGTTTTTTTTTATATTTCCCTATTGTACATGGGAGAACGTTTAGATTATTTAGGAAAAATGGGTTCAAAAAATTTCTAGCTATTATCAGCTATTATTACTGGTAGAATTGTCAATTCACTATCATTTTTCAATTCGTAAAGGTAAATGTATTATTATTCGAGATAATTAAATTTACACATAAGTAATTTTTGATACCATCTCTATAAAAAAATGTGCCTACATCTTTAATTCATCTCATTATTGAATTAAGGTTATACCTATTCTTAATGTTATTAATTTAGACTTATATTACAACATCGAAACTGAAAATTCTTTGTGTAAACTGTGAAAACCGCAAGAAATTTTTAAAATTTTGGAGCTTGACTTTGATTCTATTTCAACAACTTGAATTCTACAAGAAATTTCTGAATTCAAGAGAACATCTCAAAGTTTGTATTTTTAGGCGCTGAATTTAAAATTAAAAATTGTTACACTATGTCAAAGGGTATTAGGAGTACAGGGTGACCCAAATAAGAGTGACGGATTTTAATTGTAAATATACATTTTTTTAGTTATTTCAAAAAGATTGTGTTGGCATTAATTAATTAAATAATTTTCTTTTTAAAGATACTAGTAAAGCTTTTATTATCTCTTTTTTCAAATATATTCGTATTTTTAAATTCTTTTCTTTTACTTTTTTCTTGCTTTTATTGACATTGTTAACAATGTATTCATATATAAGATTATTTTCTATTGCAGCATGGTTTTTCTGGGTTTTTCTTCTTAAATAAAATTAGAGGAATTTCCTTTGTACTACTATTTGGTATATATATTATTTATTTATAAACGTTTGAATTTGTCTTAATTTATTTTCCTATGATTTGTGTTCATTAACATTTAAAATTCTTAAATGTTTATTTCCTTAATGTGCCTTTTTGTTTATTTATTATTTTTAATGTTTACTTACTTATTTTTAGATTCATTTCTCATTGCATGTCCTTTATCATGTCACATAGTGTTTAAAATTCACTCATTTTAAACAAGTTAAAACAATATTCAACTCACATTAGTACACCTTATACATTCTCCAAAATAATTTTATGCCTGCAATTTGTTACGTCCGCAATTTTTACTTAAACCAATCAACATTTAACTAATATAAATTGACCAATGAAAATTGCACTCTGAGTACACAATTAATCGTGAACACCCGCCAACGCCACAATGACACAGTTACTCCAGATCCAAGATCCAAAAAGAAATAGTTACTAAGAAACCACTGAGCAATGCACACACTCACTCTCCGCTCAAAAATACATTGTTTCAAGTTGTTTATTGTTTTTCGCATAATTTAAAATATAAATTGTCGCTCCAAGTTTGAGTTTGAAAGTTTAATGAACTGCGTCAACGTTTTAAAAAAACGCAGAGACCCGTCGATTTTTGATTAAAGGGGGACACTTTTTTCCGGTATTTTCGAATTCGCTGCTTACACCTCCAAACGAGGGTAACAATCACCCCAAAATATTTAAATGGCATTAGAGGTCAAGTAAGGCATCATTTTAAAGCCCTTTCAATTCTCTTTATAACAGTCTTTAAATTTTAAAATTCGGCCTGATACTTTTAAAAAATTACATTTTAAAATTTAAATTATGTACTTGTTTAGTTTTTAATAAGAATTTTTAAAATTGGAATTTTTTTCATTTTTGTCAAAATAGTGAAAATATGATACATGGGTCGTTGAGTACGCCAATGGTTTAAATGTTGATTTTCTCTTTGCATTGTTTTTGTAATTTTTTTATCACATTTGTAAAAAACAAATGGATACGATACGGATACTCAAAGAACGTGGAATTAGTGGATTCGCATATCAAAGCGAAGGTTTGTTAAATTGTGTTTTTGAAAATTAAATACCATTTACCATTTATTCCATTGCGGACAGGGTACATAATTCACTTTATTTTATGAACGATAAGTGTGTAAATGTAACGGCTCAGTTATTTAATGAAAAATATCAAGATAAACAGGTCAGTAGGAAGTATGTTCTAGAGTTAGTGAAAAAATTTCAAGAGACTGGAAATGTAGCTAATAAAAAATGAGAAAATAGACCGCCTGTAGTTAATACAGCTAGTGAAGTTGCAGTTTTGGGACATGTTCATCTAGAATTAAATGTATGGGCTGGCCTTTTTGGGTGACCGGCTGGTGGGTCCATATTTTTTACCTGGTAATTTGACTGGCGAAATGTATTTGCTGCAATTACTGGAAGATGTTATTGACCCTGCCTTGACCGATATTATTCAAAATGACCAACAGTATAGTGAAGATCATTTAATGTTTCAACAGGACGGTGCTCCTTCGCATTATGCTTTGATTGTTCGTCAGTATTTAGACCAACATTTTCCACGGCACTGGATTGGGGAGAAGAGGTAGCATTGAATGGCCTCCACGGTCACCAGATTTGTCGCCCCTTGATTTTTTTTTCTGTGGGGATACCTCAAAAGTAAAATCTACAAAACACAACCAGCCTCTTTAGAAGATTTGCGTCAAAGAATTGTCGAGGAGTGCCATCGAATCACTCCGGAAATTCTTCGGAATGTGCGAGAACGTTTCAAACAAAATCTTTATTATTGTATGGACGCGGGTGGTCATCAATTTGAACATTTAATTTAATTAAGAAGTAAGTAAACAACTAAACATAATTTAAACTTTTAAACTTTAAAATGTAATTTATTAAAAAGTATTAGAGCGAATTTTAAAATTCAAAGACTGTTGTAAAGAGAATTGAAAGGGCTTTAAAATGATGCCTTACTCGACCTCTAATGCCATTTAAATATTTTGGGGTGATTGTTACTCTCGCTTGTAGGTGTAAGCAGCGAAGTCGAAAATACCGGAAAAAAGTGTCCCCCTTTGATCAAAAATTGACGAGTCCCTGTGTTTTTCTAAAATGTTGACGCAGTTCCTGATAATGGCTGTTTCGTTTTCGTTTGGCCACCCTATATATATATATATATATATATATATATTTACAACATAAGGTTTTGGCCATGAGTTGTTTAAATTCTATAAATCGGATATTATGTCTAATCCAGTATTTTTTTTCATATCAGAGTTTACACCAGTAATTCATATATTTTTGCAATACATTAAAATTAATAGTATTTGAGATGGGAACTATCATCAAATTGCATATAAACTACAAGACACCACTTTGTAGCGAAAAGGTTAACATTCCAGAAATACAGTTTGAGCAAAATAGGTCTCGCAGCCACATTGTAAAGTACTTTCCAATAGATTTTCAATGAGATAACAGCGTTACCTATGCGATCCTACACGCAGATAATAATGATGTGGCATTCCGACTGCTAGAATATTTTGCCTCAATAGCGGACCATCCACTCCAAAAATTCTTCACTTCGTTCATTCCATTTCTCAAAATGAAGTTCCCGAAAAATTAATTTTAATCCAATTTCAAATATTTTTCGTATTATTTATGTAAATAATAATAATTTGTTATGTTTGTTAAAAAGTAATTTACTACTAATGCATATTTGTGTTTTGAATATGAGTAACATAAAAAAAAGTTTTTCAATAAAATTAAATTTCTTTTAATTATTGATCTACTCCCGTGCGTAGAATCAATGTATTTATTAATGGAGTTATTTCAGGTTGTTCAAAATTTAAAAAATTTGATTATTCTATGAACATGTCTTCCAATTTCAATTTATTAGCGTATTGACAATATCCCAAATTCCTTTAAGAAAAAACTTTCACATCTAAAGAAAAGAAATATATTTTCTATTTTTTCTTCATTAATTCCTACCATAAAAAGTCAAAGGGTTTTAGCTCTGGACTTACAGCGGTCATTGCATCTCTCTTATACTCATTCCTGCGTTTTCGTAAGAAAATCCAAACTGGATGCAGGAGTACCGTACTCAATATCCAGAGAAAGTGCTCCCAGAATTAAACCGGTTGGTCCCAAACAGAAATGATTTGTGGCTGCAGCAAGATGATGCGCCACCACACTATGCTTTCTTGGTGAGAAACTATTTGGACAACATCTTCTCCAATCGGTGGACAGGTTGAAGAGGAGCAATTGAGTGGCCACCCAAGTCGCCTGATTTAACTCCTCTCGATTTCTTTTTATGGGGATACTTGAAAAGTAAAGTGTACATAAATAGACCATAGACTATTAATGAACTCAAAGAACGGATATGCATTGAGATTGCAAAAATAATTCCGGAAGTTATAGCGGAAGTTCGAGAATAGTTCGCTGCTCGTCTTTCGCACTGTATTTTAGCTGACGGTAAACAATTTGAGCAGTAGCTTTAAATTTGGTTGTACTTAATTACAATATTTATTGTAACATTAAAAATATAATAAATCATTTTTTTGATAACATACAAAAATTAATTACTACTGATATGGGTGAATAGATGTTTAAAAGACCTTTCAATTAATGTATTGCAAGATCCACTTTTCTATTTAAAATTTTTATTAATGACGTCATCACGTTCAAAAACAAAAAGGTGATCTGAGGAAGCGCCCATTTAAAAAAAAATCGACGGGTTTCAGGATTTTCCCCTAAAATCGCCGATTTACGAAATAATGAATTTATTTCATTTGGACTATACTGTAGATCAAAAGTTCGTTTCAAATTAATTTTAAACTGAATTGATAAATTGAAATGTTGCCAAATTTTAGTTTCTATTTTCTAGAATAGAAAATTAGTATTCGAATACTTTGCTACTTCGATTACATCGATTCATATTATTACAGAGATCATCATGACAGTTATTTAAACATAACTTGTGTTAATTCGTAATTGCTGGATGATTCTAATAATAATTGCGCGTCTAATATTGAAATTAAAAACAGTTTCAGGTATAAAATATAAAAAATGAATTACGTACCTACATTACAGTTATAGAATTAATATAGAAGTTAATTATAATTTGTAAAATTGTAAACATTTATTTTTTTATTGTAATGATTACTTGTGCATAAACCTTAGCTTTACGCATTTATTACTGAATATATTATTTCTTACAAACATTTTGGACGTTAAGGCACATTAGATTTAAAATACTGGATCAATATTTCGTGCTGTATCCGATTTTAGTCCTCAAACATTAGCTACGTCATGTAGAACAAATTTGAGCCAAGAGCAGAGTGGCGCAGTGGAAGCGTGCTGGGCCCATAACCCAGAGGTCCGTGGATCGAAACCACGCTCTGCTAGAAACTTTTTTGTAAAATATCTTTTGTTACTTTGTTTATTTCCAATCATAAGATATTTGGAGTTGAATTGTACCAATCTTTGTTAACACTGATACTGATAAACCATCACATTCTCCTTCTACCATAACAATCCCTAGTAAGACAGACCTCATCATTGCAAAAACTTTACAAACATAGATTACTCAAAAATGTTACAGAAAATGACATCGGACCATAATTCAGTATAAAGGAATAGAAAATTTGCGGAAAATAATGGAAGAGGCGAGAGACTGAAACAATCGGTCCCGATCACCAATTTACAAACGAAGAAAAGTAAATAAATGAAAAAATTATATACAAACACGAAGTGAAGAAGATCATGAACAATATAATTTTCGAAATAACGGAATAAAACGACTAATAAAGACAGCGAAAGAAAAATTATGGACAGAAAGTGCAAGAAAACTGAAAAGAATATCAAAAATATTTTATATTCGTAGTACACTAAAATAACGAAAAACAACCTCGACTAAGAAATATAAAAGGTAAGTACATTAAAGCATAAAAAAAACATAATGAATATATTGTAATCATTTATTTTAATTGTGTTTTTGTTTTTAATTTTATTAACCAGAAATTTATCATCTATAGGGTTTCGTGGGCTGACGATGTTATATAATTCGTTTATTAATTTAGGTTAAATTTATTTAATATTATTATTCGTTTTTAGCGGCTAGCAAATTAAGTAAATTAATTTAATTCATTTATTATTATTTATATTTGAAACTATTAATAAATAACGATAGTTCGGTTATACCATACTTATTAGACCTGTGAGCTGTGTTGTCTAAAATAATTTTTTTGGGGTTTTTAAGTAAAATCGAATTTTAATAGACAAATGACATTTAACGGTTTATAATCGATTTCTAATAAGTATTTTCCGAATTGATTAAATAACAAATAATTCATGAAAAAGGATAATAGGTAATTATATTATAAAATAAAATAATTTGAATTTTAACAACCGTTAGTTATAAACAAATTAATATAGAAAAATTCTAACATTATTTTGTGAATCAAGAAATTATACAGAGTGAGCCACTTAAAACAGTCCATCCTGATATTGGATGATTTCTATTTTAGACCTGATGATGACCATTAATGTCGAAACTAGTTGTAAATGTTATTAAAGTGTATGTGGTAACGATTTAGGGTTTTCTTGGATTTTAAGAAAATGCTGAAATACGTCGATTTTTATTCTTTATGTTACAATGTCTAAAATACATTTTAGTTTCACATGAAAATTTTTAGAAAAAAACTTAATTTAAATTCATTGCCAGCGAAGACAAACTTTTTTGAATATTTTCACTATTGTAACAGTAGTATTTAGTAAAATTTTCACTGAATGTTGTTTTTTTTAACACTAATATTTCATATTATGGTTATAAAGTATTTTATAACAAGAAGAAAAATGTAATTACATCCCTTCTGATGGAGTAGTTTTTGGCAGTAAATACCACTGATTACGTCATAACTTTTTAAATGCGAAAGTATTAAAACAAGATAAGATTTCCTGGCCTTTTTTGCACAAAAAAGTACTCTTGATAAGTTTCCATAAATGGCACCACTTTCCAATAATTTAAACTTAAAAGTAGACGTGAAATTTGAAAATAATAACAAAAAAGTGTGTAATAAGGCAAGTAGGCTTTGAAACCGTCAATAATGGAAGGCTAGCGCATCAAGTATGCCTTGAACCCTATTTACGAATTTATATCTTGAGGTTTTTTCTTGAAAAAGTTACTCTTGATGAATCATCCGAAAATTGATTATTTTCAAGAAATTAAAACTCAAAGATTTCAAGGAAATTCAATGGACAAACAATCAAATATCCATTATTGTCGATTTCAAAGCCTACTTGTCTTATTAGACACTTTTTTGTTATTATTTGCACATCTACTTTTAAGTTTAAATTATTCGAAAATTTATGGAAACTTATCAAGAGCACTTTTTAGCGTAAAAAAGGCCAGGGAATAATAATTAGCAAATTTTTGTTTTAATACTTGTGTATTTAAAAAAATAGGTCGAAATCAATGGTATTTATCTTCAAAAACTACTCCTTAATCAGACGGGATAAAATGACTAATAACATAAAATTAAGTATCTTTATGCAAAGCTTCTATGTTTAGAATGTGAAAAAACTTTTTTTTTATAGAATTTCAGGGTCTGTATCTCCCTTATAATTGAGCTTTCGAAAAAAGTGTATATAAAAAGATACCTTTATTTTTAGGTGAACTATAATATAAGTATTGCTCGACAATTTTGGACCACATTGTATATTTTATCGTTTACATTTATAATGGATAAGTTCCACAAAGTAAAAGTATTATAACTTAGAAGACTGATAATCTTTATAAGATAATATTTCTTATTTTTTTAATCCTCAGTAATTTTTAATAGGTGACTTTCGGCTTTTAAACCGAACATTTTATCAAAAACGTAGAAAGTAGGGATCTTTAACTACTTAACATCATTGTTGGTCGGTACTTTATCACTTCCTCATTATGAACCCGGCATTCCATCGCAATTGTCGGTAGATTTGGTAATTAGAAAACGGCGCCATGACAGGTACCAAACGCAGCGGGAACAAAATACTAAAATCTATGGGGGTTTTCAACAATTCGGCTTCAAGGACCACCTACAATATAAAGTTGTAAACAACTTCAAATTCAAAAAAAAAAGATAGTCCTGCAATATAGACGTCTCTGTTACGTCGTAAAAATTATGAGAGATTGTTATTTAGAAGCATTCTCTAGAGATAAAACAATTGTCATAAGAATACTTGAAAGCATTGAAAAACCGTGGAAATTTAAAATGAGTATAGTTTATCTTTTACAATTTATAACAATGAAAAAGCTCTAACAAGACACAAATTAGTTAATTAGTTTTAAATATATTTTGTTACAAAATAAGAAATATTTTAAATTCTCATACTTTTAGTGAAATAATACTTCATTTTTAAAATCCAAATTTTATTTCATGATTTCTAATTAAATTTATGAACTATGCCAAAATATAAATTCAATAGAGTTTTTGACATAAATTTTATATTTAAATTACCTTTAATTTAATACATAAAAATAAGTCAACTTAATATTCATTAAATTCATTAAATTCTGACTACAAATTCACTTTCTAATTTATAATTTGGAATCTTTAAGTGTATTTGTAGGTTTAAACTTAAGGTTTATCTAACCTACTACAAAAAAAAATTGATCTTTAGCAACATTTTTTGAAATTTTGGAAAATCTGGATTTATTGAAATAATTTGTATAAAATACTCGGAAAAATCTAATAATTAATTATTAGATATAAATTGTTTTAAATATTCTTTAAAAATCTTTTAGAGTACTACAACTAATTAAGTTGGATTGTATAGTTGTAATCTTATTAATTTTTTATATAGTTTCTGCGTTTTTATAATGAATTTTTCGATCCAAATAGCGATTTATATTAAAAAAAACTGCACGTTCAAATTTTTTTAAATCAATACAGAAATCTGATTTTTCAGTTTACTTTTGTAACAAAAATTAAAATGATTGAAATAACAGTCTTCTTGTAAATGTAAAATTTTTTCCCGTGTATTTCATACAAATTATTTTTTTTCTTCGTAAATAATAAATTCAGATTTACCAAAATTTCAAAAAATGATAATTTAACAATCCAGCCATAATTTTTTTTAAATATTTGAACGTCTATTTTTTTTTAGTACTAGGGTTAGATAAACCTAAAGAAAACAGATCACATTTTTTTTAATTTTTAAGTTCTATCTAAACTTCTTTTACAATATTTATAATTATTTTTGTCACTCATTTCCATTAACATTATTTCTAAAATATCTTATTATAAATGGAAAATGTAACACGTAGCTAATCTTGTGGTTATTATTAGTCCATTTCTACTCGTTATTAATCTACATTTTTGAAACCATGAATACTCTATTAACTATTTATAATGATTTATACATTTTTAGTCGAATTTATTCAATGGTACCACTCCCGTGTTTGCGGAAATAATCAATTTCTATATCATTGGTCCAATTGCATCATAAATCCATGTTAAAATTTAAATATAAACGCTTGGAATTATCAAAAATTGCATTATTATTCCGCCACCGCTCAAACGAAATTACAATTATACCAATAAGACAACAGACACTAGAAAAACATAATAAAAAAAGTCATAAAAATTTTAGCTATGGAACAGCAGAGATTGTCGAATGAATAAAACATCAGAATGTATTTGAATAATATGTATTTAGCAATCAATTAGGCGAAATATTCTTGCAGCCAGAATGCCACTTCGAAAAGTGACCATACACGATTAATCATCAACGATCCGCTCATTAAATTATCATTAATACAGAATTTTTAATCAAATGGGTTGTTGTTGCCATATGTCAGTGTGCATTAATAAAAGAAAACTGGGGGGGAAATAACAATAATATTAACAATAATAATAATAATTTTAAATAATTTCCTCGGTATTATACAGGGTGTTTCATTAGGAAAGGGCCTAACTTTAACTGTATATGGACGTTACTTTGGTGGTATCCAATAAGCTATATTTAATTGGACTTTTACCCTTTATAACTGAGGTATAGGGTGTTTTATCAATTTGACCTATTTCTTTCAGAGCTTATAACTTCCGAATTACTCTGTATATTATTTTGATATTTGATACGCATAATATCATTACCTGGAAAATTTGCCCAAAGTATTACCAAAACGAAAATCCAGGAACCGCTTAACAAAAGATTTAAAAATTCGTCCCTCCGAAAAACAACAACCACCTTCTTTCTTTTAAATTGCTTATTATAATTCAAAAGAGCAGAATTTACGCATCTATTTTCTATTTTCCCTCAAACAATTGTATTACCAAAATTTTCATTTAAAATTATAATTTATGAGCGTTTTGGGGGTTACGAAATGGTATCGCAGAGATTTTGTTAATTTTTTAGTTCAAATAAAATTACTTAACTTATCTAGAGAAGCATCCCAAAAATTGAATTGAGTTTGTATTCTTACAAATACACACCACTGGAAAATGTAGCTACAGGGGTGTACTTAGTACATAACCATTCAATGTACTTGCTGCTTCCGATGGCTATAAAAATACTTATTTCCACCCTACACCGTGTGGTATATAAAATAAGTATTTTGATAAACTAGACAAGTATGGAATAACATAATAAAACAAATACTCAGATAAAGGTTAGATACATAAAACTCAATTAATAAGCAAAAGAAGAAAGAATCTCGAAATATCAGCAACTATTTTATAATGTTAGACTGGTACTTTAATTATTTTATTTTTACATCATCCAACATTTGTTTTTAATATTTGTTAATATAAAAAGTAATAAATCTTTTTATTATAAAATAAACCATTACATTTTTTAATTTTATATCAACACATATTAAGCAGATAAACGATGCACACATAATTTTTAATTCGTTAATTTCCGTCTGGTTCATAAGCTACTGACCTCTAATTTTTTCCCAGCCTCTTCCTTCCTCAAAGGTACTGAATTCCCAATAGTTCAATAACCATTTAATGGATACAAAAAAAATGGCGCGCAATTTGCAATCGCAATAGATCTCATCATATCCGAATAAATCAGAGAATGGAAACGGCACTGATTAGTAATTAAAACAATTAGTATTGACTAACAGATGGCAATACGCGGGGTGTATCAGAAGTACTTTAATATGTTAAAACTATTTTGTTCTGAATATAAATGTAAAGAATATAATATGCTTGTCTTAAAAATTCCATGATTTTCTAAATTTTTGTAAATATTTTTATGAAAATTGTCATTGTCAGATAAGATTATGAGAAATTGACAGGAATTTCATATACAGACTTCATTTTGTATTATAAATGTTCTAACCAATAATATTCTTCTTCTAAAATATTTTTCTTATATCATGTATTTAATAAAATGTAATCTAAAAATGGTGAACTATTTCGAATTCTTACAAAAATCAAGTTCTTGATTCTTATCGTACATATGAAGGATTTCCATTGTTGTTTCTCATTTCAATGAGATGTTTTGCGTAATGTGACTTACCTGGTTGTTTTAATATATAAGCTCTTAAGTGTTCACTATATCTAATTTCAAAATTTCTTAGAGTCTGCTCAATGTACATAGCATTACAATTTGTGCAATTTAACTTATAAATACCTTTTTTTTTTCATTTAGGAAGTTTGGTTTTTACATTCGTTAAAAATAAATTTACATTTTTCTTTACTTTAAAAGATATTACTGAAGATGTTGCTCAAGTTTAGTTTTAAAGGAAAAAATTATGGAAATGTTTCCTTAAATTTTAACGGTAAATTTTATTTTTGGATGTTAAAGAAATTAGAGTACAATTTTGGAAGGAAATATTCGAACTAAACATTTTTTGTTACAAATTATCCATAAAAATATTTGCCAGAATTGGTGATATTGGACCTAGTAGTAATTTTTTAATTTGAATATTAAATTTATCACCAAAAATAAAGCAATTTTGACTGTTATATAAATTAAACAAGTTTATAATTTCTATAATTAAAACTTGGTTTTTTTTCTTTTAAGAATTTAGGTACCATCAATATACATTCAGATGGAGGAATTTTTAAAAACAACACTACTAGCATCAAATCAAACTAATTATTGTGATTTCTTTTAATCTACGCGTATTAAGATTTTGAATCCGTTCTGAAGAGTTTTTAACCGAATATTTTGATATGAAACCGTAATTAGTTAAAGCCTTATTGATCATTTCTGCTAATTTATTATTGGGTTTATTGACATAGGAAATTGGAGTTCTAATTGGTTCTGTATCTTTATGTAATTTAACCGTACTATATAATTTTAGTACTTGAGGGATTTATTTGAATTTTATGGTTTTTTCATAGTAGTTAAAAAGGATATTTCATAAACCTAACTGCTTCCCTAAAATTATCTAAAAATTTTTAGTTGGATCTCTTTCTTTTGATTTGTATAGATTTCTTTATACATTCTTTAGTTTCATTAACTAGATATTTTTTAACTTTTTCCTAGACTCAACTTCATATTTTTTTATCTTTTTTAACTTTATTTTTATTAATTATTTATAAATCATATTTCTAGGCAATTCTGAATATTTATTTTATATGCTTTTTTCTTTTAAGATTTCTAAGTAACAACCATATCTCATAAAAGCATAATTTTTGATACATATTTTATTTTATGTTATTGTATAAAATAATTTAATTTTAATTGCCTAAATTTAATAATTTATAAATTAATTTTTTATCTTTAAATATCGTCTTAGGTAATTTTCTACAATAAATGATATTTTTTTTAA
Organism: Hermaeophaga mercurialis; assembly: GCA_951812935.1. Classification (NCBI taxonomy): domain Eukaryota; kingdom Metazoa; phylum Arthropoda; class Insecta; order Coleoptera; family Chrysomelidae; genus Hermaeophaga; species Hermaeophaga mercurialis. The sequence continues at coordinate 18,734,486 of OX638361.1, read as the reverse complement.
TCGAAACTAGGAACCACTTTTATATTAAACATTAAATAAAAAAAATAGGTGGTAAGATTTTAAATGATCTCCCCTCTTTAAGTACAAAGTAAGGGTAGAAACAATCGTAATGATAAAACAAATTTGTTGATTGGGTTAGCTCGTTCTGTTAATTCTGCGGCTTCTGCTTCTTTTTGATTAACTTTATCACTAGCAAACACCATGATAAAAAATGGTACAGAAGTATCACAGTAAAAAACAGAGAACAACTACAACGAAAATAAAGAAGAAAGAAAGAAAACAAGTTAGAAAAAGATAGTATAAATAACCAATAGTTATTCTATATATTTTTGAAAAATTTAAGAAATAATAAAAAAGTTGAAAATGTGATCATTAAAAATGAACTAGAAGAATTATTGACAAGTGAAACGGAAATCATGGAACGATGGAGAAAATACTATCAGAAATGACTAAACGAAGGGTTAGATACAGAAAAGGGGATAGAAAATGATGAAACTAATGACCAGCCAGCTGAGAATACGGATAATGATAGCATAAAATTTGAAGAACTGATAGAGGCCATAAGAAATCTAAAGAACGGAAAAGCTCCAGGGAATGAGAAAATTACGGCAGAAATGGTTAAAAATGTAGGGGAAGAAGGAGCTAGATTATTGCTAATAATTAGCAATAAAGTATGGAAAGAGGAACAAATACCAAGAGATTGGGAAATAGGATTAATATTACAGATATTCAAGAAGGGTGACAATAGAAATTGCAATAATTACAGAGGCATAACATTAGTTAGTACAATAGGGAAGATAATCGAACAAATAATAGAAAAAAGATTGAGGAAGCCAATTGAAAGAACGTTTGCAGAAGAACAGAGTGGATTCCGTAAGGCAAGAATTACTCAAGATCATATTTTTACCATAAATGAAATTATAAACAGAAAGATAGCAAGATCGAAATTAATGTATTTAGGATTTATAGATATGGAAAAAGCCTTTGACAAAGTCCCAAGAAACAGAAAAGGGTGAAGTTTGAAGAAAACAGGAGTAAACTATAAGTTGGTTATAGTCATGAGATGTCTATAAAAATAAACTAAAAATATTGTAATTAGCAAAAACAGGAAATCATAAATATTCACCACAAGACAAGGAGTACGACAAGGTGGAAGATTAAGTCCTCTTTTTTTTATAACATTTATAGATCAACTAATAAAAGAAACTAAACAAAAAACAAAATCATTACATATTGTTTATAGAAAGTTTGAAAGAATAGACGTTGCAGATTGTGCATTTGCTGATGATATAGTAATTATTTCTGTAAGCGAAAAAGACCTAGAAGATAACATAAAACTTTGAAACAAATTGCTGACTAAAAATGGGATGACTGTGAATAAATCCGAAACCAAAAGTATGGCTGTAGCAACAGAAAAAATAGAAATGAAAAGATTCTTGGAAGAGAAAAAATAGAACAAGTTGACAGTTTTGAATTTTTAGGAACAACGCTAGTAGAAAACGGAAGTCAGGAAGGAGAAATTAATAAAAGAATTGAAAAAGTAAACAAATGCAATGTAAAAATGCTTAATAAACGAAAAATAAGTGACAAAACAAACTAAAATGAAAGTATACAAAACTATCTACAGACTCATTCTTACCTTCGATTGTGAATCGTGGGTGTTAACCAAAAGAGAAAAAAGCAAATTAGGAGCAGCGAAAATGAGATTTCTAAGAAGAGTATATGGATGCAGTAGATTGGCTAAAGTAAAAAATGTAATAATTAGAAAATATAGAACATTTTATAGAGCAAAGGCAGCTAGGATGGTGGGGATGAGTAGTAATATACTTGTTAAAAGATTCTGGGAATCTAAAACTAAAGGAAAAAAGAAGAGGGAAGGCCTAAGGAACGGGTGATAGCATGATGGGAAAAATCTTAAAGAAGAGAGGCAAAACGTGGACAGAAGCAAACATACTTGCACCATGTGGAAAAGAATGGAAACATTTTACTAAGAATAAGAATTAGTACTTAATTATAATTATTTAATTATAGTGTGTCTATTTTGTTTAAATTCATAGTTTATATTAGTACCCTACAACCTTTTTGGGTATAAAAGGGATTTGATTATATATATTTATCGCTGCAATGGTGCATTAGTCTCGATTTTATTATTACCAAATAATTTTTTTTGAATTCTAAATGGTGACTGGTATAAATCGTATAATTTTCTTTGAGAATTTTCTTTAACCCTTAAGAGAAACCTCGCTTTTGAGTAACGCAGTATCAGCGTTCTGTCCCTATCTGTAATCAAACCGCTGTATTTTCCTGTTAGTTTCTGTTTTTGTGATTCGATTCTTTTTACATCAATTTATAAATTGTACTTTAATCCTTGAAGAACCCTTGTAGCATAAAAATAATCCATCATTCAAGCCGTACTACCAACTAACCTTAAAAAACCATTCGGCACGATTTACAATCACCGGCAAAGTTAATTTTATTTGCAGCCGATGCAAAATCGACTATTAATTTCGTATAAATTCATTTTAAAGCCATCCGATTGGAGTTTAAACGGTTCTGAACAGGGCCGTAATTTTTAGGTTTTTTCATTAACGCTGTTTCAGTGATGGATACTTTAACGGTCACTGCGAGGATTAGTTTTTTTGTAGAGAGGATTTATTGAAGAGAAGAACGTTTATTGGAAATTTATAGTGGGCATACTTTTTTAACGGATGGGATTTTTGTTATATTTTGACATTAGGGAAGTGGGTAAGCACACAAATCGATTAACAATAAAAAATGTTGAGGATTTGTAAAAAAAGGTTTCTTTTGAACCTTAAGATATCTACCGTATAAGTTTCACCCGTTTCTCGCTATTCACATGACTTTTTTACAATCTCTCCATGACTTTCTATTTATTTTTACCTGAATCCCAGGTTTTTTTAAATTTACTTAATTTATTCCATTCTTTTCTTCGGTCTTACCTTTTCAATTACTTTGGCTTCCCATAGCTTTAAGCATTTATTTGATTTGTTTTACTTATATCTTTGTCTCACTATTCTTATTAACATTTCAAATTTAAAGAATTTTGTAACAAATTTTGTGATATGAAATACCCAATGATGGTTGTACCAATTCTTCTAGTACAATCCTGTTCCTAATAGCACATACGATTCTTAAACGACACAACTTAAAAAAAAATTGAAGATGCAATAGTGTCCATATTGTTAGAATATATATTTTGTATCCCATGGTAAATTCATTAGTTTAACATAAAGTTACTGTAAATGGGAACATTTCTAAAAATGGTGAGGGTATTGTGGGAAAATCCTAGCTTAAGAATATTTTAAATGTTTGTTGGTTAATTTTTTTTTTATTGTATAATACAAAATACCCGACGGATTCCCTTTAACTTTAAAATGAAGTTTTGCTGCGTTTTCAATAGAGTAAAATTATATGAAAATGACAGACAAAAGCTTTGATATAAAAAATGGGTGCCACTTTGTTTCTAGAAAGAATCACGTGATAAATTGTTTTAAAAATAAAATTGTTTCAACTCTTACTTTGTGGAATTTATCCATAATAAATATAAAAAGATAAATTATACTTATCTGAATTTCCACAGTATTACAAAGGTTTTTAAGATTCTATTTTCTCGACCAGCTTTTGACTGTTAGCATTGTCAAGAGTGACATAAGATTGACAAACTTCTTATAAGCGTAAGTAACTTGTACAATAATATTCTTCTTTTCCTAAAAATTTTTTGGTTATTGTTATATGGGTATTTAGTCCAAAAGGTAATCAAAAATCATTGAACTTCGCAGGTTTAATTGTTCATTCAATACTATATACTGAGGGCATTTTGAGTATTTCTTTATTTCATATTCCTCTAAAAAATCATGTTCTTCTTTCGTGACATTTATATGAAGTACTTCCATTTTTGTTTCGATTGTTTTGTTCAGTGTAGGTTTGTGTTTAGTATCAATGAGGTGGTAATCTATAAGATCGTAAGTGTTCACTGTACCTTAGTTCAAAATTTCTAAGGATCTGGCCAAGATAGACAGCATTACAACCCGGCCAATTTAGTTTGTAAATACCTGATTTTTTTAATATATTAATTTTGACTTTTGGTACACGCTGTATATTCTACAATTTGGTGTTGATATCTAATTATTTCATTTTATTTCTGTTCATTCCTTTTTTTTTCAAAAAGTTGGCAAATCTTCTAAATAATGTATAGCTATATATATGTTTACTTGTTAATTATCCTCTTTTTCTTATTTTTGTAGCTTCGAATATTTATTTGTTTTTCTTTACCATTAACAATTAGAGATTAAATTATCTACCAGCTTGTTAAGCTGATTCATGTTAGTTTTTAGAAATTAGATAGTAGTTTTTTTAATAAAGAATATTTATATAAATATAACAAACATCTGTTAAGTATAATAACAATAGGCGACAGACATACACTCATCATATGGTCATGATTCATATAGTTTCACGGGATAGACTTCTGATTCATTTGACCAATAAATTGCTACTGTCTGGTTCCGCTTTATCCCACTGATCAGCCGCTTCCTCATTTTAAATTTTGGTCAGGTTCATTAGAAATTGAGTATTTACTTTATGCCAAATATTTCATTTCAGATAATTTCAAGTGACCAAGTACAAATGATATTGTAATTAAAAAGAAATACAAATATATGTGCATCGAAATTAACTTGCGGTTTTCTGCATTAAATTTTTTTTTTTAAAGTTTAACCTTATCCAATAAATCGTACATACATGTGCTAAGTAGCTGAATCCTATGCACGGAACAAAATTACACGGCCTGTATAAATTATTAAAAGTATAATTCGTCCGAAAAAATGTTAGTATAGTTGAAAAATAAATAAGTTGGTTAGATATAACCAATTGGAAGAGTTCATTAAAATAAAAAAATGATTTCTTTTATATGCTCATTAAAAACGAATAAATATGAAAAAGATGACTTATCTGAATTTCCACAGTTTTCGAAAGCGTTTTAAAAATGTATTCTAATCTGACCCAGTTTTGATATCTGACATACCATTTTCCAAAATTGACAAGAAGCTTGACAGATCTTTTAAGAGTAAATCATTTCATTTCACAACCAATCATTATTAAGCAATAATTTTATTCTTTTACTAAAAATATATTTTTGGTTAGTATTATTTAGTTCAAAAGGTGATCTAAGATAACTGAACTTTCCAGGTTTAGTGTGCAGTGCCAGAAGCGGAATATTATTCCCAAATACATAAAATATTTAAAATGGTGCTATTTATGGAAACGTACTAAAAGTACTTTTTTGCTTAAAAAAGACCAGGGAATGTTAATTATAAAAATTTTATTACTATATTATATTATATTTTAAAGACTTTCGTATTTCAAAAAATATATGCAAAGCTTCTATGTCTAGAATTTGATTTTTTTTCTAAGTAATTTTCAAGATTTTTAAAAAACACCATTTTTTTATACAATTTTAAAAAAGTGTATATAAAAGATATCTCTACTTATAGGTGAACTATCACCCCCAGAAGTATTGATGCACAATTTTGGACCACCCTGTATATACCATTTTTAACCTAAAGAAGTACAACGCATACTTAATTTAAATTTTTCTGTCAATATTAAAAACCATTTTAAAATTCTATGTACAGAGTACTGATTTGTTGTAATCAAAAAAATATTTTTTTTTATCCTATCCTATACTTATTTTATTTATAAATTATATTTAGGAGATATACTGGTTGGTTCGCTTATTAGGACCATAAACAGAAATAAGCAAAATTGACAACACACCTTGTATATCTGTTACAATTATGGTGAAATCAATTTACCATATACAGTGTAATTTATAATTCGGTACCAAGCTTAATCCATTGCTTGCTCCCAAAAAAAAATAATTATGTTGCTAATATACTTGTATCCAAAAATCCGCTATTAAAATTAATTAATTAAAAAATAAAAATCGTTTTTTGCTGTAAAACCAAAACCGTTTTTAAATATATAAAATAAAATCCAATCGAACTCTCCTGATAATTTTTTATAATTTTAATACACTTTGATTCTCCATTTAATTCCATTGGATAACTTTTAACTAAAAAAAACAGTTTAAGTTATTTAACAAGAAGTAAGTTATTTTGAAAGAGTTCATTTATAAATCAATTAATATTTAAAAACGTTAGAAAAAAAATGTATTAGAATATTTTGTTGCAAATGAGACGTTCTACATATCAATTAAAATTACGCATTATTTACGCGGACACCTTCTATAATGTTAAATAATAAAATTATGATAATTTATTGTTTTTTTATTAGAAAAACTAAAATTTCTCTAAAAACCTTGAATTTGTGTATGGGGAATGAGTAACAAAAATGTAAGAATAACAATAGCATTTAAAAATACAGGGTGATCCGTTGTAAAAATTTGGGAAAATATTATTGTATTCGTATTTTGACTAACTCCATGTACAACCAAATCAATAATAACAAATCACAATAAATATAGAATAGTTTTTTAATTAATCGGTTTCAACTATTCAGGACATCGAAGTTATTTCTTTTTTTTTATGAAATTAGTCAAAACTTTTAAAATACTCTGTTTAACCCACTACATCTTTGTATTCTTGTAACGAAGACATAAAAAATGTATATTTGAAATCAAATATTAATAATGTCATGACGGTTTGAAACAACCTATACATTTGCAACTTATCTTAAAATGTAAACCAGCTAAAAACTTACTATTTTATTAAATAGAATATTAGATATTATCATATCACTCTGTATAAAACTGGACCCTATTCGTAGGTATCCCTTGTTTACCCTGTATATAAATATAATTGACATAAATTTAAAATCGATTTTAAAATGGGTCATTAGTACCATAAAAATAATGACTATATCGGTTTTGCATTAGCATAGAAATATAATTTTGGTAAAACGCCATTAAAATAAAGCATTTACGTTAACTGTGTTTTGACACTTACGTTAAATATATTAATGATGTTATTAACGATGTACTTAAAAAATAGTACGTCGTAAATAAGTCGTACTAGAGTGTCTATGACGTGATTAAGATATAAAAAGTGACCAATGTATATCGTAGATTTGGTTTTCGACAAATTAGATTCAAACAAAACATCAATTAACAAGTTATTAATTCTTTAATCTTTATTTATGTAATTAATGGAGAACATTTTTGGCCCACTGAAACAATTTTTGCCTACATCTTCAAGACATTTATTTTTAAATATAATTAGTTAATCTGTTACATTTTTTAAAAAAGAAAATGCAATAGTGCTTTCATTAAAATTGAGTATTTTTAGAACACGGTACACACTAATACACTGTGTTCATTTAAAAACGATTCACTCTCAATATCTTGAAAATGCATTACAATAAACAAAAAAGCCGAGACACGTAAATTTCTAAATAGTGGGGTACGTTTTTCTAAAATATCCTCAACTGTCATATGTCATTCCATTCCCAATACAATTTAAATAGGTCTAATATGGTAATTTTATGGGTAGTTCAGTAATGAGATTATTTTTTGTTTTCTTATTGATTTGAGTGCTCTCTTGCGGGAAGAAAAACGCAAAATCATTACCACATAATAATTTCATGTATACATAGAAAGTACTAGTTTCGACCTCACAGGGTCATCTTCAGGTCTACAGCGAACAAATTAAAAAAAGCATTTTAAGCGTAACACTCAATAAACTTACCTAGTTACAATGAGTAAAAACAGCAGAATTAAATAATTAAAGTTAAACTAAGAGGACATGTGGTATTAATAAATAAAATAGAGAAAAATTAAGAAAATTTAACAATAATATGCGGTAACATTAAGATCAAAATTTAATAGTAGTTAATTAATATACTTCAAAAGAAAAGAACACGAAGTGAGTGAACACTTTTAGTGCAAGTATGCAACTCAGAAACAACAGGACAATATTGAAAATTGCAAAAATAAATGTAAGGAAACACTCCCCACATGAGGAAGTGGAAATAAAAGGGCCAAAGGCTCAAATATAAAACTAACTTAAGAAGAGACACCCAATTCAGAGTAGAAAACAGTGTTGCCACACGTTTGACAACCAATAAAAAAGGAAGGTACCTGTATATGCATAACAAATTCCCACATACGAAAGTGAAATAAATGAGGAAAAAGAGGAATCAGAGTAGCAAAAGGCAGCCAAACACGTCTGGTATCCAATTAAAAAGGAAGAGACGTGTTCCGGCACAATCATCGAGCCATTACATGGGCGAATGGCCAATGATATTGGAAATTAGGATAAGACTTCCCGAAAAGGAGCGAATCAAGTAAACCCACTATAAATTGGAAAAAAATAATTTTTTTATGTTTGTTATTGTAGACCTGAGGATGACTATGTGTAGTAAAGAAACTAGTCGTTGGATGAAACTTAAGAATTCTTCTAAGCTTTACTCCATAAACGGGCTTAATTCGCTTTATGAAGGACCAGGGCTTTTGAGACCAAAGTAAAGATGACAAACCAATTGCACTTGTTTTGGGTTTATTGTAATTTCAATTACAGGGTTACTTACTGCTTTTATACTACGACAATTCTTATTAGTATTAATATTAAATTGTGCACAATTCAAAAATTTAAGTTGTTTTATGAAATACGATGACTTTTCTTGAAAATTAATTTTGACACACAAAATTTATAATCTCATGTTCCTTGAAAATCTTACTATAGATTTATATTTACCAATAGATGGAGGGATTGGAGGTAATTCAAAAAAAACTATTTTGTTGTTGAGTTCTCTCTGTTGGAATTACAATTTCCAACAGTCGTCTCTATTTATACATTAACTTATTATTTTGAGTTTTTTTTTGTTAATTCCTTATACCACATTTGAGCCCAATGGATAACCTTCTTTATGTTATTTTAGTTGTATGCGATTAAAATTATATTAATTTAATCTTAACTTTAATACTAGCAATCTTATGTTACACTTATGCTTATTTACCTTTTTACATTTTATTATGTTATGCACTGAATTATTAATGAAATTAGCCTTCAAATGAAGTGTCACGCGTTGGAATGCGTAACACTTTTTATTCCCGCAAGAGGGCGCTGAATCACATTTCTGAAATTCTCATAAAATTATCTTTTTCAATTGTATTATACTTAGTATTTTCTCCATTTAAATTGAGTTCAGAATATGTTAGAAAAATGTCCCCCTTAATTTAGAAATTAACGTGTCTCGGTTTTTCTGTATATTGTAATGCATTTTTAAGATATTGAGGGTGGACCGTTTTTAAATGAACCCAGTGTATTAAGTTGCACATGCTTTTGATATTCTTTTGGTTGGAATAGTTTGCCAACTTCTTGTGTCGAATGCTTTTGAAATTATGTTCTAATTACAATTCTGGTAAAAACTATTTTAACTCTTTTTTAGTGTAATAACAATGATAATATTTCGTTTAGCAAAACCCCATTTGCTTAACTATGCAGAAATTCAAGCACGCATAATAAATTATGAAAAGTCTCGAATTATTCCGTATTCCGATCCCGCCCAGTTAGTTCCCTCGTACTATTAAAATTCCACAAATCCTTTTTATTTTTGTTTCTCTGACCACGTCGTCCTTACATTTGTTCGTTTTAAAATCGTTATCCTTTTTTGGTAGTGAAGACCCGATCTTCCATTCATTCAATTCAATTCAGTGGCGGTTCGCTTGCTGCAATGGTTTGTGCTACTAGAAATTAAGTCTTAATTAAAGGTTTTTTCAAAAAGTCTCCAACATGGTAAACAATTAAAATTAATTTAGTTATGTTTGACAGTATTGGTATTTTTTCCTTTTTTTGTAGCACTTCATACAACATTTTAATCGGGGTTGTTTTCATATCAAAATGAATAGATCTCTCAGTTACTTTATGCAAATCAGTTTATTTTTAAAATTTAACAAATGTCCAGAATTTTATTGACTTATTAAACTCAAGATATGAATTAAGAAAAAATAAAATTTCAGATTAACTAGTAAGTAAATGTGAAAAGATAAATTATACTTATTTGTATTTCCACAGTATTCCAAAGTTTTTAAGTTATATTCACTCGATCTAGGTGTCGCTGTTTTTTATTGAAAACAAAAAGAGTGTCTAATAAGGCAAGTAGGCTTTGAAACCAATAATAATGGATATTTGATTTATTTGTCCATTGAATTCCTCTGAAATCTTTAAGTTTTACTTTCTTAAAAACGGAAAATTTTGGGCTGATATATCAAAAGTAACTTTTTCAAGAAAAAATTTTAGTATTTAAATACGAAAATAGCGTTCAAGGCATACTTGATGCGCTAGCCTTCCATTATTGTCGATTTCAAAGCCTACTTGCCTTTTTAGACACTTTTTTGTTATTATTTGCGCATCTACTTTTAAGTTTAAATTATTGGAAAGTGGTGCCATTTATGGAAACTTATCAGGGGAAGTTTTTTACGTAAAAAAGGCCAGGAAATCTTAATTATTAACATTTCTTTAATACTTTTAAGTATTCAAAAAAATATATCGTAATCAGTGGTATTTTCCGCCAAAAACTACTCCTTAATCAATTTTTGAAAAAAACATTTTTTTATACAATTTTGGAGCCCTCTAGCTTTCGAAAAAAGTGTATATAAAAAGATGCTTTTATTTTTAAGTGAACCTTCATCCCTGGAAGTACTGCTCGACAATTTTGGACCACCCTGTATAAAATGTATGTAATAAAACAAAACATTTACTCATGCATAAAAATCAATATAATTTTCCATAAAATAAAAAAAATCTAAAAATTCAGAACTACGAAACATGATTATATAAAAAATGTGATTGAATTACAGAAACAAAAAATAAGTTTACATTGATAAATACCAAAACAAAAACAAAATAAAAATAATGTAAACTATCAAATTCAATTGATTTGTTAAGAGTTATAAAAAAAAGTAAAATTAAACTGCACAAAAAGAAGAAATATAAAATTAATTTCATTATTACTGATGTAATATTCTTCTTAGTTTATTTCTGACAAATTCGGTCTTCTTTCTTCTTGTTATTTGCAAATTTGAATAAATAATAAATACATTTTTACCTTACGAAAAAACTAAGGTCAGATACTTATGATGAAACATTACAAACTAAGTAAAACCTGTGCTAAACACCAAATTGTTCTTTTTAAAAAGAAATGTTTAAATCTTATAAATACTGACAAAACATAATCTATAGGGAAATCTGGACAGGGGATGATTTGAAAATGGGATTCTATTTAATTTCCCATATAACTCTTCCATAATTTTTACTTAAGTCACTAAAATATTTTCTATAAATGTGGCATCAAACAATGGAATGTATTTTGCAAAATTTTCCTCAGGCATCTTTCATTTTCCACATAAATTTTCATTTGTACCATATTTATTTGTTGAACCTACAAATAATGAATTTGAATAAAATTATTTTATTTCATTAAGAATAATTTCTAATTTTAGAAATATCTTCAAAATATATAAACAATTGCTAAATTTCTCACATACATTAGATTCGTGCTTTTCTAACAAAATTTTAATTATGTTATATTTTTTAATGGAATCCATTTTCTATATCATTTTTATAATTTTTATCTGTATATCCATTATAAAAAATAAATAAAATCAAATAATTAACACTGAGGTAACAAAATGTATAAATAAGTTTTCATAAAAACTAGGTTAAAGGTGTGAAATATTTAATGGCAAACAAATTTTAAGGTCATAGAGTTTCAAATTCATTTGACATTAGAGTAAAATCTCTTGTCTACTCTACTTTTTGATTTTACAGATATTAGTTATTTATAATGAGATAGTTCAATACCAAAAGAGAAATTTTATTTATGAACATACTTTTTACTCAAAATGAAAATATTAATATCATCTTGAATAGTAAAAGTTTATCTTTTGGAATCTACGGAAAATACTATTTTGGAAACCATCATATATCCATTGATTCCCTGATATTTTCTCACAACAAATATTTATTGAGATAATAGCAACGAATATTTACTACGAAATTACAAACTGAAAGCCTAAGCGTCCAATTAGGTCTTATTTTTCTATAAATGATCCGCCTACGTCTGTATTTAGAAAATATTTCGATTAAAAATAAACGATTCATCTTTCTTTTCCTTTTTTACCCTTTTTTGTTTGGACGCGTGTCATGGCCGAAAAAGCTCAAAAATTATTTATTGATTTTTGATCTCGCTCCAAATCTTGGCAGCCGAGCCAAAAAAGGATTTTCGAGTTTACTCACTAACTTCACACGACGTATACAAATATTGTTATTTCATCCAACACAAACAAAGCGGGTTTATGCGATGCATTTAAATACAAAAAAGAAAACTGGATTATATTCATTCCAAAAATTTTCTAGAATAACTAGAGCAAAATTAAACCAAATTATATAATATAACTTAATATGAATATCAGCATGAAAGAAATAAAATCTTGAATAAATAGGTATAGTGTGCCACAAGGTATCCAAGAAACACATTTGGTTTCAGGAACAGATATTATGGAAACCGGAACTTTATAAAAGTAAATGCTTTCAAACCAGTTACCTATTTTTTAACTTAAAAAGATGAATAACTTTATGGTGCTGAAAAAGTATAGCAGTTACCTATTAGCTACTTAAACTGATTACAACGAAGGTCCGCAACCTTGAAGACATTTTTAAATTTAATGGAATTACCCGGCTACTATTAAAGTAGTTTTTACTACTTTGAAACGGCAAAGCTTTGAGGCAGTTAATAAATTAAAATATGGAATAACACCAATATTTTTACGTTCAAAAAGTGTTAATATGAATACTATTTCTTATAAACTAATAAAAGAATCTTAATATACTCTCTCTAATTACACATTTATACTAATATAAAGAAGACATATAAAAAAAAAGAAAATTTGTTGTAATATTTTAAATATTTTTTATTAAATAAGTGAATATATTAAAAGAGCTTTTATTTTTTCAACATAATTTTCAAAAATTTACGATACATTTTCATTCGTTTGTAAATTTTGTATTCGATATGAACAACACATGAATTATCTAAATATTATCAATTCTGGATATATATATATATATATATATATATATATATATATATTCAGAAATAAAAAAACAAAGGCAACAAATACAGAAAATAACGGAAGTCAACACTACTACACGAGAACTACCATGGAATTTCCCTACAACGTAGCAGTGAGGGTTCTATGAAGTCGTAGGGACTGTAGCCGGAACGTAGCAAATACGACTTGGCTAGGTGACATTTGTTCCCCACTTTTGTAGCAGGAACGGATTTAATCCGTTCCTATGACTTAGCGGTAACTAAGACAAACCACTATGGAGTGACATATTTAGTCGCTACCACGTAGCAAGTACTAAATGTGTTGCTTTGGAAATGTTCTAAGGTAATTTATTAGATAAATGTCCACAATATTGAATGGAATATTGGCTAAATTTGACCTAATATTTAAAATAACTTACAAATTTACACTGATGAATAATACACCAACAAAAACGATCAATTATGTGCATAAATAATAAAATTATACATTCTAAAAATAACAATAAATTACTTGACGCCAATTAATGGATATATGCATTCCTCGTATTCTAGTTTTACCTTTGACATTGAAATCCTATCGTTTAATCAATCATTGGCTTTCCGAAAACGTCAACATTAACATATTAGAACAGTGTTAAACGCCCACCTGAAGTCAACAGAAAAATTCGACACTATCTAAGATCGAATTACCATTTGCAACACATGTCACGCGATGTAATTTATGTTGTGCATAAACAATACTAATTGTTATGATTTACCTTAGTCCCAGAGGTCTACAGCAAAAGTAGTTTATTTCATACACAATTACCATATACAATTGTTATAAAGGGCGAGTCATAAGTAATTACTATTGGGAGATAGACGTAGCTTAATTCATACCAAAATATAAAGATTAGATACATATTAATAAAATGCTGGTGTGCAAAAAGATACAAAGTGTTAACGTTTTTTGATAGTACTTTCAGAATATATTGCAATGATTTACTTATTATTTAATCTAAAATAAGAGCTTTTTGGTATTCGTGTTATTTTGGTTGTAAATTAATAAAAGTTGTTATCGTAATTTCAAATTTTGGTTTAATTATTATAATGTTTGTAATATTTATAATTTATAGATTTACATTTCTCAAATTATTCTATCGATTTATTTATCGATGCAATAATTGATTAAAACTGAACTTTTACAAGCAGATGAAATCTTTCATTTCATAATTGATTTGATGTATTAGTAACTTAATTTTCAAATAAAAAGAATATAGAAGGAATTTTGAGTCCATAATTTATATTCAATTATTTAATATAGAATTAATTAAAATAGTAACATCAGGTAAGTCCAGTTATTGTTTGTAAGAATCGATATTTTGACTTCTAATTACGAAATTATTAAAATCTCTTATAATATTTCTTAATATCTCTTATATCTCGTAGATCGGAGTTGTATGTATAGCAGGAGATGCAATTTGCCCTCAGAAATGTGTTAAACAAACGATTTTAATTAAATTTAAATTAAGAATGATGTTGCGGACCACAGCACTTTCTTTGATGGTAAATCAATTTTAATTCTTTGATTAAAAAAAAAGTGCGGGAAAAATGAGTCTTACTTATGTAGGATAATTAAATAGATCTTCATTCTTCGAAGATCTATTAATAAATTTGTTTATTTTCCTAACTATAGGTCTTTGTTTTACTAGACACCTTACAAATGTTTTCTTTTCAGTTTTTTTATTTATTTATCTCCAAGTTCTCGTTGCCCTCGATACCATTCATTTTCCTTTATATAACAGGGTTGATTCCAAAATTTTCCTGATTCACTTTATATGAAGTTCTAAAATCACTTATTTTCATTTAAGTATTGTCTCTTTAACGTTAACAGCCATATATCTATTATAAAGACAACAAAACTACAAAAGTTTAATTAAAATTTAACATTACGGTGCTTTTACAAAATTAATACAACTAGAAATTCCTTTGATTTAATATTATTAATTTATGACAGATGTTGAAAAATAAATATATTAATAAATATATCTAGGGTAACAAAAATAACAACAACTTTTGGTTGCTATTCATTATGGATTTTTGTATCATCAAAATTGACAGTGAATCATATTTTTAGGAAAAGTCTATTATTTTTAGTTATTATTTCACATTTTCTTTCATTTCAAAAACAAACAATTAAAACTTAACAATCTAAACTTATTACATTTTGCAAAAAAGTAATAACAATTAAAGTTATATTTTCTAAAGTAATAAAGAAAAAGTTAATTGACACTATAGGAACCAATAGAAATTGTAATATGTTTAGGTTTTTAAATTTTAATTATTTTTTGGATGTTTTAATCGATTTGTGTATAGTTATTCCTTGTAGCAGCCATAATAATAGCCAGATAAATGTGCTGGAACGTAGACAGATGAAATAATATTAATTTTTCTTAACTGGACCTAAACCCAACAAAGTTTTCAAAAGTACCTTAATCATCATTTCCTAAACCATGGATTGAAAGAGCATAACTTTGAATGGCCACCAAGAAATCTTGAAAACAATACATTAGATTTCTAGTTTTGGGAACATATGTACTCAATATTCCTAATGAAACTCCTTCAAAAGAATTAGAAAGTTAATTTGAGTTTGTCATTTTGTTTATTTTTCTAATTTATACTTTACTCTTTTGAACGCTCTTTCTTATCCTCTCACTGTTCAATGGAAACAAGCGTCTTAATTATACACAAAAATTACCATGATTTCTAATTATTAATTATTAAAAATTATTAAAAAAATCATCAGAAAATTTTCAAGATCATGATGTAAGAAAATTTAAAATAATAAAGTCAAAAACTTTTAAGAGCAACATTTTTTTAAACATGTTCATAATCATCTCATCGCCATATTTTTGTTCAATTTTATAAGTACATAGATAAATTTTCCATTAAAAATATTTCAATTTGTAAAAAAAGCCTCCCTTTATACATTTGTTACGTAAATAAGTTTTTTTGTATCGTTAAGACTACTAATTATAATTATTGTTTATATTTAGAAAATGGATTTAATAGGTCAATGTCAAATCTTTTTTTGCATCACTTGTGACAAGTGTCAGTGAAAAATGCTGAAACCATGTTTTTTACACTCCTAGATGACTTATCACAAATTATATAATTGTTTACATATTTATCATATACGCATAATTCAAAAGTTGTTGTCGGAAAATGTTTTTCATCATATCCCGTGAGGAAATAAATAATAAGTTTTGTTTTGGAATTGATCCGTTTCAAAAATTTTCTATATATTCAGTTGTATTCCAAACAATTATATTTACCTATTTAGAAAATCAGAAAATTTAATCCTGTTGCTCAGAAAAATTTTGACGTATATTGCTTATGAATTAGCTAATTAAAAAAAGTCGTTCACAACATTTTGACGCAATTACAGTTAAACAAAACCGAATGACGCTATTGCGTCTATTCAATATTTAGATCATTGGTATAATTGCTAATATTTATCTAATTAAAGTTAAATAGGAATATAAGACATGCACTTACTGTTTATTTGTCTACTAAATATTTGGGTTTAATTAGAAGGCGAACCATTGAAGTATGAAATGTACATGTATATTCGTAATGGGTGTTCCAAAATTCATGTAAGAAGTAATTTTGATAAAAAACACATTAAAAATTGTAATTTTTTTATTTATATACCGATCTCGGTGGTCGAGTGTGTGGACAACCGAAATTCACTTCCGAGGTACAAGGTTCAAATCCTGGCGTGGGAATGGTTGAGTTTCTGTTTATAATTTAATTGTAATTGTAATATTTATACCTGAAGATAATTTTGTTCGAAAAATCAGCATACACTTGTTGTTCTATAATCCATTCAACGATCTCTCTTAGTTGTGCTTCAGTTCTTGAATAAATTGAACATTGAAATGCAAAACTTTAGTGGGAATTCACTATAGATATTTTCTTGAATTGTCCTCTTGACCACGGTGCTGAATTAATATTCCTGAACTTTTGGTAACACTCATGATTAGCTTCGCTGTTAGAATATTTAAGATCTTGTGATTTTTTAATTAGTCTCTTCA
The DNA here is from genome assembly GCA_951812935.1 of Hermaeophaga mercurialis. Lineage (NCBI taxonomy): Eukaryota > Metazoa > Arthropoda > Insecta > Coleoptera > Chrysomelidae > Hermaeophaga > Hermaeophaga mercurialis. The sequence goes on along the minus strand of OX638361.1, from coordinate 18,717,321 downwards.
AAATTAACGAAACTAAATCACTATTTCGACTATATTTTGAACGAAAACTAATGCTGAGTTCATTAATAAATATTCAGAAAAGTACCGGCAAATTATAACTTACAAGAATTGACAAGAGTCTAGTTTCCTAAATAGAACTTTTAGCTCTACTTTTTACGCTCATAGATTTTTTATTTCTTTCCGTTTATTAAAGAAGTTTTGGCTTTTACAAAACTAACCATAATCCTCAGTTCGGAGATTTATTGAAGGGATAATAATTCTGAAATTCAACTTTCTTTACGAAAGGAAAAAATCCCCTAGAAACCTTTTAGCTGTAATTTCAGGCTTCCCGAACTAAGCCCATTATTTCTAAATTACAATCGCAAAACTCATCTGTAGATGTCATTTGAAGCGTCAAATTTATCTTTTTAGTATTATGCCTTTAAAAATGAAATTTAACATCTGTTAGTTGATTTTGAAATTCTTTGTATATTTTTCTCGAAAGAACCCTTGAGAACCCTTTAATTTTAAAATATTTATAATATTCATGACGGTATGTTATTTAACTATTGAATTTGTAAATTTTGAAATAACTTTTAGTACTATTATTGAAATATTCCTAGAAAAATAAAAATTACTAGCTTTCTAGATTTGATTTTGCTTTATAGAGGCAGCTCTGCTACACTTATGTCTTTGAAGTCAAACTCTAATAGTATATTTTTTATTCTGCCTCGACCATGCTGTAACCTACCTCTAATCTTCGAGTACGTTCCTCAGGCAAAAATAAAACAATCACAATTGTGTCTTCGCTAAAGAATAGACGAATAATTCACAATGACTAATACCGTATGCACCAGCTATTGTTTATTCATGTGTTCCAAGAAATAGACCACAATCATCCCATACATTAAGATTACTATGAAATAATCATAAATTGTCACATGAAACTCATGTGCGCCGACAACCTTTGGCATTTCTTGTAATATAAAATAGAAATTAATAATTTTTGTTGCTTGTCTAGTTATAGGTAAGTTACTATTATTGGCATAAAAATAGAAAATAGTCCATAAGCGATGAATCAGGAGGTCTAAGAGGCCATTCAATGGAACAAATCCAATGATATACTGGAATTATTTATTTATTTTATCAGAGATAACAGCCTTTGAGTATTCGTCAACTATGTTTAAAAATTTTGGTTGAAATTTGGTGAAATTCCAGCTAGCTTATTTAAATTTTTGGTTTATTTATTATATTGTTTGTAATATTTATAATTTTTCAATTTCTCACATTTTTCTATTGATATATTTCTCGACGGAATAGTCGATTATAAAAGAAATTTTGCAAGTAGATGACATCTGTCACTTCAGAATTGATGTTGATGTAGTAGTAACTCAATTTTCAGTTGTATGTATAGCAGGAGATGCAATTCGCCCTCAGAAATGATTTTGCAGGAGCCATAGCTTTGCACTCTTTGATGGTAAATCTTTGGTTTAAAAAAAATTGTGGGAAAAATTAATCTAACTCAAGTAGGATGGAGAAACATATCTTTATTCTTCGAAGGTCTATTGACAATTGAAGTCAATAAATTTGTTTATTTTTCTATCTCTGGGTCCTAGACACCATTCCATTTTCCTTGACTTATACTGGGCGAATTCAAACGTATCTTGAACATATCGGTACTTTTATTTTAATTAATTATAATTTCTTTTATAAAATTAATAGAACTAGAAATTCCTTTGATTTAATATTATCAATTTATGAAAGATGTTGAAAAATAAATATATCTCGAGTAACCCAAATAACAACAAATTATCGTTGCTATTCATTATGAATGTTTGCCCCCATATATACAGGGTTGGGATAAAGAAGGGAACCAAGTAAATATTTTTAAAACGAAACGGACGATATTAATACAAACAATATCAATTTGTTTATCTAAATGGATTTTTTACACTAAACCCAGTATGTATGAATTCGAAATAACAAGATCTTTCAATATCTGCAAAAATATATAGGGTGTCTCATTTAAATTAAAAAAGTTGAGGGTATTTTCGGTTTCGTTGTAAAGATATTTACTTGGTTCCATACTTTATCCAAACCACGTATATTATCTCAGTACATGTCCCTTTATCAGCATTTTTTAATGTAATGGTATATTAATTTTAACCGTTTATTTGTATCGATATATGAAATAAAGATCATGAAATACTTTTTAATCAGGGAATATCCAAGATAATCTGAAGTTAGAATTCGACCAATAAAAACAATTATACCGATTCAAAACTTTTTCAGTAGCTCACTCTCTATAATATGAACTACTCTAAAATATTTTGTATTTTTAACTTAATTAGAATTATTTGTATCCATTTGTGAACGAAACAAAGATCTAAGAGTAACTGAGCGACGCGTAATTCGGTATATTCGAAGGCCGATTCACTTCTACATAATCATAAATTGTCCCATGAAACTATTATTTATTAGTTTTTATATTTTTTATATGTATTTGTCATTGGTCATTTATTGTGCATAGAATCGGTCGTAAAACATTAAGCAGGAAGTTCAGATACAACGCTATAGAAATTTATGCGTATTTGTGTTCTCTAACATGTATTTGCAATGCTTTTAGTTATATTACTAGTTGTCGCGGCAAACTGCAACGAACGCCAATAGATTTTATTTTTTTGAAATGCTGAGGTTCGTGATCGATCCGTATTATTTATATTAATGTACTAATACGACTTGAAACATTTATTTATTTTATATTATTCTCACACACACACACACACATTTATATAAATTTATATTTTTACATTACTCAACAGTTCAATTGTCCAGATACAGGCTAAAATTATATAAAACTATTTAAGGATCCCACAGGTTAACATCCTTGTGCTATTCATTTCCGTCTTACATTTTCTCTTTTCCTTTTTTCTTATTTTTTATTTAAATTGTATTCCAACAATCTAAGAAAGAAGGAATTGGAAAAAGCACTATAAATTATATTTTTTATTTAAATAAAATATTGTGTGTAAAATCTTTTGTTTTAAGTCGAAATTGTGGAAAATTTCAAAAGTAAGTTCAATATAAAAAAATTATAAAATAACTATAATCAATATTTATACAGGGTGTTTTATTGGGAAAAGGCCTAACTTTAATTGTAGTTAGACGCCACTTTGATGGTTCCAAATAAACTATATTTAATGCGTCTTTCACTCTTTATAACTGAGATACAGGGTGTTTTATCAATTTGGCCCATTTCTTTAAGAGTTCATAACTTCCGAATTACTCTGTATATTATTTTTGATATTTCGTCTTTCCAAAAAAACACTCCCAGTATATCGAATTTTTTTAAATTGCTATTTGTAATTCGAAAGAGAAGAAAAAACAATCTACTTTTTATTTTTCCGCATACAATTCTACCACCAAAATTTTTCCTTCAAAGTATGAGCGTCTTGGGGGTTTCGAAATGGTATCGGAGATATTTCCAGATCACTGAAAAATGGGGCACAGGTAAATTGCAAACCAATAATGCTTTAATGAGCTGGGTAAACTGAAGGGACTGTAATCCCATTGGTAAAATGCACACCGAGCTCTGAGAGGTAGAGGGTGGGTTTTCCTAAATTAAAATATTCAGGTACCCACAGTCGATATAATAAAAATAAAGACGTAGATAACTAATTTAAATTGTTTTACATATTTCATATATCGAAAAAAGTTATTAAAAACAGTTGTTTGATACATTTTAGACCTATAACCGGAGTTTCATTTTATTTTTCACAATTTTAGTTTTTTTCTATTTTTCTCAAAAATGTCAATTTAGGATTGATTTCTTCTAATTTAGAAATTTACTACTTTTTGCTATCTTTATTAGTACAAAAACATGTGTAAAAGCTAAATGAAGAAATAACTTTAGTCTACGTTCAAAATTTCTTGAATAAAATTCAAAATGGATCATACATGTCAGACTTGTTCTTATCGAATAACAATTTTTATTACTAACGATCTTTTTTGGCGGTGGGAAAAATATATCAATTTTAATAAAAACCTATATGCCTGGAAAAACAAAGTAGAGCATTTAAAGGATGATCAAAAATCAATCTTTTCAAAATTTTGAAAAAATTGGAAAAACCAAAAATTGTGAATATTGAACTGAAATTCGGAACATAGGTCTAAAATATTATTTAAAACAACTTTTTCCAATGACTTTATTCGATATTCTCCAAAAAATGACAATTTTAATGATTTTAATATTTAAATCTCAAATTTGACATATACGGAAAATCCCTTCACTCAGCGCCGTCAATAGCTGCTATTTTGGTTTTATAACTAGCAAAAATCAACCCATAAGTCACCTGTCAAGTACCAATAATAAATTTAGTTTATAAGACCACTTTATTTTTCTTTTATAAGTAAATTCATTTAAATTTTTATTAAGTCAAGCTTTGCTTTGTAAAGGGTATTTTTTATGTCATGTGTTTATATATTTAAATTTACAAAAAAAATTTATAAGTCTAGTTTCATTTCAAATATATATTTGGTTATGGACTTGCTACACATTTGCAGATAACAAGAGCAGTTTGTAAGAAATAAATTTCTGCTTCCCAAGGTTATAAAAATACTTATTTCCACCCTACGATGTGAGGTACATAAAGTAGGCCAAATTGATGAAACACCCCGTTTCTCAGTTATAAGGGTTGGAAAACTCATTAAATATAGGTTATTTGAAATCATAAAAGTGACGTCCATCTACAGTTAAAGTTAGGTCCTTTCCAAATGACACACTGTATAATTATTATCAAGATTTTGTAATCTGGCGAATTTGATTTGAGAAAATTTCGTAACTGAAGTCGAGATATAAAAAATTAGGTATTATTTAAAATATTTTGTTCGAATCCGAGATTATATAAACCCCCGATTTTGACATAAAATTTTACAAATTGTGGAAAATCCCAAGATTTTGCAAAATTTCGGCAAAAGCTTTACACCAATCAAAAGTTAAAGAAATACTTTTGATACCCTGCCAATAAAATTATTACTTTTATTCCTTATTATTTTAGACTAAAAATGTTCAGGTCCTCGATTACTCTTTTATTACAAAAATATAAAGCTACGATGAAATACAATATAATTTTAGTAAATCAGAATTTCTAAAAAATATCTTAAAGAAAAATCCGGTAATTTTCCGAGCGGTTTTATGAGATGTTTTCTGCACAAGCGATAACACAAGAAATTCTCGGCTACGCATTCTTTATACAATTACAAAAGCATCCTGTGCGCGAACAATTCTTAGACCTTTTCAATGTACGTAATTACTGTCTTAGGTGAATAGTTATTGTAGAAAAATGTTGTCAGCTTCCGATTAAAAAAAAGGTCGAAACGTCCGTTGCTTCGTTCGTTGGATGCCTGCCGTACACAAAAAGATTTATCTTATTGCTATTGCGAGTAAAATACTATCGGTACCATATCACACTCTCGATGCGAACACCACTACCACTGAAGAATGTATTAAGAACTGGACTTTCCAGGACCGAACTCATACTCAATTATAACTTTTCAACTAGCTCTGGAAAATTTAATAAAATAGGAAAATATATATATGAATTAGTTCTTTCTACCCTTACTTTGTGGAATTTATCTATAAAAACTATAAAAGATAAATTATACTTATCTGAATTTCCACAGTATTACAAAGCTATTTTTAATTATGTTAAGGTTAATCGAATTTTCAAAGAGTGATATCAGATTTGTTATGTGCGAATTTGAATTCACATCATAAACATTTCAACAAATCATTATCATGCAATATGTACAGTATGAGTTTATGCTATGAAACTTAAATTTTAATCTTCTTTTCTTAAAAAAATCTAAAATAATTGAATTTCTTAGTTTTAATTCTTTAGTATTATATACTGAAGATATTTTAGACATTTCTTAATTTCATATTGTCCAAAAAAAGTTTTTTTTGTCACTTATATGAAGTACTTCCACTATTGTTTCAATTGTGTTTTCAATGAGGTGTTTTGCGTAATGTGAGTTATCTGGTTGTTTGAATCCATAAGTCTTTCTAAAAATGGTGTGGATATTGTGAGAAAATCGCAGATTAAATATTTTAAATGTTTTTTGGTTTATATTTATTTTTATTGTATAATACAAAATCCCCGACGGATTTTCTTTAACTTTAAAATGAAGTTTTGCTGCGTTTTCAATAGAGTAAAATTACATGAAAATGACAGACAAAAGTTTTAATATAAAAAATGGGCATCACTTTGTTTCTAGAAAGAATCACGTGATAAATTGTTTTAAAAATAAAATTGTTTCAACTCTTACTTTTTGGAATTTATCCATAATAAATATAAAAAGATAAATGATACTTATCTGAATTTCCACAGTATTACATATTCTTCTTTTCCTAAAACTTTTTTGGTTATTGTTATATGGGTATTTAGTCCAAAAGGTAATCTAAAATCATTGTACTTCGTAGGTTTAATTGTTCATTCAATACTCTATACTGAGGATATTTTAAGTATTTCTTTATTTCATATTCCTCTAATAAATCAAGTTCTTCTTTCTTGACATTTATATGAAGTACTTCCATTTTTGTTTCGATTGTTTTGTTAAGTGTAGGTTTTTAGTTTAGTGTAAATCAGGTGTTAATCTATAAGATCGTAATTGTTCACTGTACCTTATTTCAAAATTGCTAAGGGTGTGGCCAAGATAGATGGGGTTACATTTAGTTTGTAAATACCCGATTTCGAAAATTTATTAATTTTAGTTTTTACATTTAATAAAAATGAACCTACATTATTTCTTGCTTTAAAAGATATTTTAGACTCTAAAATTTAGAGGATGTGTACGAGATATAATTTTTGATATTTTGTTTGAAATATTTCCAAAATATGTTCTGTATGACCTGTCATGTTCCGGAAATGTAAGTTTAATAGCAACCTTTTCTTCATTTTTATTAATAAACCTATTTATTAGATGCATTGGAGAATTATTAGAGGTAACGATTTGTTTTATTATATTAATTTCCCTTTTAAAATCATCCCCACTCGTTAGTATTGAAAAAGCTCTAGGTATCGTTGAATTATAAGCTGCTAATTTATGTGACATAGGGTGATTTGAGTTATAAGGGATAGTAATATTTATATGCGTTGGTTTACGATAATTTGAATATTGAAGATTACTTACTCTTTTGATATTTGTATCTAAGAAATTTATAGAACTATTATCTTCAATTTAAACTTAAAATTTTATTTTTGGATGTAAATTAAAAAAAAATTAAAAAACATTCCAATTGTCTATCTGTACCTGTAAAACCAGCCAAAACATCATCAACACATCTATACCAAATACATTCTTGGAGGTATTTGAATTAAAAATGCGATTGGCCAAAAAAAAAAGAACTAAACGGGCTGCTTAGTAAAAAAAAATATGGATTGTGTCAAGTGTGTCAAGTAGACATATTATTTTTCTCCTCAAAAAACAGTAATTTTAAAATCGATTTTTTTAAGAAATACCTCCGAAACTATTCCCTATTAGTTACTCTAATTTTTTTTCAGTGCGAATAAATCTTTCTCCTTTTACTGTTACCTATTCTATTAGATGGTAAAAAGTTAACTGACACCCAAATAAATCTACTTACAAAGTACCACTGTTTAATTGTCAATAGAGGAATTAAAAGTATTAAAATATGTTTATTAATAATAAAGTTAATTTTAAGTTGAAATTTTGTTAACTAGTACCTGATGTATTCTGAAAATCTATAACTTTTTTATTAATAAACAGATTTTAATAAAAATTGGGTGACATCTATTTGGGTACAATCTTAATTCAGTGGCGCATTTGTTTTTTGATAAAAAAAACCCTGGTTGACAAGTTATAAACTTTTACCTGATATATTTTTGAAATTTAACTTCCCATAACTTTCTTATTAATAAACATATTTTAATAAAAGTCGAGTTATTTCTATTTGGGGGTACATATAAATCCAGTATCGTACTCATTTTTTTGATAAAAATCCTTAATAAGATTTCTGGATTTTTGACTATGAAAAAATATCGTGTACCTTAAAAACACGAGTAACTCTTTGAAACTTTGTCTTCACATAAAGTTTTTGATGCATAATATTTAAAAAGAAATTGTCGAAATCCGTTAATAAGGGTCATCACTAATTTGTCCTGAAAATTCAGCAATAAAATTTAACCCTCCATTTTCGGGATCTTGTATTAAATGTTTTTTTTAATACTCTTTGTATTGAACTTCTACTTATTCCTATTTCTTGTTCAAGAAATCGTATTGAAGTATGTGGATTTACTTGAAGAAAACCCAAAATATTTCTGTCTGAGCGGTCTTTTGACGAGGAACTTGATTTTTACTTGGAAAAAAGTTATTGTTAATTTGCAAATTTTGTTTAATCGCATTCTTGTCATTTTCATTTTTATTAAAATAAATAATTTTACTCTTTATTTCTTGGTTCAAAATGACTCTTTTTGGACAAATGACGCTCAAAAAGATTAAATAACTAAATCCGCGAGAAGCACAAACAAGAGAAAGGAAGGAATAAGCGATAATAACATTGTTAATGTTGATGAATAAAAATGTTTCCATCTTTGTCTTAATTGGAGGAAACCATAAGTTTAAATTTTGTAAACATTAATTATAAAATGCTTATACGAAACATTTAAAATGTTATTAAATAAAAATTGCTTTTTCAATATTTTTTTATTATAAATAATATATGCTTGAATACTTTTTTAAGTAAAGATTTATTGAAAGTCTAATGTTGATATATTCTTTATTTTTATTTGCCTGTTAATGTAAATGTAGTTGCTTTAAATACCGGGTGTATTTGGATCACTTTACCGAAAATAATCTTAAACTGTCAAAAAATACACATTAAATAATTTGAAAATATTCTTAATTGCTGTTTTACCTTTAGTATAAGTTTTTTTATAGCTAGTCTTTTTTACCTCTTTAGTGTTTTGTTAAGTTTGTTTTTATTTTATTTATTACATCTAGATTTAAACACTGGGTTTGTGGAAATTTTGGGTTGGATATTTTTATAATATTTGCCTTATCAGAATTATTGTTTTTAGCATTTCGTCCTATTAAGTGCTGTGATTTCTGATAATACATCTTTCTTTAGGAATTGGTAAGTTTGTAAAACAAAAACTTCTTCTGTTGCTCTTTTTGCCAAATATATTTTTTCTTGGTTTAAGCATATTTGGAAGGCATCTTTGACTATTATTAGTTGGCAGGTAATCTGTTTTTTATTTCTACATTTTTTAAGGAAAACTTTGCTTATTTTTTAATCCCTCTTTATATAATTTCTGATAATTTAATCAATAATTCTGTACATACCCGAGGTAGTTAATTTCTGTCAGGAAATCTGTCGCGTCATTTTACTTAATTAGCCGTTAAATGGAGGTCAATAATCTCCGTAATTCAGATTTAAATATGGTGTTTGCTCTCTTTGAAGGATGTCGTAAAAGTAATTTGGAAAACTGAGGAAACCCTCTAGAAATGTGACTTTTTTAGAAACAACGTATCTCGTATCGATATGGGAACACCCGTTAATAATCTAAGAAACCCCACTTTAAAAATTGTTTCAAAATGGTCGAGTCCTATCCTGATCTCATTAAAGCTACCATCTAATTAAGGATATATTGAGATCGAATTACAAAAGTGCGCGATACACACAGCACAAAACACAAGATGGGCGATCGAAAAGCTGTACTTGGAAGAAACAGAACGCGCATTCCGATTTTTTCTCCCTCGTCATTATTACATAAATCTCCGCAACTTTTTACGGCACTTCGATCACCGTTTGTGTTTCATTAAACTTTTCAAACACCGCCTATTAGTTTTTTCAAGGAAAATATTATATTATTTTCAACTGCTGCTAGTCGTCTCATCAACAAGATTTAATAAAAAAGAAAAGGTAATTATTACATATTTTCAAAAAATGGAAACATTTGAAATCGTTCTTTAATCGGATTTTTAAATTTACTGTCTTTCAATGCCCAACAAACTAAGTAAGACAATCCCAACATTTTATTATGATACACTAGCAACTACTATAACATAGATTCCTAAATAGTGGAACACGGACCCCAAGGCCTTAAGCACTACAAATTAAAAAAAAATTAGATTTCTTTATTGATAAAGAAACTGATTCTATTTAAGGATCAATGACTAATGGCTAACATTCGTCTATTCGATACCAGAAGTATCTTCTTTTTTAAATAATGACAATAGTAATAATACCAAATTATAAAGTTGAAGACTCATAATTCACAGCGCGATGTAAGAAGTTTTTTTGGTTTATAATATTTCTGTACATATTCAATTTTACTAATGTACAAGTATTGGAAATGTGATTTAAACTTCTTTCTATGACAGCAATTCGCAAATGTTTTGTACTTGGCGCTACCTGTTTTAATCCAACAATTTCGTGCCCACCATTCAGTGATGTGGGTTACCAACCAACCTATAGGAATTCAAATTGCACTATATGACTAGGCAACACTGTATAGCGTGCCGGAGATGCTGTCGGAAAGTTCGCGTCCGCTTTTCGAACCTTATAGACAAGAAAGGGAAATAGCGGTGGGATAGAGGGGGATTACAGGTGTTTAGGAGAATTTTAAAACAGAATATTTTTTATGAAACTTTCTTATTTAGTGGAATTTTTTTTAAAAACCTTCAATTCCAAGGAAATAATATAATTACATTAAATTTGAGAGAAAATATTGACTTTTTTTGTAAGAAAATGATGGAATAACAAATTAAAAGAAAGAAACACGAGAAGGAAATACGGAATGAATAAAAAGAAAAGGCGAAACTGTTATAAAAGCTGGCGACAAAAAGATACAATTTATTAGTATCTAAATTATAGACGATGACGATTATTTTATATATTATTTCACATTTTGTTACAGGTGCCGCCATGTGAATGATTCCTGATGATGAAATTAAGTGATACCTTTTTTTGACGAATCTTTTTAGTGATTTTGATTAGAAAATATGATGTAAACATATTTCTACATAATATTGGTATTTTTGTTTAAACACGATAATTTCAGCGCAATTGAACAGTTCAGAGTCACAGAAGGGGATGTGTAATAATACATAAAATAATATGCTATGCCTCTGTACCGATTTCGATAACAATTGATAAATATACTGTGTCATTATCAGAAAAAACGAAAAAAACGAAAAAAAATCAACTTTAACGCCCTATATTTTATTCTACAGCAATAATTTATTAAGGCATATTTGGTCCTATCGCCATATTTTGGTCAAAATAACTTGCTCTTAGCCTATATCCCAATAGTTATGAATCACCCTGTAAATATAACATTGTTTTAAATAAGTAAAATAAACGTAATAAATATTAATGGGACAATGACTTCCACACATCGACTTCATTCAATACAAATCAAATCAGAGCTGTGCTGTGAGACCCAACCACACCTTGACTTATTTGACAGTTGAGGTGCGCACCTGCATAGGAGCTATCAAGATGTGCTGAGTGCAATTCTTAAGTACTTTTGTTTTTACGTATTTTTTACGTGTAAATACACTCAAGTAAAATGACCCTAAAAATTTGAATTAAAATCTTAATTGGTTAAACTTAAAGGATTTCAAAAGCCAAGCATAATATGCATTAAAACTGACCCAAATTATGTAACACAAACCCCTACTTCCCATTTAAAGATTTGGGGTTAAAACAATCTTTCGAAGTGGATTCAATGTAAGGAACAATTTTTTTTTGTAGAACGTAATTTCGTAATCTAAAATTGATATATTTTCGGGTTTTTTTAAATTATCTTCAATAATTGAAATAATTAATTTAATCCATTTGACGGTATAATTAAGTTGTATTTTAATAGCAATATTTTCATTACGTCATCAATAAGAAATTAAATAAATTGCAAATTATGGACCCGATTTAATTTGCTTAAATAAAGGTACTGTAAACCACAAGATATACAGTATTAGTTAAATGGTGAAGAGTTGCATTTTTTGATGGGTAATACAATGGCCCATTAAAGTTCAAGATTACCGCTTGGTTACGGAGATATCGACAAAATACAAAAGGCTAATTTACGTGTTTTAAACTTAGCGTTGTTATAGATATAAAAAAAAATACCTTTTTTTATTACTGAATGAATATTTTTTTAAATACGGACCTTGATTTTTAACTGTAATTTCTTACAGAGTTAATATAACGAGGTGTCAAATGATGACCATTTTGCTACGGTTCGTCTAGGAAAAAATTATCAGTTATTTAGGAAATTTATTGAAAAGACAAAAAATTGTTTTACTTTTGAAATATTTCAACATTAGGCGAGAAAATTATTCATCTTGAAGTCCATCCCGATACAATGATAAAAAATATAAATTTTGTTGGGCATACTTTAATAAACATTAAACTTATTAAAAATCCTTCTCGATATAATGATGGTTATGGACTAGCATCAGCGTGAAGACTTGAAAATTTTTAAAAATTTTAAATTCTTGTCACTCAAGAAAACCCATTCATGTCACACAAGTGAGCTGCAAGGGAAATAAAAAAACAGAACAAGAAATAAAGCAAGATATCTTGTACATACTACTAAAAGAAATTAATGAGAAAATAGATCTTAATAAGAACAAAATAATAAGATATTAGAAGAAACTGCGAAAAAGGAAATTTTAAGTAAACGAATAGAAGAATATGAATTGAATGATAAAAAAATAATATTTTCAAGAATTTTGAAGTCTTCACGCTGATGCTGTTCCATAACCTTTTTTATATCGGGGAGGTCTCCAAGGTAAATAATTTTCCCACCTATGGTTGACATATTTCGAAAGTAGAACAGTTTTTAGAGTTATGTTTGTCGTTGTTTCCATGATTTTTTTATTTTGCATGTTTTTTAATGTTTATTGTTCAATCAGTTGTAAGAAATATTAAAACCTTTCTGAAAAGTTCAAGAAACATATTGAATTGTAAATATAATTATTACACTTAAACGAAATCTGAACCTAACTTTGAGATCATTTTTGAAATAACATGAATCTAATAAAAAATATAATATTGGAATACTATATTGTGAATTTTAATGGTGTTTGTTGGTATTTTGTTCTAGGTGCAATTCGTGTCAATTTTAAAATGACGCCCTATACTATTAGACTGGAAACAATTACCAAAATATTTTTCAATCAGAATTTGAGATTTTTAGGGAAGAAATCTTATCCTAAATTAAAGATTTTTTTTTGTTTTTGGTATAATGCCAAATACAAAATTTATTTTTGAATTTTAACACCCTCTATCTCACTAATATTGTGAATTAGAACATTAGATTATAACCTAAGTTTTTCTAGTAATATTTATTATGTATTTATAATTAATTATTAATGAAATACAATATATATTTCATAATTCGAAAATCTAGTTGCAAATACTACGAACTTGAATGACTGCTTTTATAAAAAGTAAATAAGTCGAGAATACTAGACACCTAATCATTTATGACATGTGCAATGACAAGAACAATATAAATAAATAAGCAGGAACAATAATTATTATATTCACTTATAATTAGAGTTTCAGAATGTTGTTTACTGGCGCCACTACAGTGTTGTCTACAATTTTAAGCGGTTTATATCAAAGATCGTTTAGTAATTAGTATTTTTATTTGCTTGCGCCGTTAGAAACTAACGCAAAGGAGTTGATTTTTGCGATAACGGAATTTCTAGAAAAATCAGAAAAACAATTTCTTTGAAATATATCGATTTGAGGAAACTGCGTAAATTGTATAATTAAAATTTTATACAGGGTCCTTTACAACAGTAAATTATGGATTCATTCTGTCCAGCTAGATCACCCGACATTAGTCCAGTGCATTATTATTCAGGATCATCTCAAAACGTAGATGTCTAGTGTTGGTACTAAAATTAGGAACAATTTCAACGAAATTACAGATGCAATAAGAAATTTAAGGTAATGACAATAAAACTTTAGAATAGCTGGATGTTTGATTTTAAGATATTTATTATTTACTAAATGTTTAAAATGATGATTTTAAATAAAAATAAAATTCTTATTTTTGTGACGATTTAAATTGCCCAAAGTGTACTTTGCAGTTGGTCACCCTTTATCCATAAAAATTTGGCAACTCAATTAACAATAAAATAAAAAAGAACATTTTAATAATTAAAGAAAGGCTGAATAAGTTGTATTTTAAAGTGTGTAAGATTCTTTATTTAAAGATATGTGTAAAAGAAATATATATATTTCTCAAAGTCAAAAGAGTGTCAAGCGCTTTCGGCAAAACAATGCCATCATCAGGACAAAAAAAGTGCAAAAAAGTAGAGAAGGTTGGTTATAAAACAAAAGTAGAGAACATCAACGCAGTAACAATACATCTTAAATTAACTTTTTAAAAATTTAAGATGTATTTAAGATGTATTGTTACTGCGTTGATGTTCTCTACTTTTGTTTTATAACCAACCTTCTCTACTTTTTTGCACTTTTTTTGTCCTGATGATGGCATTGTTTTGCCGAAAGCGCTTGACACTCTTTTGACTTTGAGAAATATATATATTTCTTTTACACATATCTTTAAATAAAGAATCTTACACACTTTAAAATACAACTTATTCAGCCTTTCTTTCATTACATAGTGTGTACGCACCAAACACGTAACCTTTTGTTACTCTTCAAAATTTTAATAATTACCATAAATTTGTTATTTCCTGCTGAAGTAAACATGTTTCGAAAATCAGAAAAATCTTCCGTAATTATATGAGAAAATTCTGCTCGATGATAGAGGACCAAATCAATATAATCATTATAAATTTAGACAATAGTTCTTTACAATAAATCAAATATACTGGTGTATTATTGATATCATTGAACAAGCTCTATGAAAAAACTAAAAATCCTTAATAGAATAAATTAAACAAAACATTTCTTCAGCAGTACACAAAAATAATAACTTCGTACCCTACAGAATTAAACAAGAAGAGTAATATTGAGACCTATAAGAATTGAAAGCAGGTGTACCACAGGGAAGCCCTATTGTATATTGTGTTTTATATACAGGATGTCTGCCAATAATGCATATTTTTTAAATGGTATATAGAACGTATCATTTGCAAGAAAATATTCTAACATCATTAGTTTATCCAAAAATTTACTTAAAACATTTACTCGAAAATTTATACTTTTAATAAAAATATGTGTCATGTAACCGAAAAATATTTACCTGATGAATCATAAAATTGTGTTAGTTTGCAGAAGATTCAGATCGTTTAATCGTTTTAAGTTTATCGGTTGGTAAAGTAGTTTCAACAATTCAGTGAAGAATGGAATTTTATTCAAATCAAGAATATCACGACATATTAATTAATATAATTCGCGATGTCCCTAAAAAGAGTAGTGGTAGAAATCGTTCGGATGTGAAATAATTACCAAAAATACATTTTTCACGCTTCTACATCCCCTGTAATCAACCATTCTAAATAATCAGGTGTCTTAAAATAAATACTGATTTTTAGAACGTTTAAAAAACCATTGTTTATACTTGACTGAGTTTTCGGTGTTGCCGGCTTTAGTTGCTTTTTCATAAATAAATATTTGGATAAATTTAAAATACTAATAATATAACTAGTTTTATAGAAATAACGTTAGTTTGAATTGTTCATGTTATTGTAACAATTATTCTGTGAATAGTAATATTTTTTGTATTATAAAATACTCTTTAATAAAATTTGAAATAAAAACAAATTTAATTCGATCGCTGAAAAAATATGTGTGCAACACGTGCTTAAAGCATTAGTTGCACTGATTACACAAATAACTATTAAATAATTTTAACAAGAGAAAAATTCAGAAGTCAATATTATTTTAATGTTTTAATTCGGTTTCTTTTTTTACAAGTTCTTTCAAGTTTACTTTTTCTTGTGATTTATCTTTTATTTGCAAATCTTTGTGTAGAGAAAAAATGTGAACGCTGATTTTTTATTGAATTTTCTGCTATCATCCACATCAAAATCCATTTTTTTTCTATTAATTCTCTATTAACAGAATTATATTCCTTTGTGACATTTCTTCTTTTTAAGATGGTTTTTCGTTAGTTATTGAAAAAAAATATTTTAGATATTCTCAAAAAGCTCGTAAAAATCCAATAAACAAAGAAGATCCATGGGCGTAGGTGCTTAAGTTTTTACGTAAGTTTGATATTTATGTAAATAATAAAATAAAGACCCAATACACTGTATATAATTATAATCCACTTTTAGCATTAATTAAAGAATTAAATATTTGATTTTAATTATTTTTTTTTAAGTTACACATTTTTTGTAATTAATTTCCAGGCGCATTATTTCTCAATCAAATTGGCTCAGTCTAGTTTGTACAAGAAAATTAAATGGTCTTAAATATAGTTTTTCATGATGATATAAAAAATATATAACCAAAAATTAATCGTTGCCCAGGTACAGTTTTTAGAAACAAAACTATGCAAAAAGTGTTGCTGTTAGTAGCAATTTATTTTTAATTTTTTGAGTGTTTTATTAAATTCTCTTTTTTTGTGGAGTTTGAGACTGGCACAGTATTTTGCTGAATTACCAATTTTACTTAGCAAAAATCTCAGATGATGTAAAAATAATTGAAAGGTAAACTAAAAATTAACTTTAATCAAAAGTAAAAAAAAAATATTCTTAAAACCAAATTGTAGAAAATTAATAGCAATATTAAAAATAAATTGTAAATAATATTCTTCATGTAAAGATTACATACTAACAAAACTAGTTCTTTGGTTATTTAAATAAAAATATACTTTTTAAATCTTCGTATTCAAAATATGAAGATTTACGTATTATAATTCAGAAGAGGAATCTTCATTTAGTCTCATAATGATGGGTTGGAAGGGGGTTAACACAATATATCTTCTTTGTTTATTATATACTCATTTATTTTTGTTAGTTTTGAAATTCTTTTAATTATTTCATTGTCCGATTTTACACTATCTTCTTTTTTAAACACTCGAACATATTTAAAACAACTTGTTGCGTTTGTATGTGTAAGTCTTCATTTTTAAGTACATAATTGTCATTACTTGTTTGTGTAACTTCATGATTTTGCGATATTTCACTATTTAGCTTCGGTCTTCAAAACGTCATATTTTTAATGAAAAGAAAACTGAAAATTTTAAGAAAAGAATCACACACACGCGCTACTGCCTGAGAATATAGAGAGGAAATAGAAACTCAGTTAAATACTCAAAAATGCATGTGCGGTTATTTGAAACGACTTCATTTGGCCCACTGAACTTCACTACCCGACATATCAAGTGATTATACGTGGTATATATAATATTTAAATACCCATTTCTTATAAAGTTCTTATATTGGATGAACCGCATAAATGGAGTTGAAATATAAGTTTGGCAATTTAGAATGGAAATACTATACCTATACCCTAACTACTACCATCATTTATAAACTCAATTCCTTCTGCTTGCCTTTGTCCCCTTATATTGAAAACACTATTATGTGAAAAATTTGAAAAAAGCTGTAGCTTTTGCGAACATTAAACTTAGCTGTGTATATTACCAATTTCAGTAGCAAATCAAAGTAATAGTTACGAGGTGTTATTAATTATAATCTTTGATCAAATTAAAAGTATTTGATCACCTTGCAGACGTTAATTGTAATATCAGGCGGCGCCGCGCGGTCCGTATTCTACAAACTATTCACAAGTAATTTCTAATGAGTGTCGATAACTTAATTAGATATTTAATTGTTTGTAGGTCTTTATTTATTCTGAACATGTGCATGAACGAACATACGTGTGGTCGTTCTCGATTTATATGGATAGGAAATATTTCCAATTCGACTAGATTATTGCTAGAAATATGTGGCATAATTTGTGACAATATTGTCTGTCGTTCGAGCAATAAACCGGAAAATATTA
Source organism: Hermaeophaga mercurialis (assembly GCA_951812935.1). Taxonomy (NCBI): domain Eukaryota; kingdom Metazoa; phylum Arthropoda; class Insecta; order Coleoptera; family Chrysomelidae; genus Hermaeophaga; species Hermaeophaga mercurialis. The sequence continues at coordinate 18,699,377 of OX638361.1, read as the reverse complement.
TTTAAACTATAATATTTGTAAAAATAAAAATATTGGTTTTTTGAAGTATCTAGTCTGTTAGTTAAACCTATTTCAGGTTCAGTGTTTAATATTCCAGACTCGACTTGCTGAAGATTAAATATATTTTATTTCCTAAACTGCGGTACCTTCAGTTTTATTAGGTACTTTAGTTACAGTATTATTTTTAGTTTTATAAAAAGAGATAACTTAAGGAACGTGTTCAATATTTACATAAATCATTTACAATAATAAACAAAATAATTTTCAACGAAAATCAGGAATGCAAGTAATTACTTATTCATCTCTTGTGATGAAATTAATACTTAATTCAGTCTTGAAAAAAATTTCTTTTCTTGGTACTGTACAAACTTTCTAGTTTTATTACACAATTATTAACAAAGGGTGTTTTCATTTTAAACAATTTTGATAATGTTCACACTTAGCAGGTCAAAAATGAAATCTCTTTTGTCAAATTTTGACAGTCTGTTTATAGGGTTTTCAGATCAAAAAACTAACAAAACTAATATTAACAATTTGTCTGACATTCTGAAGAATTTTAGAATATTCGTATATTTAAAATGATGATATCTTTACATATATAAATTGATAATTATAAATTAAGAAAGCTCATTCTTTCTTATTTACAATACCAGTAACAGTTTTTATAAAATATATTCTTTGTTAAATTTCTTAATATGTAGTTTTATATCAGATCTTTTTTATATTTCAACATATAAATATCATCAATTTTATTTATAATTTTTTGCAAATCCCTTATACACTGAATCCAACAATTATAATATGAATTAATTGTTTCAATTCTTATTTTATGGAAATTGTAATATGTATTCAATTCTACCTAGATTTTGGTATTTTGAATACATATTAAAACGCTTTGGAAGACTGTGGAAATTTAAGATAAGTAATATTTATATTTCCATATTTATAATAATATGATTAATATTTTAATCTATTTAAAAATTGGCATTGCTGTATTTTAAATAATATTAATATACTTAGATGTGAACTAACCAAATAACGTCATGTTATAATTCATTCAGTAAATTTTTTATTTTTTATTTCAGCTTAAAACATTCTTTCATGCCTAATATTGAATGATTATATTACAAGTTTCCGATATTTGTTTTTCTCTATTCTCATTCAGAAAAAAACAAACAAAAAACCATTTCGATTATTCGTTCGATTAAGCTTAAAATTTTCAAATAGAAGAGTAACAAAAGGTTACGTGGAGGTGCGTACACACTATGTGAAGAATGAAAAACTAAATTTTGTATTTTAAAGTGTGTAAAAAATTCTTTATTAGAAGATATGTGTAGGAAGAAATATATAAATTTCTTTAGTCAAGAAAATGTCAAGCGCTTTCGGCAATGCAATGCCATCATCAGGACAAAAAAAAAAAAGGCCAAAAAACTAGTAGAGGGTAGTAAAGTTGGTTATAAATATCTTTAAAGGACATTTACGCCGATACAAAACATCTTGATTAACTTATTTATAAAAAACGACATCAATATAGTAAAAAGTAACATTTTAACATTTTAAGATTTTGGTCATTGGGCCAAACTTGTTAGTTGTCTTAATAAGACACAACAAGTGTTTTAAAAACATGAAAATACGTAGAATTAGAAAAGTTTAAAATAAAAACTTTTTTTTTTCTCAAACCATGAAGTGAAAACTTCATGGTTTGAGAAAAAAAAAGTTTTTATTTTAAACTTTTCTAATTCTACGTATTTTCATGTTTTTAAAACACTTGTTGTGTCTTATTAAGACAACTAACAAGTTTGGCCCAATGACCAAAATCTTAAAATGTTAAAATGTTACTTTTTACTATATTGATGTCGTTTTTTATAAATAAGTTAATCAAGATGTTTTGTATCGGCGTAAATGTCCTTTAAAGATATTTATAACCAACTTTACTACCCTCTACTAGTTTTTTGGCCTTTTTTTTTTTTGTCCTGATGATGGCATTGCATTGCCGAAAGCGCTTGACATTTTCTTGACTAAAGAAATTTATATATTTCTTCCTACACATATCTTCTAATAAAGAATTTTTTACACACTTTAAAATACAAAATTTAGTTTTTCATTCTTAAAATTTTCAATTTAAATTATTTTCATGGTTTGTACCTATATATAAATTAAAATCTTTTCTTATTGTTGAATTCTATTTATTATATTTTATTCCAAACAACTATATGATAATTTCGTTTCACATATTTTTTTTAATTACTGCCAAATCAGAATGAATGAAATCAATCCGGCGTATCAATTTTTCAATTTTTTTAAACTCAAAAATCATATTACAATATACATTTAATATATAAAATAAAAATGAGCAAACATGCAAAAATTAATAAAAATAAAACTCAAAAGAAAAATTGGTGACAATTTCATTTATTTCTGAATAGTGCAAATCTGTAATAATCTGGCAAATAAATAAAAGAAACAAAATAAATATTACATTTTAGATATAATTTACCGTGTATTTTTTTTATTATTTGTAATTTTATATTTTATTTTTTTATAATTATTCTCTTTTTAGTGCTTCTTGGATTGGGAGGAGGTGAAAAAATAAAAATAAATTAATAAATTCTACGTATGTACTACGATGAAACCAGGAACGAAATATTGAAATTAGATGAAGTGATAATATCCAGGCTTTTTCAATTGTAGCAGTACCATCGATTTTGTTTGCAGATATCACGTCATACATAAATTTATCGTGTTATTCAGGTATATTGCTTAGGATGCATTCATTCAGATAACAAGGGTTTAATCAGTATTGACGTCATTTTTATGTAGCAGAAAAAATATCATTAGAAAAAAAGGTATCAGGCGTATTTTTAATTTATTTTGAACATGAGTGAATATTAGATCAAAGTGTAACTAAAAAAGACAGATCAGGGATATCTTACAATCAAAAATAAGTTGACCTAAAAGTACAAATTAAAAATCGATTGTTTCCAATAATTCAGAAATTATCTGGCGATTCTTTATGTAATGTGTAATTTATGATAATAGTAATTTAGCAGGCAAAAATGACGAAATAGAGTAAGTGCATAAAATTTTATTGTGGCTTTGCGGTCCCCTCGACCCTCAATTTTTTTTCTATACTTTACAAATAGGTCATCCCAATTAGCATATAAAGACAATAGACAGTTTTTTTAAAAGGATTTAGACCTATACTTAAAACATCATAACTATTGTAATACATTAATTAATACACATTTTTGATGTTACGATGATTTTGTAATTACACTGTCCGACATTGTTACAATATATGAAGTTGTATTGTGGTAGTAATATTATCGTTAAGTCATAAATAAAGATACAAACTAGGTTATATATGACGTCCTTCTGAAGTGGTAATGAAGTCACATGAGTATTGTGGTAAATTTAGAAAGACTCTGTATCTGATTTTTATTTGAGTGAAAAAATTAAAAACAATAGTGTTGTAATAGTTATTTACATAACCACTTATCAAAATTTCATGAGCAGAATAAAATTAAGTTTTTATAAAGTTTTACAAAAATTTATCGTATCTCCCTTTAAAATAGAGAGTTGTGGGGTTAAAAATGTAATAACGCTTGAAGTCGTATAAATAAACTGAACTTCATGGCTTTACTACATAAACAATATTTGTCAGCGATGAATTTTTTATTGCAAATTAAGCCTAAAATGGAGGATTCTTGTAATAAAATAAGCTAATTTAGCAAGAAATTAAGAAGCAGGTATGAAGGAGTGTATAAGAAATTTGAAAAATAGTGTAATATGAGCAAAAAAAGTTCTGTTAACGTACTTCGAAGCGATGAAATAATATATTTTTCTCAAATAAAGTCTTCTATATTTAGTTACGTAAAAATTCATTATATCACTAGTGATGTAACGACACTGAGAGTTATGTGAGGTTTCAAAGTGTCAAAAATGCATATAAAATTTGACGTTTCGTAACAGGATCATAAACATAAAAAAACATTTTATCACTGCTAAATTATCAACGAAATGTGAAGCTATGGTAATATATATTATTATATTTTGTTATGAAAGAAAAAGGTTTATTTTTATAAATTTGATCTCAGATTTCATTTAATTGTAATAATGATATTTACAATCCAATATATTTCTTGTACGTAAATTTTTACAGATGCTTTACTCTTAATATTTCATTAAACAATATACATTAAACTTAAATGACTTTAAGAACCGTTGTTTACATTTTATTGTCAGAATTGAATATTCTAAAGTAACTTTGCGATTGCTTCCAGGATTAAATTTATTGATATTTGTATTAATATTGATAATAGGGGAAAGTGTGGGTTGAAATTAGGAACTACGTCATACAGATTAGAATATCTAATAGATCAAATAATACCAGATAAACTTCATGGGTCATTTAATTTTTTCCATGTTACTTCCCAAACTGTACAAAAATTTCGTAATTATTACCAAACACTGTAATAAATACCTCTAATATGAGACGAGCGATATAGAACAAATAAAAGAAAAAAGATTAATTTTCCTCATTAATTTAGTTCCTAAATTATTCAAGGTTACAAGAAGAATTCTTCTTTATATATCAGTTCTTCTCTTTTCTTTTTAACATGCACTTTCCATCGAAGTTTGGCATCTAAGGTATTTTGCTGTGTTTGAATGTGGAAGCAGGTTATTGTTTATTCTGACTGGAATATGATCTATCCTTTTGTTAGTAAAGTAAATGTGAACTGATTTAGTTTCATTAAGCTAAATTGTCCATTTCTTCGTCCAGTCATAGATACGGTGGACCAGCTTTTTGCAGCTTGTGGGTTGCTTCTTCACTGCTCTTTCCTACTTCTAGAATGACAGTGTTGTCGGCGAAGGTGGCTATGGTATTGTTTTCTAACTCTGGAATATCACATGTGTACAGTAAGTATAAGACAGGTCCTAGAACACTTCCTTGTGGTACTCCAGTCTTAATTTCTTTAATATATATAGGCTTCTTCATGCTTTACTCTAAAATATCTTTCCGATATATATGAACAGAGGATATCTGTATATTGTTTTGGAAGGAAAAGCTTGAGCTTATGTATTAATCCTTCATGCCAAACCTTATCAAACGCGTGTGCTACATCAAGAAAGATAATAGCACAAATGTTTTTCTCTTCTAAGGATTTCTCTAGAATGCTATTTATTCTATGGACTTGGTCGATAGTCTAGTGTTTATTTCTAAATCCAAATTGATGATTAGGAATCATTTATATTGGTGGTTTTAGTCTTTTGAGTAGGAGTTTCTCAAATAGTTTCGACATAACAGTAATGAGATCGGTCTGTATGACGATGCTTCATGTGGTAGTTTCCCTGGCTTGGATATCATTAAGATTTCCGCAATTTTCCAAAGGCTGGGTACATACTTCAGTCTGAAGGCAGCATTTATTAGGTTAGTTAGTTTAATTACTGCTTTTTTTGGGTAGTTGTTTTAAGATTTCTCCAGTGATTAGGTCAAAACCTGGAGCTTTTTTCGGATTGATATTTTCTTTTATTTCAGTAATTACTTCTTTGGAAGAGGTAATTTCTATTTCTTGATCAATGTGTGGATGTTCTTCCAGGGTCGGTTCTTCATCTTGATCTTTATGTGGTTGAAAGATTTTTTCTAGATGATTTGTTGTTTTTCACGATTCAAAGCATTACAAATTCTAACACGATCACCATAACCGATCATCATTAATATTTCAATACGATCTTTTTCATTTAAATGAAACATTGTTAATCGTACAATTTATTTCCGTAAATTACAATTTGACAGTTTTGGCAACAGTTGCCTACTAGATAGTACTCGTTTATTTCTTACTATTAACACAAACAATGTCAATTTGTTTATCTAAATGATATTTTACTATAGTGTATAAAAACTGGTGTATTCCTCGTTTTTACAGATTTTTGACACTAAACCCAGTATGTACGAATTCGAAAAATAACAAGCTCTTTCAAAATCTGTAAAAATATACAGCGTGTCCCATTTAAATGAAAAAAGTTGAGGGTATTTCCGGTTAAACCGGAAGTATATTATTACCAAAAAAATGTACATCAGTTGCATTCTGCCCAATTGCACTTACGTCATAAATATCGTCCGTTTTGTTTTAAAGATATTTACTTGGTTCCATACTTTATCCCAACCCTGTATTCGACGGATTTTCTATAACAATAACGAATGTGATGTTTCTGTGGCGAATAAAGATATTCTACTAACATTCACTCCTTCGTCGGCCATCTTCGATGGTCAGCAGGCAAGGATGAAAATAGGCAGAGAAAAGCGTTTCAATTGGAATTGCTGATCCTTGAGCGGCCATGGAAGGGGATCCGCTCCACGCCAGTAGAGAGTGTGTGTAACAGAAATCGGAATTTGGAATCTAGTGACTGTTGAAACAGTCGATGGTTACAATCGTAGTGTGCGGCGCTGATCTTGGACGTACTTCATTTGTTTACATGGAGATCGCGATCTTTGCGGGAAAATAAGCGCGCGTGTGAGTTCTGGTTGACTTGTTGGTTTTTTTTTTGAAGTTTATCCGCGGGTAATTCGGTAAATCGGGGATTGGTTGAAATATTTTGGTTTTTTAGTGGTTGTTGAAGCTGTTTGGATGAAAGTAAGTCGAAAAATTGACAAACAGAAATTTGGTTCATTATGAAATATTGAGTAAGGTCACGAACGATTTCAAAATGTTGATCGTATTACTTATTACTAAATGATATTAAGTGTTAAATAAATCAGAATGAGAAAAAAATTGTTTATTTCATCCATCATAATCTTTATGAAAATAAATCTGTAACTCGCTGTTTTATATAAGATATAAATTTTTGAAATAAAAAAATATCAGAGCCGTTATATTTTTGAGAAATTTAGGTTTTCATTAATTGATATATGTATATTAGTCACCATGTGCATAATTACTACTTTTTTGGTCAAGATTGTTTTATATTTTTTCTATTACAAAAAAAATATCTACAGAGCGTTCTTATATTAAATCCTTAAAGCTTTTAATTTTTAATTTTTGAGATACTCAGCTCTAAATTTTTTATGATATTAAGAGTTAAAAAAATCAGAATGACTAAACTAAGTAAAAAAATATTTATTCCACTCATTATAATTTTTTATGAAAACTACAATAGGGAGCGAAAAAATAATGAAGATATGTAAGTGATCACTTTTTTAAATACAAGAATACTTTTAATATAAAAAATATCAGAGCAGTTAAATTTTTTGCAAATTTAGTTTTTCAATAATTAATCTATGCATAATTATTACTTTTTTGGCAAACATTGATTATATTTATACGTTTACACAAAAAATAATTACAGAGGGTTCTCAAATTAAGTCCCTTAAAATATTTTAAATTTTCAATTTTTGAGATATTGAGTTCTAATCATTTTATAATATATAGAATTAAAAAAATCAGAATGACTATATAGGTACTAAGTAAAAAATGTTTATTACATTCATTATAATTTTTATTATAATTTTTTAAATAGAGAGCGAGAAAAATAGTGGCAATGATTCTGCATGTTCCTGTTTTAAATAAAATATAATAACTTTTGAAATAAAAAAAGCAGAACAGTTACATTTTTGAGAAATTAATATTTTGTATTAGTCCATCTGTGCATAATTATTACTTTTTTGGTAAACATTGTTTATATTTATACTGTTACACAAAAAATAATTACAGAGGGTTCTTATATTAAGTTCCTTAAAATATTTTCAATTTTCCATTTTTGAGATACAGAGTTATAAACATTTTATAATATAAAGAATTTTAAAAAATCAGAATGACTATAGATAGGTACTAAGTAAAAAAATGTTTATTGCATTCATTATAATTTTTATCATAAATAAAAAAAAATAAAAAAAATAGTGAAAATGAATCTGTAAATCCCTGTTTTAAATAAAATATAACTTCAGAAATATAAAAAAGCAGAACAGTTACATTTTTGAGAAATTAATATTTTGTATTAATCTCCTCTGTACATAATTATTACTGTTTAGTTCAAAATTTTTTTATATTTATACAGTTATAAAAAAAATTCTTACAGATGGTTCTTATATTAAATACTTTAAACCTATTGATTTTTATTTTTGGAGATACAAAGTTCTAAATTTTTTCTAATATGAAAAATTTTAAAAATCAGAAAGAATAGGTATACTAAGAAAAAAATGGTTTATTCCATTCATTACAATTTTTTATGATAACTATAATAGGGAAGGAAAGCAAAATAGTAAAAATAAATCTGTAAGTCGCTGTTTTAAATAAGAGGAAACTTTTGAAATAAAAAATTTGGAGCAGTTACATTTTTCAGAAATGTAGATTTTCAATAATTAATATTTTAGTCTTTTTGTGCCTAACTATTAAAATTTGGTCAAAATTGTTTTAATACTGTTAAAAAATTTTAATAGAGAGTTCTTATATTAAATCCCTTAAACCTATTAATTTTTAGTTTTTGAGATACGGAGTTCTATATTTTTTATGATATTAAGGAAAAAAAAATCAGAATTAGTATATGTATACTGAGTAAAAAAATGTTTATTCCACGAAAGCGAAAAAAATATGTATGTCACTGTTTTAAATAATATATAATTTTTGAAAATTGTCTATGGGAAATTTTAGAACCGAGATCTAAACAAAAAATATATAATTTATAAATTAAAAAAAATAATATACCAAGCGATCAACTGAAAATGCTCCGCCCCATAATTATTGTTAAAAACAGTAAAAATAGAGAAAACATATTTTGTATAAGGTTTTAGGTATCCAGATTTACAAAAATCAAAATGAATGATACAGAGCGTCCCAAATACTTGTGAGTGATTGTTGATAGTTTTTTAACAATCGTACCGTAGATATTTTTATATCTTTAAATTGTACTTAATATCCCGAGTGCAAAGATGTACATGAAGGGATGTTTTTCGGCACAGACAATTAAAAATTGCATATTTTAAACTTAATATACAACTAATTAATGTCTTTCTAAAATTAATTAAATTATGTTAAAAAATCATAAAAATAAAAAATTGGTACTTATTTGAAATGTAGGTTATTAATATTTAATTACCTGACAACGAAAGATTACACAATATGTTATTTTTAGTAAAAATTATATAACAAGATTATCTTTAATGAAAATAAAATAATAGTGGCCCCAAATTAGAGCCCTGGGGAGCATGGGCCAATGTATGTATTTTTTTATCAGAATCAAAAACCCAACTTTAATCACTTTAGAATAAGAAATTACCATAAAGAGGATTATTTTTAAAACTAAATGTTTAGCATATTTTCCAGGGTAAAACAAGGATATAAACTTACGTTTATCCTACAGTTTCTATCTTAATAGAGCCATTCAATTTTTTTTTGTTTAATAATCACCAAATTAATCTAATAGCTTTAATTATGGTGATTTGGTCAGGAGGTACGATGAATTTTGCATTTTAACTAATTATTATTTTGCATAATTATGCCATTGTTCGTGAAAACATTAACATATTTATTAAATTTCTTATACTTCGGCCGCGTTGGAATTACCTAATAATAATTTAGTTTTTTTAGTAGTAATATTTTTATATATGTCATTGCTCTCTTACTTATAGCTTTAGTGGAGAATAACTTTTCATAAATTTTTGTTTATTTTTTAAAAAAAACACATTGAATATGCTAATGATGATTGAAAAGAATCGACAACTAAGAAAAGGAAAATAAAATAAGGCCATATTTTCCACTTGGTTATTAAAACACTTTTTAATTGCAAATTTTACGCAATTTTTCTGGTATAATTACTTTACTTTATGAAGAGAAATAAATCCAATTGGAAATTTTCTCTACATTCCCATTTCTTATCAGTAACATACTCTTAGAAAGGATCAATCACGCACCAAGGGAAGTCGTTAGCACCATTTGCTTTAAGTGTGCGATTATGAAAAATCGAGTGTTTAAATGTTAATAACAAGATATAAGCACATTAAAATTAATTATTGGTGAACAGTAATAAACATGATAATTAACAAAAACAATGTGATTAACACTTCATAAAATATTAACGAACTATTTATATATGAATTTTATTGTGTATTCAATCAGAAAAAATTTAAAGGGAGCAGCTACTCCATATTTCAAATTGACTCTAAAAGAAATCTAATAAGTGATCTTTTGTTTGTAATAAGAAAAGTGGAGAAAAATTATATTTTTAATCAGTAGAAGTCTGTTTTCATAGAGAAAAATAGGGAAATAAATTCCAAATTATTCCTTAGTCATTCTTGGGGTCATTGCAAATAAATCTCTAAGACATTTATTACAAATATTGCAAACAAAGTTATTAATTAATACGATTACATCATTTAGAATCTAAAGAAAATTCGTATAAGCAGTAACATGTTCTAGATATTAGGTTTCTTTAATTATATTTTTGTTGTTGTAAATTTAGTTGGAGGTGAGTTTTATTCAAGTAATTAATTATGAAAAATCAATAAGTTTGATTATTTATAAGTATAATGATTGCCACTATTTTTTCTACCAACTTTTGCTATATTAACATTTATGAAATTAATTAATAAAATACACTTTTTACTTTTTCCTTCTTGAATATATTCTTAATGCTTAATCCATTTTTTAGATGGTACGTTATTACTCCCATTTATTTAAAAAAAATTTCTGTTATTATTTGCTTAATTAACGTGCGATATTCTTAATTTGAATAAAATGCCATTTTTCACTGAATTATTGAAACTACTTTACCAAACGATAAACTTAAAATGATTAAACGATCCGAATCATCAGTAAACTAACACAATTTTATGACTCATCAGGTGTTGCCACGTTTAAATTTTCGAGTAAATGTTTAAAGTGAATTTTTGTGTGAACTACAGATGTTAGAAAAACATTTTATTAGAATCTTTGTGGCAAATGACACGTTCTACGTACTATTTAAAAATACGCATTTTGGTTGACATATAGGCAACAACTTCTGTTCTCGTTTTCTTGGACCAGTTTTTTTCTTTTCTATTTGATATTTCAATTATCTTTCTTACAAGTCTTTCGTTTAATTTTCCTGCAAATAATTTAGTAAAGACCGGCTGTTGGCCATATTTATTTCACAGATGATTTCCAACTTAGAGTCTAATACTAATATCAAGATACTGGCTCTCTAGGGATCGCCAGTATCTGTTAGTATTATTTATTTACTATTCTCGCCGCCCGGTGCCACATTGACTTTATAGACAGACAGGAAAGGAAATTAGAAACTTCTTACTTAAACAAATTAGTTTTTATTATAGTTAATAAATTATTTTCTGCAAAAATGTATTTATTGGAAAAATCAACGAATAAAGTTAGCGACTTATCAGTTAAAATAAGATAATTTGTAACTCTAAATTTTAGTTGTGAATTAGTGCAAAAAGAATGTTTTGTTCAAAGTGGAAAAGAACGACTCACACGATGAAACCAAGAAGTTTGCGTTATTGTAAATATTTGTACTTTGGTATATTTTTCCAGTAATTTTTATTAAATTTACTAAAAATGCTCAGTTTACTCTTGATTTTTGGATGGAAATGAGGGTTTTTGGAAAAAAAATAATAAAAATAATTTTAAAGTATTCAAACTCTTACAAACCATTTATTAATAAAAAAAGTTACTCCTATTAAATCTTTCAACATTCAAAGTAATTCAAAGATTGTTTTTTTCTCAAATTATTTGAGTTATAACATGTGTAAGGAAAATTTTTTAGAGGATATTAAAAGATTTTATCCAATTGTGCCAAATTTTTCTATATTTTAACATCAAAATGGTTGATTCTTGGAGAAAAAATAAAGATCAAAATGAGCAAAAAACGAATATTGGGTGATGCATTTTGATCGTAAATGAAAAAAGATCAGTATAAAATTATTTGGATAATTTTTTATACCTGTTACCTTTTTACTGTTTCGATCTATAAGAATACAAAATGCAACCAATTACTAATCATATTTCGATAAATTGCTAATGAATGATCAACATTATAAAAACCTTATACTAACAACATATTAATTATTAATGTACTAAATGAAATTACTTATTGCGTAGTATTGCCATATTATTTTGTACCTGTTTGAGGTGCAAAAATCATTTTTAAATGAGATGTAAAACTGGAGCAAGCTTTTATATCCAACCACTGGCAGTCTTTTATTAAACACTTTTTTAACAAAACTAGTCTTCCACTTTTTCTTCTACTTTATTTATAAATATTCAATTTCCTAATCGAACTAAATCACGAAATTCTCGAAACATAAACATTTTGTAATAAAAGTATCATGTCATGACTCAAATAAAGGAAAATAACTTATATGGTTCATTTACACAACTATTTGCGCCATTTCTTATGAGTAATTTAGGCAAAATAACTGAAACTTTTTTATCTCATTTTTAACTACTCTTCTTCTTTACTTAATATTCTCATGTTCTATAAGGCGTCGGAAATATACTTTCAGTACCTGCATTTACCCAGTTCCTCTTTCACCATCCTCCATCTTTTCCACCCAGTCTTTCTTTTCTTTTCTTTGCCTGTTTCCAAAATTTTTCTTGTCAACCTATTTAAATCCATTCAACCAATTCAACTGTCTCTTTTTCAGTTTGAAATTTATTGATTCATCACTTGGTATTTTCCTTATCTTCTCCAGGAGTTTTTTTGAGTCGTTTACTTGCGTAGAGTCGACTGTTGTTCGTTGCAATAAGTAATTTCATTTAGTACATTAATAATTAATATGTATGTAGAATAAGGATTTTATAATGTTGATCATTCATTAGCAATTTATCGAAATATGATTAGTGATTGGTTGCATTTTGTATTCTTATTAATCGACAGGTATAAAAATTTATCTAAATAATATTTTATAATGATCTTTTTTCATTTACGATCAAAATGCATCACCCAATATTCGTTTTTTGCTCATTTTGATCTTTATATTGTCTCCAAGAATCAACCATTTTGATGTTAAAATATAGAAAAATTTGGCATAATTGGATAAAATCTTTTAATATCCTCTTAAAATTTTTCCTTACATCTGTCATAACTTAAAAAAATTAAAAAAAAACAAATGTTTAATGACTTTGAATGTTGAAAGATTTAATAGGAGTAACTTTTTTTATCAATAAATGGTTTGTAAGAGTTTGAATACTTTAAAATTATTTTTATTATTTTTTATCCAAAAACCCTCATTTCCATCCAAAAATCAAGAGTAAACTGAGAATTTTTAGTAAATTTATTGAAAATTACTGGAATAACGCAAACTTCTCAGTTTCACCGTGTGAGTCGTTCTTTTCCACTTTGAAAAAAACATTCTCTTTGCACTAATTCACAACTAAAATTTAGAATTACAAATTATCTTATTTTAACTGATAAGTCGCTAAATTTATTAATTTGATAGTGTGAAACTATATATAACAAATTGGGCAGTCTTAATTGATTATAACAATACCTTTAACAAAGTTTTATTTATTTGTCGTGTTTGTCGTGAGCAACAACTTTATTTGTGAGTAGAAAATCTACAACTTAAATGGGCAACTGCTACTAGTGTTTAACTTTTGTGTTACTGAAACTTCACGAATTTGCATTCCTGGAGAGTTGGGTGATCATTTTTTATTGGTCCATTATATGGTGATATCTTATCTAATGTTTTCATTGGTTGAATATTAAATAGTCGTTAGATTTAGAAACAGAATTTACTATGCTCAATTCTCCCTGGTTTGAAGATCTCAAAAAATATTTACGATCAAAAATAATGAAGGATCACTCAATAATGAAGGATCACTCAGTACACTATTAATTCTTACCTTTATGAGAATCAATTGCTTTGGTATTAAAATAAAGAAAACAATGCCACCGATAAAATCACGTTTTTTAACATTCTCTTAAAGTTTCTCTCTACATCTGTGACGACTCATAAATAACTTGAAAAGGAAATCGAATTTCGAGTTCCGATTGAAGAGTTTGGACGTTATCCAGAAACATGTAATACCCACACATGCTTTCCAAACTATTTATTCAAGTATTTTCGAGCACTTTGTTTACTTTTATGGACATTAGAAAAAGTAAAATAGAGTAATCGTCGTTTGATTTATTAAAGCAGTGTAATTTGCAGAAAAAAATAAGATTTATATCAACAAATGAATCGTAAATCACAAGTTTGTAGATGATATTTATTCCTGTTAATATATTATAAAATTATTATTATTTTTCTATTCGCATGGCGATTATAAAAGTAAAAGTATATCGAATTCTGTGAAAATTTAACCGAATGTTTTTAATAAATATAGTGTGTGTCTAAATGAGTTCTGATGAAAATTAGTACAGAGGGGTCATATAATTGGCGCTTAGAATCAATAACCAATTTTCAGGAAACCAAATATTGGTATCACACCTTTCAGCAAATTAAATCGGTTGGCGGTTTGAGATGCGTTTGTTATGACTAGGAATTACGCCATGTTTACAAACTACTGCCAACAGAAATATATACAGGATGTTCTACAAAAAAATTCAAAAATCAAACGATTAAGTACAAAAAGATAAATTGTACTTATCAGAATTTCCACAGTATTTTAAAGCTTTTTAAAATATCTTTTCTCTGACCAAGGTTTCGCTTATCTAGTGTTGTTAAAGAGTGACATAAGATTGACAGATTTCTTATAAGCGTACTTGATTTCATCTCATAAACATTTCAACCAATCATTATCCAGCAATATCTACAGTAATATTCTTCTTCTCCTAAAAAATTTTTGGTTAATATTTTGTAGGTATTTAGTCCAATAAGTAATCTAAAATAATTGAACTTTCCAGGTTTAATTGTTTATTCAATACTATATACTGAGGAAATTTTAAATATTTCTTGATTTAATAATCCTCCAAAAAATCAAGTTCTTCTTTCTTGTAACTTACATGAAGTACCTCCACTGTTTTTTCAATTGTGTTGTTAAGCGTAATGTGACTTATTTGGTTGTTTTAATCTATAATGTCGTGTTCACTGTACCTTATTTCAAAATTTCTAAGGGTCTGACCAAGATAGATGGCGTTACAAATCTGTCTTCTTAGGATAATTCCAATTTATGAAGCAGAAAGAAGTTTCAGAAGACTGGTAAACATAATAAAGCCAGCGATAAATAAAAACAGAAATAATGCCAATTATGAGCAAGGAAAATTAGAAAACCAGTTAAAAGTAAGCGAAATACAGTTTTTAAGAATAATTGCATATAAAAATATAAAAATAGATCAAATGGAACTCAAAACAACAAAATAGGGATACTGCAGGCTAAATTGGTTGAGATACCCAAGATAATCTTATGAAAAAATGAATTTCAAATAATCGTTATAATTATAATTATCTAACGTGTTAGCCTTTGAACTAATTACTAATTAAAAAAATGAATCACCACCGACACGCTTCATGAAATGTTTATGAAAATTTTAGTGGGAGCCAGAAGCCTTTCATTTTCTACTTTTTTCGCAGAAATTATTATGTCGTACGTACACAAGACCGGCAATTTCTCGACCCCTTCCCACATGATTCATGCACAACATTGCCAGGAGCGTCTCTACGAGTCCTTTTTTTTATTACACCTGGAATTTGCTATGAAATATTTAAACAGTTCCAGGTAAAGAAGGTTAATCAGAAACGGTCAAAGGGATTGGTTAGATAAATGGAACCAAAAAAACATTATTCGAATTGAAAAAATACAGTTTTTATGAATTATGAATGTCATGAGAATGGAGAGAAACTAAAACTGAATGTGTGAAGTAGCTGGAAAAAAGAAATGGGTATTAAACCAATATACTGCTTTAGTGTAGATATTTCTATGCAATATCCTTTAAGTTTAGATGTGATAGATCCAACCGGTTTTTTAATTACCTATTAAGATTCTATTAAAATTTTTGGTGTTTTTATAGCTCTATTACGAAGAAATTAACTTACAATTAAGATAATTGATTGGTGAGTATGATTTAACATTGTTAGTATCAAAATAGTATTATTATTTAATTTATTTTTTGGATCCTGTTTCAAATCGATTTTGTGGGTTTGCAGCACTTGTTTAATATTTTATTTATTTTTAATTTTAATCAAATTTTTAGCTTATCTCTAATTTTTATAATCCTCAATCCATCTTTAGTCTGTGGATGTTTTTGTTTTTTCTGGTTTTCATTCGACTGTAATCTACAACTTACTGGACGAATTCACATGTTTTTGGTACTAAATTTGATTTATTCTGTTTTCCTTTTTTTATGTTTCCGTATTATTGTTTTTTTATATTTAATATTATTATTTTGTATTTAGTTTTATCCCTTTTTAAAAATTAATTGATTGACGCCTATGAATACTGCGGAAAAACTTGCATGCAATTCGTATTATGGTAATTCTCTGGTATAATAATTTATTAATTTTTGCAGGCATCCCTGGGTTGTTCCTACGCTTGCGTTATTACCACTGTCAGCTATTTTCATATATTTAGGTAATTGGAAACGAATAATTAGGAATTATTCACATTTTTCTCTTTAATCCCGCAACTGCATTATGCAAATCGATAATAATAATATTCCCAAAATCTCTTCAGCAAGTTTTAAATGCATAAATTAATGTTGTGTATAACTACTTAATTATTATATTATTTGAATGTAGTGCCCTGAAAAATTGTGACACTCAAGGTTATTTTTAATAATCAGATTATTTTTTCAACAATGCTCCTCTCGCAAGGTGACAATTTATTTTCTAAATAAAAAATTTGCATACAGTGGACGATAGGAAAACAAATAAAAGACCTACTGGTTGTTTACTTAGTGCAGACTATCAAAAAGTTTATTTCGCAGGAAGTCGAAACATTGGATAAGATAGTAATTTTTTTACTTCCTAGGTATTCACTTCACTATTTTTTTATATAGTATTATAAATTGAGAAAGCCTTGAATATTATCTTTTGTGTTTTACAGGATGTCCTAGAAAACATAAGTCAGGATGTTAAATATTTTATAAACTTAATAAATACGCAACTAAAGTGTAGCAAATTTATTTTTCACTTGATTGACGTCACCAAAAAAAAATAATTTAATCAAAAATTCAGGAACCGGAAATTATTGTATCCCATATTCACTAATGTAA
The DNA here is from genome assembly GCA_951812935.1 of Hermaeophaga mercurialis. Classification (NCBI taxonomy): domain Eukaryota; kingdom Metazoa; phylum Arthropoda; class Insecta; order Coleoptera; family Chrysomelidae; genus Hermaeophaga; species Hermaeophaga mercurialis. The sequence continues at coordinate 18,682,232 of OX638361.1, read as the reverse complement.
TTAGAAAGTTCTATCTAGATAACTGTATCTGGAAAACTGTAGCAATTTAAAGAAAGACTACTTTGAAAAACTGTAAAATAATTAGCTAACGAAAATAGTTAATACCGTTTTTAACTAGGGACGTTTACTGCGCTTCAAACGGTTTTGTGCTCCATAGAAAATTTCTAATTGGTCATTTGCGGTTAGATATTTTGCGACAGCTGTAATCAACTCCACGTGGACTCATTTATCTCATTCAAATTGTAGTCCATAGTCGTGGCATTTATTTGACATAGAAAATTAATCACAATATATTTACGATTACGTTTTTCCACTATAAGACTGCACTAACTTTAAACTAATTTCTTTGCTAAACATCAGGTATATACAGAGTGGGCCACTCAAAACGGTACACCCTCATATTTGGCAGTATTCATTAGATTTTATGAAAATGTCGATTTTTATTCCAAAGGGGACACATTTTCACGATACAGGCATATGTTATGTGTTAACCACCTTTTTTTCACGTCTCCACACCCTTACTTTTAAATAGGGAATAATCAGCCATATGATCATCCTTGACTTTCTTTCGATATTAACTCTGTTTGTAAAAAGTCTTAATTTAAATAAAGTCTAATGCCTCTTAAAAATTAAACGCAACGCCTATGTTTTGCTAATGTGTCACGTTTTTTTCATCACGTCAAAAATAACTTTGCAGATTTACTAAGTAGTTACTAAGATATTTATAGCGTTTACAAGTGGTGCTAGTTAATGTGATAGGTACTTTTTGATTACTTCCGAAATGGTGTATTGAAATTATTTCCACATTAGCCAAACATAGGTGTTATAATTAATTTTGAAGAGGTAGACTTTAATTAAATTAAAACTTTCTTACAAACAGAGTTAGTATCGAAAGAAAAGTCATGAATGATCATATGGCTGATTAGTCCATCGAAATATCTTTCTAATGATTTGCCACATATAGTATATACCCTATTTCAAATTAAGGGGTTGGAAAGGAAACAACAAGAGTTATGAGTACGAAATTCCCAAATATTGACAGATTTTAAGGAGTATTAAATTCTCTAAAATCGTCCACAGTTGCGGAAATTCTGGGATATTGTCCAAAAAGTTTCCAACATTCCTTGAAACTTCAAACTTCATAAAGTGCCGCTAAACGATTTAAAATTGAGAAAAATTAAGCACAATTCTCTGTGATGTTCTAAAGTAGTACAAATATCAAAAATTGCCAAAAACTGTCTGCTATTTGGCAAGACGAAATTTGAAGCAAAATAGAAGCAGCACAAAAACGGGGTTAAGAATATCCGATAAAGCCAAAGAATGAGAAAAGAAAACACAGAACGGAGTAGATGTTAAGATGAGAAATAATAGGTTGAAATTAGAAGAACTTAATCAATTTCTACATCTGAGATTGTTTCACAATAATTTGAATTGAATCAAATATAAATAACCTAAAAAGATTTTAAATAAAAATATTAAGGGAAAGTGACTAATAATATCAGAGTAACGGCAAATCTAGCACCATTGCAAATGTTAAATCTGGAATCTCCGTATCCCAAAATAGGCTTATCCCAAATTTTGTAGAATTTGGACTAGCAATTTACGATATAATTGGCCATTTAAAGATCCTTTTTAAAAATTTCCAAAATTTATGTAAAATTTTCTGTTTTTAATTACCTAAAATTGATATCTTAGACTTTTCGCTAGTTTCTGAAAGGCCCAAAAAGATTCAAAAATTGTGTGGACCAATATCTTAAATTTTGCCAAAAATAATCTGAAAATTGTGCGAGACTATTTCAAGCTTTTAGGAATATTATTAAATAGCCGAAATGTCACTTGAAATTGGCATAACTGTTTTTTGTTTTATGCATAATCTGTTCGTAATAGTTTTATCAAAATTCAATATTTAACGATTTGTATAGTTCATTAATTTCTAGTGTTTTGAACAAAATATTTACACATTCAACTATTCGCACATTTTGCAAATTAGTACGATCCAAAGATCGATTTTCAACGAAAGTGAATTTACTACAGCTCAGCTATTGTTTCTGTTTAAATATTCAAATACGGATGTTTTATAATTTCTTGATCATCGTGATCTGAAAAAGGCAATCGAACAGGTCTTCGGGGCTTTAACTGAATGTTAAACAGCCAATTATAATTTTTTTGATTTATAGGCTTCGGATTGTATAATCAGGAATAAAATAATGAAACGAAAAGATATATATTATTCAAACGGGTTTTAATATGTTTTAAAATATGATTTATGGAATTGTAGAAAATAACTACGTTTTGACACGGAAGCTGATGTTTCGGTAATATTACCATCATCAGAAATAATTCCAAAAATTCGATTAATTCATTTTAAGCCTACAGTTTTGTAACTTTACTACTATGTTCCGTGTTTGTGCACTCTTCTTGGCTTCTCGAACATTCCAGGTAATTCTGCAGGTTTACGAGAATATTAGGAAACTATAATTAATAAAAAGTCTGTAAAATAAGCCTCGGATTGCCGGATCTAATTATTTATTTGGGGGCATTCAAAACCAAAAATTTACAAGACCCTTTACACGAGATAAAAACAATATACGATAAGAAATATATAAGGTCAGCATTTTATAACATTTTGCAAAAATTATTTCAGTTTTATTGCTGTTTTATTAAAACAAAACTCGAGTCGTTAAAATTGCTTTACTAATTATTAAGATAGTGTATGATTAACTAATTTTGATTGAGAAATTGCTGTATATCATTTAATAATAATGCATTTTTATTCGAATTGTTTACACATTATATTTAAGCGAATATATAGGGCAGTTCAATTTCATTCCCTCTAATTAAATAAATTTGAAATGTTAATTGATTATCGATGGTAGGAGTTGATTAATAGAGTCAAATAAGAGCGGAGCTTAGATATTGTTTTCAAAAATGTATTAAATTGATTAAATGGATAAGAATATTTCGAGTTTAATATTTTACTAAATAGACAACGCTGTAGAATATGACACAGATTACAAATTAACGATTTTAATCATGCATATATGAATGAGAGATTTATTATTCAATGAGGAACAAAATCATTATAATTTCTTAATAAACACTAATAAATTTGTTGAATTCATGAAATTTCCGACGACCTCTCCATGAGATTCTGATTCTGACATTTCAAAACACACTGGATGATAAGTTGACAATAAAATAGTTAAGAGGTCTTGACCTGAGACAAATCTAATCTAGAAACTTAGTTTTAATTATTTTAGGTCGAGATCTCGGATAAACATAATTATGGTACATAAAAAAGCATATTGATTGAGGAGATTTTTTTCGACTTTTCTTATTATCGGTTATTCCAATGACTCACAAACCAGCTGGCGCATGGTACTTGCATTATGTGACATTTTTCAACTAACGGTGATAAAATAATTTTTAATTAAAACGCGTTAAGAATTATTAATATCTACATGTTAACTGTATCAACAATTCGCAGAAAAACCAGCATTGAAATCGGTTTCGGATTAATAGCGAAGTATGACTTACAGTAAAAATTTAATATATTTACAAGGTATTTTTATGCATTGGCGTCGTACATAACTTTTGAAGAAAGGGTAAGTAAGCTATAATAATAAATCCAAGTTTAATTACGTATAGTAATGTCATCGAAGTGGGTGGATGCTATTTATAATTTTTACAATAGATTCGTTAATTTAACATGTTGGATAAATTAGTCTATAGCTACACTATAATAATAAAGAAATTTGGCACTTACCAGCTTCTTAGGCCTTTAGTCCTTGGGCTCCGGTTCTGGAAGAAATGGTGAAAATTACAAATAAAAATTAGACGATAAGCAACAAGTGACTTTACAATACAACCAAGTTCAATTAATGTTTTGAGTAATTAGTAAACCCTTCACCGAGTTATTTAATAAACTGTTTAAAAACTGATTCCTGAATTCGTCTAAATTTCTAAACTGAACTTTACTTTTGGTTATTACAGATTTTTTATGACTTTCGGTTTATTCAGGAATTCTACTTTTACAAAATTACCCATTATCATCAGTTCTGAGAATTATTGAAGGGACAACAATTCTGAAATACTACTTTCCATACGAAAAGAAAAACATCCCTAAAAACCTTTCAGCTGTAATTTCAGGCTTCCCGAACTATGCCCATTATTTCGAAATTACAATCGTAAAACTCATCTGTAGATGTCATTTGAAACGTCAACTTATTTTTAGTATTATGCCCTTAAAAGAAAAATTTAACATGTGTTACCTGATTTAGAAATTCTTTCTATATTTTTCCCGAAAGAACCCTTGAGAACTCTTTTATTTAAAATATTTATAATATTCAGGCCAGCATGTTTTTTAACTATTAAATTTGTACATTTGGAAATAACTTTTAGTACTATTATTGAAATATTCCTAGAACAATAAAAATTACTAGCTTTCTAGATTTGATTTTGCTTTATAGAGTCGGTTCTGTAAAATATTTTTATTCGTTACTGTTATGCAAACTTGATCATGTTCCTACTTGGATATTAAAGAACGCATGTCTTGGCTCCTAGCACCACTAAAAAGGTTTGTGGAATTCCACTATTTATCTACAATCTCCAAAACGCCATATTTTTCAAGAAAACAAAATTACAATTTGAAGAAAACAATCATTCACACGTGCTACTGTCTGAAGAGGAATTATTTATGGCCACAGAAACTCAGTCAAATACTTATAAATGCATGTGAAGTTAATTGAGATGACTTAATTTGGCCAACTGAACATCACTACCTCAGATATCAAGTAATTATACGGGGTATATACAATATTTAAATAACTATTTCTTATAAAGTTCAGAACATTCACAAGTACTTATATTGTGTGAATCTCGTAAATGGAGTTAATTTAAGTTTTGTAGTTTAGAGTCGAAATATTATATATATATATATATATATATATGTATATATATATATATATACATAAAGAAAGCATTCCTTCAGAGTTATTTGTCCTTAAGTGGTTATCTTTAAGATTATCTGGTAACACATATCCATCATTTGTATGTATTTCGTTAAAGTATGTTGTAGTGTCTAATTCAAAGGTTCCTAATTTTTTTCTTGTGTTTAGGGTGAGCAATTGAACAAATTCACCAACTTCAAATGTGTTTTTGATAGCTAACTCAGTACTATTAACTTTGATATGATTAAATATAGAATAAAATAATTAAAAAACACATATTATACATTAATTAATTTAAACCACACAAAAAGCAAATTTAGTAAAATTGTAACATAAAATAACTACACAACAAAATAAATAGTTTTAATTTAATTAAAACTTCAGATTATTATATTTTTTACTAATATTTCTATTTTGAATGAACATTTATCTCTTGTGACGAAACACATGATAACCTTTTAGTTTTTCGATGTTTTCTAATAATTTTGCAATTAAAACGCGTAATAAGGTAAATTTGCATTATTGTAGACATACGTTTTAAAAATAATTTTATTAATGTAAATGGATGTACTTGCATATTTAAACGTAATTTTTAATTCTGATCAACTTTTTTTAGTAACATTTTTCGATATTGTCAAATTTAAAGGTACTTTACTCTTCACTGCAAAAACAGATCTGTAAATTTACAGAATATAACGTTGTCAATTTTGTAACCAACGTTAAATTATGTATTTTTTACAATTACAATATTTAATATGTAAATATTTAAATCATTTGTAATGTATACTGACGCAACAAATTAGGTAATTATACTTAATAGATTACGTAATATAGCTTAATGTATTGTGTAAAATTATAAACATACATATACAATGTAAACAACGCAAAAAAAGTTATGTAGTTGCTATTAATATATCATTTAATTTTACATTAGTTTATGTAAAGAAACTTAATAAATTGTGGAAATATACTACGTATATTATGTGTATAAACTTTATAGATTCTGTGAAAAAGCTTTATAAATTTTGGAATAGTACTTAATAAATTGTTTATATTTACTAAATATTTTAATTTACATTGTGAAAATCGCAAAGGAAAAACAATAATATTTAAACCTATATTTTGAATTTAATCATATGTGACACATTTTGTTCCAACTGAAACCTAAAATTCATAAAATAGCTATAATTTTGTATTATTACGTTTATGTAAACAAAATGTGTCTTATTAGAAATAGATTAAATTCCAAATATAGGCTAAAAGTATATTGTTTTTGAGTTTCCGATTTAGAATGTAAAATGTAATTTTTACAATATAAAGTAAAATATCGAGTATAAAAAAAAAATAAATTTAAATAAGATACTGATATTCTAAAAAATATGCAAAAAACATAATCTTCAATTTTATCTTAAATCTGCAAATTAATTTTTTTTGTATATTATGAACTATAAAAATAAAAAAATGTGGAAAAGATAAAAAAATTCACATATTTTGATAAACAGTTTATTACATATTTGTAATAAAAACATGAGAATTAGTTAACTCTAACATAAACATTTTTTAAATAAAATAAAAGAGTATTATTGTCTATATAACGTTACATTTTTTATCAAATTAAAAACTTTTTTCTTTGTGCCGGTAATTTTTTTGCACTTAGAACCTGAATCAGGATGTATTTTTAAATAATGTCTTTGTAAAAACTCTAATGTAGTCTCTACTGGCGAAGAATATTTTAAATTCATTATAAAATACATAGAGACGCAGACTTTCATAGCATCTAACAGAGACGTGTATCCTTCTTCATCGATAACTTGTTGGTCAACAAAAACTTTGTAAATTGTGTTTCCATCGAACTCTAAAACAAGACAATTCTAATTAGAATTGGGATGTACAAATAAATCGTACCTACTATACTTAAACTTACTTGTTTCAGTTCATTATGAGAATCTATATGAATCAAATTAGAGGTGCAGTCAGAATCTAAATCACTAGCTGCTTTTTCATTACTGCTATGATTTGAATTTTGTGCATTATTTTGAATAGTATCATTTGTCTGGAAATGATTCCTTGTAACATGACTTCTAAATGTATTAATATTTTTAAACAGGGCAATTCTACCGCAAATATTATTCATAGGACACAAAATTTCACAGTTCTTTTGAAAATGCTTGTACACGTGTTTAAATATTTCATACCCGTGAAAAGTTTGGAAATTACAGACAGAACACTTTATTATACTCGTATTATGAACATCGTTTGAATGAATATCGTAATGATGCCGTTTAACATGTTGTTTAAAATTATTTTATTTTATAAATTTTAGAAGGCAACCATTATGTTTACATACAAACGAAGCCCACGGCCAATTTCGGTGTAAATATTGATGTAAATCATATTTTCTCACTGTTACACATTGAAAATTGCAAATGTTACATATAAAAATAATTAAAATATGGTACTTACTTAAACAAACAAACACTAAACCTCAAATAAATAGACTTTATTTTTATTCCGTTAATCACAATCCTCCAGCGTTCTGCCTACTTTAAGTAACAATTAAAACATTGCATCACTTCGGGTCGAGACAGGTTTGAAGCTACTGCGCAATTGCACTTTTTTACAATACAGATTGTGTAACATAATATTCACTGTAATTATTAGGTTTATTTATAGCATCATATGTTGAATTACAAAATATATTATGTAAAATGTTTATTCCAATGTAAAGTTCCAATAAAAGTGTAATTTTACCAAAATATGTTTTGTAAGGTTACTATGTAAATAGTATTTACATTATTAGATGTGTATTTAATACATTTACCTAATATATTTGGTGAAGTTTACATAATATGTATAGAACATTTACAGATTTTTTTTTCAGTGTTGAGTAAAATTCATATTTTTTGACATACCTCGTACACGACTGAAAAAAATTGATATCTGTTGATTGTATTTTAGATTTTAGAACATGCAGAACTTTTTATGAAGAATACATTTTTTCCCTAAAATTAATAATAAAAAAGTTTCCCATATGGTTCCAACTTACTGAGACATATTGTATATTTTTAGCATTAGGTATCAGCGATTTAAAACTTAAAAGTGAATGCCCCGGTTTTGTTGTATGCCCAAATACAGATTTGCATTTTGACAAAATATAAAACAACTACTGGGAACTAATAGCGACTTATGCTTTTAATATATAGAAGGTTTATTAGATGTCCCAAAAAGACGATTTTCATATTTTTCTAAATATTTTAATAAGCTAATTCAGGTTTGAGTTATTATTTTGAATGTATTTTATAGTAATACTTTAATTTAAAAATAAAATATGACCGATGTAGATACAACAAATAAGTAGACCAAAAGTTGGTCGGCGGATAAACAAACCCTCTTCCCCCGCCCAGTTTTATCACTTTGTTTTAAACCCCGCCCTACGCCTTCCCCCCGCTTTACACAACGTATACAGGAAAAACTGTTCGTTGAGGGCCTTTCACTCTTAAGGGGGCACTGAAAAGTAATTATAATCAAATAGAAAACTCAACTAAAAAAGGCTATACCTAAAGATATAGGATAATATTCCTGAGGGAGTAAAATTTTAAATTCGCATTATTATATAGCATATGAAACCTTCATAACTTGAGATTTATACACATTTGTAAGAATTTGTTTGGAATATAAATTTTCCCTTTTTTATTCATTTTTTTAGTATAAATTTGATTAAAAAACCTAAATCTAAAATCCTATAGGTACAGATTTTTTTAATTAATTAAATAAGTTAATAAATCTTAAAAATGGTCAATAATTTGTGCTAATTTATTCATTTGCAACCAATTAAAAATATATTCCAAAATGTATTAATAGATGATCCTAGATTATTAGTCTTTTAATCCACCGACGCCATTTTTTTGTAAGAATGAATTTTTAAATATGATTTATATTCTGATACTCGGTAAAGATATATTTGACGCAAAAATACCATTAGAAAAATAAAACAATAATGTCACACAAGAAGAAAAAGAAGAATTATTTTGAGAGATTCGCCGTTACGCCGCTGTAAAAATTCCGCAGATTTATCATTATCACATGGGCATGGTAGGAAAACGCAAATTATAATTACATCTAATTGAAACGTACCATTTACATGGTAATTTAACTAGTTAGAAATCGACATTTTGATACGTTCACTAATTACAAGTTTTCAGTTTTCTGTCACATTAAATATGCATTAAAATTCATTAGACGAAGGTTTTTCATCAATTATTTCTTATTCACACTTGAATTTGTTTAGATAGAGGCGTAGATTTCCATTAAAACAATTTTGTTTTAATTACAAAGCACTTATTCGTTAAAAAAATTAAATACGGCTTGTACATGTTTAACATTTTAATATCTGAGATCTATGTTTTCATTAGATGATTCTTCCCAAGAATCTGCCATAAGAACACCGTTTCTACATTGAGTCGATAGACAAAATGTATTCACATCAAGTGCAATCTATAACAGACCAAGAATATAAAACAAATACATTATTAAATAGAAAAATTATGGAATGTTAGAAATGAAGTATTGAAATAAAGAAAGAAAACGATTAGAAAATATTGAAATAGAGTTTAAAACATAAGGTGGAAGAGGAACAAATTCATCAAAGAAACATTAGACTCATTAATTCAAAAGCACATTGATAGAAACACAGCAAGAGATAGAAAGAACTAATAAAGGAAGACATAGAGTATAAAAAGTAACCATGGAGAAAATAGATGAAGTATTCTAGCATAATAAAATAAAGGGGGAGAAATTTGTAACCTAGCATGGAAAAGCGAAAAGATACCGATGATTTGGAAAATTAAAATTAGATCACACACGAGTCAAGAATTACGAAGTAGAATGCAATAAAAAAATAGTATAACAATTTTTAGAGAATGCTCCATTTTTGACAAACAAACTAATAACAATAATAACATTGTAAGGAAAGAGAAAATGAAAGATATTTAACAATTATTGATCTACGACCAGGATTTGACGATCGAAAAAAATATGGAAGAGCAACTTAATAATAAAATAATTACAGTATGTACAAATTCTAAATAACAAGATCTTTCAAAATCTGCAAAATATACATGGTGACCCATTTAAATTAAAAAAGTTGATGGTATTTCCGGTTAAACCGGAAGTATATTATTAACAAAAAAATGTACATCAGATGCATTTTATCCCATTGAACTTACTTGCAAAATTTCATAAATATCGTCCGTTTCGTTTTAAAGAAATTTACTTCTTGGTTCCATACTTTATCCCAACCATGTATGCTTAATAATTAATAATAATACTATAATTTAACGAAAAAAAAAACGCTATTAAAACTGTAAATAACTATTTCAATTCTTTGCGATTATTATTTTTATCTGATTTATCCTCAGACGTGAACCTGGCGCCTAAAAATTAACAAAAAAATTAGAATTGATTATAATGTTATATACAATTAGATGTAAAGGTGGCCCGGACTGTGGTGAGGTATTATTAGCGGTGCTGTGGCAAGGTCACGCTCAAATAGTTGAAATTTTTGACTACGGGATTCCCTATAAAAAAATTGTCGAATCTTTAATGTTTATGTTAATTTTTATTATTTTACCTGATGGGCATATACGAGTATCGCCACACCCGGAAACACTCGATCTTCAAATAGGACCGGCTTCGCCCATAACCATAACTCAAAATAGGAACGCCATTTAAAATATTGCATTTGTTTTGTTTTATAAACTAAATATTTACAAAAAGTGATTGTTGTACAGTCAGTGTCAAATATGGATAAAATTTTAATTATCTATTTCCTATAAAATTTTATTCTTAATGAAAGTGGAGAAAACTTAAATTGGACCCTTTAAATTTCTAAACAGTATAGAGTAAATAACAAAAAATAGGACTTTTCCTCGAGAACAGAGTACACTTATCGTCATCATTATTAAAAAGTGTTTAGAAAAGTTCTTTAGAATTAGAAACAATGTTAATTTTTTAAATCTCACCTATGCAATAAGATATTTTTTTAGTTTATAATCATAATGGAAGGTATAACGGTAACAAACTATTAAACCTAAAGAAAAGTACCAAAATATTGAAAAATCTCATGAATTTACATGACTTTTGTTTACAAAATTTTTGTTGACATTTTTCAAAAAAGGTATCAGTATGCTGGTGTAACATTCCCTAACATATTATTTTCTACTCATCAATATTTTTTAATCTTTTATAGCACATAACTTTTCGATTAAAAAAAATAAAGGGGTCAAATCAGGCAATCTTGGTAACCATGAATATATGAAATATCTAGCAATCCATTTGGTCTATGTAGTCTCCATTTTGTAATCATTTTTATAATTTACCATCTATTTTTACTACTTTGATAAAATCTTCTGCTTCAAATAGGTTTAATATTTCTCGGTTCATCAATTTTCTATATGGTTCATCGTCTATTTTCTTTGGGCCAAATATCCTTCTTATTATTTTCTTCTCGAATATCCTGAGTTCGTCTTCTACTTTATTTTTAAGTATCATAACTTCAGCTGGTAAGTCAGTATTGATATTCCCTCGATCATGTGGTCCAAAAATGTTTCTGAAAGGTGCACATTAAATATTTCTGTTTATTTGTTCTATATTATACATTTTTTTACCACCCTCTTTACAAATTTCTTTAACATCAACGAAGGCATTTACAATTTGATCCTGTTCACCTTCTACTGCTTCTCTTGTTGTTGTTGTAAATCTCCTTTGCGGTATTCGCCCCTTGTTTACTTATTTTCTATTTTTTATTTTATCTCTCCAATGATTTATTCTCATGCTTTTAATGTTCTTAATTACTTGGTTATTTCATCGTATTTAAAGTCTCCCTCTAGGTCTTTTACTTTGTGATATTAATTTTGTAATCTTATTTATAATTTCTCATCTAATTCTTATTCATTTTACTACTTTGACTATATAATCGTCTTCCAATAGATTTGTCTCTATTTGGGTCCTATTTCCTTATATTATTGTCTCAAATATCCTGAATTTTTTTTCTTCTTTATTTAATTGATTTTCGTTCGATCACCGATCACTATTTTGAAACAGACACTTTAGGTACTTCTGTTGCTTAATTAGTTGTGCTTTTTTACCACCCTCTATAGAAATTTCTTTAACATCAACGAAGGTATTTAAAATTACAAAGATAGAGATAAGTTTATCTTCAATGGTTTTCACATACCAAAAGTTTAAGATGCGATTTTTAATTGTTTGACCTGTGCAGAATATTTATTCACTTTATCAGTAAAAGAACAATTTAATTATATTGTGGCACTTAAGATTTTGGATCGCTTTGTATTATTTTCTTTTCTTAATGATATAAGATATGTGAACATCGATTCTTAGTTTTGCTTTCCCCTGTATACAGTTTGAAAATTTTGTAACGATTTCAATTTAAACTTTATGAAATTTTTTATAACTAGATTTGACTACCATGGGTAAATACTCTTCAAATATCTCATTTTCGGTTGAGTTCAATCAATTTTAACATGTTCGCTGCACTGTTTTTCTCACTTATTTCCTACCTCTTACTATACTGTGTATTTGGTAGCTTTAATATCTATTTATAATTTTATATGAGGAGATGCATTTTGAAATTTTATTGATCCAAATAATAACCTGACTCCGTTTAATTCATATTACAACATAATAGTAACGAGAAATCAAAATGGAAAACATCAGAGAACATGAGAAGAACGATATTGTCTAAAACTTTAAAATTGATAGTAAGTAGAAGAAAATATATAAATTTAATAAACTGCAAATCCGATCCTGTACCTTGGTATCCGTATTTCGATGGTTAAGCTTTTAGTATAAATCAAGCTGGTAAGATTTTATGTATTCTTGTTTGTATACAAAGTTCATGTTTAGTGTGGAAGCGAGTAAAGAGAACTAACTTTTTTGCTTACGTTATTTCTCAAGACATCGTCGGGCATCATATTTTATACGGGGAATTGGGTTTAGCGCGGTTTTTGCATTTTAGGAAACACTTTATCTTCTCTGATAACAAAAATTTCAAACTGGATACTCGAGTACTGGAAACGGTTACCACGAGAGGCAGTCGAGCCAAAGAATATTTAGGAACGAGATTTTATTTTATAGTTTATTTTAGACAATTCTTTTACGTGAAGAAGATTTTCGATATTTTTGCTCGATATGAAAAAATTGTTTGTCTGAGCTATTTTAGGTATTAGGGCTTCCTCCAGGTAGCTAGTTCCGAACGGTTTAAGGTTTTTCAAAGTTGTCATTTAAGCAGTTTCTTTATTAAGTGGAGAAATTTGGTCTAGAGGGATTTGAAATATATCGTTGACTTTTACTGTATTAAATCAACTACCTCATTAAACTTCATTGTGTAGGTCTTAACATCTTGTAAATAGGTACAGGGTTGGTTTGAAAATATAGCTATTTGCATGTTGATTTGTTGTTATTTTGAATCAAAAGGCACTTTAAACTATACGAAAATAAAAATCAATTAGTAACGACATAATAAGTAAAATAAAAAATAATGGAATACTGATTTATATATTTCAATAAAAATTAAGTTTTAACAGTTGTCAACAAAGTGTATGAAAAAGATTATAGTTAAAAGATTAAAATTAAGTTTAAGTTTAAAGTACAGCACAACATGGGCACACAGAAAGGTTTTAAAATAAACAATTTTTGAAAAACTAATTCTATATTATTTTAAATTAAGTTCTGTGCCACTACCAATATCTTCATCTGAACTTATTATTAAGGGTTGAATATTAGTACTCATATACGTACAGGAATTTTCCACCTTAATTACAGTTTTTCAAATTGTCTGCAGAAAAGTTATTTACTTCATTTTTTATTATTTCTACTACAGATGTATTTAATTGTGGGCAATGTATTATTTGTTCTAACATTTTCTGCGATCTTAAAATTAGCATGACTTTTTTAGCCTGACGATATTTATTTTAATCACAGATATTCATAGTAGTAAACCTGTGAACTTCTTTTAAATTATAACTAGGCTTTTTTATTCTAAGTGCAATCACCGGTTTTGTTATTTTTGCGTGTTAAAAAGTAGTGATTTCGCAATGCGATCATTGTAGATTCATTTAGACATCTGTTTAACTGACGTTAACTTTTGGGAATCCCATCGAGCCAAAGCTCCGTTTCAGTTTTAGATTTATCTCATTTATTTGTATTTACACATAGAGATAACTGACAACTGATATGACCGTCTAAAAGTACCTTAAGAATTTCTCCTTTTAAAACTTGCCTTTCATTATTAAATTCCATACCTCACCTAACTTAACTTAACTAAACCTAACCTAATCTAATCTAACCTAGCCTAACCCAAACCAACCTAACATCATTTTTTTTGACAGAGGAGTATGCAAATTTACGTACACCGGGTACAAGTTCTACCCCTCCCCGGTAATGTGGGTCTCTAGGCTCTTAGGGTCCAAGTATCCTAACTACCCACTAAACTCCTCTCGTTCGCCGTCTCGGGTCCTTGTAAATTTCAGATAACCTAACCTAACCTAACCTACCCTACTCTAACCTAACCTAACCTAACCTAACCTAACCTACCCTACCCTAACCTAACCTAACCTAACCTAACCTACCATAACCTAACCAAACCTAAATTAACCTAACCTCACCTCACCTCACCTCACCTCACCTCACCTCACCTCACCTAACCTAACCTAACCTAACCTATCTATCTCATTTTTTGGGACCTTCCTACATGTGTTAAATTTGGTCCTACAAAAAGTTCCTCCGGTTCTGCATTTGTTCTCCTTATCCATGTATAATTTATTCCCATTCTCTTTCTTTTTCTCTTCCTTGTGGACGCAAAACTTTTGCAAATATGTGAAATCTAAGCTATTATGCTTTTACTTCTTGCTAAAAGATGTAAATACCTCACTGTCTTCAACTCAGGTGTCGACGAGTACTAATATTTTACCCATAGAAACTATTAGTGATCTTAATTAAAAATAAATCAATATTGATTTCAACAAATCTCTATACTGTCACCTAGTTTATATAGTATTAGCAATATGTTAAAATCAAATGAAAGAAATTACATAAGGTTGCTGCCGATTTAACATCAGATAAGATCAGCATCGGAACAAGTGTGTCAGGAACGTTTAGTTTAGATTTAAACAGTGATGTAACAAGAAAAATGTGCTGGGATCAATGTTAAATTTGCCATTTTTTGCTATCAAATGTTAAAATAAATATAGAAAACAACTTTAACAAGAAAAAATACGATTATTTTTAATTTCATTTACAGTTATAGACATTTAAATGTTATTAAATCTACTAGATACTTAGACAAGTTACTTAGTTGGATTGATCCCTGCGATTCTATCAGGAGTTTAGAGGTTTTATGACATTATTACCTTGCGATTAAGTATTTAATTTACATGTTATAATTTTCCGGCGACAAAAAATGTAATATCCTTTGCAATTATGTGTACAGTTAAAGTTTTTAAGTCAATATTATTCAACATTGAAGTATTTTCCTCTATTAACTAATAATTAGATCAAAATCCTGATAAGGCTTTAAATTCTATTAATTTTAAGTGGTTTGGTTAGCCTAGCTCCGCACTAAGATATTTGACAATATTTACATATCTGATAAGTTTCTGGTTACAGGGTGATATCAATACTTAATCATGAATTTTAATGAATACTTCTTTTTTACTTGAATATGCATTATTTTCGGGGACACCCTGTATAATTAATCTTTCATGAACACTATTTCAGTTAGTACGTAAATTTACACTAACCTACCGATCTTTGTTATATAATTAAAAGATTCAATAGTCTATTTTTTTCTAGTGATTGTTCCATTCCTTTGATTTTAACATACCCAGCCAACACTCTATATGTTTTTTTTATTTATGGATCTTTTTATTTGTAAATATTTGAGTTTTCAATTCTAGTATTTATCACTAGAATTCTCCTGAGCTTTTCTATGAAAATTTTCTTGATTTGAAATACTTTTACTTCATCTTACCTTTGCCTTGTGTTTATTCTATTTTTGTATTATTATAAAAGCAACGAGTGACTTTACAACAGAACAAATTCATTTTACTCTATTAACTAATTTCAGAGAAGTACCGGGAAATTATAACCTACAAGATTTGACAAGACGGAATAGATTTTATCACGAGAGTACTTTTCTAGGATGATGTTAAACTACAACTGATTCCTAAATTCGTCTAGATTTCTAAACTGAACTTTACTTTTGGTTATCACAGATTTTTTATGACTTTCGTTTTATTCAGTAATTCGATTTTACAAAACTAACCATGATCCTCAGTTCTGAGAATTATTAAAAGGGTTAACAATTCTGAAATACAACGAAAGGAAAAAATTCCCTAAAAACCTTTCAGCTGTAATTACAGGCTTTCCGAACTATGCCCATTATTTCGAAATTACAATCGTAAAACTCATCTGTGGATGTCATTTATTTATATTTTTAGTATTATACCTTTAAAAATTAAATGTAACATGTGTTTGTTGATTTTGAAATTCTTTGTATATATTTCCCGAAAGATCCCTTGAAATCCCTTGTATTCAAAAGATTTATAATAAATAAATAATAAAAAATAATAATAAATTAGGAAATATCTTTAAGTATTTTTATTGAAATATTCATAAAAGATTAAAAATTACGCTTTCTAGATTTGATTTTGCTTTACAGAGGCGGCTCTTTTAGAATATTTTAAATTTCTATGTTATAACTATTTACAATATTTTTATATTTGTCAAATTTTGAAAAACATATTTTTTAAATTAATTCTCTTTGCAAATCATTCAATTAATTTGACATCAATAATCATTCTCTTCTCCCTCATCAATAATTTTTCCTTAGTTACCAAAAACAATTTTTTTTTAATTCATTATTAATTTTAATTACCCCTTTCTTGGTTTAAAAGTTATATTTGGTGCACAACAGTATATTTAACTCTACATTGAACTGTACATTTGCTTCAAATGTAACTTTCGTTTTCTCAGTGTAATTAGAGTCTATGGAGGTACCATTAACTTCATTTTTTATTGTATGTGAAGAATGTTTTGTACCGTACCAAGTATTTTTCTCAATGTCTTATGTGAAATAATGGAAATAATTGTCTTAAGAATGCCTTATACTCATAATGGTGTATAACTGGGTGTTACCCGGCGCCAGTATGGACTATTAAAAAATTCTTACTTTTTTATTTTTATATAATTATATTTATTTATTTAGCTTATATTTAATTACAATAAATAATAGACAATAAATAATGTAGTACACTTTATTTGATCTAACTAAAATGAATCATTATTTTATAGACTTATTCCCAGGTGAGACTAATGTTGGAAATTTTTGTTACAGATGTCGAGAATAACAGTGCCAAAAATTTGTAAAATGTTACTATTCCTAATCATAGTTTTATTGGTATCTTCAACCAAGACTCAATTAGGTAAGTTTTAATTAAAATATATTATTATTTTTATACTATATTAATGGCTTTTATTTTTATGACACAAAAAATTAGACACGAGAAGGCGCAACACGTACGAAATCAAAATAAATTGTGAAATTTCTCTTTTAGATAAAGACGAAAAATAACTAAGTGGAAGTAAAGATTTCAATGTTGCCATTAATACTCAGATCAAATTTTAGGATTTACATTTCTTCTACTTTTTAGAACAATAAAAAATATAACTAGGAATGGTATAAAAAGGAATAATGCAAGCTTAGACACGAATAGAATAAAAGTAACGCGGGCTTTTACCGAAAAAGCTCTAACCAAACTGTCATAGATTAACATAAATTTGCTTTCAATATTATTTACGATTATATTACGATCTTCTTTAAAAATAGAATAAATCTGATTTCTCACTTGAATACAACAACGTCCATTTTCAGACGAACATCTTTTAACGAAATTATTATTCACAATTTTTTTCCATATTAACCAATGAATCCTCGAAATTTTATATAGAATATCTTTGAACTTCTACGAAAATGTTTTAATTGGAAAAAGCATTTTTACAAACCGCATTGAGAATTATTAGCATTGAATATTTTTTCCTCGTATGGTTTAGGTTATTTATATTCACTGCAATATTATAGATTAGAAACAATTAAAATAATAACAATATTGTGTAGTAAACTGTATGTAATGCTTTATGAATTAAACGCAGTAAGTATGCAGTAATGTGCAATAGTTTGGTATAACTTGAATATTTTTGCAAAAGTTCGAAACTGTTATGTTCGTTAGAACCATCAATACGTTTTTCTTTAATTCAGGTATTTCAGAGTCAAAGTTTAATTTCGTTGAAGGCCAAAAGTCATTAGATTGTTTCAAGAATGGAGGACCGTTCCACCAATTCGACAAATTTTTTACCCCCTAGAGATGTAATCAGCGGGATTTAGATCCGTAGGCACGTGATTCCATTCACAATTTTGAGTTAATATTTGAATTTGTGAGATACGATTTGACACGAAAACATTATATTTACTTGGTTCGCCCTTAAGCCAATGTAAAACTATCGTATAATCTGTCCAGAAGTAAGTATGAGTAAAGTTCAAATTTGAAGATTCTGATACCTTTTTGTACAACTGAGATGCGAGAAGTGCTCCGCATAATTCAAGACGTGGTATAGTTTGCACCTTTAAAGGGGCTACTTTAGATTTGGCACAAATTAGTCTAGTTAACGTAGAATTATAATTTCTTGATACTAAATAAATACAACAACCGTATGCGCGTTCAGAGCCGTCACTAAAACAATGCAATTCCAATGAATTATATGTTTCTAAACAAATAGTTCGTGGAATCGTAATGTTATTAATTTCCTTTAATTGAGTATAAAATTCTTGCCAACAATTTAATAAGTCTCCTGTGATCGGTTCGTCCCATGACAATTTGGACGACCATAAACGTTGTAAGAGTATTTTTGCTTTTACTATAACAGGTCCGAGTAATCCAAAACAGTCAAAAATTTGAGCTGTTATCGAAAGTATAGATCTTTTAGTGTTTACATTTTGTTGTTCGTTATTAACGTTGAAGTAAAAATAATCAAAGTTTGGGTCCCAACCTAATCCTAAAGTTTTTGAACCTTGTGTGTCTTTTATTACGTAATTATTGTCAGTGGATAACAGTGATAGTTCGTCTAATATATCCTTTTTATTTGATAGCCATTAATGATAGTTATTAAGTATTTTACTGATTGTATGTCCTTTGCGCCGCAAAGAAGATCGACCATGTAAAAATTGTTTTCAATTGCATGCGCCGCTTCCCGAAATTCGTTTTTATTTTCAATAGCCAGTTGCTTGATTTCATTCTTGTTGTGAAGAATATCTCCATATAATACATTGAAAGTTACGATCGTTTTTGTGGATTAATATTTGTCGATACATCTTCTCGATATCGGCACAAAATGCTACGTTGTAAGCTCTAAAACGAATTAGAGTTGAAAAAATGTCACCTTGAGTACATGGTCCGATTCTAAGTACATCGTTTAATCGAAAGTGCGGTTTGCGATTTAGAGCTAGTCGAATACCGTGCGTAATTTTCTAGTTAAAGAGGTTTCCTTTTTAACAGCGTGATGCGGCAAATAGTGTCGAAACGTTTTGTCTTTTATAACATTAGTCTCAATTTTCGTCATATGTCCTAAGTTAACGTATTCTCGTATAAAGTTTGAATATGTCAGTTTTAACTGTTTTTCCTTTGCAAATTTTTTTTCTATAGAATAAAATCTATTAATAGCTTGTTCTTTGTTTGTCACCTAATTTCCGAAAATTTTCTTTAAAAGGTAGTCGTACCTGAAATCTACCGTTTGGTAAACGTGCGTGCGATTTTTGAAAGTGTTCCTCACAATATTGTTCATCCTTTGCTGATGGGTGTTGAAATTGATAAACTTCCTCTAACGTTCAAAACTGTTCAAGTTATTTGTATAATAAAGTTCATGAAAATTGGCAATATACCGCATTAGTGTTTTCACACAATCTACCCAACCTAGTTCGGTATTTTGAAAAACTGGCGTATGATTATTTAACATAACTTTTTCAGGTAAAAGTAAATAGTAGTAAATGTCAGCATCTAATAAAACATCTATTTCCGTAGGTAAATTAAAGCAGGAATCTGCTAGAGTAATTCCTTGGAGCATAGTAATACATTTAGTATTTAAGTATTGCCAGTAATCTTCTTTAAAATGAAAAATTGTAATGAAGTTTCGAAGTTTGAAATCATGGATTTTATTTTACCGTCAATTCGTACGTTAGTTGAGCTTATTCCTTGCACGGGAATATTTAGAGAATTTTTTGCTAATCCGAGTTTATTGGCTAATGCTTTAGTTATAAATGAAGATTCACTACCGGTATCCAATAGTGCTCTAGTAATAATTGCGTTACCATACTTGTCATAAATTTTAATTTGTGCAGTAGCTAAGATTAGGGTCGTAATACCGTTGAGTGATGTAGTACTGTTTTAGAGTGATTGGTGTTTATTGTGTCACCAGATAATGGTGATAGGGCACGTTGATCTAAATGATTTAAAGTTGTAAATGAAGACGTACCAATTTGAGTGTGTAAGGTGCTTGTTGCTGGATTTTGCGTAGAATTATTTGGAATTTGCGTTATTGTATCGTAAGTATGTGTGCCGTCAAGTTTACGTGTGTTTGTATTTTGATCAGTAGTTCGTCTGTAATTTGATTATATAGTTTCAGTAGTGGGTTCGTTAATGTCATTTGACAATTTTGAGTAATAATCCATATGTAATAATGAGTGGTGCTTTTTATTGCAGGTTCTACATTTAAAAGAAGAGCATGATTGTGAAAAATTACCTTTACGTAAACAATTCGTACATGCCTTTATATTTTTAATCTCTTGCCAACGTAGCGTCACTGGCAAAGCATTAAACTTCTGACATGAAAAGATACAATGATAATTATTGCAAAATAAGCATTTTGTCGAAGAATTATTTGTGCTTAAATGAGCACGTGTTTCATTTTCGAATACAGTTTTATTTACATTAATACCTTGTTTAGTATCCATAGTTTCCAAAAGTAAACATCGATCCGTCAAAAATTTTGTGATGATAAATCTTTCGAATGGGTTTCCCACTCTTTTTTTGAATTTAAATCTAATTTATCAGTTAAAAGATAGAGTAAAATAGTATCCCAATATTCTACTGGTTCTTTTAAATTTTGTAGAGCGCGAAAGTTCTTTTTAAAATAATCAGTGAAATATCTTAGAGAAGTATGTGACTCTTTAATAACATTAGGAGGTTCAAAAATATTTTTAATGTGCGATTTTATAATTAATTTTTTGTTTTCGTAACGTTCAGTTAACATGTCTAGTGCTAACTGATAATTAGCATATGTTAATTGTAAATTTCGTATTACTTGTTAAGCGTCTCCTTTTAAACTAGTTTTTAAATAATAAAATTCTTGAATATTAGTTAATGAATTGATTTTCTTGACTGATAGGAAAATAATATTTTCAAGATTTTTCAAGTCTTCACGCTGATGCTGGTCCACAACCTTCATTGTATTAGCAGATTGAATAATTTTCCCGCCTGTTTTTATATTTTTTGTTGTTTTGAGGATTTTTTTCCTAAATGCAACGTTTATGTTTTAATTAGTTTTAAAAAATATTAAAAGTAAAACACTTGTGAAAATATATTGTATTGTAAATATCATTATTACAGTTAAATGAAATCTGAACCCAATTTTGAACCAACACGATTCTAATAAAAAATATACAAAGTGCGCACAGCAAAATTTATAAATTTTCTTCCATTCTTGATAATTGGTATTAAATATTAAAAGTAAAAAAAGATTTTCTATCATAACAAAATATAATATTAAAATACATATTCAAGGTGTACAGAAAGTCACTTTAAAGAAAGAAAAATAATTGAGCACATTTCAAGAAATAAATGTACCGATTAATATCACTTAACAAGAATACGTTTTAAAATTATTTGGATTAAAAGGACGTTAGAGCGCAATATACTATTAGCAGAATTAATAAAACATTAGCACAATTAATAAAACTGAATCTAAGAAATTTGGAGAATAAAATGCTAAAGTTAATTTGATTAAAAAGAAAAACTATACCCACAAAAGATCTTACATAATGCTTGTAAAGTATATAATATATGTCTCCACTAAAAGTCAGATCATGTTAACTAAAAAATTAATGTTATTAATTATTGTTATAGAGAATTTTTTTTTAAAAACTTATGAAATCTATTGTCTGAAATATTAAAATTTGTGTGGATATTTTATAAATATTATTATATTATAAATCAAATAATTTTTCTTGTAACCTGATAAGAGACTCCATGAAAAACTTTTCCAAAATCTATAATATACCTGGTGAAATGAAATAAGTAAAAATAATATGAAATTCTTTTATGTTCAATTTAGAGTAAATTTACCACATCATTTAATAGAATTATATAAAAATTTTAGCTATTTTGAAAAAGTGTCTAATATGATATGAGATGAGTTAGTTTATAGAGGTAAATGTTTAAAATGAATAGAATATAAGGCACTACTACATGTTAGAAGAAAAATGATCTACCAATATTTATTAGAAATTAGTTAAATTATATGTATTGCAAGAAATTTGTAATATTTCTTATAATTTTGGTATAAAACTGAAAAATTGCATGATTCTAAAACAGGTTCAAAATAAGTATAAAACATCATTGTAACAAATTTTATTGACTAAGGAAGAAAGAAAATAGGTGTGATTGACAAATGAAAGCAGTAAAAATGAATCAAAAATGATTATAACAGAATATTTTACTTTCAAACACGATAATTTCTAGAAAATTTTGACACTTTGGACGTCATTTTCATGAAATTTTGTTATTTTAGAATGACAAGAATCAAAAAAGTATAAATAGACCTTCAAAATTTGGGGAAAAGGCAGTAAAAAAATAGGACAAACAATCATTTTATTAATTTTGAAATTAATTCAAGAAATTATAACAAATTTAACTTTTTGTCAATGTTTTTCCCACACTGGACATAATCTAAAAAGTGTGATAAAGAATTAGTGTTCTATGGTACTTTTAAAACTTTACAAAACATAGTGTCACGTTAATACGTACCAGGGAATTGGAACTTCATCTACAAGTGTTTGATTGCGACAGTTTATAAAATGGTTTATTCGTTTGGAACTTTTTTGGGTTGTGCTAGGACATGAAGTCCCAATTAACAGTTAACAAGTTGAGGTTAAACGGTTTTGAGTTCTTTTTTATCTTTATTTCATAATTTTTTTTTATACATTGTATACATTCTGTTTACATTTTAATTTTATTTTGAATCAAATCAATGAAGCAGCTGGGATTATATAATTCCAATAATAGATATTTAGTTTATATTTGGAGCTCAACTACATACATACACATTATTTTGAACTCAACCCAAATAACAGATCATCACAATATATTTACAGTTTGACTGAATATATTTTTAAAATATTCTTTTAGTATCTCTTAAAGCAACAAAGATATCGTACTCAATAGAAAGTTTATGACCCTGTATATGAGT
Organism: Hermaeophaga mercurialis; assembly: GCA_951812935.1. Lineage (NCBI taxonomy): Eukaryota > Metazoa > Arthropoda > Insecta > Coleoptera > Chrysomelidae > Hermaeophaga > Hermaeophaga mercurialis. Next base: position 18,658,692 of record OX638361.1, on the reverse strand, counting down.
CGACCAAAAACTAACAAATATTAAACAATGCCATAATAAATTTTTCTCTGAAATTCAAAACTAATTAAATTTATTTATTTATTGTCGTACCCAACAATCCGACAACGATCAATGTTGGTTGTTGCTTAAAATTTTTCTTTGAATGTAAAAAAACAAAAGAACTGAGCAGGTGTTTTGGAGTTCAACTGTGGAATTCGAAGAGATTGAAATAAAAAGAGCTGCAATTCATTCTCTCCTGTTAATTATTTTAATGAGACATATTTATATTCCCGAGAAACCTGATTTTCTGCATTGAATTATTATACATACGAAATTCGAACTCGATGGCTACCGAATTCGGTTCTTGAACACACCTATTTAATTATTATGAGTTATTGCGTGAATACTAATGTCTGTTGGATAAATAAAAAACGGTTTTTCGTTTAATATATCATTTAATTTTTTTTTATTTATTATAAATTTTTTTTCTAGAGTCAGCCGTTTTCGAAGATATGAATATTAGTATTTTAGATTTATCCAAATATTATTTACTAAAAAGCAACTAAAGCCGGAAACACCGAGCACTCAATCAATTATAAACAGTGGTTTTTTAAACGTTCTAAACATAAGTTTTTATTTTAGTCCCCATAGATATTTAAAATGGTCGATTACAGGGGTAGTAGAAGAGGGAAAAAAGTATTCTTAGGAATTATTACGGATCCGAACGAATTCTACCACTATTTTTTTAGGTTTTAGACAGTGATACAAAAAATTGCGGATTAGGTTAATTAACATATCGTAATATTCTTGATTTGAATTATTGAAACTACTTTACCAAACGATAAACTTAAAACGATTAAACGATCCAAATTATTTACAAACTAACACAATTTTATGATTCATCAGGTATATATTCCTTGGTTACATTTTTATTAAAAGTGTGAGGTGTTGACACATATACATTTTCGATTAAATGCTTAAAGTAAATTTTTGTGTACACTAGTGATGTAAAATGTTTTTGAAAATGACACGTTCTACATACCATTTATAAATATACATTATTTTCAGGGACACCCTGTAGATTGGTACTATTATTGCAGTTTTCCATGCTTCTGTAATTGCCTTTTACACCCATTTGTTAGTTTTTAACTGATAGATTTTTTTTTTGTTAATACGTCTCCGCCATTTTTTTGTTATTGTATTATCTCGGATATCTTTTCTTTGGTTGTATTTTGTAAATGTTGAAAGAGCAATTTAGAATTTTGCATATTCATATTCAATGACTTAAGAGCTCTTCAACTTCAGAGGTTAAATCTAACAATTTATAATACTTTTAAAATATTAATGAGAATTGTTAAAATATACATAATAAAAGTACTTGTTAGAATCAATTAATTGGAGTGTTACAAACCTGAAATAATAATACCGCGAAAAATACGAATTGTAAATACTAAAGAAATAATTTTAAATAAATATTAAATATTACGTCATTGGCATATGTACGGGGATATTCTTTTAAAAAAGACTAATAGACATATTTTTTAGCACATTCGCCTTAATCAACAATTATCTGAATGGATTTCCATCATTTGAAAGTTGAAATTAATTATTATATTTGAACACCAATTAAGAGTCAACGATACCACATGAAATCGTAAATTGCGAATATTTCGAAAAGGGATTGATATAATAAAATTACTCAAAAACTGAGACATACAAATTTATACTCCGAAGAGGAAGACAAATCTTCTTTTTTAAAATAGTTTTAAATGACAAAAAACTATCAAAATAAAAATAGAAATAATCCCCCCTTCATGCAGATTTTTTAAATTAAAAGTTTTAATGCACCATTTTTTTAATTTTATCTGCTTAGCAGTAAAATACATTTCAAATACTGGGAAAAATGTGTCAACAAATTGCGCCTATACCCTAGAAATATACAAATCTATAATCTGGCAACAGTGTTGATACATTTTTATAGGTTAAGTTGTTATGTTTTCGGTTTTCTGTTCGCATCATTTCTCTCATTTCTCTCTCGTTTGGTACGTTTATTTTTATCGTTCTTTGTTCGTCTGTTTCTCGCCTGACGTTCACTGTGGCTTAACACGCGTTTCCGATAGAAGTTGAGTTACTATTTGTACAGTACCGTTTGCGAAAATTGTAAACAACTTGAGTGAAACTTGAGTAATCATGGAAATTGTGAATAAAAGTACTTGTACCCAGAATGATAAAAAAAATAAAATCAATATATTTTTTTTAAATATGTGTATTTGCCTAAAAATGTCAATATATTCGTGAATTTAAAAACCTACTATCATTTTTTTGGAAGTAAATACATAAGAGGCTGATTTTTTCGGTAAAATTTCAATTAACAATAAAACCTAACATGAAAATTTATGAAAACATTTTTGAGACCAAATCACTCGTCCTACATGCTCGTGATTTTATCACATAAATTAATTCATGCATTTTTCGTTTGACTGAAAAAAACCGGCAAATATTTGTTTTATCTTTAAATTCTTATTACCCTTGTGATTATTGATCGATTCTTGGAAATTTTGTCTTTAAATCATTTCCAATGCACTACTTCTCCATAAATTTAACTCACTTTAAACATTATTTATACTACACGTTTCCCCGTCCATTCGTATGTGCGACACAAAAATTAAATCTACTTTCTATTAAAAACTAAAAACTAGGGTAATCCCCAACCCAAAAAACCCTAGAACCTAAACAAAATTTTTCTTCAGACGACTTTATTTATTTCACTGTAAAAATGGCATGAAATTGGACCGATATAAAAAATCTTGACTGTGTTAAAGATGAAAATCTCAAGCAAATCCTCGAATATTTTTATTCATATGCAACAAAAGACCTTTCAGAATTCCTCCGATACATCATCCCATTTCAGACAGCGTCCTATTTCCTTTTAAGAATGTTCCAAGATTTGTTGAAAATCGCTACTCTTTTATTATAGCGACCAGCGTACAATATTTTAAAATCTTCCATTCAACTTTAATATTCTACCCTAGAAAATCCGCAAATAGTTCTTCGGCCACTTCGGTTCAGCTCCTAAAAGTACGGGCATAGATCAGGCCGTAAGTATCATTGCTCCAGTTGATAAAAATTATGTTATTATACCACATTCGGGTAATGCCAGTAATGGTATTAATAACGATGTTGAACAGGAACGGATCCGGTATAATTCTCAAAAAAAACCCCAAAAGATAATATTACTATAGCATAACAACATTAAAATATAACAAAATTATAAGCATTATTGCGTAAAAACATATAAATTGAATTTAACAAAAATATTTTTGAAAAATCATTAGAATTTGTAAAATATAAAATATATAAATACGACAATGATTTTGAATTGAAAAATCATAGGAACTTTTATTGTTTTATTTCGTTATATATTCAATAATTACTTATTTTTGGTAATGGGCTGGATCCGGTTCTTGTATTTGAAAGAATATGAGCCGGCAATAATTTTATTAATATGTAGACCAATAAATTTAGTGATTTATAGCAAAAAGCGTAGCGTATTTTAATGGCCGGCATCAAATTGCAGTTAATTTTTATTTTCCTGTTTTGCTTTTCTGGTGAGAGATATTTTTACAATTTTACAATTGCTATTAATCAGTTTTTTTTATAATGACAGTAATTTCTAGTTGTTTCAAGGGTGGATGTGTAAAGAAGTTTTATGTTATGATTGTTTATTAATTGCATTCTTAAATCTAAAGAAAAATGTTAAACACGTCTTATAGGTTGTAAGTATATTCTTATTTTGTTTGTGAATGTGTTTAATTGCGAGAACTGCCGTTTTAATTTCGGGATAGATGCAAATAAAAACATTTAGAATTCAAATAATGGCTTTATTGCTTTTCAAAAATTTCCCCTTGATGATCTATCCACTTTTTTATCCTGGTATAAAATGATGAGATCTCCGGTATTGACTTTTCCCATTTCAGAGAAAACTTCTGGTAAACAAATAGCTGTGTACCATCTAAGTGATCATGAAAATATGATTCATTTATTTTATTTATTTTTTATTTAAATAACACTGAATTTCCCAATATATCATATGAAGATATACTATTATCATTTCTCTTACTGTGTTAATGATTTTTGCCATTTTTGAAGTTGTTGGTTGAACGAAATTCGTTACCCAGAAGAAGTTGCTGTCTCAGTTTTTAAAGCTAAATATAAAATTAATATTTTTTACAAGATATTTTAACAACTTAAGACCTCTGTAGCAGACTCCAGTTTTCGCAACAGTAACTAAATTTGGTAGGTCTCATATTTAACAACTAGTTTGCTTAACAGATATAACAATATGTCGAATCTATGATTTGTTTTATGTAGATTTAACCAAATGAATCAGTCTCTTTACTAGTAATATTCTATTCATATTATTTTTCTAGTCATCAGCATGTAAAACACGAGACGAAATTTCAATGAAATGGCTCTGGTCGTGCTTGGCCCCCAATCACTTTGAAATATTGAGACGCCAAGTGGCAAGAAACAGAAATATCGGTTTTATTTTAATATAATTAATATTTGTAATTTATATTTAATTCCTTTTCTTCACGAGACTTTTTCCTGGCCTTGTAGGCGAGTTTAATGGTTTGTATTATTCTCAAAATTGTATATAAATTTCCCTATCTAAATCGTTATACTAATTTTCGTAAATTATCTCCTGTACATTTATTATATTAAATAAGACGTTTAAAAAAGCAACTATACATATATATTTCTTGAAAACCAAATATAATCTGATGATAAAACTTTATTAACATCTTCTAGACAATTGATCCCTTGATAATTTTAGTTATTTTTTAGCGGTTTACAAAATGGGGTAAATGTTGGATTTCTTGTTTTATAACGATTGTTTCTAATTTGCCAAATTAATGTTTTTTAAACAATATTGTTTCACATATCTGGTATATACAATTAAATAACTTATTATTAAACTTTTCCATAATTTAAAAATAAACTTACATTTTTAATCACAACTCTTTTCAATTAAGTTTTTCATTTTTATACACCACTCGTAAAATTTTTAATTTTTGTAAGAAGTAGTGATAAATGAATTCCTGTAAAGGTCCTAAATTTTTATAATATTATTTTTATATAATTGTCTCGTGATATTTATTCGAAAATGTCCTAAACTCAAGAATTACAGGAAATTTGTCAAATATTCCTGAATCGTATTTTTAGGAGAATTAAATAATTCTCAATAATTTATAATATTTTAGAAACTTATTAACAAAAATATATTGAGATGGAAAAGTTTAATAACGTTCAATTTATATTGAACAAAAATTTTTTTTGGTAACTAGGCAATTTTTTTGGAACAAATGTCAAAACGGAATGTTATGTGAAATTTTGAAGAAAGTCAATTAAAAAGGTCCATAAAAGTTAATAAAATTATTATATTATTCAATATAGAAGAAATCTACTATTTTTTTTCAATCTACGCTACATACTAGAACGAAAAAAAAAGTAGCAAACTCCATTCTTAAAAAAATCGTGTTCTTTAAGTTGCCAAAGTTTTGATTTTAATTAGTTTAGTAAAATACGAAACGAAGTTGAAACTAGCGAGCGAATCTTAGCTTTTTAGAGTTTAAAATACTATGAAATTTCGATCTTTACAAATATGTAGCTTAGAATGTACCAGTACATTGTGTGTTTCGCTATAATTATTCTTGATTGAATATAATTCAACTTTAAGGTCTTCTTGGGACATTTGCTGATTTGATCTATTCTATCTACCGAATTAACATTTTGAAAAATAAAATAAAAACAAACAAAACGACTGGGTGAAATTGAGAGAAAAAAAATTGAAAAATAAAAAATAGGAAAAATAACAATTATTATTGTAGCATATAATGATTTTATTATTACTCATATGAAATGCTAGTACTAAGATTAACACAGGTAAAATACAAGAAATATCAACAAAATTGACGAATATATTAAAACTCCGTACTCAAATGATTAAAAAAAAAAGATTGGGCTGTATTCCATAGAAGATTTTATTGGTGTAATCGTCCAATACGATTATTGGTCAATTATTCATTTAATTTTGTCCGATTTTATAATTTTCTTGTAAGTTTCTTCTATCTGATGGATGAAGGAAAACTTAAACCGTTAACTCAAATCCGAAAGCAGCTAAACTTTTCCCATTCATTTACCTTTCAATTTTCTCTAATAACAAATAGCCTTAACATTACCATACAAATTGAGCACAATGTATACATTACTCGTATTTCAAAAATATTATTCCTGGAATAATGGATTATTATGAAGTAAATGTTATATCCCTGCGTAACGACGCCCTTGGCATCAAAACTTTAATAAAATCTCCAACAGCAATTCATTACGAATTCAGTATATCTACGCAGTTTGGGTGGCCTCTAGAAAATTTCTACCTAATGACCAATTGGCTATTCCATTTTGTTTTCGACCGAGCTTCATTTTGTCAGTTTCATTATACGTTTTGGATCATTCGCATTCCTATTGTTACTGCACAAGGTATGTTATTAAGTCCTTTTGCGAACTTAATTTTCTGCTGAGTGCCTTTTTGTTTACGCTCAAAAGATTATTGATAATTAGGGAACGATTTTTGCAATAAAATGTAATCAGTGTGTTTAAAGTTTTGTTTAATGGCTCTGAATTCAAGCAAATTGGTAGGTGCAGAAGATTTTAAATAAATAAGGGAGTAAAGTAATGAAAGTAAACCGATTTTTATTTTCTCAAATCAAATCTCGTTTGATTTTGGTAAAATTGGATAGGCTAGATTATGGTTACACAAAATGATTTATTTAGAAAACATATAACTTGCAAACGTAATCGAATTATTGAAACAAACGCAAGTAACTATGGTAAAGTAACTTTCACTGATTGCCGGTTGGTCGAAGAGCACGTGCATTTCAAAGGAGAGCACAGGTGTTCTATTCAACGTGTAAAAATAATTAATCGTAATTATTTATGCATCTCTTGAAGTAATCCGCCATGTTTACTTTCCATTTTTGTTTTGGTCTTATCTTTAATTGTCTATACCAAAAATTCCTGGAGATGGATCAAAAAGAGAAATAATGGAAGGATGCAAACTTTCTCGAATATAGTTCTTCCAAAATTTTTAAATTCGTCAATATATGTTCACAATAATGTTTTACTTAGGGATTCCTTTTGTTTGCGAGGCTTTGCAAATTTAATATTCAATCAATTCTCATTCTTGCAAATAAATCGTTACAATATTTTTCGTAAATTAGCTCTTCTCGTAGTAGATTTACTATATTAAATGTGTCGTTTAAAAAACAACAAAGCTTTTTTATGAAAACATTCACATACTCCATTCAATCAACTAATTGCTGTCTAGAATCTTTAAATTTAAAAGTAATTTAATGAACTAAATGTATAATTCTTCTAGATAATTGGGCCATTGGAACTGTTCAAAATATTTTTTGGCAAACGTGTTTTGAGGCGTTTTGCAAAATGGGATGTTGATTTCCTACTTACCATAATTGTTTCTAATTTGACCAACAAATATTTTGAAGAAATCTTGGTTCTAATTCCTGGTATGAAGTAATCCGCCATGCTTTCTCGATTTTTTTATCTTACCTTTTATTGTATATACCAAAAAATCCTGGAGATGCATCAAAAAGAGAAATAATGGAAAGATGCAAACTTTCACGAATTTAGTTCTTTGAAAATTTTTAAATTCCTCAAGGTATTCTCATAATATTTGTTGTATAGAGATATATCGGTTATGGTCTGTTCACAATATTGTTCTTTTTACATAGGACTTTTTGGACATACAAATGTAGAAGCTATTGAACTTCTGGGCAACCATAGGCTAGTATGAAGTTTGAAGAAGATATTGTTTAAGTTCAGTAAAAAACAAATCAAACGTATAGTATGTATGCGTATTGAGATCCCTAGGGAAATTAATAGTTACTAAAATAATTAATAGTTGACAAATGTTGGTCTACAGTATTTAGTCCAAGACTTATTAAAAAAACAAAAGAAAAAATATAAAAAATATCTTGAATAGTGGTTATTATAATATCAAAAAATAAATTTCCCGATTTATTATATTGTTAGCTATTGTTCACATGGGGTGTTTTAGATTGAAATATGTATTTAACTGAAGATGGATTTTTGGTCTGGCATGTCTCGTTACTGAGATACAAAGTGTTTTATCGATTTTAACTTAATTTTGATTTGGCTGAAACTTAGAAATCGTTCGGTATATAAATCGTTCGCGACATAAAAAAATCTTCATTAACTTCCAGAATTAGTTTAATAAAATTTGGCCATTTGTTTCCACCTCAAAAATAACACCTTGTATAATAAAACTAATAGATTACTTTAAAAAGGGAGTTGGATTAAAGGCTCAAATTAGATCTGAAGAGTTTTTTGTGAAATTTATTCAGACAGATATAATCTTTTTATTGGAACAGCTTTTGATATAAAAAAAGTTATTCAAAATAAACGATATTGTTTCATTAGTAATAAGTTTTTATTTCTTAACAATAATTTTCATTAATTCGTTTGCTTAGAAGATTTAGTTGCATTTGCTTAATTTTTTATTTAATTTGATTATGGTTTATAAAATTTTATTCGAATAATTTATAATTTAGCGTCCAACGAACAATTTACAAAATCATACAATAAATATTACTTTTTACTTCAGTTATTTCATTTAAATTAACAAAAACTAAAATTCAAAATCCAAAATCACACTCTATTACAATATATTTATTTTTAGTAAGAGCAACTAAAAATTTTGAGTACGCCTCTTGTATAGACTGACTGATTGACCACCTGTGAGTCTAATTACTAAATGAAAAACTTAAAATGTCTTTCGCCAATTAACACAAAATATAAAATCCAAACAAACGGTTGTGTTTAGTCTGGACTGCTCGGCTTATTGGTGTAATTTGACGTTATATTTAAATATCAGCTTAAAAATCGAGGTCCTGGTGGACCACCAAATATATTGTAGTATTGTAGATTAGAAACGTATAAAATATATTGCAGGAAGGTTCAGATATTTGACAATAATAAGAGTAATACAGGGTCCGGCAAAACTCTGCCGTTGTTCTATAACTCTTACTATGCAATATTTGAAGGATATCTGTCAATGGGGGTCAAAACAAAAAATTCTAAAGTTATTTTCAGATTTCAGTAAAATAGGCAAATCACTTAATTTTTTTAATGGAATGACCCAACTTTTTTTACATTTTTAGATACTCTATAGTCATTAGTAATACCTACCAAATATTATTTTTAATATTCCACCACTTTCGGAGAAAAAAAAATGTATCCACAAATATTACATTTCATACTCCAATTTAAAAATGCTTTGCTTTCTCAGATTTAACGTTTGAATTTAATAAATTACAAATGTAAAAATGCCATAGTCCAAAGATTTTTTTAGACCAAGTTTTAATTTCTTATGTTGTACAGGATCAAAAATTAATTTCATTTTTCAAAAATTTCCAGGTAAGTTTTCTCAAATTTTTCAAATGGAACACCCTGTATTACTATTCATCAATGGATGGCGAACTTTATACCCTTCGACTTTCGCATACACTTATCTGTGTCGTTAAAAAGTAAATTCGAAAAATACATTTACTGCAAAATTTTAGTTTTAGTAGATGTTATCCTTATGGTAAGTGACACCTCGTTTGAAAGGTACTGAAAATACCTATTCAGTCATACTAATTTTGTTAGGTTTTATGCTGATTTTGATGGATAAATTAAATAAATACCAAAATTATAGTATTGCATTGTACTAAAATTATGCCAAACTATAACTTTAGTATTTATTTAATTTATCCATCAAAATCATCCAAAACTAAACAAATTTAGTATGACAGAATAGGTATTTTCAGTACCTTTCAAACGAGATGTCACTTAACATAAGAATAATCTACTACTAAATTAGAAAAAAATTACAGATAAATACCCTTTTTGAATTTACTTTTTAACGACACAGGTAAGTATATGCAAAAGTGGAAGGGTATAAAATTCGCCATCCATTGATGAATAGTAATACAGGGTGTTCCATTTGAAAAATTTAAGAAAACACCAGGTATTTTTGAAAAATGAAATTAATTTTTCACCGCCCTGTACAAATTAAGAAATTAAAACTTAGTCTAAAAAAATCTTTGGTTTATTGGATTTCTAAATTGGTATTTTTTTAAATTCCAACGTTAAATCTGAGAGAGCAAAGTATTTTTAAATTGATGTATGAAAATGTAATATTTTGGGTAAACTTTTTTTTCCGAAAGGTGTGGTATATTAAAAATAATATTTTGTAGGTATATACTAGACTATAGAGTATCTAAAAATTTACAAAAATGTTTGCTGATATTTGATAATAATTACCGAGAAATTCGAAAACATGCTCACAAAGATGAAATCTCATATAAAAAGTTATGCAAATTTTTGTTACACAAAATTTAAAGAAAAAAGATAAAATTTTATTAGATATTAATCATATGCTTATAAATAATAGTAATTAAGAATATTCATGCATTGTAAATTAGTAATGTATTGAAATCTCTATCATATTTGTTAAAAAATGTCAAATTTTCAAAAAAATTGTGTATTGTGCAATGCAAAGCTGTAAATTCAGTAAGATTTTAGACAATTTTTTTCTTCGAATTTTCACTTGCCTAGAGAAGCACATCGCTGAAATTAGTAAAATTAGAAAAAAGTGAAATTGTAAAATTTGAAATTTTATAACCACAAAAAAAGTTAAATTAATTGAATTTAGTGATTTTCGAATTGTTTTTATGTCGTTCCTTTTGTTTCATAAAACTTTTACAGGTATTTCATTGTCAATTAATTTAATAAAGGACAAACAATTTTTAAGTGCATAAATGTGTTAGAAAAACAAAGTGACAAATAATAATGACATAAAATTAGTTAAAATACTTAACTATGACATGAATGGATTGTCTTGAATGATAAGAAAATAATATTTTTAAGAATTTTCAAGTCTTCACGCTGATGCTGGTCCATAATCATCATTTTATCGGGAAGAACTTCAAGGTTATTCTTTTTCTCGCCTATTTTTGACATATTTCAAAAGTACGACAATTTTTAGCGTTAGCTTTTAGAAACTACCAAGTTTTATATTTTTCATTGTTTTGATGATTTTTTTATTTGTTTTTTTTATAAGTTTAATGTTTATTGTTTAATTAATTGTAAGAAATATTAATAGTACAACACTTGTGAAAACTTATGTACAACAAATATATTGTATTGTAAATATCATTATTAGAGTTAAATGAAATGTGAACACACCTTGAATTCATTTTTTATTTATTCTTGATAATTGGTATTAAATGTTAAAAATCTAAAATCTAAACGTATATGAATTACATATTTTTTAATTATTCTAAATACCTCTTGCTCAGTTAAAATTAATAACTATAATTATTATTATCGACAGGATACAGGATGGGCGACAGATCAAAGAAGGAGGCATTTGATAAACGGGAAATATTAACTCAAATATGCATAATACCCTTATACTAGAATAGTAATATATTTTGTATATGTAACCTGTTTCTTGGCATTTCCGCGTTTACTGAATATGTTCTCGCTGCGTGATTTGCTACAACTTAATACTTAAGTTAAATGTCGCCTCTATTATGTATTTGGTAACTTTTCATTTTCTAAATGATCCTATTAGCATTATTTTGCTAGTTATGACGATTGAAATGATCTCTAAGTATCTATTTACCCTCGACTATATTTATTTAATTTTAACTTCCTTGTAGTGTTTCCCGTTATTAACGAATACAGGATGGTAAAATTACAAAGATATGTTACAAATTATATTTCATCTTCATAGTTTCTTTTGCTTTTAAATTTCGAAAATATCGAGTAAATATATAAACTGTTTATCGAAAATTAGATACGAGTTACAAATAAAATTATTTATTATATATCCCTTTTGAAAGCGCACTACATTTTCTAATAAACTAGACTTCCTTGTATAAATCTCTAATAATTTATGTTTATTTTTTGTATACATTAATAAAGTCATAAACTTATTAATTATACTCTTATCAGCAGGTATTGATGATATGCATCTTCCGTGAGCTGTTATATGTGTATAAGATTTAAAATAACATTAATTAAACTTTTTCCAAGTAGCTATAAACGTATAAATTATATAGTCAGTTATCAGATATATCATTTATTATGTAGAATAAGTTTTCCAAAGCATTTAATTTACAAATAATTTATTGGGAAAGAGTAATCAGTGCAAACATAAAATAGTACATTATTTGTTGAACACAATTATGACAAAGTAGAAAGAATAACAACAAATAATCCGCTTATTATACTTTGGTGGGAAATCAGTAATGCTTTTGTTTAGTTTAAATAACTTTGATGCTGATTTTAATAAATTTTTATGTTAAAACAAAGTTGGAATTTCAACTCTAAATAATAATAGCTAAGAACATTCAAAATATTCTTAATAACTATCCAACCTATATGAACTAGTAGATAGTATGGTTTTGTTCCAAAATTATTTATTACAATTTAACTACATCTAATAAATCATGTTCTTCGTATAGTTTGAAACATCCTTCTTGTGCTTGACAGAGTACTAAGCGATCAATAAATTCCTGCTGATCTTTTTTAATGAATGTTATTTATTTCTTGCCTTATTCTATCTATTAAATTATTTATGTCGTCAGGTTTACCTTTATACACAACATTTTTTAGATGACCTTACAAAAAGAAATCTATTGGCTTTAGATCCGGTGACCTTGGTGGCCACTCAAGGGGTCCTCGTCTACCAATCTACAGACTTTCATCGATATTTCCGGGAATGTTTGCACTTGGTAATAAATTCATTAAAGTTGGAATCAAAAAGTTCATTAAAAATTGCAGATAAGTTGGGCCGTTTACAGTTCCGTTGCTTTGTGCTATAGCTAAGGTTTGGATTACTTCATTGGTGGTTGGAATTCCAAGATCGCTATGTATTGTGTGGTTGCTTACGAACCGTGGAGCATCAGCTATCATTCGAAGTGTTTTAGATTGGAACGTTTGTAATATTTTGGTGTTCGATGGTTTGCTACACCCCATAGCTCTATACCATATATTCAGATGGGTTTTAGTATGGCTTTATATAGAAGTATCTTTAACTATTCTTTTCACTGACCCACTTATTATTTCTAATTAACAAGTTATTTGTTGAATTTGGTGCTATCTTCAAAGGTAGGGACGAGAATATATTTATGTGTTTCGTTTAAGTATTGAACAGCGAATTCAATACTTTTATAGATGTCTTTCGGTCAAGAGTTCATGATTGTCTCTATAGTTCGAATAAATATTTTTTAAGCTTTTTTCCTGGTGTAATTTCTGGCCTGTCAGAAGTACAGAATTACCAAAGTGTGATGTAACGATATTACGGAGAACGAAATCGCAGGTGTTTTTAAGAAAAGGATAGTTTAATAGATGAGTGAAATAGATATCTTTTAGTTTAGTAAATAAAAAATATAGAGAAGTTTTATTTACTGCGAAAAAGTATGACTAATTATAAGCTATTAAAATAAATAAAATTTGTATAATTGCTTTATTGAAAAAGTTTTTAGAATGTATTCTTTATTAATTTCATTAATATGTTTCACATAATGTTTGTTTTTCTTTTTATTATATTTCAGCATCTCTTTTACTGTAAATTGTTTTTGTTCTCCCCAAAATTGAGTTAAAATTGATGATTCAAATTGTTCAATATCTCTAAATTCATTCTCTTTTCCTTCTCTTATATTGTTATAATATAGTTTATTCATTTTATTTATCATAAATAACCTATTTTCCCCAATATTAGTAACTTCGTCATACTTTTTGGTTTCATTTATATTCTTTTTCTAATAAATCATTGTTTTCTTTTTCAGTTGGCTTGCTTTTACTGTTCCCATTTTTAGTTACTATTTTTAAATATTTCTTCTATTTACCTTTTATTTTTTCTCTTATAATTTTTGTTATATCATCTATTATTTGATTTTCGAAATTAGTCGGATTCTTCCTGGTATATTCTAATTTACTTTCTACTTTCTTTTCTGAAGTATCCTGCTCCTTTCTACGATTTACAATTTTCTCTACAAAACGATTTTCTATTTCTATTATATTATTTCTTATTTGTCTCATTTCCTGTATAATCCCTATCATATCTTCTTTGGTTACCATTTTATTCTCCAATCTTTATTCGTTATAACCTTAAAAAACGTTAAATCAATTGAATTTAGTAACTTTCAGCAGATGGTGAACTTCGAATTGTTTTTAAGTTGTTCCTGTTGTTTGATAAAACCTTTAGAGATATTTCATTGTCAATTAATTTTAATTTTTATGGAACTTGCATAACCTTAAAAAAAGACAACAATTTTATAAAACCATGTTATAAAAACAAATAGTAATGGAATAGAATGGATTTTCTTGAGTGATTAGAAATGGCAAATGTTGCATATAAATTGTTTTTTGAAAAATCTAAGCTTAGTCAATTTTCCCATAGACCTTTTTGTATTCCTAAGTTTAAAATATTTTGTGTCCACGCGCTTGAGGTGACGTTTCAATAATCCAACTACTACTTTAGATTGTATCTATCTACGTAGTAAGTATAATGTCTTTGGTTTGACATTAATTGAAATGGATTTTAAGAATAATTCCTGTCGTTATCGGAGCTCGAAAACACGTAATATCCTTCCCAGGTATGCATCCTACAACATTGTTTACAGTCATCAAAAATCATTATCTCCGACTGGGGCTGTCCACTTGGCTTTATCTGGCCAACGACCGTAGCCGAAACATACTCCTTATCTCTTTTTTATGCACCTAAATTATTAATTCAAATAGGGATACCCGAAGCCGTTTGGACCATAAACCATAACCTACAACCTTTTAAGGGTTATTCACCACTCAAATTTTGTCCAACGAAGTAAATAAAACAGTGCTAGCGAACATCAATCTTAAATAGCTATAAACAACAAATATCAAAATAATAACAAATGTTTGTATTTCTTACTATTAATATTTCTTAATTAATCATTAGGGTGAGTACAATCTCGTGTACCAAACGACGTTTTCCTTTGATTCCCGAACCATGAGAACCTACTAAAACAAACACAAGGTGTGTCTTGGCCAGGTATATTAACAGAAAATTAAATTGTAACCTCCCAGAGTGGTCAGTAAATCATAGAAGTAAATGGGCGGGATGGAGAACTCTGACAGATCCGGGGATCCACCTGGGGGACCACCCGGTAAAAAAGCTGTGCCGACAGCTCCCCCACTTTGGTAAAATTTGGAATTTTCGCCAGTGGTGCCGCCATTTAATCGATAAAAATCAAAAACATACCTTGAATTCCTTAATTCGCGTAGAACAAAACTATGCATAATAACTTTTTATTTGAGATTTCATTACATCTTTGTGAGCATGTTTTCGAATTTCTCGGTAAAATTATTATTAAATATCAGCAAAATTTCTTTCCAAACAAATATTTATTCATAATTTCATTAAATAAAATAATTTAATTTAAATTATTACACATGAAATGAATTATTTCTTTTTAAATTTAGATTTGTAATTTTACATGTACTTCATTTTATTGCTATATTTCAGAAATAATACAAATACTTTATTCTTTGTAAATATTAAGAAGAAAGATGGAAAATGTTACTCCACAGAATAAAGTAAATCAATGTAATATTGTATTATTGATTTGTTTATTGTAATACCTCTCCGATCATAAAACAACATTGTAACAAGTGAAGAACTATTAAAATTTAACGGCAGGCGTGTATATTTTATTGGTAATTATTATAACCATTAATATAATCAAATAGTACTGCAATAGTCGTAAAAATATTGTTATAAGATTATTAATATTAGTTTTATGTTTAAAACCGAAAGTCATTTAGGTGTAACATTAGAATCATTATTTTATTGTGGAGGTGTTGTTAAATCTAAAAGTTCTTAAGAAGTATTTGATAAACCCATTTTCATTAAAAAGTTTAATATATTAAAACATGAATGAAAACTGCTAGTTTAAAAAAATGTAACTTGTCAAAAATGAATTGTCAAAATTATAGTAATCTTATCAAATATCTGACAGTTATGCCAAATATCTTATGAAATACCTGTAGTCGTAGTCTTGTTAAAAATCTAACATTATTGTCAAATATTTGAAATTCTTATATCTTTCAATAACATTTCAATATAACATCCCATAGTTTTCTTAAAAATCTAACAATTTTATCAAATTTCTGTTGTCAAAGTCTGACAGCCAAAATTCTAGCACTATTTATTATGAATAATTTCCACAAAGCAAGAGTTGAAACAATTAATTTAACTTTGTAAATCTTTGACATTCTTCTTATCATTCAGGTTCGTTGTTAAAATCTGACATTTCTCTCAAGATCCCGATAATTTTGTCATATAGAATCTTATTTTCAAAATATTTATAGTTATGACAAAATCCTAGAGGTATGTCTTCATTGGATCATCAGTTTTGTAGAAAGTCTAAATATCGTATTTACTTAACGAACAATTAATGTACCTGACTCAAAAAAAGCACTACGAACATTTACTATTATATTAATCTTAACAAAATGTAGTCCTAAAACCACCAAGGAATAAATATTTCTAATTAATAAAATTATTAAAATTTGAATTTTTGTCTTTATTCTATAAACATTCATTAATGCACTTTTGGCACTAAACTGATATATAAAATCCAACTTTTGATACTGTTTGTATAATAAATTGAATAAAAAATAAAAATTATATCCTTAATTTGGCAATATAACATGCCAATACAATATTTCGCGAGGTAGAGAAGTAAATAAAGGAAGAAAGTGGAAATTAATTAAAATTGATCCACTCGCCTTTATCAAGATTGACAGTTGGAATTTTCATACAAAAAAAAAACTACACATAATGAGTCGTTGTAAGTGGCTGATGCTCCAACAGATGTATGAAAGGAAACTGGTTGCTGTTAGTTGAATACAAATACATCATACTTAATCATCGGTGGATTCTTTAAGAAAAAATACAGAGACGGATTCTTAATATTGGTTTATTTATGGCAAGAAATCTTGTGAGTTGTAACAGAAAGTGATTTTTATGACATTGTTAAATATTAGCAATGAATCATAAACACGGATGCAAAATTATGCTTTTTTTATTACTTATCTACGCCACTGTCAAATATAATCACGGGATAATAATATTATGTAATAACTACATAAGTATATAAGTTTACATGCAAATTTTTAGATGTTAATCTTAATAAAATGAAAAATGTGCACGGTTTTACATCAGCCATTTATTATTTTATATCTAAGAGAATCATTTGTCTTTTTTTTTGGCAGAAGGTATTTTCCGGGAAAAACAGATCCTTGATAAAAAAACAGAGAAAAATGATATTTTCTGTCAGTTTTGTCGAAAGTATGGAATAAATTTATTTTAAGCTAAACAAACAATTTTGAGGAAAAATTCTTAGGCAGATCGGTTTCTGATTTTAATTTAATGTATTTTTACATAGCAATTAAATATACAGGGTAAACCATTTGTGAGTAACGATGTCAACCACAATTTTTTTTAAATGACACACCCTGTTTATTTTTTTTTTAGATTGCAAATTTCAAGACGATTCCGAAAATATATTATACTTGTGTTCGGTAATTAATAGTTTTGAAGATACGACAATTTTAAAATTAATACCGACATACCTTTGGTTATCATTATTGTGAAAACTTGTCAGACACTTGTGAAGTGTAGTACCAGTTTAGTTATTCTAGATTTGCTTGTTGACACTTTAAAAATGTGTTTATTTATAAAATAAAGGATTGAAGTTCTTATATTATTTATTTTTTTAATAGTCTTGAAATTTACAATCTAAAAAAAATACATACAGGGTGTGTCATTTAAAAAAATTGTCGATGACATCGTTACTCACAAATATACCCTGTATATTTCATTGTTATGTAAAAATACATTAAATTAAAATCAAAAACCGACCTCTCTCTCAAAATTGTTTGTTTAGCTTAAAATGAATTTATTCAATACTTTATGTACACACTGTATATTTATGTATATACAGAAGGAAAAATAATTATTAAACTAGTTGTTACCAAGAATACAACTCAATAAAAACTGAACTAAGAAATATTAAATTTTGTTGAAACAATATTTCTAAATCTTAAATAATTATTAATTTGTGCAAAAACTATTGCTGATTAAATCACAACTTCCAAAGTGTTTGCTGAAATATTTGTATGGCATGATTCTATAATTAAGTGGCTTGTATTTTTTTGTGTTTTATCAAATTATAAATGTTGAACTATTAGTCTAAAAATACATATTCAAAAGAATATTAATATATTTCTTGTTGACTAGGTCATGAAGATATTTATCTATCTCATGCATTAGAGAAGTGAAATTTGCACAAGGATTTTATTAAAATTTCTAGGTCGAAACAATAGTATAAAAAATTTAGGTGCGCTTAGTATTTTTAATTAAGAAACATTTTTTAACTTGCTCAGGTATTTGGAATTATATTTAAGGATATAGGGCACTAAGACATTATGTTTTTAAGAACCAAAGAAATCATAAATTACAAATATTTCAAAAAATGATTCAGATAAACTGAGGAATGCACATTTGTACACCAAAATACTTTTAAATGCTGGAGAAAATAGCAAAAAACTATCAAAATAAAAAAAGAAACAGGTCCTCTTTTCATGCAGATTTTTTAAAGTTAAATTTTTATTGTAGCTTTTTTTTATTTCAACCGTTTAGCTATAAAATTACATTTCAAATAGCAGGAAAAAATTTGAAAAAGGTTGCGTCTATATCCTAGAAATTTACAAATCTATAACCTGACACCAGTGTTGATGCATTTTTACAGGTTATGCTTTCGGTTTTCCATTCATATTATAATTTTTTCGTTATTTGGTGCGTTTATTTATACCGCACTTTGTTCATCTCTTTCTCGCCTGTCGTCCACTGCGGCCTTGCACACGTTCTCGGTAGAAGTTGAGTTACTATTTGTACAGTACCGTTTGAAAATTGTAAACAACTTCGGTCAAACCTGAGTAATCATGAAGTGTGTGAATAAAAGTACTTTGCACCTAGAATGATAAAAAAAAATAAAAATATTTTGCTGTGTATTATGCCTTATACTCAATTATTCAAAATTTGTCTAAAAAATCAATATATTCTCGAATTTAAAAACCTACTACGATATTTTTGAAAGCAAATACGTAAGATTTGACTTTTTCGGCAAAATTTCAATTAACAATGAAACTTTGTTTTCGTGAAAATATAATAAACAATTTTCTGATTAAATCACTCGTCCTACGCGCTCATGATTTTGTCACAAAAATTAATTCATGCATATTTATGAAATGTGTTCATTGTTAATTGAAATTTAACTGGAAAAGTCCGACAAATATTTGTTGAGTCTTTTAAATTTATATTACTATTAACGTTATGATTATTAATCCATTCTTGGAAACTTTTTTTTAAATCATTTATAGTTGCAAAAAATTAATATGCATAGTTTCTATTAGAATCGGGCGTGTGCAGTGTCTAGTCGATGTGTATATCACAAAAGCTAAAGTAGTTTAGGATGAGATCGTATTCGTTTCATTATTTATTGGCTCTTAAATCTTTTCCAATCTAGATATTTTAAAAAAGAATTCTTGAACCAATTATGGGAATCATAGGAAATAAGAAGTAAAGTTTAGACAAGAGTCAAATACCAGTATTGTGAAGAATTTATTGTTTCAGTCTTGGACTAGAGACATTATCGCTAGTAAATTTATCATCTTTAAGATTATTTTGATAAAATCATTATTGTCAAATGTAATTTCTTACTATTAACCTTAAATCAGTTATTATCCATATTAATGGTGGTAATCTCCTATAAAATATGCAAAACAGGACGGGCTTTCTTAAGTAAAACCATGTTTATTTGGATAAAGCAATACAAAACTGGATGTAGAAAATCCTTCCGTCATCGGTGTATGAATTAACAGCAGATGATATCCCGAAGTGCGATATTCAACAAAAATAAAAGTCATTCCGTATAACAGAACATGAAGTTTATTTCAAATAGTATCAATTAGGATTGATTAGAAGTACACGAGTATTTCCTGGCAGTGTGTCAGACTTGGTTACTCTATCATATCTTGGCACACCCAGATGTTCACTTCTTCACCTTTATTTTTTAGTCCAGTCAACCAGAACTAAATCTGAAATTCTTTAGCGCATTTAATCATCACACTATTATCTTTCAATGGAAGTACTTACTCTGTTTTTTGCAATGCACTTGTATGCATATCTATGAAGTTTAAAAAATCCATTGTCTCTACTATTTTAGTTCTGCTTTGCTCTCTTCCTGTTTTGTAATTTCAAGTACCTAACCAGAGAAACAAGATGCTATTTTTCTATGTGTATTTTGGTATGTTCTAAGTAAAGTATAGGTTTGAAGGTTTCATCTTCTTTTCTAGAAAATACATCCCTCTAAATTGAGGAATTATTCTAGTCTATAGACATGTTAACTTGAGCTGTTGAAAATACCTCTAGGATATTAAAAATATGTGTGTGTGTGAGAGTTTGCGTTATTGACGATGATTAAAAATATGTAAAAATGAAACACACAAATTAACTTTAACAATTATGAAGTAACTGAGAAAATAGCTCAATGATTGGATCGTTTCGCAATTGATTGCAAATACTTTGATTAGTGTAGTTTTTCACGTTTTTTCACACTAAAATATTTTTTTTTGCAACAAGGCTATTGACAATAAACCAGGAAAATAAAATAACAGCAGCAAGAATGATAAATCTAAGAAAAAAATGCAGAGAAAATAAGAAGAGGCAGACTTAGAAATGAAGAGATTAGGAACAGTTTTAAACAAAAGCCGTTAAGTCAAATAATAGAAAAACAACAATTGAAATGGTTTGGTCACTTGCAAAGAATGATACAAGAAAGGGTGACAAAACAAGTAGTAGAATCCAAGAGGTGTGTAAAAAGAAAAAAGGGGAGACCGAGAATGAATATGGAACAAAGAATAAACGAAATTGCTGAAAATAGAGGGAAAAATAGTACAGCGATTAAAACAAAAAGCACAGAACAGGAAGAAATGGAAGAAATAGATTAGGAATCTTCAAATAGAACAAGAAGTATATTTCGGTATAGTGTATTGTCTACCCTGAAACCTATATAAAATCCTTCTAGTTCCTCCAAAAGAATGTAGAAAGAAGTTTGGTTTAGAAGGATATTTAATGTCCTAAGTGCTTTGTGGACATTGGACCAACAAACATGACAGCACTGTTTATCCATCCAATTTGGCTCTACCGACAGTCCATCCAGACCATCAAATAACTGAGATATATGACCATCAACTTTCTCATAGTATGATCAATCCAGTAAATGAATTTATGTTTCATATTTCAAGATTTTGTACACATTTCTTACTAGTACAGTGGAAATTTTAACCCTACTGTTCAATATTAATAATGAAAACGATTGTATTTGCTGCGACCTAAAATGAAATTTAAATAAGAATTGATTTTTAAAACAACTTTCATTCTCGTATTTCCTGGCCTATTCTTTATTTCTATCTCGCACACCTGCTACACCAAAGTTCATATTGTAAGGTAATTTTTATTGTAAGATAGCAGACACCGCTTCAAAACATGACAAAAAGTGGCCAAAAATTTATATTGAGTTTCGATTATTGTTTGAAATAAAACGTGCAGTTAATTTATACGTTTATTTTAAAATAATTTCAACCGTGTCACTTTTAATTGTTCAAATATAATATGAGTCTTACATGTGCTTTATATTTTATATTTACAAAATAAAGAATGGAGTAGATTTGGTAGATGTAGTTTTTTGGCCATATGGTTGGTGTTTGGAGCTCACTGTTAATTTTAATACTGGTCGATATCTCTGGCTCTGAGGTCGTGTGTGCATTGTGTGGGGTAACTAACACCTCCAATAACGCCTTATTTGCATACATCATACACCATGGTTTCCACAATGATAATCTATGAAGACAATGAAATCGTATCCCGCTCCGGTTGTGTTAATAAAAATAATTCAGTTGTGTGTCGCTTCAAATGTACCGACCTGTACGATAATTCAGACAGGGTGGAGCTTGATATGTGATTCTGGCCTTGTACTGAGACATCTGTGGTCAACGAATACAATGCTGCATGGGCGAATTAAATATACACTCATTTTTGTTTTGTTTATCGTGGTGGGAATCACATTAGCCAAAAATCCGTTTGGTATTTGGAACTGTCGTAACAATCTTAGGAGAAAAAGAAAGATTGTCTAACATGAAAACTCATTAATAGGATTCTATCATTGGTGAAAAATAGTAACCTTCGAAAGATTACATCCAATATTCAGTGGCAATGAAACTGGAAAAATAATGCAATGAGTGAAAATCTAGAACAAAAAGGGGCTGTACGAACTGGAGAGCCATACGAGGAAAATAGGAGGAACTGGAAAGCGCTTGTATTGCGATGGTTCTGAAAATCCCATTAATTATAAATTATGTTTCCTAACTCACTCAATTCGTTTTTAAATCAGTGTTTCTATTTTGGATTTAACACATTTCGATTATGTGTCTCTTGTAGACCATTGTAAATCTAATTTGTACCAACTGACGATACTTAATCATAAAAGATTGAAAACCATTGACCATATCTCTTACATATTATTTATTCTGTGCATCTCGACGAAGCAGCAGCGACTCAAAGAATCATAAAAATTCAAAACAAACCGCGTACTTACAATTTACTCCAGTAAAACTACTCTAATAAATAAAAAGCCATCTCGGATAATCACATAAGACCAAAAAAGGGCAACAGACCAACTACGTGTAAGGAATAATGTCTTAATGATCTCAATAACAGTTAAAGAACTGTTTGCGATGAATTTTTTTGCAGAAAATGTAAAAGATAGAATCTGACAGTGTACCGGGTGTTCCGAAATCAAATATATTACCATCCCTTGGCAATTGTATTTACGGTTTTCTTCGTTGTTTTCACTTTGAGTTTGTGTTTGATGGCAAACATTGTTTTTTTTTATCTTACAATCAAAATTTTTTTTATTGGATCGTTAATTTGTTCTGTTACTTTTATTGTTCCGTCGCTTTACGCTTCTTTGGCTCATTTCTGGCTGCTTGTTAATTCTAGTGCTTTATTCTTCCAATCTTGTAATATTTTAATATTTCTTGGTCGCTTGAATGAAAGTATAATTTTATTCCTATTATTGTTTATCTTTTCTCTTTTTTTAGTGTTTATTCAATATGTGTTAAAATTATTTGTATAGTTGGCTTTAGTGCTACGTTTGTTTTTTGAAATCATTTTGTCGATTTGATGAATGTTTTGTCAATTACTTTTTCTATAAATTTTCCTTTATAAGTTGCTATTCTTTTACGGGCCTTCGATAAAGGCTGTTCAACCTTTTTTTACTTAATGATTCTTTAACTTGTTGCTTTACGTTTTTCTGTTCTGATGGTGTTTGTTGCTTCGTCCCATAAATTTTCTTTCATTCTCATGATTTATTTGTTTGTTAGATCCCTTTGCTTTTAATTGCTTCGTTGATTTTGTGTACGATGCTTCTTTTTTCTTCTTATTTAATCTTAATTTATTCTATTGTTTGATTGATTTTATACTTTATAGTATATTACGATATTTTTATTAAAACACTCTTAATAAAGACGATTACTATCATTTGTAATGGCTGTATAATTACTTATTATTATTATTGTTCTTTACCCTGCGTTTTTTGCTTGTTCGGCCTGTATTTCTTGTTCTGATAATTTTTTGTTGTAACACTTCATTGTTTCAAAGATTTCTTGCTTTGTTTTCACGTAGTTTTCATGTTTATTGCTTGGTTGATGTAGTATTTGATGATTTTATTGTTTCTTTCCTATCTTACTTTACTTTAATGTTAACTTTTCTTGTATTAATTATTTCAATTCTTATTTTTTGAAAATTATCCGTAATAAATAATTATTTTATAATTATCTGTTTCTTGTTATGTTGTTTTAGTGTTTATTTGTTGCTTAATTAATTCTGTATATAATTATTGTTTCTTTATATTTTTGTTTTAGTATTAATTTCTTCTGTTGCTTAAATGATTCTACGTTCTCGCACCTTTTTTTTTCTCTAGTTTGAATGTAAATTTGTTCGATTGCTTGTTTGATTGATTTGAAACTTCATTGCTTTTTGTTCCTTCATCCTGTTGCTTTCATTATTTTCTGATTATCTATCTGTTTGTTCTGTCGCTGTTGTATTTATTTGTTGCTCGATCGATTCTGTATATTCGGTGGTTGTTTCTTTATTATTTCTAGTTTCTAGTATTATTTTCTTCTGTTGTTTAAATGATTCTACGTTATGGTACTTTTCTTGTTTCTTTAGTTTTAATGTAAAATTGATTCTGTGTTGTGGAGCTTCATTGTTTTTTATCCTGTCACTTTTTATTTCTTTATCCTGTTGCTGGACATAATTTTTTATGAGCTCTTTCTTTGATTTATTGCTTGATTGATTCTGTAGTCTTCTTCTAAATTCTTTCTTTGTTCTATCCTGCAACATATAAGTATTTTAACAAATCGGAAACATATTCAATGAAAATTACGATGAATTAACAGCAGGAGCGGCCATGCCAAGATATCTGAAATATTGGGAGTCGTTCATATTTTTGGTTTTCAACAAAACTGGGGCGGCAACTGCCAAAACGGCGTCTTTAACATACTTGGATTCGACAAGTTTGTGGGTGTTTTCTTCTTCGATATGAGAACAGGACACATTTATTTCCAAAAGAACGTACAATTTTCCAATGTAAAATATTCGGGGGAGTAAAATATTTTTCACGATTTCCTCCGTCAAAAACGTAATTCCTTCAATCGCTTCGTAAATGGATGTCAGTGAATACATATTCTATTTCTTCAACGGTTTGTTGTATGTTGCAATCACTCGGTTCGTAATATTATTAACTCTTGTGTTGTATTTTTCGCAAACTGACGATACAACGAATCCGGAGAAGTCTCGAAGGATCCAGTGATTGTCGTAGGAATCTTTGCTGATCCTCTTCGGCAGGATGCAGGAGAGTACTGCGGGCAGTAACACGTGCAAGTACTACATGAAGTTTAGATGTTGGTTATCCAAGAGACTGTTCAGCAATCGAACAGAATAAATAAGAAGACTTCTTATCTATGACGTTGGAATGTTGAGAAGTCTATTGGGCATTCAACATCTAAACCTCATGGAGTACTTGCACGCGTTACTGCTCGCAGTACTCTCCTTCATCCTGGCGAAGAGGATCAGCAAAGATTACTACGACAATCACTGGATTCTTCGAGACTTCTCCGGGTTCGTGAAAAATATTTTATTCCCCGAATATTTTACATTGGAAAATTGTACGTGCTTTTGGAAACGCATGCGTTCTGTTTTAATATCGAAGAAGAGAACACCCTCAATATTGTCGAATCCAAGTATGTTAAAGACGCCGTTTTGGCAGTTGCCGCCCCAGTTTTGTTAAAAATCAAAAATATTAACGATGAGGACACGTATTCGCAATATTTCGGAATTCTTGGCGTGCCTCTTTAAACGGAAGTAAAGAAATTGCAGAAAATAGAATTGGCGCAACTGAAAATGAACCAAATGGCCGCTCCTGCTGTTAATTGATTGTAATTTTCTTTGAATATGTTTCTGGTTTGTTAAAATCATTGTTCGATTCCTTCGATTTCAATAAATATTTTGTACTGATGATGTTACGCTTTTTATCTTGGGCCACCTAGTATATTATCAAATGCTCGTTTAGTGCAAAAGCTCACTACTAATGGCGAAAAAGAGCAGTTGTGGGATGCCTTGTGGTCCCCGGAGGACAGGAAACTTGCAGCTAGATGGCAATCTGGGTAATTTTAAGTATACCTATTTAGAAGTAATCAACTATATACAGGGGCATATAAAATGCGGTCGCATATTTTACGACACACCTTGTTTGGGAATAAGAAATGTCATCTACTTTAATGGGTCGTTTAAGTACTATAAATTTAGTTTATATTTATAAATTTTGAGTTCAAGAAAATGTTATTCCATCATTCTGAAAAAACTCAAAATTGTTGGGTGTTATCTATTATACAAATTTTAATCAAATATTGAAATTACACATTTCATGTGATCTTTATTTTCAACACTTATTCAGAAAACTTTCTTATTTTATCTGGATACTTTGTATAAAGAAATATGTGTTAAGAGTCAGTAAACTTTAAGGAGGCAACAAAATAAAGTAAATGTTTATGTGCATTTATCATCTCGAAGAATGGGGACAAATTGACAAATATATCACCCTAAACAGTAAGATCTAAATTATATTTAACCAGTGTTTTAGTGCCTTTTTCCGGTTTCCGGGCTTTCAACCAGCGTTTGCTTTACATATTTCGCCACTGAAATATAGGGTGCGTCCATACATAATTCATTTCTTAAAATTATTTCCCTTTTTAATTTAATTTAACAAACAGATCTGTTTCAGTAAAATATAAACTATTATTCCATGAAAATAATGCATTATTTTAAATGGGATGTAGAACGTGTCATTTTCAACAAAATATTCGAATAATTTTTTTTTCTATCAATAGTTTACACAAAAATTAAATTTTAAACATTTGCTCGAAAATTTATACGTGGCAACACCTCAGACTTTTAATAAAAATATGTGTCATGTAACCAAGGAATATATACCTGATGGATCATAAAATTAAGTTAGTTTGTAAATGATTTGGATCGTATAATCGTTTGCTAAAGTAGTTTCTATAATTCAGAGAAAAGTAAAAAAAGTAGTGGTAGAAACTTTTCAGATGTTTATTAATTACGAATTCATTTTTCATGATTCTACACTCCTTGTAATTGACCATTCTAAATATCTAAGTGTACTAAATTAAACACTTATTTTCAGAACATTTAGAATACCATTGGTTATACTTGAATGAGTTATCGGTGTTGCCGGCTTTAGTTACTTTTCGATAAATAATATTTGGATAGATCTAAAATAAATAATAATAAATTTCTTTTTAAGCGACTAACTTTAGAAAAAAAAATTATTAGACATTTTTGTTCCGCGTACGTTTTTTATACCGCATCCATAAATATTTGCACTATTTTTACGGACACCGTGTATATGATGAAAAATAAAATACTTATTGGTGAAATCATTTGCCAAGATTATTCAAATTCGATTTCTCTGGTTTATTTTTTATTCATTTCAATACGAAAATTTTTAATTAATTATTTTTCGTCGATAAATCAGGGTTGTTCAATATCCGAGTAATGAACAATCCCACGACGTGAATTATATTCCAACTTGGCCTGATTTTAAAAACAAAGCTGTTTATTTTAATAGCAATAATATAAGGAACAATTACTAATCACTATTAAACATAAACAACTTTAAATTGTGGAGTATACTAAATTACCCAATTTACTCTATTATAAAGTAGAATTAAGTATGAACTCCTTAGGCTCTTTTAAACATGCATTTCAGGAATTGTTTGTTAATTTAAATTGCGGAGCTGTTGAACTCTTTTAATTGGTTGGAGAGATTTGGAGAAAACAATATACTTATCTGGAGTTGGTTGGAGGGACTTGGAGAAATTATTTATTTTTCTGGAGCTGGCGACTAATTTCTGTGGAGGGTTCTGGTGAGTAATTCTTTAGACCATTGGTGAGCTCAATAGTAGGAATTATAGAATCAAGGAAACAATCAACAAAAACTTATTGGTACTTTCATTATTGCAACAAATTGTAGATAATTGAGTAGTGAATCTTGACACATCTTATTCAAAATTTTGATAATTTTCTTAAAAAACGTCAATGTCAATATCAAATCTTATGTTTTTTCCAGATTCGTTTTTGTTACTGGTGTAATGTTGAGTGTATAACCGCTTGGGGCCATCCAACTACTCAATTATAATTTATTCTCTTACGGTTTTCCGTAACAATACAAACTAGGTAAATTAATATTTAATATAATTTTTTTTATTTCTCAGTTTACCATTTATTTTATTTTAGTTGGAAGTGAGGTTTTTGGAAAATGCTCAAATGATTTATGTACAATTGAGTATTAAATATTAAGTAGAGAACATATTTTGAATGTGCATCATTCTTATTGTTTTAAGGTTGCAAAATTGTATAGAGGAAGATTTTCTATTTTTCAAATATTATTTCACATTGTATTTACCATATTTCTCATCGAAAAATGTTTTTGTTTTTACGGAGGAGCTTTTGTAACGATTTAACGATAATGATAAAAGTTAAGGACTCTTTTCAGGTCCAGAAAACCATTAATAATGAAGGTTTTGTTATTTTTCAACCCCGAACTCGAGGCGCCGAATATTTAATTAGGAATTATACCAAAATTACCGCTTGTAAATTTTAAACTATGTAAGAATATTCGAAATAAATTTTTTCGTTTTCATTGTTAAATAAAATGCTACCTTTAAAATAAGAAAATAATAAGTGTATATGGTATATTTATACCAAAACAATATATTCCTGGAGATATTTGAATAAAAAAATGTTTGTTCCAAATCATCCATAAATATTTACCAAAATTGGTGATATTGGACTACCCATTGGAAATCCTTCATTTTGAATATAAAATTTATCATCAAAAACAAAGTAATCTTGATTGGTACATAAATTAAATAGTTTTATAATTTCATTAATTAAAATTTGGTTAACTTTTTTCTTTCTAAGAATTTGGTTATTAATGGTATACATTCACATGGAGGAATTTTTGAAAACATATTACTAATATCAAATGACACTAATTTTGTATTTTTTAATATTTGGTACAACTAAAGTAATAGACAGAACAAAAATTTTGGTCCAAAACAATATTCTTAAATTGGTATTAGATTGAAACTGGTTTTTTATAATTAAGGTCTATATACATGTACATAAAGTATGGAAAATAAATTCATTTTAAAACAATTTTGAGGAAAAATTTAATGTATTTTTACATAACAATGAAATATATAGGGTAAACCATTTGTGAATAACGGTGCCATCGACAATTTTTTTAAGTGGCACAACAACCGACCTGCCTCAGGATTTTTCCTCAAAATTGATTGTTTAGCTTAAAATGAATTGATTCCATACTTTATGTACACAGTGTGTATATACATATTTTTTTTTTGAATCAGTGCATCTACCATTAATCTTTGCTGAATCTTTCTCATATTTTAAGCATATTTTTTTATTTTCACTTCCTGATATTCTGCAATGTGTTTTAAGCATTTGTCAAATGTCGAATTAGTCATATGTTACTTTTGTTGTCAATGTTATTGTTCATTCCTGGTTTCATCCAACCAATTTGAAAATTGAGATACATCTACAAATTAAATGAAAAAGGCGGAGGAAAGAAGTACGACAGCTGCACAAAATAAAATCACTATGAAATTATTCTAAATGACCTGTAAACGACTTTAGTGTCGTTTCTCACAGACAGACGAGTGCTGGAAATATCCTCAAGTCATCGGGGATTTTCTACCTGTCATCAGACCGAGTGCCAAGTGGAGAAGGGAAACAAAATCTTTCTCACCGCTATTTACATTGGGGACCAATTTGTGTGTCAATTCGTTAAAAATAACTTCTCCGACTGAGCTGTTTCGGTTTGCCGCTATTAAATTATTGGGGTAATTTTAATAATAACATCCGACCAAAGTTCCAAAGTCAGTATCCAACTAGGTGAGGGTAATCTTACTAGTGATAAAACGATTTCTAAATTAGAAAAAATGTATAGGGCGTTTTATTAATAACAAACCATCCGGGTAGTTTTCCATTGAATACAAAAATGTTCCCTTGACTTTTAAATTAGAGAAATCTATTTTTTCCTAAAAACACAGCCCAGCAAACAGGTTTCAATAGCTCATTGTTAAAAAAACATACAAGCTCTACATCAATGATTAATTGTGGTATTCATCGATGGGAAACCATAAATATTAACTTGGAGGAGCTGAGCTTCTATTGATTTCCCATCCTGGCAATAAACTTTGGTACAATATTGGCATAATATAAACATTTATTGATAACTGCCAGCGCGGACCTGACTTTAGTTAATTGATTTTTTTTTAAATAGTAAAAAATCTAAATAATAGGTAAAATAAGTATACAGACTTGAGCAAAATTGATGTAGTTGTACCAAAAATTGACTGGTTATTATTAATATATTTTTTTCAGTTTTACGAATCTGTCAATTTTGAGTTTGATTGATCTCTGACATGGTATTTCAAAAAAATATATCGTCAATATTATTTATTTCAAAATTATTACAATTTTGCACTAGAAGAAGGTATTGTATTAAAAACTAAATAATTATTTATTACAATTGCCTTACAATATCCTAACCTATCAGTAAAAAACCCCTTTTGAATAACTTGCGGCAGGTTCTTAAGAGCCAAAATCGTAACGGTTCTAATATAAAGTATATTCAATTTTTTTGTCGCACATACGAATGTCTGGGGAAACGTGTAGTATAAAATAATATGTTTACGGTGGGTTAAATTTATGGAGAAGTGGTGCATTGCAAATTATTTAAAAAGATACTTTCCAAGAATGGAACAATACTTACAACGTTAATCCTAATAAAAATTTAAAAGATACGACATAAACTTTTCCAGTCAAATTTCTATTAAAAATGAAAACACAATTTCTTAAAAATGTATCATTTAATTTCTATGATAAAATCATTTTCGTAGAGACACTCGAATTGTGATTATATTTTCGAATATCATTGCAACAAAATCTAAATCATTCTAAAATTTTGAAAAATAATAATTTATGAAATATACAAACAAGTTTAATGGCAGTGCTGAGTAGAATGTCGAGTAATCCATTTGTTAGTTAATCACATTTTGTCGTAGTAGTTCAATTGTTCATATCTCCACATAAATGTTTTTAGTAGAAATAGAAACTAACCTTAATATACTCATACTCTTCATCTCATGTTCAACAATAACTTTTAAAAACGTTTATTCCATCAAACTTTTATTAGTTACAGTTAAAAAGATACAGCTGCTCCGTCCCTGGTATCCAAAACAATGTTAATGACTTTATTGTTTGAGCTAATGATCACCTTTCGGTGGTCTTCATCTTAGAATTAGATCATCGTAAAAGGATCCGCATTTTTTACGATGTTTGTTTTCAAAGGAATCCGAAACCTTTTTTTCCTACTCCATTAAGACACAGGTAGTGGCTCAGCAGAAGACAGAGACCGCGCGCTCTTCCTTTTTTTTTATTTCGGGGCTTTAGAGGTATTTAAATTGTTATGGCTCGTAAATTTGATAGAATTTATGGTGGCTTTATTAACTTATTATTGGGATAGTTAAAAGGCCGTTTGAATTGATTAATTGCAAGGCCCCAAGCATGTCCTAATATCTTTATTATGGTGATGATTTAGGAACGTAAAATTTGCTTATTAGTATAGCCACTTAAGAGGTATTTAACCTCTTCAGTAGAACATTTTGCAAACGTGTAAATCGAAAATAATAGTAGACAGAAATTATTACAATTTGGACATTATTCCACTTGTTAAGCTTACACCATGAAGTTGAAACTATTACTTGTTCAGAAACCAAAAAGTGTCTTATATATTGTAATATTGTATTTTGTTTTGAAAGAAAAATTTTTATTTTTAGAAATTTTATTTTTAACATTTATAAATTTTGTTGAGCGCACTTTGTATATTTTGGTTCAAAAATTATCTCAAGGTGGGTTCAGATTTCACTTAACTGTAATAATGATATTTGCAATCCAATATATTTGTTGTACATAAGTTTTCACAACTGTTTTCCTCTTAATATTTCATACAACTAATTAAACAATAATAATATTATAATAAACTTATTCAAAACGATCAAAATAAAAAAAATCATTAAAACAACGACAAACATAACGCTAGAAAGTGTTTTACTTTTGAAATATGTCAACCATAGGCTGGAAAATTATTCAGTTTGAAGTCCTTCCCGATTTAACGATGCTTATGAACCAGCATCAGCGTGAAGACTTGAAAGTATTTTAACTAATTTTTATTGTAACTTTGTTAATTAAAACAACACTTTATGCACTAAAAAATTGTTTGTCCTTTTTTAAGGTTATGAAAGTTCCATAAAAATGTAATTAACTGACACTGAAACACAACAGAAACAATTCGATCACCATCTGGGCTAAGTCACTGAATTCAATTAATTTAACTTTTTTTTTTAAGTTTTTCATGAATTGTACTAACTTAAGCCATGTGCTTTGCTATATATATATATATATATATATATATATATATATATTTATAAATATTAGTTAGAGAAATTATTGTGTTATATGCTTTATAATAATATTTATAATATTAATTGTATACTAATCACTTTAACATATTTTATATTATTGCCCACACATTATTATTCATAAAACAAATATGTTTCCATGTGTCATTCTACTTTATGAAAAATTATTGATATTTGTGTAAGTTTAATTAAATTTATTTATTTATTGATAATTTGTATTATATTATTATAGTTAAAGATCTGAACTTTCTTGCAATATATTTTAAATGTTTCTAATCTATAATACAATATTCTTTATGATGAATTTTTGTCACGTCACTGAAAATTGTGCCGAAAAACATGTTTTATTTGTTTATGTTTGACATTTGAGGTTGTGTATTTGGAATCGTTTATTTGTTGACTGTTTATAATTTTTGATTTTGACGTTAGTTTATTTACGAGAATAGAAAATGGGAAACCAAATAAAATAAAGGTTGGCATTATGGAAAAGGAAGATTCTTAGAGAATATTCGGAGGGATACAATCAGCTCTAAGATGGAATAGGAGAATAAACACTGATATACGTGAAAATGTTTATTGGTAATTTAAGAAAGTGGAAAATATGGAATAGCTAGGACACTTACAAAGGATGGAATAAAATAGAAATCTAAAATCAACAGCATGGAGAGTTTTGAAGGCAAAAGGAAAAGGGGTTAACCGAGAAGAATATAGAGGGACACGATAGAAGAAAAACAAATATGGGACAAAGAATCAGAAAGTGGGGAAGAAAACCTTAATAAGGCTTATGATCCTCAAAGAGTTTAGATACAGCAAAGTTTTGTGGTTCTGTTAGTTTTGAACACATTGTCTAAATTGCAAAACCTCAACAAAAAGCTTATAAAAATCCAAGAAACAAAGAAGATCCATGAGGGTAGGAGCTTAAGTATCTACATAAATTTGATATTCATGTAATTAATAAAAGAAAGACCCTATACATAGTGTATAATTATAATCCACTTTTAGGTTTTATTAATGAATCAAATGTTATTTTTGAGATTATTTTTTTTCTAAGTAGAAAAGTTCAGACTTTTTCGTAATTATGTTACTAAACATATTATTACTTAATAACAAAGGCTCAGTCTAATTTGTACAAAAAATAAATAAATAATATTTAATATACCTAACTAAACAATAATCACTGCTCAAGAAACAATTTTTCAGAAAACTAAACTATACATAAAGTAACAATGATTTTTTATTTATTGATAGTCTCCTTCTTTCTCTGGGCTTGAGACTGCCACAAGTAACTAAAAATCAACTTTAATCGAAAAATCGGAAAATAAAAAAACAATCTTAAAACCCATCAAAGAAAACTGCTTCGATTGCAATATTAACAATCGAACTTGTTATGTTTGTATGTGAAAATCTTTATTTTTAAGTACATTATTGTCTTTACTTGTTTTTGAAATTTCATGATCTTACGATATTTCACTATTTCGCTACGGTCTTCAAACCGCCATGTTTTTGAAGAAAAGAAAAACAATTACTCATACGCGCTACTGCCTACGAACAAGGGGAATGTTTTACGATCACAGAAACTCAGTCAAATACTTAATAAATGCAAGTGAGGTTGATTGAGACGACTTGATTTGGCCAACTGAACTTCACTACCTCAGATATCAAATGATTATACGTGGTACAAATAATATTTAAATGCCCATTTCTTATAAATTTCTTAATATTTACAAGTACATTTATTGGATGAACCTCGTAAATGAGGTTAAAACTTAAGTTTTACAATTTATAATAAAAAACTATATCAACTATAACTCATTATTTTTTTCGGAAATGTATTTGTCAATTATGCTGCCTCTTCACAGTAAACATCCAAAACAAAACATTTTTTTTATTTAAATCTCAATAATATATTTTGTTCAATAAATATATTGTTTTTTTACCCTTAAGAGTACCTATCTTATTAACTACTCATTTCTAAATATCTTATTTGGACCAAATCCATTAAATTTTTTCTCTAAACCATTCTAAGGCAACCTTCAACGTGGAAAGTGAAATGACAATATGTAGTTTCGTTTCAACGGCAAAAGCAATGACATTTAAGACTAAATTTCTGACATAATTCATCTTTAATTTCATTGATTACATCAGCCTGCCGATATCTATAGTGAAATCAGATCCTCTGTATATATTACAGCACGATTTTTAACAGAAAGATCAAGATAACGTATGATCAATTGAATCTAATGTGGTTACACCCACGCAACTGATTTTTGCTAATAATGAATTAGATTCTACGAAGTAAATATACAGTGTGGTCCAATAGAGGCTGTTTAAGAAAAATTATTGAAATTATTTTGATACATACAAGTTGATTTATAAAGTCGAAGATATTAAAGTTTACTTATTAAATGGATTACCTTGCATAAAATTTTTAAATTTGAATACCGCGCGTTTTTTCTGTTTTTGAGACTAATAATTCAATGACGAAAAGTAAACTTAATTTTATAACTTTCTCCAGATGGTGATCTTCGAATTGTTCTTAAGTTTTTCGTGTTATTTAAAACCTTTGGAGGTATTTCATTGTCAATTCAAAAATTTTTTTTGGAACTTGCATAACCTTAAAAAAGGAGAAACAATTTTTTAGTACATAAAGTGTTATAAAAAGAAAGTTACAAATAATAGTGACATAAAATTAGTTAAAATACTTAACTGTGACATGAATGGATTTTCTTGAGCTATAAAAAAAATAATATTGTCAAAAATGTTCAAGTCTTCACGCTGATGCTGGTCCATAACAATAATTGTATCGGGATGAACTACAAAGTGAATAATTTTCCTGCCTTTTAGAAAATACAAAGTTTTATGCTTCTCGTTATTGAGATCATTTTTGAACCAACAATAATAGAAAATATACAAAATTTATAAATTTTCTCTTATTGATAATTGGTATTAAATGTTATAAATAGAATTTTTAAATTTTTTCTTTCATGACAAATATATCAATATATTTCATTTGATCAACTTTTTGGTTACGTATATATTTTCTATACAGCGTGATCCATAACTCATGTTATGGATTCTTTTTTATTAAAATGGAATGTTGCCTTTTATGAAACTCAAAATTGTATCACGTTATTTAGTTATTAAGAATGTAACTAAAAAAAAAAAATGAAAAACCCACCTGCGCTACTGGCCAAGAGCTAAACGATTAAAGCCCTACCTAAATTAGAAACACATTCGCACGCACAACTTTTTCATTTTAAAATGTCTGTAGGCATTTAACTATATCTTAAAAATTTACATACGCTCTTTGAATAAAGGCAAATTATTCTTTTCACCAGAGAAATCCAATCGAGTTTGACTAAAATTGACACCTCGAATTCTTGAATTGATTACGGTTTTTTTAATTACTACAATCTTAGTTAAGTTTGAGTGATATTTCGCATTTAAACAAAATATACACAAATTTTTTCCAATATAATTAATTTCAACTAATTTTATTTATACACTCGGTATATTTTTACTGTATTTTTTTGTACCAATTAACAATTAACAAAGGCAAATAACGTGTACAATAAATTATATCTATAAGAGTAAGTGCAATATTACAAATAGCAAATAGTTACTGCTTTATTGTTGTACCACGCGGAATAAAATAATTGCGCTGTTTTATTGCTAAAAACATAATAGTTTCAGTGGTTTAAGAGTTAATAAAAATTTATTCGTTTCAATTTTATTTTTATAATTAATAATTTAAATTTACAACTTAAGAGCAGTCGTTATTAATAGCGAATTTTATTATTTTACAAAACCAATTCGTATATCATATAATTAACTACATCGTAAGATTAATCTGTTGATTTTTTCCAATAAATCCAGGTTATATTTACAAAAACTACAATTCATTTCAAACTTACTTCATTCTCTCTGTTTATATTCGCAGATTAATTGGGTGCTTAGATATAAACCAATGCAACAAAGTAGACTGAAAAATATCCCTGCCATACGTCAAAATCTCTATACAGAGTGAGCCACAGAAAACAGTCCAACCCGATATTTGGCAGTATTCATTAGATTTTAAAGAATTGCTGAAACACGTCGATTTTTGTTCTAAGGGGGACATATTTTTACGATACAGACATCTGCCATTTATCAACCCCCTCCCTTCCACTTCCCCAACCCCTTAATTTTAAATAGAGAATATACCATGTGTGGCATGTCATTAGAAAGGCATTTACATGGAGTATTAAGGCATATGATCATCCATGATTTTTTTTTCGATATTTACACCGTTTTTGTAAAAAAAGTCTTAAATAATTTTTTGCAAAATTTGTTTTAATTTACTTTTGATGTAAAAGTAACAATTAAAACATTAGCAAAACATGGGCGTTGCGTTTTATTTTTAAGAGGTGTTGCATTTTAAATTATTTAAGACTTTTTTGCAAAAACCGTGTAAATATCGTAAAAAAAATCGTAGATAATAATATGCCTGAATACTCCATGTAAATACCTTTCTAATGATGTGCCACACATGGTATTTCCCTATTTAAAATTAAGGGGTTCGGGAAGTGGAAGGGAGGGGGTTGACAAATGACAGATGTCTGTATCGTAAAAATTAGTCCTCCTTATAACAAAAATCGACGTGCTTCAGCATTTCCTTAAAATTTAATGAATACTGCCAATTATTGGGGTGGACTGTTTTCTGTGGCCCACTCTGTATAACTACATGTGGGTTTAACTAGGTTTTATTGCATATATAATTTCAGTAATAACAAACAGATTAAAGCTTTAAATTAAAAAGAAATTAATTTCGTACCGGCTTATTAAATTTTGTCACAACTGGAGGAAAATCTTTATATTTAGACAATAATTTTTTTTTCCATTACTATTACAAAATTGATAAATAATCCCTTAGAAAATTTTCTGACAAACAAGATCAAGACAATTTTTACATTGCGGCCATATTTTCATACGAGTACTTAAAAAAGCGTTGTATGCAAAAGAATTCTCAGTAAATTCCTGATGGATTTTTGAAATATCCCATTATTTGAACCAAACAAAGGCAAAATATGTATACGTTAGCAGAAAACAATAAAAAGCCCTTGTAATAATCGGTTCTGGTAATGGATGGAAGCTTTTAAAATTGTAAATTATGACTTAAGATAATTTCTGGCTCTCCTTGAGGTTCTTACACTAAAAACTGAAATACGCAAACGACTACGTGTACACTAACAAATGCGAGTTTATAAACCTCATTAAATCAGTGAATTTTATTAGGTATGTTAAATGTAAAAAGAGAACTAGATAGCACCAAGATCTTATTACAGAGTGTAATTGAAATATCTAAATAGAAGGATGTATCAGAAAATAACGAGACTGGTGCTATAGTACAACAATGAAACATTTATTTAAAAAACTTCAACAACTCTCGGTCAAAGTACTAAAATTCTACATCTGAAGAAGTTAAAGCACCAGTCTCTTTATTTTCTGATACATCCTCTTATATTAAAACTGGGTGATTGGGCTCCAAGATCTCCAGACTTGAATACCTGTGATTTTTTGGGGGACCCTATGAATGAATATTGATTTATCCAGAAACGCCGCATTTAACATGTTATAATATAATATTTTGCAAATTATATTTGTCGAAAATAAGACACTTGTCTCGTTTTTTAATTGTAAAATTAATCTTCGGTTTCTTCGTTAAATATTAAAACTACATATAAATTAATTGTTTCAACTCTTACTTTGTGGAACCGATTCATATTAAATATGAAAAGATAAATACTTATCTGAATTTCCACAGTAATAAAAAGCTTATTAAGTTATATTGAATCGACCAAGGTTTCGTTATTTATATATTATAGCATTTTCAAACATTATTTTTCATATATTCTATAATAGATAAATAGCGAAACTTTGGTCGATTCAATATAACTTAAAAAGCTTTGTAATACTGTGGAAACTCAGATAAGTATTATTTTTTTTCTTATTTATTAATACTACAGTTTGTCGTTCTTAACCTTTTGTGTAAATCTACAAACTACGTTACTATGCCGGTTTAAACACCGGTTAAATAATTAATGGTAATCTCCATAGTTGGATTTTTGTTAAACTAGTTTTCTTCTAAATATAATTATTTTGGTGTCATATTAAATCTTCTCGTATCGATTTATTGCTGTAAAGAATTAAGGAAGATATGTGAAGAAAGGTCAGTGACATATAATTTTGATTTAAAAATTTAATCTCCCAACATCGTGTTAATTTATTGTTAGATTTAAAAAAATAAAACAATAGAATTAAAAATGAATTGGCAGCCAAAATTGATAAAACAAACGAATTTATAAATGTGTACTGTTTTTGTAAAATCTTCAATATAAAAAAATAGTTTCAATAAAAAATATACGCATTATTTATACGATTATTATACAACATTTGTTTTTTTTTACAGTGGGATACCGAAAATCGTGTTCTGTAGAAGGAGCAAAAATATCTGTAGACCAAATCGATAAAGGAAAATGTTTTTCGTGTGTTTGTAAGGTAAGATAATTATTATAATTTTCTTAAACATTTATTAACTGAAATTAAATAATTATGTGCTTAATTAGTCGTTGTAAAATTAAGAGGTTTTGAAAAATATTTTTCTTACTATTTAACCCGATATTAGAAAACAATAACAAAAGTAGAGTCGGATTTTTACAACAAAATATTGATTAACTGAGCGAAATAGAATAACGATTTGTAAAGGCGAAAAGATTAACTTAAAGGCAAAAAGTTAAATTATTAATGGAAAAAATTTAATACTAAGGAAAAAGTATTTTAATTTCAGGTGAAAAAGTCTAATTTTGAGTAAAAATGTTTAATTTTAAGTAAAAATGTTTAATTTTGAAGAGCAAATTGTAACTTAGAATGAACAAGCTTAATTTTTAGAGAAAATATGTAACTTCATAAAAAAAAATTAATTGGAAAAATATAAATTTTGCTGAAAAATATTTTAATTTTAAAAGAAAAAGTCTAATTTTGGGTGAAAACGTTTAATTTTTAGTGGACAAATATAACTTAATGGAAAAAAGTTAAATCATGAACGAAAATATTTTAATATTAAGGAATAAGATAAATAGAATGAATAAGCTTAATTTTTAGATTAAAAATGAAACTTATAGGCAAAAAGTTAAATTATGAACAGACATTTTTTTTCATATTAAAACGAGTTCCAATATTGTTGTTTTTAATGGACAACCCTGTACATTTATAGATTATGCGTAAAATTTTAGGATGGTTTTCCTTAATATTCGTTGTAGAAATTAAAATTCATTTAATATCATCACGAAATGTTTTTTTATAAATAAACTATGATTCCTACTACTCGGTTAATTTACATTGAATCATTAATTTCAAAGTTGTTTTATGTCTCCTGTTATGCAATAATAAATTTAAACAATTAAATAAAAACGTCAATAAAAGTAAATCGTGAAATGTTGTTTTTTAGCAAAAGATAATTCTTTACCTTTCACAATAATAATCCATTTCTTTTAAAAGATCAGTTATAAAGTGGAATTAAATACAAAAAAACCACCCTACACAAAGTGAATTAGCCCCAGAAATTCGCTTTGAATATTTTTAATTAAATATATTTTCAGTAAAAAGTGAAGATTTATTTTTTAATCGCCCGCAATTGGAAGAAGGTCTTTCTTCACTTTCAAAAAATGGAGGTGAAGCGACATGTTCATACATATAACGACAAAAAATTTAGTTGGCATAAGCGATTAATATTTTTTTTTCTTAATATTTTCGCGACACGATTCTAACCAAAATACAGTCTAAATTTAATTTAACTACATAAAACTAATCAAGGCAATAATTTTTTATTAGTTATTACGTACGTTTGTTCTTAATAAAATCGTTAATAATATTTGGCCATTAATTAACAACCCTTTACACAACTTAATAAAATGGAGACATAGTATTGCTGATACCACAACAAAAACTTAGTGGTTAACGAACATTAACTTGTAATTAACAAACTAAGAGAATTGAGATATTTTTTACTAATAAATCAGTTATTAAACAACTGATTAACTATAGTAGAATTAGTTTAATAAATATTAATCATTTATTATTCTTTGACGAGCATAAACGATTCTAAGAAGACCAATAATAATAAAAATGAATATTATTGTTACAAGGTACCTCGACGTACATCTTTAATAGCAATTAATGTCCGAATCCATCTCAGAAGTTATTCTCAGAATAAAATAAAATCGCTATCAGAATAATTGATATATACAAATACCCATTCTATTATCATTACAATTGTTTTATCAAGATTCCATGCTCTTTTTTACTGCTGAACACACTTATATCACAAGTTTGATGTTACATTTTTATCTAATAAATTTTTGTCACATTTTATTTGAAAATATTGTTTTTTTGTCACCTCGTTTGTGTGTTATTTGGGATTAAATGGAATGGTAAAGTAAACAAAAAGTACACCAAAATTTAGTTTTTAATCTTTAATCATTATTACGATTTTATGGGTTAATTAGCATTTTTAATTTGTTGGTCATGTATCTACTTCTCTGTTAGGGTAGTGAGCATTTTGTAAATTTTAATGTTTTATTAAGATCATCATTACGTGACTTTTCCAACTCACAGCACTTGTTCCCTTACGTCTTCAAAACATATATACGCACCAACTATAATCATGTCTCCTTTTCTCCGATTTGATTACATGAAACAAAAAGAGAAACGAATACGATCTCAATCAAAACTACTTTGGCAACATTGCTTGTTGTCGACTAGATCACTACACAGTCCTGGTTCTAATAGAAAGTGTGTTCAATTTTTTTGTCGCACATAAGAATGGATGGGGAAATGTGTAGTATAAAATATTTGGGATGGGTTCATTTAGGGAGAAGTGATACATTACAAATGATTTAAAGGGAAAGTTTCAAAAAGTGGATCAATTATCACAATGTTAAGGGTAATAAAAATTTCAATTAACAATAAAAACATGGTTTCATAAATATCAATTAATTTTTGTCACAAAATCACGAGTACGTAGGACAAGTGATTCCGTCTGAAAATTATTTCATACATTTTCATGAAAACAGTTTCATTGTTGATTAAAATTTTAGCGAAAAAAATTAGCCACTCATGTTTTTACTTCCGAAAAAATAATAGAGAGAGAAATTGTAAAGGCGTGAATGGAATATCGAAAGCATAACCTCTAAAAATGCATCAACACTGTTGCCAGATTGTAGATTTGTATTATCTAGGATATAAGCGCGATCGGTTGTATTTGAAATGTAATTTTGCTGCTAAGCGGTTGAAATTAAAAAAACTGTATTTTTTGTATTTTGTAATTATTAAAAAAGCGGAAATTAAAACTCATTCGTTTCTAAGACTTCTGTAGCAAGTTAATTTAGAAATTATGTGAACAAATTATACAAAAAAATGACAATTGACAAGTGTACCAGGATGTTTTTAACCTTCCGATTAACAGATAACACCGATGAAAGAAAGTAAGGAGAAGACGCGAATGTAGGTACTAAGTATAACTTGCGTCGGTCGATAAAAACCAGTTGCAGAATTTGTATAGAAAATTAATAAGTCTTGTAGAAGCGAACAGTGTAGAATTACATCGATGAGATGTGAAGAATGTCGAGAATGCAAAGAAGAAGAATTATGTTTTCCATCTGGAAGATTATTTATATTGAAATATCAGGTAGGCCGTTGTGAAGAAGACACGAACAATTGAACGTCACATCGACCGTTACTTAATAATCTGGAGGACCATAAACTGATCTTCTCTTCGTTTTTTAAACAGTTAAGACAAATAAAAGCCGATTAGTTTTATGTATGTACAGAAATAGATGACAAGGTGCAACCTTTGTTCCCAAAATATTTTCATTTGCAAAAAAACGACGAAGATTTTTGTACAGGATGTCCGCCAAAATAATGCGTATACTTATGGATGAGGTATAAAAACAAATGCAGAAAAGAATGTTTTCCTAAAGTCAGCCGTTTTCAAAGAAATAAAATATTTTAGATCTAGGCGAATATTATTTACCGAAAAGCAACTAAAGCCGGCAACACCGCGCACTCAGTCAAGTATAAACAGTGGTTTTTTAAACGTTCTAAAAATAAGTTTTTAATTTAGTCCACATAGATATTTAGAATGGTCGATTACATTTATTAATGATTGTGAATTAATCATATGTAAATAGATATAAGTAAAATCTTAAAACCCTGAAATCTACATACATTTTTATTTATTTCTCTAAAAATTAAATTTTGTTGCTTTGTTTAAAATTTATACATTTTTTATTATTCATATTAGTTTGTGTCCAATATAATTTCTAATTGCTGTTAATAAAATTGAATTCAAACTTTAAAACTGAATTTTATTTCTCAATTACAAACCGCCATTACCAATTTAGCTACAATATGTACTTAAATATTACAATACAATTTTTGAGAAATTTCCTTTAGTATAAAAATATTATTATTATTATAAAGGACTGCCAGATTGTAAAATTAATTAATTATATTCGAGTAATGAGTCAATGTGCCACAATCATAATTTTTCCGTAGATTTTTATTTATTTCACGATTTTTTAACAAAAATAAAATTGGACTGCCAAATCTCGAGAAAAATCGGATTCTTTAGTAAGTGAACTAAAATATTAAAGTTTCTAGGTCACATTATAAACTTTTTTTCAAAATTAAAGAAACAATGGTTTTTT
Organism: Hermaeophaga mercurialis; assembly: GCA_951812935.1. Taxonomy (NCBI): domain Eukaryota; kingdom Metazoa; phylum Arthropoda; class Insecta; order Coleoptera; family Chrysomelidae; genus Hermaeophaga; species Hermaeophaga mercurialis. Next base: position 18,615,559 of record OX638361.1, on the reverse strand, counting down.
TTAAACGTTCTAACAAAAAGTTTTTATCTTAGTACACCTGGATATTTAGAATGGTCGATTATACAGGATGTAGAAGAGTGAAGAATGTATTTTCTCGGTAATTATTACACGATCCGAACGATTTCTACTACTATTTTTTTTTAAGTAATACACTACACGTTTCCAACAATCTTTGGGACACTGATACAAAACATCGCGGATTAGATTAATTAACATATCGGGATTATTCCTGATTTGAATAAAATGCCATTTTTCACAGAAACTACTTTACCAAATTATAAACTTAAAATGATTAAACGATCCGATTCATCTACAAACTAACACAATCTTATGATTCATAAGGTAGATAATCCTCGGTTACATGACACATGTTTTTGTTAAAAGTGTGAGGTGTTGCCACGTATTAATTTTCGAGTAAACATTTAAAGTGGATTTCTGTATAAACTAATAATATTAGAAAAAATGTTATTAGAATATTTCGTTGCAGATGACACGTTTTACACACCATTTAAAAATATGCATTATTTTCGCGGACACCCTGTATATGCTGGTCTCGATGGCGCGTTTTCCAAAAAAGTATCTTCCAAGGTTATTTGTCAAATTAAATTAGTTTCTAAATTTCTAAAAATAAATACACGTTTTCCGACGAATAATTCGAGCGTTCTTTTTAAAAACCTACTTAACATTAGATGTTCTATTTATTTCCTGAAAATGTTTCCTGATACGAAACAAAAATGGAAACAACTGTAAAAAACTCTGTATCTAGACCACGTCACAGCTAATGAAATGGCTGTAAATTTCAGTTAAAACGATGCTTCTAAAAAAGGATTTCTTTCCGACCACCAGAGACTTTCTCACATAAATTTTTCTTCGGAAAAACTACATCATTTCCTTTGCGACGCAATATTTTCAGGATTCTATCGACATTTTTGGCCCATAAATTTTTATTTACATTATTGGGCCAACTTTTAGAAAAAAAAATAAACTAAGTCATCTCCTAAAGTCAAATGATTATTTTTTATCCTATAGAATATTAAATGGGAAAATATTGAAATTTTAGAGTGTAAATAATAATTGCTAATTAAATTTATGTTTATTAATTAAAAAAAATAATTTGAGCGCCAAATTGAAACATACAAAAATAAATGAATACAAATTATATATATATAAATAATAATAATAATAATAAAAATAATTATAAATAAAAAATGAAATACATAAACTATTTATTCTCAGGGTGGATTCAAATTTCCGCGGTAAATGTTTTTAATTGTTTTCTAAGTATTAAACTAAACAAACTCAGTTCATTAATTGCCAACGGATAATGCATAATAAATTGTTGATTTGATTCGGTTTAAAAATTGAAAAAATTAGTTTGTTTATTTTTGAACTTTGAAGTGAACAAAAATATTAAAGTTTCTTGGCCACATTATAAACTTTTTTCAAAATTAAACAAACTAATTTTTAAACCGATTCAAATCAACAACTTATCCTTTAGTAATGAACTAATTTTGTTTAGTTTGATATTTAAAAACAACTAAAAACATTTACCTCGGAAATTTTAGTCCACCCTGAGAATAAAGAACTATTTCTTATTTATTACCATTATTGTTATTATTTATGTATTTCTCTTTGATTTTCGTTTGTATTCGCTGTTTTTATATTATAATTTTTTTTTAATGTAGCCTCCAAATTTAATTAAATAAATATAAATCAAAATGTAATTCAGCAATTTTTAATTACACCGTTTCAATATGAAATAAAAAACACTAAATTTGTTAGAGATCTTGAAACTCAATTTTTGTATATGGACATTAGCGAGTCAGGTCCTGGAAAAGAAGAGCTTGAACGTCTGAAGGCTTTAAATGTGTCTGTGCGAAACGTAAATACTTCAGCAAATTGTTAATGTTGATTTATTTTATTTTCAAAAGTCAAGGTAGGTCATGGAAAAAATGCGGTACTGAAATGAGGTAACCAACAATGGCCATACACGCCGAAAACAATTTTCACCAGGGACAAAAATAATCATCATTTTGCTACAAACGAAAGTTAAGAGTATGGTATTTATTTACACTGGCAATTTAATCCAATTCATGTTTTGATCGTGTCAAGAAATCAGTCGATTTATAAATAAAGAACTATTAGTTGATATACGAGGGCAACCTTAATAGTCTCCCGAATCGGCAAGAAAAACAAGGTATTGGTGTTGTTCTTTATTTTTATTTTTCGATGTAGTGTCCTCGAAGATTAATACACTTTTTCAAACGGTGCACCAATAGACATCTGTAGCGGCGATGACTTCCTCATTCGAGGCAATTTCTTCAGGTTTGGGAATAGAAAAAAGTCGCTGGGGGCTAGGTCCGGTGAATCTAGAGGATGAGAGACTAATTCGTAGCGCAATTCATTCAATTTGGAAGAAGAGCACTTTTTTCCGCTTCAAACGAGGCCGTTTCTCCTTCAATACTCCATCGAATCGGGACAATAAATCGCTATAGTGATCCCCGTGATCGTCCTTCCCTTCTCCAGATAGTCGATGAGGATCACACCTTGGGAATCCCAAAAAATAGGTCGCCATGACCATTCCGGCCGATGGAACGGTCTTTGCCTTTTTCGGAGCGGATTCGCCCGGAAAAGTCCACTATTTCGACTGTACCTTGATCTCCGGTATGTAGTGGTCGATCCAAGTTTCATCCACGGTTACGAAACGCATGAAGAAATCCCTTGGATTGCGTTGAAGCCTGGCCAGACACTCCTCCGAAACGGATACACGATTTCGTTTTTGTTCCGGTGTGAGCAAACGCGGTACCCATCGCACCGAAAGCTTCTTCATGCTCAAAATTTCGTGTAGGATATGGCCAAAGCGTTCTTCTGATATGCTTGTGGTCTCTGCTATCTCTTTCAACTTCAATCGGCTAACACAACATGAACTTTGTTGACCCATTCATCGTTGGTAGTGGGTTTTGGACGTGCAGTGCCCAGATTGACTTAAGTGTAGAGTAAAAGTATACTTTCCAAGGAGAGTTCGAAATATGTTTCATCTCACCGTTTTATTTGTCTGGTTCTAATATGTAACTGTTAGTTTGCGATAATCTGAGCTTTTCATGTGTTTTCTAGATGGAAGATGCTATGGGTTCTTCTTTTGCTATTTTTTTTTTTAATTTTTTTTTGTCTTCTATGGAAGTCCTAGATGCTAGACTCTCTGAATGCTTGTTGTACGTCTGAGGATACTCATTTTGTTCCCTTCCACGCACTTCACGATGTAATGAACAAATCTGTTTCTATTTTAAATTGCAAAACTTAAATTTTAATTTCATTTACGAGGTTCATCCAATATAAGTACTTATGTTAAGAAGTTTATAAGAAATGGGTATTTAAATATTATATATACCACGTATAATCACTTGATATCTGAGGTAGAGAAGTTGAATTGGCCAAATCAAGGGGTCTTAATCAGATGCCACTCATTTATATTTGACTGAGTTTTTATGGTCGCAAATCATTTCTCTTCTAAGTTCTCAGGCAGCAGCGCGTGTGAGTGATTGTTGTTTTTTTAAATTTCAATTTTTCCTTCCTTTAAAATTATAGGGTTTTGGAGACCACAGCTAAATAGTGAAATATCGCAATATCGTGAAATTCTACAAATAACTAACGACAATTATGTACTTAAAAATAATGATTTACAGATCCAAACACAAGTTGTTTTAAGTACTGGATCGTGATTAGAAAGCAGTTCTTGGGTAGGAATAAGTTACTTGATTAGTTTTAATAAGATATTTTCAACAACTTTCGAGCGTTGATGGTAAGTTTATATATAGATCGATTAGAGTTGGTTCAGTTGGAGGTTTTCCAGGCTTAGGAACCATGATAATATGAGCAAGTCTTTACCGAATGGGAAAATAACTTAGGACTATTTACTATTGAAAAAGATTGTTATTGGAACAATTGTTTCCGAGGAAAGTTCTTTAAAATTTCTCTTGCTATTAAGTCGTAAGCTGAAGCTGTTTAAAAAGCTTACTTCTTTTTGTATTTCAAATAGCGAGGATCTTATCGGAAGGTTAAGTTGAAATGGATTATCTAGGAAATTATTTACTTTATTTTCCTGTAGCTTGTCATCTGTTGAAGATGCAGTAAAAATATTTTAATTTTTAAAAATACTGGAATATAAAGAATTGACACTTAGAGGTTTTTTATTTTCTGTTAAGCCACAAAGAGCATTGTTCTTAATCACATCTGGAAAATGAACAAGGTGTTAAAAACAGAAGAGGAAGACCCAGAAAGAAATAGAACAACACAATAGAAGAGAAAGAAAAGGGAATACTCTGGAACTTAGCGAAGTAAATGGCAGGAATTATGAATAGATGACAGAAATTTCTAAATGTTAGACATAAAATAGGATAATGGCAGTAGTTGTAGAGAAAAATTAATTTGATTTGGACATATAGTAAGGATGAGAGAAGACAAATTAGTAAAGAGCATCTGGAAGATGTAAATGGTGTGGAAAAGCAAAAAGGAAGACCCAGAAGGAAATAGAATGGCACTATAGAAAACATTCTAAGAGGAAAGAGAAATATCAGGAAATCAGCGAAATAAACACCAGGAGTTAGGAAGAGATGAAAGAAGTTTCTAAAAGAACAATAAAAAAAAATTAAAGTAAAATGTACTTAAATAAGGAAATCTTGATGGTACTTATTAGGAAATGATTACGTATGTGTATTTTTGCCTGGGTTATTTCTTTCAGAAAAAGAGAAATCATTGGTTTGTGGTTGTGTAACATTGGTATGCGGATTTTTTTACATTATTATATGAATAGTTATATATTCTCTTATCTTTGTATAATTATTTTCTTGTTTAAAACAAACAGTAAAAATAATTTACAGCAGAATGATTATAAGTTTTTTTGGTCTGAAATTATTTTTAACGTTGCAGAGAGTCGTGAATTAATTAGGAGAGGAATAATTAAATGAAAAAATTTCCTGCAAAATTGGAGAAAATAAGACCAAACCAAAATACTGCTCTCTTCTATCCGACTAAAGAATAAATATTTCCAAAAATACCAAAAAACAAAACAAAACCCTTGATTTACAGTGATAATCTTTTTAAATCAAGTTTAGAATAATAAAAATTTGAAATTTACAATTTATAATTAACCACAGTCACAATGATATATATTTCTTTTAATTCATACTTGAAAATATAACTATGTATTAACGAAATTTAAAATAAATTACGAAATTCAAATTGTGCATTTTATTTTTTGTTTTTTTGGAAAAATATCTTAGGTTTGACTCAAAATAGATTTTCAATTTTCTATGAAACTTATTTTATATAAAATGAAGGGTACTTCTATAAATACTTATTAAACAATTAAAATGGCTTCATTAAAAACGTAATCAAGCAGATCACAAATACTCTTTTAAGAAAGAAAAAATATTTATTGTACGTGAAATTTATATTTATTGCGAATTATTGTTTAATAAATGCTATAAATTTAATTGTTGATTGGATTCCTACAGACCGTATCCGATAATTATTTCTTTGAAATAGCATTTTCCGTAAATGGACTAGAAAAATGCCATAAAAATACCGATTCAGTTACGCAATGAACGTTCCATTCAAAACGGTTTTTTCAAGTGCATCAAATATGATGGATCACTTTTAGAAAATGTGTAATTGCATTAGACAAGAACAAAATAATCTTGGAAATATTCCAAAACCACACGATTTATATTAATATTTTTATTTTATGCAATGATTTAAAATGATTTATGCGAGGTAAAATAAAATATTATAGAAAATAAATTTTAATTATTAGTAAAGGTTTTGAATTATTCATAATCTTAACACTATATTACAGAAATTTAAATTCAGTTGATTGTTTATATATGTCATAATATTTAATTGGCGTTTCTAGGAAATAAAAATGTACTTCGTTTATGCGTGTCCATGACTGATATTTTTCTACAAAGCCATCTTAAAACAATTATTCCATTCTATAATGATGACCAAATTCAAATAAATATTAACCGAATATTTTATCAACGAAATAATAATCTTTTTGGGTTTATTCTCCCAGATATCTTCAACTGGAAAGGATTTCTCCAACAACAAAAATAATAATGAAATTAAAATTCTGGATAGAAACAGAAAAAGATGGTAAATTTGTCTGGAAAGATACTTGAAACAACAAAAATAATAATTAAATCTCAAAAGTTAACATTCTGGATATAGACATAAAAGAATGAAAATTTTGACTGGAAAAGATACCTGCATAATAATGATATATCAATAAGTTAATTTTCTGGATAGAGATAGACAAGAACGATAATTTTGGCTGGAAGAGACACCTGAAACAACAAAAATAATAATGAAATATTGAAAAATTAAAATTCTGGAAACTGAAATAAATGAATAACATCTCTGTTTGGTATCTGGAATAACCAAAATAATAATGATTAGTCAAGATGAAGCTCAAAACCTTTCAAAAAAGAGAAAATAATGACATTTTTGATTGAACAGGATAAGGATATTATAGAAAAATACAAAAAGAAGAAAAAATATGCGAAACAAAGTTATCCAGTAATCCCATACCAAACAATTAAAGAAAAAATATCGAAACAACTTTTTAGGGAACAACGAAATTCTTAAATACATTAAAGGGCAAATATTTCAAAAAATTGTGAAGATTATAAAATTTTTAGAATAACAATTACAGATATACAAACAACGAAACAATGATAAATAAAAATAGTGACTAAAATAAAAATAAAGTAATCCTCTGAAAATTATTAATAACAAGAGGATTTAATAACGAATTTAACAATAAACATTTTAATACTATATTTATACAATCTACTTATTTAATTTTCTTAAGTTTTATACAGGGTGTTCCACGAGGTTTTAGCCAATCTATACTTATCTCTAAATTAATATACATCGTTTAAGAAATTTTCTGTTACGAAATTATTCGTTTTATCGTGACATTTTCAAGTTCCGTTACATCAACTTAAAATTTTAAACGCATGTTTTTACGTTTTTGTAAGAGTCTCTATTATTAATTCAACGATACTACATCTGTAGGCGTATTGTCTCAATATCCGAATAGTTTGTATATTATTTATCGTACCCTCGGTATGTTTTTATTAATTCCTGATAAAAAAAAACTGAAAAATTTACTACCCACTCCCGTCGTTAAAACAGATTTAAGTGCAAATGCAAAAAACCAATTGAGCAATAACATTCCTACAGCTGTTCGCTATCATATTTATGCAAAATTGCATGCAAAAATTTCTTTGATACAAATTATGACTCATTCATTAGCATTAGTTATAGGATAAATTCTAGAAATTTGCAAACATTCTGTTATGTTAGTTTTGTAATGTTAAGATTACGATCAGAAAGGTTGCATTTATTTGTAGGATTGTCGTACAAATTTTATTATGAGTTTTAAGGAATTATTGCTGTTCTTTAAACTCGAAGAGTATATTTTATGACATTTTCTACAGCACTATTAATAAACCTGAAACTAAGAAATTTGGACGATAAAATGCTAAAATTGATTTCATTGTAAAGTATATATATATATATATATATATATGTCACCACTAAAGGTCAGATCATGTTACTAATTATAGAGAATTTCTTTGAAAAACTTATTAAGAAATCTACTGTCTGAAATATTAAATTTTTTTTAAATATCATTATATTATAAAACAAATAATTTTTCTTGTAACTTGACAAGAGACTTCATGAAAAACTTTTCCAAAATCTATAATATATCTGGTGAAATGAAAAAAGCAAAAATAATATGGAATATTTTATGTTCAAATTACAGTAAATTTATCACATAATTTAATAGATTTATAGAAAAATTTGAGCTATTTTGAAAAAGTGTCAAATATGATATGATATGAGTTAGTTTAATGTACGTAAATATTTAAAATGAATAGAAAATAAGGCACTACTACATGTTAGAACTACTAATCTACTAATATATATATATATATATTAGTATATTAGTATTATTAGTATATATTATATATATATACTAATATAATACTAATATTTATTAGAACTTAGTTAAATTGCATATATTGCAAGAATTTTATAATATTACTCATAATTTTGTTATAAAACTGTATAATTGTATAGATTCTGAAACAGGTTTAAAATAAGTATAAACCATCATATATATATATAAAATAATTGGAATCATGAACATAAGAGTAAACTGGGAGCAATATTGCAGAAAAAACCAACTTATACAATGTTATAAATGTCAAAAAAAGTTAATCTGCAATATGAAGCACAAATGTGTGAAGTGTGCGAAAGAGGACACCACAAGAGAATGTAATTTAGTGACAAGTGAAAGTAGTAAAATGTGTAAATTGTGGAGGGCAGCACACTGCTAATTATAAGCAGAATAAGTAGAATTAAACAAATCAAAATTTCTAAGAAACCAAATAACTTCAAAACAAAATTATAGTAGTAATTTAACAAATAATAACCAAATAAGAAAAGGAATATCATACAGCGATACTGCCAAAAATAAAATAGAAAATCACAGTGAAAACAATCAAAACAACACCCAAAACAATGAAATGAATAATATAATTGAAATTAAAAAACTCTTAACGGAAATAAATACAATGGTTTATCTAAATAAAATGAAAACAATATTATACAGAACATGAAAAACGATTTAACTAAAACAAAAACCTTCACGGAACGAATGACAATATTGTTAAAATACGAAGAAATATATAATGAAACATAAACATAAAATTAAAATATCATTAAAAATAAAATGTTTGATTTGAAAAATCAAATAATTTAGATTCTTTTTGTTAGTTTTTGTTAATAATTATATAGCCCGACATAAGGTGTAAAAAATAAAATAATAAAAAATTAAAGATTCAAAATGTAATTATAAAGTAAAATATATTGGTGATTATACGAAACAATTATAAAAAATAATGTGAAAAAGAACAAAGCATCAGAAAAATAATTTGTAAAAAGGTAATACCTTATTATTATTATTTATTTTGATGTTTTTTTAATAAGTTCATTGTTTAATTAGTTGTAAGAAATATTAAGAGTAAAACATAAACTTATGTACAAGAAATGTATTGTAAATATCATTATTGGAGTTAAATGAAATCTGAACCCACCTTGAGATTATTTTTGAACCAACATGAATATAATAGAAAATATACAAAGTGCGCCCAACAAAATTTATGAATTTTTTTATTCTTGATAAAATTTATAAAAATATTTTTTTCTTTCATACCAAAATAAAATATAACAATAGAGGAAAACAAAAGGGGACCTGTGGAGAAAATAAAAGGAGAGGAATTGATGGAAAATTGTGTGAAAAAAAATCCGTCCGGGAGCACATTTTATTTACAAACCAATCTTATGCCATCTGTTCGGTAACATAATATTTTTGACCTAGTCAGTACATAAAAAATCGTCTTACACTACGTCTTCGTTACTTTTTTTCGTAGTAAATGTTCTACTAGCCTTATAAATAGATCAGTTTACTTAAGTTTGTGTGAAAATCAAATATCGGCAGTTAACAAATGTGGTAAGTTGTTTATTTTTACAAAAAGATCAGGTGGACTATTGTTTATTTGGTTTTAATTTATTTTTGCAAAAAACTTTCTCTTTTTCTTTGTATAAGTGACCTAGAAGCGAGCCTTATACCAGATATACACGTGTACTGTTTTTTTTCTCGTGTTTTATACAATATTTTTCCAAAACAAAATCTTGCATATGTAACGAATACCACTTTCAATAATCATATTTCCTTTTTTTATAAGAATAAATATTGATTGAGTTGAATTATTACCTGTCGGCAAATTTATGTTGCGGATTTAATAAAAAACTTCCGTCGACAGATGTCTAAAATCAAGCAAACAAAAGAAAATTAGATAAAATACAGATTTTAAAAAAATATTGAAAAAATGAATTATTGTATGTAGGAGGTGGGATAAATATTCTGAAAATCTTTAGTAATTAAAAATAAGCAGAACTTGTCAACAAATGATTAATTTATATATTACCAAAGTTACTTAGTTTTATGTTTTTATAATACAGTAAAGCGAAAGCTATTAATAACTTATAAAATGTAAAAGATTAAAATTGGAGATCTGTTTCAGATTTTTTTTGATAATATCGAGTTATCGAGAAAAAATATAATTGAATTAATTTGTGAAATTGAAATGTTTTTAATTTCATATTTTTCAATTTTTTTGGTGAAAGTCTCAATTTTTAATTTCTGTGAAAAAAAATATTGATTCTAGTTTGTTAAAATTTTTATGACAAAATCACAATTTGTTTTGGTCAACGCCTCAATTTTCCATATTTTGGAGTATGGATTTTTACAAATTTCTGTAAAAAAATTTATCTTATTTGAATTTTTCTGGGAAAGCTTTTTCTTGCTACAAATCTCATTTTTTTTTATTTTATTCATCTAAAATTATAGTTTTTCACATTGTTTTATTAAAAATCCAATTTTAACAAATTTCTCCGAAAAATCCTGAAATTTTTTTTTACTATAATTTCAATTTTTTTCAAAAATTTTCATTAAAATATGTCCCAGCCCCTTACATTTTAAGGGTGCTACGATTTTTTTAAAGATTTATAAGTGAGGTTGGTTTGAGGGTGAATTCGCGCCTGGCAAAATATAATTTAGTAGATACTTTAAGAACACACTGTAGAGTTCACCATCCACTGGTAGATAGATACAATTTTTTATATGTATTTTCTGTTTATCTCCGAGCTGGGTTTTCCCACATTATAACAAGTATGAATTTTAAATCCCATCCAATTCGCAAATGTTTACAATGGTTGTGTAATTAGTTGTAACATACTTTTCATTGAGGTGCTAACTTTAAGGAATTTATCAGTTTAATTGTCTGTTAAACGTAGTAAGGCCACTTTTAATTTGCGGTTTTTAGAAACGAACAATTTTGTTTTGTTGCGGTGAAAAATTGCAGTTATTGCGGCAATAGAACAAGAAATCGTCTTTGTATTTTCAGTAGTTACTTAAAGAGCTTTAATTAGCATTATATTTTACTCCAAACCTTTCTTGTTTTATTTTATTTACGCAATTAATCTTATAGAAAATACGAGCTTCTTTTCGTAAACCTTAAATTATATTTTCTACTATTTTATTTGGAATGGTGATGTAAACAAAAATGATTAAAATGAACGATGAAGACTTAAGAATTTCGGCTTAAAAACCCGTAAAAATAACTCTGTTTCAGTTCATTAAAGATTTACTTATTTAAATATATAATTAATGTAGTTATTTGAAAGATCATCAGTATCATAAAACTTCCAATATTTTATAATTTTTTAATTAAATTTTATCCATTTAAAAGCTTCAAATTTTTTCCAAATGTATGCGCGACATAAATTTACTGTTGTCTTTTCACATTTAAAAATGTATATATATTCATAATCACCATATTTTCTTAGATATGATAACCGAATGTTATCTTTTTAATAGTTTTTAGTATTTTTATAGTGTGCGCTGCCTTAACTAAAATCGTAAATAACCATTTTTATTCATACCAGAAGAATGGTGCTTAAAACCGCAGGACCGCACTCAAAAAAAATTCTATACATTTTCAAATTTATAATAACAACTTAAAACTATTTTTAGAAATATAAAACGAAAAAATCCTCCCAAAAATTCTATTAAGGACACTCAACAATATTTTAAACCAAACTGTTCAAAATTCAAATAAATTTTATTATTCCATAAAATTTCTTATACTTCTAATTTATAAAAATTATTGGCAATATTTCAAAATTGGAACAAAATGTTTGTTTATTCAACGTGTTTACAACAGCTTTACAGAAAAAAAAAATAAAACAGATATCTATCCCACTCTTCTTTTATATTATTCTTGGAAAAGACAAAAGTTAAGACGCAGTTAATGAGTACAAGGTTAAATTATTTTTAAGGATAAAATTTGTGGGATATTATTCTTCTCAATCGTTGAGTAAGATATCTAAATTCGTTCTCGCATTAACTTTTAACCAATAAACATCTCGCTAAAGATTATAATAAATAGAAAAAACCAGTAATGAAATCAATTAAAATAGCAACAAAATGACATTGTAATGTGAAAATAAAAATATAAACTGAACTGATAGTAAATAAGTGAACAATTAAATGCATTTGTCGTACTGTTACGTATTATATACATATAAATACTATTTTCAGGGGGGTTTTAACCCACTGTGTCACTTGGTTAGTGAAAATTAAAGACGCTGAGAAAACCAACAATAATTTATTTAGCTATAAAAAGAACTTTTACAAAATAGTAGGCCAACTTACATTTTTAAAAAACTAATACATTGAATCGCAGGGGTAGACACTATGAACTTATCTAAACTTTCACTAATATTAAAAAAATAGTGATTGTTATAATTTAGAAAATATTAAATAAACAATAAATTCTATGTACATAGCGATATTTAACTAAATCCCTATACACACTATTGTAACAGTACAACCAAATAGATGTTACTAGAAGAAAAGGTCTATAAAAGATGTTAGAACATAGAGAGAAACTTACATAAATTCGGATTACTACATGTTAATAAATACTATAAAAGAAAAAGACTAATCAATATTGACGAAGAAGATATAAAATGAGATTGGAAAATAGTTAAAGAACGCATAAACAAGGTAACAAACATCTTAAAAAAAATTAAACACGAAGAGTACCACGAAAGATGACAAGAAATAACAAATAAAACATACAAGAAAAAGTACATTACCACAGTAATTTTCCCAATATTACTCTATGAGGCTGAGGCAATAACTATAGCGAAAAAAGATGAAGCAAACATGAAGAAGAAAGTGAGTTATGAGAGATATACAAATGCTAAACAAAATGATTGAATAAAAATGTACAGTACGTTCACTACTTATTTTATAAATTTATGAACAACGATTTTGAAAATGGAAAATCTTATTAACGTCTTCTAAAACTATTTATTCTGAAATACAGGCTGAAACAGATCTCGTATTTTTCTCTTATTTTTAATGTAAAAAATTGAACGCACCTCAACTCTTCTCATAATAAAGCGCTCGGTTTCAAATAATACTGAGAATGTATTTACAGGTCAGTTTGTCCTTTAATTGAATGTTCAAAATACGAATTAGTCGGTTCTTAAAACCCTTTTTTCTGTTATTCAAATATGGATCATTTTGTCCTGTTGATTAAAATGCAGTTTTGATTTCAAATCAAATTAGGAGGCCGAGCACACCATTCAATGCGTTCAAACCTTCCAATCCATTTGTTTGAGAAACCTTCTTTTAAAAAAGCTTTGATGCGGAGAAACTAATTTTTATGGACACCAAATAGACTAATCACCATTGACTGTGTCTTAAGAAAAAGAGTCAATAATTTGAGTATTAAAAAAGAGAATCAAATTTCAGTTCGAAAGAGGTGACATGCGATCTTTTTCTAATTTAAAATTGTAGGGGGATGTCATAATCCAAAGTGGGTAAAAGTAGGAAACAATTTTGTTATATTACAAAATAACAATTTCAATTAAAAATTAAAAATCGATTTGTTTGGGGATATTTTAAAAAAATTAATAATATTATTTGAAATGAATTTATTCCATACAAATGCACCACATTGTACAATTAAACAAGAACTAATGGAGGATATATCAACAAAACTAACACAACGCAGACTTAAATAATCTGACGTCACTCTTACATTGCTGTCGTTCTAATAAACATTCATAGAGTGAGAGGATACTAGAATATGTGAGAGTGAGAGAGATGGGTACAGAAGGGGAAATAAAACACATTTATGTAAACAAAATAATGGTTTTTACACATTTTTAAATTTGATGTGTTCATTAAAGTAGAAAAAAAGAAAGAAATCGTGTTTAAAATAATTCTGGGGAATTTAAAAAACTAAAATAATTTAATTATTGACAAACTTAAAATTATTTTTTTTAATGGTAATCGAACATTATGTTTTATGAAATTTGTAAAATCAAGTTGAAATTAAAACAGTAAAATTTAATGAGTGTTCTATTTATAGTCAGATTCCTAAAAATGTTTCTAAAAAATCACTGGGGATATAACTTTCCCTGCGAAGAGCAATTACCAATTGTTTTCTTAAATCTTATTCCCAATAAATCCCTATTAGTAAATAATTAAAAATTAATTTATTCTTAGTTATTTGACTGTATGATACTCCTTGTCTTACAATGTTGCTTTCAAATCTCTTTTGCTCAGTACTTACTTGTTTTCTATTTTTATTTCTTGATTCTTTTTTTTTATTTATTTTATATATACAGGGCATATTGTATAGTTGGCCGTGTAGTCTCCTACACAATTATAACATTTAGCTTTGCTAGTCTCAATTTTAATTCATTCTTGGTGGCATAATCTTTACCACAGTTAGGTTCCTCAAATAAACTGTAATATTTGAGATTGACCGAACCGTTAGCAATTAAAGCATTGCGTCACTTTATTTTTTCTGTTATATTGCTCCTATCTTATTTTAATGTTAGTTCTTTAAACTTATTCAGTTCTTTAATATCAACATCCTTTTTGACTGTTAACAAGTAGCTATAACTTTGAATGTTTGAATCTTTAACTTTCATATGCATTATATCTATTATTTAATCCTAATTTATTATGATTTTATTTAGGTATCTAATGTTTAGTTAATAATTTGAGTCAAAACGTTAATTGTATTTTAATTTAATTTAATTTTACCACTTTTGTACCTGTTTCAATTGTGCAACTTTGTTTTATTTGGTAAGTTGTTAGTTTCGCTGTTTATTGTATTTTGTATTATTTTATTGTTTGTTTATATGTATAGCAATGCTTTTCATTCTTTTAGACATGAAGATGGCTTTGTAGCCGAAACTAGTCGTCGTTGTATTATAAGAATTTTTTTTAAGTTCTGAATTAAATTAACTGTGGTAAAGATTTTGAGTTTTATTGGAAGCTCTATAATCCCTTAATACCACATTTGAGAACATGGATAATCTCCTTCAACTATTAGTTTTATTTTAGTTTCCTTCTCATTCTGCTTTTTTAAAAATTGTATATATATATATATATATATATATATTAGGTACCGCCTTTAACACCGTTCGTTTAACTTTATCTGATTTATCTGTATAAGTATTAAAAATTCAATTTTCTATTTTTCCAGCAAATATTTTTAAATTTTCTCTATTAAATTGAATGTATTTGATTTAATTTCTCACCTGTTTAATAAAATACATATGGTTGCCTGGTCAACCCTCCAAGACTACTGGTGGTGTTTTATTTATCTTTTCCTCTTGCTTTTCCTCCTTCCTCCCAACTATTTCATCAGCCTTATCTTTAAATTCTTATAACGTATAATCTTTATTTTTAATTCTCACCTCATTAGATTCTTTGATCTTTGGTTTTTTAGATCTCTTACTAGTTCCTGGTACTGTTCAGTTTCCCTCTATGCTATTTTCTTCGCTCTCTTCTGTAGATTTATCGACTTATTGTCGCTTTCCGTTTTCATTACCAGATCTTCTTATTTTCCATTTCTTGTTTAGGTATATCCACCTCAGTTATTATGAAGTGAAACCTATTAATTACTTCCCCCGGTTTTAGCTCATACCGTCCAAATCTGCTTCTTTCCTTTCTTTCCATCACCTTCGAAACACTATCGTTCCCCGAAAGTTAGGTTTTTATCCCCTAAAATTGGGTTTTTGCACTAGAGTTTTCTCTTGCACACCCTCGGTCCAGATTATATATGGTCTAAGGGCTCAACATATTTGGAGAGAGGAATAAGATGCAGGGAGACATTCAATATTAAACTGGAAGTGTGAAGGAAACCACAAAAAGTAAAGACCCATGTAAATAAGAAACTAGCACAGAGGCGGAGAAATAAAGGTAAAAGTAGTAAAATGTGATGATTCCTCCAAAAAAATCGGATCTTGAGTTCTGAAAAAAGTCTGCTAGAAAATTAGTTTGACGATCAATTTTCCTGTAAATTTTGTCATCTTCAAGTTTTAAACTTACAGATGGCTTAATCAGTGGGTAATAACCAAAATCTATAAATTTTTAAAACTCAATATTTTGAATAAAAAAAGTACTTAATATTTAAAATTGAGACGGCTTCAACTGATAGTAAAATAAAATAAAAGTGAATGTTTTTATTGACTAGTTCGGTTCTGTTGTTGTTAAAAGAGCGCTGGGGCAGTCGCTTGTAAATCAAGTCCGAATACGAGATTTCGTAGCCCCTGGCAAGGACTCTCTATACGCGGTCTTGCCCCAGGTGAAATACATTACATTGCGTCACAATTTATCCACTTCCAAATACCACCTACTTCTTTTTATTATTTTCTGGACGTCAGTAATTTTAATACATAAATATGCTAAAACCGTTACATATTAACTCAATTCGCCGATTTCTTTTACCCAGAAAAAGAATTTTCTTAATACCAAAAAAAAAGTAATTCCTATTTTAACTGGAACCTCCGAATACTTCTAAAATTCCGTTTTTTTTACAGAATGGTTATGTAATATGTACTGATGGCTGCCCGGCCACTGAAGGCTGCCACATGCTTGTCGAAGATCGTTGTTGCAAGAAGCGATGTAAAGGTGAGTTTTAAAAACGTAAAATCTAACTAAATTTAACGT
This sequence comes from Hermaeophaga mercurialis, assembly GCA_951812935.1. NCBI lineage: Eukaryota > Metazoa > Arthropoda > Insecta > Coleoptera > Chrysomelidae > Hermaeophaga > Hermaeophaga mercurialis. The sequence continues at coordinate 18,598,881 of OX638361.1, read as the reverse complement.
GATCTAATGTTTTTCGAAACGGTTTTATTAGGTTGCATCTACGATAATGTCCAACATCCAAGCGACTCGGAATGGACAAGTCCAAAGGACCCTTGTACCGTTTTGAGATGCGAAGCAGGCATTATAACGGTATCACAACTCAGATGTCACACGCCTTGTTCGAATCCTTTACCCCCCGAACCAGGGAAATGCTGCCCTACTTGTCCTGGTAAGATTTTAACGTACATAACGAACATTATTAATGATATTATTTTTAATAAATGGTTAAGAGGTGTTGGGTGCCATCTTTCGATTAAGTATTGAACAGGAAAATTATAAGTAACTTTATTAGTGAAATATAGTGAACAATTTTTGATAAAATTTCATTTAGAGACATGTTTAATAAGTGAAACACAAAACTTTATTAGATAAGTAATTAGAATGAAAATATTTTTTGGGTAAGTAAATGAAAATTAAACTAAAATTAATTAAAGGTAAATGAAATCAAAATTTAATTTACAGTATGGTCCAAATGTAGGTTACACATTCATTATTTCGTAAATCGGAGATTTTAGGGGAAAATCCTGAAATCCATCGATTTTTATTTTTAAATGAACACTTCGTCAGATCACCTTTTTATCTCTGTGTATAAATAAAATTGTTAAATAGAAAAGTGGATCTTGCAATACATCAATTGAAAGGTCTTTTAAATATCTATTCACCCATATCAATATGTCTAAATAGATTCATTGATCTCAGATGCGATCTATGATTTTGTTGAAGGAAAACGATAAAAGTCCAAAATTTCTTTGGAATTCAAGGAAAAGGTAATTATCCTATTGAAATTTCTTGTAATCTAATATTGATTGAGATTACCTTTGCAAATGGGGCGAATTACAAGCTTCTTTCTCAAATTTTGAATTCACAATTTTTACAAAATACATTATTGAATTTCTCCTATTACTGTATTATGTATTTAAGATAGTAAATTTTGTGATTACATTTCATACCTGTCACTATCCAATTTCATCATATTTTTCTCAAAATCTAATGTTATTTCATTAAATTCCTATTTTCTTTTGTAGAAAAACATCTCATAAACAAATGCTGTTTCATTTAAAATACATATTTTCCTTTCAACAATTTTACAACTTATAATAATATCTTTAATTAAAATTTACATAACCTGTCCAAAATATTACTTTATAGTTTCAAAATTATTGCCCTGATTTTATTATATTGTAGACACAAATAATCTAGAATATCTAATTAATCTGTTTTATACTTTATTTCTAGCCACAGTCTTCTATATTAATTAAAAAAAAATGATGAACTGATAATTATTAATTCCATCATGTCATATACAGTTTTATCTTTCTAAATTATTATGCATGTGTATTAGTTCCTTCTTTTATTCTATTTCAAAATATTCTCTTTTATTTCATATCGTTACAATAATAACCTACTTTTCTTGCTTAGGCCCAATTGTTTAATCATTTTTGGTATTTCTCTTAAAATATATTTCATACCGATAACTTTTAGAGACCTGAATATGATGTTGATGCTCACAAGCAAAATTTAATCATATTGGGTCGTTACTTTCACAAGAGTAAAATTAAGCACTGCATCAAAATCTTGAAAATAGGCGCTTTTAATGGATGCCTATCCTTTGAAATTCCGGAAGAAAAATGTCCTCATTTATAAATTGTAATTTTAATAGATTGGATTTCTGTAAGATATTAGACATAATTGCCATAATTTATTACAACGACCACTAATCGAGAACAGGACCGGTTCCAAACGCTATAAATTTATAAAATATTTATTTGAACCATCTAGCTCATAAATATGATCCCGTATCTAATAGAAATAAAGTCAAATATTCAATAAAGCATCTGAAAACTTAAAATAGACTTAAACAAGATTTTTCTTTCTGGCAGCAACGTTTTTTAATCTCAATCCAGAAAATATGAGAAATGAGATTTTAGCTAGTAGGAAGTAACTATAAATTTCTAGCATATTTGTTAAAAAATGTCAAATTTTCCTAAAATATATGTTGAAAAGCTATAAATGTTGCATCAGATTTTTGACATATTTCTTGGAATTTTCAATTACCTAGAGAACACATCGTTGAAGTTAGTGACTCACCCCAGATGGTGATCTTCGAATTGTTTTTAAGTCTGTCCTGTTGTTTGATAAAGCCTTTAGAGGTTTTTCATTTTAGCATAATCTTAAAAAAGGACAAACAATTTTTAATTGCATAAAGTGTTATAAAATTAAAGTTTCAAAGAAAGTGACTTAAACTTACTTAAAATACTTAACTATGTTAAGAATGGATTTTCTTATATGATAAGAAAAAAAATAATTTTTTCGAGAATTTTCAAGTCTTCACGCTGGTCCATGATAATTATTTTATCGGGAAGGACGTCAAGGTGAATAATTTTCCCGCCTATGGTTGACATATTTCAAAAGTAAGACAATCTTTAGCATTGACGTTTAGAAAATACCAAATTTTATGTTTGTTGTTGTTTTGATATTTTTTTATTTTGTTTCTTGTTTTGATAAGTTAAATGTGTATTATTTAATTCTTTGCAATAAATATTATGAGTAAAACATTAGTAAAAACTTATGTACAAGAAATATATTGGATTGTAAATATCATTATTACAGTTAAAAGAAATCTGAACCAACCTTGAAATCATTTTTGAACCAACACGAATCTAATAGAAAATATAAAAAGTGAGCCCAACCAAATTTATAATTTTTTTTATTGTTGAGAATTGGTATTAAATATTAAAAATAAAAATTTTTCTTTCATATAAGACGCTTTTTGATTTCTGGACATGTAAAAGTTTCAACATCATGGTGTACCCTTAACAAGTGGAATACTGTCCAAATTGTAATATTTTCGGTCTACTATTATTTTCAATTTACACGGTTTTGTAATGTTCTACTAAAGAAGTTAAATACATCTTAAGTGACTGTACTAATAATCAGATTTTACATTCCTAAATCATCACCATAATAAAGATATTAGGATATGCTTGGGGTCTTGCAAAATAAACAAAGTTTATAAATTTTCTCTTACTCTTAATAATTGGTATTAAATGTTACAAAAATACATTTTTTTCTTTCACAACAAAGTATAATATTACAATATACATGGTTGGGATAAAGTATGGAATCAACTAAATATCTTTAAAACGATGTACATTTTTTTCTTAATAATATACTTTCGGTTTAACCGGAAATACCCTCAACATTTTTAATTTAAATGGGATACCCTGTATATTTTTGCAGATTTTGAAAGATCTTGTTATTTCGAATTCGTACATACTGGGTTTAGAATAAAAAATCTGTAAAAACGAGGAATACAGCACTTTAATAAACCACTTTTAAGTTTTTATACATTAGAGTAAAATACCATTTAGATAAACAAATTGATATTGTTTGTATTAATAGTAAGAAATGAACTGGCAAATTGTAATTTACGGAAATAAATTGTACGATCAAGAATGGTTCATTTAAGTGAAAAAGATCGTATTGAAATATTAATGATGATCGATCGGTTATGGTGATCGATTCATAGAGTGGCCTGCTCGTTCTCTAGTTCTAAGCCCATTAGATTTTTTTCTAAAATCACGTGTTTACTTATTCTACAACTAAAAGTGAGTTATTTCTCGTTTTCACAAATTACTTCCAGTAAAACCAGCATGTACGAATTCGAAATAACAAGCTCTTTCAAAATCTGCAAAAATAAACAAGGTGCCCCATTGAAAGTAAAAAGGTATTTCCGGTAGTATATTATTAAGAAAAAAATGTTTCTTCGTTTTAAAGATGTTTACTTGGTTCCATACTCTATCCCAACCATGTACAGACAATGATGATGAAAGATTTAACAGATCTTGAGACGTTTTCAGTCCGTAGTTTCTTTTTCAGCAGATTTGATAAAAAAATTGTTCAGTCCAGCTCTGCTGGTTTGAAAAACAGAATACAGCAATAACCACGACAACCGTGATCCAAGCAATCTCGTGAAAATCTCCCATAACATAACAAACTGTTCGTTAGCCGTAGTGTATAAAATTTAATGATCTCTATTATCGGGCTCACAATTACTATTCAATTATTTCGAGGTAATGTGTTTGGATTTAGAAAAATTAAGTAATTGCTGCAAATTGCGGTTTTAACCGAACTTAATAATGTTATCTTCTCTCAGGGTTGGACCAAGGCCAAGGACCATTTTGATGTGAATATTTTGACTTGAGTGTAATATATATGTATATAATCATGAATTTTTCTTTAAAAGTGATGAAAAATATAGATAAAGAAAAAAATAATGCAATAGGATTAAAATATATATAAACAGTTGCAAAAGAAACAGAATGTGAACTTAGATGTTATACATTAGATTTCGTTTGAATGTTTATAATATCCTGTCTACAAAAAAATGTTGTAAATTTGTGCTGGTAAATTGAGGGCATCTAGACAATGTTGGTTCACATTATGAATAGAGCGTGATTGCAAAAGTGCAGTTTCTTGTAATATTTTACAACGGCATCATTATTTAAAAGGCAGAGTCGTAAATATTTAGGTCGATCTTTGGTTAGTATTTAGTGATATTGAAAAACCGTAGAAACCATTCAATGAACAAAAGTTTCGTTTGGCAAGTTATAATTTAAAATATAATAAAGCATTTTTTAAAAAGAAATACACAGTCCATTTAACTAGCTAGTGGAATTATCCCACTACTTTCATTGGTCCTTCGAGCCGGAACTAGAAGAAAACTAAGCTAAGAAAACCATCTAGAATCTCCATTGAACTCATCCTTAAAACTTTCCTTAAAATCTACATAATGAATAGTCCCTGTTCTTCTAAATCTTCCTTACGAAACTCACAAAGTCACCATTTCCATTCTTCTAGATTACTTTGGCGGAGTCCCTAGAAGAGACCATATTCTATATTGGCTTTTTCAACCGCCTTGGTCAAAACTCAATTAGTTTAATCGTATAGTAGAATTAATTAATTGCAAATACAGGATATAAAAACAAATTATCGGAAGATCCGGGTTCAATTCCTGACCACCAATTAATCTGCTGATCGGTTTTTTTCACATCAATAAGCCACTGCTGGATCAACAACTATTTGTTAGTTGACCACCTGATATTGTCAATGATTATGAATGTGTGAGCAAGTGGGTAGAGCAGTAGAGCTTTCAGATGGTGGTAGAAAATACAGATCATACCTTCTTTTGACTATCAAAGCTTAGTACCCAATGAAAATGACACAGAAATCACTTAATATGTGTGATAGAAATTTTATAAAATTGTTTTCTCTATTTTTTTCGATAGTGTCATAAATACCTATAAAATAGAACTTAATATCCATATTGAAAAACCAATTTTTTATTTTCCAGTATTTATATTCGTTATTATTATTATTATTATTATTATTATTGTTATTATTGTTATCTTGAACTGTTTCATGGGTAAAGATTTCTTAAAAAAAAATAATATACAGGTTGTTCTTAAATTAAATAACTATAAAATAAGTTTAATCTTTCACAAGTAGATATTTTTTTAAATAGTGATTTATTTGATATAGGTTTTTCAGAAGAGGTGGCATGTTTGTTAATAAAATTATTTTGTAGCAATAAACATAGAAGATTGATGTTATTTTTGGCTATTGTTATTCCCTATTTATTATATTATGTAAAAAATCGTTGAGAAAAAGTACGTTTACTTATTTTTGTGATGTTTGGGGTCATTTAATCAATAAACTTCAACCGTTACGGTGACTATCAGCTAATAAATTTTTATTTTTCGCCATGAGTACCATTGAAAGAGTACCAAGTACCAGTAGCAGTTCAGACAACGGTACAAATAATAGATAGAGATCAAAAGTTGTCTTGATCGAGGATTCCAATGGCTGGCGCGTATTTTGCAGGTGTCCAACATAACAGAGCGAATTTAAAACGTCCTTCAGCGTATAAAACTCGAGAGCCGTACACTATAAATTTGCTAAGTTAAATAACCTCATTTGGTTATAAAACTTGACCAATCTCAGGCCAGGACTTGCTCGAACAAAAATCGTATCGTATGAGAATACTAATAATATAAAAGCTGCGTACATTTTCATAAAAATGGTATTTTTTTAATATCATCTATAAAAAATGTAAAAAACATTGTGTAATATTCAAAATGTCATTTAAGAACTAATGTAGAAAATAAAATGAAATTTTAGTGTAGTACACAAATATTGGTATAGACTTTTTAGAAAAATGTAAGGTTATGTATTATTGTCATAATTTTAATGTTTGTAAATGAAAATTTTTTTTAATTTTAATTTTGAATGTCCACACTTTTCTTACTGTTCCATTAAGCTTCCTTCGTGATTCGTCTTTCTTTCATCGAAAACCTACATTTTCTAATAATTTTCACAGCCATTGAATAATTGTTTTTCGTTTAATATTTGTCGTAAAGATTCTGTGTTATAACTAAATATTTATATACCAATTACACAAATTAAATAACTATAATTAAATCCGTTTCTTAATATATTTACTTCTTCCGTATATGATATAAATTACATTTCGAATTGTACTCGTATTCAGTGTTTGTGTATCAGTAATTTTTTTGTATGAACGGCCTTTTTGGCAATGATTTTCAAACTTATTTTTCGCTTGTGAAACAGCAGAGACAGTTGAAATATTGTATCTAATTTAACTAAATGAATGAAATCAGTTTGCCCAACAGTGCAATGTTAGTTTAATATATGGGTTTCTTTCCAAATCATTATTGAAATAGTTGAGCTGATGGTAGGAATCTTCCATATATTTTTCCATTCTCTTCTATTCTCTATACTCTTCATATGTTCCTTTTATGTCAAACACTTATTTAACTCCTTCTTGCTACCGTTTTCTTGGTATGCCTTTTGTTTTCTTTACAATACTTCCTTCTAATGTTTTTCTAGTTAGATTATTATTATCCATGCGTTTTGTATGTCTGTACCACTTTAGTAATCCTTCCTTTATGTTTATTGACTTCACTTTTAGGTTCTTTCGGTGCATTATTTCTTAGTTAATTCACTTTTCTTTTGTTTTTTATTTTCCATAAGAATCTTTAGTTTTTGCTTATGTTTTTCTGTTAAGATTCAAGTTTCTGAAACAGATGTCAACGTCGGTATTACTACTTTTTTATTTAGTTCTACTTTCACCTCTTTTGAGTATTTTTTTCTTACCAAAAGAAATATGCTTTTTAAACTATTAAATATCCTTCCTTTTTTCTAGCTCTTTCTCTAATTTCTTCATCAATATTACTTACTTAAATATTAAAATTAAATATTTCTTACTTTTTTTGTTTTGAAATAGTTTATCGTTGTTTGGTATATTCCTTCAGTCACTTTTTCGAAGCACATTCAAGACTCTCCAATCTCTTCCCTTCCTACTTGATCAAATGCTTTTTCTAAGTCGATAAAAACACATGTACATCTTGTTATTCTAGTATTGCTTTCTCCATCATTTATTCCTCGGTTTGGTTTGAAATCAAATTGGTTTTCCCTTTAGTGTCACTTCCATTTGTTGTCTTAATCTCTTTTCTAGTATCTTGCATTGTGTAGTTTCTTGATGGGTTTTTTATTATCTCAGTTTATATTTGATCATATCCTGGCCGTTTTCCTGTTTTTGTTTCTCCTGCTGCTTCTTTGAGTTCTTCCATATTTATTTCTTTTTCTATTTTTTGATCCTCTGTTATTTCTGATTTAGTTCTGGTGTCTTTTATCTCTAATAGTTGTTTGCAGTATTGTCGTTATCTTTCCATGATCTTTTCTTCTTCTGTTATTACTCTTCCTTCTTTATATTTAATATGTCTTATCTCATCTGTTCTATTTCCTTATATTACAGAACGTTCCAAAAAATAGCTATTGGTTTTTATTGTATGTCTATTCTGTTTTGTTTTCGAAATCCTTCCAATTTTTTTTCTTTCTTAATTATTCTTTTTATTTCCGCCCTTTTTTTGTCTGTAGTTTGCATAGTTTTTCCTGTCTTTTGTTTGTAGGTATTATTTCTATACTTTCTTTTTCTGTTTGATCGTTGTTTTAACTTACTTGTTCTATCAGTGTGTTTTTCTTATATTTCTGTTTACTATGTGTGCCGCCCCACATATTTGTTCCGCCGCTGTTATAATTATCTCTTTTTATCTTTTCCATTTCTGTTTCAGTTTTTTTTCTGTCTTCTTCTGTAACATTAATTTATCCATTTTACTACTTCTGTTATATTTAAATTATGAACTTTAATTTTATTATTTCCGATTTTCCTTTTCTCTCCAGTTTTTTCAAAATTTGCCAATATTATTGTTACACACAGAACATCACCTATTTTATAATGTAAATACAGTTACGAGACTTCAAACACACCAACTTTTTGTTGTTGCTCTGTTAAATCCATTTACCAAAAAAAGCTTTCAAGTACATGCGGGTACTATACTTCCCAGATTCTAAAATAAAATTACGACGGATAAATTACCGTTGCTGGATGCAAAAGATTACAGGGGCCAAAAATGCAATTTATAAGAAAAATATATAATTACCATAAACTTCAGATGCAACGCCTGAACTCTGACAAGGTGAAGGTATCATGCAGTGGCGTTTTATTATTTTTCAATTATAGATACGATTAAATTTTTCATAAATTTACTAAAAATCAAATTGAAAATTGATGTTTTGGAAAGTGTTAGTCCTTAGTTTCTCATGGTTTTGAACCTTGAGCCCATTAAATAGACATGTCTCTGCGTTCATACAAGTCTCTTCCATTATTATTGGAAGTCAGATCTGGAGGGCCTTTTTGTTATGTTCCTTTGACCTTTTTTTGATAGGGGTGATTTTCCCAGATATCTCTGCCTTTAATATTGGTGGTGTGACTACTCTATCTGTATTTCCAACCCATTTTAGTGTTTCCTCTGGTTCAAGTTCACTAACCTCAATTTAATTTCCTTTTATTGGTCTTTGCTTCCCTTTCCCTATCATGATAATTGTGGATTGATCATCTAACGTTATTTTGCAGGCCCACGGTTTTGTTGGCTTAGTCTAAAACCAGCACTCATAGGGTGGATTAACTTTAGTTCTTTTTTTAGCTTTTACTTTAAATATGAAATGACGGTTTGTTAAGTTTACTAATCATGTGTTCTTATTATTGTTAATTTAATTTCACGTGTAATTTAAAATATACTGTAATAATTTCTTATGTTAATTTGGAATTTCAAATTTTGCTGTTTTTAAACAATTGGTGGTAAGTCTTATGATTGTGCTTTTATCTGTTATTTTATGACTTCTGTTTTAGACCTAATGATGATTTAGAATTTTCTTTGGTTTTATTTAAAAAGTCATTACAAAGTGTTTTTTTTATTCAAATATTAGATATTCAAGACCACTCCCCTCCCTTAGAATTAACGATTACTCTTAAATTATACGAAAAAAACATTGAGATGATTATCAAAGCACATTAAAGTCTCTACCTTATCTTACGAAGTAAAATAATTAAATTAATAATTATTTCTTAGACACTTAAATTATATTTTATTTTATAATCATTTTCATCAATTAAGGGAATAATTGATTAAAAAATTATCTTATAAGGATATCCAGTACGACACTGCGTCGGTATGAGGTTGAATTCTGCAAACCTATTATTATTAACGTATTAACTGAAGGTATACTCAATTTTTTGCTTTGAGATTGAAAATATTCACGAGAACGGCGTGATTTGTCAAAAAAGTAAGGAAGTCATTAAAATTTCCGTTTCGCATTTTTGACGGTTCAAAATTGCATCTTCTTTATGTATTGTAATTACATATATTTCACAATATTTCACTACGTTATTTTCTGTTTGGGAGTTTCATAAAGCTTTTTTCAAGTATCAATTTATCAAATTTAAAATGTATTTAAGTCCGATTCTGTGTAAGGTGAAAGGAATATTGGAATGTTTAAACATCGCATCGATACTTAAATAGTTGTCTATGTACAATTTAATATTTTCTCTTGGTTCTTAAAGAGTTATTAAAAATAAAATAAACACTTTTATACATTGTATAAAACAAGAATATTATTAAATTTTCTTAATAACTCGTTAATGGATTTCTCTTTACATAAAATATGATTCAACAATATTTTTCTTGGAAATTTGTGTAGTTTCGGAAAATTAACAAGTTCAAAAATTTTGAAAATTCTTGCAAATGACTGGAATCAGAGTTTTTATAAATTTTAATAAAAAATCATGTTCAAGTACAAAACATATGTTATATATTTATTATATGAAAAATAAATTTTGTAATATTATAAATTACAAAAATTTAAAATATATTGCAGGAAAGTTCAGATCTTTGACTATAATAATAATATAATCAAAATTATCAATAAATAAACAAATTTAATTAAAATTATACAAATATTAATAAATTTTCATGCAGTAGAATGACACATGGAAACAAATTTTATTTTATGAATAATGTTTGCAATAATATAAAATATGCTAAAATAATCAGTATATATTTAACTTTAAGCATGTAACACAATAATTTCTCTAATTATTGTTTGTAAATTAGAATTTGTATTATTTCTGAAGTACACCGTGTAAAATTAAGTACATGTAAAATTACAAATCTATGTGTCAAAATAAAAAAAATCATTCATTTCATGTGTAATTGTTTAAATTGTTTTATTTATTAAAATTACTAAAAAATACTTGATATAAAAGGAATTTTGCTGATATTCTATAATAATTATATCCAAAAATTCTAAAATATGCTCACAAAGATGTAATGAAATTTCAGATAAAAAGTGAGTATACAAAGTTTTGTTTTACAAAAGAAAAACGATAAAATGTTATTATAAAGTAATAATATCCTTGTAAATAATAGTAATTAAGAATATTCAAGCATTGTAATTTAGTAATTTGTTGAAATTTCTGGCATATTTGTTAAAAAATGTCAAATTTTCATAAAATAGTCTGCTGTGTAACAGTAAGCTATAAATACTGGGTCATATTTTTGACAATTTTTTTTCCAATTTTCGTTTATCTAGAGAAAACATCGTTGATGTTAGTACAATTTATGACGATCTAGAAAAAAGTGAAACTTTAAAAATTTATTTTATAACTTTAAAATAAATTAAATGAACTGAATTTAGTGACTTAGCCCAGATGGGGATCATTAAATTGCTTTTACGTTTTTCCTTTATTTGATAAAACCTTTAGAAGTATTCAATCAAGAGATAAGAAAATAATATTTTCAAAAATTTTCAAGTCTTAACGTTGATGCTGGTCCATAACCGTATCGGAAAGGACTTCAAAGTGAATAATTTTCTCGTATATGCTTGACATAATATGGAAAAAAGAACCTCGGTTTGATTTTGTTTATTATTTATAAAATTCTTAAATATTGTGCCACATTTTTTTAATAATTTATTTTTATTTTCCAGAATGCAGAATGAACGATCAAATAGTAACAGACGACAGGGACGTAATTTCGGACGATCCGTGTTTAAAGTGCCGTTGTATCGGCGGAAGAATGGTGTGTGCCAAAAAGGCCTGTCCGGTCCTGCAGTGTTCCCTACAAAGACAAATACACCTCGCCGGGGAGTGTTGCCCTAAATGCAAAGGGACCAGGGCCTTGTTTTTATTGGAAAAAACTTGTATGCTCCAAAATAATTTTTCTAGGTACGTTTCAATTATTTTTATACAGTATAATTAGGACTGGGAATAAAATATAATTGGAGGTAGTAAATTCCATTTACGAAGTTCATCCAGTAAAAGTACTGTACCTAAATGTTAAGTACTTTATAAGAAATGGGCATTTAAATATTATGTACTTCACATATAATCACTTGATATCTGAGGTAGTGAAGTTCTGTTGACCAAATTAAGTCGTCTCAATCAAACACACACGTATTTATAAGTATTTGACTTATTTGAGTTTCTGTTGTCGTAAATCATTCTCTTTCTAAGTTCTTAGGCAGTAGCGCGTACGAGTGATTGTTTTAATTACAAATCTATGGGTCAAAATCCAAAGAAACCACAATACCTCCAAAAAAAATTGAAATTAAATTAACCAAAATACAAATTTCTAATGTTTCATTCCTCTTTTTGTTATTTACTTTTTATATTTCACCCCAAAATATATATATTTTTAAATTTTGTTCTTTTACACTGCCACCATAATAAAGCATGTCCACTACCCTTTTTATTTCTTATTATTATTAATTGTTCTATAATTATTTTAGGGTGTGATTATTTTATACCTCCATCAAATTTTAACTCTAATTCCATATCCGTCCTATATTTATTAGAAATTCTTTTCCTTATATCCTTTCACTTTTTCAACTGTTTCTGTTAACTTTTTTTGTATACCATTCATAGAACATTTCATCTTCTTTACTAATTCTTGTATATTTTTCCCACATTACATTCTGTATCTATTTCAGTTTTTTTTGTAATTTCTTCAATATTTTATTTACGTTAGTTTCAAAATTTTTTACATTTTCCTACATTTTTCTACTTTGCTTCTTCAAATTCTTTTTAACATATCTGTTTAATATTTGTATATAGCTTTCAGTTTTAAATATGACATACAGTCCATTTCTCTTATTTCCTTATTCATTTCTATTTTATTTTCGTGTTTTTTTTTATTATCTTGTATAATTCTTCTATTTTGTTTAATTTTTTTTTATCATACTGTCTTGTCTTTTAGTTATTTCGTCAATTTTACTTGTCTTCTCTGTAGCTCCCATTTTCTTTCTTATTACGTCTCCATCTCGTAAAAATGTTTCTTCCACCCCTTTTGTAGCTTTTGCTTGTCTTCTTTTTCCACTCATATTCTCGGTTTTCAAATTTCTTTATTGCTGAACGTTGCAGGTGTTATTTTTAGTTGTGATTAATATTACTATTTAACTTTTATAAATCTATTTTATTCATTTTTTTTTTAATTTGTCATCTATTTTTTTCCAAATTCCTTTTTTATATCAAAATTTATATTGATGCAAAAATTATATATATGAAATTTTAATATCCAAAGAACCCACCACAATAAAAACAATTTGTTTTTTTTTACACTCAAAAAAAATTTTGATTAATTAATTTTGGGAAAATTTGAAAAATTACTACAATATTTTTTAACGAATTTATTTTTAGGGAAGGAGATTCTATAAACGTGGACAAATGCACAAATTGTACGTGCACACATGAGACTTCAATATGTAAACGTTACACATGCCCAATTTTAGATTGCGCCCCAGATTTACAAAAAAACGTACCGGGTAGTTGTTGCAAAAAGTGCGAAGCACCCCAAGAATTCAAATCCATCTGCGTTCACAACAACATCGTATATCAGGCAAGTAAACCCCAAAAGTGTTGTTATACCATCTACAGGTACTTCATTTCGTAATTTTTGAAACATCTTTTTCCTTTTATATGGTTAACAGTTCATTCGCTAGACGTTATCAGTTTTTAAATTAGTGATTTTATATAAAAGAAATATTTTATGTTTTCTAAATATTTGTTATCCAAACTAAATGTTTATTAAACATTTGCTTTACAATATTTATATTAGTTATTTAATGATTATTGTTTATATCTTTGAAGAGTAATATTTGATAAATAATATAGGGTAAATACTCTGAAAAAAATGAGAAATGCATATCAAAATGTAAAAATTTCACATCTCATTTAATAACATTTAACACCATTTAACATTTTGTTGTTTTAGGATTATTTTTTACCCTGTCTATAAGATTTTTAAAATCCAGGTTTATTAAAATTGTATCAAAATAGAAATTTGGGATTTTTTGAGAGTTCTATTTTTAAAACCGAGATTCATAAATCTTGTCCTTAAAGTCGGGATTTATCAAAATCTCCAGTTCAAAAAGTCGAAGATTGAAGTAAAACATAAAATTTTTCCAAATTTCACTATAAAATCGAAATTAATTAAAATCCCGATATCGAAGTCGAGATCTTAAAGAATAACAAGTAATTATTAATATTTTTGATGGAAATTCCAAATTCATATTGAGTTTAAAGTCCAGATTTAATGAAAAAATGAAGTTCTTTTTATTCAAATATTTATCAAAATCTAATTCATAATTACATTTTAAAGAAAAAGCGATTTTTTAAATAGTCTTTCTTTACAATTGAGATTCATTAAAATATCGAGCTTAATGAAGAAATTTATAAAACAGAAGATCTTTCAAATGTTTTTGGAAGATTCACTAAAATCTTGACTTTAAAATCAAAATTGATCAAAATCTCGAGTTCAAAATCGAGATCTTAAAGAAAAAAAGTGATTTTTTAAATATTCCTGCTTTAAAATTGAAACTAATTCAAATCTGGGCTTTAAAAACAATAGTGTTTAAAATAGAGATTTTAAAAAACAACTTAAGGTTTTTTGATATTTCTGAGTTAAAATATTACCTAAGATATCGGGATTAAAGTCGATATCTATTGAAATAATCAAAAAGTTATGCTATATCGTCATATTTCTGAAAGCATTTTAATATTAATAATCAATCAATTTTGAGAATATTAATTGAAATGAATGTAAAAATATAAAAATAAAATTTAACCGATATCTGAGGAAAATGAAAATATTTAAACAATATTTAAAAAGCAGATAAAGTTTTTTCATTATTCATATAATATTTTAAAACTAATATTTTGCTTATAATACATGTATGTTATATTCAATAAATATTTAATAATCTGTCGCAACTAATATTGATTAAATATTTTTTTTAAATATTTAATTAATATTTGTTGCTAGTTTTTTCTTATTTGAATAGTGTGAAGAAACACCTTATATAATCGATTTGTTTGCTAGGTAGGATGGTGATCAATGGAAACCAAATGAATGCCAATCTTGTATGTGCCAAAGAGGTGGAGTTAGTTGTGCCAAAACGCGCTGTGATACCACATCCACTACTTGCCCTTATGGTACTACATTCCAAAAAGTAGCCGGCGAATGCTGTCCAAGATGTGTAGAACGTAAGTATAATTTGTAAGTTCAAAAATTGCGTGTGTCAATCCAAAAATAATCACATTTTAGTTGATGGTGCTTGTATGGTGTTTGGAGATCCTCACTACAAGACGTTTGATGGCAAAATCTACACGTTTAAAGGCATTGGTAAATACCAACTGGCAGCCGATTGTGCCAACCACACTTTCTTCGTAAGAGTAGCGAACACTTTGGTAGACGGTACTTCCTCATCAACGAGAAGAGTTTCTATCAAGTACCTCAATGTTCGACTAAATCTCCAGCAAAAAGGACGAATTAAATTAAACGGAACAGTGATAGCGCCACCGTTTAAAATAGACGGAAGATTCCGAGCAGAAAAACTAAAAGACAATTCCGTAGAGATTACCTTAAACAATGGTGTGAAAATATTCTGGAATTTTAAGAGTTTCGTTGAGGTGTCCGCTCCAGCTACCTTCAAAAATAAAGTTTGCGGTTTATGCGGCAACTTCAACTACGACGTCCAAGACGACTTAACTACAAAATCGGGAAAAGTCGTCTCCGATAAAGAAATCCTTGCATTTGGTGCCTCTTGGTGCTTAGGAAAGAAAACTGAATGCGCTAAGAAAATAAGGCAACAAAAATCACTAAAACCGATGAAGAAGAATGCTTGTAAACATTTCAATAGTGACATATTTTCAGCATGTCATTTGAAGTTGAATTTTGTCAAGTACTTTAAAGCTTGCAAAATGGATATGGACCACTGCAAAGGGCACAGGTGTTATTGTGATAGCATGATGGCTTATGACAGAGAATGTGATAGGTACGTAGAAAAAAAATAATCAAAATATAATTCCAAATAGTTTTAGGTGTGGATAACGAAAATTCTTGTTACCAATGATTATGAATAAGATCTCTATAGATCTTCAAGGTCCTTGGTTTGATTAATAGTTTGTTTCTGACCTTTTTTCCCCATTTATTTACTCCTAATTTCTTCAAGTCATTTCCTACTTGGTCTATCCATTTCTTCAATGGTCTTCTTTTTGTTTTTTCTTCATTTCTTAGTGTGTTTATAGCTAATTTTAGCCTATTTTCTGTCTCACTTTCTACATGTCCAGCCATCTTAATCGTTGGGCTTTGACCTACTGCACTATTTTTGGTTGATCACAGCAACTCCTTATTCCTTTATTTGTCCTTATTCTCCACTGATCCTCTTGTTTGACTCCAGCAAATATTTTCTTAATATTATCCGTTTCCATGTTTCCAATATCTTTTCAGTGGTCTCTCCGGCATAAAGTACTATCCGTTTTATTATTGTATTGTACATCTTTCTTTTTTGTGATTATTTCTCAGAACTTTATTTAACTTCCCAATACACGTATTCTCTTTACCAATTTTCTAATTTCTTCTTCCATCTCGTGTTGGTTTGTAAGTTTACTCCAAGGTATTCAAAACTTCTTACTCTTTGAAAAGCATACGTTTCATCTTTTTCCTTTATCCTCTAGTCTTTCTCTTGTTTTTTTTTGTCTGTCATATCTCATTTTCATATATTTTATTTATTTTACGTGCAAACTGTCTGCTCGGGTTTATTATTTGCTTCGTTGCTCTTTCATCTACCATCGATCTTTGGCTTCTAAATCCGAACTGGTATTCTCCCAACAATTCCTCCATATTTATTGTGATCTAGTTCTGATTGCAGTTGCTAAAATTTTATATATTACGTCTAACATAGTAAGTCCTCCATAATTATGGTAAAATGCGCTATCGCTTTATTTGAAAATTGGACATAACAGTGGTCTCTCTAAATTTAGTGATATTGTTTCTTGTCTCCAACGCGCCTTAATTAATATAATTATTTCCTCTAACAAATTCTGACCGGCATTTTTAACAAATTTAATTGCAATTTGATTTTCTTCCGGGTTTCAATTATTTATCATGCGTTGGACAATTTCTTTTTTTTTTCATTTTATATCTGGAGGGTTAACGTTACCTTCCGATTGGGATTGTAGTATATGTTGATTCCTAAATTTTACCCTTCAGTTTGCTTTTCTAGTATTTTCGGTCTCTTCAACATTTTTTCAAAGTAAGCTGCCCCAATTTCTTCTTCATTTTTAGAGTACATGTTTATTGGTTGGTATCCTCTTTTTCTATTTTGATTCCCTGATAAATTCCTAATTTGTTTTTGATTATAATTTTGCTCGATTTCTTCTCCTTGTCCTCGGTTCCTGAAGTTTCTGTGTACCCATATATTTATTCTTTGGTTAGATTTGACTGTTTACTGTACTTTCCAATTGTTATGTGACATCCTCCTTCCGTTCCTATTTTGGTATTCAGATCGACCAAAACAATATTTATATCGTATGTCGGTACTTTCTCCAGTTTTTCTGATATCTTCTCATATAATTATTCTTTCTCTTTTACTCCTTTTTCTTCAGTTGGAATACTTAACAAACTTAGTTTTTCCAATAAATATTTTTTTTAATGTGATTGTGCAATGATAATCAATATCCATCCAAAAAAACTGAAATTGACTTAACTTACGTAATCATAGCTTAATATTGGTTTCTATAGAAATACAAATCACAATTTGACAATAATGTTAAATGAAAATTAGGCATTTGTCATTACCATTTCCATATCTTTATCCCTGCCCTCCAATACTGATATTGCTAAAAAATATCCTTCTGCTAAGAAGTCACTGATCTACATTTCAACCAATGATGTTTATACATTTTATCATCTGTGTTACCAATATGACGAAAACAATGAATTGTTGATGCCAGAACTAAAGAGCACAAAAAATGAATCGATATACATAGGATTAAATTCAACTATTATTAAGGCCCGTTTAGTCATGTTCTAGCATCACTTGAAGAAGCAACATTTTTATTGGTTCTAATTGTGAAATGTTCTATATTTGAGTTGACGCCCTATTCTCCCTCCTTCCCTTGTTTCAGTATCACCTGAAAAAGCTAAATTTTTCTTGGTTCTAATTATCTAGCATTCTAAAACGTATGTTGGTTGTTTCAGGCTTGGCGTAGGATACCCCAATTGGGAGAAATACACAGACTGCGACCAAAATAAACCCAAGCATCAGAAAAGGCGACCAAAAAGGCTCCATAAAGTGTATCACAGCGAAGAGGCTCTGTTACTTAAACAGATGCCCAAATTACTCAATAGAACGAGAAGTAACACGTTGGGTGTGCCCTTAACTTAAATGTTTGGAGTTTAAAAGGGGAAAATTTTATCAAATTCGAATTTAGCAAAATATGAACCAGGATTAATTTACCAATTTTCAAGAGATGTTAGTGGTTTGATAAAATAAGAATGGGTAAAATGGCAAAATGTAATTTGGATGTTTTCTAGATGTTTAAATTTGTTTTATATTGTTTCAAATTAATTTAAAAATATTTACCTTTCAGTTTGGTAAAATTTTCCCTGAGCTTCCTAGTCATTCTCAGTATTTACCAAAATAGCCCGCGAAATTAGATGTGTGTATGTAAATATTATTTAAAGTATTATCGAAATTAATAAATTAATAAAAGCAGTACGTGTGTGACAAAATGTTTATACTCGTATATACATAAATATATGTATTAAAAAAATACAAAGAAAATAAATTAATAAAATAATAATATTTTAAGTGTGAAATAAATAGTAGAAAGAATAATTATTTATTATAGTTAATTGGTTCTCAAAACATATCCTTGATTGGATATATGTTACAATTAAATTATTTAAATTTTCTGAAGCGACTTTATTAAGTAAATATTTTATAAACAAATTTAAAATAAAGTCGACTTCACTTCTTAAAAAACACTGTGATTAATTGTTTCTGTCATATATGTGATAAAATATTTTTTACTTTTTGTAATTTGTAGTTAATTAGATACTTATTTTCCATATATTTTCTATAGCGTCTTTCAAAAAGTGAGATTCTTTACTAATTGCAATATAACAATAAAATAGTTTCTTCCTGTGGTAAATAAAACAGGTTCAATTTTAGAAGTTATTTTTGAAACACGCTGTAAATATTTGTGTAAGAATTATAAGTAGGTGTGACACGTACTGTTTTTTATTGTATATATTTTGGGGTCTATCAAAAATTCAAAATATTTTCAATTCCATTGTTTATGTTAGACCAGGAGGTTTTATACCAAAGACATTTGCATTTTTGTTTAAATTCTTCGATTATTTTTATTAGATTGAATTGTTTCTCGCAAAACAATGTTTTTGTATATACGTTTTAGTATTATGTTTTATCAATGGCGACTACAGAGGCCAAAAGGAAAAAGGGAGGGATGTACTATTTCGGCCAACGTTTAGGAGAAGTCGGAAATTATTTATTCTAAAATTGTGATTTTTTAAAAATTATTTTGTGTTAGGAAAAGTTGATGCTTGTTGCCTCTGTATTCGTTTACAATATTTGTGCATGAGGATCTCTATTTTTTGTAAGTATATGTAAATGTAAACTTTAAATAATAGTTAAAGAAATTGTTCCTGGTAGTTTTAAATTATTCTAAATGTCTTAATATAGCAACAAGTTAAAATCTATCTGCCTAGAGGAACTGGATCACTGACTCATTAACTCTTTCTTTCTTAAATTTATATGGATTCAGCAAGTTAAGTTATTTATCCAGGTGGTTATCTTTAAATCTAATAAAATGTATTATGATATGAAACATTTTCTAAAAAATATGTATGTTTAAATGAACCACCTACTCCATTTCACAATATGAATTATTTCCTTATTTATTTAAAAAAGCTAAAAAGGTGAAAATTATATTTAATGGCTATTTATTATACTGATAGTCCCAAATATTTTGTAAATATTTTCTTTGTGTAAAAGATTCTATGTTTTTTCAATATTTGTTGTCCAAACTAAATATTTATTAATTATTTGCTTTAATATATTTATATCAAGTATTTAATGAATATTGCTTATATCTTTGAAAAGTAATATTTGCTAAATAATATACAGTAAATATTATATAGCTTTTATCCTTCTTTGGTACATTTTTTTTGGAAAATGAATCTTATAATAAATAAAATCTTGTATTAAATTTAAACGAATCTTTCTGTACTTCGACAAGTAGAAATTGTTACATAAATGTACTTTTTTATATTAGCATAAACGTAGACGTAACCTTAGCGTATTTATTATTTTAAAGCATACTAATGTAAAGTTAAACATTTTGTAATGTACTATTTTTTACTTATTATTTATTTGTCGATTTGTTTCTACTGTTAAAATGTCAAGATGTAGTTCAACAATATAGAATAAGATATGTTTAAACCAGTGTTTTATTTAAATATTCAGTGTATTTATGTTTAAATATTAATGGTAATTATATAAACGTTAGTGAAAATGTAAGATCAAAACCCATAAAAAAATGACGAAGTATTGATGAGAAATGATTTTCTAAATCATTTTAAAGGGAATATTTTGTAAAATCTGTAATTGAAACTCGAAATTTAAATAAAAATCTTAATCCTAAACTCGAGATTTTGTAAAATTTCGGCGTAAAACCCCAAAATTTTTTTTTTAATTTTCATGTTTTCTAAATTATGAGATTTACTATAATTTTGCTGCATTCAATACCGAAGTATTGTTTAAATCTCCAACAATGTTTTTATCTTATCTTTATTGTTTATTGTTATAATATACTCCGCAAATAATTTAATGTTTTGCAACAGGAATTCCAGGTTATCGATAAACATTGACCTGCAATTGCTAAGAAAACTTATGAGTTTTCGTAAATATTGAAAAGTCTAATACATCTATATTTGGAACGAGCTTCGGTAGATATGTATATTTTTAAATTTTACAAGTTTTTAATATTCTATTTATAAATAAATTAAAATATTTAAAAAAAATTTTATAACTCATAATATTAATAATGTTAACCAATTTTAGCAATATCCTGATGATGGCTTTGTAAGCCGAAAGCACTCCAATATATTTATAAAAATTAATATAAACACGTTAAAAAGTAAAAAAAAAATTTCTTTGTTATTATGTTAATTGGACAGTTTACGTAACCAATGGTTGAATAGCAGGCTTAGAGCTATTTAATTATATTAATTAAAAATCAAGAAATTGTCATTCATCACATATATTACCCACAAATACATGGATTTTAGGTATAGAAATAATTTTAAAAAATTTTGTCCCTGCACACATCCCTTTAAAAAATATTTATTGCATATGATATATGTATTTTCTTTATTAATTACTCGTAAGTATCCGGAATGTGTGCGTAGGTCGTGGCATATAAAACTTCATTTATCTGCTAAAATTGTATAAAAAACAAAGTTTTAAATATACCCATTCTTAGTGCTTTTATTTAACAGTGTATACTAAGACATTCAAAATTTTTATTGAAAATAACGATATAATTTCTTTTTTTTATAGCTCCCAAATGCAATTTCAGTTGAATAGAAAAATACATTATTTTCAAATGAAGCAGTCTTTCTTGAAGTTCCGTTAAAATTATAAATATTTCGAAGCTATATATCTAAATTTTTATATCTCAAGAAAAACGGAAATATTGTAAAATTATATTGTGCGTATTTTTAATAATTGCTTTTTATATAAACATTCCCTTAATTAAATATAATCATTGTTTGGTAATATATAGATAGTTAATCAATTAGTGACAGTTAATTATTATAATTAATGTTGTCGTTCCAAATGATCATTATCTTTATGTTAGCACAAACAATGCCATTAGTCAGGGTACTTTTCACGTGAAATTTACAAAAAAATAAATATTGGTTGTAAATATAGCTTAATTATCTCAAAGTTTTAGATACATTTCTTCGAAATGCTAAATACTCTAATAGTTCTAAGACTACAAATTTGAGTAGTCGGTGCCCTTTAAATAAGTGATCAAATTATATCTCTATATGCTCGTTTTCTAACAATGTATATGAAAGCACTATTTAAAAAAAATCAGAAAGCTAGAAAGGGCATTTCAAAATATACAATTTTTTTGAGCCAATTAATGAATATCAGTTATTAAAACTAAAAAGAGAAGACGAGAAGAAATATCAACAAAAATAATTTGTTGTCTTCTTCATTCCCTGAAATTTTTGAACATGCCTCTTAATGCCCTAAAAAAATGTAAACTACCATTTCTTCTGTACAATATTAATTACAATACTAATTTTTCTTTTACAATAAATTGCATTTGTTGGAGCTAACCTCCAATATCGATAAACTTTGACAATATAAATACTCGAAACAGCCTTAAAAAACAATATAATAACTTTAACTATCAAAGTAACGGAACATTTTACTAGTTATAGAAACACTTGAAATCAACAACCTGTATACTACACACCCTACAACATTTAAAACGTGATAGACTAGAATTATAGTTTATAGATTATTACGAGATAAGTATAGCAGATTTGACAAAGACATACAGTTGAAAACGTGGGCGAGTACGGTCATTATATTTTTCTCAAAAAGACAGAAAATCCATAAAATTCACAAATAATTGACGAGGAATAGAAATTGTAACCTTATAAAGATTCAGAGATAATTTTTTCTCTTTTAGGCAGAAATACGAATGATAATATATGACCAGATAGCCGAGAGTGAGCACAATAATTTATCCTCTCCGTTAACCCCACTGTAAGGTACGATCACGAGTACTGGTACGTTACAATCGAATTAACTGGAACGATGTTCCCACCTCCAAAATGCCTACTTTAAGATATTAGAGGGAAAATTCTAATGCATTTTCGCCTTTTCATAATGCGTTTCCTTATGCTCGCATTGATTTGTTTATGGTATCAAATATTCCCTTTGAACCTGTAGAAAGGCAAATTTGCTCACTCTACTTTGAAATATGTTGGAATATTTTTTTAAATCCAACTCCTTTTGAGAAAAATTAACACCGAATTCATCCTACATGAAAACTTCAATGTGTATACTTCAACAAACAAAAAATTCGATTTGATAATTTGTGAGAATTTTTAAGAAATGAAAAAAAATCGCTTGAGGATATCAATAAACTTTTTGTAAAGAGATAAAAAAATAATTTGCAATAGTTTTTAACCGATTTTGAGATTGTTAAAGATGGTTTGTCCACTTAATGACGTATATATACAAATTCGTTGTAGATATTGTAATTATCGATTATTATCTCACAAATCTTCAAATAAATAGGTACATTGTTTTTTTTATAACTCTTCATTAACCACAAGAAAAATTTTAAAGCAAAAATTAGCCTACCCATTCACACAAAGGAATATTATCCTAAATATAGTATTTACAAAAAAATATATTCATCACATTTTGATATGTGTTATACCGTTTGATATGTAGTCAAGAATGAAGTTTCTTACTATTTTATTAAATATGGCCAAAACACCATATTCTTTAAAACATTGTTCTATTAAAGGTTAAGAAGATTTTAATAAGTGTTCTAATTAATACTTTAATAATACAGTGAAATAAAAAAATCTATTATAATGTGTGTGTCATTTTTTTTTATATTACACACTTATTATAAAAATCTTATACCCGAATAAAATTATCCTTAAAATATATTATTATCCTAAACTTAACAATGTATATGGCATCAGCTTGATATGTACTAGTTCCATTGGGAATTTGATTTTTTTAATTAAGTTTTAGCAGGTGTACACTAAATGATATAGTTTCCTACTATTGCTCATTTTTCGACAAGTATAACTATAAAATAATTATTTTTTAAGTATTTCTAACAAAAGTTAAAGCAACTTTTAAGTATTTTCATCCGACATAAGTTAAAAACGTTGTTAGTATTTTAAAAATATACAATTAAAATGAAATGTCACCTAACTTTCTAAAAATCTTATAATTAACTTTCAAAATATCTAATTATTTATTTTTTTATCAAAAAAAAAGGAAAATGAATAGTATTTTTTTGTCGAATGCAAAACTACTTTGCGTTTGGCTCCAATGTGGACTACCCAAATAAAATATCCAAATAAGGCACTGATCAATATGATCCAACTCAAAAACCGGGTCCACGAATGTTACTTCATTAATCAAATAAATTAATCCTAATATAATTCGTATTTTGAATTGATATGTAATATATGGATATGTTTAATTTTCTTATCAAATGCCTCAAGTATCAAAAAATTTAAAGAAAGCGCCAAAAATGGCAGTACTAATATGACAGATATCTATGTCATAATCACATACTTAAATAATTTAATTATTCAAACCCTGTTAAGATACCATTCCAATATTTTTTAGAAATAGTCTAAACTATGGCGTCATCATTTTCTCAAAGTATCTTGAGATTATAGTTAATATTAACAGTTTGATTGAAAATATTAATTTATGGTTTGATGAAAGAGAATTGAACTTCAAAATAAAAACTGGTGGATTATATGTCGCATTCTCATCATCGTTCAACATCATTTAACTGTGTAGTATTGTCACATATGAAAAGGACAATAGACTTATTTTTCCAAGTTAACCCGTTCAGTGGTCCCCGTCTAGGGATTCAAACAATCCCCGACTGTGGGGTAGTAAGATCAGTGGTTTTCTTGTTGATAAAACACGCTACGGGAGGATTTAGTGTCTAAGTGACATAAGCGGCATGAGTCCCCTCAAGAGCATCCCTTAGTAAGAACTCTTTTTGTATTATTCTTATATATTTGTTTATGTTTTTTGAGGACTTTTTTATCTTCACAAAATTCTTCAATTTAATTCCCTTTCTTTCAAGTGCCTACTAATCTCGTTATTCCATTTTATTCTTGGTCTACTCTTTGCGGACTTTTTAGTTTTTAGTTTTAGCTTGGAAGCAATGATATGACTCTCTGGAAGTCCACGTAGATCTAGAACAGTTTTAGTTAGATATAGATCCAATTCAATTAATAATATAAGGAATTTGAAGTTTCTCACATATAGTTCATTTATGTTTAAACTCTTATTCCTGCACTGGAAATATCTTTTCTGACTTGATCTTCCCAACTACTTTTGGTCTTCCCTTGTGTCTATTTTCTTATGGTCTTTATTCTGTAATTAGTCCTCCTTTCTTTGTACATATCCGTGCCATCGATTTTATGGATCTATATTTTTCTTATACTATTTTTTCTATTTAGCGATTCATAAATCTTTGGCACTTTCTTCACATATTTTCTTGGCTCTATAGATTTTTCTATTATTCTCTGAAACCTCCTTAATCGTTCTTTCATTTATATTTATATTTATATTATTGGCAATTTTCATATATTTCCATTTCCCCTGGTTTATTTCTAGATCTCTTTTTCCGCGTTTGTTTTGGCTTTCTTTGTAGCTTCTTTAAGGTATTTTGTATCCCTAGCAACAATAGACAGATTCGGTATATGCTACGACTTGCACCATTCTATTAGAGGTTGTCTATTTCCTTCATTATTCGATCTAGTGTTTCGATTTGTCCATCGTCATCTTTGTCAGTGGTTCATTTATTGATTTTTCTAGTCCACTATATTCTTTAGTATCTTTGTTAGTTTTATGCTATCGAATGCTTTCTGAAAGTCAATAAACAATAGATTCATGTACGACCTACGTTCTTTATTAATAAATAAGCACCCGTTAAATCCGATCAGATAATGTTCTAAATACCCAGTTGGAACTTACGTTGTCTGAGTATATGTGCGCTTTTTAGAGGAGTGGCCTATAAGAGATGCAACTTTCGAAGTTTTTGCAAAAAAGTTTTGTTATTGATTTGGTTTAGGGAGCTCGAAAAGTCTGTTATTTTAATACAAAGTATTTTGTGTTGCAAACATTTTGGAGTATTGATTAATAAAAAATTTAATTTTAAGACAAAAAATCTTTTATAGTTAGAGCTGCAAATTATCCATACAAATTCTAGCATCTATTATTTTTCTTGTAAGCTACAAAAATTTTAATTGACTGTGCGTTGTTTTTTATCTAGGTATGTGTCGTTTTTAAACAAATATTGTTTTCGATACTTGAGGTATTTTGTTTTCACTCACTTTTTAATGTATGTAGCTTCAAAACTATTAAGGATGTTTCCTTCTCGTATATTTAGCACTTCCACAAATGCATGGATGTTATCACAGTGAATATTTTTTTTAACTCTCTAGTTTTGAAGAAAATAAAAGTACAAGACGTATTAGAAGTACCTTACTTAAGATTTTCAGAAGTTAAATAGTTGTGTACTTAATAGTTAATTTTTATTGTAGGTCTACAATGACCCCCACATTTTATCACATAATACCTTTGTTCAAGTCATGTTTTGTCGAATACACATTAAAAAATCAATTCTGAAAAAAATTAAAGGTCCTAATAATACCTCTTGACACGCACAATGTTGGTTTAACAATATTATTTGAGCAAAACTGATTAAAAATTACTTAAACGCCGATCTTGGTGATCAAAAAAGGTAAAATATTATTTTAGATTTACATAAATACATTTTTAAGTATTTAGATATAGGTACTTATAGTATCATCTTTAACTAGAGAACAAATATATATGATTACGTTAAACCCAAAATAAAAAATCCATTACTATTATCGATTCAAACTTATAAACTCTCTTAGATTACATGCCAAACAATTAATATATCATGGTGTAAGTTTACATCGCATCAGAAATCCTCCAAGGACATCAACAAGATGCATCCTAACCGTCATAAGGAAGTTTGTTGGGAAACTTTGAGAGATTGCAGTTACAAAAGAGGTTAAATCTATTACAAACTTCCTAGAGTGACAAAGTTAATAAATCACAGTAACCAGCAGCGTAACCAAATAGGAAAATAATCTAGAAATGTATATACATCTGGCCAAGCTACTAAAGCTTTTTCTTTATTTTATTTGTGTATTCTCTCGCTATTAGTTTATTAGTTTTTAGATATTTATTTAATTTCATCTCAGATCGAACACATCTAATTTCCTTCCATTTGGAGTAGTTTCCTGATATATTACATTTATTGTTTTAAACAAAATATTATTTAGTTTGTTGATTTTTTTTCGTCCATCTAACAGAATCCTTTAAATTATTTTGAACTTTTGTAAAACACATTAATGAAAAGTGCATTTTATATTTTTTTGGTAATAAATTTAGTTAACCTGTGAAATAATTTTGGGACACCACTGTAAGATACCCGAGAAGAGAGTAAAATTTTCTTCTTTTGAACAGCTAAAATGCAGTTCTTCAGAGCATTGTCATATTTTTTACTTTTCTGCTATAAATTATGATTTTTGAGCAACTGAGAATATCATAAAAGTTTTATACATTCCTGGTTAATAAAAGATTTTAGAAGTTTTTATTCTTGAAGTTTCGAGTGTAACTTTATTGAACCTAAAATATGATCATTTGTCTTTAGTTTTTGGTCTGTTTGAATTTCTGTTTGGTTTCAAGTAATATGTAATAATATAAGTACCTATCCAAAAATTAATTTTCAACCAAGACCCAGCTGCTGTTTAGATGATTAAAATGACCAATAAAGCTAAATAAATTGTTGAATCTTCAATGGTAATTAACATTTTTAATATACTTTAGTAAATTTAGTAAAATATATTTTCTATTATCTGATATATTAGTGTAAATATCTAAATATTGGCTCTAATTAGAACTTTATTGGTCAATTTATTCTAAAACAATCACAATTGAACTAAATTATCATTATTCCTCCGGCCAGCCAAGATCTTCTCCTACTAATTCGTAAAATTTCTGATTATGTTCTCCAAAATATTTTCTCAGCTTCGACACTACCTCAGGATCAACTCGAGGGTGTTTCCTTCCCTTCGTTTCCCTCAAACATCTAAGACAAATATTTTACTCAATTATAAATTGTAATAGATTTATCATCTTACCTATCAGCTGTCTCGTTTCTAAGACAGTAAAACCCCTTGGTTTCATTAAAATAAAAATTATGTGTACCTATCCTAGGTTCCAGGCCTAAAAACCTCTCAATTTTTTGAATCTGACTCACTGGGTCTTCAATCAGAAGATCTCCGTTCACTATTAGAAGCTGGTCTCTAGAAAATACCTCCAACCACCTACAAATTATATAATAGTTTAATGTACAAGTTGGTAAATATTAATTTTTAAGATTTACAAAAATAATAGCATTAAACAAATGAGGAAAACGGCCTTTTTTTGGTGTTTTTTTTAATCACCAGATTCTTTTATGCAGAGTGGCCCAAAAAGTTTTATACAAATGGAAAAAAAAGTGTACCTTACATATCACAAAAAAATATTTTTGAGTGGAGAAAGATACCTACAATATTTAAATAATCAGTGGTCTGGAATTCTTTATGACCAACCACTAAATGAAAAACAAAAACATGGAACCAACAGGTGAAATAACATGTCACTGTAAATATTTTAACAGTAGAGTGATCAGGAGTTGTATGGCATCCAAGGTCTCCAGACATTATCCCTCTAGATTTCTTAAAAAAAAACGTATTCCTTAAGAGGTCATTTCAATATGTTGATCACCTTGAGGAAACATATGAAGCTAAAGCTCCAGGTATAATTAGAAAAGTTTAGAAAGGAACGGTGGATACATGGAAGTTCCGTATGTAATTAAGTAATTTTACATGTTCCTAATAAAAATCTATTGGTTACCTATGTTATTTCTTGGATTTTTTTTATTCTTTTAACTATTTGTATATAGGGTTGGAATAAAGTATGGAGCCAAGTAAATATCTTTAAAACGAAACGGACGATATTTATGAAATTTTATAGGTAAATGCAATGAGGCAAAATGCATCTGATGTACATTTTTTTGTTAATAATATACTTCTGGTTTAACCGCAAATACCCTCAACTTTTTTAATTTCAATGGGACAACCTATATATTTTTGCAGGTTTTGAAAGAGCTTGTTATTTATCGAATTTGTACATACTGGGTTTGTACATCAGCTGCATTTTGCCCCATTGCACTTACCTATAAAATTTCATAAATATCGTCCGTTTCGTTTTAAAGATATTTACTTGGTTTCATACTTTATCTTAACCATATATTTGTGTATGTATTATGGATGTAATTATTGCTAAATTGATAAGGAGGTTATCATTTTTTTAATGCGGTACAATTAATCAATGCACCAGTTTTTAATTAACAACAATTTTTGACCTGTTTATTGAAATATTTTTTGTGAAATGTAAGAGACTTTTTCTCCATTGGTATAAAATCTTTTGGTACGCACTGTATATGGTATTACCTGTGAATATAATGATGGTATATTGAGATCGCTAGAGGTCTGTAGGCCTCGTTAATGGATCCATTGGAGAACAGCGCCAGTTCCTCAAAAGATTTTGGAGAGGGCGTCGGAAGGGAAGGTGAAGCAGTTGCTGCATTGGCTCTAAGTTGAGTGTAGTCTGAGATAGCTCTAGTGACTGGTTCGCGAACTATTAGAAGCAGTTTGATGCTGGCGTTCATGGCTCGGATGCGTTCAGGGACCTATAAATTTAACAAAAACAAAAAAAAAACAGTTCAGTAAAAATGTATCCAATTCTCCTGTCATTAAGTCACCCCATCCCTCCTTTCCTACGCGACGCTGTACTTAACTGTACTTAAACCTTCCATCATGTCTCAGCTATGGTTGCGTTAAAACAGATGGGCGTTTGGTACTTACTAAAGATCCCTTAAACCAATAAACGATCTTAGATATGTAGTATTTCTATTTACGATGTTCATCCAATACTTGTAAATGTTAAAAACTTTATAAGAAATGGGCATTTAAATATGTTATATACCAAGTATAATCACTAGATATCTGAGGTAGTGACGTTCAGCTGGCCAAATCAAGTCTGCTTTTTTCTTGAATTTTTATGAGGTTTTGCAATTTAGAATAGAAATACTATAACGGTATCAGTGAGAAAAAAAGTAGTGGAGGGGGTAGCCCAAGTGCTTCTACTCCTACTTCGATACGAATTGATGTAAGGATATCCTACATAATTTAGATCAAACTGTATCGAAGACAGTGCGGGTTGTTAAAAAATATGTAAGGGCTCAAACTTACTTCTGGTGTAACAAAGTAACTAGGACTTTTTTCTATAGTTATTTGCCCCGGATAGGAGTGAGGCATCTGCATGCGGTACCACTCTAAGCCTTTGAAGTAGTTCTCATCACGATCGAAGAAATGTATTTCTCCAGCTGCTTTCTGAATCATTGGATGCAAGTATAACATTTCTAGTAATGCTCTGGTACCACATTTTCGAACTCCCATTATTATGGCCTGAAAAGGAAATAAAATCAAATAAAATCTTCGTTGCTGGTTAGTAATGTTTGCTGACCTGTGGTAGTCTCCTGGCTGCCGAGGGATAGAGTCTCCTGGAAAGAAGAAGAACCGGAGGCCTTGCGCG
This sequence comes from Hermaeophaga mercurialis, assembly GCA_951812935.1. Lineage (NCBI taxonomy): Eukaryota > Metazoa > Arthropoda > Insecta > Coleoptera > Chrysomelidae > Hermaeophaga > Hermaeophaga mercurialis. The sequence continues at coordinate 18,568,581 of OX638361.1, read as the reverse complement.
TTCTATATTTTTCGTTTGGAGGCTGTTAAGGGCACTGTCGTAGATCAAATGGAAGGTGAAGAAGAGTGAGATCAGCATTATTGTTAGTATTGCTAGCGCCATCTTTGGTCTGGATACACCGACCACCAAAACACAGTCGGAGGAGTCGCCCTCCATAGATTTTATAGCTGCTTTTGGGAGCCATCTGGAACAGATACACAACACAATTTAATGGGCGTTGACATTTTCGAAATTGTATAAAATAAATTCTACTTTAATAAATTATTGCAAATAAGTGAGGAGTATGGATAAAAATTTGGAAAATTAACCTTTTAATTTAACAACAAATTTTTGTTATTTCCTTATTCATCATATTTCTAAGAAACTGTTCGCTACACTATTTTACAATTCACAAATTTGACTTCCTTCACAACAACAATCGATTTTTTTAAATCTGACAATAACTGATGGAAATTATCTGATAAAACTATTATTGGAGGACAGGTTTTAGCACTCTTCCCTGAGGCACTTCAACGTTGATTTTCTTAAGTATAAAATAGAAATTTTAGAAATTTTTTCATCTATAAGATTTTTGGTTTAAAATTGAACTTTATTAAATTTTCACTCTTTAAAGTAGAGATTAATTAAAATTATAATATCACTGTCAAAATTTGAGATTTTAAAATCGAGATTCAGTAACTTTAACCTTAAAGTCAAGGTTTAATATCGAGATTCATTAAAATGTAATAAAATCATGTTAAAGTCGATATCGAAGAGGAAATTATTTTAATACTTTTGCGAGATTTGTCGAAATCTTGAATTCAAAAGTCGAGATCTTGAAGTAAAACATTATAAACAAAAACAAGAGTTTTTAAAATTTGTAATATAAGATCGAGAACGATTTAAAATGTCAACTTCAATATCGAGTTTCATTAAAATCACGACTTTAAAAATGAGATCTTGAAAAAAATACGAGCTTTTAAAAATTCTGCTTTAAAAATGCAAATTTATTGAAAGATCAACTTCAAAATCGAAATTTTGAAGCAAAACACGAGAATTTAGTGTCGAGATTTAGAAGTAAAATTGTATATTTTTAAATTTCCGCTTTAAAATTGAAATTCAATAACATCTCCACTTAAAATTCTTCAATGATAATCATTAATGCTGGATTGGGATATCCATATTATTAATATTTTCCGTGTCGCTTTATAAAACATTGAATAACGCTTTTATTATTTTCAGCAAAAATTAATTACATCCATTAATAAATAAAATCTACGTCAGGAAAGTCATATCTTTCATTTTTTTATTTCTACTGTAGCCATTACTTTCAGGAAAACATCAAATATTTAATATAAGTAATTAACCAATAAGAAAAGTGTATATCTTTCACCTCGGCGACATAGAGAAAATAAAGAAAAACTAAATTGTTAAAAGAAATATGAGCGTCTTAAGAGAAAAAGTTTATTAATTATATAAAATTTTATTAAAGATTCTCTTATTTATCAGTCTTGACGGTTCAACTATTGTTCAGCTTATAGAACAACAAAATTAGTTTTTGTTCTATGTTACATACGTCACATTTGAGGAAAGAAAGAAACCTCTTGACAGACGGGGTGGTAGATTTCGATTTTATTTGTTATTCCGTATATGTGAGTTTTAAATATCTCTTTCGGGAGGGTCGAAAGGAAATTTTATTAATAAATAAATATGAAATTAGTTAATGTTATGGGCGCTAAATAAAATTAGAAATTTTAATTTTCTTCTGTTTTGTAGAGTCTATTACACTTAATTCGCAATTAGCAAAGAAGTTTCAAAAAGAAAAAGAAACATCAATAAAAAAATTTATCCTAGAGAAAAGAAATAATAAAAATCCTTAAAATATTTCTCACATATATATACATGCATTAATGCGCAAGTGTAAGTTTTTTCAATTACAAACTATAATAAACTTGAATACAATCTGTGAATTGTTGAGTCGTGTTTAACCAGTTCCATAAAATTCATCCCAATTTAATAATTCTCGATGAGCTGATAAAGATTATCCATTTTCTCAAGTGTGGTAATGGGGATTAGAAACAATCAAAACTTCAATAACTTTACCACAAAATTGTTACACATGTTAAATACATTAACGACGACTAGTTTCGACTTATGAAGCATACTTCAGCTCTAAAATTACAATGAAGGAAATTTACAACTTAACAAATATAGGATACTAGTAACAATAATAATCAAATGTGAATTTACACATAAAATTAAATGTTGGTATGTGGTAAAAAGTTACTATAAATTTAAATTTATATATTTATATATTTATATATTATTCTTTATTGAAATACTCTAGTGTTTTTGGGTATTCAGTTGGTCTCTAGTAAGGGTTAAGTTGTTTTTTTTTGTGTACTTTACTATGTCTCTCCCCTTATCATTGTGAAGACACTTTTCGAGTATTTAATTATATATATTTAATATATTTATAATTATTAAGTAATCTATTCAATGCCAGTTCTTAATTTTTATGTTTTTATTTTCATCATTTAATTAATTCAATTGATTATAAGTTCTCTATAAGCCGAAATTAAAGGTCATTAATGTATTTAACCTTGTGAAATTAAAAACAATCTTGTGAAGTTTTGATTGTTTTTAATTCTTGGGGAACTTAGAATTCACTGGTAAGTATTATTGTTGCACGAATTTCTGGGTATAATTATTATCAAATATCAGCAACATTTCTTTCCAAACAAGTATTTTTTGTTGATTTTAATAAATAAAACATTACACAAAAAATGAATATTTTTTTAATGTTGATAGATTTAGAGTTGTAATTTTAGATATAATCAATTTTATATACTATTCATTATAAAACAAATTCTAATTTACTACAAACATTAATTCGAGAAATTATTGTATTACAAGTTTAATGTTAAATGTATACTGATCACTTTAACTTATTTTTTATTATTGCACATACATTATTACTCATAAAAAAGTTTCCATGTATCATCCTAATGCACGAAAAATTATTGATATTTGTGTAATTTTAATTAAATTGCTTATTTATTGATAATTTCTAGTATATTATTATAGTCAAATATTTGAAACTTTCTGCGATATATTTTAAGTGTTTCTAATCTATAATATATGACATATATACATAAAATTTCATTGTTAATCCATATAAAAAAATTATTACAACAAAATGGAATAAATTTTGAAAAATTTAACTTCTAGGATCCTACGATCAAGATTTATTCAAATAAAAGGATCGTTTTAAAACCGTTTGTCGATGTGCGGAGTTTTCAAGATATCCCGAAAGACGTAACAAGTAATAAGGAATAAAGGAAGAATAGACGATAAAATACAATGCATGCATTGTAATATGAAAATGACATTGTTCCAAACAGGTTCTTGGCAATTTTCCATTTTTACGATGTCGGGAAATTTCAAAGATATGCATTTCAGCAGAACCGGATCCGAAATCGCGGCGAAAACTTCGTATGACAAAATTCAATGTCGTGTCTATAAACACCAGTTCGGAAAATGTGGTTTTATGTGGGACACAATTAACTAGCAATGGAATATCTGATGGCAAAATTCAACAGTGATGAGATCCGTTATATTATATCTATTGTTGAAACAATTAATTTCATTTTTGCCGCTTCTTTGGAGAGGATAACTCACTTTTTTAAGAAGATTTTGATGAAACGTAATCTAGTTTCACAAAATATATTTAAAAATAAATTTAAAATGTCGTACAAGCCGAAAAAACAAAAAAAAATCTAAAATTATTTGATTAAAAGAAGAAACTAAAAAGTGGTTTAAGATAAGAGATTCTTTAGATATCTGTATTAAAACTATTTACTCTGAATTAACTTACAGCTTACATCCATTTGAGTTGGATACTGGATGATGAAATAACGGAGACCATTAGTAGAATTAAACATAAAAAATTTCTAAAACAATTCAAGAAATTAAAGAATGGTAACAACAGTGGAAGTACTTCATATAAGTGACAAGAAAGAAGAACTTGATTTTTTGGAGGAATATGAAATTAAGAAACACCTAAAATAATATCAATATATAGTATTGAATGAACAACTAAACCTGGAAAGTTCAATTATCTTAGATAGAAAGTCGATTGTGTAACCAAATTACCCTCAGTCGTTCTAGAATCCGAGCTGCAGTCCTTAGAGTACATGATTATAACTTTCAATTTTCTTTATTAATACAGTACGATTATCGATTTTATTTATATTTGCCAACGTTTCTATCTCAAGAATTTACGTGCTCCCGCTCGGCATTAAATAATCTTTTAGTTCTTCATCATAAACCTGTATAGAAGCGGCTAAGTACAATAAGTTAATAAGACCAGTATATAACAATTTCAATACTTTAACTGCGTTTGTTTACTTGGTCGGGAGAGAACTTTATCTTGGAGTAAGTGATGGACAACTGCTTCTTTTCGAGTTCTAATTTGCATAAAGGATGGTAAGATTGGACAATGTTGATTGGTTACTTTATATGGCGTGGATATTTTTGTTTTTTCTGAACACCCATTAAACTCTAGAATGTTGGTCATGCTTGGAGAATGTACCGAGTAAATAAAAGTGTATTGAATAGTATCTACTCTTGTTTAAAATGAATTAATTCTAAACACACTGTTACATTTTACCTAAAACCGTCAAAAGTACAAACGATACTTCTAGTTAACTGCAGTAAACCTCAAAGTGCTTAACTTTGAATTAAGATATCCTTTCTGCATCTCCAATTGTTGCCTGGTGATATTTAATATTCAACCCAAGTACACCCATACATAGATATTTGTAAAGGTCCTCTATCCTCTATACGCCCCTGAGTATTAGCGTAATTGTTATTCGTCTGGCAGTTCAAAGAGACGGTTACACGTAAACATGAAACCCGGCATATCATCACAGCAGATATTGGCAGGAAACTTAATTGATAGTGAAATTAGGGTTGTTGAACTTCACTCTTATATCGATGCATGTCGTGACAACTCTGGAACAGCATTTTCCATAATTTTCAACGATATGTCATGTCGCCGAAGTTCATGGTTCATGTTTATATTTTTTGACGGCGAACTCTCAAAGTATGCATGAGATATAAAACCAGAAAATGCAAGAATGTGTAAATCAAGTTATGTAGTCGGATACATTAGAATAACGTAATGGGAACAAAGTGAATTTGCATAAAAAACACATTTTTATTTTAAAATTTATTCATTCAAGGATGAGTTGATTAATTCTCGGCCTAACAAAGAACACCATAATCTAGAAGAATAAAATTGTTTTTATTTTTCAACATAATATCCTTCTAGTTGAATCCACTTGATCCATCGATGTTCCAAACTATTGATCCCATACCTGTAGGTAGATTCCGGTAACTGTTTGTCGCTTCAATCACTTCCAAGTTTGAAGCATATTTTTTCCCCGCATTAAATTTCTTCAAGTTGGGGAATAGGCTGAAGTCCGACGGGGCCAAATCAGGGGAGTAGAGTGCGTGAGGTACCCGTTCAAAGCCCAGCTAATTAATTTTAGTCATCGCGATAACCAACTTGTGGTATGTTGCATTGCATTGAAACAAGATTTTCGTTTTGGACAACCCGGGTCTATTTTCTTTATGGTAGAGCTGTTTTAGTAGATTAGCGTAGTATTCGCTGTTTATTGTTTTTTTCTTTTTCAAGGTAGTCAACCAAAATAATTCCTTTTGCGTCCCAGAAAACAGTCGCCATCACCTTTCCGCTTTAAAGGACTGTTTTCGCCTGTTTCGCAGCCGGTTCACCCTTTGCTGTCCATTGTTTGGATTGCTGTTTGGTCTTTGGTGTTAAATGGTGTATCCAAGTTTCATCCACTGTTATGAATCGGCGCACAAAATCTGTTGGATTGCGCTGAAACAGCTCCAAATATAGCTCAGTTGTGATTTTTCGGATGAGCTTTTGTTCAGGGGTAAGTAGTCGCGGCACCCATCAAGCCGATAATTTTGTCATACCCACAAATTTATGAAGGATATGATGTACCCACTCTTTTGAAATCCCCACAATCTCTGCTATCTCATCTAACTTTAATCTACTTTAATGCTCGTACGCCCACGTTTAAACTCCGCCATCCACTTTTTAACTACGCTGAACCATGGAGAAGCTTCCCCTAACGTAGAATCTATTTCATTTTTAACCTCTGTAGGTGTTAAATCTTTAATCTAAAAATATTTTATGATGGCTCCAATCTTAGTTTTTTTCATTTTTTCAAACACCTGCAACTTACAAATTTTGATAAGACACTACTTGACAGACTCGGATAAAATTTTAATGACAAACTGCGACAGGACGTTACTACATTCAAAAATAAAAATTAAAAAGAAAACCCATTGCCTACTATGGTAGGATGTGAATTAATCAACCCATCCTCGTAGTTATCAACGATGCCATTTTATTAGAAAAAAAAATCTACTATAGATGTTTGTTAATATTTCCCGGAAAAAAGAGCATTTAAAATTTAATAAAAATTGTGGATTTTAGTTGCAAAAGAAATACACAATTTCATTCATTGTATCATACTAAAAAATCCGCTGGTAAATTATTCACCATCTTTACGAAACCTCCATTAGAATTCGATTCATTGTATCCTTTTAATCCCCCTGAGTGACCGCTCTGGCGAATATCCATACAAATTCCTAGGGAGTGCGTAGCCGGTTGATAATTCATCTTGGGCGAGAGATAAGCTCCTGAGCTTTCGAGATAATGGTCCTTCGAAGCCGCACAATTTGCTTTATATACAACCGTCACTCCATTAAATCTCTGACTTCTCTTGTCTCGTGCCACCAGCCAAGAAGGAGATTCCATGGAAGTAGCAGCTTTGAGGTAGTTTTTCTTCCGTCAGAGCTTATTCCGATCGGTGAAAAAAGTGACAGGTGCCATTGTCGAAGTTTTTAAAATTAAAAAATTATTTACCTTGTTCAATTTTAGTACATCTACCTAGTTATTTATACCATTTTTAACTGAACAAATAAATATTCGGACCCTAAGATAATACCCCAAGAAATTTATTAAAAAACAGGTTATCAATAACACTCAAATGTGGTACAAAGGTTCAGATCCAATGAAATACAAAATCAAACCTCGTAAATTGTATTTTAAGACAGCTAGTTTCGACCCTTTAAGGTCATCTTCAGGTTAAATAAAACAACAGTGAAAACAACAATGTTAAAAATACAACATAAAAAGGAGACTCTCCTAATCTCTGACAAAATAAAACAGAATTATAAAACTAAGTAATTATATAATGCATTTGTAACAAAATCCATAAATAACAGTTATGAAACTTATTTAAATGTATGTAGGTTTGAAAATCATTGTAACAATAATTTCGGTTTTTCGTTTCGTTTCGTAACAACAAGCGGGAGAGTAATAATTCATTTTAAAGGTCTTTTCATCCTCAGTAGAACCAAGTGAACTCAAAGTTGCTATTATTATTCCAGGCAATGATAAATTTTATAAACACTGGTAAAGTTTTAGAATATTTATAAGTGAATTCCTCTATTGAACTACTATAATAATTATCAGTTTGGTTGAAATTATGTTAAATTTCTAAATTTATTCAAATATTATTCATTCTTAAAAAAATCTCGACTTTCAAATTAGTTTTTTGTAAATTTGTTCTGAATTTCACAAAAAGCTGGGAAATTCATTAAAACTCTACAGAATAATTTTTTACTAGACCCTAGAATTTTCACCGATTTATCGAAATTTTATTTAATGCTTCTGAATTGAATTAAATATTATAGAATCTTTATAAATCAACTAATAGAAGATTTTCCTAAAAACCTTAATTTAAAAAAAGCTGATAGATTTTAGAATTTGTTTTAAGTTACTAAGGGAACTATGGGAAGATCTAAACAAAATGGGAATATCTGGATGGAAAGAAAAATTATGGACAGGACCCTATGGAAAAAATAAACGAAAAAAATATTGTATGTGTACATTCCGGTATTCATTAACAGTTTCTTTCTTTTGTTATTTGGTTTGTACTAGGCAGTTGTATGTAAGCTTTAGGCATTCAATTAAGAGGAGCAAGATCCGGAAACGATTCGATAGCTACTCAATATAAAGGAAATTGTTGATTAACACATTATGAGCGGGGCAGGTATTTGTACCCGTTGCGAGGACTGCCACTTATAAGCGGGGCAGGTATTTGTACCCGTTGCGAGTATTGCCACTTATAAGCGGGGCAGGTACTAGAACTCGTTTAAAATAAGTAATTTTAAGTTAATTATTGTGGTTTGTATATTAGCCTTATGATAATAGGTATATAATGTCTCGTCAGAATGTTTATTTTTCATTTACACAGGTCTTATAATATTTTGTTTCCGACTTTTCATTTAGTTTAAATTCATAAAGCCACAAGAGTTCTTTGAGTTTGCATTCTCAGAACAACTCTTATTTTTTTAATACTTTTTAAAGCGGTATAAATTTATTTAACTTTTGTTATTCAAAGACAATGGATTCTAATAGTGATAGTGATGTATATGCAGATGACTTGTCGCAGATTTCAAGTGACGCGGAATTTCATGATTTAGATGGTGAAAGTGACGAGGAATTATTTCAACCTAGAAGAAATCGAGTTTTGCCAATACCATCATCTAGCGACTCCGAAGACAGTGATGACGAAGTGCTTGATTGGTCAACAACTGATAATGTACCAATTATTCAACAATTCCTAGGACAAGGTGGAGTTTTTGTAATGCCAGATAATTCAGAAAGTGTAATAGATGTGGTTAAGTTATTTATTGGAGATGACTTATTTGAATATATGGCAACGGAAACCAATCGGTATCGCGAACAAAACCCAGATGCATTTCGAGTCAGAGCAAAATCTGTGAAGTGGAAGGATGTGAATGTGGTAGATTTAAAAAAAATGCTAGGACTACTTCTCCTAATGGGACAAGTTCGTAAAGATACAAGAGACGAATATTGGTCTACAGATAAAACTATCCAAACTCCAATTTTCGCGGAAGTAATGAGCAGGGATAGATTTAGACAGATATGGTATGCGTGGCATTTCTCCAATAATGATGACAGAGATGACAGAGATCGCCTGAAAAAAATCCGACCGATTATATCTTACTTCTTACCTAAATTTCAGGAGGTTTATAAGCCAGAGAGAGAGTTATCACTGGATGAGAGCATCATGCCATGGAGGGGCCGTTTGTCATTTAAAGTTTATAATGCATCAAAAATTATAAAGTATGGTTTACTTATAAGAATGGTGTGTGAAGCTAAAACGGGATACATTTGTAATTTTCGCATGTACCGTGGTGAAGGAATTCGTTTGCAAGAAACAATTTTAAATCTGCTTGAACCCTATTCCAACTTATGGCATCACATATACATGGACAATTATTACAATAGTGTTGCCACTTGTGAATTACTTTTACAGAATAGTTTTCGGACTTGCGGCACTATTCGGGTAAACAGAGGGCTTCCCAGTTGTTTGAAAAATCCTGACCTAGCAAGGGGGGAATCTACATTTCGTCGCCGCCAAAATATTTTATTACAATGTTGGCAATCAAAAAGAACAGTCCGAATGATTTCAACTATACATTCAGCTGACATTGCGGAAAGCCATAATATTGACTGGGCAACAAAACAAAGAATTTGGAAGCCAATATGCGTGATTGATTATAATAAATACATGAAAGGTGTTGATCGCGCTGACCAATACTTATCGTATTACTCGATTGTGCGTCGTACCAAAAAATGGACGAAACGAGCTGTTATGTTTTTTATCAATTGTGCGTTATTTAATGCATTTAGAGTTTTTCAAGTATTAAATCCACATTCAAAAAAAAAGTATAAGGTGTTTTTACATGATGTGGCAAAGGAATGGATTAGCGAAGCTCTTCCTGGCAATACAGATGATCCTGTACCAGGTACATCGGCTACGTCCAGCAGAAGTGATCCTCCAGGGAGGTTATCAAAAGATCCCGAAAGGCATAAATTGGTTAAAATTACCACTGGTGGAACAAAATTGAAACCTCAAAGACAGTGTCGCGTATGTGCCGCACATAAAAAAAAAAGTTTAACGTGTTATATGTGTGAATTTTGTAAAGTTTCGCTGCATCGGGGAGATTGTTTCTTCAAATATCACACTCAAGAAAAATATTAGGAACTAGCCTTGACTACACCAAACTTTATAAACTAGTATATTGTCCTGTATATATATATCCTATAAAATAAAACGTTAACGACGATATATATATATATATATATATACATATATATATATACATACATAGAGACATTCCCACCTCCAAAATAGATACACAGTGATCTCATTCACCTCCGAAATTTCGTTGTGACTTCCGTTTACGGAGGTGACAAGGTTTCGCCATACTTTTCACATTTTATGTAAGTTTGGGTCTCTTAGATATTATCCCCAAAAATTTGTCTGGAGGCAATTTTGACCTCAAATATCAGCAAAACGGTCTTTTAGTTCGAGTATAGATCGCTGACGCTAGTGTCGCTCGAAACTCGGTAGCTACAATGCTATATTACCTCCTGTTTTCGAATGGTATATTGTTACCTCCGAAAAAGCGACAACATCGCTTGCACCTTGAAGTATAAACAATTTCAGATTAAATTCGTATTTGATGAATTTATTGAAACGTTAAACATATTTCTTATTTATAGCAACTTACGATATAACTTTGTTTAAAATATAAATATTTTTTATTTTATTTAAAAAATACGGATAACACTAAATATATATGTACAAGAAAGTCAAAATACTTTTTTGTAAATTTATCCTAAAGAAATATTTAATTTAAATTAAAATATCTAATTTAAGTTATTTTAAATCCCTGTGTATAATGTATATAAGTCAAAAGTTAACACATTGACACCCTTAATAATTTTTCTACATAGGACACCTAAGATGTATAAAGTTTTTTCATACAAACACCCGACATTGTTGCCACTGTGTAATAGAAAAGATTTATATTCTATTGGAGAAATATTTATTGTCCAATGAAATAACGACGATATTCCGCACAGTGAATATTAGTGCATCGTTTGTTATTTCCAATGAAGACAAAATTAATGAAAAATGCATGGCATTATCTCTTGCGAGACATTGACAGATTTCTTCACTCCAATAATAGGGTCCGTTTTGGAGTGAAGTCTCAAGGAATTAATGAAAATTGACAACAGAGTTAATGAGAGAAATCGAATGGTAAGCACCGGTCTGCAAAAATCGGGGGTGGTGGGAACCTCTAGGTGTATATGTGTGTGTGTGTGTATCTATTGTCCATTTAGTGACCAAACTGAAATTATATTATTCAGGTAAAATTAATCAATTAACATTTTAAACTAGTTTTCTAACAAGTGGATTATTATAATTTTAATTTTAAAATTTCAATATTTTTGTAATGCTTTATAAATTGCTAATAAATAATTTGGATTACCCCACATTTATTTATTATTTAATGTATAAATAGTTTTTTCAAAACTACCTACCAATTTTACTTTAAAAATAAAAATATAATTAAGAGAAAACAAAATTAATTTAGTGTATTATATAAATACAAAGAATAACCTGTAAATTGGCGTTTCGGATGCCCCTAATCAACGATATGTGTCCGTGGAGTACCTGGTCAATTGCGGTTGCAGGAAAATTCGCAAAAGAAGAAGCTATGGTTTAAGTCTCTCAAAATTTGGAGATGAATTTCTAAGAGAAAGGTCTACCTGTACGGGATTTTCAAGAAATAGTATATAACAGGGGGCCCAACCTTTTTGGAAGCAAGAGCACAATTACATTTTTTTATTTTAATTCTTAATTTTTTTTATTTCATTTTGACCATTTTTAATTTTATTGTATAGTTTAAAATATTAATAAAAATTTATAAACAATTTTATTAACTTAATTTATTTCATAATACATGAAAAAATATTATTCCTTAATGAAAAGGTTGAGACTGTATTCCTTGATGTAATTTTTCAAAATTAGGACAGTAATTTGCACTGAAGAAAATGTGGCGTCACTTAACTAAGTCGATTCAAAAAATATTATAGTTTCACTGTACAATTTTATTAATATTGAATATTTATGTGCTCCAACTAATTTCCAAAATTCCTTCTCCATTTTAAAAACTTTTAAAGCGACCTCAATTCTCAATTCTACAATTAGCAGTCCTAAATTTTATAATTTGTCGGATAAAATTCATTTATTTGTGCACTTAAAGTAACAATGCCTACATTAATCATAGAATTTTGAATGAAAAATATAAATATAATTTCTGATAAATAGGAGCTAGAAAAGCTAAGTTACGTAGGCAATTAGGATCTGCATGTTCGTCATCCTATTAAAAATTATTATATAAAAATTAGAAGAGATGAAAAAAAAATAGTTTTAAATAACTGATTTATTTTTTCTTTCTGTATTAAGTACGACTCTTATTAATTATTGAACTAGAAAAACATAAAATTTAAATAATTTTTTTATGTATTGTTTTATATATACAGAGTGGACAAAAGTCTGGAAACGGCCAATTATCTCGTAAATTGCTAATCCGGATTCTACAAAATTTGGGATAAGCCTATTTTGAAATACGGAGATTTCATATCTGATATTTGCAATGTTGCTAGATTTGCCGTTTCTCTGATATTATTAGTCACTTAGGTTTTTTAAATACATCACCCTATATATGCAGTCATTTTTGGAATCTTCTCTTCAATACGAGTTCAACCATATGTAACACTTATGATTTTTATGTAGTCTAGAAGGTCTTGAATAAATAAAACAGAAGTCTGGCAACGCCTAATAAATTTTTTAATACCAACTATTTTCAGCTATCAAACGATTGAAATTGAAAGATTACAACATTTTTAAAATAATGATTACTTAATCAAGTATTCAAAATGTGGTCCATTTGTGAGTTGACAGTACCCGAATCGATGGTAGAATGTCACAAAAATGAAAGAACAATATAAGGTTTATTTAAATATTGTATAAAATATAGGCAGTTCCATTTAAATATAATTTGAGAAAATGTATGTTCCGAGTTTCGACTTACTCTGTATGCAATTTAAAAGTTCTATCAAAAAATTATAAAACAGCTGAAAGTACAGCACATACCTAAACTACTAATTGCACAAAAAATGGAAAAACTGATGTTCCTATTTAAATACGGGGCTGACTAATATACAACGATTATGATATAAAAGTGGTCATAACTTTTGAAACTTCCAGTATATATCTGACAAACTTTTACTTGGAGACCTAAAAAGCAGAATTCAAATAGTTAATGAAGAATGTATTTAAAACAATGTATGTTTAGGTTGGCCTGCAGCTACGAAACACTCTGTATAAGTGGAAGTAATTTTTTGTTGTAAAGTTTAATGCTCCCGACAAATTTGCTAGGCAAAATTTTTTTGGTTCCAATCTAATAAAGGAACTGTTGGACTTTTACACACTATTGGGACACCCTATATTTACATTAAATTGTAATCGGAAAAACTAAAAGTCAGTATTAATTTAGAAATATTTTTTCATTGAATTTTTAATTGCATATATTTATTTCAAGTAAACTTGAGTACTCTTTTTTTAAAATCTAAATTGAAAGTATTTTCTTAATGAACTGTTCTTCTACGCTCCCGAGAAATAATGAATTGTACATTTGTACAATACAATACAATACAATTTGTTAAATATTTCAAATATGAATGAAAATAATCTAATAAATTTTAAAATATTGAATAACAAAAAAACTAAAGTGGACAAAATTCTCCGAGCCAATATTGATGACCATTAATTGGTTACACACATCTGCATAAGTGATTATTTATGATCGGAGATAATATTCATAAATTTTTGTAAACGCACCGCTTTCTTGTCTATGTTTAATATTTGTACAAAATGCTTAGCACAATTCATTTATCAAAACCAAATATTATAAAATTATTTTCATTTTCATAATAGGCAAATCACTTAATATTTTTTTAATTGAAAGACCAAACTTTTTTACATTTTTAGATACTATATAGTCTCTAGGACATACCAACAAAATTTTATTTTTTATATCCTACCCCTTTCGGAGAAAAAAAATGACACAATTTGCTCTCTGATATTTAAACTTGGAATTTACAAAACTAAAAATGTAGAAAACCAAAAGACCAAAAACTTTTTAGAGCAAGTTTGAATTGTTTATTTTGTACAAGGTGGTCAAAAATTAATTTAATTTTCTCAAATTTTTCAAATGGAGCACACTCTATTACTAATATTTATCAGAGGATAGCGAATTTTATACACTTCGGTTTTCACTTTTCTGTACCTATCTGTCGTCGTTAAAAAGTAAATTCAAAAAAGGCATTTATCTGCAAAATGTCTAACTTTTTCTAGTTCAGTAGTAGATTATCCTTATGGCAAGTGACCCTCGTTTGAAAACTACTGAAAATACCTATTCAGTCATACTAATTTTGTTTGGATTTAGGCTGATTTTGATGGATAAATTAAATAAATACTAAAATTATAGTTTCGCATTGTACTCAAATTATAAGTTTTGCATATTAGAAGTTATAGAATAACGACAGAGGTTTGCCGGACCATGTTAAATGGATTACTAACGTAACATGTTAATTTCAATAATAATTTAATTTTTTTGAATATTAAGCAGTCGCATATCGTAAAGAAATAGAAAAACAGCTATCAGGTGAAAAAACTGATAGTCCGAGGCAATTACGTATTCAGATACATAATATAATATATAATACATAAATTAAATATAATGTATTTTTGTGTTTGATGATAAATTTCTTCCTTAAGCGAGTTAAGGTATTAGAGAATTAGAGAATAATTATAAAGAGAAATCGTGGACTGATTCCAATAATCTGTAAAAATTACTCTCTATTATGTTTCGCAAAGGATCTGCAACCACCATAAACCTATGGCTTTTTAAATTTAAACAACGATAGCAGCCAAATAATTGAAAGCCTTCAAAAACTATTACATGTCGCTATTCTAACATACCAGATCTATGCAGAGTCGAAAAAATTATACGCAGAAAACAAATATTTGATCATCATTATATATAAAATAAATGATCTTGCCACTATTTACAAAATTTGGACAAGGGCATATAAACCATTTTCTCGATTTTTAACCGTTTGACTATTGCAACGGCTTAGATTTAAGAAAATGTGATTTTTCTGCTGGATATAGATGCTTTACTTATACATCACTGAATGTAAAAGATTGTTAAAATCACCGAGAATATTTAAAAAATGTAAAAATATATCATTTATTATATTTTCTTTTTTTATCGTTTAAGATAAAATTATTATTGGACATTAGAACAAAATAATTTATATTTTTTGAAACAAGGTAAGCGAGCATATTTTTTAAAATATTATTTTTACTAAAATAAAGATAATTATGAAAAATGAATTTAATATTTACATTCAAAAAAACTGATATCCGTCCGGAAAAATAATGAAAGATTTTTTAAAGAAAAACAACATCAAAAAGACAATCCCTCTCTTAAGATCTAAAATTCAGCTTTTAAATAAACTGCATTTTAAATCTTAATAAGATTAATTGATTTAGATTATTTAAAGTTTAAAGTTGTTTAAATTGTGAAATTTATAGAACTTAATTCTGAATTATGATTTTTTTTTAAATTTAATAAAAATATAGTGTTGTCAATAAAAATTGTTTTTCGGAGTTTTATTTTATTCTATTATAAACTTCTTTATAACACCAAATTATATCGATACATTAGTTTTGGAAATTTTTTAATGATCAATTAAGATACTCTATCCGTTTTCTTGAAAATGAAACTATAATTTTAACACTTGAAAATTGAATATTATTTATAATTCTAGGCATAGATAACTACAAACGAAAACTTTTTCGAATGAATTTACAATTCTTTATTATTCAATTAACAAGAAGTTATATTCTTGATTATCACGAACGAACTATCAATAAAAATATTTTTTATCATCACTGAACAGTGGCAACATTGTTGGAGGTATCTTAGACGCATCGATGACTCTATATATATGGTAACAAGGAGGCGGTTTTATATTTTCCATATTGAAAATATATATAATTTTATATATACTTTTTTTTTTCAAAAACAATACCCCTCTTAGGAGAAACATATTTTAAACGTTCCCCTAATTGTAAATATACCCTTAAATAGTAATTTAATTTATGCATTAACATGGAGGTCAGGTCGCCTCATTTATTACATGGAGGTAACAACTTAACAGCCATCAATATATATATATATATTGTATATATATTTGTAACTATTTTAGGATTTAACTAAACTGTATATTTGGTTTCATACTTTTTTTTACATAAGTGCATATTATCGGACTATTTTATTATGCGCCCGTTGAATTGGGAACAACGGCCTATAAATCTAATGGCTTTATATTTTTGAAATGTTTATTATATTGTTTTTTTGTATAATTTTGTTCATAAGAAATTCGACAGTAATATTGTATTTTTATAAAACAAGTGAGTCCTCCATAATCTCACGAATTTCTGAAATATGCTTATCAAATATAAAAATATAAATTAATGTATATAAAATATAGTTCCACATAAGACCCATTACCAAATTTAGCAAAAATCTAACCATTACTTTTACGTCTATCAAGTTTATTTTCACACGCATATATTTTGCTTAGCTGGCAAATTGGCCCGCTACGCAGCACTGTTCGATATCCTGAGCTAGCCGCTCATAATGTGTTAATAGCAAAAAAAAAAATGTGGGAATCCTTGATCTTGTTAAAAAATCGGATTGTTATCAATATTTTCGTCTTCAAAAGCAGCTACAATTGTAGGTAAAGTAGATTTTTAAAGAAGTTGGAGATACAGGAGACCTTAAATAGTTCAATTAAGAAAAACCACCAATTCCATCAATATTAAAGTAATGCCAGTTTATATATTCAGTATCTAATTTTCATTGTACCAACGAAAATTTTGATCAGTCTAATTCCGATAACTATGGCTACTAATGGAGCAATTTAAAAAACTTGCTTCTTCTCCAAAACAAATCCAATACCAGTAATTTGGTTGTGTTTCAATGACATTTATTATTTATTCACAAAACTGGGTAATCTTTATTCAGTTCTTGAAATGGTACACTTTATATGGATAGGATGTAAGATGTTTTTAAATTTGGTGCAGTGTAGACTTACTCATGTTGATATCAGCTGTTGGGGATCATTGTGATTTTTTGACTTGAATGACACTTGTTCTCAGAAATTTTTCGCTTTTAATTGAAGGAAGACTAAATTGAGAAGTGTTTTTAATACGAGGGTTGCTATTTATGTATTGAGAATAGAAAGAACAAGCAAATTAATTTTATCAAAAATATATTTATTGCTTTTCAAGATATTCGCCTTTAAGCTTTATACACATTTGTATGCGATTGAACCACCCTTCAAAGCAATTTGTCTAATTAAAAGATGATGGCTCCAAAACATAGTTTTTGAAGGCCCGCTTCTTCGAGCGATGAAAATCATTGTCCACGCAGTTTATCTTTCATTTATGGGAACAAGAAGAAGTCATTAGGTGCCAAGTCGGGGCTGTAAAGTGGATGCACTGTTCTTGAGTTACACCACGTCGAAAGTAATAATAAATCATTTTTTGGCCGAGATGAGATTTTCAACTTACTGTAAACAACAAATAGTACTCGCACGTCAAACCTTACGTATACTATCAAAAATGTCAAACTTTAAGACGGCAACACTGGTGTTGTTTGTGTAAATACCGACCTAAACCTTCAATCTATGAAAATAGTATAAATAGTATAAATAGTATTAACTTTTTATTATTTTTTTTTATATTTTATGATATTTAATTTTTTTTTAATCTCTCAGAGTGAGTTCGGAGCAAATATAGAACGTAATGTTAATGTGGGATGCAACAAATAATTTAACTTATAATAATGAAATTAGAATATATATTTTTTTTGTATTAATAAATATGAAAGCTCAAAATTATTTTATGGAATGCACATTAGTTCTTCTTGGCATGCAAATAGAAATAAATATATTACCATGATCTTGTTTATTTTTTTTTTAATGAATTAATACATGTCCAATTTCTAGGTTGTGGATAACTTCAGGAACGTTTTGAATATTTATATAAATCCTTCACAATAATAAACAAAATAATTTTCAACGAAAATCAGGAATGCAACTACTTATTCATCTCTTATTATGAAATTAACACTTAATTCAGTTTTATAAAAAATTTTTTTTTTGGTTATATTAGTTTGTTAACAAAGTTGTTTTGATATTAAACAATTTTGATGATGTTCACCTTTAGCAGACCAAAAATTAAATCTCTTTTGTCAAATTTTGACAGTCTATTTATAGGTTTCTGAGATCACAGCACTCTAACAAAACTAATATTAACAATTTGAAAACATTTGAAGAATTTTACAATTTTCATACATTTTAACTTATGATATATTTCTTCTTGTTTACAATACCAATGATAGTTTTTATACAATTATATTTTTTGTTAAAATTTCTTAATAGTTCTATATTTTTAATATTTCAACACATAAATATCTTTAATTTTATTTATAATTAAATGCAAATCCCTTATAATTAATATTTTAAGCTGTTTAAAAATTTGCATTGCATTTTAAAATAATGTTAATATACTTTGATGTGAACTAACCAAATATGTTATAATTCATAGTATAATTTCTAGTTTAAACATGATTTCATGCTTAATATTCAATAATTATATTAAAGTTTCCAATATTAATTCTTATTGTTGAATTATATTTACAATAATTTGTTCCAAACGACTATATGATAATTCTAATTTTATTTTTTTTAACTACTGCCAAATCAGAATTCCTTTATTTTGAATAATAATAATAATCATATCAAATCAATCCGACATATCAATTTTTCAAATTTAAAAAAAATAAAATCCGTATTACAAAATATATTGAGCTATATTGTCGTTTGTGGCAGTTCAACTTTTGTTAAATTACGGACCTTGCCAGAACGACGTATTTGCTCAGGCGGATAAATATTATTAAAAAGATCGCAAAATTCTATTTTGGTTTTATTTATATTTACTTTATTTCTCTATTTACTGAACATCAAGCAAGTCATTTCCAGTAAATAAGTAATTGTAAAAATTTTATATTCTGCAAACAGTGATATACGTAAGCTACGAAATAACTTGCTCATGGCTTTCATTTAAAATGGAAGATTCTATTAAACAGTTCTAAAGAACGCGAGCCCCAAAAATATATTTTATATCTCAAGTGAAATTCAATAAAAGAGGTTCTTTGTAACCGCGAAATTTAGATAAATCTGACCTTAAAGGCATTATATGACTATTAAATTTGGCCCACTAATTAAATTTACATTTTGGTTCCGAATCACACCAATATTTATTATTAATTTTATATTTGTACTTCCAAATAAAAGTTGATCGTTGTTAAAGCGGTACAAAATAGTTGTAACATAAATAATAATAAAATTAAAAATTGGAGAACACTTTAAAAGAAGAAAACAGAGAAATAATTAATAACTTAAGAACAGACATGGCAAAAAAAATTGAGACGAAATTGGAAAAAAAATTGAGACGAAATTGGAAAAAACAATGAAGAACATGGATAATAAAAATAGAAGAAAAGTATGGCGAAATTGGAAATAGGATCAACATCAATTTTACAACAATAGAGTCAAAGTTTAGAAGGATAGAAAGAAGTTGGAAGAAAATAATATCAAAATAGAAGAAAAATTAATAAAGAAGAAATCATGATACAAAATTGTAATGAAATCTTACAGGAAGTGGAAGAGAACACCAATAATGTAGCCAGTTACAGAAGTGAAATAAAGAAGATAGAAAATGTGAAAGAGAATAAAGATAAAGTACAAACAGAAATGCAAGTTATTAAAAAGCAAAATCAAACTAACGGCGTAGCAATATACTAATGAATATGGAGGTGGAGAAATTTGAAGGTAATATTAGTAGATTGCATTCTAAAGTCTTAAATAATAGAACTGAATCCATTCAGAATATTAATGAACTGAGAGAAGCGATTAGTTTTAATTTAAATGGATAGCCTTTATTATGATACAATAGTAATATGTTATAAATTCAAAATAATGAATTTTAAGGTTATTTTTACAAAATTCATAATCTCTGGCAAGGGAAAAATGTATTTTGGGAAATTTCATTACAACAGGAGTAATAAATTATTATGCTTTGAAATTATTTACCTTTACGAAATTTTTAGATCATCCTATGAAAGAGATAGAAAAAAATAATAATAATAATTGCTCTTCAAAATATTAATAATTTTGAAAAATTTTCTAATTAGTGAGAATAGAAAGTGGGGTACTAAATAATAGAGGAAATAATTTTATAAATGACAGTGACAATAATAAGAGACAATACAAAGAAATAATAATAATAATAATAAATACTAACCAACATAATTATCATAATAACGTTAATAATAATTTTAATTACACTAATAGAAATAACAAGAACAATAATAATTTTAACAATTATAACAATAACAGATTTAAGAATAATCATAACAATAGGACCTTTAACAATACAAACTATAACAATAATAACAGAAACAAAAATTGAGAAAGACAGAGGAGAATAAATTTTAAACGAAGAGGTAAAGGACAAGGAAATTTAGAAAGAAAAATGAGAAGAAAAGTAATACAAAACAAAAACGGGGATATAATACAAATACAGCAACCATTAGACCAAATGACAATGAAAGTTTTTAGATGAGAGTTCTACAAACTAAAAACTATACATTTGCAATTATAATAATAAATTAAAAAAATGTATGCTTTATATTATTAATTTCTTAATTTGTACTCAATTTTCCTTGTTATGGTATCACAAATTATTATTACTCAATAAAATTAGTCCAGTTTAGTTTGTATAGGAAAATTAAATGATTTTAAACATACTTTTTCAAGATCAAGTACAACATACATAATTAAAAATTAATCATTGCTCAAAAACAATTTTCAGAAAACTGTACTATGCATAAAGTGCTGCTGTTAATAGCAATAAATTAAAAAAAATGTATGCTTTATATTATTAATTTCTTAATTTGTACTCAATTTTCCTAAAGACATTTTTTGTATTGATTATATTTTATGAATTATTTTAATTTACAATTTCTATTTAGTGTTTACATGTTTGCAATTTTATAATGTTACGAAAAATTTAATTTTCAAATAGAGGTAGTGCAATGTTGACGGATTGACAATGACCATAAAAGTGAAAAATAAAACTTTAGGAAAAACAACAAGCACCAGGAATTATATTTACAGTTTGGAAATTTTCCCAGAAAGAGGTAGAAAATTACCGTAGATTTACAAAAAGTACAATAAGTAAATATAATAAATAGTAATAATATTTACATATCTGTGATTGATTTTAAAGTAGATTTTTATTTAAAATTAAACAAATTTTAGCGTGCCGGATATTTCATAAGAAATGTATTCATTTGCAGGTGTAAGTTTATCTAGTGCTAAAAAAATTGCGAAGGAAGGACTACAAATTGATTGTTGGTTTTGTTTCCTAGAAAACGCAATAAGAAATCTTCCAAACTATAATTAGAAATATTCGATAAAGGTTTCTTGCGTCGAACAATAATAAATTTTACATTATATATTATATTAAATTATTCAGTTACAATAACATAAAAAAATATTCTACTATACGCATCCAAAAAATTATCCCCTGTGTTTGAATTTGAATAAAAAATAACTGACGAACATGAACATTGGAAAAAAAATGTTTTTCCCTGATCCCCAAATATCATTATTATTTATGTGGTCTAAAATAAGTTCTGCCTCTTTTAAACACGTCGATCGATTCTTTTGAATATTATAATAATACTGTACTTTCCACTGACTTTTCCAAGAATATAAAAAATATGGGTAATGACCAGTAAAATATTTTAATAACAATGGATTAAACAGGTAAGTAGATTTAATTGCTTTATAAAGATAAGGAAAATAATGCCTTTTTAGAAAGTTCTCACCAGACTGGCAGCATATTATTATTATTTTCATTAAACAGTAAGTGTAATTCCTAATTAAATTTTTTAAAAGACAGTTAAAAATAAAATCCAGATTAATTTTGTGCAGAATACAGTTACTTAATATTTGAACATAGATTAACAAATCACTGTCGTCCTACAAATTCTTAGATACAGATACAGATAGTAACGATATTAGAAAAAAATGTATTAGAATATTTTGTTACAAATAACACGTTCTACATACTATTTAAAAGTATGCATTATTTTATAGAGACCGACTTCAACTTCATAGAACAATGTTGGCACAAGTATCAATCAAGGAAGAAATTGAACTATATTAGTAGAATGTTGAAATGGAGGGAGGTGGTTGTTTTCAAATTTAGAAACATGGTTACTTATGTATTGATTTTGAAAAAGTACTTACAGTATATCGAAATGTGGTGGTCGGACGCATCCTCTTTTTGTTTCTGTCTTCGTCGGGCTCATTCTAGGCTTGTGAAATTTTGTCTACCTCCATATCATGATAGATACGTCTGAAATAACAACACGGTATAAATTAAACTGAAAACTTAATTTTATTTCATAAACACAATAATAATATTTAGCGCAGATTCAAAAGTGGAATCTTATCTTTATCGGGAGTATATCAATTGCGCCAATTTTATTACATTAATTTTCCAGATCTCATACAATTTAGAATTAAAATTGAACTTTAACATTTATTGTTAGATTTGGCTAGTATTTCTTATCTATATATCTACATAAATTTGATATTCATGTAAATAATAAAAGAAAGACTATATACATAGTGTATAATTATAATCCACTTTTAGTTTTTATTTATGACATAATTTTTTTGTTATGGTATCACAAATTATTATTACTCAATGAAATTATTCCAGTTTAGTTTGTATAAGAAAATTAAATGATTTTAAACATACTTTTTCAAGAACAAATACAACATACGTAATTAATAATTAATCATTGGCCAAAAACAATTTTCAGAAAACTGTACTATGCATAAAGTGCTGCTGTTAGTAGCAATAATTTTTAGTTTTTTTATTGTCTTATTAAACCTTCCTTCTTTCTCCGGGCTTGAATAAGTTATAAAGGGGGTAACATATTAAACTCAATTTATTTTTTTATGAGATGCTCATTTATTTTTGTTAGTTAGATTTGATTTGGCCAACTGAACTTCACTATCTCAGATATTAAATGATTATATATATAATATTTAAATACCCATTTCTTATAAAGTTCCTGATATTAACAAGTACTTATGCTGAATGAACCTCGTTAATGAAGTTAAAATATAAGGTTTGCCATTTGGAATAGAAATACTAAAATTATTACATGATAAATATGAAAAACTTGAAGTAACTCTTAGGAGAAATTGCATTTGGTCCAAAACGATAAGTTTTATTGTTTGCACAGAAAGTGTCACTCTGATTATTTAAAAATATTATGCAACATTTCAAGGTTATCAGGAAGTTGTAACGTCTCTGGAATATTCGGGAAAAGTATAAATACTTATATAACAAATCTTTTTGCGATCATGCATACGAGAAAAATACTCATGTTCAAGATATTAAAATGTATACAATTTATCAGTTTTGTTGACAAATGTTTCTGAGAAATTATTATAGTACTTTAGAATACAAGATTTCTAGATAAACGTTTCATATTAAATAAATTTATATTTCACGAAAGGTTAACGCTTTTAAATTGATAAAAAATATATTGGTATAAAAATATAAAATTAAAAACAACATTAATTAATATTCCTATTCGTAACATTTGAGAAAATGTATTTTTTCCTTTTCCTAAATTCAATCAGTAGACATAAGCTCATTCATGGTTTCTTTACATTTTCTCTTCTTTTATGCAAATCTAACAGACGAGAATATATTTTTTTTTTCGCAAAAACATTCCAAATTCATATTTTGATACCTTTATTTATGCTCCAATAAATCGACGATGCTAAAATTGCTACAATTCACTTTTTTACCTGTACGTTGCCATAAAACAAAAGTAATGTACCTAAGCCGAAAATTATTAGAAATAATTCAAAATTTCAAGAGAGGATTTCGCAAGAACGATCCATTCGTCTGTTTAAACTTCGAAGGTACTAAATATAAAAAACCATAGACGTATCATTACGAACAAAGGGAGCAGAGTAAGTCGGGCTAATTGTATTACAGAGCCGGTTTCAGAAGAGCAAAAACAAAAAAACCAAGTTTATAAATTAAATTTTATTAAATTTAACAGTTTATTATGACAATTGAGTCATTTAATTTAAATAAATTTAATGTTTTGAATCAAGAATTAGTTAAAAAGAAGTTAGCACCTTAATATATGAGAATAATTTTTCCTTGGATGGATAATTAAAGGCAATTAAATGACTATTAAATTAACGATGCAACAAAATTTAAATGTCTTTTCCATTTTCCATAAAAAAACGCATATTTATTTTGAAAATTCATTACCAAAATGAAGAATCTCGCCGTACATATTTCGAAAGAAAATTGGCACCATATGTTAAAGTTATTGATAATTTTGTAAATAAATTTAAACAGTGTGGGTCAGTAGAAACTAACAGACCACATGTTTGCAATCGTGGTGCTAGATTAGAAGAAAATATTCCTGTAGAATAAAATTTTAAAGACAAATTAAGTTAATTCTTTCTTCGTAATTGATGGCCACAAATTCAAAATGTTCTAACTCTCAGAAACTACAAAAAAACCGGTAAAGTTGTAATTAAATACCGACATTTCCCATTTTTTTTCACTTTTCTAAGTTTATAACATTACTGACTCATCTATATATATATAAAATAAAATATAAGTTTAGATAGTGTTACATTGTTAAGATGTAAAGGGAGTAAAAATGATATTTTGTTCATAATTAGAGCTGGAAAGCAACATAAATCTTGTACATATTTAAATATTAATATTTTTATTATAGTTAAGAAAAAATTAGTTTACTTGTTATTTTTTATACATTATAAAACTTTTTGGTTAACATTTTTGTCACTTATATGACTTACCTTCACCGCTGATTCAATTTTGTTATTAAATGTGTTCACTTTACCTTATTTCAAAATTTCTGGCCAATATACAATTAGGACAATTTAGTTTGTAAATACCTGATATTTTTAATTTATTAATTTTAAATACTTGCCAAAATTTGTGATATTAGACTACCCATTGGTAATCCTTCATGTTGAACATAAAATTTATCATCAAGAACAAAGTAATTTTGATTGAAATTTATACATTTTTGAATTTTTGAAAACATATTCAAATGAAACTAATTTATGTGGATTCAGTTTATGCGTTAAATCTAATGAGTCTTTTACTGAATATTTTGAAATGTAACTATAATTAGTTTTATTAAGATCCTCTGCTAATTTACTATTCGGTGTATTGACATAGAAAACCACAGGTCTAATTCGTTTTGTATTTTTATTGAATTTAATCGTACCATATAATTTTGGCGCTTGAGGATTTTTATAAATTATGTTTTTTATCACAGCCATTAAAAAGAAATTTGATTGATTAACTAGTTTCCTAACATTATCTAAACATTTTTTGGTTGGAACTCTACTGACAATTTTTAAGTTACTGTTTTCAATGAATCCGTTTACGAAAATGGCTTTCATATGATTTTTGAGCGGGTAATTTTACAATACAGTTCATGTCTCGACAATCACAGATTAAGCCAGTATTAAATCATACAAAAATAATAACATTTGAAGTCTTTTACGTGCCTTGAAATCCAAACTGCTCATCAAATATTTATGTGCGAAATACGGCGGTACATGATTTATAAAATTTTCAAAAAGTTTTAGAATAATACTATTTGGCATATTGGTCTATAGTTCATTACATTAGATTTATTCTCTGATTTATGAATTATGGTCAAACAACCAACTCTCCAATAGCTCGGAAAATGACCCGAATCCAAAGAATAATAATAATAATAATAATAATATGAAATGGTCCAGAAATCACGAAACTGCAAGAATATAAAACAATGGGAATTATACCGTCAGGGACCGATCGTTTGAGTATTTTTTAATTCCAGATTTCGTCATAAATATCTGAAATAAGAATATAATACTTAATTATTATAAGGCAAAGACGATGAAAACAAGCCATTTTTTTCAGATTTGAAATATTCTGTAAACCAAGGGAGTTCACGCAATAATATTTTTGGTTGATTAATTATTTATAAAATTATTTGTTAAATGATTGAACTCTGAAAAAATTACAGAGCCACAAATATTGGTATAGAGAAATAAATAACAAATAAATAAACTTAAATATCCTAAATTAAACAATGTAACATAATAAATCAACCGAAACTAATTTATTTGGTAGTTTAATAAAATGAAATAATCAAATTTGTACATACAATGCATGTTATTTATAAAGAATATTTTGACAAGTATATTTTATGTTTTATTTAATTGAATTTAATAGTGATTAGATATGCAAAAATGTCTGACCTTAGAGACGGTACTGGAAGGGGTCTGTTAATTTGTATTGAAGCAATTAACGTGGAAAGTCTCGATACGGACAAAATTATTTGATTGAGGTGAGTCTAGACGTCTAAATTAAATCAAGCCCGTATTGGTAATAGGAGAATTATTCAAGCGAAAAAAAAAGTTTTAATTATTGTAAAAAGAGTAGACTAACCGAGTTAATATTCATGTATTCGTTCAATATTGCTGTGCAATGTGTATTCATTAATTCTAGTGTTACAATGCTTGATAATCTGAGCATAGCCAGTATATCTGCGGAGAGGACAAAAAACCCATTTTTCAGACTCAAAGTAGTTAATCTATTTTGTTTTATTGGTAAAAACACGAACACGTGTCTGTCACTAGTGTTATACAAAAAGAGAAATAAGTAAATAATGGTTTTCATATATCAAGGGAGACAATTTAATTAGGGTAAACAACACCCGGCAAAAGAATATCAACTTTCATATCCCTCGCAGGACTTTTTGACATAGATTTATGCAATATTCGCTCTACGAATTAGGGAAATTTATTCATATTAACTTTCGCGAGCGGATGTTTGCCATAAAGGAGCAAACGCGTTTACTTGTGTGGAATTGTTTATAAATACGCAGAAATAAACGTACATCAATAAGAAAAAGTCACTAACACAAGAATCGTAATCCTTTAACTACGAAAAAAATAACATACTAAACATTATACAATATCATGTAATTGAATAAGGAAGTAGCAGTAATTTTTACCAAATTGAGAAAGTTGAAGAGAATACGACAAATAAAAAGGTGTCAAACCCGGAAATTAATTTATAAATACATATAATAATAAAGTTCATCTTTATTGACCAAACATTTATACATGCAGGTGTATTTAGGGTCATTTTACAAAATCTAGAAAATCTTGGATACTCTAAAAATAATTTGTGGTTAGAAATTTTTTTACAAAACTATTAAATATTTTACAATTTATACTTTTAATATTACAGTCTCTAAAATAATGATTGAATTTGTTTTACATACCAACATTTTTTGCTGATTTTTGTGTACATAGTTGAGTGTTTCAATAATGTATACACAAGGTAGTGGTAAACTACTATTTTTCTCAAATAGTGGTCGACAAGGAGATCCGTACTTGGCCCCATCCCAGACCCTTAACGCTGCTTTTTGAATTTTAAATACATCAGCGGCCCCAACTGTATTACCATATCTAATATGAGTATGTAGTAGGTAATGGTATACCACTCTTAGCGTTTCCTTGTCCAGTGTAGAACTTAAGTTTTTTAAGAGGAAGACCAATTGAGTCTGGTGTCTATATATATTCCTAATAACTTCACTTGTTCAGATTTTTTAGCGAGTTTGTTAGAGCTAAGCAAAATGCAATTTTGGACTAAAAGTGGACAACATCTTTTTCAGCTTTACCGTTCTAAGATCTACGATAACTAAATTAATTGTTTCAACTCTTACTTTATGGAAATTGTTCATAATAAATATGGAAAGATAAATAATACTTATCTCGAATTACCACACAATGTTCCAAAGCGTTTTAATATGTATTCAGGTCTACCTAATTTTCCAATCTTGGAAACTGTTAAAATTCAAGATAAGTATTATTTATCTTTCCATCTTTGATAACGTTTCAGAAAAGCTCATTTTTAATGAAAATATTTTCTTAATTTCAAAAAAATACCAACTCTCATATTATTTTTGCTAAAAACTTTAATATCTTGAAATTCATGAGGATCCCAAATTATTCAAGAAGTTTGCTCGTTTAATATAATGATCCTCAGATATGAATGCTCTGTCACTTTCCGTTTTTTTCCTAAACGAGACTTCTTTTTAAGTGGGAGTAGGTGTAGGTGAGTTGAAAAATTTTCCTTAGCAAAAACCTGTCTGGCGTATAATAATGAAAAGGCGTATAAATCTCAGAAAATTTTGTCTTGGATTCTGTCCCTTTGGGACTTTGTTGGTAAAAAAATAACGAAGAACATTTTCTGCAATTATCTTAATGTTTTCTAGAAACGGGAAAGTCTTTGTCAACACGATAGTGAACGATATCTTTTTGATTTTTTCCTAATTGAATCCATCCTATAATTTTCTGTAATTGAACCACTTTATCCCGTAAATCTCATTTCTAGTTAACACCGGAGCAACACTGTATCCATTAACTATTTTGTCGGAAGAGTAGAACACTCGTTTACCACATACTCAGCGGGTGCGAATCTACCGCCATTGTTACATCGAGACAGGGTAATGTCATTTCGAGCTGTCGTGATTTTCAATGGAAATATGGGATTCAGTTGAAAAGCTGTGGTTTCCAAATGCATTTATACAATACACAAACTGCATCCAATTTACGAAAAGGTCTACAAACTTCAACGACACAATTGAAGATAAATAAAAAATAGATAACGTAAGCCAGGATATTGTAATACTTAGATAACAAGATTGCGAGAATTTATTTCATACAGTATATTTAATTTTCATAAACTATAAAATAGTCACAGAATTGTTGTTAAATTTCTTAAAACACAAAATTTTTGTAAAAATACTTAGAATATGGAAAAATCTTGAAAAAACCATTCCCAAATGAAAAGTAATAAAGATACTCTATGGCAGCGTTTCTCAACCTTTCAGTATTCGGGGCCCAATTTTTATTAACAATTTTTATGGCGCCCTCCTACCTTTCTTTTCCATATAATAATAAAACACGACGTATATTATACGTTGAATATTTTGACCCTAATCTAGGACCTAGACTAAAGGCGCCCACCACGTAGAGTTATGGCGCCCTCCTACGGGGGCGCGCCCCTCGAGTTGAGAAACGCTAGTCTATGGTTAATAAATTAATAACTAATAAAATCATACTCTGATTTAAAGCATCGCACAAAAAAGTTACGTATAACATAATTGTCTATAGTATAATTGCCAATGTAATTTCCGTTATTACAAGCACCGCTGAAAGTACGTTAAGTTCGTATGTTAGTAGTGTATTTAAGCCGTTTCGGAATTGAGGATATAGTCCTTGGCCAAGGTCAATGACGGTGATCTTGTTCAAGATTAGAGAGTAGTCCATGGTCATACTCATAAATTCAGAAACTTCTCAAATACGCTATTGGGATTGCTGGGAGTCCAGGAACGTCAATTTAAGGTTTGTATCTTCATCTTTATAATGTTTAATGTACTCAAAAACTCAGGCCCATTGACCACGAACAGCGAAGAGAATTCATTGAATGGATAATGGAGCAACAACCAGTGGATTCTTATTTTTTAAACAATACAATATGCCATAGAATCTGAAAAAATCCAATTAATGCAAGTCATTTATTGGTCACTTAGATCATATTAAATGATGCCGTTGGACTTTTTCTTTGGGCTTTTCTGACCTCTTGAAGATTTATTTCAACAAGCCCACGACCACTTATGCTTTGAAGTATGAAAATGAGCACGGTGTCAACAAAATTAAGCCACATGCAAAAAGGTCATGGAAAATTTTAACAAAACAGTGTGTATATTCCAACAATGTCGCAGAATTCATTTTTGTCCAATATGATGTTCCATACATAATCCGGTACGGTATACTTTATGATGCAACAAAAAATTTCAATTTTTCAAAGGAAAATCTCTGCTTTCTATCAAAATTACTTCTTATCTCAATTTTTGGAACAGCAGGATATAATTTATTTACAGGATTATATCGTCACCGACCTTGAATTCTTGCTTTCTCCCCTTAGTCCAGATTTAATTAAATACAATTATTGAAGCACAACGAGGTCGGGTTAATCCTATATGAAGACTAGAATTGGCTAAATACAATTACTTTTCATTGATTGACTTCAGTGTCCCTCTTCACTAAAGAATGCAACTAAAAACTTTTATACTATTGTAGCATAATTGTATTTTCAATACTAAAAGAAAATTGAGGTTACGTTTATTTGAGTATTTTTTATGCTTGTTCTGAGATCATTTGTTGTTATCGTTAATTAGTTAGATGAATAAAAAAAAATATAGTATATTCTTTGACAAAAAATTGTGGAATTAAATTTCATCTTTGGTTTATTAATTTTTTTTCAGAATGGCTTAAGTAAACATCTTTCGAAACTTTTATTAGCACCTTTTTCATATTTTATGGCGTTAATATAGACTTTCGAGTCTAATTAATCCGAGACTTAATTCTAGATTTTTACTATCTTTTATACTTCAAAAGTTTCCGTATGCCTCATTTTCGTCCGTATTTAGCTTTCATTAAATATTAATAAGATGGATGCATAACTTTAAATGAAAAACGTACTTGTTTGTTTATTATTTTCAACAAAGAAATAATAAACATATGAAAGAATATTTTTACATTTATTTTCGAGATTAAAGGTGCAACTTATAAATTTTGTAATTATTCTTTAATAATAAAAATATAATATCTCATAACAGAAATATAAATAGATAATGTTGTGATGCTGTCTTGTAGTAAGATATTTATTATAGTACTAGTAACATAATAGCATTTATTTTTGTTACCATTTTTTAATATATGTATAATATTTGAGAATTAGTTACTTCACAAAGGCAGATTGCAAACCATCTAGAGAAAGAATTTTCATGAAATTTATCAAAAAATAAATTGGACATATATTAGTTGCTGTTTGTTTTCACTTATGTTTGACGGTAGCAATTCTACTTTAAAGAACTAAGAACCATTTTTTTATGTAAATTTAACGGCCCATAAAACAAACCGTATAAAGTATGAAACAATTAAATAAATGATAAAATTAGAAACTAAGTATAGAGGCATGTCCAAGAAACTGAATTTTATCCTATTATGTGCCAAAATAAAACTTACCAACTAACAATACCCTCTTTAAAATATTCAAGACTTCCATTGTCCACAATGACGAAAAGAAGACATTGACTAAAATTTGCGTTGCGATGCGACAGCGTTTTATTGTTTCGGTCTAACATGTCATTACTTTCTAACTATAGAGTACTACAAAAGAAAGAAAAGAGGCGAAAAATAGGAAGAGAAGAGTGTCGCATTGCCTCGAACTAACACCAGAATGTGTTCAATTCTGAGGATTCTTAGAGACAGGTTTACACAAGATATTCGAAACTACAATAGAGAATAAACAAGTAAAGAAAACATGAAACTTGGTAGAGTTGAAAAAAACAAGACACTTGAATTTACTAATTCCATAAGAAGACGTAAGAAAAAATAGTTATTAGAAGAAGAAAAGTAGAAGATAAATGGCAAAAAAGACGAAACAGGATAAAAATTGCGATAAAATGTATATCTGTTGTACCATATTTTGAAATCTCAAAATCTTCTGTGGATATCGATACTAAAATAATAGAAGTAATAACAAAATCCAAATGGATGCTAATAATTTCATTCATTGAAGAAACCTCGATGGTATCTGAATTTTCTTGCAGATTGTTGGTCGACCTATTTGTATAAATAATCTGCCATTACATTTTTTGAGTTTGATGTTTGATGCGCCAAAAAAATTGTTTGTCTACGAGAAAACTGGAAAAACAGGGCTTTGTAACCTGAGACAAAATCAACAGGAAGATAATTACTACACTAAAAAGTGTGCGCAATTTTAAAAGTCTTTGGTAAATGTCTTATAATTTTAATAGTGATACGTATGGACTCTTTCTTTTTCGTTCTCTTTCAACAAAGTATACATAGACAATAAGTAAGTACAATGTATGACTCCAGAAAGCATGAAATGACATGAAAAATAAAGGGAGTTGTCAAAACTTTATGTGGCTTATGTTGTAATCAATCAGAATTGCATAAACCATAATTCGGAGATGTAGATAAAAAGTAAGTAATTGCAGGGAATATTGAACAAAATCTATAGCTCTAGAGAAGTAAAATCTTTTAAGGAGATACTGGTGTGAGAGTTTAAGAGCAACTGAAATTAGTGTAAAAAAATGTGGATCACAGATGACAACTAATATTTGGAGGAACCAGGTATTATCAGAAAACTATGGTATCTACCATAACGACATATGCCTCTTTTTGAAGGTATTGGGCCTTTTAAAATAGTCTCAACTTTAAAAGTGTTTACTTTACAACTAGTACAAGCAACCAATAACAAAATCACAGGACAGCTCTACCAAATAAAAAACTTAAAGTAATCCAAAGGATCCACGAGTTGTTACTAATTTTAACAAAGAATTATACAGTAGAAACCACTAGTTTCGATAGAGGAAAATTCTATTCTTTTAAAGATTAACACTTTAAAATCCTAATCATGGAACTAGAAAGCAGAAACAAAGAATATGTTATGTTTTAAACAGAAAAGTGATAAATTTTTCAGATTGGTACTAAGAGGAGTACTAGTCAGATTTTGAGACAGAAACTCCAAAATACCATTACCAGTATCCTATCTAGACACTGTCTTAAAAAAAAAGAAAAAAGATGCAACCCGTACTTAATCAAAATCGTACCCAAACAGGGACGACATATATGCCCAAATAATCAACAGTAACAAAGTTCAAAATCATCAAAGTAATCAGTCAAATTCAATCAAACTCTTGGAATAGATGAAAACAATGCTTAATCCACTAGCAACACTTGTTAATAAGTTAAAGCAATGGCAAATAAATATGAAATACCTATTTGGAATGTCAATCGCCTCCAACAATAATCGAGAGAAATACAAATTATATCTTATTAACAAAGCATAATGCGATAATATTAAGAGAGAACCCCAAACACAGAAATTCGTCAAACTATTTACGTCTGCAATGTAATATCTACCTAAATATAATAACAAAAAGAAACTGTTTGAAGGCTTCTTCATCTCACTAAGCAGCAAATTCGTAACAAGAGTAATTATAATGAAAATAATTCCATTTGAGGTTCTAAATGGTGACAATAAAAGAAAATTAGTTAAAGCTGTGAAGCAGATAATCTGCCAAATATTTTTTCTGGCGAATGCATTTATTGGTCTAGTGACAATATTAAAATCCTATAGACTTCTGCAATATTTATATTTGATCTTACCATTCCATATTTATAATGTCATTGTAGAAAACCCTACAAATTTAACATTCTCTTCATCAATCTAATATTTTTTACTTAACATCCAGTACCATTCTCCACCGTGTAAGCAAATTTTCACGCGGCACTATACAACGCTAATATTCAATCATTATCTAACTCATCTCTTTTAGCTGTCATTAGTACTCTCATTAAATATACTTTTTTTAAAAGTGCATTAAACAAACGTTCAATTCACAAGCAAATCCATAAATGGACATAATTGGTCCAATTGGCCAGAATTTGTTGCATTACAAATAAACAAGGGGCGGAAGATATAAGCTTTCTGATTGGCTAAGGAATTTTCACCAATCAACAAGCATCTAAGGGAAGAAATCTAAAAGTTTGTTAAAAATAGCGACAATAACTTAGTTGTACTCTTTATTTAGATAAAACAGTCAAGCTTAAAATATATAGTTGTCTCAAACAACAGCTAACTCAAGATATATTTTTCACATTAGATCATTATTTCGTATTAATGAATTTAAGTAAAAATTAAAGGTGTTTTGTGGTACTCGGTTATTTCCTTTTTTAAAATTTTCTCAGAGTTTCAACCATCAGATTATATAAAATAAAGCAGAATTTCTTGCGCTACAAGCCAAAAGTGTTCAGGAAAAAACTAAATAATATAATCCAAATGGGCTAGTCTTTAAATATCGAAATAGTTACAAAATTAACGATTAACAATATAATATAAGCTAACAAAAAACATACAACAGGTGATTTTCTACTATTAACGTGATGACATCAAAAAACTTAAACAGCGACATCAAGGAACTAAAAGAAATAAAGTTGGAACATCAAAATCAGGACAATCAGGATAATTCATAAAACCTAACCCCAACAGAACAATTATCCCCACTGGAAAGCTGCAAGAAGAATTAAAAGGCCTCTTAATTATACCTGCAGCGTTCCTCAACCATCTAGAAAATATATTCAAACTTTTTACTTTAGAGATATCCATTGATAAAGGAAACGAGGTAACTAAAACTAAAAACGGCAATTGGATTTGACTGGATTTTTGCCAAAATTCTACAGTACCTACTAACTAAAATTCATAAAATTTATAATATTTATCTTTAATGCTCCTTACGAATAAATTATTTCCTTAGTACCCAGTAGAAGGTTGTTGAAATCACCATGATCCTCAAAAGTGGAAAATATCCAGAAATTAAGTCTATAAGCTTACTGCCCACTCTATCTAAAATCTAAAAATAAGCTGCAGGCCAAGAGACTCAAAAAGAAAATAATTTCCGACCATCAGATTGCTTCCCAATAAGACACAGGGTAATTGAGATAATTGAGCCCGTACATAGATTAGTCAATTAAAGCAATTAAAACCTAAATTTCAAAAGACATTGATCTGCGATTTTCCTGGAGGTATCTCACTTTTTCCATAATGTATGATACAGAGGACTACATATAAAATTAAAGATATTTTTCCCCCATCTTCAGTACCAACTGTTTAAATTTTATTTTATCAACACATGCTGTTCCAGAAATGGAAAGGGATTCCTGGATTAGCTTACTTCTAGGCGTTTGTATCCAAACTCTTAGATAACACTTTACCGTAAATTTATACATTTTAATTGGATTACTACACGGTTGTGTTGTCTATGATACCACCTGAAGAAGATATGTTTGAATCATACATTGACTGTCGTTTCTGCAGCGTGAAGGTTTCTACAGCGTGAAGGTTTCTGCAGCGTGAAGGTTTCTGCAGCGTGAAGATTTCTGCAACGTGAAGGACGAAATGGCAGAGCATGAAAATGAACAGGTTTTGTGCGTTTTGTTTGGTACAGCTGGAACGACTTCAAAAAAGCTCCAACAAAATCAACCACTGACTTTATAAGATGGTATGAATTGTAAGGTGAACTGTAATGTAACCCTTAGGGGTGAACCCCAACAGGCCTAACTTCGACCCACTCACATTGAACCTAATCATAACTCACATAAGTAAATGACACTATTTATATAAATTAGATTTTTGAAATCACTCACTGGAATAATACTCCACGCTTTTCATTTTTATAGAAATTATTATGCTACGTACTCAGAGACCACAAAATCTTTATTCTGTGTGAACGTAGGTGGATTTTGCGAGTGTGCAGCTATAACTAGAGAGAACAAGCATTTGAAAAGCGACAAGTGAAATACGCTTCTAAAAGCAGAGTAAATATCAGGTCACATGAGAGCTTTCTTTTGCCCGCATCCCACATTCATTTGTTCGCTTATGGGGTCTCATTTACACATAGTAGGCGTATGTACGCAGGAGTGGATCGTAGGTGGTTATGAAAATGTCTGTTGTTTTTTGTTACTGAATTGTTTATGAAAAAAGCAATCAACCAAACGGACAGTGAGTGTATCGTAAGTGTTATTAAAATAAAATATTGTAAGGTATTTACAAAATAAAGGTTGTATTTACAAAAATGATAATAGTGAAGTGTTTTTGAACTCACAGGGAGTTACAATTTTAAATTCGGGAAAAATAGTAACTAAAACAACTCATTAGTAGTTTATTATACCATGCGATGTAATAAGTGGTACCTTCCACTTTTATCTTCTTTATTTGGAAAAAATGAGTAAAACGTCCAAAAGTCGCTATTTGAAATCATCATAGTATGTTGTAACATAAAACCTCTACTTACCTCTATTTAAATGTTTCCTCTTCAAGAGACAATCATATTTTTATTTTTATAAAAATCAAAGAGTACATCATTTAAATTGAATCGACTATTACAAAAAGGCTACCAGCCCCAAGGTCCGGATTTGCATTCCTTCTGCACGAGCTGCTCACAATGCTTTTAGACTTTTTTCATGAAGAGAATGGTAAAAAGGACCAAATACTTTGACCACATTTCCTCAATGCGATAGCTGACCAAACTAATGATGCCTAGCTACAATAAGCATAAAAAATTCTCCAAATTAACCGTTTAATGCTCGACGGTTCTGTTAAGTACCACTAACTTTAATTTACTGTAAAATTGCACCTAACGCAACTTTCTTGATGGTACTTTCGAGTTTCATCGATGAGCCAATCCAAACTAAAAATTTTGTCTCTTATTGCCCTCTAGTTCCTTTAATGTTAGTTGTTTGTTGACATGTGACGGAGCAGGTGTAAAGTTTGCCACCCAATTTTATATAAATTGTTTATTGCCATTTTGTTGCGTTTTTGTCTTTGAGATGTGTTGAAGTTTATTTTGAATAAGTTTATATAACAACCATGTATATTCGACCATTTTATTAACTGTAAAAATCCCGTTTTTTTACAGGACTGTAAAGGACCGTCAGGAATTATGTCCTGTAAAAAAATTAAATGACTATATAAAAATTATAAGTCAAAAAGAGGATCTAGTGAATGAGATAATAACAAAAAATTCACCACTTGATAACAATATTCTTACAGAATAAGATGTAAATGACCTAGAGGATACAGATTTAGAAGTTATAATTGTAACAGCAGAAAATAACTGGGCAACCACTAGTAATTTCAAGGACTCGGAATCATCTTATTCTCATGAATGGAAACCAAAAGAAAACCAAAAAGTGCTACGTGAAAAAAATAAATTAGAGGAAACGTCCCAAGTACAAGATAAATGTGATGAAAAGGTTCAGCAAACAACGAAGACAAAGAGAAAGTGGAAGAAGGCAACTGAGAAAGAACTTAAGGCTGAGTATAAATTTCCTGAAAGTCCTGTTGAAACAAAGTTTATTGATTGTCACTCAGCTTCTGATGTTTATTCCCGTTTGCTCGACGAATCGAAAGAAGATATTATGTTCCAAAGAAACCTTTACGTGACTTAAATATCGATAAAAAAAATACTCACTAAACAATTTTTCAATATCTGAGTACTAAAGGGTTAATTTGGGCGAGGCTGGCGAAATCCAGGGTTTTTATTTCAAAAAGGGTCCTATTTTCATTGAAACCTAAGGAAGATATAATTACTTGTTCATACTTTACTAATGTTGTGAAACACACAAGAATTGAACATCCACTGTTCTAGCTCTTCCAACTAGAAAACCCTATTCATCAGGAATAGCCCTACTTAAACAAACCAAAATTGACAACGTCAAGAAACTGGAACCATACCTTCCACAAAAACATGAGTATTTTTTCCAAGAACTTCAGAAATGATGATGAAGCTGACGTTTAAAAGTTCAAAACCAAATTAGATCGTATTTATAAGTTTTGTACCACTTTATACTTTGTTACATAATTAAATAAAATAATTTCAAGTGTATTCATTTAGAAACAAAACCATTTTGGTTTTAGATAGTCCTTATGTGGTGACACATAACAGAAAAACAAATTTTTCACGAAGTAATACAATTTTTTCTCTTTTTGTTTTATAAATCGATTCAAATATATTAAAATGCTGATTTCAAAATAAGCACCTCACATTGACTTTCAAGATGTCAAATTATGTGAGAAATAATAACAATAAATTTGCCTGTTTCTGCTAATTTTAATGCAAACGCTCTTTTTTTTACCATAAAAAAATATGTTAGTGCAGGGTAAAGATTAAAAATTTCTATGGAATAACTCAAAATTTGTAAATTTTGGAAGTATTTTAAAAACTTCCTAGTAAGATCTCATGTGATTATTTTCTTATTTAGAAAAATTTTAGGTTAATTTAGGTTGTTATGTGGTTTTTTCTAAATTTTCTTGCTTTTAATAGAAAAATTAAAAGAAAAGGAACAATTTTAATTGATACGAATGGATTGTTAAAATAAAAGACAAACAGTATTACAATAAAAATAATGGTAGCAGGGAACGCATAAAACAGGCTAAGAAATAAAAAGGACTATAAGAAATAAGTTTAATCTATGTACTGCAAAAACAGATATACGATATTTCTATTACATCATAGTACTATAACTACCTTAAAGTTTTCTGAAGTAAACTAAAGAACAGAACCTAGCAGAAATCTGCACGAACGATCACGAGCATTCATGCTCGTGTACAAATCACAGTCACGAAAAAATGTAAACGTGATTATTTAAATACATTTATAACTATTTCATATACAACTTTTATAAACTTTGCAGACGAAATATTTTAATCCATACACTCTCACTAGTTTTACTTTATTTAATACTCACAAAGCTCATAGTTTTAGAAATAACACAGAATTATTATTTAAGTACAATATTTATTGTTTCCATTAGTTTTATGAAGTTAGATTAAAAATTGACGGTATTTTTGTTAGAATCGTGTCGCGACAGTATTAGGAAATTTATGTTATTGCAAAGATAATCAGATTAACAATATGAAAAAGCATTTTTAAACATTGGTATTTTCGTCGGCGTGTTATATCACGATTTGTTGAGAGCAAAGGCTTTTTCCGAGAGCAGTAGCTTAGAAAATGAGTTTATCTATAACTTTTTATGTGGAAATGCACTATAAACTCGCCATTTAGTATTGTGGTGAGGTAATCAAAACTTTGATGCAGAAGAAACCGTTGGATGTTAAATTAATACCGAGTTGTTTCAGGATTTCATTTGAGAATGAGGTTTCTGTAGACCCCTCGTCAATTTACATTTCCAGATAGTCTTGGCCTTTAACTAGTAAGTCATTATTAATGATACTAATGATGGATGTAATTAAAAATCATTATGGTTCATTAGTTCATTTTTTGTGATTTTTTCTGTAAATTCGTTTGTTTAAATCCTGCTTACAATTAATTTTTTTACAGAAATGGATTATTATTTGGAAGGTGAATGATCTTTTTTAAAAAGCGAAAGTTTGTCTCAACCATATATTCGCGCCGTCACAGATCGTACGGGAAAATCTTTCGTAAAGAAGAAATATGTGCGTTAAATAAACCATCAATAAAAATAGAACAATTTCTTTTTCATACGGACAAGTCTATATAGGAGAAACAGGACGATTAGTGCAAACCAGTATCAAGGAACACTGAATATACATAAAATCTGGACTGTTACCACAATTACTGTGGAACATAAATATATTATCTTCCACTTCTATTCTTCGCCCTGTAGTTGCAATATTAATCTGTAAATTACAAATACTTAGGTAAACACAAAATAAGAAAGAACTCGAAACAAAAATCGTATTATTCCGCCATGAAAATTTGGCATGTAACTTTTAAGGTCGGCCCTGTGGGCAAACAGAGGGAAAAGAAACTTGAGTATTACCCTATTTTACGGAAATTTTCTCGGATTGGATTACTCACAACATTAACTTTGACAAGATACAAATTATTTTTGCTTCGTTTATTTTTTGGTACGAAAAGAGAAACAGGGATCCCTGTGTTTCTATTTATTGTTAAAGAAATTAGGTCAGTGGTACACAAAAACAAAGGAGAAAAACCGGAAACGCAGCAAAAACGAGACTGCGGACTCATAATTCATAAAAATGAGGTGTAGCGGCTAACACTAATCATTTAAAAAATATAAGGAATGGGGAAAGATTTCGGATGAAATAGCAAACAATCATACACAAGATACAATGATAAGAAGATAATAGAAATAATTCAGATTGATCTAAAGTAGTTTATTTACGGCCATTTGTACCCACGTCTTAAGATTATAAATAATCTTCTTCCCATACGTATTTATAATCTAAAGATTAAATTTAAACTTAGTTTAAGAGGTCGATGAAAATAAACAATCAAAATCAGGAAATTACATAACATACATTTAATTTTTACCCACGTTGAAAAAGTTGCTAATATAAATAAAAGTGATATATTTAACAATTTTATTATTCATCATTTATGGAAAAATATTAGAATTAGTAGTTTATCAACAACTATTAGAACATCTTAATTAAAATCATTTGTTATTTGTTAAACAATCTAGTTTAAAATTCATCAAAAAAAAAAGATGTTTTAATTAAAATTTAAAGAAAAAAGCTAATTTTATATTAAAAATTTGAAGAAAAGAGTTTAGTTTTCATTATAATTTAAGAAGAAAAGTATTTTTTTTTATTTGTAAAACAGGAAGTTAAAGTGTAATTTTAAAAATAATATTAAAAAGGTTAAAAGTTCATTTTTGATTAAATGTCATCAAAAAATTTTTTTTTAATTCATCAGAAATTTTGAGTTTTAATTGAAATTTAAAAAAAGCTAGTTTTATAAAAAAATTTAAAGAAAAAAGTACAATTTTAATTAAAATTTAATACAAAAGGTAATTTTTTGTCTATTTGCACTACACAAAATCCAAATTTTATTTTAAAATGTTTATTTTTTAACGTTATATTGAAAAGTGATTAGATTAGTTATCCTTTTGAATTTTTTTAATTTTTGTAATATATTGGCCGTACTTTTGTGTTAAGTATCAATGAATTGTTTTGTATAATGTGTTTATCTGGAAGTTTTATTGTATAAGCTCGTAAATGATTTAAAAATTTCTAAGAGTAATGAACGTGCGAATTTAAAAAATCGAAATATAATTTTTTATTGTCTTTTTTAGATTCGGTACTAGAACATAGCTATTCAAAAAAACCAACAGTTTCTGAAATTTTGTTCTATGCTCACCATGCGATAATTTTTTGAATCCCTCGGTACATTTTATTCTTAGAAGTGAAGTTTCATACATATATTTACCTGAAACAAAGAAAATAAATTAGTTTTATGAAATATTTTGTTTTTTTATTCTATAAATAGCTTATATTGTATAAATATTTATTTTCGAGGTTATTTGTCTCTTTAAAAATGAGTTTAATTAAAATCTCCATAACAAAGTCGAGATTAAAGCTTAGATTACTCTTTTTAAAACCAAAATTTATAAACTTCTACCTTAAATTCGAGAAAAATGTACATCCAAAATATTTAAAAATTTGAGATTTTGAATAAGTACACGTGATGTTTGATTTAAAATTCTTCCTTTAAATTCGATATTAATTATATAAAATTATCGTTTTTCAAGTCCAGATCTTAAAGAATAACCTCTAGTTATCAATATTTTTGCTAAAAAATCGAGATTCATTAAAATATCGAGATTAAAATAAGATTTTTCAAATATATTTGCAAGATTCAATAAAATTTCAATTTGAAAATAAAAATTTATCAAAATGTCCACTTCAAATTCGATATCTTAAAGAAAAACAATTGATATTTAATATTGTGGATTGAATTTCGAGATTCATTAAAATATTGAGATTAATGTCGAGATTTAAAGTAAGAAACATAAATTTTTAATATTTTTTTAAGAATTATTAAAATCCCAAATTTAAAAGTTTATCAAAATCTTGAATACACAATCGAGATTACATCTTAAAGAAAAAAAGAGATTCAATAAAATCTGGACTT
Organism: Hermaeophaga mercurialis; assembly: GCA_951812935.1. Lineage (NCBI taxonomy): Eukaryota > Metazoa > Arthropoda > Insecta > Coleoptera > Chrysomelidae > Hermaeophaga > Hermaeophaga mercurialis. The sequence goes on along the minus strand of OX638361.1, from coordinate 18,526,677 downwards.
TAAAATTATCGATAACGAAATCGAAATCTTGAAAAAAAACATGAGATATTTTTAGATTTCTGTTTTAAAGATGAGGAGATTCTTAAAATGTAATAAAATGTTATAAACTCGAGATTTAAAGTACAAGAGAAGATTTTTTTAATACTTTTGTGAGAAGAAAAACGATTTAAAATCTTAACTTCAACATCGAGATTCATTAAAATTTCGACTTTAAAAACAAGATCTTGAAAAAAAATAAGAGATTTTAATAATCCCGCTTTAAATCGAAATTTATTGAAAAATTAACTTTAAAATCGAGATTTTGAAGCATTAAAATTGACATTCAATAAAATAAGAAACGTTCAATAATGATTAAAAAACAATGTATAATTTTTTAAAAATTCCGCAAAAATTTTGAATTTTAATTAAGATCCGAGCATTCATATTCATATACTGTCCAATATTGCTATACTTCTTTGATTTAAATAAAATGTCTCAATAACAATAGTTACAAAATCAAGAAATGAGAATTATTCTGAGTATCGTTGATGCTTGAAACTTTAGTTGTTTACTATAGAGAGAAGGTTTGGAATTTTTGAATATGATTTATATACAGGGTGACACATTAGTGTGGCAAAGCTCGATTAGTTCTCTATTTTTTAAGGTTTAAAAAAAAGTATTTACAAAAAGTGCAGGCAGTTTTGAGATTCACATTTTAAAATTAGTCCCAAATAGACAGTGTGTTCAGGAACGCAGTGTCAGACCTAGATTTTGCTTTTTTTTAATTGAATACCTTGTATATTTTTACATTTTTATAAACCTCATTTTTTTTATTTAAATTTATGTAGCAGCCAAACCGTTCAAAATCAATAAAAGCGGCTTACATGTTTCTATCCCAATTTCTCAAGTTATATGCTATGGCATTAAATAATATTTGATACAGAGTGATCAAAAATTAGAAATCTCCTCTGATTTTTTAATCACTGTGTATCAAATATTTTTTATGGCATAGCATAGAACTTGAAAAGTTAGGATTTTTATTGGTTTTCAACGGTTTGGATGCTACAGATATTTAAATAAAAAAATTTTTATTTTCAGATGGCTGTAGATCCTTTATTAAACATAATAGACATCAAGTATGATATATCGTTGACATTAGATAAAAATGTAAAAACATACGGGGTCACCCTGTATATAAAATGATTTTGGTTAAGTTTATAGTTATTTATTAGTCAGATTCACACATACAATACCAGAAACCAAAATAATTTGTATCTCGATACTCAAAGTAGCTCATACAATATAAAAAGTTTATTTTATAAGTATTTACCAGATAATATAGAAAACCCAAAAAATTTAGTTCAGTTTACACGAAATTCAATGTGACACTGATTAGGTTAGAAAACATATTACTTCGTTTCTTTATTTCATTTTATCTCTGTTTGTAGTTACATGTATTTTATCATATCGTAAAAGCGTTTTATGTATGTTACTTAAATGTTTGTAAATTAGGATTTTCCTAGTTTAAAAAAATAAATAAATCACCAATTATCGTTAACGCAAATTTGCTCCTACAATGTAAATTGGGTGTTGGTTTTTAGCGGTTATAGGGCCAATAATGTTTGTTATTCAATTTAAGGATCTAATGGAGCACTTGCGTAATCTACTCGTCGTCCTGCACGGCAAATCGCCTCTACTTGTATTGGTAGATCTTATCTCCAACAAGCACAAGTTCATTGTTAACGTGTTAACTCGGTCGTGAAATATTTACCTATTCAGCATGCTACTTTAATGAAAATCCCAGGAAAGCGCAACGCTTTGTGGAAAAACCATGCGGAAAATTTAAATTTTTTGGTTTGCCATGTAAATGCGAGAAAGGCGTTTGGCTGGAGGCGCACTTTTTCATTTTCTTTTTGGAAAAGCGGATTACGCGTAAAAAATACTTTGAATTAAGTTGACGTGCTTTGAAGTGTTATGTGGGACGTATGTAATGTATTTGGATGGGATTTTGCTGGAAAATTTAAAGCTAGTGATGCGAGTTATGTAAAGTGGATGTTAATAAAATTTTATGTCGAATGTGTTTTGTTCGTTTTCGCCACATATTTAGCGATGAAGGCTACGATTTAAAAAAACATAGCAAAGTTTAACATTCTGTATTTCAGACAGAAAGCGAAAACGTACCTAGGTTCATATAAACTATTTTTCTCAAAATCAATCATAGAATCACACCTTAAATTTTTAACATACAATTCTGAAACACCATGTATAGAGGGTGTGTTTCAAAATTTGATTACAAATATTTATCAGTATGTCCTATTCAACAAAATATGATCGGCTTCTACCGTAAGTGAATTATTTTTAACTCGTCTGTTTAATATAAAGGATTATATACTGTAAATAGTATCAATTTTTAAATTTTCTTATATCTTATGATTAAAAAAATTTTTTTTAATCTCTCGGAGTGAGTTCAGAGAAATATAAAATGTTCTGTTAATGTGGAATGCAACAAAATAAATAATATAACTTATAATGATGAAATTAAAATATATGATTTTTTTATATTAGTAAATATAAAGACTTAAGCATGTTAAACATGACACTTTTTCTTAAATATAATTATGTGTTAATTGTCATATTGAACACACATTAGTTCTTCTTCGAATGGAAACGGAAATAAAAATACTACGAATTTCTTGTAATTCGAAGCACTATCATTATTATCTTTTCATAAAGAGTTCAAAAGGTAAATATTATTAAATGTTTATACTAATTTGAAAACTTCAGGAACGTGTTGAATATTTATATAAATGCTTCACAATAATAAACAAAATAATTTTCACCGAAAATTAGGAATGCAAGTAATCTCTTGTGATGCAATTAACATTTAATTTAACCTTATACATGCAAAATAAAATTTATTCTCTTACTGCTGAATTCTATTTACTACAATTTGTTCCAAACAACTATATGATAATTTAATTTCACATAATTTTAATTTTTATTAACTACTGCCAAAGCAGAATCCCTTTATTTTGAATAATAATAATCATATGAAATCAATCCGGCATATCAATTTTTCAAATTCTTTATGAATAAAAATCCTATTACAATACCTATTACATCGCACAAGTAATTAATTAGTTAATAAATTTAAATTGAACCTTAAAGTACACTAATCATATCTCGATACTTTTCATTTTTAAATAATTTATAAGAAACGAACAGTTATATATTTGTTATGTAAGATGCCTCAGAGAACCCGAATTTATCCAATTACTTAAAATGACCTCATGATGTATCTTGCCAAAGGCCTTTGAAAAATCAATACAAATAACATCAAGCTCACTTCTATTCTAACAGTCCGAAATATATTTTTTTCTTAATTAGAATTTGCAAATGTGATTCAGTGCAGTAGAACAAAGTACTATAAATCGGTGTTGCTATTAAAGTAACTGCTTACTAAATTATTAATAAGTAAATCATTAAAAGTCATATTTAATATTAGTATACGTTAATGTAATCATTCATTTAAACTGTACGAATACTCATATTGAAATTCGGATCAAGAATATTTCATAATTATGTTAAGAAAATCCTTATTTAAATTTTATAATGTAAGTTTGAATTATTTTCATGTCATTTATATGGTGGGTTCCGAGTTCAAATCCTGACAAAATTTAATTTATTTTATATTTATATATCAAAGACAGTTTTTAAAAAATATTATTTTGAATTAGTATTATAGATCAACAGAATTAACATCTCCGGTTGTTTTAAGCTGCCTTTTCTTTGCAAAAAATAGTAATCAAAACAAAGCTCACTTTAAAACTGTATATTGCGGGAATATTTATATTTGTTGTCAACTAACCAGAGATTTCCAAACTAATTTCATATTTTATACATAAAAAAAATTAGTGAACTATTCGTTTATATTTCATAATTAAAAAGATATATTATTCAAACCTATTGTATGCAACAGGAAACAAAATTTTTACTGATGCATCTTATAATATTAATATTGTTTATATATTTGCTTTTTATAAAATGAATATAGTATAAAAATTAATATATAAAATATTTACAGAAAATATATAAAGAAAACTACATAGTTTGTCATATATAAAGTTATCAACTGCAGGGGCATTTTGAAAATAGTTTTCATTGCAAACTACTTTTAAAGATTTTCTTTACGTTCAAATATTTTAGTAGTCATGTTTCATTTAATTTTTTTTAATAATTAAATTAACGATAATTACAATCTTTTTATGGTCAATTTCTAGCAATTTTGCCGAAGAAATTCTAGCTTCGAGTTTCATTTGAATCCTGTAAAATTTGTCTGTTAGATTTTAAATAAAAGGTTATTAAGATTTTATAAAAGGTGAGTAACAATGGTTAGGTCAAACTTTATTTTTTTTTTGATAAATTTTGATAAATCCTTGCACATACTATCTTTAAAATCCAATTTTTTATTGTACCACAATACATTCTGGTTAGTAACCAAATTACTAACAGAACATATTTCAATAAAATATGTAACATAATAGTCCATTTGCAGAATTTCATGATTTTCCTTTTTTGACAACATTTTATATGACGTTGTACTATCAGTTGCACTTAGCCACAATACATAATAATATTATTGATCAGTATCGTAATCGGGAGTAAGGTCAGCGTCTAGTTTATTAACAATTTAACATCATACAAAATACACAACAGCACGAAAGTTACGTGATTCCAGTCACAATAGAGATATTTATTGATACCAATCGGGATAGTGAGATTATTGAAGTCATCTTTATTTAATTCACACTTTAATAGTATATAAAGTATAGGACATAGTAGTTAATTTCTAGAATAAAACTATTTCGATAATGTCTTTAGGAAGGTTTATTAACGAAGATACTAAATTAAACGTTTTATGGGGTGTGTAAGGTAACCCACAAACAACGTTCACTAGGTTAGTTAAGATCAGTATTTTCCAGAAAATCCTAATTTTTTGGATGAATATTATTTTACATTAAATGGATTGAGCAGAAATTCTACGAAATAAAACCATTTGACCATATTTCTTTGACACCATTGTAAATGGGCCAATTTATCAACAATTTTTAAAAAATTATAGAAAGTTTTTAAATTCGCCAAATTTTAATTTTTTTTTTAGACCAATTTTGTATAATTGATTATAGGATATTGAGAAATATACAGTAAAATATTTTTAGGGACAGTGAGATTATTGAAATCATCTTTATTTAAACACCACTTTAATAGTGTATGAAGTATGGGATGTATTAGTTCATTACAAGAATAAAACTATTTTGGTAATGACTTTAGGAAGGTCTCTTAAGGAAGATACTAAATTAAATGTGTGCAAGTTAATCCACAAACAGCGTTCACTAGGTTAGTTAAGTATTTTCTAAAAAAACCTAATTTTTTGAATGAATGCTATTTTACATTAAATGGTTTGAGCGGGAATTCTACGAAATAAAACCATTTGATCATATTTTTTCGACAACATTGTAAATGGGCCAATTTTCCTGCTAAGTAGTTGAAATTAAAAGCTTTAAACTTTAAAATCTGCACGAAGGGGGAAGCGATTTTTTTTGTTTTGATAGTTTTTTGTTATTTTCTCTCGCATTAAAAGTATTAAAAAAAAAGTTATGTCTTCCTCTTTGGTGTACAAATTTTGCAACCGTTTTCGAAATATTTGGAATTTACGATTTCATGCTCTAACGTTGGTTCTTAAAAGCCTCTTTGGATTTGTTTTTTTGTTTAAAAATATTGCAGTTTTTGACAATTTTTTGCATCTGACAAAAGTATTTTAATCGTCTGAACATACAGTTAAACATCACCCATTCTTTATGAACCACTCTGTATAAAAATACATGTTTGCTTCTATTGTCTATTCTTCAAGCGATCTTTCTTCACAGACCAGAAGTTTAAAGTACCTCTACGGAATGACCAATGGGGTTTTTCGAAGGATTTATATATTTTCCGATACCTCGTGCGGCCCTTTGGCTGTTGGCGTCCGAAACAATAAAATGCGTGATTCAACAACGTACGTGCCACCCTGCCCTAATCCCTTCGACCTGAAACCTTGACACACTATATTTTCCGACCGCCGGTAGTTCCACCGAGGCCCTTTAACCCTGTCATCTCGATTTATACCCAGACGTACACCAACCAATCGAGAATCATACCATTAGAATTCAACGGTATTCAATTGGTTCTTCGTGTTTTGTATTTATTGCAATAATCAGCGTAGTTTAATAATAACTGTAAATATTTCTTGACAGCTATTTCTTTCAAAAAGTAAAGTACACTTGAGATTTTTGATGACCACTAATTTTAGATTTACTATAAAAAAATGGTATCGCATTTATAGAGAAACTAGAGACACTATATCTGTATTTTTATAATAAATTGTTGTAATTTCTTTGGATAACACCTTCTATTTTTTTCTATAATCGTGCAAATAAATATACTTTTTTATATATATATCATAATCAAATCAATAGTTCCAATTAATGAAACTAGTTATTGATTCTATTGATTATCAACTTATTATAGTGTTATCAATTATTTCTCTCCCCTTTTTATTTACTTTATACCGAAATCAAATTATCATTAATGAACGAATCAATGAATAATTTTATTAAATATTAAATGTAATCTTAATGTAATAGCAAAAACAATCATTTACTTCTTTCTTTTCTGGACTCATTAATAAATATATATAAATTTAATAATTAAATTGAGACATAAAATATTTGTATAAAAAAAATATTCACAATTATGTTAAGATAAAATTTGTAGGAAATCATAAAAATAAAATAAATGTTACCAAAAGTTGATATAATCGATTATATTCTTTATTAAGAGTGTTCGTCTTCTTCATTCTTCGCATGATTGTCGATTGTTATTAATCATCGATTTTTCTGACTCTCAATCGATTCGTTGATATCAAATGTGATTCATGATTTTATTGAAGGGAAACGATAAAAATCCAAAATCTCCCAAAAAATGATGAATATCTTCTTTTTTCCATTTCCGAATATTCTCATCTATTTTTATCATTACAATACATATCAACAGAAAAATTTCGGGGGATAACATTTACAGTTTTCAGTAATATCAAGTTTTAACAAACAAATAAACAAAATCTTTAAAAATGCCTAATATATAATAATTTTTATTCCAAACGATATTTTAATCAAAATATTCCTTGTTTGAATTTACACAAATTAAAATTATATTTTCTTTTTTCACACCTTCTTTCTTCTATATTCTACTTATTATAATTTTTTCTTGCCCCTTCTGATATCTGATAATTCTGCTATGACAGATGATATATGGAATTTTCCTTCTTCTCTGCCTTTCTAAATGTAATTTTTTCTAATTTTGACCTGATAATCCTGCTAAGATATTTATGCCATAAGAAACTTTTTCTTTGTCTCTTCCTGCTCTTTCATTGACAACCTTCCATAATTTTACCAGTATTTTTTATATTAAAAAATATATGTGGTTATTTAAAAATGTACATGATTTATCATTATATTAACTTTTACTTGAGAATATTAAATCTTTCTTTATTTTTATATATAAACTCACTTCTCTTAATAAATGATTTTTCCTGATTTTTCCCTGACATCCAAATTCCACATAACAACCCCTGTTTTTTTCATGGCTATCATCCCTTTTTTCAAAACAATTGATAATATCTTTCAACCAATAAAATCATAAATTTTATTTTTTAACTAATGAACTATTTTGAGCAAATTCACAAAACATCAAAATAAACAGTGACATACTTTTGTAATTAAAACTAACTTCTAATAAATACTTTTGAAAAAATGTACCAAAAAAAAGCACCTCAAACTAAAATAGAGCGAAACGTCGTTAAACTCAAAGACTAATTAATAATCTATTCCTGGCAGCACAAAAATCCAACAACCTTGTAACCATTAAAGACCGTATTATTATTAAAAAAAACCTACAACCATTTTGCTTTTATGATAAAATTTGTATTGTTATGCTGTTAACGCGTTTTGCCACGGGCCATAAAAACAAAAGGGGGATCGTAAGGTATTCATTGAATCGCGAATCGATGGCGGTTATAACTACAAACAATTCACTTTTATTTTTAAAATAATCGTTCCGATGATTTCCCTCCGGTCTTTCTAAACCGCTTTTACGTCTACCTTAAACGGGATTCCAGTCTTTTTCTCCACTTTCGAATTTTTATTAATAATTTCGTTTTAGTTTTGGCATATCAGAAGTGAAATTTCTTCTCGGGCTTCAATTCGCCACGGTAATTTTGCTTTTATTGAATAAATGTATTTTCGACTTGCTTTTGGTTAGTTTGCACCTTGTTCTATTCTTTCGATGCAGACTTTAGTGTATAAATAATAACGCAAATTCTTAATCGAAGGATAGTCTAGCTTAGGTCACAGGTGTTGAGCTGATTGCTTCTTCATTTTTTTACTTCTTATACTATCTTCATAATGTTTTACTCTTTTTTTTTTTAGTAAAATTATTAGGATCTTATAGAATATATTCAACAAAGCTGTACAACTATAAATATCGCAATTTGTTTCTTTCCCCGTTTTTAAAATTAGTATCAGAATAGCTTAAGACCAACTATTTGATATTCTCCCTTTTTTCCAGATTCTTTCAATAAGTTGATAAATTTTTGGTTCTAACGTTCGTTCTCCTTTTAAAGTAATTATTCCCTTTTCCTCAGCACTTTTGTTGTGCTTTAGAATTTTCATTATTTCACTGGTTTCTTGTCTTATGGACTCCGCTTCTGACTTCCATTCAATTTCTTCTTCTACAACACTTTCTAAGTTTACCATTTTATAGCTTTTTAAAGAACGGTCTCTATCTATTTAACATTTTTTTGGTCATTTTTCCTTTCTCGTCTTTATAGTACATGATTCTGGGTTTGTGGGAATATTCTCCTTTTAATGTCTTGGTAATAGTTTCTTAATGGTTTGCAAAATTTTCTTCAAATCTCGCCAGGACTTGTTGTAAAGATTCTCTTTTTTCTTTCTGCACATATTTTTGCCTTTCAAACATGTTTTTATTGTCAGTGGAGCTACCGTATTCTTTTGGCTTCGTTTCTTTGTTTTATTATATCTTCGCATTAGTCGTCATACTAATCTTTCCTGGGAATCAAATATTTCTGCTGATAGTTGCCTTTTCTATTTCTTTCCCATTATCTTCTATATAAGCTAGGCTTCCCACTCTGTTTTTTTTTCTTCGAACCTCTTTCTGTACGCTTTTCTCAAGATTTTCTTAATTTATTTTTGATCTATCGTTTCATTAATTTTAAGGGAATAATAAGAATTATCTATACATAAATCCTGTGTGCTTATCTTCTCAAACAAATCAATTCAATCTAATAAACTGATTTATTTTTTAATAACTTTAATGAGAGTTTTTGACATAATATTTGGCAAGAAATTTAATCTTAGATTTTAGTAAATAGTGGTCACTTCTTGCAGCTGCTCTTCTGAAGCTTCTTACAACTTTCAAACATCTTAAATGCTTAAATTCTACCAGAATATAGTTAATTTAATTGTCTCTTTTACCATCTTGTGTTCTCTATGTCACTTGGTGTAGATTTTTGTGTTGGAAAAATAGGCCTTTTATTCTCAGGTTTCTTTTTGTTGCAAAATCTATCACATTTAAAACTTTCAAGGTGCAAATGTTTCCCAAGATATTCGCTGAACAAAGAATTCTATGGATACCATAATTTTGGATACCAAGAATTGCCTATACATAAAATCTATGTGCTTACCTTCTTAAATAAATCAATTCCATCCAATGAATTAACTGATAAACTGATTTATTTTTTAATAACTTTATTGAAGATAACGAAATTCAAAACATACACTTTAACTATAACTTTAATGCGAGTTCTTGAGTGGTTTACATAATAGTTGAATCGCATTTCGATTTATTCACTGATCACAAATTCAGCCAACCTTAATATTAAGTATGTAAGTATGTGGTCTGAAGAGTCATTAAACAATTTATATTTTAAATTATGTAAAGAGCGACAAACAAATGAGAAGAATCTATTTTTCAAGCGGAGAGTGAGTGTGTGCATTGCTCAGTAACTTCTTAGCAACTCTTTCGTTCTGGAACTATATACGAGACTATGGGATGATTATAATGATTTTGTTTGATTGGTTAATGATGAACTCAGTGTAGGCAATTTTCATTGGTCCATTTTTGTAGCGTATGTTGATTGGTTGAAGTAAAAATGAATATTACTTTGACTTATTTAAAATGAGTGAATTTTAAACAATAATAGTGCGCCACCTTGTATAAATGCACTGTTATCTAAAAGCTAATATATTTTTCTTGCAAATCCCCACATTTTACTCGACACCAATTATTTAAATCCGTTGTGCTATCAACAGCCCGATAGTGTCCGTTTTAGCAGACCTGACCTTGACTCGGTGCCGTTCCCATTTCTGGTTCTGTCGGTATGACGCCCTCCTTACGTCTCATCGACGTCGGAATAAACCGACGACGACGCTACTCGCTGATGACGTCATCTCCACCATTCCCGGATACCGAATTCCTCTGAATTCAAGGTCAAAAAGGGCTAGCGAGGGGAAATACAATGCACCGGAAGGATTTTTTGTATTTTGAGATCCAACGGATTTTTTTAAGAAGCACAGACTTCTTCTTGTTTGTAATATTTGTTGGAATATGAAACCGCGTAGGGACTTCTGCAATTGAGCAGATAATAGACAGATAGCAACAAATATAATACGGCAAAAATTATTTATTAAACATATTCTTAAATATTAGGTTAATTTATATGTATATTTATATTTTCTTTTTCATTAATATTACCAAAATTGATTAATTATTAATATTAAAATACTTTTAAAAAATGTCTCGATTTATAATATATTAATAATATTATATCCCACACACCTTTAACGCTTATCTTATAGGGAATTTTAAAGTAATAATTTTAAAAATATCGAATTTTACTTCTAAATCTCGACAATAAATTTTCCAGATTTACTTCAAAATCTCGACAATAAATTTTCCAGATTTACTTCTAAATCTCGACTTTAAGGTTAAAATTCGATTTTATATCCGAAATCTTAAAATATCCTGTTTTATTTTATGTGCTTTTTTAAGTCAATATTTCAACGGCTATCGATTTGAGATCCAAAATTTTAAGAAATATGGATTTTTATTAAGAAATATTAAAAAAAATTTGGGTTTTTCTTTAGGTCTCGATTTTAAAATCCAGATTTAAATTAAGATCGATTTTAAAGCAGAAACCTTAAGAAAAATCACTTATTTTCTATACGATCTCTATTATAAAGACGAGATTGATTTTGAAATTTTTTTATTTTAAAGTCAAAATATTAGTGATTCTTGCAAAAATATTTGAAAAATCTTCGCCTTTTCTTTACATCTTGGCTTTTAACTCAATATTTTAATGAATTTCGTATTTTAATAAAAAATATTAAAAATTAATTGTTTTTTTTTTTAATATCTCGATTATGAAGTCGAGATTTACATTAATCTTGATATTTTAATGAATCTTCTGTTTAACCTTAAATATCTACTTTAAGCTCGATATTTTAAAGAATTTCGAATTTTAAGGAAAAATATTAAAAATTAATTGTTTTTTTTTAATATCTTGATTAGGAAGTGGAGATTTAAATTAATCTTGATTGTAAAGTTGATATTTTAATGAATTTTCTGTTTAACTTTAAATCTCGACTTTGAGCTCGATATTTTGATGAATTTCGATTTTGAAGCAAAAATATTAATAATTAGTTGTTATTCTCTAAGATAATAAAAATTTTGAATGATTCCCGATTTTAAAGCAACAAGTTTCATGTTTTTCTTCAAGATATCGACTTCGATATCGAGATTTTATTTAATCTCGACTTTAAGGTCGAAGTTTATGAATCTCGGTTTTAAAAAATCTCTAAAAATCTCAGATTTCGATTTTGATATCGAGATTTGAATTAATCTTGACTTTAAAGAGACAAATTTTTAATATACTTCGATAATGAATAAAAAATCCTATAGAAGGGCAAAAAAAAATCCAAAAACAAGAAAGTTGAGGAATGTTAAAATTTTACATTTTGTGAAAATTATTTTTTAATTTTTATTTTCAAAATATTTATTAAATATTTATAAAAGCTCTTGAATATTTTATAAATATAAATAATTGAATATTTATTGTATTTTATTTAGGAAATATTACGTTTCAAGGATATAAATAATATTTATTAACTATTTTAATATAAATATTGTAAAGCAAATATTTAGTTTGGATAACAAATATTTAAAAAACATGTATTTCTTTATATTCACAAAATATTTTGTGATGGGTAGTGAAATTGACTTTTCTGGTTCGATTTCTTTTCTTGTTTTTCCAACAGAATTCTTTCATGATTATGTCATATTTGACATCTCCTCTTATATTTAGCTTAACGACATAATCAATGAAAACCTATTTTAGTAAAGTTAACTACTTAATTTTCCTTCACGGCACATCAACATTTATTCCAACCCACAGGTGACTATCCAAAATATCAACACGACATTTACGTTGACTTTATTTTCAAGCTTTTCCAGGTACTTCATTAACTTAATTACCGTTAACAACACTTTTACGTTAAAACGATGCAGCGTCGAGTAACACAACTCACAATGGCTAAACTCTGATTTTGTGTTATCTAAACATGCACGGCCATAAGATAAAATCTGCAAATGACAAACTGGGCTTCATTAATTCAGTGACGTTCATTTCGCGTGGATAATATCGAAGGTGAACTCATCCCTACAAGGCCACGGTCGGGATGATGGTTAACGGGATAATTAATAAATTATGGAGAGCTGGAACTAAAATTACTGCAGTAGGAAGCATAGATTTCTGGCTGTATGATCGACCGGTTTTAAACTGAAGGGAAATAATGGTTTTTCGAAAGGTATCATTAATGTTTTGTTTGTGTATGTGAAAGTTTCAGGGCTTAGTAGTCACGATTAATTTATTGCGTTTATTTGCCGTTTTCTAGTTCAATTTCTATTTGTACAGCCATATTGTAACGGGAATTGTAACATACGTGATACATTTTGAGAAATTGAATTTGGGACATTGTTATTATTCCCTAAGAGCACCAGATATTTTCTAAATATTTTGCACATATTTATGGATGAAATATAGAAACGTATGCAGAATATAAATTATTTTTCTAAAGTCAGCCGTTTTCAAATATTAGTATTTTAGTTCTATCCAATTATTTCCCGAAAAGCAACTTAAACCGCCAACACTGACAACTCAGACAAGTATTATCAAACGTTCTAACAATAAGTTTTTAATTTAGTACACCTGGATATTTAGAATGGTAGATTACAGGGGATGTAGAAGAATGAAAAATGTATTCTCGTCAATTATTACACATCCGAACGATTTCTACCCCTACTTTTTTTAGATAGTCCACTATTCTTTCCAACAATCATTGGGATAAAGATACAAAACATCGCGGATTAGATTAATTGACATATCGGGATATTCCTGCATTGAGTAAAACGCCATTTTTCAACTGAATTATTGAATCTTCTTTACCAAATGATAAACTTAAAACGATTAAACGATCCGAATCATCTACAAACTAACACAATTTTATGATTCATCAGGTAAAAGATATATCTTAGTTATATGACACATATTTTTATTAAAAATGTAAGGTGTTGCCACGTATAAATTTTCTAGTAAATGTTTAAATTGAATTTTTGTGTAAACTAATGTTAGAAAAAAATATGTTGTTGTAAATAACACATTCTGCGTAATATTTAAAAGTATGCATTATTATCTCGGACACCCTGTATAAAATATAAATAAATCCAAACTAAATGTTTATGTCTTTAAAAAGTAACTTTTGTTGAATAATCTACAGTAAATATTAATTTTTTATGAATAAAAAATATTCAAGAAATATTTTGAAAATAATGAATAAAAAATGAAAATTGTAATTATATCAAAATGTAAAAATTTTATATTCCTTATTTTTTTTTTGTTTCTCGAATTTTTCTCACCCCCTTTATAATTTTTTGATTTAAAAACGAAATATATTAAAATGTGTATCTTTAAAGTCGAGATTAATTAAAATATCAATATTAAAGTCGAGATTTGTGATTTTTTTAGAATTCTGTTTTTAAAAATCAAGATTTATAAACTTCAACCTTAAAATAGATATTCGTCAAAATCTGGTCTTCAAAATGTCGAGAATTTAAAATAATACACGAGATTTTTCAATTTAAAATCGAGATTTATTAAACTATCGGAATTACGTTCGAGATTTAAAGTAAAGGCGAAATTTTTTCAAATATTTTGCAAGATTCATTAAAATCTCGACTTTAAAATCAAGATTTATCACAATCTCGACTTTATAATCGAGATCCTACAGAAAACAGTAATTCTTTAACGTTTTTGCTTTAAAATTAAAGTCTTGCTTTACCAGTATTCACAACAAAAATGTCATAACAAAGAATAAAATAGTTTTATCGTAAGGTATCTATCGATTTCTAACAAACTCTTCGATTTAAGCAAAACTTCATGACTGGATCTCCTAAAAAGAGAATTTCCTTATTTCAACGCCTATCACATACACGGTAGACTTTCAGGTAGTTGAGAAACGTACGAATTGATGGATACTGGTTTGAGAGGGTGCAGATTTGTGCATTAGCGATGAATTTGAAATTTGACTGCAGGATCGGTAGTTATTTTTATTCAGAGCCAATGGAAAGTTTAGTGAAAAGGCAGGAAGTCAAAAAGGAAATCAAGAAAATGTATTCCACTTGCATTCGGAATACTCTTTTCGATAGGGAAGAGTCGGAATAATAATGATTCTCGGTTTTATTTTATTTTCGATCTCCAGTTTTATTGAAGATTACTGACAAGTTTATGTTTTTTGTGATTAATTTCTGCAAAACATTTTTTGCTAGAAAAATATTCAATGTGTGTGATGCTTCACTTGCTTCAAACCTTGGTATACCCATTGAGAAATAATATATTGTGATATATTATTTATATAAATGTGTTATTTAGGTGTATGAACTTGGGCTCCATGAATTGTTATGATTAATTATTATAAGGCCAATATTCATTGGACATTGATTTTCAATTATTGAATTTAATTGTTTGTTGCCATCTATAATTCACCGGCCAAACTATTTATACGAAGTTTAGTCCTAACCTCTCAAAATGGTTGCAACCTTTAATCTAACTTAATACAACTAACACAATTATGGTACACAATGAAATAAATTAATCATTACAAAATTCAAAAAATTGTTTATGTTTAAATTAAATTACCAAAGTTATCAAATTAAAAGAAATTTTCTTCCTTGCATACATTGGTATATTCAACCTTTGGGTTACCGATGCAGAAGTCCACCAGATCGATTCCCAAATTCGTGACTGGACTTGTAGAAAAATTCAACTCCCTTAACTGTGATGTGATGAAGACTCGATGAGTTGTGAAGAAAACATAGGATACGTTTCCACTTTCACTAAACGTACGTTGCTAGATACCTTTTCCGTATAAACATTGTTTTTTCAATCACTGGACTTATATAATTATATGAGCCAATTTTCTGGGCTCAATTTCACAAAATCTTTATACAGCCGTGTATGTACGAAATACTTTAAGGAATTTCGAATTTTAATAAAGAATATTAAAAATTAATTGTTTTTTAAGATCTCGATTAGGAAGTAACGATTTAAATTAATATTGATTGTAAAGTTGATATTTTAATAAATCTTCTGTTTAACTTTAAATCTCGACTTTGAGTTCGATATTTTGATGAATTTAGATTTTGAAGCAAAAATATTAATAAATAGTTGTTATTCTTTAACATCAATAAAAATTTTCAATGATTCCCGGTTTTATAGCAACAAGTTTCATGTTTTTCTTCAAGATCTCGACTTTGATATCGAGATTTTATTTAAGGTCGAAGTTTATGAATCTTGGTTTTAAAAAAATCTCTAAAAATCCCAAATTTCGACTTTAATATCGAGTTTTGAATTAATCGTGACTTTAAAGAGACAAATTTTAATATACTTCGATATTAAATCAAAAATACTATAGAGGGGCAAAAAAAAATTCCAAAAACCAAAAAGTGGAGGGATGTTAAAATATAACTATGTAATATAAACACAAGTATTCACGACTTATTTTGATGAAATTTAATACTAACACTTTTTTGATTTTAGATCTTTAATATTAAAATTTCAAAATCGCTCTATCGGGTTTATGCCATAATTGCCAAAATTACCCTCTACTGGGTATTAAAATTATTCCAAACTTGTGAGATAAGTAAAATATTCATTTACAAAACGTGAGTATAACAATATTTATTACTTATTTGGGGTCTCTAGATTCTAAATAATTAAATTTTTTTCTTGAAATTTTTCATCTGTCAAAATTAGCTTTTATTACATTTTCCAAAATATAAGTTATTTTATGGCTATATCTCAATCGAAATAGATTCTTTGAATCATTCGTGAGGTTTAACATCGTTTCTTATTGAATTTAATATTGAAAATTTTCGGAGTCACATTGTCATCAACATTGTCATACAAATCATGGTATATCTTTCATAATTCAGGCCAAACAATGCTTGTGTATTTCTATAATTTATCTACAGCCTTCAGTATACAATTTGTGCACATTTACTTTTCCCTTTAGACTTGTTTTTTCCCAACTGAACATGATCTATTCCTTCTATATTTTGAGCACTAATATCTGATCACTCAAGAGTTGTATTCTTGGTGTTTTTAGATGTATACATTTATAATGTCACTTTGCCTCTATCCTATTAATAATTAGCATTTCTTAAATTTATTTAATAAATAACTGAAATTTCTCTATATTTTTTTAGGTACCCCATCATGAAGATAAATTTCTGTCAAGATACTCCCGATCGTTCATTATTTAATCTATTTATGAGTCTAGTTATATTGCTATCAGTTGATACTGCACAATATCTATTAAATTACCAATGCATGCGAGCATAAGAAAACGCATTATGAATAACCGAGAATGCATTACAATGTCCCCTCTAATATCTTGAAGTGAAGATATCGAGTCAATTCGATTGTAACGTACCAGCAGTCATGATTGTATCACTAGCACAGAAAAGTTCCAGAGAGTAGTGTTAACTTAAGAAACACCCTATTGCACTCTCTCACATATTATCATTCGCATTCTTTTACTCCCTTATATTTCTACCTTCATCCCAAATATTTTATTTCCCAATCGGTATATATAGATAAACTCGCGGTCAGTAAAGCAAAATGTTTTATACTCTGACATTTAAATCAGTGAAGACTATGCCGAGTGCGCGAGAAAAGATAAACGTGGAACTTATTTCACGGTGGCTCCGAGTGCTGCAGTGCATGTTTCTAAATTTTTAATAGAGTTAACTTCCACATAAATGAGTTTGTTACATAAAGTTTCAAGAAAGTTATGTCCGAAACTTCGGAAGAGCACTGAATACTTTCATTTAGAGAGGTAATTGAAGACGGATAGTTTAATAGTTGCAAAATAGTTGGATTAGCTTCTGAAATATAATTATCTCAAAGCTGCTTTGAAAATGGATACAAGCTTCGAAATTTAGAGGAACAGTATAATGTATACAAAAATTTACTAGTCACAAACAAAAATATTCTTTATTAGTTAATTTTCTCATTATCCATAAATTTTATTTAGTATTAAGTCAACAAAGAAAATACCTTGACATTAAACTCGAAACTGAAAAATATGTTTTTTAATTGTTATCGAACAGTTTGTGAATATTCACTTTATTGATAAAAATATGTTTACGCTTCACATTTCTATTGAATAATCGCATTTATGAACATGTTTGTAAACCGAGGGGCATGGAATTTCAATCTATCTCACTTGTTGATTATAACGACTACGCCATGTTTATAATAGGCAATTTATAAACCTGATGTGTAAAATTATTATAATTCAAAAACGTGGGTGTACTACAAATCATAATTTAAATGTTTAATTAACAACGAAAATGTTTCTGAATAAAAGCCAGATATATACAGAGTCATTCACATAAAATAATTCTCCAAATTAATACATCAGCTTATATATTTTTTTATTTTTTATCTGTTTTGCTTTTGTAATATACCAACCATTGCTGTCAGTAATGATTTTTTTGAGGTGTACCACACGGTATTACTCAGATCTGTGATGTAGACGTTACATACATACTTAGAAGGGTCCCAAAACGCTTTCTTGTGGAACACCAGTCTATAATGAGTAGGTGTTCGTTCTTTTTTAGAAAGTTGTTTAGGAATTTTACCAGTGATCAAATCATTGCCAGAAGTTTTCCTTTTTTTTTTGGAAGATTTTTTAATATTTACTGTACTTTAGATGGTGTACTGAATATTGTTAAAACTGAGCTTATTAAGCATTTATATATCTCCTCAGTAGCATCATTAACGTTTGGGTAAAAATTCTTCTAGATATCATCTAAATGTTTCAGCTTTTTGATCATATGATTCAATCAATTAATCACTCATCTTAATAGGTTGTTTTACATAGAACGAAATGTACATATATTGGAACCTTTGAAAATAATCATTTTTGAGCTGCTTTTTCGGTTTTTTTTCTTCATTTAATTTAGAAAATTCTAGACTGTTCATGTATAATTTGTTTCTCTGTAATTTTACTTTTTGAAATTCTCATTTCACCGGCACTGTCCACCATCCCCCTCGAAATTTGAAATGTCCTCATAACCAAAGTTTAAATGCTGTAGGTAAATTGAGAAATAGAAATTCGCTTCAATTCAAAGTTAAAATAATTCTGAAGTAGTTTGTGTATCTACAATTAAATTAGAATGACAAATAGTTACAAACAAATGACGTGATTTTATCGGTGAATTCGTAAATGAAGTGCAAAAGTTTGAATGGTTCGGTTCAGTTATGCAATTGTTAAATAATTTGATATTAAAATAAATTTTCTCTATTTTAACACGCATGGCTTTTTTAGTAATCATTGATTTACATACATTTCAGCAAAAGGCGGAATATTTCTTTAATAAATAAAATAAACTGGGAGTGTAAACGTTTAACAGAAACAATGACCTCAAATAAGGTTTCGTTCTCTTTATTATTCTCTATATTATTATAATGTCACACGTGACAAAACTATATCATTAGCAAATAAAAATATTTAATTTGAAAAAGCCAATTAAAGTCATTTACACCTATTTTATCATAAATACTAGGACAAATATCCATACAAACTTCAAAATCGACCAACGTCTTTGTTAAGAATGTTTTTTTTTTCTATAAGGAGTAATATTCTTGCTATCAAAGTACTATAAAGACCGATTTTAGCATTAGCGAAACCAATTTTTTTCCAGATACCCTGTTAAGAATAATTTTATTTGCCTGAAGGCCAGATATCTTTGCAAATAGGACAAGATTTGAAGATCTAAATTCCCATCAAGATGAATTTTTAAATAACAGGACTAATGTCCTTGCAGTCAGTCCGATATGACTAGTAAAACTAAATTTGTTTCAGATAGTCTATAAATAATGACTTTATGACTACTCGTAGGAAGAATGTTCAGGCAGATAATACGCCATGACCATCTTCTACATTGGTAAGGTCTAATTTTCACACAGATACCTTTTCCAGATCAATTTCTAATAATCTAATATCCTAGGGGCAACTTCAACATTGATTTAAATTGATTGATCCAATTTTTATACATTCACCATCAGAACCATTTTTCTACTGACAATACAGAAGTTCTTACAGTTAGTATGACCAACTTCAACAATGGTTGGACTAATTTCCTTTGAGATACTCTATCAAGATCTACTTTATTTAGTCCAAAAACGAATATCCTGGCATATAATGAGCCAATGTGTATTTTCAGAAATCAAGATAAGAATAATTCTTTTTTATTAAAATATGTTTTATTATTTTCTGTTTCATGTATTCATTAAATTCATCATTTCTTCCATGTCCATTAATTATTTCACTTATATTAATAGTAGCTTTCTGTAAAAATTTGAAAAGTGACAAAAAATCTCGGTATTAGTGGGCCCAATTCTAACATATAAACAAAAAAGTCCTTTATTTACTCCAAAGAAAACTGACTTTTATAGTAATTTTTTTAAGTAATATTAATTATGATAACGTAACGATTACTAGAAAATTATTTTTTAAGGGTTATAATCTACTAACTTAGGTAAATTGTTACTGTAAAAACTTTGAGATTATATTTAATGGTCGTAAGTACGTTAAATTTACCTAAATACTTATTTTAATGTTGACAAAATATGAATGTATAATTTAAAGTAAAAATTATACTGTATCATTCTAATTTTTATATACTGCAAAGTCCATGTATAAGTAACAAATACGTAATCAAATTACAATATTTTACTTACTTTAAAACCTAAATAATATCTAACATTTGCTTAATTGTTACAATTTTTAAAGCTCTAATGTAAATCTATTATTAAAGTCAGTTTTTAGGTCATTGTTTCGTTTTTGTTACTATAATTCCTGCTAGGGTAGCTCACTACTGATGTACCGTCCAGCAAGAGTAAAAATTCCTCCGATTCCAAGATGTGCCTGGATGAATCAGGAGATAGCAGACCGAATCTCATTTTCTGTTTGTGTCTGAAAATAATAAACTATTATTATTTAACCACCGATAGCTACATAACCTTTTTCCTAACCTTTAAAATGTAACTTTGCATTTTCCATCAGCAGCAGCAACAATGTTTCATCCTATTTAACCTTTAGTTTAAAATAGAGATTCACCCAACCTTATGAAACACCTCATAAACAAGGTGCATTACCAGAGTAAAAGACACAAAAACTAGTAAAGTTTTTGCATCGTACGATACGAAGCGTGAAAATCCCCGTTCTGAAACACCAGCCGATCGTTACTCACTCTAGCATATTATATCCCCGCCTGGCATAATGCAAACCATTATTCCTGTCCAACTTTGCCAAACTTGTTGATACTTTGATTAACATATTTGGAATTTGTTCCTGAGTGTTAAACTCCAATGCAGTTTTAAAAATTAAAACAAGAACATAATTTTCTAGCTGATTCTTAATCCATAATTCATAAAAAAGATCACCAAAACCTTTAATTTACTAAAGAATAACTTTGTGCCTGAAGTTATTATTTAAAATAGGTATTAAGAGATCCAAGTTCATTAAAAAATAGACGAAGGGAATAAACCAGTCATAAAAACAGAATAAATAACGGCAGGTAACTAAAGGAAATAATAAAGTAAGTACCAGTGGAAAATGAAATTTCTCAATAGAAAAGAAGATTTTTAATGAAACTTATTTCTTATAAATAAGTCTATAACCTATTTAACACATTGGTACATTTCTATGCCCTATATACCGAGTTTATCTTTGGCCTTGATCTGGAGGCCCTTGAAAGTATATAAACTAATTCAAAAATACATCTAAATGGTTAAGTCAGAGCAAGTTAGCATCGATTTTATGTCACCGCAGGGCTCTGGCTACGTGTACGTATGACGGACGCTTAAATTAGATTATACGCTGAATGGGAGCGATAACGAAAATAGGAAAAGAGCCTCGTCAAAGTTTATGTGGATATAGATAAGGCGGATATGATATTCTAAATAACGCAATATTAAATGAATATATTACAAAGAACGAATATTTAATTAATAAATTATCTGTAATTAATGAATGTTTATATACAGATAAGAAATTGGAAACAAACTTTATACTTTATACTTTATACGAGTACTACAGAATCGTGTTACGGGAAAATTATACCTTCTTATATTTTTCATTATTTTATTATTATCATTATTGCTATCACTTAAGTTAAAAATAATTTTATTCGTTTCGAAAAGGAATATTTTTTCTTTTTCTTTGAAGATTTCATCTTTTAAGATTAAGAAACGTCTTAGTTATCAATTCCAAAAACGATTTCTTGTGTAAAGGATTCTACAAACATTTAGAAATTCCATGTTGAATAGAAGCTTGGGAATGAATAGAAGGGATTGAATGGTGTCGAAGGGGCATTAAAATGGCGGCCCAGTGACAGCAATTGAATGACCCTAAGCCAATTTATGACTTGAACGATTCCGAAAAAACGTTACAAAAAACCACACAAAAGCCTATACATGAACCGGATTATTTCTCAGGGTTAACAGAGAGTAAGGAATGATTTAATTCAAAAAATTAGACGAGTTTTTTTATTTCGTTTGCTTATCAAAAAACAGCTGATGGAGAAAATAATAAAATTAACAATTACGTTATTTTTAAAGGTTATGAGATGAAAAATTATCTGCGCTCCAAAGATACTAATACGCTTCTCCTTGTCTTTACAGTGCATTTGCAAGAATATTAGTTTTCCCAGTCGAATCATTCTGGCAAAAGCACTTGCCAGAAAATTATTATTATGTGTCAGGGTATTCATTCTAGGACTCAATAAAGTAGTTCTTGATAGAGCATCTGAAAGGAAATTAGTTTTACCAATTTTGAAGTCGGTAGTAGATTCTATAAAAATTATACCAATTTAAACAAATTAATCTTTTCATTGTTGAAATCGTTCATAGTTTACTATCTGCAAGTATATTAGATTCTTAGATATTGATCAGAATAGGGTATTTGTGTAAAAATTAGACCTACCAATGTACATTTCATCACATTATATGCTTGTAAGTTGACAAAGTCATTCTTGGCAGAGTGTCTGAAGGGAAATTAGTTCTACTGAACTGGAAGTAGGTCTTATCAAACTAACTGTAACGACATTAATTTTGTTATTAAAAGTTCTAATATTTATGAATAATAATTTTAAATGTACCAATTGGTCTTATTGTTTGATATATATATATATATATATATATATATATATTATCGAATTCACTATCGAAATGATAGAGTAAAAAGGCTTATTGATAATTTATCTGAAGTTGGACAAGTCACAACCTATAAAGATTCTAATTAATGCACAAAAATCGTTTATGTAAATAAAGATAAAATTATTTGCTCGTGACTATTCAGAAAATGAGGGTAAATGGTGTTACAATCCATCAAAAAGTGTGATAATGCCTCCGATGTTCCTAAAACTTGATATGTGCAAAAGTTCTGAAGTTTATGGTAATCGTAAAAATATCTTCTCTTCTAAATAAATCGCTCTAAAGTCTAAACAAACTGTAATACCCAGAGCTTTGAAAGCGTTTCATTGCACAACCTCGA
Source organism: Hermaeophaga mercurialis (assembly GCA_951812935.1). Taxonomy (NCBI): domain Eukaryota; kingdom Metazoa; phylum Arthropoda; class Insecta; order Coleoptera; family Chrysomelidae; genus Hermaeophaga; species Hermaeophaga mercurialis. Next base: position 18,503,404 of record OX638361.1, on the reverse strand, counting down.
TTTTGATTTTCCTTAAACTCTACAAATTAAATTCATCAGTGTTGCATAATTTATTAAAATTCAAGAGTGTTAGAATCCTCAAGTTCGCCTTTTCGTGCCTATAGTTCTGCGTGCGTGCGGAAAATTTTAAATACGTAGCGCCTACTGACACGATCACCAAGAGATCTCATAGATTAATTTTCTGGATGATTGATGATAGCCACAGTTTTTCCTGGATTTTCCGCATACTTTGCGGAGCTCAAAATTTTGAGGGGTGGGACTAATTTGCAATCCTTGGAAATAGTTCAGATTTTAGGGCATTTAAAGGTCAAGGTCAATTATTAGAACTTATAAATTTACTAAAATCTTTAATAAAATCGCGTAATAAGAAAACCGTTCTGAAAATAAATAAAAACAAATCTAGATCTACCGCAGCTATTCTCGAACCATTTCTTCATATAACTGCCTGAGGTTTGACATTTGCTCGAATATTATTATAAGATGTTGTTTATAAAAGTCGAGGGATAGCGTGTAACATGAGAAAATTCGATTTAGAGGTACAAAACAGGTGCGGCTTGTAGCTCAATAAAAAAATCCTACGAAAAAATTAGTTAATCCGGAAATTCGCCATGATGATTTTTAATTAAATCCGTCTTCAGTCAGGATTAGATTCTAAAAAGATACTCGCTAACGTAAGGTTGTAATTTCGCCAGAATCAAATTAAATCCTAAAATATCTCGGTATTAATTTAGTGCATCAAAGTTCTCGTTACCTCGGGAAAATATCAAATCGCGAGTGTTTAGTACATTTTCACATAAATCCATTTTGTAATCATTATTCCCGGAAGAAGGTTACTTTTCACTCTCAAAAAGTCGTGGTCTTGGTATAACAAAATCTACGACAAGCTTTGTTCACGTAATCAACTGGATTAACCTCGTAACAATATTGATTTCTTATACTGTTTCATAGTTTCATAAAGCTGATTGAGTGTTGACCTTTAATAATCACTGTGTGTACCTTAAAATTATGTGGTCATTACTGATTAAATCTACACAATTATGTCGTCCGTTCATTTAGGATTACTGCTTCCGAAGAACAGCGTTTTTCTTGAGTTACGAGGGTGATTCAAATATAAACGGTAATTGTGCAGTTGTACTTTGTAGGTATTTCCGGGAAAGGTGGTACGGTGGGTGGTTGAACACTGGTATGTTAGGAGTGGGGAACCAGATTGGGCAGCAGCTGCACTCTGTTCTGTTCTCAGTACAGCCATGTCTTAGCAACAGATTCCTTCGTCAGTTGCGCAACGAATTATTTTAAAGTTTTTAATCAATAAAGGGATTAAATCATCGAAGATTTTAACTTGTTTGAGGGCACAGTTTGGGGAAGCGACCTATCTCAGAACCAAGTGTTTTCTTGGGCCAGAGAATTTAAGGATGGCCGAGAACGTGTAGAAAACGAAAGCCCCAGGACAAGTCTTACAGACGACAACTTCTGTGGCATTAAGGGCCTTATCGAAGGCGATCGCCAGAAGTGGGTATAAGTATTGGAAGTGCTCATTCCATCATCACTAAACAACTTGGTTTCAGGAAAATTAGTGCTCTGTAGGTTCCAAGGTTGTTAACCGAAAATCAAAAACAAGTCAGGTTCGAGATCTGAAAAAGACATCTGAATCGATTCCGGCAAGATGAGGAGAATTTTTTGAGGCGGATCGTGAGACATGGCTCCATCACTACACACCGGAGTAAAAAATGGCGAGTAAGGAGCGGTGGAAAAAAGATGAAACCTGTTCAATAAAGGCCAAGACCCGACTTTCTGCCGGAAAAATTCTGGCGACGCTATTTTTTGATTGCGAAGGAGTTTTACTCATCGATTTTCTCCACGATCGACGAACAGAAGATGCAACTTACTATTGCCAATAGTTACAGTCAGTGAAAGGTGCCAACAGGAACAAAAGACGAGGCAGACCCATCGGATTCTTCTTCACGACAATGCTAGGCTTCATACCACGGTTTTCACTAGAGAGTAATTGGAGAAGATGCGATGGGAAACCCTACTACAGTCCAGATTTGTTCCCCTGCGATTATTTTTTGTTTGGGGCCATGAAAAAATCGCTCGGAGGGCAAAAATGTCAATGCAACGAAGAAGTTGAAGAGCACGTGCGCAATTGGTTGACGACGCGCCCGAAAACTTTCTTTGAACAAGGACTGTTCAAACTTCCACATCGTTGGCAAAAGTGTGTAGACGGTAAAGGAGGCTATGTAGAAAAAAGCTATTTTTTTTTTGTATATATTATCAAACAATAAATGATTATACCAAAATTACCGTTTATATTTGAATCACCCTCGTATTTGCTAACGTTTCGTCGTTTATTATAAGTGACTTCTTCAGGAGCCTCACAGTTTCTGTTCTAATAAATCAAATATAAAAAATGTCCGATTATTGTAAACGCAAAAAGGAGGATTATAAAGAAATGGTTAAAATTGAAACTAACAAAATAAATTTTAATAAAGCAATAAGAGAACTCAAAAGAATTAATCCTCACAGAAGCAACAGATTATTTCCACCCATTTATCTAATAGTATATTATCATGTTACCTTTTATGGGTTAATTGGATTTGGAAAATATAGAAAACTTATAATTAATACGACAAAATTATTACAATTCTTATGCTGGCAATGCTTTTTTCTTTAACCGCAGGATTTCTAGGTTAGTTATGAAAAGATTTTTTTTATTTAAATAATTCTTTCAGTTTTAACTATTTTTTTTTATTTAAGTAATTCTTTCTTCTTTACAACTTCAAATTCCAATTACGCTAACAAATTCTTGGGAACACAAACGATTATTGTTCTTTAGTTGTGATTTCCAATTTTATTTCTACTAGTCTACTGATGATTTTATTTAATACATCATAAATAAAGTACATTTCTAGGAAATTGTATATAAGTAATTTTTTACTGATGCATACAAATATAAAGAGCAATTTTTTTCTTTCTAAACTTATTCAAAATTTCACAGTTCATCGATAATTCTTTGATTAAACGTTATATTATTATTTTTTTCAAAAATTATAATATTTATACCTATCAAAGACAAAACTTCGAATCAGGTATATTTAAAAATTTAAGTTTATACACGTGTGTGTTAATAAATTACGGTTATAAATTTTCCTTTCTTTACTTGTAGAAAATTGAGTATTGACAAATATAGCAATACTTTTGTTTAGTTGTAAAAACTCCAAAAAAAAATCATGGCTGTGATAAATGAAAAGAGGGTGACATGCTGGAATAAAACAGAATTTTGAATAAAATTGACGCAGCTCATGTTTATTGCAATTACGGTTTTTATGGTTGAGGAAACTACTATTGGTCCCTTGGTTTGTAAAATTCAAAATATAAGAAAAAAATTTTGAAATTGACTTATATAGATTTTTTTACATCTGCTTTCTGGGTTGGAATCTAACAAACTTTAATTTAATTAAAGTTCTTCAAAAATACAGATTTAAAAATTATTGTAACTTCAAAACTACTAATTACCGAACACAAGTATAATATATTTTTGGAATCGTCTTGAAATTTGCAATCTAAAAAAAATAAAATATACAGGGTGTGAAATTTAACAAAATTGTCGATGACATCGTTACTCACAAATGGTTTACACTATATATTACATTGTTATGTAAAAAAACATTAAATTAAAATCAAAAACCCACTGTCTCAGGATTCTTCCTGAAAATTGTTTGTTTAGCATAAAATTAATTTATTCCATACTTTATGTACACGCTGCATAAACATACAGGGCAATATTTAACTAAATTCCTGTACATGCTATCTGTAAATGTAATTAATCCATCAGGGCAATTCTCTGAGATAATGGAGTTAAACCTTTAATTAGAAAAAAAGCATTATAAAGAAAGAAGTGGACTGAGACAATAGAGATGAAATAGAATCAATGAAAATAATTAATTTAGCAACTAACGAAATTAAACAGTTAAAACATTGAACATCATGTTAACAAATGTTGAAGTAAAATTGAAATCGATCACAGAGAATTTATAATGCTTTTCTCACTATTTATATTCCATAAAAAGCAGGTTTTATAATTTCATGAAAAATAGGTAGAATGTCCAATTGATTTAGATCAATATACCAACACGTTTGTCAAAATTTTCCTGCAATAAAGCTTCATCTATTTTCTCCTCATACTCGTAACTTTCTTTATTAAATAGAAAAGAACAAGCTGTTAAGCACAATAGTTACCCGACATAAATTGTTTGGATACAATCCTGGTAAACGGCGCGAGTTGCTACCGTTTCCGACAAATATTGCCATCGTCTTCGATGAGAAAGATTTCCAATGTAGATTAGGCGGGTTTTTAGGTTTTTCCTTTGACACGAAAATGTTTTTGGACCACTAAAAGGTTAAAAGTTACGTAAGTGCTCTAGTCTTCGCTTTATTAGAGAGAAAAGGTCTTTTAATTTGCCATAAGAATGGCTAACGATGAAGGGGAGAGAATAAAATAAGTAAATAAGTAAATTTTGATAGTTACGGTGGGAAATTTGAATATTTGGTGGATTCACTTTGCACCATTTATTTAATATTTAGTATGCTACTTTTGGTGGAATTGTATTGTATCGCTCGTGGGGATTTTCCACTCACTATTAATATAAAGTATGGTCCAAATGAAAGGAATACATTCATTATTTCGAAAATTGGCGATTTTAGGGTAAAATCCTGAAACTGGTCGATTTTTATTTTTATATGGAAATAAACTCAATAAAAATTTTAAATATAAAAGTGGGTTTTGCAATACACCAACTGAAAGGTCTTTTAAATATCTATTCACCCATATTAATATATAATGATTGCTCCGAATTAGAAATCATTGTAATATTTTTATTTCCTGTTCCATTCGAAGAAGAACTAATGTGTGTTCCATATGATAATTGGCACATAAATCTACTTAAGGAATTCAAGACAGGACCATATCTATAGATTTATTGAAGTGTCGTTTATAACATTTTTGATCTTTTATATTTATAAACATAAAAAAAGTAATATATTGTAATTTCATTATTATGAGTTAAATTATTTAATGTGTTGTAGCCCACATTAACAGTACTCTCAAATCCAAAATCCCGATTTTAGGAAAGAAAATCCCAATCTTTGGGGAACAGAAGTGTTCTAAAGTGTTTTGGAAGAGATATTGCGTTAGATGCCAGTTCATCAAAAAAACCAAACATATAGAAGAAGAAGAAGAAGAAGAAGAAGAGAATTAACACAAGAGGTAATACAGCAAGAGATAGATAAGAGTTGCAAAATGGAGAAATTTAGTAGCAGAGTCAAGAAGTTGTAGAAGAATGAATGGAAATAAAGAATGTTGAGAGTGAAGACGAGTGGAAAAAACCTGGCCCAAGTAAAAGAGCTAAAAGACCTAGAAATAAAGAAAATGATGAGGTACAAACTAAAAACCAATTTAATACATTAGTCCAATATAAAGAAAAAGCTGATAAAAAATGGAGGAGATATAAAATAAAACAAACAGAAACTAAAATACAATAAATAAAAATAATAATAATTTGATGGTTTCCGGAACAGGTAAAAAAATAAAATTTAACTGAGGAAAATAATAGATATAAAGGCCAAACCCTATTATTATTATAATTATTATTATCAGTGCATTTTATATTTTCTCTGAACTCACCGTGAGAGATTGAAAAAAATTTCCAAACTCCTCAATATATAAAATAACAATAAAAAAGTAATGAGATGTTAAACTTTAGTGTATTTGAAAAATTAATTATCGGCAGAAATACAAGAAAAGAAGAACTATGATAATTAAAATGGAAGTAGCAGGAATTCTATTAAAAATGAGGAACTTTCAACTCCTGCGGGGTTTAAGTACCTGTCACAAACCACTTTTCACGTGGTTTAATAATTTCCGAGGATTCAACAGTGTGTAGTTGAATTACATGTTCCCACATATCCGGGAACAAGCACAAGTGACGACTTTAATATTACCTCCTACTTGATTATACTTGTTTCAAAGTTTAAGCAAAGTTTAGTGTATTAATAGGGGATTCCAGCCATTTGCTCACGGTTCAAATATTAAGTCTTGTTTGATTGGGAGACTTTTGGCTTTATTGGAAAACAAATTGAACGATTAACTAAACATGTACCAACATATAATCTGTAAAAAAATAACTTATTTAGTAGGTAAATGAAGTTATAATCTATGCTTATATAGTTCGAAACTTTTAGTTTTAATTTGTATAAGATAGATTTTAAATTAGTTTTGTAAAAACTTGGGATCAAAAAATCATTTATATGCAAACATGAGTGAAAAGATTATTTTTTTTCAATATGTCTGGGGTAATTTAATTGCTTCGAATTCAATTTGTTTTGTTTAAAAAACAAAATATTTTTAAAGAAATTATCTATTTTATATGCAAAAAAACATGTCACATTGAAAAATAGTTATTCTTATTCTTAAATCTAATTTTTATTTTGTTTGAATCAAAACTATTAGTTATCGTTTTAAACTTTTCTAAATTTTGTAATATATTGCCCGTACTTTAATAGCTCTTTTATTATTAGTTTGAAAAATATACGATCTTTAACCCTAGTTGTTTACTTAAAAGTAAGAGTTAATTTTTTTTTTCAAATTTCTTTCAAAAAATCAAGTTCTTCCTTTTTATCGCATATACGAAGGACTTCCATTGTTGTTTCTATTATTTTGACAAGTGTAAGTTTGTGTTAAGTATCAATAAACTGTTTTGCATAATAATATTTTTCTAGAAGTGTTAATCTATAAGCTTGTAAGCAATTTCAAAATTCCTAAGAGTAATGAACTTCCGAATTTAAAAAATTGAAAGAAAAAATTCAAATATTATTGTTTATTCTCTTTTTTAGATGTGGTACTCGAACACAACTATTCAAAACCAATAGTTTCTAAAATTGAAGATGTTCTAAAAGAAATGAAGCTTCGAGATCAAGTTTTGGTTTATGCTCACCATGCGATATTTTTTTGAATCCCTCAGTACATTTTATTCTTAGTAGAAGTGAAGTTTCATACATATATTTACCTGAAAAAAAGAAAATAAATTAGTTTTACGAAATGTTCTGTTTTTTTTTGGAATTTATAAATAGTTTATACTGAATAAATAATTTTTTCGAGTTTTATTAAAATTTGTCTCTTTAACGATGAGTATAATTAAAATCTCGATACCAAAGTCGAAATTTAAATCGAGATTTCTGTTTTTAAAACCGAGATTTATAAACTTCGACCTTAAAGTCGTGAAAAACCTTCAGAGTTAAAATTTTGAAGTAGAACATGAGATATTTAAAGATAATTGCTTTAAAAACAAGATTTATTAAAATTTCTCTCTTTAAATTTGATATTAATTAAAAATATGAAATGTATTGCTTTAAAATCTCTCATTGGAATATCGTTTTTAAAGATAACATCTTCAAAAATAATAATTCATTATCAATATTTTCATTTAAAAATTGAAATTCATTAAAATATCGAGCTTGAAGTCGAGATTTAAAGGAAAGCAAAAGTTTTTTAAATATTTTTGCAAGATTTTTCAAAATCTAACTTTTAAATCAAAATTTGGATTTTATGTTCGAAATCTTAAAGAAAAACAATTAATTATTAATATTGTTGATTTAATTTTGAGAATCATTAAAATATTGTGCTTAAAGTCGAAATTTAAGGAAGATTTTTTAAATATTTTTTCAAGATTTATTAAAATCCCTACTTTAAAATCTCGATTACACAATCGAGATATTAAAGAAAGAAAGTTATTTTTTTAAGATTTCTGATTTAAAATCGATATTAATTCAAATCTGGACTTTACTTCTTTAAAATTAATATTTTAAAATCGAGACATTAAAGAAAAACACAGATTTTTTTTAATATATCAGAATTAAAAGCGATATTTCTTAACATTTCGGATTTTAAGTCGAGATCCATTGAGATATTGATTTAAAAAGTAGAGATATATGAAACGAAATACGATTTTTTAAGACTTCTGTTATAAAATCGGGATTTATTGAAACATCAACTTTAGAGTAGAGATTTCGAGATAAAACACGAGAATTTGAATTTGATTCAAGTTGTTGTTCTTTAACTCAAACGCTAGTCTTTATTAAAAAATAAATAAAAAATTCTAACATTAAATCTGATTAAACATGCAAAGATACAACGCCCATTTATTATTTAGATCACGAAATTTCCAAAACCGAACAAACCTCGACGAAAACCTAATAAACGCCTTATAATTACCAACAAATTCTTTAATACAGTTAGGGCCTTTCATCTTTCGAGAAAACATTTTTCGCGTTGATTTTGTTTTCCCAAATTACTCCGGTTTTCCCTTCTTATTAATTATGCAACGCGAAAACGATTAATATTGACAGAGCCATCCGAAAACAAAGCCTTCGAACTCAAAAATAGAAATGGGGGGATCAGCATTCATAGCGTTTTCCCCTTTTTTCATTTTGGCCTCGTCCATGCTGCGATATCAAACAAACTCGTCGCAAATGTTTCAGAGATACATACCGGAAGTCCCAATATAAACTATTTGTATTAAATATCGCGAAACAGAAAGAAAATAAAACAGTTTTTTTAAACAATTTGAACTCCTTACAGCCCCTATTGTTTGGCTTCGGAATTGTAATACTGATCACATATATAATAGTGTACAATTTGATTTACTGGATGTAGAGTAATATTAAAAGCTGTTAACATTTAATTAACTGCCTTAGGCCCGACCTGTCCGTCTCAGCTTACCCGGTCAACTGAATATAACTGTTACGTCTGGAGTACCCCAGGGGTCTATTTTAGGACCTCTTTGTTTCCTCGTATTTATTAATGATATAACTGAAGAATTAAAATGTAAAAATCTGCTTTATGCTGAAGACCTAAAACTGTATGCTGAAATAAATACTCTAAAAGATCTAGGAGTTATTTTTGACTATCAACTTAATTTCAATTTACACATAGAAAATGATATAATGGCTGCCAACAAAAATTATTTAATTCTTAGAAGGTTTTTCGGATATAGGCGTCTTAACAATTTTGTACAACGCTTATATTCGGAGTAAACTTGAGTATGCTTCTTTAATTTGGCATCCAGAATATAGTACTTACTCAGAAATGTTGGAACATGTACAGAGAAGACTTTAAAAATATTTGAGTTTCATTGAGGATGGTACGTATCCACCTCAGGGTACTCCATATGATCAACTGCTCAACAGATTCTCTTTCAGCTCATTGGAAAATAGGAGCACTATTAAACTCTCTTATAATTCTTCATAAAGTAGTGAATTAAGAAATCAATTGTAACTAAATTTTAAGCTTATTGAAGTTTATTATTTATTATTCAGTTACTATTTACATACCCACTCCCAACACTAATATTTTAAAATTCTCTCCTCTACATTTTATGTGCAAAAATTATAATCTCCTGGAAGACAGCCCGGCATATTTCGACATTTTTAATTGTAATATTAATCCTATAAAGAATAATTTCAGATAAATTTCGTTTCTATTTTTCTGTTGTATTTTATGACTTACTTACTTTGTGTTTGTTAGTAATTTATTGTTTAATTTCCAATGTATTTATTTATTTTTTGAAATGTGTTGTTGTTAACTTTCTCCCACTCTGTAAATGGATCCTTAACTGTAGAGTGGTGCATGAACAATAAATAAATAAATAAATAAATATTCTCTTAAAATTTCCAGCTAAGATACGAAACAAGAACAAATGAATAAAACAATTTTAATTTTTTAATGTTGGCACAAAATATTGGTCGGGCGTAACTCTGTTTATACATTAAACCTTGATGGCCAACTATTTTCACTCTATTAAAGATTAATAACCAAAACATGTGAGGAAACCCAGCGAATTAAACTACATAAATAAAATTCTCTTGTTTTTCAAGAGTTGGGAGGGAACCTAACTCTTTGTATTATAAAAATAAACGGAAAAAAATTACCATTGGCCAAACACTGAGACAAATTATCACACTAAGGCTATTATGGTACAAGAATAGTTCTTACTCAATTTTCGACGAAGGGCGAATCTGTAATCCTGGGACTGCTTAGGGCCAATGGTGATTGTGTATCTCTGCTCACTCACACGAATGACAAAACGAAATAAAAAAAACCTCTTTATATTTTTTCCACTTTAATTCTCCCCTTATCCCTGCAAAATTAAATTAAACAAACCCTGAATATCTTTTTTTAACTGCCTAATGGTGTCTAGAATATTCTATGATCTTAGTGGGAGTTAAATTAAAATTAGCGACTAATTAGTAATTTGAAACGTCAAAATATGTCATTCTCTAAACACGTCTTTGGAACTTGGTGTCTGATATTTTTCCAAGTTGATACATCACCAAATTTATTTGGTATATATTTTCTGTCAACATATTTTCACCAGTGATATATTTTTTTATTTTGCACAAATCTTGAACAATTGTAAAATTTAAACTCAATTTCCTTTTATTACATGTGGAAATTATGAAATAAATGTTGTATGAACACCCATATTTTTTTCTTATTTTTTTTTAATTCCAATATTGATTTAAGTAATGTTGATTTTTTCCTAATTATTACATCTGTCAGCCTAGTTGCCCTAAAAAGAAACTTAAAATACGGCTGTGACTGGACTTACAATAAACAACAAACTGTGATTTTATTAAAGAATGTTGTTTGTTGTTTCCTTCTTTATATATTTTTTTCTCTTATATGCATATATAGATTCAGTTTATTTTTTTAATTTTTTTATATTAAGTTACTGAATCCTATTTAGAAAATATGATTCCTGTAAGTATAAATGCTAAATAAATAAGTATTTTTCCATTAACAATATCTTTAAAAAATGTAAATAAAAATAACCCGAGAATAAAAATAAGAGAAACTGTGACCCAGTTATTTAGTAATTCTTATGTTAAGCATTGTTTTTATTATACAAACAAACATCAAATATTGTATTTCATTGTTACATATAGAACAGGACACTCCGTATTTGGTGTACCGAACGAATTTGTTAGTAAAATGGAATTCCCAATATACAAAATACATATAATGACAGAGCATTATGGAAATACCACCGGCGTGGTCTGAAATAATCCCCTTAAAGCCTTCATACATCAATAAATGGGAATTGTACTTTTACCCCGTGAGGCCGCAGGCGGAACAAATATGAGTTGAACCCTCGATTTGAAATTTTAGTCCTGGTCGTACGGTTTAATTTGTTCATTTTGTTCTAAAATAATGAGGAGAAAACTTTAAAATCTATGCAGTAATTATATTAAAAAAAAGCAATATTTAATGAATGACAAATATAAATTTAAAGAGGCGAAGAGATTAAATTAAAAATTAAAATGATACATGATACAGACAAAAATATCACACTACGAAAATACTTTAAAGGAAATACAAAATACAAATAAAAGAGAGATAAAGAGAAAATAGAAAATTTTCTACAATGAACCTCAGTATTCTTTAAATGAAGTAAAACAAATAAGAACAAAGGTAACTACAATGAGAAACTGGAATGCAAGGAAAGGAAATTATGTAAATAAAGGAGTAGGATGTATAGGAAAATATGGAGAAACAGTAAGAAATAATAATGGAAACAAAATGATAAAATTGGTTTACTGTATCATGGAAAAACTAAAAGAAAACCTAAGGAAAACTAGTAGAATAAATATCAAGAAAAAACAAGATCCAGACACAACAAGAAAATTTCAGGAAACAAATAGTGTTAAATTAATAGAAATAAAACAATTATAGAAACCAGAAGACACAAGGACGAAATACAATATAGAAAAAGTATGTGAAAAACAACCAAAAATAAATAGGTATAGCAAAATAATCTATAAGCTGGTAAGTGTTCACTGGGCCTTATTTCAAAATTTCTAAGGGTCTGGCCAATATACATGTCGTGGCAATCCGGACAATTTAATTTATAAATTACTGATTTATTTTAATTTATTAATTTTAGGTTTTACTCTCAATAAAAATTAACCCACTTTATTTCTTACTATAAAAGATATTGTAGATGTTGTACGAGACCTAATTTTTGATATTTTATTTGAAATATTTCCAAAATATGTAATAGTTCTGTATGACCTCTCACCTGTAGGTTGTTTCGAAAATATAAAATATCGTACGGTACATTTTGCTTGATAATGATTAATTGAAATGTTTATGGTATGAAGTCAAGTAGGTTTATAAGATTTCTGTCAATCTTATGTCACTCTTTGATCATGCAATTTAGCGAAACCTGACCAGGGATAAATATTTAAAAATAGCTTCGTAATATCTTCGAAATTCAATATAAGTATAATTTATCTTTTTATTTTTATTATGGATAAATTCCACAAAATAGGGATTGAAACAATGGAGTCTGTTTTATGTTAAAAGTTATGTATATGCCTACTTTATAAAATTATAAATCATAAATAAACTTTAACATCCTATGAATTGTTAGTCATCAACATTTTACTTGAATCATACATATTTTAAGATCAAAATTATACTACTCCTTTATGCAGACGTCATGATATAACCAGCTGTATAATTTTAATATAGGTACTTAATTAAATTAAACATTTACACGTTTTTTTATAAAACATTAACGAAAGCCCCAGTTTGGTGCAATAAACCAAAGAAGGTTTATATGAATGGAGATGTCTGCTAGCCGAATGATAGATTCTCCATTAAACGACTAAATAATAGAAATGTCAAGGCGAGACAGACCTACGGCTCTTGACTTGTCGACCGTAACGTTATCTATTTTATATAAGAATGTTTTGAACTTTGGAAAAGTCCAATAAATGAGATCGTTTCGCCTTCTGAACTTTCCTATTAAAAATCAGGACGGGATTAATCCGTCTGCATCCGATTTAATTTATTATAAACGAATAGCTTTAATGAAAAGAAATTGGTGGTATAATATTTTAAAAGGCAATTTTAACGTGAGCATATTATGGATAAACAGGGTTGGGATAAAGTGTGCAACCAAGCAAATATCTTTAAAATGAAACAGACGATATTTATGAAATTTTGTTGGTAAGTGCAATGGGGCAAAATGCATCTGATGAATGTTAATAATATACTTCCGGTTTAACAGGAAATACCCTAAACTTTTTTAATTTAAATGGAACGCCATGTATATTTTTAGTTTGAAAGAGCTTGTTATTTCTCGAATTTGTACATACTGGGTTTAGTGGAAATAATTTATAAAAACGAGAAATAACTCACTTTTAGTTGTAGAATAAGTAAATGTATTTACATAAGACTAATGAGAATAATAATTTAATCAAAATTAATTCAAATATTCAAAATGCTCTCCGTTCATCTCCTGACAATATGCCAGTCTGTTATCAAATTTTTGAGTCACTCTTTCCAAGATTTCTCCACGTATTTTATCAATAATTCTTTGTCTCAATTCCTGCAAGCATGTTGGTCGTTTAACGTAAACACCTTATTTTAGATAACCCCAAAGAAAATAATCTAATGGGCTTAGATCCGGAGAACGAGGAGGCCACTCTATGAATCGATCACCATAACCGATCATCATTAATATTTCAATACGATCTTTTTCACTTAAATTAACCATTCTTAATCGTACAATTTATTTCCGTAAATTACAATTTGACAGTTTGGCAACAGTTATCTACTAGATAGTTCTCGTTTATTTCTTACTATTAATGCAAACAATATCAATTTGTTTATCTAAATGGTATTTTACTCTAATGTATAAAAATTTAAAAGTTTATTAAAGTGCTGTATTCCTCGTTTTTACAGATTTTTTATACCAAACCCAGTAGATACGAATTCGAAATAACAAGATCTTTTAAAATTTGCAAAAATATACAGGGTGTCCCTTTTAAATTAAAAAAGTTGAGAGTATTTCCAGTTAAACCGGAAGTATATTATTAACAAAAAAATGTACATCAGCTGCATTTTGCCTCGTTACACTTACCTACAAAATTTCATAAATATCGTCCGTTTCGTTTTAAAGATATTTACTTGGTTCCATACTTTATCCCAACCACGTATTTTATTATGAAAAAGTGTAAAAATCAAAACGAATTTTTGCCACTTGCTGCTATGACTCGGATTATTAAAGTCGATAATTAGATAAAAAAAAAGGCGATAAGCAAATTAGAAACGCTGAAAATGAAACAGTTGAGTTCACTTTTTAGCGGATAAGGATATAAACAAAAATTGAGATAATTAAAGAAAAAATGGTCGGCGATGATGGCAGTGGTTTAATGAGAGCGGGAAAAATTAGTTTTTTTTAATTATCTCTTTATTATCATCCGCGATTTTGGCGTCTGCTTTTTTTAGCTGGAAATTGAAATACAAGCCCGTCAGTACAGCGAATTTAAAAAGAAACAGAGGGAATGTTTTTAAAGCAGTTTATTAATGTCTGTGTTTAGACAGAGCTTTACTTGAAGAAAAATTCCAAAAAAGAATGATTTAAAAGAACAGCCAGAATTGTGTTGGATTCCAATATTATTTCTTTAATTGTTTTGGTGTTGGGAGACTCGAATATTCACATGGGACATGCTCTTCTCCTATTTTTTGAAGGTCTTTGCGTAAATGACAATTGTTGTAATAAAACCTGTAAGTTTTTTATGAAGTATTTTCTAGATAAATATAGAAAGATAAGTTATACCTATCTGAATTTTCACTGTATTAAAGAGCTTTTTAAAATAACATTTCTCTGGCCAAGGTTTCGCTTAAATTTCATTATCAAAAAGTTACATAAGATTGACAGATTTTTTATTAGTTTACTTGACTTCATACCATAAACATTTCAAACAATCATAATCAAGCAATATGTATTGTATTTTGGTATTGAGTAGATGTAAAATTACAAATTTAAATTTGTCAAAATTGTGTGCCGAACTTCGCAAAGCTGTAAATATTGTGTCAGATTTTTGACAAATTTCTTCAAATTTTCACTTTACTAGAAAAAAGGGAAATTCTAAAAATGTATTTCATAACCTTAAAAAAAATTAAGTGAATTGTATTAGTGACTTACCCCAGATGGTCATAATCGAATTGTTTTTAAATTCCTGTTGTTTGATAAAACCTTTAAAGGTATTTCATTATCAATTAATTACATTTTTATGGAACTTGCATAACCTTAAAAAAGATAAACAATTTATAATAAAGTATTATAAAAACAAAGTTATACATAAGAGTTACATAAAATTAGTTAAAATACTTAACTGTGATATGAATGAGTTTATTTAAGTGATAAGAAAAAAATATTTTCAAAAGTTGAAAAGTCTTCACGCTGATGCTGGTTTATAAGCATCGTTGTATCGGGAAGGACTTGAAGGTGAATAATTTTCCCGCCTATGGTTGACATTTTTCAAAAATAAGGCGATTTTTAGCGTTGGCGTTTAGAAAATACCAAGTTTTATGTTTTCAGTTGTTTTGATGATTTTTTTATTAGTTTAATGTGTGTTGTTTAATTCCTTGAAAGAAATATAAAACACTTGTGAAAACTTATGTACCTACAAGATATGTATTGGATTGTAAATATTATTATTACAATTAAATAAAATCTGAAACCACCATGAGATCATTTTTGAACCAACGTGAATCTAATAAAAAATATACAAAGTGGGCCCACCAAAATTTACAAATGTTCTTTTATTCTTATTAATTGGTATTAAATGTTAAAAATAATATTTTTTCATTCATAACAAAATATTATATTACATATTATTATTATTATTATTGTTATTATAATCATTTGAGTATTACTCCTTTAGTTATAAATTACGACTTTTTGGTAAGATGTCCTTCTATTTCCTCCCCTGGTGATTAAAATTTAATTACCCTGCCCTTATTAAATATTAGTTAGTGTCAAGTCGACACAAATCAAAATTAAGTTAATAGCCGTGACCTACCCCAAAGGTTTAACAAGATTAATCTATATAGGCAATTACAGAGCCCAAAACCATTAGTTCTTTTATTTGGGATTATTAGCTTAAAAGTCTATTTTTGAGATGTATTATATCCACGTTATTTTTAGTCCTTATCTAATTCATTTTCTCCACAAATTAATATATTAAAGGATAATAAGTCAGTAAACCAATAAGTAACACTAAAATTAAAAATCAGTATACAGAGTGAGCTTTAAGTATGGAACGTCTCAAATACCTGGTAAACGGATTGCATGATTTTTATAAATTTTGGTTTGTGAGGGTTTTGTAATACGGCCGATCTTATGGTGGTGTTTATATTGTTGTTTTTCTGGAAATATAATGAACTTTGTTATTTCAAATAGATCACCATGTATATTTTTTCTTTTGGAAGTCCTTAAAAACTACTGAATATTTTTCATGTAATATTCTCTATACCTAAATGCCATAATTTCGGAGTTAAAGCTAAATTTACATTAAATCCGCCCAAGTTAAATAATACATTAAGCTGGTTATGATTGAATAAACTCGTTTAATTTGAATAAAATGTATTTAATTGCCAAATTCAAGTAAGTATTTTCAATTGCCTTTTAATTTAGAAATTTCATTATTTGAAACTTTCAGACAATAACAATACCCCAAACAACAATATTTGGCTGCAACATGATGGAACTCCACTTCACTATGCTACCATTTAAAAATATGTATTATTTTCCCGTATTTGTCATTAAATAAGTTAGATTAGGTTATATCCGGGCCTGTATCGATATTATTAAAAACTAACCTAATTTGTTTTCGAATCGTGCAGAATTGGCAGTAAAAATTACCCACCGAAATCGTTTAAAGTTCCATTTGTCGTTAATGAAGACGAAAAGGCCCGTGATAAAGAAAATAGCTCAATGAAAAATGGCCTTGTCAAAGCACGCGAAAAAGCTATTATGAATTTATTAAGAGTTTTCACAATCGATCGGTGATTTTACTATTTTTTTATTGGTTTTACGGTCTAAGATTTCAATAT
Organism: Hermaeophaga mercurialis; assembly: GCA_951812935.1. NCBI lineage: Eukaryota > Metazoa > Arthropoda > Insecta > Coleoptera > Chrysomelidae > Hermaeophaga > Hermaeophaga mercurialis. Next base: position 18,486,441 of record OX638361.1, on the reverse strand, counting down.
CAAAATTAGAACACACTTAAGTAAAATGGGATACGGAATGTTTTAATTCAATAGAATTTTCGTCACTGAATGACGTTTGTTCTTAGAATTTGGAAGAAAACTTAGATTATAAGAGTACTATAATAAGTAAATAGGAAAATATCAAGAAAAGTTTAAAGCAAGAAGATTGTTGGACAAATTTTTTTCATAAAATAGATACAAAAAAAAAACAAAATCAAAACTTTACACTTACTGTTCAACTTATATAAAGAATAAAAAAATATTCCAAGTAATGGAAAGTAAAGTGGAATGAACAAAGAAAACTGAAACGGCTTCGAAAATTTCAATTTCAAAAAATATTTGTTCATATAATCAATTAAATTATTCTGGTATACCATACTGAATTGTCAATATTTTCGCGATTCGATTTTACCAAAAACCCAGTTGGAAATTTAGTTTAGCTTCATAAAGTTGATGGAGAAGGCAATAAATATTGGACTTTAATAAAACTAATCAAATTGCATAACCAAAAAATTACTTTGAGTACATTCTTTGTTAAATAGAATCGTTAATAAAACTAATTGATGTTTATGTATCCCCAAACTGAGCTATTAGTAATTTTTATCACTGCGAGGTTATATCACATAAAAAAAACTTTTTAATTAAATTGGTGCTCCATGAATTATAAATGTAATTTCACTAGTTTAAAATTGGCTCAAAATGTCTATAAAACAAGTCATTAAGTAGTCAATTGAGTTAATTCCGCTGATCCATGACCCACGGTTTTTTATTTACCTTTAATATTAAAAGAATATTTTTTAACACAGATTTTATTTGCATTATTTGACTATTTTTAATTAAGCTACAATTCTTGTTAAATCTATGAATCAGCAAAATATACATTATTACACTTTGGTTCAAAGCAAAATAAAATTTGGCAATAAAAAAATTAAGCTTTATAGTATAAGTATAGAAAAATATTAATCAATTATTCTTAGTTACATACTTTTTAACTTTGTGTTACACATTTTTATATAAAATTGTTAAAAATTATGAACTTTTTACTATGTAAAATGTGGTAAAATAATTACTTAAATTTATTTGGCGGATTATATAAAATTATTTGTGATAATAAGTTTTTAAACCCCAAAAAGAGTTTTTAAAATATTAATTATAAACGGTTTTAATTCACTGATTGTTAGTGAAACCAAAAAACATCTTTCAAGTACATTTTCTAAGCAATTTGTTAAATATGTTTTGGTCTTTAAATGGTTGCTACAACAAAAAAAAATATAAAATTAATTATTTTAATCTACTGAGTGGTGAAATTTTATTGGAACCTTTATTTGGTTTTTGGTTAACAAGCCTAAAAACTAGAGGGACGACAGACCATTTTTTTTTAAAGTAAGCATTAACGCACTGTGCGAAATACGAGATCCCCACATTTATGATATTTATTGATTTTGGAACAGTTTATGACACAATAAATAGAGACACTTTACTTAGAGCCTTAAGGAAACTCAAAATAAAAAAAAATTGCAACCTTATAAAATGACGCTTATACACCCAAAAAATGTATTCAGAATTGAAAGAAAAGAACCATACAAGTTTGAAATATTTCAAGGATTAAGCCAAAGAAACCATAATACAAAAAAATTGAATAGTCTGGAAAGAAACACAAAAGGAGAAAAGAAGCGTTAATGATAATAGCAGAACAATTACTGATACCAGCAAAACAGATAGACATGAAAATAAGTCGAAAAAAAAACGCTAGTTGTTTAAAATTCCCGTATTTTAAACAAGTAAAATCAATAATCAATTCTTTTGTTCCACCTGGTATACGTTCAATAAAGTTCCATATCCCCACATACAAAACTCTCATGCTTTGCCCTTTCTGACATCACTTTCAACCAATCAGAACTGATTCTCCTTCTTGAGCCACCCACCAATGCACACACAAAGTTTGTAAAAAGTTGTTTGAAAACAAAGTAGATATTTTTAATTTGAATGTAAAAAACCATTAACTACCTCTTCAGCAACAAAAGTTTGTTAATAAGTTAAGTATTGAAGTGAGTGAAAATTTTGTACCCACTGTGATGAAAAAGACTCAAAGACAAAGAAGTGTATTTGTATTTATATAGAATTTGCATCACAATAACCTGTTTGGAATAAATACTTGTTTGAATAAAAAACATTTATTTCTATCTAATAGTGTGTTTTTTATTGAATGAAATTGTCACATAGAATTTATATGTGCGGAACTTGCAATAAAAAGTTACACTCGAACAATTCATTGCTCCCACATATAAATTTCTACACTAGTATTTGAAGCTAAAAAAGAAAAAACGAAGAGCCAGAGACATTGCAGATAAACTAAAACAAAAGAATAAACAACCAAAAGACAGACAAATGTGATGAAAGAAAGAAAAAAGAAGAAGGTCTATAATAGAGGAAGCAGTGATGCAAGTTTTTCCAAAATTTTATGTATTATACTTAAATAATTCACTAATAACAATATATATTCATATTTTCACTCAAGCTTTCTTCAGTTACTCTTTGAACCATTTTTAATAAAACATCATGTATTTTTTTATAAACAAACCCAAATTAACTTAGAATAAAATGATAACGTGTACAAATAAAACAAAGCCAGTTATATTGACGCTGCACAGTTTTTCGTAATGAATATTAGTTAAAAATAGAACCGTTTATTAAATGTCTGATTTAATATCATGTCTTTATTCAAAATATTTTATATCCTCGTATAGCTTTATTAATAACGCGGCCTTCCTTTTCTATTCCTAATAATTTTAATAAAGTTTTATTTATTCCTTTTCATTAAGGAACATTTTAAAAGCTCATATAAATTTCAAACAATCCAAGAAAAGAATCAAAAATGTTTATGCGTTCGTTCGTTTTCGAAAAGGAAATGATTAACGTTTTTATGGGATTTTAACAACCAGTTCCTAAAGTTTGAATAGTATTATACTGCAATTTCACGAAAATAACTCAGTATCAGATAGAAATGTTAGCCATATTAGCATAAAAAACGTATAAACTCAGAAAATATTTTTCATAACGATCGGAATCGCAAGTTGTAAATAATAAAAATAATAAATTTATTCACAGTAAATACAACTTACAAAATAAAAACGCATTTAGTTAAATTTATCTTCTAAACTAAAAATGTTATCAAGAAAACTCGATTTCTAATTTTAATTTTGTGAAACATGACAAATAAATGAAATCGAGACCTTCGATTGACAGGAAACATTATTTTTTCCGATTATACCGCTTTCAAATTAAGTAGAGAGGTCAACAAACAAAATTATAGTGGTTGTAAAAACATCATATCAACAAAAAGTTAATGCATGGAATTATTATTTCGAAGGTTCTGTAAACATTTTAAAGGGGATTTCCAACTTTCCAGTGGAATTAATCATTTTTTGATGAAAGCTCATGGGGTTAATTGGATAATGCGTTCCTTCATTATGTTACAGAAATTTGAAGATATCAAGTAGAATTATTTCTCAAGAGTCAACTGGTAGACATGGACATATTCAATGGCCTCCAAGGTCACCAGACCTGATCCTATGGATTATTTTGTTGGGCGGTGATTATAAAACTCAACCATAAAATTTTGAAGAATTTAAAGAGGGAATCAGAAAGGAAATTAACAATGTTTCTCAAGAAACCTAGCAAAGTTCAACAAAAATGTATTCGTTTATTGTACAGTTTGAACAATTAAAATAGAATTGTTTGTATTAGTTACCTCATTATTAATGGGTTGGTTCTAATTAATTATTAAAAATGATAAAATATTATATTTAAATTTAAAAAGTAAATATTGGATGACAAAGTTGCGATATTAAATCCAATTAAGTTATTTATGAATGTTGTAAATAGTAGGGCCTAAATTTGTACTCTGAGGTACTCCACATTTAATAATTCTGAAAATAAATAAACAAGTTAAATTAACAAGCAGAAGGAATTAAGGAATTTAAATAAAAAGCTGAAAAAACCAGCTGTAATAAAGTAAAAATGTACAGAAAAAGACAAAACAAAAACTCTTAAAAGAAATGAAATTAGTTTTTAATCAAAATGAAAAACAATACTCGAAAGATCAAATTAAAAATTAAGCAACTTACTGCGCAAACAAACCCAATTAAAATTTCCTTAAACAACCCTGTTGATTAAAAAGATGAAGTAAAAGCAATTTTTTCATATCATCCTAATGAGACAAGAGCCACTCTACAATTTTACTTCCCGAATATTAATTTGCGGTTAATTTCATTTAACCTCACTTCTCCTTTAGGCCTTTAAGAAAGCTGCCGTTTTATTCGGGCTCAAATTATTAAAATCATCACGGGGAAGCCATTTTAAATAAGCCTTAAAACATAATGTGTAAAATTATATAAATATATTCATTTCTCTATTTTCGTTATCCAACAATATTTGAAGCTAAGGTACTGAAAATTAACTTCTAAATTGGTTTAGAATTTTAGTTGGAACAAACAATTTTTAACTTAGATTTATACCTCTTTAGGTTTAATTTACCTTAAAGAAAATATTCAAATTATATTTTGAATATAATTTGATTGACTTTTATTTCTATATTTTCAATTCGAAAATTTAGTTCTAATTGTAACACTATAATTTTGTAAAGGTCACTTATTACCAAATTATAATGAAGCAAAATTCAAAAGCTATACCAAATTTTAAACTAATTAGGGTATTTTCAATCATTTGTACTTGCTAATGTTATTTTGACGTGTTTGTATGATTGTTGAAATTCTAAGTTATTAAAGGAAAATTAGACTAACGTTATAAATTATGGCCTGAAAATGGTATTATAGAATTGTGTTGTATATATAAATGTATGATAGTTATAATTTATTATAGTGAAACGAATTTTATTGTTGAGCGCCAAATTTAAAATTTTTTAACACGCGATCTTACTCAGGAGTTGTTCAAAAATTTTATTGATTTATCGGAAAGTTGGGTTAGAGTCAACTGTTATTAACGAAATACAAATCAATACGAAAATCAATTTATTGTAAATAAAGAAAAATCTCAATGTGTTTGAAAAGTGCAAAATGATTAAAGTCAACATACAATGTTTTTTTTAAATTTCTCTAAAGTTATACCATAGTTGTTGTCAAAAGAAATTATTCCTAACCTCAAATGTATGGTTGCAATCTTTAAATTAATCTAATATAACAACATTTATTCATGCTATTTATAGCAAATTAAAGTTTTCAAAGATCACTCTTTCGGGTTTATGTCATAACTGCCAAATTTACCCTCTACTGGGTCTTAAATTTATTCGGAAACAATTCAAAATTTTGAGTTAAGTTAAATATTCCTTTACAAAACGTAAGTATAACAGGATTTATTAATTCTCTGAAAATTTGGGATCTATAGATACATTTTTTATTTAATTTTGTTCGTGAAAATTTTCATCTGCAATTTTTTTTTTAATTTTCCAAGATATAAGCAATTTTAAGATCATATATACACTGAATAAGGTTCTTTGAATCTTCTTTAAAGATTTTACACCTCTTCTAACAGTTTACCTTTGAATTTAAATATTTTTAGAATCGTGTTATCTACATAGTCAGACATATTATGGTACATCTTTTAAAATCAGAACAGACAACCCTTATGTATCCCTTTACTTTATCTACAACCGTCATTACGCGATCTGTGTACATTTACTTTTCCCTCTACATATATTTTTTCTCATTATTTAGTGTAAAAGTTGAGATGATTTATTCTTTTTACTTTAAGCACTAATATTTGATCATTCAAGATGTATATTTATTCTATGTATTTTGATTCCCTTTGCTCTAATAATATCCCTCAAAGTATATCCTGTTAATATTTGAGCTTTCCCCTTTTTATTTAATAACTAACTGAAATTTTATAGAGACATAATTTTCTCTAAAACTATTTCGAATAATTAATAAAACGTCACTATCAGCATTCAAAGAGGAGAGTAGGGATTTCAAGACATTTATTTCTAGTTTCACGCTAGCAGTCTTTAGTTCTCTGAACAGATACAAGAAATTATGCATAATGTTAACTAATTATTTATCATTCTTTTAAATTTCACTAAATAAACACAAGGAGAAAATTGCAGATGTGTTTATTTAGCACAACTTACCGGATTTAAAGTATACAATTTAACCAAAAGGGATTATTTAAAGAAAAAAGTACGACTAAAGTTTCATATTGTGTAATTTTTTAATGTGGAAACGTATTTTACAATGAAAATCCATGATGTTTTAAAATTCATTTTATGACGCGTATAATTATAAAATATGGTCACAGGTTGGCTTTAACATTGAAAAGTTGTAAAAAGAAATTTCAGAAATTTGACATGTTCTCTTCCATTTTCGACTTCGTACAGTTCACATAAGAAAATTATTAGAAAGTCGTTGCTTGAGTGATTCAAAAGTTAGGGTCTAATAAAAAATTGGGCATAATTGATAAACTCGGTTATGGAAGCCTAGAGATTCATTATACAGGGTGTCCGCGAAAATTATGTAAATATTTATGGATGAGGTATAAAAACGAATGCAGAATAATTTTTTATCTATAGTTATAAATTGAAAAAGTGAAAAATGTATTCTCTGTAATTAATAGACAATCCGAATTATTTCAACTACTTTTTTAAGTAATAGACTACGCTTTCCAACAATCCTTGAGATACTGATTCAAAACAATGCGGATTAGATTAATCAACATGCTGTGATATTTCGCTGAATTATTCAAACTGCTTTACCAACCGATAAACTAAAAACGATTAAACGTTCCGAAACATCTGCAAACTTACACAATTCAGGTAGATATTCGTTGGTTACATATTTTTATTAAAAGTGTGAGGTGTTGCCACTTATAAATTTTCTAGTAAATGTTTAAAGTACATTTTTGTGTAAACTAATAATGTTAAAAAAGTTATTACAATATTTTTTTGCAAATGACACGTTCCACATACCATTTATTGATGTGATTATTATTGCAGACACCCTTTATATGCTTATTTAGAACCAACAATGTGGCCTCTATTTGTCTCTAAGATATTTATCTCTTCACCTATGAAACATCTTGTATAAATTTTTATACATATTAAAAAAAAAACAATTTTATTTTTATTAAAATGAAATACTATAGATGAGTGAAAACGGTCATAAAAAAATAAGTAAAATTTAACAAATATATAAATAAGGAGAGACATAGGAATATACTTCATACAAATTGATAAAAAATTGACAAATGAGAGGCAATTACTAAGACTAAAAGAGACAAGAAACAAGTTTAAAAAGTAAGAAAGCAGAAAAGAAAGAAAACATTAAGACCAATACAAACGTTAAATAAAGTCATAGGATGCAAAAAGGGCGAAAGAAATAGAGGCAAAAGGGTTGAAATAAATAACAATTCATAGAGGAAATTATTCATTAATTGATTATCGCCATTATTGGTCTAGGAATAGTTAATTGTAGTAATGAAAACAGATTGATTGAAAACCAAATGATTAATACTGTGTATGAATGATTTTGTTTATTATTATAATTAACGGTTCATTGATTTGTACCCTAATTAATTGATTTTCCACATTAATACAAGTAAAATATTGTTTCTGTACATTATTTTAATGACATATCTGTTTAATTTAATAGTGGCTTCAAAAAAATAAAATAATGAATTACTAAAAAAAATCTGTTTTCAAATTCTTTTGAGTTAGATAATGAGAGCATTATCTAACTTAGTTGGTTAATGAAGTCAGAAAAAAATGTAATTATTTATTAATAAAATTTGAAAACAATCTTACTGATAACAATATTTTTGAATTTCCTAAAATATCCATAAACTTCTTCGTATTTTATTCGTTTCGATTTTTGTGGAATCAATAACGAAATTTGTTGCGCTGCACAGTTTTCAACATCTGATGCAAGACTTTCAGATTCAGATTCACACAATAAATAACTGCTATTACAGAAACGCTGTTTTGATTTTAAATAAAATATTTCCCTATTGTGAAATAAATTAAATCATTCATATGTATTAATATTTGCAGTTGTTGATAATTCTCGGCAGTCGTAAATAAAATTTTGTATTTTAATTTGAGTGATAAAAGTTATTAATATTCTAATGCTGTTACCGACTCGGGCTAACGCTCTCGTCTTGTAATTAACGTTCTGAGTATGTTAATAATGCGCTTATCGTTATTATATAAAATAAATAACTATTACTGAACGGAAAAACTCTTTTTGACAGTTCAGTAATAATTACAAGCTTAATGGCGGCAAATTTAAATGATCTTTTATTATAAAAATTGCACCTAATTAAAATAGACAGATATAAAACAAAAAAATGTATGTAAATAAAAACATGCTATTACAGAAACATAAAACATCCAAGAATCCAAGAATAACTGCAAAAAAGAAATGAAATTGTACAAGGAATAAAAAAACAAGACCAAACCAATACCGGTTATGGAAAAGATAATAATTTTTAAAATAATTTATGATGATCCTAGAATTATAAATAGCGTATCTAGCTAAATTCAAAATACTAACTTTATGTTTCATCATGAGATTTCAATTTAAGTTTAAGCTCTTTCCTGATGATTCATAACCATTTCAAATAAAATAACCTTTTTTTATAATATAAAATAATTTCCACATGAAATGTTTTGAAAAGTATTGGAAATCACTAAATTTTATAAAGATTGCTATTTAAAGTATATAGAAATAATTGTAATACATTTTGTCGTGCACTTAAAGTTAACCCAGGGTTTTCCTTATTTTTCCCTACAACTGCTTCGAAGGTATTTCTACCAAGAGAGTACTAAAGTTCGGTTAATTTTTAATAGACTGTAATTAAACATTTTTACAACCACAAATAGCAGTAACGCTGCCAATACTATAAATCTAGATTAAAACTTGAGTGCTTCATTAAAATTGTATGAAAATGTGTTATTTTTAATACCGACGTTCATGCTGTAAAATAGTATATTATGTTACTAGGAGTAGAAAGCTATCAGTATTTGTTGAGCCCAGTGTGTTGCAAAAAATAAGTATAAAAAAGATTACTTCAATTATTATGTAGCGTTTTTAAATTTTACTGTGTTCTGTTGCCTATCTCTAAGTAGTTTGGTGATTTTAAAAATAATGGGTTGGCCACATTGTTAATGACATTATTCTTCTTGTCATTTTTCGAATTATTGTAACGATTTGCATTTAATTTGAGATTAAAATAATATCTAATATATTTATTAAATGTGCAGTTTTGTAAAGTGGAAAAATACTCAAAACTAAATATCAAAATGACAGTTCTAATAAAACAAGGCTAAATAGATATATTTTGTTTAATTCGTTGCTATGGTTACTTTTTTTGTACTAGTACAATAATAGCCAATTTCTACAAGCCGTGTTACGTGACATAATGTACCGTATTATTAAACGCTTGAAGGATAATACTTTTATCTTTCAAGGTGCTATGTGAGAGTTGGCACCAGAAGTAGAAAAATAATAATACAGTTTATTTCCATCAAATACCTACGACACATTTACTGGTCAATATTTAGCTTTTGTTTGGGTACCATTAAATTGTTCACTAATTAATTAATTAATTAATATAATAACTATAAAACAAAATTATTAAATGTATTTAAAGCCGACCGAAAAATGTTACAAACCAAGGGGTTTGTTTACTTGACATGTATTTAGATTATAAACTAAATATTAATACTCTTCATTCACTTCGGTCAAAAGTATTTAGAAATTTTTAAATCTAAATTTTATTTTATCTTCTATTATTCAAAAATATTAAGTAATTTGTAAAAAATAAAAGTTAAAACAAAAATTGGAAAAATCCATTTATTTCCCTGGAGTCTAAATCTGTACTTGCCATATCAAAATTATACAAATAAAAATATATTAAATTTAAAAGCGTTTGAAAAAATATTTGCTTCGTTAATTTTTTTTTTTAGTACTACAAATTACAATGTGAATGTGTATTTGAATTTTTATGCATTACTTTTTTATAATTTAATCTAAATAGAAGAGATAGGGAAGAATAAGAAAAAATTAGTAAATAAAAATTCTAGTAAGTAATAAGTAAAGTAGACGTGATACAAAAGGAAGAGAAAAAACAATCCTATGTTCAAAATAGCTAAAAGATAACTGATCGTAAATATTTTGTAATGTCACTTTATAATTAACTGTTAGTGGTTGAAAAGTATTTATTCAACGAATTTATAAGAAATCTCTTAGAATATTAAGTCCCTGTCAATAATGGTTCTAACAGCAGGGAATATATTGGGTATGCGCGAAAATAATGCTTATTTTTAAATAGCATGTAGAACATCTCATTTGTTTACACAAAAATTCACTTTAAACATTTACTCGAAACGGGGCAACACCTCACACTTTTAATAAAAATATGTGTCATGTAACCAAGAAATGTCTACCCGATGAATCATAGAATTGTGTTAGTTTGTAGAAGATTCAGATCGTCTAATCGTTTTAGGTTTATCGTTTGGTGAAGTAGATTGAATAATTCAGTGAAAAATGACATTTTATTCAAATCAAGAATATCATGATATGTCAATTAATCTAATCCCCGATGTTTTGTGTCAGAGTCCCAAAGATTGTTGGAAACTTGTAGTGTATCACCTAAAAAAATTAGTGGTAGAAATCGTTCGAATGTGTAATAATCGCCGAGAACTCATTTTTTCACTTTTCTACATCCCCTGTAATCGACTATTCTAAATATTCAGGTGCACTAAAATAAAAACTTATTTTTAGAACGTTTAAAAATCCATTGTTTTTACTTGACTGAGTTGAAAACGGTTGACTTTAGGAAACATTTTGAATATTTTCCTACCTCATAATGCTTATTTTTTAAATTCGATGGAAATTTATAGTGATTGTTTCTAACCTTCTAATCTAACTTATAAATTTCTAATTTGCTTAATTTAGAAATTTAGGTTTTACATTTATTAAAAATAAATCTTCAATACTCTGTACTTTAAAATATATATGTATCATAAAATTGTAAGGTGCTAGTTTATGTGGTACAAGGTGATTTGAGTTATAAAGTATAGTCACATCTGTATGAGTTGGTTTTCGACAAATTGAAAATTACAGTTTATTCTTTTGATCTAAGAAATTTACGGAGCTGCTTTTTTCAACGGCAAATTTTATTTTTGGATCAAGTCAATAATAAAAATAGAGAAAACCAGCCAAAACATCATCACATATCTATATTAAAACGATACATTTTCGGAAATAATTTAATCGAAATTCTTTCGTCCAAATTATCCATAAAAATATTTGCCAGAAGATATTTTTATTCTACATACGTTTTTATACAAATAAACGAGTACTATCGAGTAGGTAACTATTGCCAAACTATCAAATTGTGATTTACGGAAATAAATAGTACGATTAAGAATAGTTCATTTAAGTGAAAAACATCGTTTAGAAATATTAATGATCGGTTATGGTGATCGATTCATAGAGTGGTCTGCTTCGTTTTCCGGATCTAAGTCCATTAGAGTTTTTTTCTTTGGGGTTATCTAAAATCACGTGTTTACGTGAAACGAGCAACATACTTGCAGGAATTGAGACAAAGAATTATTGATGAATGTGAACTAATACGTGGAGAAGTCTTGGAAAGAGTGACTCAAGAATTTGTTAATAGGTTTGCTAATTGTCAGGAGGTGAACGGAGAGCATTTTAAACATTTGAATTAATTTTGTTTAAATTATTATACTCATTAGTCTAAAGTAAATAAATTTACTTATTCTACAACTAAAAGCGAGTTATTTCTCGTGTTTACAAATTATTTCCACTAAACCCAGTATGTACAAATTCAAGAAATAACAAGCTCTTTCAAAATCTGCAAAAAATATACAGGGTGACCCATTTAAATAAAAAAAGTTATTTTTAGGTATTTCCGGTTAAACCGGAAGTATATTATTAACCAAAAAATGTACATCAGTTGCATTTTGCCCAATTGCACTTACCTATACATTTTCATAAAATTCGTCCGTTTCGTTTTAAAGATATTTACTTGGTTCCATACTTTATCCCAACCATGTATATCTTCCATAAATATGCGCATCATTTTCGGGAGCACCCTATAGATTAGTCCACCACCAGTGGAATTCATTCCTAGAGATACGTTAGATACTCCTTTACAGTTTCTAAATGTGTTTTTATTGGTCTGTCCTCGTGTTCAAAAACGAATGATGTTCCAAATCTCCAATTTTCAAGACGGTACTGAAATCGATAAATTGAATAAGACGGCTATCGGCGTTATTCCACATTCAATTTTAATTTGAAATACGTTCCCACTGATAAACGGATCCAGCCATAAAACATTCCAGTCTCCGTGAAATACAATTCAAAAAATTATAAGAAGAATCGCCGGTCTCCAGAAGCGCCTTGAATTATTACACCAATTATATAAAATACTGCAATGTCCCTTGTTTTTAATTTGGCAGCAATGCGTCATTCCACCGGTACGGACTGGATAATTGTAATTGTTGTAATATTTCCCTTTTATCTTCAAATTGCTCCGTTATATAAAAGAGAGAAATAATATTTGTGTATTTAATGTTGAATATTCAGGCTGTTTTCAGTTGTGAGCAAAAGTCTCATTAACGGGAAGCCGTTAGAAAGAAAATAAAAATTTCTTGTTGTGCAATTGCATCAAACTTTGCATAATTTTAAATAGCAAAATTATTTGAAAACATTGTGTTGTTTTTTTCTGTAATATACGAAGTTTCACGAATAATGGGACAGTTGTATTTAAACGATACAGTTTTTTTAGGATTGTAGCCTTCAATTTTCATATAATTTTTTTATGGACCTAAAATCTGTACATTTTGGAAAGCAGCAAAAAAATTTGTAAATAGTTTCCCCCATCTTCCTTAGTTATTTACTTTAAAATACATTGTAAGAGGATTTTTATTTTTAAAGAATTTGAAAAATTGATATGCCGGATTGATTTCAATTGATTATTGTAATTCAAAATAAAGGAATTTTGATTTGGCAGTAGTTAAAAAATATATAAAATTATGTGAAACAAAATTATCATATAGTTTCTTGGAACAAATTAATAGTAAACAAAATTCAGCAATAAGAATTCAATTAAAACAGTCTAAATAACGAATAATAATTTATGTTTTTTTTTTCAATTTTTCTGAATGAGGATAGAGACAAATATACTCATTCAATATTAATCATGAAATAATGTTTTAAATGGAAATAAAAAAATAAAAAAAATTTACACATGAATTATAACATGATATTATTTCACATCAAAGAAGAATATCGACAATAATTTAAAATTTTAAAATACAACTCTGCAAATTTTTAATAAGATTATTAAAAATTTAATCATATTATTATTGTTGAAGTGAGTTTATAAAGAATTTGCAGCAAATTATAAATAAAATTGAAGATAGTTATGTGTTGAAATATCAGAAAATCTGATATAGAACTATGAAGAAATTTGAACAAAGGATATATTGTAAAAAAAACTATTATTAATATTGTAAACAAGAAAGAATTAACTAATTTATAATTATTCTTTTGTCAACTATTATTTATGTAAATATATCATTAGTTAAAATTTAGAAATATTGTAATTTTTTTAAGAATCGCATAAAAGTTGTTAAAATTAGTTTTATTTTTTGTGTTGTGATCTCAAAATAGACTGTCAAGAATTGATAAAGCGAGACTTAATTTTTGACCTGCTTTAGGTGAACATTATCAATATTGTTTAAAATTATAGCATCTTTTGTTAATAATTGTTTAATAAAAATTTTGAGGTTTTAATTAGAAAATATTTTAGGATTTTGTAATTAAGTTGAATATTCGAATTAAAATTAAAAAAAGATAACATATATATTTTCCAAATAGCTTCACTTTTTGGCAAATTTAGATAAGATTAAAGAAATTGACATTTCACATAAAGAGAATCAATAATCAATAAAAAAATATTTAAATTTCGATTAATTCCTAAAGTTAAAAGTAATAAAAAAATGTGATAGACTTGAAACAAAATAAATATAAACAAATCGTAAATAAATATAAAAATAAATAAATTAGTAAATACTAAGGTAAGTATTTAAAATTGTATTTCATAAATACTTATTTCTAATTATGAACGATTGATTTGAAAACTAATAACCAGTAGCCAGTATTCACCTGCAAATTATTGATCCTTAGGGAATAACCTACAATATTATTTGAAAATGACAAAAACTGCTTATTTAATTCGGTTAATTCTTCACTGAATTCTATTTACACGACTTTTTTTATTTTCTAAAGGGCGAGTATCATGGAAATCTAAGTCATAATCTTATTTATACAACTCGTAATAATTTTATAGGCTTATAAATGATTAAATCGAAAAATCGAAGTTACTATCTAAAACCAGAACTAATATTTACCCTTTGCATGTGGTCCCGGCCATGAAAGGACGAAGTCTATTTTTGTAAATATTATATAAATACGCTTACAAATTCAAATTGCTGTACAATTGATGTTTCATGTCATAATTGCGGCTCACGACAATATCGTAAACGTCATGAGAAATATTAAGTTCAGGGCTAAATCGAATTTTTCATTTTTATTTATTTCCAGTATAACAGCGAAGTAAATTGTTTATTTTAATTTCTTTGTTGCCTTTAATAATCTATTATTTGGAGATAAATAAAGAGATATTTAATAATTTCAGTTTTTCTCCATCAATATTTGCTGTTAAATTTACAATTGAAAAATGTAAGTATATAGTCACATGAGATTATTTTATTAAAGTTTAAAATGTAATTGAATCATTCTATGGAAAGACATTTTTTTATAAAAAAGTCGATTTATATGAAAATTAATTCATTAATTAATTTATTAATTGTAAAATTATATTGTTCATAAATAAGATTTGATATGAAAAAAGTTATAAAAAGGACGTCATGAATTTGTTATACTCTCTACCATTTAAACCTTCATGCAGTTTACATCGATAAATTAGAATAAATCATGTTATTTCTCGGATTTGTACATACTGGGTTTAGTGGAAATAATTTGTAAAAACGAGAAATAACACACTTTTAGTTGTAGAATAAGTAAATTTACTTACTTTAGACTAATGAGAATAATAATTTAATCAAAATTAATTCAAATATTCAAAATGTTCTCCGTTCACCTCCTGACAATATGCCAGTCTATTAACAAATTCTTGAGTCACTCTTTCCAAGATTTCTCCACGTATTTCATCAATAATTATTTGTCTCAATTCCTGCAAGTATGTTGGTTGCTTAGGTAACCTCACAGAAAAAAATCTAATGGGCTTAGATCCGGAGAACGAGCAGGCCGCTCTATGAATCTATCACCATAACCGAACATCATTAATATTTCGATACGATCTTTTTCACATAAATGAACCATTCTTAATCGTACAATTTATTTCCGTAAATTACAATTTGACAGTTTAGCAACAGTTACGTACTAGATAGTACTCGTTTATATCTTATTGTTAATATAAACAATATCAACTTGTTTATCTAAATGATATTTTACTCTAATGTACAAAAACTTAAAAGTAGTTTATTAAAGTGCTGTATTCCTCGTTTTTACAGACTTTTTACACTAAACCCAGTATGTACGAATTCGAAATAACAAGATCTTTCAAAATCTGCAAAAATATACAGGGCTTCCCATTTAAATTAAAAAAGTTGAGGGTATTTCCGGTTAAACAGAAAGTATATTATTAACAATAAAACGTACATCAGGTGTACTTTGCCCAATTGCACTTGTAAAATTTCATAAATATCGTTTGTTTCGTTTTAAAGATATTTACTTGGTTCTATACTTTTTCCCAACCATGTATAAAAAAAAAATTCTGATAGTGTATTTTGGTGAACATTTAATCATTTTCAAACGCTAATTATATTTTTTTCAATAAACGCTCTTCTGATCGTATCCAAGTTGCCATTTTTTACTTTAGAGAATCCTCAACAAATTTTACCTGAAGAAGCTCATCCAAAAAAACCAAATAATTTGCGAATCCACTTTACCTTCAGAACACACAAGTGTTTCGTTTGTTCTATAATCGCCTTCACGCAAAATCTGTTTACGAATTCCTACTAACCTATTTAACATGAAGCGAAGTGCACAGAGGCAGCTACTTGAGAAGTGCAAACCACGTTCAGTTATTGTTTCCTGGATAATTTCGCTGGGCCTTCAGAAATTGAACCTTTTGAAACCTGTCCAAGAAGGTTGAAAGTGAGTCTGAGGTTGCATGCGCAAATATAATTTCGTTTTGTAACGAAGGTCCTCTCAAATCGAAATCTGCTGAATTACATAAAATATGCATTTCGAATGAGTATTGAAAGTTGCAAGTTTTATCTTAATTGGAGGTAACGGTATTTTTGAATATTTGTATTGTAATATTATTTTGTCATGAAGGAATAAAATGTATTTTTATAAATTTTGATTTTAACATTTAATTCCAATTATAAAAGAAAATTTATAAATTTTGTTGGACGCACTTTGTATATTTTCTATTCGATTCATGTTGGTTCAAAAATGATCTCAAGGTGGGTTCAGATTTCATTTAACTCTAATAATGATATTTACAATTCAATATATATATCATAAGATATTTCTTACTTTTGAAATAATTCAACCATAGGTAGGAAAATTATTCACCTTGAAGTACTTCCTTATAAAATGATGGTTATGGACCAGCATCAGCGCGAAGGCTTGAAAATTCTTGAAAATATTATTTTCTTATCACTCAAGAAAATCCATTCATCTCACATTTAAGTATTTTAACTAATTTTATGTTATTTTTATTTGTAACTTTGTTTTTATAACATTTTATGTACTTAAAAATTGTTTGTCCTTCTTTAAGATTATGCAAGTTCCATAAAAATGTATTTAATAGAAATTGAAATACTTCTATTATTATTATTATTATCAAATAACAGGAACAACTTAAAAACAATTCGAAAATCACCATCTGGTCACTAAAATCACTTTTGTCTCATCTTCAATCAGCGCTTCATTTTTTATTATTGTAATTTGTACTTAATATTTTCCTTCATATTCAAACTCTTTTGTAAGTTCATTATTTTATTTATATTATTATTTAATTTATTTTTTACTTCCCATTTCTTCTTTTACACTTAATATTTGATTAATTATTTTTATTTCTCTTCTTCTTTATCTACATACATTATTTGCTTTAGTTCTATCTACTATCTGGAAATTGACTGCTCTTTTTCTTCCTCTATTATATTCTCTTACGTTCGCTGTATAATGCTTTCTTTCCAATTTATTATATTATTATTTTGATATTGACTTCTGTTATTATCTATTATTATATCTATCTATTATTGTTTTGAAAATTATTGAATCTCAAGGTGTTACTGTTATATATGAATACTGTAACCAATTCTATTGTAATTATGACTTCGTTTAATATTGTTATTGTTTTTATTATTATTATTTATACTACCGTTTTCATTCTAATTTCTAGAATATTTTCCATTTTGATTTATATTTTGTAGTGCTTTCTCTGTCTTTAATAAATATATCGAACATTATTTATATTTGTAATGTTTTTTTAGTACTATTGTCTTAAAACTTAAAACTTCTGTTTTGTACTATCCAATTTGGATGATTTTAGTGTTATTTCATATCTGTTTTCTTAGTATTTTCATGTATTTAAACTTTTCATGATTTATTTCTGGCTCCTTTTTTGCACTTCTAGACATTTGCAACTTTGAGCTACTATTTAAAATTTGTAATATATCATTTTTATGAGCGTACACTATTTTCTATTTATATATGTAAATTCTTATTGAATGAATACTACTATAGCTTTGAGAGGCACGCGTTTTTTAACTCAAAGAGTATTTTCAAGGTTCCTGTATTAATTATGAATGTAAAGTTTGAAATATTAAAGATTCGACCTTTTTGCAGAATTAATTACCTACTAAAGTTCTTTCTATTTCCGAACCAGCTATCATGAAATGGAAACGTCGATTTCCACGGAAATTCTCACGTGACGATACGTTTTCCACTGTTACAGCAGACCAGATGAAAAACACAGATGGACAAATAACACTACAGTGAATAATTTAAACACTAATATCTTTTCATGTATTTAAGAGAACCAAAATCCATTAGCTTCCAAAACTTTCGATTTTTTTCTAAATAATGGTTTGGTTAGTTATTATTTAATAGATCAACATTCTTTTCTTCAAAAAAAGGGTAAAACTTCTTCTCATTATCGTTTTATGTCTTAAAAAATATATGTTTGTGAAAATATGTGTCCCGTTTTAACTGCAGCTGAACCACCGCATGCCAAGTCAAGGATGTTGGAAAAGTTCAATTGATTCTACATGGCATGAAAAATTTAGCGAATAATTTATGTATGGGAAAACGGGCAAGTTTCGATATTAGACACTGGAAAAAGAATAAAAACAAATAGATTTCTACTTGGTTTATTTCACTTTACGAGATACAGCTTATTGAACCGAACATATTAACGATTTCAAATTTTGTTAAAATAAAGAGGAAAAAAGAAAACAGCAATAAAGTCAATAGTGAGATACTCATACTATGAGACTTAAACACAAAGTATAGAAAAACTCAAGATATTCAAGAGGAAAACAATAAGAAGGATATTTGGGCCAAACCAAATATACAATGAAAAGCATATAAAAAATCAGAAGGTTCAAATCCTATGAAATACAAAAGTAAACCACATCAGTTTTTTTATTTTTTAAAGACAACTAGTTTCGACCCTTTAGGCTCATCTTCAGGTCTGAAAGAGTATAAAAACATTACAAATTTTTTATATATAAAATAAATTCCTCAATTTACCAACTAATAACAACAGTGAAAACAACAATGTTAAAATACAACGTAAAAAAGAGATTCTCCTAATCTCTCATAAAATGAAACAAAATTATAAAACTAACTAAATAACATATGTATGTGTTAAAAAATCATTAATAAAAGTTAACTATATGTAGGTTTGAAAATCAATGATTTTTTATCATTTTTATTTTCACTGTTGTTATTAGTTGGTAAGTTAACGAATTTATTTTATATATAAAAAAATTATGATGTTTTTATACTCTTTCAGACCTAAAGATGACCCTAAAGGGTCGAAACTAGTTGTCTTTAAAAATTAAAAAAAATTGAAGTGGTTTGATTTTGTATTTCATTGGATTTGAAAAACATATAAGTTTGACGAACCTATCGAAAGAAGAAAAGGTAGTTAAAATAGTAAGGACAAAAAGAATGAGATGATATAGTCAAATTAAAAGACAGACGATGAAATTATAAAGCAGATTAGAAAACCACAAAATAATAGCCCAAGAGTGAAACCGAAGGTACAATGTGAGGACCAAGTAAATTAATTAATATACCTCAAATTAAATTAATTGTTTCAACTCTTACTTTGTGTAAGCTTTCCATAATAGATATGGAAAGATAAATTTTACTTATCTTTTCATAATTAATATAACCTCACCTCTTTTATAATATAAACAATAATGATTATAATAAAACTTTGTCCACACTTGTTAATGTTGTGTAGTGAAGTGTTTTCCCTTACTTTGGAGTGAGAATAATCAACAATTTACACATCCCGGATTTTAAATTATTGTTTTGAAATTTCCTTGACTAGGAAATAACAACTGTTGGTAGTTCTGAAAACTGGTAAATGATCATTTAATCTTGAGGATGATTGGTCACTTGAAATCAAGTTTCCATTAATATTAAAACTTTTTTAATATTCAAGAAAATTGTTTTGAAAAATTGTTATCAATTTTGTATATTCTTTTTAGTGATAACCATGTTCATAATTCAGATTTCATGCTGACCAACATATAATTCTACAACGTTGCAATATACCTGCCTTGAGATCCAACCGATACTCCTACTTCTGATCAGAAGGGATTTTCACATTTAGTAACTGAAGCTTATGCACGAAATGAAATTATTATATTCAAAGGGGTATTTAATCAATTATTTTATGCCTGTTACTAATAATTCACTGGTTCTTACACAACCAAATTCATGAGGAATCACTAAAGATAAAAATATTTTTACAAGTAATGTTTTTTCCAATATTTTTCAATTACTTTTCGAATCCCTTTTTATGGTAGCAAAATTTTAGCCACGTGGTATAAAAAATTACTAATTACTACTAAAAATACGAATAACTCATTTCTTTCAATACCATTAGCAGTTATATAACAGGGTTTATTTCAACTGCGAAACATAACTAACAGACAAAATAAAATAATACCACCGTACTTATATTAAAATCCAGTTGTAAACCCCGTTTACGCCACAACATAAACTTGAGGAGACCTTGGAAGCCAAATTATTACCCTTGTGTGAGTCCTCGTCATCCTCCAAGAGATTAAAATCATAAAGTGGAGGGGTTAGTTCATACAATACGGCTCCAACGGGATTTCTCCCGTTTGGAGTTTTCCTAAACGCCGGAATAGTCGGAGGCTGAAGGAGAACAAACTTAATCAATTGGTAACATCAGATGGTGTTTGACAAAATTGAATTTTATAGTATCTTCCAAAAGAAATGAAGCAAATCAATTGGAATAAAGGTAATTATACTGTGCAAACAGATTGGGTTACACTTGTGGGAAAAATCTACTACAGGATCTCGGACTATTTCTAAAAATGATCTTGTCGTTTTGTTGGCCTTTTGTTTGGTCTATTTTATTCCCTCTTGTAAAAAAGTTGAAGGGCCTCGAATATGCCATAACAACTCACTGGACTCTAGAGAAAAGAGAGGAAGGCGGACTCAGAATAGCAAAACCAGATTTTATTTTGATAGGCGGACTGATAGAGACTTTTGATAAGCTTTACTGCGTAAAAACTAAGATGCATATTTTGTGTTTTATTTTAAATTTAATAAAGCCCATTTTTTGATTCCAACCTGCACACACTGATAATTTTAAGACCTACTTGAAGCGTATTTCGATGCCCTTTTGACACTAGCTTTAACAAAACAGTTCTTGGCCGATAAATTTTCAGCTAATCAATCAATAACCTGGCTTCGACGACAATGGCTTCGCGAACAACGTGTTGTTAAACAAAGTGAAGAACCACTTGTTATTGAGACTATAGAGGAACTCTTTGTTATCTAAGTTTCTTAGAGATACAACCAAAAAAAATCGAAATTATATCTAGAATTTATTTTCTAATATATTTACAGTATTTAAGGTTTTATGTTTTTAATTTTTACAAAAACTCATTAGCGATTTTGGAATCTATTAATTGTTTATCATTGGCCAACTGTCAATTAATAATACAACTACATTAACAAATTTAAAATGTCGAAATTGTTTCTATAATTTATTTGCTTATATTTTCAGTATCCAAGGTTTTATATTTATAATTGTTACAAATACTTATTAGGGATTTTGTAATCTATTAATTGTTTATGATTGGCCAACTGTCAATTAATAATACAACCACAATAACAGAAGTATAATATCGAAATTGTTTTTAGAATAGATTTGCTAATATTTTTAGTATTGAAGGTTTTGTATTACTAATTTTTACAAATACTCATTAGCGATTTTGTAATATATTAATTTTTTATGATTAGCCAGTCAATTAATAATAACAGGAGTAAATCGAAATTGTTTTTAGGATACATTTGCTAATATTTCCAACATATATGGTTTTTCATATTTTGACTTTTTATATTTATTAATAGTCGATGTGATCTTATTATCATTAATTGTTTTTGGTTATGTTTAAAAAACCTAAATTACCCCACAGAAGAACTCCAACGGGGTTAAACCTGAAATTCTTGCTTGCCTACTGTTTGCTTCTACGAATAACTCGATGATCAAATTCTCGTGTACCAACATAGAAATATGAACTTTATTCCTTTCTTTTTCTTCTAGTTTTTCTGACAGGAAAATATTATTGAATAAGTTAAAACAATTTTTCTGTAGAACCTTTTATCCATCACGTCAATCTATAATGTTTTTCTATTGAATATTCTTGGATGGTGGCAAAGATGATGCTGCAATAAGTAGTGCATATGTCAAAAGTTTGCCTCTATTTTCTCTAAAAATTTATGGCTCGATCATGTTCCTTCTAGTTGAAAAGTTGCGGTCTTTTGTGTCTTTTTTGGTTTTGTTTTCGGTATTAAAAGAGAGGGACTCCCAGATGTATTCACTGCTGTTAAAAATAAGAATGTCGAACTAAATATATTAGATAGAAAATTGAATTATGAAGTGAAATTAATCTGAATCTACAAGATACCTCAGATTTTTATTTAAATTTTCCAGTATATTCTACCTTCTTCCTGCCAAAGAAATAGGAAAAAACTAGGTTTACTTTAAGTGTACTACACATTTTATTGCAATTATTTCTGTAAAATTTGAATACCAATTAATTATCTTTATAAAATTTAGTAGATTCTAAAATTTCCTGTTGAAATTATTTTGTATCATAGCAACCAGTTTTTTTATTTGAAATGCTTATGAATTAGCAAAAAAGAGCTTTAAATCGATGTTGAAATCACCTGGTAAATCAAAAAGTTACTATTTTGAACTCAGCTAGTTATAATATTTATAATTCTTGGACCGCCGTATATTATTGTAAAAAATAATGTATTCTGTAGGTGAAATTAAATATTAAATAAAACAAATAATTCCCTAAAACGTTATACAATAAACCCAAAATTTCGATTCATATAATCTATATGATGCAAGTAATAAATTAATTTACTCCGACATTTATTAAACATTTAAAAGATATAATCTGTGTTTTGTAATTATATTTCATCTATTGATAAAAATAAAATATACAAAATATTTACGATCGATTTATCTTTCAGCCATTTTGAACAATGGATAATGTTTTCCGTTACAGTTGTACAATTGTCATTTACTAAAGTTTTTATTTCGCTCACTAATTTTCCCTTATTCTTCCCTAGATCTTCTATTTAGTCCATCAATTCGTCTATCTCTATATCTTTCTCAGTCATTTATGTCATTTTGTTTGGAATAATAATTTTAAATATCGTCCGTATTATTAATTTATTTCACAATTGGCGAATATTTTAGTTAGAATCAAACCAACGATTCTGTGGTAGCAGTTATTTATTGATATTACAAACAACCAACGCCAAATATTTCACTTTTGTTCTTGTAGAAAACGCGTCAACGTGAGTGAGTCTGAATCTAAAAGTCTTGCATGAGATATTGTAAACTGTGCAGCGAAATTAATTTCAAATAAAATACGAACAAGCTTATGGACATTTTAAGAAATTGTGTGAGGGAAAGAATGTCAAAAATGAAACGAATGAAAAGATGGTATTAGCTTATATCAAAAATCGATTTTAAAGTACAAATTTCCAAGCATTTGGGCATGTGATTCAATGATACGCCCAATTATATCCACAAATAAAAATCTGGTTTGATAATAGATTTTTATTCACAAATATATATAAATCAAATCAAATATTTATTTTTTTGTCTTGTTGCCTATCATTTAAAATTAGTATGCATTTGATACTACCATAGAATCGGTACTAATTAGAAATTTCCACTGATATTGTTCAGTTTAATTAACCAATTTTGAGTTGATTTCGAAAACATTTATCTTTATTAACTTAATTAAAATACATATTTAATGGATTTCATAGCCGCAAAAGGTCGTGAATAGGTAATCCACATCAAACACCAAAGCCGTGCCAATCTGTGTACAAAAAAAAAGTATTTAACCCAATTATTACAAAAAAGTTTAAAATCAAATTAATAATGTTTATTACACATTAATAAAAATAAAAATTATACTAAAATGAAACCATACTGAGAATATTCAATTTAATGTGAATATTAACATAATTAATTTTTATGGCGATGATGATATTTCATAACTTATAATAATGAAAATTATGAATAAGTCAATAAGTTGAATAATTTAAAAAATTTGTCCCTTTTTTCCGTTCCATCTACATCTCTGATTTCAACATTGGGGTAAAATATAAAGTACGCAGATGTGAATATTAATACTCTTATAAAACTTTTGTTTTTACAACTTTAAAACAAGGGCTCTTAAACAAATCTCCTAAGGGGACATAATATTATGTTTCTGAGGCCCTACTGAGTCAATTTCAATTTTTGCCAATAATCTCTTTCTTCTTTGTTCTGTTTGGATTCCACAGAGCCGGATTTACAGTCAAACCAAAAACTAAAATTTTTAATACAATCTGTTCTAGTAAATGTAATATAATTTTCTGGTAATAGGATTTTTATTTTTAAGAATTTCAAAAATTGACATGCGATGTTGATTTCCTATGATTATTATAATTCAAAATAAAGGAGTTCTGATTTGAAGTTAAAAAAAAATTAAAATTATGAGAAACAAAATTATCATTTAGTTGTTTGGAACAAATTATAGTAAATAGAATTCAACAATAAGAATAATTTTTAATTTAAACATACCAAATTTATATGCCAAATATTTAATATCAAATAACAAGAAACTAATTTAAATAGAAAATTTTAAGGTTAATCAAAGGAATAGTGAGAATATTTTTTTTATTTTTTCATAATGAGGATAGAGAAAAACAAATATTGGAAACTTAATATAGGCAATTACTGAATATTAAATATGAAACAATGTTTTAACTAGAAATCAAAAATTAAATTATTTGGTTAATTCACGTTAAGGTATATTTACATTATTTTGAAATTTTGGAGTACAGCAATGCAAATTTTGAATAATATTAAAATATTGATCGTATTATTATTGTTGAATTGAGTTTATAAGTGATTAAAAATTGAAGATATTTATGTGTTGAAATATCAAAAAACCTGATATAGATTAATTAAGAAATTTTGAGAAAGAATATATTGTATAAATATTATTGGTATTGTAAAGAAAAAAGTATGAGATTTCTTAATTTATAATTATTTTTTTGTCAATTATTATGTATCTAAAGATATCATAAGTTAAAATGTAGGAATATTCTGAAATTCTTGAAAATGTCACACAAATTTTAAATATTAGTTTTGTGCTGTCTTTTCAAAACCCTATAAATAGACTTTCAAGATTTGACAAAAAAAACTTAATTTTTAACCTGCTAAAGGTGAACAACCTCAAAATTGTTTAAAATCAAATAATAATAAGATATAAAAAAATAAAAATAATAAAAAATTAATATTATTTACAACATACACAGTTCAAAACGAAAAAGAGGCAATTTTGTGTTATTAATTACATATAAGACTTTTCGCTATAACTATGGAATGGGTTTTTTATTTATCTATTAATTGAAAAAAAATGAAATGTTATAAATGTGATAAAATGTGAAATGTTAATCACGTGCTTCATGAAGCGTATAAGTTTTTGTAATAAAAAGTCTATAGCTAATTTTTTATCATGTAGAAAAATCTTATTTAGGTACACTGTTCTTTTTACCAAATATGTAAAATAAAAATAAATTTGTAAGCAAATCTGTCTGTAATCCAGATAAGAATTTTTATTTTATTGAAATATCCTAAAATTTAAATTAATGTTTGCAAATATGTAATAAAAGACAAAATCAGTAGTTAAACGTTAATTCAAAAAATTAAAAGTTCATCTGGCTTCTAAATTATTCAACATAAAATAATTTTAACACTTCACTTTGTTAAGCCGTTTCTGCCAATAAATTATTCAACGAAATATTAACATAAATTTTGTTATTTCAGAGTCAGCATTATTTGTTTTGTTTTCTGATGGAAGATAAGGAATTACAGACAGTATAATTTGCTTCAATTGTATCTCTTTAAAAATGCATTAAGACATCAATATGTTGTAATTTATATGCAAACAGATTGATTTTTTGTAGAAATTCGTCGGTCCCTAAAATAATGAATAAATATTTTAACCGTAGCTATTTCTTTTGCTGTCTGACTTTATTAAAGGATTTTTCCATAATTTCAGTAAAATATTTTTCTTAATAAATGTTTTATTACTTTGAAACTGATTCGTTTAAAAAAATCAGAGAAATTAGCATCCTGGGATATCTTCAAAAAAGAACAAGAATACAACGCAATCGACCAGTTGATGAACGACAAAATAAAACGAAAAAAGATCTTATTTCGTTTGTTAACGAACGATTTATTATTTTTTATTTCCCTCCCTTTGTTTATCATATTCCAAGTCTCATTAAATAAAAACATGACAAAAAATTATCACGGAATTTAATCCCATTTTTATTAACTATTCTATATGTATTTTGAATTTTAGATACACATTATGGTCCAAATGAAAGGAACAAATTCATTATTTCATATATCGGCGATTTTATTCGTTACATCTGTGAGCGTGATAAAAATTTTAAATAGAAAAATGGGTCTTGCGATACATCAATTGAAAGGTTTTTTAATTATCTATTCTCCCATATCAATTATGTCCAAGTAGTATTAATGACATTCGAACAGACTTCTTAATTTATTATAATTTAATGTTATGATGTCTAAACTACCTTTTACCTTTTTTTTTTTAAAAAAAACTAGTTACCTTATCAAAATTCCTTTATTGAGATTCATCAAAATTGTTATTGTCAAAAATAAAAAGGTGATCTGACGACGTTCTCATTTAAAAATAAAAATCGACGAGTTTCAGGATTTTCCCCTAACATCGCCGATTTACGAAATAATGAATTTATTCCTTTCTTTTGGACCATACTATATAATCATAGTAATTGTATATAAAAGCAAGTAAAAAAAAATAGAATACAGCACGTGGTTCTTGTCGAGCCCTTCTACTATCAAAACAAAACCCCATATCAAAGTTGGAACCTCCGTAACAAGATGAGTGATGGAAAACGTTCGTGCCAAGGAAAGTAATTGCTTTCTTGTCTCTAGTTTTTTTTGCATCTTTCAATATCATCTACATCGTGAGTACGGCAACGTGTTCGTTCAAAATATCCGTTCTCGCTTTTTTCCGCGATTTTCTTTATTTATTTTCCATAAAAATGAGTAACTGAATGTAAAGAATCTCTAAGATGGCGAGGATAATACATTTAACAGGAACGGACTAAAATCAATATTTTAAATTGACACATAAGTAAAACCCGAAAGAAAATCTTATTAATTTTTTATATTTATATGGAAGAAGATTACAGATCAGAGTACTTCAACATTGCCAGCCACGCAGGAAATAATGCGGCAAACTTGGTATTTTTTATTAACTTTAATGAAAATTATGAACTTACAAACATCTACACATTAACAATTCAACAATTTCTATTTTATCGTGTTTGATGAGATGAGCAACAACTTTATTTGAGAGTTTCTATCACTTAATAGTTTAATGGTTAGCTACGATGTTTTGGTAGTTGCCTAAGAACCGATAAGATTAAACACGTCTTATTGGTCAATTATGTATTTTATTCCGGTTGCGTGTAAAATTGTTGGTTGCCCCCCGGACTATGAACCAACAATACACGTACAAATTCTGTAATCCGCGAGATGTCGTGTCAAAAGTTACAAGTTTGTGCGCTATATAAAAGGTTAGAAGTTATTCGAATTTTGGGCGACATGCATTTTTAACAGACGCCTCTGCTTTCTTTCCGTGTCTTACTTTGTAAAAGGCCACATTTCGCTATCTCGCTTTGGAATCTTGAGCGGTCTTATTACTTGTTTTACTTGACAACCTTGAGTCCTAAACCTGGAAAATTGTCCGCTCATATTTAATATACAGGAGGGACAAACCAAACAAAGCAAAACTCAAATTTTTAATTTAAATTTGCACGTAAAACTTGAGTAATTTCAGTAACTACTAGACTGAACAAAACGAAAAAGGAGCTACAATTTTAATTTAGTATAATGTCTTTATTTCTTACGGCGTTGTCTAATCGACACAAAAATAGAGAAAATCGCGAGATTAGTAGAAAAATGTAAGGTTATGTTTCATTGACACAGTTTAAATGTTTGTAAATAAAAAATGATGGTTTATTTGAATTTTGAATATCTATATTTTTCATAATATTGCATTAATCCGATCGAAAACCTAAATTCTAATAATTTCCACATTGAATTACTACAGCCATCGAATAATTGCTTTTGGTTTAAAGTTTTTCATAAAAATGTCAAAGTAACATGAAGTGTTACAATAAAAAAAAATTATCTATATTAATAACCAGAAAAAATAAAAAGAATTTGGTTATATCATTTAGTCGATATACTTACTAGTATTTGTGTGACAGTAATTTTTTTCGTATGAACAATTTTTTGAAGGAGGTTTAAAACTCAAATATTTTTTACTGGTTATATTTAACCAAATTAAATTAAGGACAATTTAAATTTAGATGTGATAATGGCAACATCGTAATCAGTTTGTGCAACAGTACAATATTAATCTAATACGATGGGCGTACTTATATATTTTCAGAGTTATATAATGTAAAATATGGATTAGTCGGTAGTAAATTTACAATATTTTGTCTATAAAATTTATGAACATATAAATATTTATAAATTAAAATTTTTGGTGATAATTTCAATAATCAAGAAGTTGACAAAGTCTATTTTTTTGTACGTAGCATGTGTTAATGAAAATAACATATTTCTAAATAAGTTCTTTGCTAACTTTACCGATATTTTATTATAGTTGTGTCCCCTGTTAATTTGTTTTTGATAATTTTTTAACCCACATTTTTTGCCAATTCCATCGGTAAAATGGAAATTATTCAAGTTTTGAACAAGTCAAGCAACAGAGTAATATCACCGTTATTATAAACTATAAATAGAACAAAAGGTTTATTATCTACGTTTTATTTGCAATTACTTTTCACAAATACTGAAAAATCAACAAATCTGACTTTAAATATTGAAAGAAGACAACCGCAATTTAATTCATTTTTGCTAATGTAAATAAAATAAAACGACTTTATATCGACTAATCTAATAATGTTTTGAAATCCAAGTTCTATATGGAATGAAGACTTGTGCTCTTGGGGATTAATCTAAAACAGAATGTTTGTGTTTTCAAATTTCTCTCTTGATTATAAAATCCGGATTTTACAAACGACATGGTGTTTTTCAGTTAATTAAACATCCTAAACAATGTTACCACAAAATTCGAGTTCCACTCTAAAAATCGTGAAAGTTTAATGAAAAAAATGGAAACCGCAATAACAAAATCTCGTTCCTACTGCTAAACATCGATTTTTTCGAATAGATTTGATCCGAAACAAAAAAGGTGAAACGAATTTTGGCATTTTTGAATTATAAATAAAACATTTGCAAAAGATCACCAGATAAAAAAAGAATATTATTAAAATTCCTACTAATTTATTAAAAACCTAAATCCGATACTGTTTTCATCCAATTTTTTGTCTCACCTAAAATATGTTTTCATATTTCATATCCAAGATAAATCTAAATGGCGTGTAACTAACCCCTTCTAACTAATACTTACAATTAACCCATCACGTCGAATAGTGAACTCCAGGAAATTACATACCTGCAAAAGAAAGAAGAAAACAATAAGAGCGAATAAATTTTCCAAAAAAAAAATGAAGCATATACTTAAAACGGTATCGAGGTAAGGCTACTAACTAATGGGTTTTAGAGAGTTCGAAATAATATGTGGATAGAGAAGTTTGCGTTGTTAAAAATAACTCCGGAAGTTGAAAGTTGGAAGTTTCGCAGTATTGGCGAGAAAATTGCAATCAGGATAAAAAGTAAATTGATTACAAGTCTAACAAAGAACTAGTACAAAAGCTGTTTACTACATTGTTATATAATATATTATTTTTATTTATTTGGCAATTCAAACCGAGAGATAATAATGTGAAATTCAAATTGTGAATTTCGTATTTTTGGTGTGTGATATTTTACAACAAAATATATTGTAATAGTATATTTTGTTATGGAAGAAAATCATTTTTTTGTTATAAATTTTATTTTTAACATTTAATACCAATTATCAAGAATAAAAGAAATTTTATAAATTTTGTTGGGCGCACTTTTTTCTAATAGATTCATGTTGGTTCAAAAATGATCTCGGGGTGGGTTTGGTTTAGATTTCATTTAACTGTGATAATGATATTTACAATACAAAAAGTATTTTACTTTTAATATTTCTTACAACTAATAAAACAATAAATATTTAACTAAAAAAACACAAAATAAAAAAAATCACCAAAACAAGGAGAAACATAAAACTTGGTATTTTGTAAACGCCAACGATTACTTTTGAAATATTATTCACCAGCATCCACGGGAAGACTTTTTTGAAAAATTAATTTTCTCTTCACATATTTTATATTATTGTACACACATTATTATTCACAAACAAATATGTTTCCATGTGTCATCCTACTGCATGAAAAATTATTGATATTTGTGTAATTTCAATGAAATGTGTTTATTCCTTGATAATTTCTATTCTATTAATATTATTATTAATATAGTCAAAGATCTGAACCTTCCTGCAATATATTTTAAATGTTTCTAATCGATAATATTACAATATATTAACTATTGTCACTGTTTCCTAAGTTTCCTTTTTCATGCAATTTTCTTTTAGATTGCTAGTAAACATTTAGGAATAAATTAATTATTACAGGAGAGTGATCGAATCACAGTTCTAATTGCTTTATTTAATAGAGTTTCAAATATGGATGTATATAACCCCTTATACATAATTAACGTATCTTAGATAGACTAAATAATTATTATGAATCTGTGTTACTCATATACAATAACATCTCTGCCAAAATCTATAGATACCTTCCTAAAATGTGAAGCCGTTGGTGTACTACCAGCAACCGAGATGGTTAATTATGATAGAAGTTAAATTAATTTCGGTGTACAGTCTGGGCTGTTTAAATTCAAATTAGTCCATCATGTTTAATAGATATTCGGACGTTAGATTAATTTACTTCCGCGTGTTCTATGGCAACGCTATGCTCCAGTCTTCAACCAGTGGCAGATCAAACATATTGTGTATTAATAAAAAAACAGAAAAAATGTAAAAATGTGATTATGTTCTTATTTGTTTTGTAAATAACATTGCTTGTATAGAAATTATTTTAATGGCACTCTTTGAGCTTAAAATAAATAGATCTGTTACATCTATACATATAGATATTTATTTTGTATTAATTTTTCATGTTTGTTGAAAGAAGGTTGAAAAGTATAATTGAAATAACACAAATAAATGAAATGTAAACATCTATAGATATGCAACATGAATGCAGAATACTTGTTTTTTTTTAATCTTAAAAGTATTTATTATTTACTATTCAATTTTTATTGATTGTATTATAGTGTGGGAGTCGGCTTCATAGAAAACCATTATAGCGGAATTGAAATTTTTTTCTGGATAACTTATACGAACAAAATAAGCCAGATATAACTAGAAATCAAAAATAAACATATTTAGATTATCATCATTGTAATATATTTATTTCCATTTGTATTCGAAGAAAAACTAATGTGTGTTCCATATGACAATTGACATATAAATCTACTTAAAGAATTCAAGACAGGGCCGCATCTAAGGACCAGTAGAAATGTAATGCATAACATTTTTGATTTTTTATATTTATTATTATAAAGAAATAATATATTGTAATTTCATTATTATAAGTTAAATTATTTAATTTTAGTACCCCACATTAACAATACATTTTATATTTTCTCTGAAATCACTCTGAGCGATTAAAAAAAAATAATTATAAAATTAAATTGAGCGCCAAATATTAATGAATTATAAACAAAATATATAACAAAAGACTTACGCAGAAAATAAGATCTTGTTCTGTTTGTAAATATTCTTTTCAGGAAACTTCCCGTTGGTGGTTTTCCCCATTAAAGTTGAAAAAACACATTTCACTATAAAAAACAAGTAAACACAAACTTTTTTTACAAATACATTCTTTACCAAAAGTGAGGATACTGTTTGCTTTGGGAAAAAATAAGAAATTATCTTTTGACCAAGTAAGCTACAATTTTTTAATCAAACTAATGTGGACTTTATGTATCAAAAGGCAAGAGAGAGCTGTCAAATTCCTTTTAAAACATTTAAATTTCAATACCAACTTTTTTTATGATTGATAATGAATAAATTTGATTTTCAATTAGTCACATTTTGTATGAAAATCAAATTTAAATAATAATCATAATAATTAGATGACCATTAAATTAGTAAACAAATTTAATTATTTATTCAGTGTCGAGTTTCTGATCGATTCATAATTAATCATAAACGAATTCGAAATTTAAATTTGTCGCAATTATATCTTTTGTAATTGTTAATAAGAGTTTTTCTATTCAATAAATAATTATTATGGACTTAGTGAGAAAATTAATAGTCCCTTTCATTTATTATTAATGCTTACACATAAAAAACTAGTAAATAATCCATTTCTGAAAGGTACCGGAAAAACTCCTATTTCCTAAAAATTCTCGAGGTTGTTGTAGTCCAGAATAATTTCCCAAAAAAGTCATAAGTGAATTCATAAAGTTTGAACCACTTTTACTTTTTCATATCTAAATTTGAGTTTATGTTAGAATTTACCAATACATTTTAAATATCACTAAATCAATCTAAGTCATGCCATTTTAACAAACTCTCGAAGTAAACATTAAAAAGTCTAAAATGAAATAGAAAATGTCAAAATTCTATCATCCTTTTTGTTTTCAATACCAAAAAAGGAAATATATTTCCCCATTAAATGATCTCAAATTTAAGTAAATGAGATATAAATCTCATTACAATATTTTCTCTCTACCAATTTGTATTCAAAAATTTTGCCTAATACTAAGTGAAAGTTACAGGAAGGTGATTTGATTAAATTCCGTTAGACCCTTTTTGTACCAAACTTTATTGTTAAGAAGTAATAGGCAAACTTATTTAAAAGCAAAGAGGAGAAGATGTTCTGAATGTGTAACCGACTAAGCTTTGAGACATTTAATCACATCTATTTTAATTGTTCAGTTGTAATAATTTTAAAATTAAATGTAAAGCTCTCGAAGAACATTGCCAAAACTCAATATTAAATGAATACCCAAATTAAAACAATCGATTCGATACAAATAATGAAAAGGCTTGTTTATTTTTTATTTATATATTGCAACGGGATTTTTGACATTAGTTATAAAATTTTGAGAAAATTTGATGAAGGGTTTCCAAATTGCAAATAAAATAGTAATAAAAATTTGACAAGTAGGCACTCTTAAGATCCACATTTTAAAATTAGTCTCAAATATACAGGGTATTCCGTAACGTACATCATACTAGTTTTGAAGACCTTTAATTAAATTAAAATAACAAAATAATACAACAGTAACAATAAATTGCCACACTATAAAATAGCGATCAATAAATTCCTGCTGCTGAACTTTATTAATGGTTTCCTGCGAAATGTTATTTATTTCTTGCATTATTCTATCTTTTAAATCAATTAAATCGTCGGGTTTACTTTTATACACAACGTTTTTTAGATGACCACCACACAAAAAGAAATCTAATGGCGTGAGATCCGTTGACCTTGGTGGCCACTCAATAGGTCTTCGTCTACCGATCCACTTATTGGGGAAAACTTCGTCGAGATATGTTCGAACAGCGGTTGCTTAATGTGGCAGCGCCCCATCTTATTGATACCACAGACATTAATTGATATTTCCGGGAATGGTTGCACTAGGGAATAAATTCATTAAAGTTGGAATCAAGAAGTTCATTATAAATTGCAGATAAGTTGGCTCGTTTATAGTTCCATAAAAAAAATAGGGTCCAATGATTTTATTTCGAAGAATTCCTGCCTAAACATTAATTTTCTGTAGATGTTCTATCACCCATTTAGAATTTTCCTTTGCCCAATGTCTACAATTCTGTCTGTTGACTTCACCGTTTAATATAAATGTGCATTCATCAGAAAAAATAACGTTTTTTGCGAAAAGTGGATCATTACTACACTTATTCATCAAAATTTCGCTAAATTCCATTCTACGATCCGAGTCGTCATCTGATAATTCTTCCATAGCCAATAAAACGTTTAATAATAAAATATACAGAATGCGCCATTTAAAAAAAATTCGATGACAACTTTACCTTACAAATGATATACCCTGTATATTTAATTGTTATGTAAAAATACATTAAATTATAATCAAAAACCGACTTGTCTCAGGATTTTCCTCAAAATGGTTTGTTTAGCTTAAAATGAATGTATTCCATACTTTATGTACACACTGTATATATAGATATGCATCTCTTAAATTGAACAAATAGTAAAATAAATAAAGAGAAAAATGTATTATATACAGACTTAAAAAGCAATTTTTAAGTAGAAACATTTTCTATTATCTAAACTTGGATTACTAAAATTTGGTATTGTAAGAAAATTCCATAAAATTAGCTGTCAAATTAAAGATTTTATATTTATAAGATGAAATCATAAAATTATAATAGAAAAATTTGTTAGCTCTTTTAGAAGGGCCCACTTCCTTAAATTAAAAAAAATATGAATTACTGTAATTAATAAGTTAATTTTTGTTAACAGAAATATTGATTAAAATATAAAACTTTGTTCGCACTTGTAGAAGTTCTAATTATATAAGTAAACAAAATTAGAAAAATAACCAACCACATCATCACATTGATTCAATAAAAAAAGAATCCATCCTGTAATTGCACTACATTTATTTGTTTATTTTATTCTTCTTTTGTGATTTTTATTTTATAATTTTATTTTATGTAACCTAATTTATAATTTAGCGCCCAATTTCGTTTTTCTAAAAAATATGAAACCTCCAAAATCGTATTAGAATATGTATCGGTTGTTACAGGTATTATATATAAATATTATTGTAGTTTTTTGTCTTCTTTCTTCCTTTTTCGTTGTTTGTTATAAGACTGTACTTTTGGAAGCAATAAGAACAATTAGTTAAATTGAATTGATACAAACAACACAAGTAAACGAACCAAATCAATCAATCCATGCATTGTTCATAGAATTTGATGTATTTGTTAAAGTATTATACCAATTTTTTTTATATTTCTATGTAGCTGAATGAGAAGCAATCAAAAAAACATGTTCAAAAACAAAATAATTCTAGTACGATGTTTATCGGTCAAAAGCTTGTGAGTGAGATTGAGTGGTTCTTTGTTACAATATCTCGAGATTTCAAAAATGTTCTACGTGACTCTGTACTTTTCAATACTTTCAGATATTTTAGGATATAATACACGTGTGCATTTTAAGGAAGATAATACTGAGTATAAAAGTGAGATGGAAATCTGTTAGTTTTGTTTTTGTCTTATCAGTGAAATTTTTCATTAAAAATGCTGAAATTATTTTGAAAAAAGTATACTGAAATTTTATAGACTCGTAAAATTTTCCTTAAAATTCAATTGCATTTTGAACAATTTACATTTTTTTATTTAGGACGTTGCTCACCAATACTGTAATATATCTTTGTTATTCTCATGCGGGTTTCAATATAACACTGTAAAAATAGTCTATTTTGGGACATGACGCGATTTTCGTAATTTTCTTTTTTTCATGAAAAAAGACAAAGAAAATATTTTCCATATCTTACATAAAAAATAAATATTGAGGCTTGTACATTCAACGAATTAGAACTATTCTAAAAAAGTGCATAATAATGCATCGGAACGTAGCGAGCTCACTAAATTTGTGGATGCACTCTTAGAACTAATAGTTCACTGGCATACAAATGTGACGAAGAGCGAGGATACATTTTTTATTTGTTATGCTGATTTTAGTTTTATCATTTGTAAAACGACATAAGAAACATTTTTGATAGAGGTCTCAACATGTGTATTAATGTTATGGGGGTTGAGCATACAGGGAGATGTAAAAGATCGTAAAAATTTACATGTCAACATTAATTAATATTTCTAAAACGCCACGTAGAAAAACTATTGTATTTGGTAAAGATCTAAGTAGAGTCATGCTAAATAATGAAACAGGGTTAGAACGACTCAAAAGTACAGAGAGACGCAAGAAAGTCACTTAACAAAATTAGTTAATATATTTAAAATTGAACTTAAAAAAATATTTAAAACGACTTAATAATGGCATTAACATCGGGACACCAAAATGCTTATTTCAGGATGACAGATGAAATCTTGGCTCCTACCACCATCTATAATTCGTTCCAAACTACATTATAGTTAATGAAGAATAAAATACCGATATATATTTGTGTGATGACGAGACGGCACTGATACATATTAATTAAACCCTGTTTATCAATATTTCATCAGTGAGGTTACCGGTTATTCCGCATTCTGTCAAAATCTATTCATTAAAAGCTTTCAAGGGTTACTGAATATAATCCGTTAGGTTCATTGAGTAAACATAAACAGAAGATTATTTACTTCCATAATTCTATCTGAAAACAAATTCTAAATTCTGTTCAGCAAAATATTTCGATTCATAGATAAATAGACAGATAGATACGTCGATGAATCTTTATCTATTACTCCATTTTGTGTGGTGTGGTAATTTCATTTTCTGTCCTAAAAATCTTTAACATTTCTCCCAACACATATATATTTACATTTCTTCATTAAGAGATTATGTTTATTCCAGGTTTCATATTCATCTACATACTGAGTACTGTCGTTAAAAAAATTAAATAAATTCCAATAAAAGTTTCAACAAACAAAATATTTTCTAAATTAGTAAATTACTATTATTAAGTCCGATTATTAACGCACTCGGCTAAATTTAGTAACTATTCCATTAATTAATATTATTTCATTTCGTTGTTAATTCACTTGTTTTTTATTTTATTTTATTGTTAATTATATCATATTCCTCTTTTGGTGTTTTCATTTGTCCATTACCTTAATATTTTTTTGATGTTTAGGTGGTGTGTTTCATATTTGAGTATAATTATTTTATAGTAGAATAATTTTTTTTTAACCAATATTACTTTTACTGTTTTTATAGTTCGATTAATGCATAGTTAAACTTAAAAAGTAAAAAAAAAATATAAAACTATTTTTATCAAAAAATATTTAACAAAAAAATACTATCGGTGGTAATGAAGAAAAATGTAATGTAATGCCTACATAAGCGCTATTTGAAAATGATTTAAAAAAAAAGTTATTTAATTTTATACATTTTAATTTGTTGTAATGGTATTATAACATTCATTATTATTATGGACAAATTATACAACATTTTTGTTTAAATGTAATAAACTCAAAAAAAAAACTCGTGGTTGTAATAAATGGAAAGAGGTCGAAATGTTGTTTCTCACAGGAATAAAACAAAAACGCAGGAATTTTGAATTAAATTAAAGCTGATATTTATTGCAATTTATATTGCTAAATTTATCATATTACGGTTTTCATAGTTGAAGAAACTACTATTGGTTCCATGGTTCGTAAAATTCAAAATTTAAAAAAATCTTTTAAAATAGACTTAGATATGCTTTCTGGATTGAAATCTAACAAAAGAATCTTGTACATAGTTGCAAACTAATCTTCTTAATGTCAGAGCAACTCAAATGATACAAAGTAAAATATTGTATCCTTTCAATATTTAAAAAGAGTTTATTCTTACTAATGTAACAAAATTCAAATGTCATTAATATTAATGTTATTATATAGCTTCTTAATACATTTCTTGTTGTAATTTTACCAAATTAGATAATTTACTTTATCACACTAGTAATTTCATTTAGAACTTTTTTTAAAGCACAGTTGTAGAGTGTCGATCCCTTAAAAATTTCAATTATTTTCGGAAAATCATATCTGAATTAATGAACTTGTTTGTTATTAACTCCAAATTTTGTAACATTACTATAGTTATTGAACATATCTTAATTTAAAATCAGTTTTTGAATTCCAAAATAGTTATGCAAGAATATATTGCATAATCTAAGCTATTTTATCGTGCAAATGGGAAAAAATCAACAAAAATGTAAAATGCTTTTCATTTTTCTTATATACATATTTAATTTATTTTACTTGTATTTGTTTTATTACATCCATT
The DNA here is from genome assembly GCA_951812935.1 of Hermaeophaga mercurialis. NCBI lineage: Eukaryota > Metazoa > Arthropoda > Insecta > Coleoptera > Chrysomelidae > Hermaeophaga > Hermaeophaga mercurialis. The sequence goes on along the minus strand of OX638361.1, from coordinate 18,448,396 downwards.
TCCGTATTGAATACCGCAATATCCTTAATTTCACTCAAGGATCGAAATATAAAATCTGAACTCCTGCATTCAGCCCCACAAAACCACAGTTTGAATAGCTTATCAAAGCTATAAAGAATACTTAATGATCGTGTGTTTGGAAAATACAGTCAAAATTGCATACTTTGCCCGCAAGCCGTAGCTATAAAACCAATTACCTATAACACCAAGTGCTAAACTCGAAAAATGCCTCGTAAATAACTATAACTAATTAACCCCGGGGCGACGAGATTAGTTCCGGAATTCCTCTAAATATACCGTGCAGCTAAGCAAACATGAGAGCAAATCTATTCAAAGGAAAAAAGAAAAGAACGAAAAATATCGTTTGATATTAACAATATAACAAATGCTTTCGATCGAGGAAAATGGTATTATCTACAGGGTGATTCATAAGTATTAGAACATAGGCTAAGGGCAGGTTATTTGGACCAAAATATGGCGATAGGACCAAATATACTTTAATAAAATATTGCTGTGGAATAAGATATAGGGCGTTAAAGTTGAAATTATTTTTTCGTTTTTTTCTGATAATGACACAGTATATTTATCAATTGTTATCTAAATCGGCACAGAGGCGTAGCTTTGGACAAGGAATATTATTTTATGTATTATTTCACATTTTTTTACAGTGGACATCACGTGAATGATTCCTGATGATAAAATTAAGTGGTAGGTTTTTTTGACGAAACGTTTTAGTGATTTTGATTAGAAAATAAGATGTAAACATCATTTCTACGTAATATTGGTATTTTTGTTTAAACACGATAATTTCACCCGTTTTCGAGAAAAAAGCAATTGAACAGTTCAGAGTCACATAAGGGGATTTCAAATATTATTTCATTTATGAAAAGTGTGCTTTTCTGGTAAATGTCATTTCTTGTCATTGAATTATTTTTGCTGTGAGGTTATAATCTATTATTGTATTTTTTAACGCTTTTTCGATTGAAATGCTTCGTCGCACTCATTTTACGAATGAAGAAATGCGGGATCAGGTTGGTGTATATGCAAAAGAAAATTTTTGCGGTCGCGTTGAAGCCAGAAGGTATGAATTATTATATTCAGAAAGAGAGCAACCAAATCACAAAACTTTTGCAAATCTATTTCTTCGTTTGGGTGAATCCGAGTCATTTCATAGTAAAAATCTGGGTGGTCGTCCGAAACAAATCACACCTAATGAAAAATATTAAATTTTGGTGCGAGTAGATGAGAATCCTGAAGTAAGTTCACGTCAACTGGCAACAACAACAGAAATAAGTCGGTCGACTATTATTAGAATTCTAAAAAAAGAAAAGTTCCACCCTTATCACTTCACTCCTGTTCAAAATTTGCTTCCAAGAGATCTCCCACGACGGTTACAGTTCTACCAACGTATTCTCTCTAAGCATAATGATGACCGAAATTTTGTTAAGAATGTTATTTTCACCGATGAAGCGACTTTTACTAGACGAGGGGTTTTTAATTGACGAAACAGTCAATACTGGGAAGAAGAAAACCCTCATGCTGTTAAAGAAAGACATTTTCAGCATGAGTTTAAATTGACTATTCGATGTGTCATTATAGGCGATCAACTACTAAGGCCATATCTTCTTCCTCCAATTTTAAATGGAGATTCTTATTTATTCTTTTTGCAAAATATTTTAGTGATATTTTGGATGGTATGTCACTAGATGTAAGAAGGAAATTGTGGTTTATGTAGAATTGAGCTCCACCTCATTTCCCATTAGTTGTTAGAAACCATCTAAGTGGTATATTTCCTCAACGACGGATTGACAGGGGAAGTGATTTTGGATGGCCACCAAGAAATCCTGACTATAACCCTCTTGATTTTTATGTTTGGTTACATATAAAGTCCATGAAATTAATTCACGAGACGAACTCTGGAGGAAAATACAAAATGCGACTAATTTTATAAGGAGACAGAATAATGTTTTCTTTGACATACGAAAGTCCTTTATTACAAGAAATAGAAAAGGCATAGAAGTCGGAGGAGGCCACGTAAAACATTTAATTTAAATTTGCTCTTTTTATGTTAAGTTATTTTTAAATCTGCTTTACTGTTGAAACAGAAACCTTACGTTACAAGTTTAAGTGATGTTCAATGTTTTATCATTTGGTCACATTGTAAACAATTTTGTAAGAATACCATTCAAGTTTTACTCTCGTGTTCACAACAAAAATATAATATTAAAATTAACGAAATTTAAACTCCAAATTGTTGCGTATTTTTCTCAACTATTTCCATTAATAAATAAATTATCTTCATTTTTCGTCCTAAAAACAAGTAATTTTGAAGTTATAACAAATATAAAATAACATAGAAGTCTAAAAGTCCAGAAAGAAATTTAACCACATAAAGTAGACATTCAGAAGTAATATTAACCTCGATTGTCACTAATATGCGCCTTCCAAGTCAAATGATGGGAAGGCGAGAATGACAAGTCAACAATAAAGCGAGCGTCAAGGAATATAATAGTGTATAAACAAACCTTAAAAACGAAATAGACTGGACTTTGCTTGTTTGGATTTCCTCGTGCTGGTAAATTATGACTATCGATTTTATTATAGAAATTATTCGGGTTGGGCTTATGTCTAACTGCAAATTTTATCGAAATTATGGGTATAAAACTTTTAAAAAACATACGCCTTCCATAATTTTTATTATAAAAATATAAACAATAACATAAACTTAAAGCAATTTTCAATACATTTTAATCTTAAAATTTGTATGTATATAATGAAAAAAGATGATTAAAATTTACTAATTTTCTCTTGTTGTTACACAGTTATATATTTTTTTAAATTTTATAAAGAAATATAATAAAAGTCTGTTATTAAATATTAAAATTGCCATAGTTTAAAATTTTCAGGTTAGATTTTCCTTTGGCACAAGTCAGATTTTTTCGATTTAAAAAAAAATTTATTTGCCCACAAAAAAATATTTAATTCTTTCTAGTCGATATTAATAGGATAATTAATAGAATCCCCATAATTATATTTCGACATTAGATCTGTTCAATTCGCGTAAATATATATATAGATTTTTTGTTCAACTAATATTATTTTGAAACCGAAGGAAACTAAAAAAAGTAATTTATTAAACTTGATTGACAACTAGTTTCGATCTACCCGGTCATCATCAGGTCACAACTAAATAAGGTAACAAATTTCAATTTCAATCAGTGTGTACTGTTTAAAAATCAACCAACAACTCCGAAAGCTTACAAAAACATTCCTGATCAGCCCAGTAATATAAAAATCAACAGAGGGAAGTAAAAACTGATAATGAGACAAATAATTAGGGTTGAGAAACTGAAAAAGGAAAGAACCCCAGACTGGGCTGGAAAAACAGTTGTCAATCAAGTTTAATAAATTATTTTTGTGATAAGATTTCATCCTACGTACCACATTTGAATTCCATAACCTGTTATAAATATTAATTTAATTTATTTTTCAGGTTCTTCTATTTTTATTTTTATAAACTGACTTCTACTTTTTCTTTTACTATCCTTTAATCTGCTCAGACATGGAGACATTCAAAACTATCTCAATATAAATAAATAACTATTTTTTTTTAATTTCATACTTAAGGCGTTTATACATTTTTGTTCTTTCGTAGTAATTTATTCTTTTTGCAAAACTACAAACACTATTGGGACACTACTCGACTCAATAAATAATTATTTTCAGTGACCAACTGTATGGAAACAAAATAATATATAAATTACAAACTTTAGTATGCGGGTTTTACTTTAGATACGATTCATTGAATTTGCCGCTGGAGCAAAATGGAAAATGTTCACAATCCATTTCCTTTCTCCACAGGACGACCCGTTCCCCAACTTTCCTTCCTTCTATCCCTCATAAATGAATTAGGGCGTCCTGAATATTCAAAGCAGCCTTTACGTGATATTTTTCTTGACGACAAAAAGATGTTATCATTTTTACGACCAATACTATATTTCAATATCCCAAAAAAGGACTTAACTAAATTACTGCTCTCCGAGAGGGATGTTGTTTCCGTCTTAAATATGCCATTTTATACACTCACGAGCCGTTATACCGGGGGAAGTAGCCTTAAAATACATTAATTAGGGTCCTTATAAGTTCGTTAAAGTATGAAGTTTTCTTTGGAATACGAATTTTTAAGACGAAGAAAGGGTAGTAAAAAATACTGAATTAAATATTTATATTAATTGTGGCACTATAAATATTTATTATATACTATCTTTCCATATTTATAACAACAATTTTATTTGTTTTGCTTCAGAACTAATACAAATTCAAATTTCCACACATTATTTACAGAAATTATTGATAATTTTAATTAAATTTGTTTATTTATTGATAATAGTTACTAAATATTACTAAAAATATTTATTGAGAAATCCAATCAAAATTTCTTCGCTCTCCTCTCCTGTCTCCAAAATCAAATTAAATACTAATAATCGAAGCCCCAATTCCTCGAATCTGATGCCGATCCTCCCCAAATCCCCGCCTGTCACATTCACTTCGCAGTTTAAATCGGCGCACTTCTGCCGCAAAATTAGATTAGTCTAGCTCTCCTATTTCCAAATAATTGCTTTTATTATTAATACTAAACGTTTATTACATTTTCTCTACTGTCAAACTGCCCAAGTATTGGAAACAGTTATAAGGTTAATCTTTCACGTACAGACTGAGGAATTTATCAAGATTTTGGCCATTTCAGAAAAGATGGTTGATGTATCAGAATATGTTTAAAATTATTAAATAAATGTTGATATCAAACATTCAAGTTTTTGTATATCACCCTTGTAGATTTTTTAAGCCAAAACACTGCATTAGTAACAACGTTTTCTTCAGTTTTCATATTTTAATTTAATAATTTTGAAAAAGATTGGAATATTGCAAAAACACTTAAAATAAAATAAAAAATTACATCGAAACTGAATTATGTAGAAAAACATTTATTGTAGTTAGAAAAATTAAATGTTTAAATTGAAATCATCTAAGGTTTGAAGTCCCATTAATTTAGCTATTTAATTTTTGTATTTTTATTACATTAACGTAGAAACACTAATTCAATCATCAACTCTTGACCGAAAAATATCTCCTAAAAGTATTGCTTTAGCTCTTCAATTGTTAACTGAAATAATTAAATATATTCTGTTCTGAAACTTATAAAATAGCACCCAAATTAACCAATAACTTGTTAATTAGAAATAAGAAGTTTCTTATGAAAACAAAAGTAAACTTCTAAAAATTAAAAAATTGTATAAAATTTCATGCCACTGTATCCCAAGTTTAGTAACAGTACCGATGTTATTCTCTCATGTCTAGCTACTTTTCCCCTTTTTAATCTTTTTATTGCTTCTGTTACTGTCTCTATCAACTTTTAGTAATTTTTTTCACTAGAACGATCGATTTTTTACCTCAGTATAAAATTCAATATTTAACAGAGAACTGTAAAATTTCAAAATTGAAATTATCTTCACCTTCTAAGAAATCTGTAAAATCTTATTTAACCACTTAGATTTATTTACAAATTTACAGATTCAATAGTTGTCCTAAAACCATAGATCTTTTCAAAACACAATAACTCTTATCGGGAAATACAAAAGGATATTTGAACATACTTTAAAAGTACTAAAAACACATCTTGGAATTTTGCTCGAACATATAAATTGACCCCTTAAAACAAAGCATTAGTATATTATTGTAATTTTTATAAAATAGGGGCGAGTCTGAAGGACCGGATAGAGTAGACAAAAGTTTTTGGGGTTTTCCTCTGTAAAGATCTTTCTGATCGGAATTGTAACCCCATAAATCCTTTCATTTAATTTTTGTAAACCGACAAATTGGCCTATTAAAATATTGATCCCAGTACAAAAATTTTAGAGTAAAATTTGATTTTTGCAACATATAATTTAGTAGCTAACAATTAACCAGAATATGCTCGGAAAATAATACCATCATTCAATACTCTATTTTGCAGTATTATGATGGGCAATGTTGCCGATTTTATCGTGTTTACAACTACGTCACGTGCGTGTTTAATTACGTATCGTGTTTCGTTTTTAATTCATAATTCAAGTGGATAGTGAAATAAATGAAATAATCGATAATGTCACTTGACGGTGAAATATTACTCGTGGATTGTTTCCAAAGCAAATACATTGTTCATTTGCTTTTATGGATTGCGAAGTTTAGGGAAGGACATTAAACAAATTGAACCGAATAAACGAGTTAATCAGAAGGTTTTGATACTTTTATCAGACTGTATGATTTACTCTTTCCGTTTTAAAACAATTCAAAATTGTGATTAAAAAGTAAATATCAATTTACTCCTTTCTACCATTAGAAGTAATGATGATTTGATGGAGATTATTTATTGCTGCCCAGTATCATACTCTTGAATCTTTCATACGTCCTATTATTAGATTAGAAAACAAACACTTTTTTCTTAAAAATAGGAGAAACTTCCCTGACCTCCCAATTAAATGACATCGAGTAAAATAAATCATTTATCGTAATTTAGAAGTGCTTATATGTATGTATTTATGTCATAAATAAATGAATAGACTAACCCATAGTCTCCAAGTTCCGCTGATTTTAATCTCATTGATTATTTTGTCTGGGGACGACTAATGGAATTAATTAATTCTGAAAAGCATAAATATTCCTGTAGACTTTTTATGCGTTGACCCTCTGAAAATCAATAAGATCTGAATATAAGTATTCGATATCATAAATGTACAGAACCAGCTGAGTTTTATTATAAAAATCTCTCGGTTGTGCCTAATTTAGAATAAGAGTTCTTTAATATACCGAGCCATAATGTTGAATGTTGAGGTTAACTATTCTCGCCATAAATTCGGTCGAATCTGAGAAGAACCAGACATTGCAGACTTGTACAATATATACAGTTATCTTTATTGCGTATACTTTTTATACCCTCAGTAGATTTTATGGGCAATGAAGGGATGATTATCTTATGATATATGTGAGGCCTTCGACCGTTACTTTCGAGACGTGCTTTATCGCTATACGCTCAGAGAATGTATAAAAAATTCTTGAGTAAACGTAATCCTTATTGTCTAAAGGGTAAATTTTACTTCCTTCTAGGTTACCCGCAGCATTTAACCATCCATAGAGCTTGAGGTATATAAAGATCTTTGAGGAAGATTATTTATTTTATTTAACAATTGGCGAATATTTTATTTAAAATGAAAGAAGCGATTCTGTAATAGCAGTATTTAGGTTTTAATCTAGAGCGTAAATTTTTTTGGAAACGTAACTACTATTATGAAATAAAATGTAATGCTCGAATTACAAGGCTTACAATCTAATTGGAGATCAAAATCTTACAGTCGATGTCAGAGAAGCAGAAAACTCCAAATGTCTTCCTCTTTCCTTTTTAGCTATTATTATTATTTTAGTTGTTACTGATCCCACGATCAGTATTGCTTCTATTTCGTGATTTTTATTCTGTTCATCTTTTTTTATTCAGACCATCCCCATATAAGGCTGTTCCTAAAAGCCATTCAACGAAAACAAAATGTACATGAGCTTCAGTTTTAAGTCGTAAAGACAAAAAGTTTGGAATTTAAGGAGTATATAATTTTGCAAAAAAAAAATTAGAAAATGGCGATCTAGTAGTAAACAATACAATTCATGGGAAAATTTTTAGATATAGATACAGATAGTTTTACCTACCTGTGAGTAAATATTAATAACGATAGTAAAGAAATAAATGTTAGGATTAATAAAGCAAATTAGGATTGTAAGATCAATAACAACAATTTTAAAATCTAAATGACAAAGAAAAAATATATATATAATTGTGAGAAGACCTGTTTGGAAGCAAACTCTGTATTCTAAATATATCAAAAGAACACCGACTGAATATAAGGGAAGGAAAAGTGCTCAAAAAGAAATACGTTGAAAAAAGAAGAGAACGTGGATGGGAAAGAAGTACAACAGCAGAAATAATGGAGTTATATCCAAAACAGAAGAAGTTAGACACGTATTAATTGGCTTCCCCATGTAATGAGAATGCCAACTGCCAGAGCAATGAAAAAGGTCCAAACAGGAGGAAAGAAAAAGAGGAAGACCAAAAAGAAAATGGATAGACGCTATTGAAGAAGATTTAAAGAACATGAAAATTAAAAACTGAAAGAGTACAGTAAATAGTAGAGAAGAATGAACGAATAATTGGTGATACTTGCATGTATGTCTCTTATTACGGAATATAATTTTTTGTATTCCTGGTCTCTGTAATTGGTTCCGCTGCTTACATTGGTATGAATACAACAAAGAAAATTAGACACACACGTATTTTTCCATATTAAAGTAGACTGTTACAAATAAAATGTACTGTAATTAAAACTTTAAGTGAGATTAACTCATTTCTTCTTAGTGATAAAAACAACAACAGTATCACTATCCATTGTCCCAACCAACTCTTACCATATTAAGTCTGTCACTATTCCTTTCTATCTGTTAAAAGCTCCCAACTGGAAGGTTGGAGCTTTTCTACTGAAAATAAATGGAAAACAATTCTCAATTTCTACTGGACACTAATGTGGCTCATTCAAGGCTGCACCACGCGTGAAATTGTTCTGTCACAATACGGAAAACGGCACGTTGATCTCATTGTTAGCTTTTCCTTCCGTTTTCTCTGCACTTTTTTGTTCTTTTTTGCTAAGCGATTTCTGCTATTAAACGGAAACATTGCGCTAGTTTAGAATTTACCTCGAGACGATTTTTTTTATTCCTGTTCCAAGTTTCTCTTACATAGAAAAGTACTATCTGCCTTTGTAAGTCTATAGGGGTCCCTTTTTCTTACAAATGTTTTGTTTGTATAATTTTACCCTCAGAATCAAATATAAGCAGTATATACATTTATATGTACATTCAATCCTGTTTAAACATACATATAAATCCATAAATATTGAAAGAAAATCCCACCCCTACAAACAAGTGTTTGCCATCTTTTGTTATCTTGTTTATTAAAAAGAAATGTTCTCCCCTTCTCATTTATTTTTTTTTCAGAGCGAATTTTCGATGCCTTCCTTTCCAATTTTCGCGCAAAAGCTTTGCCTGGAAATGCTCGAGAGCCAAAGTTTTCCAATGTAAAAATGCGTAATATCCATCATCTCTTTTTCCGGATAATGGATAAAGCGTACAATCGCTTTTATGCAGTTATATAAGTATTTTTACTCTATATAATAACATTGTTTAATAAATCTACAAGATGTTCTAAAAAAGTAGCGTAGAATAAAATTTGGTACATACGAGTGTATATAAAGGGTGTAAAGGAGTTATGGGTCACACCTACAACTTTTGAATTGGTTTGAATTGGTTAAACAGTTTTGAGTCATCTGACTTAGTAATTCAAAAGGAATGGCTTGAGGTTTCACCAAAATTGATGGAAAAGCTAAAAATTTAAATGCAACATCCTGCATATTTTTCCATAATTAGATTCTATTATTATTTTTTAAATCTAGTAGTCAAAATACAGTAAATACAAGTATTTATGTGATACCAGTGACATAAAAAGGAGAACAACGAGCTTTTAAAAAAAAAGAAAGGTGTTATTTTTCGTCTATATTTAGTTATAACTATGCAAGATAAATAGATATATTTCAGTTATATTATACCTTCATGACAAGGAAATAATAAATAAATATAATGAGAATTTAATATCAGGCTGTGAAAGAAAATGTATTTTAATAGATAATGTGACCTATATGACTAGTTTTATTTTAAAAAGTGACTCATTTTATAGTCAGATTATTCCCTTTAAAATAGTTAAACACAAAGTATATTCCAGGTGTAAAAACACAAAAAATAAAGTTTTGTTTAAAAAATATTTTCTCCAGGCATTAAAGTCTTAATTATAAAATTTGCCACGAAGTTTTTGTGATAAATTTTTCACTACCCCTCACATTTCACGAAACTACGATATAAAAAATTACTCATTTCGCGGGAAAAATTTACGATCTACAAAGTTGACTTTAATCTTTTGTCCCAAATGTCAAAAGATCAATTTCTGAAACATTCGGTTAAACTTTTAAAAGTTCATTAAAAAATTGTGGAAAACGTACCTGGGTCGTACTTTCCGCATTAAACTTTAGTCAAACGATTTCTGAGTGTGGTGTGTTATTGTGAATTGAAATTTTTAATGTAATTTGGAAATAGCAGAAGAGTTTATCGAAGTAAAAACTGTTCCCAGAGTAAAAAAACATTTGACTGCTTGTTGCAAAAAATTGGTAGTCAATGTTTATGAAAGTAAATGGGTAAATGTTAACATAATCTTTTTTTATTTTTGTAAAAAGAAAAATCTGAATCTAGAAATATATCTAATTAAGTAGAAGCTAATAGATAAAGTTATTTCTTTAAAAAAAATCTTAAAGCCAGTATTAATATAAGTGGCCACTCCTAAGCCTGGATGAAGTGCGAAGGCACGAATATTTCTTTCTTCTTACGCCTCGTTTTCCTTCGATCCTTCCTTCCATTGTAAGCTTTAGGAATTAGTACTCGGAATTTCGAAATATATGACCTAAATAAGCATATTTTATTATTTTCATTATTCGTAGCAATTGTCTTTCTCTCCCTATTCCGTTTAGGACTTCATTATGTGATATATTTATTGCTTAATAAAGGTCCCATATTCATAAATGCTACCGAAGTATTTGAATTTGAAGACCTGTTGGATATTCAAATGTATATGTACTATTACCATTACTTTTGTTTTATCTATGTTAATGTTTAAAGCCGTTCACTTTTTGTGGTTATTATGTCAACAAGGGTTTGTAATGCTTCTTGGCTATCAGTTATTATGATCGCGTCATCAGCATAACGAATGTAGTTAACAGTCTGTCCATTATTTATTATAATAATAATAGTTATTATTATCATATGGAAACGCTTAAAAGTTCAGATATCAAAAACAAATATCGAGAAGAAATAAACGAAAATTGGAACGACATAGGCAAAGTACACAAGTTGTAAAAATATGGCGTCAAATCAATGAAGTAATAATAAAAGCAAGCAAAACATGCATAATAATAATTAAAGACTGGTTTGATGAAGAATCTATCAAAGTTGCGGAAAACAAAAGAAAATTAAGACGTCAGATGTTGTCAAAATATAGAGAAGCAAGAAAAGAATATGTAGAAGAAAAAAGAGGTAAGACAACGAAGAGAAAAAAATTTAAACCAACAGACCAAAAAATTACAGATTAGAAACTAAACAATAAATACTCGCCATCAAACAGAGGAAAGGAGAATGGTACATGAACCAGAAGAAGAAATACAGAGCACTTTCAGAAACTACTGAGATGACGAGAAACAAATAGAAGACAGAGTACGTCTCAGTCTTGAAGATGGTGGTGGCATTTTGATAGAAACTCCAAATGAAGAAGAAGTAATAAGCACAATTGTAGACCTCAAGAACGTCAAAAAACCAAGGGAAAATGAAAGTACGACAAAATGCTGAATTGTAGAAATAGAACCAGCATGTATGAAGCATTAAGCGAACTAGGTAGACCAACGAAAATAATCAGGGTTGTAAAAAATGTCTCTATATAAAACAAAAACTGCTATTAAAAAGTTACGAGAACAATTATCACACTTCTCAGAAATATACTTTAGAATTAAGAAAGTAGGAGCTTATTCTTAATAACAAAACTTTAAATATCAATGTTACATTTGATGGTCCCACTGCTAATAAGAGATAAAATTACATTCATTCTTCTAGAAGTTGTTACAAAAATAAATCGCTGTATTGATGTATCGTTTAATACACATATTTTCTTGGGGAATAAAGGATTTATATCTGGTTATCAAAACGGCGGAGCTTTCTGGCTTTGAAAAAGCCACTACAGCTTATCCGGGACATCTTGTATTGATCCCCAGACACGTTTTAGTAGCCTTCAAACACTGTTTGACGAGAATTTTCTTGAATGTATAGTTAAACGCTTAAAGCTGCAAGTTTGCTCTAGGGATTGAGCTTGAAAATTCCCTTTGAATATGTCTACTCTATTGGATAAATAGCGTGTATAGAATACAACATTGCAAGAAAGGAATTAATAACTACAGAAACTGGATATTGAATGTAGTTTGGTCCAAAATGTAGACTAACTTGTTATTTTATATCTATTTATGTTTTATTTTTATTATGGAATTGAGAAAGTTATATACTTTACATCAAAAAAATTTATCGTCACCTCGCGGAATTTTGTTTTCATAAATATTCAATTTTTTTTCACTGGCTTTTCTGCTGTCTGTCTCGGCAAAACTTCATCAATATTCTACGCTCTTTAGGCGTTGTCACTTACATCGTTTTCTTTACAGTGTGTGTTGAATAGAAGTGAAAAAACTAAATAAATATTGCTTTACTTTATTCTTCCTTGCGAAAACCGGCTCTAAAGAGAAGAAATATGTTTTAAATTATAAACAGTTAAAATGTAGTGTAATGCAGAAGCGGTATTTGGAGAAAGATGTTTCATTCCAACACAAACAAGCTTGTAAAATATAAAAAGAACTCGTAATTATTCATTTTCTTTTGAAAATAAATATTATTTGGTGCTCGTCTACTTGTTTTAAAAAATATGTTTTTTTTTAATTATTCAGAAGTTGATGTTGTGTAATTTTAAAAGCTGTAATGTTCAAAGAGTTTAAAAGAAGTATTTTTTTTGTAATAAATGAACTGTAATTTATTTTGTTGATTGTCATCATCATTAAAATATTTTGTATGAAAAATTGTTCCAATAAAAAAGTGACATCTGGCTGGATAAATTTCATAAAAACTCTTCAGGTTATGGACCCAGCAGCAAAATAAAAAATAGTATAAGAGGAGACTACATTAAACAGCATAAAATATTCTACGAGGTGTAATGTCAGGTGTGGAAATTTAAAATGGAACTGTTGTTACATAAAGAAGATTTATGGTATATCATAAATGACGAAAAACAGCGGAAACAGATGATGACTTGAGGAAGGTAAATAATAAAGTAAAGGGGATTATTGGAATTATGATCGAATATAATCAAGTTGTACATATGAAAAATGCTTGGGTATGTTTACTAAAAGGATTATACAGATTATTTTAAGAGAAAAGTGGTACTTTAAAAAATCACATAGTAACGATCTTAGATTTCATTTATCACCTTAAAACTTTGGGTGAAGCAATAGAAGATCGTTTAGCAGTTGCATTTCTACCAAGAAATTTACCGGAAAGATACAATGTAGAAAATAACTGTAGTTACAATGAAAATTTAATTGCTAGGTACTACTATAATAAAGAAGGTGGCTTACAGAAAAATTGATATTTTTAAAACAAAAATTACAAGAATAAATCCAAATCAAATATTGCTCAAGAAAACGAAAATTTACCAGAAGAAGATACAAACTTACAAGAAAATAATGATATATGGTACATTCACTCAAGGGTAGCTGTCACATAATTATTAATAAGAGCTTCTTCACTAAATTTGTATCTATAACGAAAGAAAGAAATATTTCTTGCAGGCGGTAAGAAATTAAAAGCTAAAGGAATTACTTCAGAATTTCTACAATATGCGGTAAGTAGTAAAATTATTGACATGAATATTAAAAATGTCCTATACGTTCCTCAACTACAAAATAATTTACTTGAAATAATTTTTCTAGAGAAATTTTTAAATTTCAAAAAAGAGTAAGATTTGTGCATTTGCAAAACTAGAAAAAATTTGTTTAATATTGTATGCATTCGTACATGGTACAGAAAATTTGGACACAGCAATCATAATGCCTTAAGCAAATTTTTTATAAACAATAAATTTAAAGGTGTATGTATATTGTAATAGGACTTTTATTTTTAAAGAATTTGAAAAATTGATATGCCGGATTGATTTCATATGATTTTTGTAATTCAAAATAAAGGAATTCTGATTTGGCAGTAGTTAAAAAAAGATTTTAAATTTATGTGACACAAAATTATGATATAGTGGTTTGGAACAAATTATAGTAAATAGAATTCAACGATAAGAATAAATTTTAAGTTAAACATACCGAATAACATGAAACTAATTTAAATAGAAAATTTTAAGGTTAATCGAAGGAATAATCAAAAGGATTTTTTTTAATCTTTGAGAATGAGCAAAGAGAAAAATAAATATTGGAAACTTGTAATATAGGGAATTATTGAATATTAAATACGAAACAATGTTTTAACTAGAAATCATTCAGTAATCATTCAGTATTACGCATAAAACAATATTTTACAATGAACAATGAATTATAAGATACAAAAGGTTCTCCATTCTGCTCAAATGTGGTAACATGGAATGATCAAAGGAAACTGAAAATCATACCACAACAATTTTTATTATTATTCAAAAAGACAACTAGTTTCGACTTTTATAAAGTCATCTTCAGGTCTGAAAAAATTAATAACTGTGTTACAAAATTGTAAAATGAATTAAATTACAACTATGATGTTAAACAAATGCTAACAAAATTACCTAAGTATATGAAACAGGAATAAAAATCAATACATTAGTGAAAATTACATGTGGTCATGAAATAAAATTATAAACAATATAATGTCTGTAATCAAACAATTTACCTATTGTAGTTATTGATTTACAGATTGTAAATAAATGGAAAGTTAAAAAAAAATATATTATATGTATAATTTTATTTCATGACCACATGTAATTGAACAAATTGAAACAAATAATCAAGAAAGTTAACACTTACGAAGATCAACCAAAGGTAAACCACCAGAAAGATATGGAGAAAAGAACTGTATAAGCAAAACATCAAATGCATAGCAATAACCTGAAGAACCAAAGAATGATGAAGACATATTTACTTAAAATAAGAGATATAAATAAGAAGAAGCTGTGGAAGAAGAATTTAAGTCAATTAAATCTAATGACACATGGAGTTAATGTGCTTTACTTGAAGGGAAGAATGTTCTAGGTTGCAAATGATAGGTATTTAAATTAAAAAGAGATGATCAAGAACAAATATAGCTTACTTTCTTTTGCAGAGCACAAAAAACCTTATTTGTTATACTTAAACTTGTAATTTTGAAACAAATTCGCTCCGCTCCAAAAAGAATACTTTCTTTTTAGTTGCAGTCTTTTCGATTCACTTTTTTTCTGACTTTTCGATAAGGAAGAGGTTGATCGCTTGCCATTTCAAGCGTCATTTCATTAACCCTCATCTTGATTTTTCCGGAAAGTAGGACACATTTCCAAAATGTTTTTAGGTGCTGGATATTATACGTTTCATTTATCACTTCCCGATGTGCCCTACATATCCAAATCGATCCCGTTTCGGATTCTGGCGAGAAAGGCTATTATGGACAATGAGGCCCTTAACTTTTTATCTAGGGAATCTTCTACGCAGTGTTTTAAAGTGACCATTTGTAAGAATAAGGAGATAAACCAAAATAATAACTTATATGTTTGTATACTGGTTGGGAAATTTTTAAATATTGCTACCTAATAAAAGGTTATAGATATAAATTCGGTGAAATTACAATAAAACTACTCACTCTAGTGCAAAATCCAAATTTTTGTGGAGTAAAACCCAGTTTTTGCGGAGCAAAGGAGATAATAGTTGTGATGTTAGATGACGAGTAATCTAAAGGAGCAAGAAGATAGAAGCAGAAGAATTTTACCAAAAGAGGTAATTTTCGAAGCATTAGAAAATGGTGAAGCAAGAAAATATCTAAATAAAGAACAGCGTGAGCGAAGACGATTGAAAAAAACCTGGACCCAGCAAAAGAGCTAAAAAATCCAAAACTAAGTAAGATGTTGACATGAAAATTCGATACTTTAATCCAATTTAAAAGAAAAGGCTGACAAAATAGCTGGAATGGAGAAGATTTAGACTAAGAACCAGTCACAGAAAGCAGTCCAGATGATCCAAGGAAATTCATAAAACAGCTAAACAATGCCATTAATTCAGATAAATTTTCAATACAATTTAATAGAAATAAAACAAAAATATTTTCTGAAAATAAAGAACACAGATATTTGGTAATTAAGTACGTGGATAAAAGAGGAATAAATTACTATACTTATCCGGACAAATCCGACTGATTAAAAAGAGTGGTACTAAAGACTCTTCCAAATGTAGACACAGGCTGATTAAAAAATGACATAAAAGCGGGAGAAAACATAAATATATAAAGCGTAACGCCGATTAAAAGTAAAGGCCCAATTGCTGAAAGCTTCAGTTACCTTGTTACCGTTAAAAGAGATGTGGACATAAAACTGCTACATAAAATTAGAGAAATATGTAACATAAAATTTAAATGGGAGCAGTAGATACACAAGAAAAAACAAGGCAACTCAATGCTACAATTTCCACAGATTTGGACATTCGCAGGCCAATTGTAGCATGAGTCCCAATTGCGTAAAATGTGGGGACAAAAGGAATGTAAGTTAATTAAAACAGACAAGTCAAAGAAAATGCTGCAATTGCCAGGAAAATCATACTGCTAACTATAAAATGTGACCAGTATACATTAAATAGATGGAAAAGATCGAAGAGGCAAGGAATAAGAACAATAGGAAAGGAAAAATAGAAATTATTGACCAAAGAAAGTGCGTTAGTAGGGTGAAAAATTTCCAAAAAATTTGAGGGATGTTAAATTTTTACATTTTGATATGATTTTCATTTTTATTTTTTTTTAAATTATTTATTAAATATTATATAAATATTTAACACGTAAAGAAATGAATATTTACTGTATATTTATTATTTAGCAAATATTACTTTTTAAAGATATAAACAATATTCATTAAATATTTGATATAAAACAAATATTCAATAAATATTTAATTTAAAATAAAATGATTGCTCCTGGAATTCTCCGTTAAGGATTTGTAAGTTAATCAGCAAATTCTAAAGCAAAGGAATATTCTCTAGGATTTCATTTTGTGCTATTAACTAAATAGTTAAATTATACATCCTACATACATGTTCTCATTAAGAAAATGTGTAGATAAGCCGCAGTTCCACTGTTACTATAATTATTTCATTTCGGTGTAAAGTGGGAAAGAAATTAACCTTCAAAGAAATTCAAGGAAGAACCACACACGTCCGGTTATTTGATTAGCCAGTTAAAGTTTTGGTCTAACTAGAACAAAACCTGCTTTAAAAATAATATGTACGTAATTCGAGTTTTAACAAAATATTCCCTAAAAAAAGTCTATCTACAACTTTTGCTTAATTTATTTTTTTATTTCAGAAATTAAATGTTACTTTAATCCCATATAGCAAGAAATATTACTTAAATATTTTTTGCGACATATTTTTAAATATTCGATAAATATTTTCTAGACACATTGGTTAAGTATTGGGTTAATATATTATAATGGGGGTTACATTTAATTATAGTTATGTTTTTATAATTTTGCCTGGTATGAATTAATAAGCATTATGTGAGATGCAATTGACTACTTAGCTCAGGGTGGGTTCAAATAAAAATATAGTTCAAACAATATAAGAATAATAATAGAATTATGTAAATTAATTTTTAAACAAAGGAAAAGTAAATAAAAAATTAAAATCATCAACAGTTACCACTTTGTAGTTTTTTATGCTGTAAGTAAAAGTCTCTAATCACTTCCTTTGTGTCAATTCAAAATATCCGACAAACCAGTCTTGATTTTAAAGTTGAAAATTTAATAAATTTTGCAAATCTGTTTGAGAAATTATCTTTTTTACTTTAAAACTCGATTTTAATCTCAATATTTTAATGAATCTCGAATTTCAAACAAAAATATTAAAAATTATTTGTTTTTCTTGTAAGATCTCGATTATGAAGTTGAGAGTTTAATAAATCTTGTAAAAATATTTTAATGAATATTAAATATCAAGCAGAAATATTTAAATTTCCAGATTTGAATAAGTATGTTTTTTATAGCAAAAACTTAAAGAATTAATTTGTTCTATAAGATTTTGATTACGAATTTGAGAATGCGATAAATCTTGATTTTATAGTCGAGATTTTAATGAATTTTTGATTTTTTAATCTCGACTTTGAATCAAAAATATTTAAAAAAATATCGTGTTTTTCTTTGAAATTTCGATTTCCTAAAGTCCAGATTTTAAAGAATCTTCGATTTTTTAAAGTGTAGATTAGAATAAATCTCAATTTTAAACCAAAAACTTTAAAAAGGTATATAATGTCATTCATTTAAAAAAATTAATGTTCACCTTCCTTTTATAGTTCAAATTCAAAAACAATCTGGTCAAATAAAATATGATTTCAATACTTCGGTTACAATGAAAATTATTTATATTAGTATGATTTCTTATTTATCCTAAATGCTTATTATCTCTAATATTGACTTATCGTTGCCGATATCCAGTTTAAAGGTCGGTAAAGAATTTAAAACTGTCTTGTTCATAAAATTATATTGAATTTAGATTTTTATTATTGTTACAGTCGCAATGTGGGTTTCTAAAGGTAATTCAAAAATTTATAACAAAATAATTCATATTCATATCATTTTGAAAAATAATAATTAACTGAGGTTTGATAATTTTAGATTTATGTTTTTTCAATAGCATAGAAACTTTTGTTTTTAATAGAATTTTCTTGACTAAGATCCGAAGTATCATGAAGAGTTGCTAAATGCCTCATTATGATTCAAATACGCGAGTATATGGATGTCTTCTTTAAATTTAGCGATATTAACTTAAAAAAGTATTTTCTTACACGGTTATTCGGTTTTTCTATTATTTTTTTATCAATTTGGTGATATTGACTCAAGCATCGAATTTTTACATAAAAATGTAATACATATGGCAAGTTTTGTTCAAAAAATTTAAGGCAAAAAACCACCCCAACGTAAATCTAAATCTATTTTTCTATCCCTCAAAAAGTTTCTTATTAATTAGGAGTTTTTCTAAAATTATATTTTTTTATATAATTTCCTAATCCCTGATAGCACCAAATATTTTCTTTATATAAAAGAAATATACATTTTTTAAATATCTGTTATCAAAACTAAATATTTATTAAATATTTTATATCAAATAATTAATGAATATTGTTTTTATTTTTGAAAAGTAATATTTTTCAAATAATATGCAGTAAATATTCGTTTCTTTACGTATACAAGATATTCAAGGGCCTTTCTTATATAAATATTTAATAAATATTTTGGAAAGAGTGAATAAAAAATGAAAATTGTACTCATATTAAAATGTAAAAATTTAATATCCCTCAATTTTTGGAAACTATTTCACATCGTCTAAAAAATTTTGGTTTAAAATCGAATTTTATTATAATTTATCTTTAAAGTCGAAATTAATTAAGAGACCTCGATATCAAAGTCGAGATATTAAAATCAAGATTCATCAAATCTTTATTCAGAACACGAGATTTCTTAAGACGTTTGGTTTAAAATCCAGATTTATTAAAATTTCTCTCTTTAAAATCGAGATTAATTAAAATTTCGATGTGGAAGTCGGGGTCTTGAAGAAAAAATAAATGTATTGCTCTAAAATCGGGAATCACTGGAATAATAATTTAAAAATTAATATTGTTGCTGAAAAACAAGATTCATTAAAATATTGAGCTTAAAGTCGTGACTTAAAGCAAAATTTCAACTTCAAGATTTTTAAAAAGATCTCGAGATCTTCAAAAATACGAGATTTTAATTTAAAATCGAGATTTTCAAGAAAAACAGGGAGATTTACAGTCGAGATTTAAAAGCATAATTCGATATTTTTTCTGCTTTGAAATTGAGTTTTTTAAAACTTGGCTTTTAAAATTCTCTAATGGTAAACATTAAAGCTGGATAGAACATTTTTATTATTAATAATAATTTATACATTGCAAAAATGTTTAAAGCATTTAAATAATAATAATATTAATGAAGAGAAATTATAAATTTAATTGTACATATAATAATTAACTTAATATTTAACCAATATACATACATAGGTAGAAAATATTTAACAAATATTTAAAAATTTGTGGCAACAATTATTTTTTTATAGTATTTTAAAACTAATATTTTACTAATATGTATACATTATTCAATAAATATTTAAACATTTTTTTTAAATATTTAATTAATATTTCTTGCTACATGGAACAGGTCATTTAACAAGACTTTAGCCTAGAGATACCAGCAGAAATAAATCATTTCTAACCTCTAAAAACCTTTTAAGACAAAAGAAACAGTAAGATATGAATCCTTCAATTCCTGATCATTCTTTAATTATTTACTTTCAGATATAATATTTATCCACCTGGTACTATGTATAACCGCTAGTTCTTCTCAAAGACAAGACAAACTTATAGTTGAATACCAATGGAGTTATTTAGATTATAATTATGAGTCACCAAAACAAAAAGAAAATTTTCTTCATAGTGGAACCTTGATACCCAGAAGACCTTTCCTAATTGATGCAGATGTTTATTTTAACAGTAAGTCCTAAAAATAATCAAGAGTTAACTATAGATTTTAAGCACTAATATCTCTTTAGAGCAAACTGGTGAAAGAACAGTATTTGTTACAAGCCCGAGATACCTCGAAGGAATTCCTGCGAGTTTAGGTACTGTAATAGTGGATAAAAATAATACACCATCTATAAAACCTTATCCCTCATGGGACTGGCACACAGAACCTCAAAAATGTAAACCAAACAGGATAATTTCCGTCTTCAGAATTGCTGTAAAATAAAAAATATAAACTATAGGTCTAATTAAGTATTGCGTAATTATTTTAGATTGACGAATGTGATAGATTGTGGGTTCTGGATAACGGTATTTATGGAAGCAAACTGAGCTGTTCCCCTCAAGTTTTGGTTTTCGATTTAAAAACTGTAAGTAAAAGAATCCTCATATAATTTTATTCAAGAGTAACTTAATACTATTTTAGAATAAACTGATCCAAAATTACCAAATACCAAGAGAACAGTATACTGATATTTCAAGTTTTGGAACTATTTTGGTCGAAACCATTAGCAAAGAAAACACCTGCAAAAATACCTTTGCTTATTTAACAGATACTGGTGGTAGTGCTCTAATCGTTTACGATGGACTAAACAACAAATCATGGAGAACTCAGCACTATTCCATGTATCCAAACCCTGATTGGGCTGTATATAATATAGACGGTTAGTTACAATAAAAACATCTCCAATTAATTTTATTTTGGTCATTGTAGGTGACAGTTTCGAAATGATGCATGGAATCGTTGGAATGGCTTTATCTCGGCCTACAGACGGACAAAATAGAAAACTATTTTACCACGCAATGAACGCTGATACAGAAAACTGGGTCTATACTCGAGATCTTCGGAATGAAAGTGCCTCCAAAATTACTTACCATGTAAGTTTAACAGAAGAAACTACTCCCAGATACAAATTAATAATATTGGAGTCACATAGCTGCAAGTAATGAGACTTAGACAATAAAAAGGCTGCACGTTCTAGTTCGAGACATATTTAAATTTTTTTGCAGACGTATAAAGGAAGACGTGGAGACCAAAGTGGAGCAGAAGCAATTGATAAAGATGGCGTGTTATATTATGGTTTAATGAGCCAAGTAAAAATTGCTTGTTTCAATACTGAAGAACAATATGGAGCAAACTCTTTAAGTACAGACATCGTAGCCAATAACCATGAAACTTTGCAGTTTGCTACTGGCGTGAAAGTAAATATTTCCATTGGTTTTAGTACAAATAAGTAATTTCTAGTATTGTAGGTCATAACAACCCCAGAAGGTAAAGAGCAACTTTGGGTGACAACTTCTAGATTCCAAAAGGTGTATAATGATCGTATAACTGACCGAGAAGTTAATTTTAGAATTTTTGTTGGGGATACTCAAGAATTAAAGAAAGGGACTAGATGTGAACTACAAAAGTGATATTAATTAAAAAAACATCTATTTGTCGATTTTTTTTGTTTAATTAAACTTTGCAAATATATTTTAACAACAAAACAAAATTTCGAAGCACCTCACGAAGAATACCGTTAAGCCTGATCTCTTTACTTAAAAAATGAACTAGCAGCCGGGTTTTTAAATAGTAATGAATATAAACTTTGACACGCAGTAAGGATAGATACAAAAGCAACGAGGAAAAAGTTATGAAAAGGGAAGAAAAAAGGAAATGAAAAAAATGAAGAAAATATAATAATCACAAATAGAGACTTGGAACATGACATCCATCAAGGAAAAGAAATAGTAATTCTAGAAGGAGTGAAAGAACTTCAAATTATGGTTACCAAAAGCCAAAAAAGGTAGGAAATATTCACGAGTTGCAGGAACTATTTGATGAAATAAGAGAAATGCAGGATAAGGTTATAATTGGATTGGAATGCCAGAATAGAAAAAAAGAAAAACACAGATACAGGAAATACAGGAGGATTTGGAGAAAATATCATTAACAGGAAAATCAAAATATTCAAATTAAAGTAAAAATATGAAGAACGCTTTTAAGGATTTATAAAAGCTGAGCAGAATAAACAAAGCTGGAACTTAACAGTTGGACAGTTGGAAGACATTTAGAACCATAATTCACAAAAAAGCAATACAAGTATGTGGAATACGAAAATTTAACAACAATTTAAAAAAAAGAAGGTGGTGGAACGAAACAGTAGAGATTTAGGTAAAAGAAAAGAAAATAGCATCAAAACTATATCAGGAAGCAAAAAATAAAACAGTTAACGAAACATATAATAAGATGTGGCATAAAGCTAAAACGGAAGTAAGAAACACAAAACAAGAAAAACATTATTTAATATTTTATACTAATTTTGTCCTTCCGGCCAAAAAAAAACGTAACGCCGCAAAATAAAATTAGTAGGACCGCACCAAATTAATTAAATAAAACTAGAATAATTTGTGTTAATTTGTACTACAACTATATAAAAATTTGTACCTATAAAAAAAAACGGTGGAGCTGTTTCATATGAACACAACAAAAAAATTTTAAATGACAATAAGCACACAATTTTTATTACTGATACAAATTGTACAATGAGTAGTAAATAATGTAAAAAAAGAGTTTCGATTTTGCCGATTATTTTGGCTGTGGTCTTGTTAATTACAAATGAAATAAGCAGCGCCTCTGTTTTTGTTGTCAAAAGGTATCAAATTTTAATTAGTGGTACAAATTGGTACAAAATGGGAACTAAATAATGTAAAAGACAAATTTCGATTTTGCCAATTTGGTCCTCTCAGAAAGGTAAAATTAGTTCAGAATTTTAATAAAATATTTAGAGGTGGAAGGATGTTGGCAGGAGTATAAAAAAAATTGAAATGTGTTTTGTTTCAATTCTGATAAAGCCCTACAACGCAATTGATACATCTTAATAGATACATGGTAACTCATAACACATATTAACGGATATAAATGTAACTAAAGGCGTTAAAAACTTACCGATACATTACATTATTTTTATCAACTTAATCCTAGTTACACATAGTTTGAGTTGCTTTACCGTATTTTATGGAGACTTTTTCTTTATTTTAACAAATAATGATATTCAAATCAATAAAAATTTTAAATATTTAATGTTGGTTTTGTATTAGAAATAAAAATAGTAAAATAAACGCGAATGGAAACTAGGATAAAAAATAAATACTTTGTAATATTATAAATTTAGTAAGAAGAATATATTAATAAACAAACACATTTTGAATAATACACAAAAAAATAATTTGCAATTAAAAATATAACAAATTTTAGCACAAGACCAAAGAAAAATCAAACCTAGGTGCAAAAAAATATATAATCTTTTTTTGGTGTAAAAAGACGAAGTGGAAAGATGGAAACTGTTCTTTTATGAAGTAGAAGGTAAATTTATTGAATAAATCAAAATATGCAGTACTAAGATTCTCAGTTTATTTTTAATTGAATCATTTATTGAAATCTTTTTAACTGTGTATAATAAAATATTTTCAAAATCTTTTTTTAAAAGTAGTTCTTACTGATTTTAATATACTTAATTTCTGAATTATGAACAACCTCACCCTATATAATACGTTTAATAAACTAGGTAAAATTCTAAAATATAAATGAATCAGTCGCATATCAAGATATGACAGGAAATGAAATAATATGTGGCCTTTTTTCCAATTTTCTCACCGAAAATAAAACATTGATACAACATTTATGTTTTAAATGTTATTTATACATTTCTTTTTTTTTTGTCACTATAATATAATTTGCTAGGGTCATACTATAATACAGTGTCCTTGAATAAGGGCTGCGCTTTCACCTCTATTTACTAGTTTGTTTTAGAAAAATTAAAAAAACGTTCAAACAGGTAGATTTTTAAAATTACGACGTGTTATTGTACAAAAATTTTACCTTTGCATCATCTTTCTTCACGTGACAATCATATTTTTTTAAATGAGAAAATACATCGTGTAACATCTCATTTAAAAAACTTTCAAATACTGATTTTGAAAATGAATTACAATTCCAAAATTCTGAATTATACGATCAATACATTCCCTGTAATAAATTAAATTATAGTTTTACATTTTATTGAAATAGTTTGATACTAGAAGCCTTTGAAATTAGTAGGATTTTTAAAACCTTTCAAATGATGTGTTGCATGATGTACTTTCCCAGTTAAAACAAATTTTTTCGTGAGAGGGTCGTGAAAGACTCGAAACTTTTATGCTATAGGTCACTATGATTATAGTAATTCGCTCAAACAATAATAAACATAAAGTCTTAAATCCAAAGGATTTTATTACATACATAGAATTAGAAAACAGTACATTATCATAAACATTAAAATAAAACAAAAATTACATTTTTTTGGCAGTATCTACAATTATGGGGTTATTTTATGCATTTTTTTATTATACATAACAAAATCACAGATATCAAAGTTTGTATTAAGATAATTTTTGGGTAGTAATTAACCCCAAAGAAAAGATACACCTTAAATTTACTCCTGAAATTAGAATTCTACATTTTTAAAAGTTAAACATAGTATTAAACAAATTTATAATTTTTTTTACTATTCAAATAAATTCATGTCTTTCTAATATTAGATCTACTTAAATTCCAAATGTTACTCTATTATTTAACAGTTACAAAACTCCCGCAAATATTTCCTTAATCCCTCTATCGAGGTTATTTATGTTTAAAACTTGTTAACGAAAAAATCCGACTTACCTTTTGACAGTCGACTGTACTGAAAATCGGCGACCTGTAGACTCACTATCAGTCGTTTTTTGTTGTAATTTATCTTCGAAAATCAAGAACAAACACTACCGGATCAACTTTGACTCCATCGTGTATCTGCAGCACCGCGCACAGCCTGTCAATTCGAATACTCTTTAAGTGGTGTCAGAGACTACTGCGTCCTTTCGGAGCAGGATATTTGCAGGATACGGCGCCAGCGCCGCTCGTGATCGATAGCGCACCACGCATCCCGCACTCCTGCTCTTTTCGAAGCTCTGTTGTCAAATCAACAGGAATTATCAATATAACACAACTTTCGAGTACACGATAAGTGAATTTAATCTACTAAATGGTCATGCAATTATGTATAAGTGGAGCGTAGGACATTTTCTGAGGCGCAGATAGCAGGATAATGATAAAAGAGGTAACAACAAGACTCCTGCTGTTTTCCATGTATAAGGAAAAAAATATTAGAAATGTGTGAGTACCAATTTGTAACTATTTATAAACCATGCTAACTTTATATTTGTTTACGTATAAGAAGACATATTCTTATATACAGCTATATCAAATATTATGATTATATTATGGAATAAATTCATTTTTAGTTGAAAAAGCAAAATTTTGGGAAAAAATTTTGATCTTGATTTTAATTTACTTTTAATACAAAGGCACCATCTTAAATGGGACACTTTCATAATCAAAATATATTTTTTTTGTTTTTATTGAATTGAATAACAAGACAGCCAAATATAAAAAAGTGCATTAATAATGACCCATTTATAAATAAAATCAAATGACAATATAGCAAATTTCACTTCATTTGGAAAGAAATAAATTGTGTATAAAGTATAAACCATATTTTCAGATTAAACATAAACCGTTAGACCATATATAATCCCTGGACCAAGTGTGTGCGAGAGAGAATGGTCATGAACATAACTAAAGAGAGCGATGGCAATAGAAGGGGAAATAATTAGTAGTGTTTATATTGTTATTACCGCGGTTTTATAAACTATGCTTCATTTCCCCTTCTGTTTCCATCTCTTTCTTAGACCATAAATTTTCTAAAATCACTCTAGTATCCTCTCACTCTTTGAATATTCATTACAACGATAGCCATGCAAAACGGACGTCACATTCCGTCCAGTTTATATATGGTCTAGGCATACACCATAAATATGATGATAAAATTGAAAATAAAAATTATTTAGAAAGATTTGCTATGAGGTAACAGGTTTTGTAAGGGTATAATAATTGTTTAAAATTCAGTTATTTTAAACAAGTGAAAACAACAGTCAAATCTGTTTGGTACACACTGTACATATTCTCGAAGATTTGATTACAAGACTTGTGTCACGTACGCAATTTTTCTGATGTCACATCCAACCAATCGTAATTATTAATATTTATTATTTAAGGCCGCTAAATGAGTTATTAATACTTAACACAAGACAACACATGCTGCTCCAAAATTTTATTTCACCTTCACCTTTGATCGAAAAGAGTAAGTGATTAATCCAAGTTTTTGAAATATATAGTTATCAACTTTTCAGTAACTACGATAAAGTATGTAATTTAATTTTAATTAGTGATTTGTGAGAGGTGAAATTTGTTCAAGGGAAACCAAAACCGACACGGTGAATACTAACATAGTTTTATTGTTAATGTGTAGGTATTTGTAAAGCTATCATTTTCATTAAAGTTACTGAAAAATTAAGCAGCAATTAAACTATTATTGAGTATATTTTTGGAAGAAGAACAGTCATACAGAATTTATGTGTACATGACACTATTTTACAGTCAATCTTTACCAACACAAGGTCATGCTACACCAATAATTTCTACAATAATTAAAATAGAAAATGGTTTTTGAGAAGCAAATTACTTATTCTAAGTATAATGTATAGTTTCATTATTGCTAGATATTTCATTATAATTTATTAATAAATTCATTAAACTATGTATTTCATTTGTGGAATATAGTCTATGAATTTTTAATATAGGTTAAAAATAACAGTATTGGAAAAGCATTTAACTAATGCAGTTCTAGAAGAATTCTTTTCAGATTGAAATAATATCAATTTTTCATAGAACATATACCACAATTGAAATACAATGATTTAAAATTTAATATAGTTCTTGTCAGTTATTCCCTAATTTTATTGTGGAAAATTAACCGAAGTTAAAAAGGGGCTAAGCAAATGTTGACAGATATCTTTCAATTTTTAAGCTGCCAAGAGAAAATATCGTTGCCCATTAAGAAAATCCAAGTTTTTAATAAATCAAAAAAGAACATTAAATATGGTTATATTAATAATTAGTGAAAAATTTTTTGCTGTTATTTCTATCAAAAAAACAATCTCCTGTAAATCTGGATGTTTATAAACTAACATTTTCCATAGAACCGTTTGCAGTGACAAGAAATAAACATAACGCCGTTGATAATTCCCAAGATCTTGACGAACTCGTAAATGATAATAAATGTAGAAGAAAGATCAAATCAAAATCAAAAATAAAAGGCGGGCTGAAAGAATTTGGCTTGGGGTAATGTGTAGTGGAAAATACGAAAAAGTAACCAATGACAAAGAAAAACCAATCAATGGCTTCATGAATAGGGAACAAGCAAGCAAAAGAAAAATAAAGTGGAGATCAAGATCAAGGTGATTGATGAATAAAGATGAGGATCGGAAATCCGGAAAACAAGCGAAGGCCATCATCTAGAGAATCTAAAAAAAAGACCAAATATCTTACTTTTCTCCTTTTACCAGTAGGATCTTAACCTTCTATTTCTTTCTTCCCTTGTGTGCTTGTTCCTAGTTCATTAAAGCTTTGATATACACTTGTCTTAATACCAAAATATATTGAGCCAGAATATGAAGAACATTCTGTTGCTAAAACAAAACTGAATGGAGAACTGAACTAATCAGAGATTAACTGATTTGTTCTGGTTAAGAAGGAGCTAAGAATATGTTTTTTGACTGACTGATTAAACCATCTAATTTGCTTTGGAGGCATCAAGATGATCTATTACGGATGAAATTTTCAATCATTTACTGAAACAAGGTATTATGTAGTCAGCAATCTAATTTATATTTTGTTTTTATAACTTGGTCCGATTTGCTTTAATACCAATGGAAAATTAAAAGTAACAAATAGTTATGGCAAATATTGCAGGAACTGGCTATCAATATCCCTCTTAGCATATTATTGACACAATGAATTACCCACATTATTGTCCAAATGTATCCCCCTCCCAGAGTTGCCTTTTTCCTTAACCAAAAACAATACTTCGTAGGTATTTTTTTCTATCTAAGAAAATAAATTAGAGCCGAAAACGTGTCGAATTTTCCTGCAAATTAGTAGACCTAATCACATATAAATTCCAGTCAATTGAAGAGACACATTCTCGATTCGATCCGCCCTTCAAAGAATAGGCTGTAAAAGGACGACTCATCACCCAATTCACAACGTTGTTTTACGATACGACGTTTACGTATACAGGTAGAAAGTTGGACGTGTGAGCCCGCCAATTTCTAGTAGTACGTCGGCAGTGTTGCCGCATTAACAGGAACTGAAAAACCTCCACTCCCGCCAAATTTTAGAATGGGTTTATTATATAGGGTTTTCCATTAGGGACGCAATTTTTTGTGAGGTTAAATTTCTTATATCTGTCATTCGAATTTCCAAGTGACATTGACATTTAAAATCTACTGTAGTGGCAATTTATAAAATGGAAAGATACAGCGTAGAAAAAGGTGTCCAAATAATTCAGCTTTATTATGAAAATAGACTTTCAAATAAAATTGTTTTTCGTAAATTACGCGATTTTTATACTCGATAAAATCGTCCAAATGAATCAACAATATTGAGAATAGTGGAAAAGTTTGAACAAAGTGGTTTAGTTTTGGATGTAAAAACACCAATTCGTCATCGTCTAAGTCGTTCACGAGAGAATATTGATGCAGTTCTTGAGAATGTTGAAGATGATCCAAGAAATTCGATTACACGACGTTCACAACAATTAAACATTCCGCATATCACATTATGGAGAATTTTACAGAAGGATTTATTGTTAAAGGCTTATAAAGTTCAGCTAACATAAGAATTGAAGCCAACAGACCATTTAAAACGTCGTCAATTTGTTAACTTCATTGAAGAAAAAGATAATGAATTTTCAAAAAAAATCATCTTTTGTAACGAAGCACATTTTCATTTGAGTGGTTATGTAAACAAGCAAAATTGCCGTATTTGAGGTGAGGAAAATCCAAGACAGATTTATGAACTTCAAATGCACCCACAAAGAGTCACTGTTTGGTGTGCGTTGTGGTCTGGTGGTGTAATTGGACCATACTTCTTTCAAAATGAAGATGGTGCTGCTGTAACTGTAAATGGAGCACGATATCGAAACATGATAAACAATTTTTTATTGCCAGAGCTTGAAAATATTGATATCAGAGAAAAATGGTTCCAACAAGATGGTCATATCATACAGTTGGTGAAACGATCAATTTATTGCATCAAACTTTACCTCAGCGTGTAATCTCCTCAAATAATGGTGATGTAAATTGGCCAGGAAGATCGTGCGATTTAACACTATTGGACTATTTTCTTTTGGGCTACGTTAAAAGTCTTGTCTATCGGAACAATCCACGAACAATTGATGAATTAAAAGCTGAAATAATTCGAGTTGTTGGTGAGAATGAACCTCAATTGTTTGAAAATGTTATCAGCACTTTTGACAAAAGAATAACCTATTGTAGAGCAGCTAGAGCTGGTCATTTGTCAGATATTCTTTTCAAGCTATAATTGCCAGACCTTAAACATTTATTTTAAATAAAAATTTGAATCATTACAATTGACATACTGTGTTTTATTAACAAATAAAAATTGCGCTCTTAATGGAAAACCCTTTATAAGTTAAATGGTGAAAATTTGATTTTTGGCTTATGGGTTTAGTGAACCACGATCAGTAGTTGAAGTTTATCGTTTGTCAAAGTAGTTTCAATTATTTAAAGCAAATTAAAATTTTATTCAAACAGAATACGACGACATATTAATTAATCTAATCCGCAATGTTTTGTCTCAGTGTCCCAAAGATTTTTGGAAATGTGTAGTGGTAAAAATAATTCGTTTCGTGTAATTATTACCAAGAATACGTTCTTCACTAATCTACATCCCCTGTAATCGATAATTTCTTAATGTTTAAAAAATCATTATTTATTCTTGACTGAGTTATCGATGTTGCCGGCTTTAGTTGCTTTTCGGTAAATAACTAATAACTAAATGTGCATTATTTTCCCGGACACCCTGTATATTTAAATTGCTCGTATTCGAGTCTTATTAATTGGAGTATTAATTATATGTATCTTCTTTACCGCTGTTCATCAGGTTATGGCCCAGTAGATTGCGAAAACTAAGTTCGTGAACTGAAGAGGGATAGGAAATACAAATCGCCGATTATCCAACTAATTTCAGATCATTATTTAGAAATTGTGAAAGATGAAGAAAGTGCCTACGATATTTAAAAAATTCTGAAAAACAATTATCAAAAACAGGGTATTTCGATCCAGTGTTGAAAACTGAAGAAATAACGTCGAAACAATTCATTCAAATGGCTAATATAGCAAAAGATCAAAAAAATTCTGAAGAGTATAATCTTACTATTTCTACTTCTGAATGTTTAACTGCTAAAAAAGCCATTTATTTGTGGATTTTTAAATTACAAACATTTAATCGAATTTTGTTATGAACATGATTTAGTAATCATAAAACACTTTTATGAACGTTATTACTATTGCTATTATTATTATTATTGAGAGGTATTTAAAAATTTATTCCAGTAAACAGTTCAATCTTTCACAAAATGTCTTTATAGAATATTTGCAATTTACTAACTAAATTGTTTGTAAATATTTCATCGATTTCCATACCTCCCTGTTGAAATTTGAGTCATGCACGAATTCTCAAGAAAACGGCAGCTCTTATCCTTCTAATCAGATCGAAAAATACTCAAAAAGTAAATATAGTAACCATTTCCGTTGCAGAAATTTAACTTACCGGCAGACCTTTGAAGTAGACTGGAACTAAAGTTTAAGATACATATCTGTTAAATGCACTTGCCATTATTTACTCAAGACCCTGAAACAACTTACCAGTGTTTATTTACCGCCGCCAGATATAATTTTATAAATGGAATCAAGACCTGCACTGAAAGATAATCATAACATGCAACTACAATAACGGTTCTAATAACTCACTTGCGAAAACACTGTGAAAACCCACAAAAAAAATCGCTACTACATTGTTTAAAAATATATGATAACAATTAAATCACGTGTGAACGTTTTTATTTTATAATTTGTTAACGGCATTAAAGCAAAATTGCATATACATATTTATCTTCCCAATAAAATGTATAATTTCCCAATTTAAAATTGTTATGTATACCTAGAAAGAAAAATCTAGTTTTGAATAGAATTTGTAATGTTTATTAATTTTTCTACGGTACTATTTTTTACTTTTAATAGTATAAAACTGTTGTATAACGACTCTAGGTATATATAAAAAACCAAAATTTTATAATATATCATAATACTAACTGTCAATTGTCATTACACTAGATGTTATGTTTTGGTTAGTTAATACCTATATAAAGTCATTGGACATTTAAATATTTAGACATACCATGGGATATATAAGTACTTCTCATTCTTTCATTTTATAGAAATGTAATAGTTTATATTTTAAGATAAAGAAAAGGTATTGCCTTATTTTGTTAAAATTTTTCATCATGTTAATATAACAGTTTATAATATAGAATCAAACATTCTAATACAAAGATTATTTTCATAAATAATTTTTCACCGAACCTAGAACAAATAACGATACTCAATAGAAAGAGACCACAATTAGAAAAACAGAAGAAAGTAAGAGAAGAAATAATCGGATGACAGAGAGGGTTGATATGAGAGAGTTGATATTGGTTAAATAAATAAAGTTAAACCAGCGAAAGTGTCACAATATATTATTTTTTTAGCCTGATAAGATTTATGTGAGTTCTATCGTATTAATTTAGTTATGAATAAAGTATATACAGTGTGTCTACTTAAGTTGGAACCATATGGAAAACTTTTTTATTATTAATCTTAGGAAAAAAAGTTATTCTTCATAAAATGTTCTGCATTATCTAAAACCTAGAATACAGTGATCAAATATCAAATTTTTTCAGTGGTATACGAGGTTTGTCAAAAAATATGAGTTTTACTCAAGAGTAAAGTACCTTTAAATTTGACAATATCGAAAAATGTTACTAAAAAAAGTTGATCAGAATTAAAAATTACGTTTAAATATGCAAGTACATCCATTTACATTTATTTGCAAAATAAATGAATATGCACTTATTACGCGTTTTAATTGCAAAATTATTAGAAAACATCGACAAACTAAAAGGTTATCATGTGTTTCGTAATCACAAGAGATAAATGTTCATACAAAATAGAAATATTAGTAAAAAATAAAATAATGTGAAGTTTTAATTTAAATTTATAAAAAAAAAAATTTATATTTTTTGACAAACCTTGTATACGGCTCAACAAATTTTAAATCCGATGGTTGTATTTCAGGTTTTAGATCATGCAGAACTTTTTATGAAGAATAACTTTTTTTCTTAAAATTAATAATAAAAATGTTTTCCATATGGTTCCAACTTAAGTAGACACACTGTATGTATTTTACATTAATTACATAATTAATGAAATCGGGAGTAATTTCAAAAACACAATAGTCAACTCGCAGAAAAGTCTCAAAATCATTTAAACATAATCTATGCTATTTTGTATCTTTTAGGGACCTTTTTTTTCTACTTTCATTTATTTTTTTGAGTTTTGAAATCTTTCTCTTGTAGCCTAGGACAGAAAAACCTACCTTAAAAACTTTCAAACTAAAGACAACAATATAATCTGAAGACAAGTCAATTCAATCTAAGGATGAACCTCAATTTCTCATTACAAATTTCTTCAAATCAATTCTAATTAAGTGAATCCTAACTTTGTGAACTTCAAAATTCAAAAATCAAATTGCAAATAATAATTTTCGAATATATATTATAGAGTATCTAAATAGCTTCTTTGTGAGCTGTATACAATTGTAGGTATTTTGGATAACACAAACTACCTATAATTTGTAAATTGTTATTTGTGCATGTAAATTAATAATTTTTGATATTATTTTATATACAAATTTTTATTAGTAACCATTCTTCATTGTCAGTTTCTGGTAAAACTTAGTTACATCCTACTACGTTAAAATGTTTCACTTCTTGGGTATATATTTTTCTTTGTGGATATAATTGCGCGTGTCATAATCTGGTAACACGTTCTCATTCCTTTCATTTTTGACATATTACCATTTGCTAAAATGCTCATACTCGTATTTTATTCGTGATTTTTGTGAAATTAGTAACGAAATTGGATCATTACTACAATCTTCAAAATCTGGTGCAGGATTTTCAGATTCAGACATACCCATATTATTTAATAATAATTTAATAAAATAAGTAATTATTATTCTAGCCCAAACGTTAAATCCAAATCGTTTTTGAAAGTTTTTTGTAGCAGAATACGCGGATTTTTCTTGGTCCAATATCTGATGTTCTTCTTATTCAACATTCCACTATAAATAAAGCGATTATCATTGAAAATTTTTTTTATGAAAACTATCATTGTGGTAATTGTCTAGTATCCAGTTGCAAAATTCTACTCTAGGACGATCATCTTCATACATGTGTTGATGTAGTTCATATTTATAACTGAGTTGTTGTTGAACAAAATAGGTTTAGGCCAACAGAATAACTGGAAGCGATGTAAATATAGCACATGTAAAATGTAAATAAATTAGCTACACTTGAAAAAATGATAACTCACCGATCTTCAGCGTCGTATAACCACTCTGGTCTAATAGCACTACAAAGATTCACCATCATGTTGTTGTTGATACTTGACAATTTTTAATAATGTTTTAGCAAAAACATTAGCAAACGATGCTGCTATTTCATTTTTCAAATTCTAATAATACGTATTTTTGTGCTCGCATTGTTGTTGACTTTAATGAAAATTGGGTCAAGTGAAATTATTCCGACTTCTGCCGTTCTGCCAATGGTTCAGCGTAAGGACACAACGGAATGGTGTAGACCCAACGAGTGTCCTTATACTCGATGGGCCAATAAAGTGATTACATACTGCCATTATGATATTATACCCGACCGGAACTCCTCGAGAATATCAAATAGGCCGAGATGGCATAATAATTTACTTTAGTTAGCGCGAAAGGTACATGTTTAGTATCACTTCTACTGTCGCACCCTGTACAATGTCTTGTGAAAATGTTTCAAAAATAAATATAATGATGAGGTATGGACCACTCGTATAACTTTTAAATTCTTTAAAGAACTTTTTAATTGGTTAGATTAGAGGCAATTTTGACGTAAAAATTGAAAATGCTTGCCTTCACCTGGGAAGTTCAATAATTTTAGATTACCTTTTGGATTAAATACCTATATAATATTAACCAATTTTTTTAGGAAAGAAGAATATTGCAAAAACTCATACTGTACATATTGGTTGATAATGATTGGTTGAAATGTTTATGGTATGAATTAAAGTACGCTTATAAGAAATCTGTCAATTTTATGACACTCTTTGAAAAAGCAATTTAGCGAAACTTTTCTTATTTAATTTCTTCACAGATATTGGTTGTCCCATGAATTTATTATAATAATTATAATTACAACTCAGATTTTAGCTTTTATTTGGTAAATTTAATGCTATCCAGAAACTTTATAAAGACCTAACCGTGTTCAAACTGACCGTTACCTTTTTCGATTCTACCCCAAATAACAACCGTTCCCAATAATTTTCTTCCTTCATTTTTTTTTATTCAAGAAAAACTATATGGAGGTTGGAGATATTAGATTAAATTTACATCGAAAAGATAAATGATATACATCCTTATTGTATTTTATGGGTATGATATTTTTTTAACATTATAAATAAATCACTGATTTAATAGAATTAAACAAACTTTCATTATTATGTCCCTTGGCAAATAAAATTAGCACCGCCTCTGTGACGTATTAAATCCTCGCCAAGGGATTAAAAAAAATCTATTACGTGTTAGACGACATTATATCTCCCGAACGAATAACGCTTTTCCTTCTTCTTCCAAAACAAACCAACTCGTTCGCCGTAATTTAGTTTCAGAAGGGCCTGAAAAGGATTGGAGCCTGTTGAATTTTTCAGTCTCATTTGCTATGTAAACCTCCATTACCATAATTCCGCATTATTTTTAAACTTTTGTTAGAAAACGAACATTGCGAAAACTGCTGCACAGATCGGTGTATGTGACCTCCTACATCTGAAACTTTCTATGACCTATTTGTAAGCGCTAGTGCAGCTACAAAGAAGAGATTTTTTGGTTTCGAGAATTTACGAGATGTAAAAATTGTGATAATAGAGATTATAATGTTATAAATGCATGCACAGATGCAATTCAGTTAATGTTTTCAATAAAAAAAATGAGGTATATTGTTTTTCGTGACTAATGACATCGAAACTAGGAATTTAACTATATTTATTTCGTCAGGGTTACGAAACGACAATACCTTATCATTCTTAAGAGTGAGGCTGTATGAGGCCATCTTATATTCAAATAAAACAAGAATATTTTACAACGCGGTGGATACATTGAATAGAGTTCGCTAATTGATTGAAGCTTGTTCGGAATTAAAACACATAAAATAACTTTCCAAAAAAATCTAGATCAAAAAAAATATTAGAAAACTTTATTTACATTTTTGTTTGAGCAAAATGTAAAAATAATATTTTAGAATTCAATAAAGTACTAAAGTATTATTACCATATTACAGGATCATAACTTGGATTTTGCTATGGCGGCAACCCTGGTAATTTAAATTAATAATATTTTTCGGTAATAGGGTTTTGTAGTATGAAAAAAGTTTTTATTCATAACCAGTGGTTCTATAAAAAAAATATTGTGTTAAATTAAATATATCTTTCAAAAATAAAATTAGTAGCAATTCTATTTACTTCTCGATTAAACAGTGTAACAATGTTTTCCTTTCTATTATAAAATTTCGTAGTAAAAGTTTGGTGCTTGCTTTAAATCAAAATATTAAAACTTACTGTGTATATCAAAAAAACCTACTGCAATTATAGCAAGAGTTAATAATGCTGCGTACACTTTCATTTGGCTTTTCTTTCTAATTTTTTTATCTATCGATAAGCCAGTCATTTATATGCGGATTGTTAAATAACAAGCATTCATTCGAACAATGTTATCACAAACACATTTTTTATGCACTATAAAATAAATTTGAAATATACGACACCTTTTAATGATCAAAATAATATTGTTGTCCTTACTGTAAAAGATATTTAAATATTTTAAATTTTTCATTATTCCGGTAAACGGTACAATCTTTCACAAAATGTCTTTAAAGATACAGAATTTTCATATTTGTAATGAAGATGTTACCTAAATTGTTGGTAAATATTTAGTCCATTTCCATACCTCCCCGTAGAAATTTGAGTCATGCACGAATTCTCAAGAAAACTACAGCTCTTATCACTCTCATGAGATCGAAAAATACTCAAAAAGAAAACCATTTCCGTTGCAGAAGTTTAAGAAGATAATAATAACATACAACTACAATAACGGTTCTAATAACACACTTGCGAATTGTCTGTGAAAGCCCACAAAAAATCGATACTACGTTGTTTAAGAATATTTGATAATAATTAAATCACGTGTAAACTGTTTTATTTTGTTATTTGTTTACGACACTAAAGCAAAATAATATATAAATATTTATTTTCCCAATAAAATATATAATTCCCCCATTTAAAATTGTTATCTATGAAAGTAAATGTTTATGTGCTGTTACGTAATGTTTAATTAAAACGTAGACTCAAAAATCTAATTTTGAATAAAATGTGTAATATTGTTACTTTTAATAGTATAAAAATGATTTATTATAACGACACTAGGCAAATATTCAAAACCAAAATTTTATAGTATACTATAATACCAATTGTTGCATGTAAATTATTTGAAGTACTATAAGAAGTCCATAAAAATTAAACCAATCGCAACTTTGGAATCCTTCTATTTTGGATTTAGAAAAATTATTTGATGCTAATTCTTCAGAAACAAATTTCAACGAAGGAAGCGTAATAACCCAATATCTAGATTATCCCTGTTTGTTACAAATTTGATAAAATAATGATAATGACCAACGCTATTAGAGTGTTCCCACCCATGACCTCTTTACCACTTAAATTTCTCAAGAGGTCCCTTCAAAAATAGTTAAGATGATAATCCTTGATCCATAATGCAATGTATACCGGGTATTTTTGAACTGCAGTCCAATTCCAAAAATCTAGCCTGGAAAACTAACGGATATAATCACTTCATACAGACGCATCAAAATTGCTAGAAAAAATATTATAAAACAAAAATTGGACCAATCCTCGAAAATAAGTTTTTCAAAAATGATGCATGATCTGGGAGATAAAAGAATGTGCCCTGCGAAATTTCTTGTTAGAACGTAAAATATAAAAATCAGAAAACTCCTTTGCTTTCATTCACTACTTCTCAAATCTTACCTTAAAGATCGTTAGTTACGTAAATTATCATCCAATAAATGCTGGGGTAACTCATTAGAATCGCTTTTATACCTCCTCTTCACAATTGGCCTACCGACATCCTACAATGTGCTAACTGTATTTTTTCTGATGATACTGCTGTGTTTATGTCTCATACATATCCTCAAATAAAAGTAGAAGTACTGAAGTAAAATCTTGACAGATTTCAGGAATGGTTCATAACGTGGCGAATTAGAAACAATTAAACAAACGTGGAAATTGCTTTCAAATCGCCTAAAATGATAAACCACACCAAAAAGAAATTATATTAAAGATTTTGGATTACATTTGGATAGAACATTAAATCAAAAGAAGAACATTTTCACAGTTTGGGCTAAAAATTCATCAACTATTCAATGATAGGATACAAATCCCAACTCTCACTAAATAACAACGTCTCAGTCTTTAAGCCATTACTCAAAACTCTCGGGTCCTAGGAAATTTAGCTGTAAGATTCTTAAAAAAATACTTTATCAGTGGATTTTAGACATTTTCTCTGGATTATGCATCATTATTATTACTTATACACTTACTTTGTATCACGACTTCTCTACATTGGTTGCAGCATATCACTTTGTATTATATTACTCCATGTCAATAATTGTATTATTTAATTAATTAAGAGGAAGAATCGCTAGTTTTCTTTTCCCTAAAACCTCTTATGTATTAGAACATTTACTTACCTATTGTTCTTTACCTGAACATATTGTAAATTGTAAACATAAATTTTTGTAATTAAAATTTTTGTAAAATCGTTGTTATTAGTAAATAAAAAAAATTAATAATCCTTAATTTTCAACTGATGATAGTTATATATACATGAACGCGTTTTAATAACATTTCAGTAATTATCATACTAATTATTTTACTATTTTACTGTTATTAACTACAGATATCTTTCCATTACACCACTATGGAACTATTTAATTACTTCTTCAATTTATAAAAGGTACGAGTACTACATCATCAATTTAAAACCATTAAAAATTAAGACATTATAAGATAATTTTTAATTAAAATATAATAATATTTATGTCCCCTAAGCTATGCGTATCTGCGTTGTTCAAGTATACTACCTTTAAATTAATTTGCTAAAAAATAATAATCAGAACAAAGGATTATAAAAAGTGTAAAAATTAAGATCGTAGAGAAATTGTAAAATTTTCAATGAAATTGGTTATAAAAATTATATAGTTTGATTTTAATTAAAAATATTTCGTGACATATTGTAAGGGGTGAACCATTCTAGCAATAATAATATGAATAACTGAACAGTTACTTTAAGGATAATGAACCAATTACACCAATTATAGGTACAATATTTCTAATTGGTTCTTTCTTAATGACATTTTTAAATATTTTAGATATCTTTTCTTGCTGTCACTTTTACATCCAATCCAACGACTTTTCATTTTCACTAATAATATATTAGATAATACATTAACCTGTGAGTTGAAATATTGCGATTGAATCTAGAAGTGAGTATAGTAATTCAAAGAGAATTATAATTATCACAAAAATAAAGAACAGGAATAATCCTAAAATTACAATACAAAATGTATATTGATCCCACACATTAACTCGATCTGCCAATAAATTTCTGACTAATTCTTTGTAAGTAAACTCAGCCCTCAAAGTATTTTTTATTTTTTATTAATTTACAAAATGAAATATACTTGAAGTTGTGAAGTATTCATAAGCCATTTATCCTAATTTGAATATTCCTCGCACCTGGGAACTCAATAATGTTTTATCTATGGAGGAATCGCAACTGGTGACATCCTTAAATTAATGCAATTTATATTTCGTCAGTTGAGGTTTTATTTCAATAAAAAAAAACAAGACAAGAACGACTGGCATCAAATATCAAAAATACCAAAACAGTGTTTTTAAAATATGTAGAGATCGCTTGTTCGAATCCCGGTCAAAAAGATTTTCTGATTTAACGACAAGTTAAAACATTTGTTTCTTTACTTAGAGGATGTTTTTCATTTTTAGCAATATTTATGAGCTTCTAATTAACACTATTAACAGTATCATTCCTAAAGAAAACGGTTACAAAGCCTACAGAGGACACGATGCTAAAGATGTTATTACTTGAAATCGTTGACACCCAATTAAACAAAATGTATCTTGCAAAAAACCGAACCTTAGAAAATTGTTCATCAAGTACGTAAATAAGTACGTTTTGAAAATCCGATGCTTTCACATACAATAATTATATGGTCAATTATTTTCCCGTTTTGTTCATAGCCACTAAAATGCAAGCAATATAATCATAACTACATATATCCCCACAGTTAATTTTAATAAATGTTTGGTTCTAACTATAAGAGGACAATGGAGAACCCACAAAAGTATCAATAACTAATGAGAATACTTATGAATGATGAATATTTACAATGTTTGTACTTTAAATTGTTTGATTCATTTATTCTATTAGATAAGTTTAAAATAGGTGAGAATGAGCATTATATCATTTTTATCGTCATTTTTTTTTACCAAATAATTACCGCATGTGAAACCATTGACTAAAACCCTAAAACTAGACAATATAGTTTCGAAACATACACGTTTTTTAAAGAAATTAAATATTATCAACTTTTTGTAGTCCCGGAGCGCGACGATATATAAAAACATCTGCAAATCTTCATATCTAAGATGGAGCTGAATAATAGGAATATTATAGACAATTTAATGTGGTGTCACGAAGAAAAATAATCATTTATAAGTAACCAAACAGCGTTCAAGACTCGCAAATCAATTTGTAACTTTGGGAATTACCACAAGATCGCAAAAATAAAGTAACTTTTATTTTGGATGTCAATTCTTAAAGTGGTTGAAGCCAATCAAAAGGAATTTTCTATCTGATTTGAGAGAGATTAAAGTTAGAGTACCACAAAGAAATATACTAGGACCAGTCCTATACCTACTGTACACATCCGATATTCCTCAATTAAATAATAATACTGTTGTACTTTCGGTAACGATACTGCTATCTTAATAATAATGAAGAAATTGAAAAAAATTGCCAAAAGTCATGAAGAATCGACTCTATCGTCATGTGAATATTGAGGCATCCAACGTTGGACTAAAAAGAAGGCTTAAGAAGACGAAACCTTTTGAGTTAGTT
Source organism: Hermaeophaga mercurialis (assembly GCA_951812935.1). Lineage (NCBI taxonomy): Eukaryota > Metazoa > Arthropoda > Insecta > Coleoptera > Chrysomelidae > Hermaeophaga > Hermaeophaga mercurialis. Next base: position 18,407,346 of record OX638361.1, on the reverse strand, counting down.
TAGTAACAAGTTAATAACAAAGCTTGTGAACTATACACACCAAAATTAGTGTAACTAAAGATCAAACCAACCTTAAGGAACACGAATGAGTATACCATAGATTTAGTTGAAATGCTAGTTAGTTTAAGTAAGAATCAAATTGCTCATCAGTTAGCATTGACCAGATTCTAATTATAGCTATATACACCATAAGGAGTATTGCTTAACAAAAAAAAATCTCAACAGAGCACAACCCTATAAAGACGATTAACCCTACTAACTCTATTCCCATAGATCTCATGAAAACTTACTAAACCTCATTAAGATAACAAACCTCTTCATACGCTCTGGTTGCAATATCGGGCCATCAAGAAACACTTTGTTCTATCTGTCCTTCAATCAACCAACTACGTATGTATTAATTTTAATAAACTAATAAACACAAACAAATAAAATTGAAATTACTGATAGATATTTCGAAATATCTAATAGTTGTGAAAATTAATTTCTATTTGCGCTTGCAATAATTGCAGTGGGCACAATCCTGTATTTGCGAATTCAATTGCCATATATAAGCGCACCCTGCTTCTGACCGTCACTTAGGTGTCGGCTATCATTGTTGAACCATACTTAAAATGAAATTATTTATTCTTTTTGCAGTGGCTTTGATAGCTTTAGCTGGATTTACCAGCTCACAAGATGGTAAGATAGAATGTTTTTTTTAATTATAATGTGGGCTTTGTGAAAAATCAAAAATCTTCAGTAAAAAAAAAATTAGAAAAACTGAGTACTTTTTTTATGAAAAATTCATTTAAAAAAAATATATTGGTAATAATCCAATAAATTGGGTTATTACTTAATAATTGACACAATGCTATAGTTGTTCTTCTATTAAATTAATCTGTTCTAAAAGTGTTATTTAAATTTAAAAAATTATTTTTAATCCATTATGCTTATTTATATAGTTTTAAATCTTTCAGGATTAGCAACTGTAAAATGAACAAAATTAAAATATAATTATCAAATAGGGTGAAAAGAATAAAATAACATTGTTATCTAATATGCTACAAAACAGTATCCTAAATAATTTTGAACAAATTTAAACAAATACAATTAATAAACATATGATATGTCTCTGGGTGTCAAATATATCTTTATCCTACATCCAAACAACACCCATGTAAATTTGTGATAATTAGCTATATTTGTCTGGAGATAAATCATCCTTAACATTTGAAAGAATCTTTAGAATATTGCATGTTAATTTTTTTTGTTTTAGCTACACCCGCATCTAGAAAAAGGCAGCAAGATGTAACGCCCGCCAGAAAGAGACAAGAGGATGTCACATCTGCAAGAAAAAGGCAAGAAGATGTCACAGCTGCCAGAAAGAGACAAGAAGATGTTACAGCCGCCAGAAAGAGACAAGAGGATGTTACAGCTGCCCGGAAGAGACAAGCAGATGTTACAGCTGCCCGAAAGAGACAAGAAGATGTTACAGCTGCCAGAAAGAGACAAGCAGATGTTACAGCTGCCAGAATGAGACAAGCAGATGTTACAGCTGCCAGAAAAAGGCAAGAAGATGTTACTGCTTCCAGAAAGAGGCAAGGGGATGTAACAGCTGCCAAAAAGAGGCAAGCACAGGAAGCTCCAGCAGCCAAGAAGAGGCAAGCACAGGAAGCCCCTCCAGCCAAAAAGAGGCAAGCACAGGAAGCTCCAGCAGCTAAAAAGAGACAAGCCGCGGAAGCCGCAGCTGCCAAAAAGAGACAAGCACAGGAAGCCCCAGCAGCCAAAAAGAGGCAAGCAGAGGAAGCCGCAGCTGCCAAAAAGAGGCAAGCACAGGACGCTCCAGCAGCTAAAAAGAGGCAAGCAGAGGAATCCGCAGCTGCCAAAAAGAGACAAGCACAGGAAGCTGGCAATACAAGGTCAAAATATAGCTTTAAAAGAAAGGGTATATTTTTTATTAGTAATAAAGTCATAGAATAACAGAAAGGAAATTCCTTGTTCTTTAAAACAGTTGGCGAATATCGAAAATAAGAAGTAGATGATTTTAATAACTGTATGTATGATAATTCACACAGGAGTTATATATCCTCAATCTTTAAGTGTTACCTCTAGAAACTTTTCTTTTATTACTAATCGAATTATCTTGAATCCTTAGACACACCAACGATATCTTTTTGAGACTAATAACAGTGGAATCTGTATATTTTATTGGAAATTACAACTTGTATTGCATCAACAACTTTCAAAAAAAGAAAAGAATAATTGTTGATCTCTTCCGTTTATCTCTAAAGTTCCCGTGCTATCCAATTCTCCTAATAAAGTCCATGGTTGCTTTTGCGTAAGATCAGATATTTCCAGTGGGATCCATCCAAACAGTTCGGCCTCTGTCTTTTGATCCAAATGCAGGTAGAAGGAATAATCTCTGTATATTTGCTTCTAGCAATATAAAATCGAGACTCTGTATTTTGGTTCAAATAGAATTATTTCATGTGGTACTGACAATGTGAGTAAATCATATGTGTACTCCATTAAAGAATTTGAAAAGTTTTGCTCTTTGAAGGGTTTTAAATAAACATGATCTTGTGGAAATTTCTGTTCAGTTCAAGAAAGTTTTCCTTTTTGCCTATTTTATTATATTTATGAACTGGAAAGAAGATACCTCATTTCCAGCCCTCTCTTTCCTTGAATAAGGATGTTTAATTGCTTTCCCATGTGAAGAATTGTCAGTTGTCATCACAAGGTAGAGGGGAATATGGTTTAGAATCATCTCTATTCCTTTTTCTATTTCTTTTTTTTTATTATGGGTACCCAAATTCTCATATGTAGTAACGAAGTAAGATATATATGAGATTTGTCTAGTAAGTGTCCATATTACTGGATCCTTATACCTGCAATAATGGAAAAAACAGCATCTAGCTCAAACTTCCAGGTTTTCCTAATGGATACTCCTACTTTAAATAGTCTTTTAAACCTATCTTTTTTCTTAAAGACTAAATGAGGTTGGTATAGGTTTTTTTATTATAATTAGGTACCCTACTGATTTTTATATTGACAAAATCTGTTAATTGTAGTACCTTGGAGGAATTCTGTTAGTTATTCCTCCTTATATCAATTTGTATGTGTATGGAAAAAAAAATAAAAATTATGAAATATTTCTAATAGAATTATTCGTAGATATTATTTACCATTTTTCTATTTAGTTATCTTAAATTGTTCTGTATTTTTAGGTAGTTCCAGACATACAAAACATTTATCAAAAGGGAGGAGTCACCGAAGAGGTATTTATTAATATATTAACTTCTTTATTTTTAAATTTTCACTCGTGCACTTAAATTATTTTCAATTTTGTAAATAAAAAATATTGTAGATAAATTTAACAAGGAAAAAGATTATATATAGAAAAATTTTGTACTTGTTTATATCCTAAAACTCTTTTTTTATTTCAGGTTTAAAATTTTAAAACTAGCAGTTCATATTTATAAAAATTGTTTGTAAGTTGTAATTATCTTTTGCCAGCTGAGGAAATAAAATTTAAAAATTTTGTTTGTTTATAATTCTAAATAAAAATAAATTACTGTAACCTGACAATACTTTTTTATTTAACCCAGTTAGTTAAACCCAAAATCGTGAAAGGAAAAATATTTTTTTAAGAAACAAGTGTAATTTTTCAAATATAATAGTATTAGTAGTATTTCCTAAAATCTAAAAGAATTCTGAAAATTCGCTACTTGAAAATATAGTTTTTAAAATTATTCTAATTTCTTGTCGTTGGTTGCTCTTATAGAAAATGTTACATGTAGTTTAGGACTCTTATAAAAAATTTCTTCCCCAGAAGAAAGTATAAAATATTTCATAGATAGGTACACATAAAAAGAATTTTTGTGTATCTGATAATCTAATTGAAAAAAAATATTCCTTTTACTAATTAGAAGAGTAAAAGGAAGCGTAAAAGCGACAATAAATATTCATTTTTTAAATAATGTTTAATGTTTCCTCCAGTTTTTTTATATCTATCAAAATGTCGTCTGTTTATTAATCACAATTCATCTATTTCCAAGTGTGCGTAACTTATTTTTTGGAGATTTTCTATTCTTTCTCGAATAATTTTTAATAATTTTGGAGACTATTATATTTTGCCCCCGAATTTCCTCATATTTTATTATTCATCAATTCAAATGCTGCTTTCAGCAGCTGCATGTTAACTTCAACCAATCAGCAACGTGTTCAGATACAGACCAATGAAAATTGCCCTAACTGAACCCACAATTCGCTAATGAGACGTAATCACCCTCAACGTGTCTTAGAACACACGATATTAAGTTATTTATAGCCCACCACCCAAGTTAAAATATAAATTGTCACCCAAATTTTGAGTTAAGTTTAATGACTGTAATCTCTGTAAATTTAAGTTAGTTTAAATGCGAAATTTTGTGCTAACTATTCTGAAAACTGCTCAAAAAACAAAAGTTATTTGTAATGTGTTTGATTTCGTTATCTTCATTAAAGTCATTAAAAATATGTTTTACTTTGATTATTGAAAGGGATTTGTTCCAAAAGATAAACACAGAAATTTTGCATAGATAATTTTAAGCTAGCATCTATCCACTTATACTACATTTTGTATAAAAAGCTATGATATGCTTTAAAGTTCTACAAGTGGCTTGTTTGAATTGTGAAATCGTGAAATTTAAATTGTAATTCCTTACAATGTTAAGAGAATTGTAGAATGGTTTATCAAAACTAAAGTCACGGAAAAGAGAAATCAAGCAATGAACTGTATTGTAACACTTGTGTGGGCCTAACTAACTTTATTTACATAAAAACTTTTACAACTATCTATTTTTCAAACTGAAATTACAAATTAACATTAACATTCACTTCATATTCTACTTGGGCTTCGTCAAATGACGCTGATTGTTTATGATGGACTATGATTGGTTTTTCTCTAGGAGTTTTCTAGATTCTGTATATTACGTGATTAATTTTCTTAAAATTGATTCGTTATAACAAATTTGGAAATAAATGTTTGGTGAATCAACGTCATTTGGCTGTGGTGCGAATTTATGCCATTCTATCCTTGCTCCTTTTTTCTCGGTTCCTTTCTCAACCTTTCTATCCACAGTTCTTTCTTCCACCGGTCCTTTAGCCCACTTTTGCTTGTGCAATCAGACCGTTATACTTCCCCCTTCCTTAGATGCATTACTCCTGAATTTTTTATCTTTTAAGAATACCAAAACAATGGTGATTAATTTTTTTAATTATAGGTCATGTAAAGAGGAAATTTTAGGCTATAAAATATTGGAGTTTCGAATTGATGAAACCAATTCTGATTCTATAGAGCGACGTAATTACGAATTAAAAAGTTGAGAAGAAACCGAGAAAAAAGGAGCCGGGTCTAAAAAAGTATAAAATCGGACGTGAAGCAAATGAAGTTGACTCAAGGAAAACCTATGTCCAAATTTATTACAGCCAATCAATTTGAGGAAAATTATTGACGTAATGCACAGTATCTTGAACACTCCCGGAGGAAACCAGAAGCATTATAAGAGAAATACATCTAAGGATGGGGCTACATGGGGGTAGTACAGCACAAGACCCAGAAACCTAAAATAAAAATTATATTTACTTTTTATGTTTTAACTGAAATTAGTAAAAAGTTTCGTCAAAAAAAGTTGCGACGCAGTTTTTAACAAAATGTAAAATAATAAATAGAATAATATTATTTGTCTAAAGGTATGCCTCTGTGCTAATTCTCTGAAATCATTGTGAAATTATAATCAAAAAACGAAAAAAATTGTGCAAAATTACTTACTGGCCAAACCTTAAGAGGCAACGGCAATTGCAAATTCTAAATATTTCGAAAACGGATTGAGGTGGTTCAAAAACTTGTAGATGTATATTTTTACACCAAAAGGGGGGACGTTTTCTTTTTTAAAAATATTTTTAAAAACCGGAGACAATGACATGGTGCCATTAAGCAAGACATGATTTGTGAAATTTAGATAGGGCATAGTCATATCTTAAATATTATTTTATGGTAAGAAGGACTTATTAAATTAAAATCGAATGCAGTAGAGTTAATGATTTATAAAAATAGTTCATGTTAAAAATTAAAAATTGTAACATGTAGTATGAAGGTGTAATTTCGGTTGCCGAGTTTGTTACAGATAAGATGACTAATTTGAATTATAATAAATGGGAAAGAAAAAAATTGGTATCAAAGCTAAAACAATCTAGAATATAATTAGAAAACCAAAAAACACGAAAGTAAAGTAACTACTACTGAAATAGTTTTAATTACATAATTAATAGAGGAAAATAGCTAAAGTGGTACAAAGAATTCAACAAAATTTGTTAAAGGAAATAGCAGAAGAAATATCGAAGAAACTAGAAAAAAATGGAACCAAGAATAGATGATTATTTATTAAAGAAGGAAAACCAAAGAACTGTAGGATTTAATACGAAAAACAAAAACTGAAAAATTAATCGAGACGGCATGCAGTCGACTAAGGCCGATTAAGTCTAAAGAAGAAAATTATTTAATCAAATTTATTTATTTAATACCAATAAATTATAACAACCTAACTAAAATACTTAATGCTTTTTTCAATCAAGATTATACCTTTCTGGTAATTTATCTGGAATAAGATTGGTTAAAATTTTACTTTAGGTACTGAAGAATTTTTTGAATATTTGTTTTTAGATCATCACTAAGGACAAAACGTAAAAAATATTTATGTCTCTTACCAAAAAAACAGCTTTTATTTAGTAAAATTTCACTTCAGGAGACTTGCAAATTTCTTCAAAATCTTTTATTTCCATTAAATACCCCTCTGGCGTACTTCTTCAGCATACGTTCAATAAATACAGGGAAATATGTGGATGGAATTTACATTTAAACATTTTTTCAAAGTATTTTTCGTTATTTTGGTGATAGGATTCATGACAGGTCGAACTTCAGTTAGAAATAAACAAATGCTACGTTGCCAAATTTTCGATAAATTGTTCCCTATAAATTTTTATTTATGAATTAGTTTATAGAAATTTTTGAAAATGACTCTTTTTCGGCCATCATCTAATGATAAAAACGATCAAATATATGTATACGAAGTCAGACATTGTTGTAAGAATATTTAGAGAATTTCATATAATATTGTGGAATTTTAAGATAAGTATATTTCATCTTTCGAATTTACAATATTTTTAAAGTGTAGGAAGCATATTAAGTTTTCATGTATTTGTGACTTTAAAAATGTCGCTAGATAGAGAATTTTTTTTACAAGTCATTTAGAACTCAGGAAACTTGTAGGATTTTGTCATATGTGGGTGCATAAAAAGCCAATAAAAAGACTTCTCCTAAAACTTTCCGTATCTACCAGAATACAGTTGATTGGGTCACTTTTTAAGGAAATATTTTCTGATGCATTTGTACTAAATGTTACAAAAATTGGAGAACCCAGAAAACGTAAGAAAATCTTTATTACATTTATTTATTTGTATTTTTTCATTTTTACAATTTTCTATTGTGGAAATAAATGAAACAAAATTTGGCAAGAGAAAGTGTCATCGAGGCCATTATATTTAAAAACCATGGTTGTTTGGTGGCTATGAGAGAGGTTATGGACGAATTGTGGATAAACGAACTGCAGAAACTCCATTAAATGTTATTCATATGATTGAAAACGATCGTGAGGTCTATAAAAATTTTCAAGTTAATAGTTAAATTAATTTTAATAAGGTAAGAGTTTCCTTTTAGTCCTCCAAATGGAGAGACCACTGGACTCGTCGAGTAGAGAAGACTACGAAAATGATAATATTTGGAGGAGATCCATATTTTTCGAGTTATTACCCAAAATGTGGTACAATTTCACTTCAAATAAATGCCTCCAATTTCTATAATTTTTGGTGTGGACAACAATTTTATTGTAGTGAATTCGAATTGGAAAGAAAAATTTTACGTTTACTTATTAGAAAAAAGTTATTGAAATTTTAAAATGAGAATTGACATTATCTACTTGTATTTTTGCACTGTCACAATTTGACATAACCTTAAACAACAGATCCGGTTTTAAATAAATTTATACAATATTTTATATGGCTTCATTTTTGACACTGTTGCATTTTTTACAATATTGAAATAGATAAATTCAGTAGAATGAGGAAAAATTGTCTATATTTTAAAATAATAGGTGCGGCATCCATCCTCTTTGAGAACAAATACGTGATTAATAGACATGAAAAAAACAAAAAAGAATATATACATATATCTTAAAGCCGGCAACGCCGATAACTTAAACAATGGTTTTTAAACAGTCTAAAAATAAGATTTGATTTTATTCACCTAGATATTTAGAATGGTCGATTACAGGGGATCTAGATGAATTTCTAACACTAATTTTTTTAGGTAATACACTGTATTTTCCTAAACTCTTTGAAACACTGATACAAAACATCGTGGATTAAATTAACATGTGAAATTCTTGATTTAAGTAAAATACCATTTTTCACTGAATTAGTAACACTACTTTACTAAACGATAAACGGCGGATATGTGCTAAATACTACAGTAATTAATTTTTTCTTTAAAAACACTGGGTTCTTGTAAGCAAATGCCCTTATTTTATGTGGTATTTTTTTTAAATACAACTGTACCGTAAATTAAAAATTTTGGTAAGAATTCCCTTTAGGTACCCCCCTCGGTCGTGGGGGACATGATATACATCACTCGTCGCGTCTCGTCGAGTAGATTACGAAAATTATACTTAAATTTGGGGGAAATCCATTTTTTTCGAGTTATGGCCCAAAATGTGGTACAATTTCACTTATTTAATTCGGCTCCAATTTCGTTAATTCTTGGTGTACACACTAATTTTATTGCACTGGTATACATTTATTTAAAACGGTCCTGTTATGTCAAATCGTTCGTGACAGTATGAAAAGTCAATTTAATGTCGTTTCTCAGGTTAAATTTTTAATAACTTTTTTTTAGTACGTAAACATAAAATTTTCCATTCAAATTCGGATTCTGTGCAATAAAATTAGAGTGTACACCAAAAATTATCGAAATTGGAGCCAATTTAAAGAAGTGAAATTGTACCACATTTTGGGCCATAACTCGAAAAATATGGACCTCTCCCAATTATATTATTTTCGTAATCTACTCGACGATCATGTCCCTGTCCGAGTGGGGGACCTAAAGGAAACTACAGCCGAAATAAATATTTATAAATATATAAATGCTAAAAAATTTCTAACCTTATACAATTAATAGAGCCCTAAAACTTCCAATTCTTGTCACTTCTCGTAGTGCTGTCAATTTCTAAAAAATCTATGAAAATGGCACGGCTGAATTCTTCAAGCTTGATATTTTCGACGCCCTTTTCTTATTGGAATTCCAAAAACGCGATGCTTCTCTATTAAAGTTGACCAAAATATCTTTCACCCAGATGTTTAACTTTTTTCTTTAATTAATTTAGTATTCAAAATATTCAATATCGGCAATGGCAACCAATATTTTCAATATCTTTTACTACTTTTAATAACATTATAATAATTTAACTTACTTATTTTCAAATAATTAATTTTCTCATTTGACAAAACTTAATTTGGACCTTCTTCAAAACAACATAATCATCAATAACGAAAAACAAAAACCTTGTTGCTTGATTAACATTATCATAAACATTTTTTTAAGTCTAGTTCACAATAGTATTTATGTGTAATTAATACATGTCAGTTTTTTATGTTCCGAGTTATTAAATCTCTAACGGAGTAATAGACGTTTCCTGATAAGAAATCACCGGGTCAACTATGCTCAGGCGAACCTCCCACTACCCTAAAATTTCTCCTCATTCTAGTAACATATAAAAGTGAAAAGTACTAACAGGAACTGGAACAACAAAACACAACAGTGATACCAATGGTACTTTTAAACTACCAACTTAATTCTATTGTCTTTCTTTCCCCTACAATAACTGAAGAGTGGGAGTGAGCGGAGTCTACATCACCCAGGGAATATTTCAAAACAGGATAGGTGAATTAAGGTCCTTCTGTATATTTTCTTTTTTGCAAGATGGGTATTAGTTTCTTAGGATGGTCGAGATAAATCTGGAGGCTTTATTTTATTTTTTCACATAGTCTGCGATATTACAACTTATGGTCGCTTTACCATTTTTTTCTCTGAGTTTTTGATTTAGGAATATTTCCATTCCATTTTTGAGACAATTAGTGTAGCGTTTATTTTCTTATGTCTTCTGAATGTAAGTCACAACCATCGGTTACATTTTCAACTATTAGATCTTAATTTGAATTGACTGGAATCTAGAATTCTTTCTGGCTTTGTCATTTTGAATTCTCCAGCTTATTTTTCAAGGATTTGTTTTAGTTAAGCTTTTTTTCAGTTGACTCTGCAAATTATTATGGTTAAAATTATGGCACACGTTTGGTTCACATCCACTAAATTCTGTGTTAGATTCCAACTTTTTCAATTTTAGTAATGGGTATAACATACATAAAATTCCACGATTTTTCATAAAATTTTTATGACAATTGATTCTAACGAAGTCAAAAGCTGAAATATTGATAAAGTTTTTAGAAAATCATGGAATTTTGACATTTTATTTTTTATTTTTATATTGGAATAGTTTAATTATACAAAGATACAAAACTAATTAGACCACCCGTGGTTTCCTATGTTATAACACTGAACAATAAATTAGCAGAAATTAACAATTTACGCTTAAATATCAAACAATTGAGTAAAAAAACTTTTCAGAATTGATTCAAAAACTTAATACGCATAAGTTAAAAGAAATCACAAAATTAGTTTCGTTTAGTGTTTAGTGAATATTTTTGGATTTGGATTTTAAGATGAGTATTTTATGTTTTACATTTATAATTTTTATTATTAATCGAAAATATTTGTTTTGTTTTCGAAACACATTAACCATAGTCACGTAACACATCTACTTCAGACCATATATTATTTACAAAGAAAAAAATAATTAGCTAATTTACCTTTTTATTTATATATAACTTTAGTTTTATTTTTACCCGGACTGTCTATAATATTCCAATTATAATTTTTATTATCTTTTAGGACAAGCAGGACAAACTGACATAACTGATGAAATCGATCACAGTTTCTCAAAAATTATTTGGAATATTCGAGAAGTCAAGAAAATAAGTTAAAAAGTAGTACTGAATAGTAAAGCTTCATTAAATTTAGTTAACCTGTAATTATATTTTAGTTTGTTAAAGGCATTTTTTGGAAATAAAGTGTGTTAAATCCCTCACAATATTTTCAGAAAAATCTTTACTAAATTGATCTATCTTTCCAAATTCGGAAACTTTCATCATTACCACAAACTGAATAGAAATAAAATTTATACATTATGCCCCAATAAAAATGAAAATCCATTATTACAATTTTGAATTAAAAAATCAATTGTATTATACATATGTGGCATTAAACATTATTAAAATATAATCAATATCGATATTAAGAAAATTATATTTTTATGAAGAATAAATTATAATGATATACATATATAGTGAAGTAGCTCCAAAAATCAAAAATAAAACTTTTTTTTAATCAAAAAGCATAATGACTTTACTTACAACAAATAAATAACAATTTGACACTTCTCATTCAAATTAAAAATTATATGAATATTTACGAATTAAAAATTATAATATTTTTATAGTAATAATTCTTCGTTCGATATTCGAGGTTTAGCATCTACTTTTATTTTCGTAAGTTTTCCGGTATTTGCTTTAGAATAATATAAACCTACAAACTCACTCCTATAAGAAAAAGAATCTACTCATACATAATGTTTGGGAAACCAATAAACCTTAAACTTTCTGAGAGAACAAAAAAATGTATTTTGTGAGTTTTATACCTAAACCACCATGTATAATAAATTAATAAGCAATATTTAATTCAATTAAAAATATCGTTATGGACCTATTACCGAAACAAAGGGACATTAATGATTAATTAAATATGTGTAATTAAAACAAATAAAATAACGTTTTATTATTAAGTAGTATTTAATTAAATTAACGAAGATATAAATGTGAAAAAATTTAACTTTCATGACAATCAGCGTACCAACGAGGAGCTGAAAAAATGAAATTCCATGTAATAATTTTTATAACGAGTTTAGTTTTCCTGGTTAATGGAGAGACAGGTAAGAGAAACAAATATTTCTTTTAATACATCCCACTTTTAAGCCTCCCTTAATTGGCTTTTTTGGTAAGCTAAGCAATATTTCGACAGTTTATTCTGTCATCTTCAGAGATTTGATTTAAATTAAAGAACATATTTGGTATTTTTGAAAACTGAAAAGTATTGCATCAATTTTATTGTGTACCACATTCTGTCTTGTACCTCAAAGGGTCTTGTTAAATCCGCAGTATCTCCTTTAATTTTGTAATATTTTTTGTAAGAACGTTGGACTAAATATATAACGATTCAACAGAAGGAAAGCAGCGTCCTGGAACTTTTTGTTTAACTAATTTTCTCCTTCTTTAACGACGTTTGTTTCTCTCTTCATGATTCGATAGTTTTTGGTACTCTAGAAACAAACACCCGTTAAGACAGAGGACAACTGGTTCAACATAGAGTTCTTACATCTGCTTACATCCTGTCAAAGGATGTTCTCATAATTTGTTTAATTAGTATACATTTGAAGACAATTGGTCACACACTACCGTTAGAAAAGAAAATGAAACCTTAAAAAAAACAATGTTTTGAATTCATACTGAAGAAAACTAGTTATTATAAAGTTTTGGTAATGGCAGAATAAACTGTTGAAAATGAAGAAGTATCTGGAATAATACCAGAGTTAAAAATTATCCAGGAAGAAGGCAACAATCCAACTTAGATGACGTCCAGAAGAGACAGAATGGTCTTTCCACAGCAAACCGTAGACAGAATACTATAGATGAAACAATACCGGAACTTGCCAAAAACAGACAAAGTAGTATTGATGGCAAAATTGAAGCAAAACTTAGACAAGGCATTATAGAGAATAAAACAGTGGCTCCTGCCAAAACTAGACAAATTGGTCTTACAGACAAAACACCAGTGAAGAGTAGAATGAGTGATATAGAGGATAAAATACTATCTCTTGCCAAGACCAGGGAAATTGATCTTTCGGACACAATACCAGTGAAGCTTAGACAGGATGAGATAGAGGATAAAATACCAGCTCTTACCAAGACTAGACAAATTGGTCTTACAGACAAAACACCAGTAAAACTCAGACAAAACACTATTGAAAATATACCATCTCCTGCAAGTCTCAGACAGATTGTGCGTAATGATAATCCACTGGTAGACCCTAACCAGAATATTTTATCATTCGATCCTAACAATATATCCAAACAAAATTATGAAACTATGGCCAATTTAAATAATCCAAACGATATGAGTATACGTCGTAGGCAAAATTCTCTAGATGATAAGGTAGAATCGCCTGCAAGACTCAGACAGGCTCATAATCCATTTACATTACCTTGGACTCCTAACAATATACGTCGCAGAGAGAATTCTCTAGATGATAAGTTGGACCTTCCTGCAAGTTTCCGACAGGGTCATAATCCATTTGCTTTACCATGGACTCCTAACAATATACGACGAAGGCAGAATTCTCTAGATGATTCGATACAACCTCTTGCTAGGCTCAGACAGTTTTCAAATCATAATCCATTTACTTTACCTTGGACTCCTAACAATATACGACGAAGGCAAAATTCTTTAGATGATAAAATAGAACCACCTGCAAGTCTCAGACAGGGTCATAATCCATTTACTTTACCTTGGACTCCTAACAATATACGACGAAGGCAGAATTCTCTAGATGATTCGACACAACCTCCCGCAAGGCTCAGACAGTTTTCAGAGCATAGTGAATCTTCTTTACCTCAGACTCCTAACAATGGACCCCGCTTTCTAAGTTTTGGTACTATATATGCTTTACATCAAATTCTATCCAATTCTACTTCAGATAATAATGACAGGCATAATTCTCTAGATGATAAGGCACAACCTCTTGCTAGGCTCAGACAGTTTACAAATCGTAATCCATTCACTTTACCTTGGACTCCTAACAATATACGACGAAGGCAGAATTCTCTAGATGATTCGATACAACCTCTTGCTAGGCTCAGACAGTTTACAAATCATAATCCATTCACTTTACCTTGGACTCCCAACAATATACGACGAAGGCAAAATTCTTTAGATGATAAAATAGAACCACCTGCAAGTCTCAGGCAGGGTCATAATCCATTCACTTTACCTTGGACTCCTAACAATATACGACGAAGGCAAAATTCTTTAGATGATAAAATAGAACCACCTACAAGTCTCAGACAGGGTCATAATCCATTTACTTTACCTTGGACTCCTAACAATATAAGACGCAGGGAGAATTCTCTACATGATTTGCCACAACCTCCTGCTAGGCTCAGACAGTTTACAAATCATAATCCATTTACTTTACCTTGGAGTCCTAACAGTATACGACGAAGGCAGAATTCTCTAGATGATTCGACACAACCTCCCGCAAGGCTCAGACAGTTTTCAGATTATAGTGAATCTTCTTTACCTCAGACTCCTAACAATGGACTCCGCTTTTTAAGTTTTGGTACTATATATGCTTTACATCAAATTCTATCCAATTCTACTTCAAATAATAACGACAGGCATAATTCTTTAGATGACAATGCGCAACCTCCTGCTAGGCTCAGACAGTTTACAAATCATAATCCATTCACTTTACCTTGGACTCCTAACAATGTACGTCGCAGACAAGGTTTTGGGGATGTGATGGATCAACATAATCTATTCACTGTACCTTTGGATCCTTACTTCAGACAAAGTTCTCTAGATGACAAGACACAACTTCCAGCTAGTCTCAGACATTTTACGTATAAAAATCGATTTACTGAACCTTGGAATCCTAATAACATACAACGAAGGCAGAATTCTCTAGATGATAAGATAGAACTACCTGCAAGACTCATGCAAATTATGGAAAATAATGTATCACCAAGAGAAGTCAGGGAAACTGCTTTAAAGGATTCAGTACCAGCTCGGCGCAGACAGGTGGCTTTAGAAGATGCAACATCTACGGTTGCTAGACAACGACAAATTAGCTTTGGTGATAAAATGCCAGCTCAAATCAGACAAAATGATAATAATTGGTCGCCACCAGAGCCACTTCCATGAGAAAGAAGCTAAACCGCCTGTAGCTAATAATAAACTTGATTTAATTGGTTGACTTATTTTAATTTATATTAATAAATATTAACTTTCTCTTTCAAATATTTTATATTTAATATTTATATAAACTTAATGGACCGTCTTCTTGTTAGTATTTATCTCTATTCCACATTAAAGGTTCTTACCGAAATCAAATTTTGTTTATAATATATGTATTATTCCAAAAATTAGTCATGCACTAATATTTTTTGACACTTAATAATATTATTATTATTATTTTTTATTATTATTGTCACCGTTCTCATTATTGACTGTTTTTGCCAGAACAGTATGTCTAAATGTATACATATTTTAAGCAATATTTCAAAAGTTTATTTCGTCATCATCAGAATTTCTTTAGAAAATTAACGACGCAAGTACCATTTTCTATATCTTCAGTGTTGTATCTTCGATCGTCTCGGTAAAATATTTTATTTTATAGTATCTGTACAATTGATTGAAGACATATGGATTTGATATGAAGATAACCTTTTGAAACTTTTTTGCTTCTTTTTAACAACGTTTGTTTCTGACCGTAATATATTGTGGTTGTAATCCAAATCTGGACTAGCAGAACAGACGTAGAGAGGACATCATAATATGATACAGCCAGAAGCAAACAAGCTCAAGAAAGAAGATAGATCCAACATAAAATTAATTCATCAAATCCTGATTCTTTCAGTCAACTTACACTTAACTAAAAACAAACATATATCGAAATTAAAAGGATGTACTTAGCATTTGTACATCTACAGACGATTGAAGATTCAAGAGTGATTGATACGTAGTGATATTCAAAAAGTCTAGATAATGGCCCAAACTCTTATTGAATAAATCTGCTGATTGTTAAGTCTTGATGATGACCAAATAAAAACCACAGTATAACTAAGGCAACATCATTCGTTGTATTTAACAGGAGAATTCAGAGAAGGTCCGAAAAAAAGGTCAGTACAACTCAGGCAAGATGGTGGTGGTTATCGTCCGTTCCTTTTACCAGGAGGACTCAGGCAGCAAAGTATAGAAAGTTCACCTGCTCAACTCCGATCTCAACACGACTTTGACCTAATAAAACACAGACAAGGTAGTGGTGGTTATCATCCGTTTCTTTTACCAGGAGGGCTTAAACGAGCTTCTATAGATTTGATGGATTATCTCAGGCAAGATAGCGGTCGCTCATTCCTTATACCAGGAAAACTAAAGCGGGCTTCTATACATGTTCCCTCCCATTGGCGCAAAAATGCCTTAAATCCTCTTGTTATTATGAGAGGACTCAGGCTGTCTGCTTTAGAAGATTCAGCACAAGCTCAGAGCAGAAATGAAGATATTCAAAAACGGCAAGCTAGCTCGCCAGTTCAACTCAGGCAAGGCGGTGGTGGATACCGTCCGATTCCTTTAACAGGAGGGCTAAGACAAACTGCTTTAGAGGATTCAGTAGCAGCTCAGCGCAGACAGATGTCTTTATCAGAAACGCAAGCTCAACTCAGGCAAGGTAATGGTGGTTACCATCCGTTTCTTTTACCAGGAGGACTCAGACAAAATGCGTTAGGGGATTCGATACCAGCACAGCGCAGAGAGATGTCTTTATCAGAAACGCAAGCTCAACTCAGGCAAGGTAATGGTGGTTATCATCCGTTTCTTTTACCAGGAGGACTCAGGCAAAATGCTTTAGGGGATTCGATACCAGCACAGCGCAGAGAGATGTCTTTATCAGAAACAGAAGCTCAACTCAGGCAAGGAAATTTTGGTCAATATCCACCATGGTCATTTCCAGGACAAGGAAAATAAACCATTTATAGGTCAGCATAAAATAATTGGTTGACTTATTTAATTATTATAATATAAACCTGTGCAATATAATTTTGTGTTTCAATTATTTTATATTTATAATTTACATAAAACCTATCCTTTTCTCGTTATTTCACTACATTTCATATTTTTCTTTTTCTTGAATTTACATTTTTTGCACCATTGTCTTAAATTATTTTCACCTTAACTTAAAGCTTAAAACGTCTTGTATATAAATATCCTCGCTTTTATTTCTTTCTTTCTTACTTTATTTAGAGCTTTTGGACTATCCTATTTTTTCTTATCTAAATAGTTTATTATGAAAATTGTTATTTATTTTAATTCTTTATAATTTTAATTTTATAGTGTTTCCTTTAGCGAATGTTTTTTCTCAAACTTCAAAGTCTTTTTTTTATTTATTTATTATCAATTTTTTGTTTCACCTAACAACCATCAAGTCACTTTTCTTCAATCTGATTTCTTCTTTAATCTACTACTGGGTCCAAGTTATTCAAAATTATTATTTAATATATACAGAGTGAGTCATCAATGATGGACCAAATTGTAACTCCAAATTCAGAAGGCAAAAATATTAATATTTTACTTAACAATAATGGGTCTAAGATAGCTTGTTTGGGCACAGGAGTTGAAATTGGAAAAATAAAATATATTTTTGTTAATAAATCACTCATTTTTCTAAATACAGGTCTAAAAATTAAGGTAGTTATAATTTGGCCCACTACTTATGACTTACCCTGTATATATTGTTACGATAAAATTATAGATTAAAAATTAAGAAAAAAGTTAGTAACTAAAATTCATAATGAAAAATGATTTTTTGGTAACTGTGGAAAATTAGAAGAGAAAATGTTGAATTGATGTCAAGTAAAATTTATCATTGTCAGATTTAATAAGAAAAATTGTGACAAAAGAGTTTTTAAAAGTTTAACGAAATAAAAATTGTATATTGTACAAGATGAGATGAGAATTATTGATTGATAAAAAGTGAATTAATATTAATTGTCAAATTGATAAAATACATAAAATAAATTATTTAATAAAAGTAAAAAGATATAAGAATATTATTGATTGATGAAAATAAAGTTACGAATTTATTATAAAAATGTTGTTCAGAAATATTCGCAAATATGAACCATGAACACAAAGTTGTATCAAGAAACAAGTTATCAAATTTTGTAGATACAAAGTTGGAAATTTTGATTATGAATTGTAAAAAATCTGTATTATACTTTTTAATTAAACATCATCACAATTAAATATTAAGAAAGAAGAAAGTAATTAAAATTCATGATTAAGAGTACAAACAATTGTTTTTAAATTTTGAATTGATATCAAATAAAATTTATTATTGGCAGAATTAAAGAGAAAAAGTGTAAAGATTTTTTAAGAGATATAAAAATTGATTATTTTATTAGATGGGATGAGTATTTTTTATTTTGGTGTAACATTTTATAAAATAAGCTTCAATTTTGAATTAAATTGTAAATAGAGTTGCATAACCTAATGCAACCAAATAACATTAATAAAGTAGTTTGGTGTTGTAGGCAACCCCTATCACACAAAGTTGACTATTGAGTTGCATAATACAAATGCTATGCAATAAAATAAAATTAAAATTAGAAAGTCTAATATTATGATAATAGATGCAGAAGTTAACAAGTATTATTAAGAATCAAATATGTATAATTAAAAAACTGTTTTAATTTTAATTATTAATTATTAATCCATAAAGAGCACCACATCCTGTAATGAAATATAATTCAAGACTATTTGAATTTAAGACGGATAAACATTAATAATTAATTAAAATAAATATAATTGATATCTCCCATCTAAGATATCTGGAATCCGCGTGCGTGAAATGAATATAAAAAAATTAAACCAGCTTGACAATCAATTCGAGTATTCACGGAACTGTCAGTATTCGTGTCTGTCTGAATAGTGTTTACCGTTTCAGCTTTTCAGCGATTCGGATATTAAGCTTTTTTCATCGATTTCGTGTCATTTCTTTGTTAATTTATCTAAAACGAAGTGCCTTTGTGTGAAATGTCTGATTACATTACGAATTTCCCGCCTCAAACTTACTCCTCTTCGTTTTATCTTAATGCTTTAGCGGAGGTAAGAATTTTAATTATTTTTATAGGTTAGGTCGAATATAAACATTGCTTTTATTTTTAAATCTGGATTATAAACGGGTACATTGCCCCTAGTTCTAGTGATTTTCTTTTATTTTAAGTAGGTTAAACGCTTGTTTATACTGAAAAAAATTAGAATCAACTGATTTTTAGTATGAAAAATGTGTATTGAAATACAATTAAGTAATAGTGCTAACGACGTCAAAATTTGCAAAAAATAAATGCATATTTATATTTTTTAGTCCTTCATGGTGATTATCTTGACGATACAGTAACTATGTTGTCAGGAACAATGAATTCATGTACTGAAATTAGTGGTATTAGCATATTATTTTCTAATTCTAACCAGTAATATATTTTCTTTCCAGTCTACAGGGCGTCGTTTTTTAAAATAAAATTCCCATTATGAAATTGGCTATATTTCGTGAAAATATTTACACCCTAGAGATAATATCCAATAAGTTTTGTTGTGAAACAAAGAGTGACAGAGGCGACTACCCTTTTATTGTAATTTTCCGCATGTATACAGATTAGTGATGTTGAATCTTACAAGCAGATTGTAATATTTTATGCCGAGCATGTGAGTTCTTGTAATGGAATTGTTTAGCCAATGTCAAGCAGAGAGAATTCATTAGACGATAACGGTTCTGTATTGATAAATAAAACTGACACTACCATTACATTCGGAATAATTAGATTATATGAAAAATATATTCTCTCAGAGAATAACAGTATAATAATTAAAATTATTAAGCATTTATGGGATGCAATATCTAACCATTACCTTTACAAATTTACCAATGCTGGGGGGACAGGATATGGCGTTAAAAAAATCAGAATTTGGTCAGAAGTTATGATACATTACTATATTAATGGCAGTTTAAAGAACAATTACACAATATTATAATATTATACAGGGTGTCCCACGACGATTAAGACAAGTAATATATCAGAATTGGGCAGTAGTAGAGAATTATAATTTTGGGGGTGTAAATTAGAGCAAATGTTGCATCTTTTCTTGTTATTGTGTTACCCAATGAGGTATTTGTTTTTGGTCACGTGACGTCGCATTCAAAATTATTAATGGGACAACCTGTATATTTGTGGCTTTCTGTATTCCTCCCGATAAAACAATTCCAACAAACTAGCACACTTGGGGTCTAAAGTGATTAATTCAAGAGCTACAGGTACTTAAACGATTGTAAGTTAAAAAATTCATAATTGAATCCCTTGTAATTTTCGGCAATCTTACATTCATAGGTAATGATTAAGACAAACCAATATTATAATTTTTAATAAAAATTCAAATTAACTGTCACAAAAAAAACTTACAATATTAAAGGAGATGTTCAAATTGATGCCCATCTTCGTAAATGCATTTCTCAAATCAATTTAGACCTCAAGTGTGCTAGTTTGTTGGAATTGTTTTATCGGGAGGAATACAGAAAGGCACAAATATACAGGTTGTCCCATTAATAATTTTGAATGCGACGTCACGTGACCAAAAACAAATACCTCATTGGGTAACACAATAACAAGAAAAGATGCAACATTTGCTCTAATTTACACCCCCAAAATTATAATTCTCTACTACTGCCCAATTCTGATATATTACTTGTCTTAATCGTCGTGGGACACCCAGTATATTATTATATATACATTATGTACAAACTGATTCTAAAAGAGTTCTGGAAAAAATATTATCAAAGTGACAAATGTGTAATAAGGCAGTTTTTTTTAATAAATTACCAATAATATTGGGTACATAATTCGTAAGAGTTTAGCTTAAACGAAAATAAAGAAGAAAAAGAAACACTGATTTTATTTTTAAATTTTGGTTATTGATACGTTGCTCCTAATCATACTGCTTTTAAAAAAAACTTTTGTTTTAACTGCTTTGAACGCTTGTTTATGTTGCCATAAATTAGAATAAAGATTTTAAATATGAAAAATTTGTATTGAAATAAAATTAAGTATTAGCGCTAATGACGTCAAATTTTGTAAAAAATAAATGCATATTTATCATGTTTAGTCCTTCATGGTGATTATCGTGAAGAAACAGTAAATTTTCAGGAACGATGAATTTATGTACTAAAAATACTGCTATTAGCAAATTATTTTCTAACTCTAACAAGTAATTTGTTATTTTCTTTCCAGTACATAGGGCTTCGTTTTTTATGATAAAATTCTCATTATAAAAAGGACCATAGCTTGTGAGCCAATTTTGTACATATTTATAGCATATATATATATATATATATATATAAATAGTTTGTTAAATCTGAAAATATGAAATAAGATACTTAGTTTCGCTGATGATACCACAATATTCTGTAAGTTGGGAATCTGTAAAGCACACTGCCAAAAATGATTTTCTTAAAATAAAAAATTGGTTTCAATTAAATAAGCTACGACAATGAAGTGGATTCTGTTATATATTTTGAAAGATGTATTGATAAACATCTACAATTCTAGAAATAGGCTACATAGCAAATAAAATACGAGGCTTAATAGGCAAATTTAAATACTTATAAACATTTTTGCATATATCCCATTTAAAATAATATCGAATTTTAGGGGGAATAGCCTGGAGAAAATATCTATTTTACAGACATGGGTTTTAAAAATAATTTGTAAAAAAAATTATTTTTCCTAGTTATAAATTAAGTACAATTTTAAACATAAGCCAAGTTTTTTGTAATCAAAGAAAAAGAGACGGATCCAGAAATATGCAAAAAGAAGAAACTGAATTCTATTTACAATGAAAGTTAGGGTAAGAATTGTTGAAAAGACTACGTTATTGGCAGTTGAAAGAATATTAGATTTGGGAGAGGTAATACACTGTAAGCACTATATATTATCCGATTTTATAAGAGCTCTGGAAAAAGTAAAATACAAGAGACAGACTCATGAGAATGGGTAAACAATCCACAAGAGTTGAGCCAAATAATAGTAAAGAAGAAACATTGTTTTTATTTTTATATGGGTTATAAACGGGTAAATTGTCCCTAGTTATAATGATTTTTATTTTAAGTGTGTTATACGTTTCTTTAAGCTGCCATAAATTAAAATCAACTGATTTTTAGTATGAAAAATGTTTATTCATAAATAATTAAGTATTAGCGTTACTGACGTCAAAATTTGTAAAAAATAAATGCATATTTATAATTTTTAGTCCTTCATGGTGATTATCGTGAAGATAAAATACTTATGTTGACCGAAACAATGATTTCATCTATTGAAAATACTGCTATTAGCACATTCCTTTCTAACTCTAAGGAGTAACATGTTATTTTATTTCCAGTATACTGAGCGTCGTTTTTTTATTATAAAATGGATCAAAATTTTTGATCATATTTACACCCTTAAGATAGCATCTAATAAACTTTGTTGTGTAACAAAAAATGACAGTAGCGACTACTCTTTTATTGAACTTAGCCATATTTATACAAATCTTACAGATAGATTGTAATGTTTTTTATACTGAGCGGGAGCATGTAATATAATGATATAATTATTTATCTAATGTGGACCAGAAGGATACTGCTTTAATAAACAAAACTACCATAACATTGGACAAGAATTTCTCTATCTAAAAAATTTAATATTAAGCATCTCTCACAGACTAATAGTATAATAATGAAAAAATTATTAAGCATTTATGGGATGCAACACCCAATTACCACCATTACAAACTTTCGAATGCTTGAGGGACTGGATATGTCGTTAAAATATCACAATTTGATCATAAAATGATACATTACCTTGTTATCCTAAGATCAAAAATTTTCTGATTTCTGATTGACTTTCCTCTGTCCAAATTGACGTTGGAATCTGGGCGTTCTTTTTCTAAATATTTTTTTATTTCTTAATTTTAATGTTTTCAATATTTTTTTCCTTATATTAATCTCGTTTCAGATCAGGTTCCAAAAGACCAAAATTGGAATTAGCATGAATATTTTGGTTGTAATATTTGTCACCATCGATTTGTCTTAGAGACATTAGGATACCTTACTTTTTTTTATTATTTTTCATAGTTTTTTGGTGTACTAAAAAATATATTATTTCTACAACTAATACTCAAGTATCCAGGATCTATATTATAAGAAATGGCACGACTTCTTAAGTAGCAAAAAGAGAATTATTTTTCTAAAAATGGTAGAATGTCTTATCTATAAAGCACTTAGACTTATTTTCAAATGTACAAATAGTTGTCCTGAAAACATAAATTTTAAGTCATTGAGTTAAAATTGGAATTGCTTTTAGCGCACCATGTTCACCAGATTTGGCACCCTTGGATCATTTTCCAAATTTGAAAAATGGATCACTAGAAAAAATTTAATAGGAGACTATGTAGGAATAAAGATATTTTTCCCAAATTTTTCTTTCTTCTTTGTTAGGTTAAGTACTTATTGAACTACCGCAATATATAACAATAACCATCTAACACTAATATGTTTCCCATAAAATTCCTAATAAAATTTCGAGATACCAAGATTATTTATTTTTATTTTTATTTTTCAGGGTGAGAAAACAATACTAGTTTCCGATACTGATGAAGATGAAATCGAAGACGAGCAAAAAGAAAAACATTCTCCAATTTTGGACTGTTTCATATCCACGGTAAGATATTCATATTAAATATAAAAAACTACTTATCTACGTTGGGCACTGGAACATTTGGTTTGTAGTAACTATTTGTTTCGAACCAGTTGAACACCATTAAAATTTAAACATCTCCTGAAGATTGAAACCTAAAATTAATTTGGTGATTAAATGGTTCTTAACTTAAGCAAAAGTATCATATAAGAATGTTTCGTTAAAAAACAATTTTTTCAGTTAGGATTACACAATACTTATTTATGATTGAACTAAAATTAATATTTATAAAAAAAACAAACTTAACCAAAATTTATAATTTGCCTTATAATTGTTAAGATAATTTAATAATAGTCAATTATTGAGAGGAAGTAACCAATTAATTGTATAATATTTTAGCTGAAATAGGTTCATTTAAATAAAATTACTATTAAATCCTGTTCATATAAATAACATTGATTATATAGTACATAATCTAATGACGGTATTTAAAACCACACAAATATCTTACTTAGAAAACTATAAAATAAAGGCAGTATAATCTTCAAGGATGAAAAAATAATGATCACTTTCCTTCTAAGGCTCTGCTAGGGATAAATACTATGAAAAAAAAATGAATGATCGGTTATTTAAAAAAAATATGGGACATTCAAATTCATAAAAACCGGTTGAAGTCATCATGATAATGATATTGAAGTTTTCCTGCCTTGAATTAGTTTTCATTGAGATTATTTAATTCTAAATTGTAATTTTTTTATGGACTAGGTACCATATTTAATAAAACTATTGATTTATGGAAAATGTAATGTTGCTAATCTATAAATTGCTTATGCATCAGACAAGACATCTACCTAGTTCCCCCCCGGACCCCCTTTGGGCGATCAAAGCCATCGACAAAAAAAGGTCAAGAGAATTTATGACGCGCGTTGGACTCGTCGGCATGTGGATTCGTTTTTAGACTAGTAATCGAATTAATTTAATCGTTTGCTATTCATTTAAGAATAAATGTCCGGTCACACCAGCATTTCGTTTTGCAATTGGATTTGAGTTGTCTTTTACCACATCTTTTCTCCATTGTCGTAGTTTTTGTAGTATATTTCCTAATTCTTGGCTATTTTATACGGAGTGTCCGCGAAAATAATACATGTATGTAGAACGTGTCATTTGTAATCAAAATTTTTTCTAAGAATATTAGTTTATATAAACATTTACTTGATTAGTTATACCTGGCAACACACTTTTAATAAAAATATGTGTTGTGTAACCGAGGAATATCTACCTGATGAATCATAAAATTGTGTTAGTTTAAAGATGATTCGGATCGTTTAATCAATTTAAGTTTATCATTTGGTAAAGTAGTTTCAATAATTCAGTGAAAAATAGCATTTTATTCAAATCAAGAATATCACGATATTAATTAATCTAATCCGCGATATTTTGCATCATTGTTCGAAAGGTTGTTGGTAACGTGTAGTTTATTGTTGAGAAACATTTTTCATTCTTCTACATCCCCTGTAATCGACCATTCTAAATATCCAAGTGTACTAAAATAAAAACTAATTTTTAGATCGTTTAAAAAAGCATTGTTTATACTTGACTGAGTTATCGGTGTTGCCGGCTTTAGTTGCTTTTCGGTAAATGATAGGTATTTGGATAGATCTAAAATACTAATATTTATTTCTTTAAATACGGCTGCCTTTAGAAAAAAATATTATGACATTTTTATTCTTCATACGCTTTTATATCTCATCCATAAATATGCTCATTATTTTCACGTATAAACTCGAAACTAATGAAAGATATTTATTGATACGCAGGAAAATGTGTTTGTTACTTCTAGAATTTTGTATACATTTAATGTTTTTCTGTTATTTATCTCAATTTGCTCCTTCTGTTATAAAAGTATGGGATTTCATACATATTTTTTTATTCAAAGTGTGACCACACCTTAACTTGTTTTGTATATTTTCTCTTCATCTTAATACAATAATTATTGTCGAAGTTAAATTTAGACGCTAGACGCCTTTTATTGCCCTCGAAATTTGCATAATAATTCGGACTATTTTCCAAATATTTGTCACTCGACAATTTATTAACTTTATTAAAAAGACTCTTGTGATTGTATTCGTGAAAAGTTAAATTTTTTAAGGAATTATTAATTTTAATAAGTGGTACGACTAAAATTGAGGCAATGTTTTTATTATTATTAGAGATAGAGTTTTCTTAGCTTTGTGTGAATGTATTTGTAATATTATAGATTAGTAAGATTTAAAATATATTGCAGAAAGGTTCAGATCTTTGACTATAATAATGATATAACAGAAATTATCAATAAATTAACAAATTCAATTAAAACACAAATATCAATAATTTTTCATGAAGTAGAATGACACATGGAAACATATTTTTTTATGAATAATAATGTCAGAGCAATAATATAAAAAAAGTTTTTTTCCTCGAATTTTCACTTTCCTAAAGAGCACATCGTTGAAGTTAGAAAAAAGTCAAATTGGGAAAATTTAATTGATAACCTTTAGAAAAACTTAAATGAATTGAATTTAGTGATGAATTCCAAATGGTGATCATCGAATTGTTTTTAAGTTGCCAACTAATTAAATTCTTATGGAACTTGCATAATCTTAAAAAAAGGAGAAACAATTTTTAAGTGCATAAAGTGTTATAAAAGTAACAAATAATAGAGACATAAAATTAGTTAAAATGCTTAACTGTGACCTGAATGGTTTTTCTTGAATGATAATAAAATAATATTTTCAAGAATTCACGCTGATGCTGGTTCATAACCATCGTTGTAACGGGAAGGACTTCAGGGTGAATAATTTTGCCGCCAATGGTTGACAAATTTCAAAAGTAAGACAACTTTTAGTGTTGGCGTTTAGAAAATACCAAGTTTTGTGTTTCGCCTTGTTTTAATGATTTTTTTTATTTTGATTTCTTTTTAATAAGTTTAATGTTTATTGTTTAATTAGTTGTAAGAAATATTACAAGTAAAAACACTTGTAAAAACTATGTACAAGAACTATATTGGATTGTAAATATCATTATTATAGTTAAATAAAATGTGAACCCAACTTGAAAACATTTTTGAACCAACATGAATCTAATAGAAAACATACAAAATGCGCCCAACAAAATTTATAAATTTTCTTTTAGTCTTGATTATTGGTATTAAATGTTAAAAATAAAATTTATAAAAATAACAAAATATAATATTACAATATATTGAAATAAAATATAATATATCCCTAAATAAAATAAATGCTCCTTTTTATACAAGTACTTGCTTCCAATTTTTAGAAGTGATAAGCAATCAGACTTTATTTACGAAACAATTCATATCTTGATGATAATCTCCTGTTTTCTCTGTCTCTAATAATAGCCAATCTTTAATAAACTCCTGTAAGCTTCCAATATGTGAGATATCAGGCGCCTTCCTTTTCCTGTTGACTTTTTAAATCACACGAAACTCCCTCCAAAAATACTTTTTACGGTGATAAAATTCAGAAAGAAATTAGAGACAAAACTAAAGAGCTAAGAGGAGTAGAAAAAAATGTGAAAATAGGATACCAATAAATGAATGCAGATGGAATCAAAATAAGGAATTCGTTGAAAAACAGAAAATTAAGAGTCAAAAAAACGAGAAATGATTATGAAATCGGTAAAGGATAACAATGATAACAAGCACGTGGTAATGAAAAATGTTAGAAGCCTATAAAGAAAAGGACAAGTACTAGAAGAAGAATTTAAAAAAACATTGTTTATACTTGACCGATTTATCGATGGTACCTGCTTTAGTTACATTTCAAGAAGCTACAAAAGAACTAAACAATGAAAAAGCTCCAGGGAAAGACAAGCTAACAACAGAAATAAATCTTAAGAATCTGGGGGAAAGGGGTATGGATGTTCTCATAAAAATATTTAACAGAGCAAGGAGCAAGTCACTAATGATTGGAAAGTAGCCATGATTGTCTCAAGAAAGGAGATAAATACGATTGCAGAAATTTTATATCTTCACAAAATTGAATAAGTTTATTATATTCGTTTCTATTAAAACTTTCATTCAATATTGCAATTGTAAACATTATTAGGTTAAACTCAAGGTCTAGACAGTTAGACTAGAAAACCATTAACAGTACTTGAAATATATCATGCCTTATATTATTCATTATTTCCAATAATCGTCCTATTAAGGTTATTATGAAAAAAAGTTAGTATTAAAGTTTGTTAAAATTACTACAAATAAAAGATACTGTTTTGGTTCGTTTTGTTATAGTTTTCATTGTTAAATTGGAGTTTGCTTGGAGCGAAAAATTAAATCATAAGCTCTAGTTATTAATTATTTTATATTTGTGATAAATAAACAAATCAACAGCAAAAGTGAACACTTTCACAAAAAAAGTAATTTTGCAAAAAAAAATACGACATTCCGTTATTGTATGCACTACTTCCCGATAAAACGGAAAGAAATAATACAAGAGATCAAAATCAGCGCATTTAGGGAAGATAAGTATTGCTATCTATATTGGCCACATCCTTAGAAATTTTGAAATCACACGTAGTGAACACTTACAATATTATTGATTAAACAATGAAAATTATTCTTATATGCGATAAGAAGCATGAACTTGATTTTTTGGAAAAAATTGAAATAAAAAGACATCTACAATGAATAAATAAGTTTGGGAAGATCACCTTTTTTATACATATTTTATAAAATATTTTTTAATCTGCATACGTTTTTATACCTCATCCATAAATGTGCGCATTATTTTCGCAGACACCCTGTACAATATTAACCAAATGTTTTAGAAAATCTTATTGGTTAGAACATTTATAATACAGAATCAAGTCTGTGTGTAAAACGCCTGTCAATTTATTTATCCTCTGAGTTTTCTCCACATTTTTATTCATATGACCCTTTGGATATTCTAAATTAAACACCGTAATTTGGTTAGTTATTAAAAATAATGTTTGACTCGGTAGTAGAAAAATATCTAATTTACTAGAAAAATCGCTGTCATGTCACTGTTGTAATCTTGTAGCTATTTTAGTTCTTTACTTATTGATTATCAACATTTTGTTCAGTAATATTATATTTTAGTTATACTATATATTTGTTTCACATAAAGGAGTCTTAAGACTACAAAATGATATTTAAAACTTTTTGTTATCAGTTTAATTTTACCGTTAAAGTCACAAACATAATTTAATATTATATACGAGGATGTATCAGAAAATAACGAGACCGGTGTGACATGAAAGATTTTTCTTTAATGTAGTTTTCCTCAAGTAGACTTTGATTTAACTTTTGACGTTTATTACAAATTAATTATTGAATTGTCAGCGTTTTGCATACCCGTCGAAAAAATGAAAGTGGAGCAAAGATCTGCGATAAAATTTTGTGTTCGCTTGGGTAAAACATCAACTGAAACTTTTGAAATGATTAAAAGTGCATATCCAGATAATAGTTTATCACGATGTAGAGTGTTTAAGTGGCATAAGATGTTTAAAGACGGTTGTGAATCAGTTGAAAATGAACCTCGTCCTGGTCGACCACAAACTGCGCGAACTGACATAAAAATTACAGAAATTAACGATGCAAAATGATCGCCGGATTGGCATAGAACGAATTTCTAACATTGTTAATTTGTCTTACGATTCAACTCAAAAAATTATTAATGAAGATTTAATGTACCGGAAAGTCACAGCAAGATGGATTCCAAAAGTGATGACCCATGAACAAAAAGCGAATCGAGTGACAATTTGTCAGCAGTGGAAAAGGCAACTGCAACGTAATCCACAGTTTTTAAATAATGTGGGTACAGGTGACAAAAGTTGGTTTTATCATCACGATCTTGAATTGAAATCTCAAAGTATGCAATGGAAGCATAAAGGCAGCCCAAGACCGCAGAAGGCCAAAACTGTTAAAAGCGATGGTAAAGTGATGCACTTTATTTTTTTTGATAAATGTTGCGTTATTTACGATCACATTGTACCTAGAGGAAATACAATAACTGGGGAGTACTATTCTAATGTACTTCCAGGACCCTTAAAGGCAAAATTTAAGAAAAACGACCGCTTTATCAAGAATTTGGTTGGACGCTACATCACAACAATGCTCCGGCTCGCAGCTCAGCGATTTGTCAACGAACAATTGAAGAATTAGGGGTAGAAATTATGGTTCACCCTCCCTACTCTCCCAACCTTGCTCCATGTGACTTCCATTTGTTTCCTGAAGTCAAGAAAGAATTGAGAGGTCGAAGATTTGAGTCGGATTTAGAGCTCAACAACGCTGTGATGGGTGTACTAAACTAGACTCAAGAAATGGTTTCCCAGAAGTTTATGACAAGTGGATAAAGCGATGGGATAAGTGTATTGAGCAGAATGGAGAGTACTTTGAAGGACAGTTTTTTAAATAAATGTTTCATTGTTATACTATAGCACCAGTCTCGTTATTTTCTGATACATCCTCGTATATAACTATCCATATTTTGTCAAAGATTCGAAACGAAATAAGGTTTGTTTATCATTTCTCAGTTAAATTTATAATGCATTGTTTTGTTAAGTATCAGTTTTTCCTGTTATCTCTCGAAACTTATTTTTCTTTTGAATTGCAACTTTCGAGTCCTCTGAGATTTCGAAATTAAGAGGGACTTCTGCGTCAGTTGTTGAAAAAGTCAGATGTACTTTTGTCAACTTTATAATTTTGTTGGAATATAACTGATTACTCGACACTACGCAGTTTTATTTCTCAACCTTACAATTCAGTGCCTTGAGTTCACAACATCACTACTGATATTTTTGCAACTTATTTTGTATCAATTTTAATTTTAATTTTTTTACGTATATCACGAAAATAAATATAACTTTATATAGTGTTTTTTGGGAATAATATTCATCTTCCAGGAATAAAATAATTTTCCATATTTCTTGAACATTTTCGAGTACCATTTGAAATATATACAATTTAAACATAAAAACAAATGGTTTTTTGTTACTTTCACTACGTAGACATTTCTGTTTGGATATTTTATCCATCTGGTGATAAAAAAGAGATACATTATCAGCTAAACGGTCAGTGATATTTGAGTTTTGTCAATTAAACATTTTCAGTATTTTTAGATTGAATGTTGGTGCTAAACTGAGGTATTATCCGTTAACAAAGGTAAGTGTGAATTTTATTTATAATTGTATTATTTTTGGAATTATTTTTAAGAGGGGCCAACATTTTCAAATTCTTAATATCGTTTTTTTAATAATTAGAACCTAGCAATATACTTATTTAATAGTCCACAACATAATTCTACTTTTTTTTTCCTACATTCTATTATTTATTATGCATAGAATTTTTATATTTTTGTTTTTTTACTCTTCTTTTCCTATTTTACTAATTTCATATAACATTAAATAAGTTAGATTCATCTGCATTTGTTTTTGTTTTATAATGTGCATAGTTCCTGTTGATAAGAGATTGAAGCTTAATATTATTCGAAATCATTGACCATGTTAATTTGTCGCTACAAATGAATTATTGATGTGCGAATTTTATAATTTTACAAGTTGGCATACCTTGAGTACGGAACGCATAATTCTTTAACATGGACGTGTGATACATTTTAATGAACCGCGCGCAAAAAATTCATGGAGAAAATTAAATTTATGTGTTTGTGTAGTCACTTTAATAAGTCGTGTCGAAAAAAATTCAATTTTTATAAACGGCAAATGAAAAGTTGCCCATAAAAAAAAATGACGTGTGATCGTACTTCCTCAAAAGAGCAAAAATAAATTTAAAATTAATATTTTTTCATATTATACATTTTTTTTTGGTATTTTGAATATTTTTTATAGAAATAGAAACCATATTTGTATGTGTGTTAATTATCTTACACAATAAAATAAAGTCAATTCCCCGTGCTGGCCAATTAAAGAAAGGAACTGAAAGGTTAAATTTAGATATGGCTTATCGATAAAACTGACTTATCAATTTCAGTTAAAACTATTAGTGAATGTTTAACATATTTTCTAATAAAACCACTAATGAAAGACGTATATTTCTGGTGACAAATAGGTGCCTTTTATTTTGTATTATTATTACCGACGTAAGTAGAAAAAAGGATTATTTACATAATTAATTATAGAATGTTTCGTTAGGATTCATAATTCAAAATTATTTGTATCTAAAAAATAAATATTTTTTCTAACCATTGATTGATTCAAAATTTTTTTATACCTTATTGTACCTATTAAGAATATCAGTTTCAACCAAAATGTATATTTTATATCCATGTAACAGTTTTTTAAAGTTTCAATAAATAAAATGTAGCCGAATATCTAAAAACTTTTAACATAACCACAAAATTTTTGTGTCTTAAGATACTAAATTTCTGAAATTCTATATTTTCCACTACGAATTTCTAGAACAAAAAATTGAATTAAACATTGGCAGTAGTTTTTTTTTTGCAAAAATATTCTTTTTTTTTTACAAAGTACTCGACGAGGACGGTCAGTAGTATTTTTGATTAAATTATGTGACATAGAGAACCTTTTTTATCACTCGGTTTCTTATTTTTCGCAAAAATTTTTAGGATATTAATAAATAAATTTAAAACTTTATCATAATTTATCAACAATGGCATTGCTAAGCTATTTATGTTTTAAAATGGAAAATTTTGGAACTAAAAATATGGTATGCATGTAAGAAAAAGTATTGTTTACTATTAAATCTATAGAACATTTAAATTGAATAAAAACTGCAATAAATATAAACTGACAAATTATAATATAATTGAAGTTAGTTATATTTATAATTTTTACGCTTATAATTCTCAAAATACCTCTTCCAATATGTTTTGCTTTTATTTTTGATTTCTTTATTTAATTCAAAACGTAGAATTTTAAAAAGTTATATATTGTTGCCTTATTATTCATTCATTCTGAGGTATGCCACAAAGTTTATCGTCCTGTTTTAACATGAAAAGTAATCTTATCGATTGTTATCATATTTTGATATTTCACTTTTATTGTCAGTAAAAATTTTAAAAGTGTGTAAAGAAAAACAATATTCTAATCTTTTCTTTGTAGCCATTAGTACAGCGACATAAACGGAAATTTGAGATAATTTAACTTTCTCATTGTAATCAAAATTTTTGTGATAGATTACAAATTCAATATTTTGTTTAACCCATGAATTTTCTGTAAAAATCCTTTTAAAATATAATCATTTAATCACCAACTAGTACAGTCATTTTTTCTCTTTTGAGCATTTTGTTCATTCTTCTAGTTTTGTATTTGATTAAGTTTTTGTATCCATCTAGCATTGATCTTTTTTGCTCTATTTTAACATTTTATTCTTCTTTATAATTTCGTCGATATTTAAGATTTTTGCATCCAACTAGAAGGGTCTTTTCTACTCTATTTTAGGAATTCGTTGGTCCTTCTAGTTGGGTCTGTCATCGAGATTGCCGCATCCAATTAGAACAGTCATTTCTACTCTGTTTTAGTATTTTGTTCATCCTTTTAGTTTGGTTGCTTAAGATTTCTACATTTAACAAAAACGGTTTTGTTTCTATTGTATTTTAGTATTCTGTTTATACTTCTAGTTTGATCCATTCATTACGATCTCTGCATCTAACTTTTTTCTATTTGTTTAAATGAGTTAACTGACTTAAAAAAAAGAGATTGAGAAACACCATGTAACACCACGTGAACTTTATTAACTACAACGTAACGTGCCTTAGGAATCACCAAACGTATTTGGAAAATTTAATTAACATTTTTTTAATTATTCTAGATAATTTAATTTTTATCTTTATAGTTTAACTAGATTTTAAAACATTGTTGGCCTTTCCAAAAGTATAAACAAGCAGACATGTGGCCGCCAGATGTAAACGATATCAGTTTTTATTCTACAATGTACAGTATTGTTTTATAGCTTTTGAAAATATACAAATCAAATCTCGTAAACCAATCTTCGAGTAATAAAAACTTGTATTTAATGTTGCCTACAGGAATATAGTAAATGGATTCATTAGACTTTTATGTTTTCAGAAATTATTCTTATAATGATTATTTGTTAACATTAATCGTTTTTCCTTTCAGATGAGCGACAAAATCTACCTATTGTTCCTAGCTTTCCTAGGTACCTCTACCGGCCAAACAACAAATTCTTCTTTGCCTTCGTCTACCTCAAAATCTACCAACGAGACAACTACCTTACCACCAGAGAAAAGATGCTTCACAGAAGACAGTAGAAGAGTTCGTACTTTTGCCACTCTACAGGATTACCAAGGCAACGAACAGAGCTTCGATCCCCAAAACCCCACTTACCAAGGAAACTTAGTAAACTTCAACTTCACCACTATTTACACTTTGTCGGATAACGATTTCGTTAGTTTTGGTTCTAATAGTATCATGGAAATAGACTTGCATCGAAAAGAAATTAGTTCTATTAAAAGTGGTGCTTTCAAAGCGCTTTTTTGCCTTAGTAAGCTCGATTTAAGTTACAATCGTCTAAAAAATTTAACAGAAGGTAGTTTTGAAGGTCTGGAAAATCTGAAGGAGTTAGATTTGAGTCATAATCAGCTTATGGATATTCCCGATACCGGTATGGCATTTTTAACGTTAAAAGGATTGGTGAAACTGGATCTTTCTTTTAATGAAATAAAATCTATAAACAAACTATCTTTTATGATGTTATACAAACTGGAACTGCTAAATTTGGGACATAATAAAATTAAAACAATCGATGATAGAGTCTTCAATTATTTCATCGTTTTAAAAGAGCTTCGCCTTAACGACAATCTTTTGGTAGAAACTTTTGCGGACAGATGGATAAATCTAGAAAACTTAACAATTCTAGATCTATCAAATAATCAATTAACCTCTTTCGATACCAGCGCTAATTACACATTCTCAAACTTAGAAAAGTTGAATCTAAGCGGAAACCATCTACAGTTTTTGAACGTATATTGGATAGGAAAGAACTTCCACAAATTAAAGAGCTTAGATTTAGCTGATAATCTTTGGTACTGCGATGATTTCAAAGCAATAAAACATAGCTTAACAGATCTGAGAATTGCTATACCTCGGGCGATAACTTGTAGAAGTTTTAACAATGCTAATTCGGAATCTAGTACCACAAAACCTTCAAACTCTTTGCCAAATAGTAATAACCAAAATCAAAACTACGGTGCCAGATTTTTGGAGCAAACAAACAGGATTCTGAATACAAATAAAGAAATAGCAGATTATGTTGATAGTTTGAAAAGTACCATAGTATTTTTGTTTCTTTTATTAGTGTTAGGTATAGCAGTAGATGTGGGGATAAGAATTGGGGTATTTAGGAACTGTTGTGCTAGTGCTAGGAGAAATTACAGGGGATATTTAGATTCTAATGAAGTGGAAAGTGTGGGTTTAATTAGTCGTTAATGATAAGATTATGTTACGGAATAAGTTTGTATGGAAAATATTAGAATAGAGACAAAAATCGTATTAAATATTTGTTTTACAAAGTTGATTATATTTTTTTAATGATAGACGTTTTTTTGCTAATATGTTTTAGAGAATATTTTAATATTTTAAAACAAAATTGAATTCTATTTTTATAAAAAGTGATTAAATAATTTTTTTTCCATTTTTTACAACAAATAT
This sequence comes from Hermaeophaga mercurialis, assembly GCA_951812935.1. Taxonomy (NCBI): domain Eukaryota; kingdom Metazoa; phylum Arthropoda; class Insecta; order Coleoptera; family Chrysomelidae; genus Hermaeophaga; species Hermaeophaga mercurialis. The sequence continues at coordinate 18,371,883 of OX638361.1, read as the reverse complement.
TTTATGTTAAGAAAAAGTCTCATACAGGGTGTTTCATTGGGAGATCTATATAGGACAACGTAATTGCAGATATTTTTTTATTACTGTATACATCTTCAAAATGACTTTTTTTTAAATGTCGTAACGAATTATCCTGTATTATTTCTCTTGTTATTAAAATAAGATAAATAGATTTTTATTCGGCAAAAAATAGATTGTATCACACTGTCTATTAAGTATGGTTTAATTATTAAAATTACAGACTGAATATTAGATTTAAATGTTTTTTAATGCATAAGATAATTATAAAAGTGTTGTTGAAATATTTTATAGATATAGTTAAAGTTGTATTGTTTTTTTTATAATTTATATCTAATAAATAATTACTTATTGTTTGTGACTTTTATTTCCGTAAACTTTTTAAATACAAATTGTTATATTATTTTATTGTTAATTTTTTGCAGTTTCTGTCTGGCGATCGCAAATGTCCAAAAAAGCCGGGGATATCGGAAAATCTTGGAAATAAAAAGGTAAAACACTCATTAAAGTGAATAGCAACCATGCATGTTATTACTTATTACAACTTGTTAAATAATTATGCAGTAAATACCAAGAATCGAACACACTTTTTAGCGTTATTTTTATTATAAAATACTTTTCTATATAGGGTGGCGTATCGTAAAATAATTAAATACAATAAACATAATTTTATTTAGAATTCCTAACGAATATTTAATAATAAATTGTAATAAAATTTATAATAATAAAATTTGTAATTGTGACAAAAATTTTAAAAAGAGAAAACGCTTTTATCTTTCTGAATTAAAAATATTTGTTTAATTTTTAAAAGAAAAATAAAATCACTTTAAATATAATGTGAAATAAATAATATTTAGTAAATCAAAAATCTTACAACACTTTCTATATTCTTCATTATTATTTTAGGTTGTGAGATAACAGGTATTTTTTAAATAATAATAGATCTTACCATTTTCCTTTGAAAGAAATTTTACTCACTGTCCCATTCCAAAAGGGCACTTCACACATACACGATTAAACAAATCTCAATCCGCACTAAACTCAAGAACAAAGACGGAAAAAATTGAAATCGTTTAATTATTTTAAACTAATAAACCACCGAATTTAATTTCGACCGCTCACTCCGAAAATTCGACTTCGATTAATTGATTTTTTTTTATATAAATTTATATATTTATTAGTCACGACCCTTTAATCACGACTCACTCACGAAATCGTGACTAACACATTTTTGTAAACATAAAAAAAGGGTACATTTTCTATACAGGGTGGCGTATCGTAAAATAATTAAATATAATAAACTTAATTTTATATAGAATTCCCAACGAATATTTAATAATATTTATAATAATAAAATTTGTAATTGTGACGAAAATTTTAAAAAGAAAAAACACTTTTTGTTTCTAATTAAAAATGAAAAATATCCTCGTCAGAAACATGGAACAAAATTTCGGGGAATAGAAGGTAAATAGAAGAACAGGACCAGAGAAAATAACTTCCCTCCAGAAATAGTGAAAATAACTTCAACCAAAAACAGGGAAACAGGAAGTTCCTTCCAGAAACAGAGAAAATAACTTCAACTTGAAACAGGAAAAAAGTAAGTTCCTTCAGAAACAGAGAAAATAACTTTAACCGAATACAGGGAAACAGCAAATTACTTACAGAATGAGAGAAAATAACTTCAACCCAAAACAAGGAAACAAGATATTCCTTCCAGAATCAAAGAAAATAACTTCAACCCAAAATAAGGAAACAGAAGGTTCCTTCCAGAAACAGAGAAAATAACTTCAACCCAAAACAGGGAGACAAGAAGTTCCTTCTAGAAACAGAGAAAATAACGTCAACTAAAAACAGGGAAATAGGAAACGACACCAAAAAAGAGATCTTATTGAAAAATAACAACGCTTAAAATCAAGAAATATATTAAGAACTATAAACAATAAGCGAACCCGGGACAACTGTATTGTTTATAATCAACCCACCGAGTTTCCGGACCTTTTTAATTATTACCGTTGGTATCGTTCATGTAGAAAATAATGTTTACATGTTGAAAAAAACTGCGTATATTTTTAAAAATCGCGGAACTGATTTTCCACGGAGTTTCCTGATTAAAAAAATATCTAAATCATCACGAAAAATGATATTGCTTTCGAAAAAAAAATTGAGAAAATGTAACATTATCGATTGTACATTCTTCATTATAATATTTGGAAATGAACCTACATTTTTTTAATGGTATTGGCAAAAAATTAAACTTGTTTTTTAAATTATACTTTGGAGTGATAATATTTTTGTATAAACCGAATCTGTGATGTAATCAATAACCAGTTTTATTAATTTTTGTCAAATATTTTCTCTTTTTCAATGATGGGACGTTATTGACCCGAAATCCAACATATTTTTTCTGATGTAAACAAATAATTGAATAAATAACGGAAAATTTTCAAGGTAAGTGATATATAAAATTAATGGCATAAGAGGTTTAAATAATTTTTTATAAAATGCGGCAAAATAAAAATAACAATAATGCATAATAAAACAAAGCAACTTAGAGTATACATATCGTAAATTAGGATAAGCTGTCAAAATATTTGCACCTTTAACAACAATTAATCGTATTTCTTGTTTAATGGCGGTTTATCTAAATTGCTTTAAATGATTTGTTTACCAGTAAAATGAATGGTATTTAAACAAAAGATATTGCTTCGTTTATTCTAATTGCATGTTCGAATTAAATAACGATAATCGATTTGTGTAATTCAATTAAGAACAGGTGCGGACTCGATGGGATACAGAGATTTAAACTTTATCAAATTCATTTTCTTGCACTTCTTCTTGAGCGATTTATTATTTGTATAATAACATATATTGTAATTATAGATTAGAAATATTTCAAATATATTGCAGGAAGGTTCAAATCTTTGACTATATTAATAAAGTAATGTAAATTATTAATAAATAAACCAATTTAATTAAAATTACACAAACATCAATAATTTTTCATGCAGTAAAAAAGACACATGAAAACATTTTTTTTATGAATAATAATGTGTGTGCAATAATATAAAATATGTTAAACTGATCTGTATACATCCAATAATTTCTCTAATTAATGTTTGTAAATTAGAATTTGTCCTTTTCTGAAGTATGGCATATAAAATTGAGTACATGTAAAGTTACAAATCTAAATTTTAAAAGAAATAATTCATTTCATGTATAATAGTTTAAATTAAATTGTTTTATTTATTGAAATTACCAAAAAATATTTGTTTGGAAAGAAATTTTTCTGGTATTTGCTAATAATTATATCCAGAAATTCGAAAACATGCTCACAAAGATGTAATGAATATAAAATATTAAAATATCATATAAAAAGTTATTATACAAATTTTTGTTACACAAAATTTAAAGAAAATTTTATTATAAAGTAATAATATCCTTGTAAATAATAGTAATTAGGAATATGTAAGTATTGTAAATTAGTCATTTATTGAAATCACATTTGTTAAAAATGTCAAATTTTCATAAAATAACACAAAGCATAAAAAATAAAAAAAATAAATGAATTGGATTTAGCGATTTACCCCAGATGGTGATCTTCGAAGTCGTTCCTGTTGTTTGATAAAACCTTTAAAGGTATTTCATTGTCAATTAATTAAATTCTTATGGAACTTGCATAACCTTAAAAAAAGGAGAAACAATTTTTAAGTGCATAAAGTGTTATAAAAACAAAGTAACAAATAATAGTGACATAAAATTAGTTAAAATACTTTACTGTGACATGAATAGATTTTCATGGCGTTTAGAAAATACCAAGTTCTATCTTTCTCGTGGTTTTGATGATTTTAAAAAAATTTTTTGATAAGCTTAATGTTTATTGTTTAATTCTTTGTAATAAATATTAATAGCAAAACATTTGTGAAAACTTATGTATAAGAAATATATTGTATTGTAAATATCATTATTACAGTTAAATATAATCTGAACCCACCTTGAGATCATTTTTGTACTAACATGAATCTAATAGAAAATATAAAAAGTGCGCCCAACAAAATTTGTAAATTTTCTTTTATTCATAATAATTGGTATTAAATGTTAAAAATAGAATTTATAAATTTTTTTTTCTTTCACAACAAAATATATTAAAATCTGTAATATAACTATGAAATAAATATCTATTTGTTTTATTTTTAGCTGTATAGTAGAAATTTTCGTTGACAGTTGCACTGTTGCTACCTACATACTAATAAATTTTACATTTTGACAATAGGACTAGTGATGTTGTTCATACGTTTAATAAATAAGAAGTATCAAGAAATTTTGCATATTGATAAAATTTTCCTGTTCAAAATTTATTTGTAACTAAAAATATCGGCAAATATCCACCTTTAGTTACACAGTTTAAAGTCTCAAAAACTTAGCCCAGACCTGCCTTCTTTCTAATCTCGACCTTTTGCAACTAGATGGCACTACTTTTACTAACATAACAAGAAACTTTAATGTTTATTATTAACTAACCTAGCATGTGCTGCGCTCTATTTATAGATACAAGTACCTATTTACCAACAATAATAATATTAATAATGTAATGGATGTTGCTATTTTTATAATGTTTTTCGTTATTGCATATTAAATGTTGATGTTATTCAAGTTAAAAACGTTTTACTATTTATTATAAGATGAATCAAAGTATAATTTTTGGCATAAAAATGTTTTTAGAAAATTTTAAATTTTCTTAGAAATGGAAATTTTATATTTAAAACGTGTCAAATAAACAAATAAAATATCTAAAATTTGGGTTCCATCTTGGTACTAATTTTTCTTATGTAAGTAATCAATTATAAATTAAAGATTTTGGGGTTTTTGAAAAACTTTGGAAAAAAATCAAGCTTTAAAACTCTACAAAATCTATGTACTAATTTTTATTATTGGTACGAATTCTTTAAATTTTGATATTAGTGCATTTAATTTTTATTCTCCATTACAGTTAAATGTATTTATTCCAAAATATTTTTTTAAATATACAAATACAGGGTGAGTCACCGTAGACGCGAAGGTCTATAACTCCAGAACGGTCCATTTGACGAAAATTTTGTAACAGTACTTTTTTTGTATATTCAAAAAATCCATCATTTAAAATCAGTTTAACTGATACAGGTTGTCCCAAAAAAAATATATATGCATCAAAGTTATGTTTTTTTAAACGGAACGGAATAAATAAATTAAAATATTTGATACAGAGTAATCAAAAATCAGATGGGGATTTCAATTGTTTGACCATTTTTTAATGACATAGCAGAGAACTTAGAAAGTTAGTACAATGACTTGTAAACCGTTTCTATTAATTTTCAATCGTCTGAATTAAAAAAAATATGATTTTCAGATTACAGTAGATCCTTTATTAAACATAATAGACCCAAGTGTGATATATCGTTGAAATCAGCTCGGCAAGAGGTTTACAAAAATGTAAAAACATACGGGGTGTTCCGTTTAAAAAAAAACAGAAATTTGATACATATCTTTTTTTGGGACAACCTGTATAAGTTAAACTGATATTACATGATTTTTTGAATATACACAAAAAGTTCTCTTTTCGTCAAATGCACCGTTCTGGAGTTATGGACCTTCGCGTCTACGGTGACTCACCCTGTATAATCTCTGGATTTTTAGCAAAGATTACAATTTAACCAGATGTCATGAATTCTATTGCGATAATATAGGACTATGTAGATTCTGACAGTAAATTCGAACGTTAGGCAATCGTTTCTAACGTCCATTATTCTTTTGATCATAAATTGCTGGTGTATTTATACATGTATATCGAGATCCACGGTTAGGAAATCAGAGGTCATGATTGACGTCAATTGGTGCGGTGTGCGGTGGCCGGTCGATGGTCTTGGTCTCTCTCACGGTGCATAAATAATATTCTCGCAGTTACACTTCGCTTAAGTGTACTCAGGCTCTTTCATTTCTAATCATTTGATCGATCACTTTCAGGTTTCGTCATGAACGTACGAAATCATTTTCGGAATTAATGAGTTACAAAACCTTTAAAAGCAACAATATCTTCTTCTTTCAATTTAACAGAAAAACTCAAAGTCGATACTACTTAAATTCAATACATTAATGACTACTGTAAACTAATTTCGACTTTGATCGCCGTCTCCATTTTAATATTGTAAAAATTAATACAATAATAAGTAATAAATATAAAGAGATACATTATACTTATCTGAATTTCGACAAAGCTTTTTAAAATTATATTTTTTCGACCAGATTTCGCCTATTAGCATTGCCAAGAGTGATATAAGATTGACAGATTTCTTATAAGCGTTCTTGACTTCATGTCATAAACATTTAAAGCAATATGTACAATAATATTCTTCTTTTCCTAAAAAAATTTTGGTTAATAAGTACGATATATCCCTTATTAAAGGAGATATCAAAAAAAGTTATTTTAAAAAATTATAGGCAACTTCAAACTTTACATTATAAAATTATTTTCGTATTTACAGGGTGTCACATATTACCAGCGTGAACCAAACATACTTTTTTTTAAATGTGACACCCTATATATTTTTTCAAATTTAGATTAAGCTCATCTCCCCCATATTTCCAATATAGGGTTGCATTACGTTATACAGGATATTTCAAAAGTTATGGTCAATTGTATACGAAAATCATTATCATTTCAACGTTCTGTATACCCTAGACAGAACAACCTAACAATAATTTTTCGAGGCATAACTTTTTGACATTGGTACAGTGTTACGAGAAAGTGTTATTTCTTTATTATTGCACCAATTGAATAAAGAGCGAGCTAAAACTCGAATATATGATTTTGTCAATTTTTTCAAATGAATCACCCTGTATTTTATTTTAGTGAAACTGAAAATACACTTTATGTTCTTTCATATTTATTAAGCACTCCCTATAGCTAAAATCGTTAATTTCTGAGATATTTTCAATTTAATAACAGAAAGAGATTTTTTTTAAATTTCTATTTTAACAAGTGAACAAATAAAAGTTGACAAATTTTTATAAAAAATTTAAAAAACAAAATTCTTATAAAATTAACTAATTTCATAATAACTAACTTGTTATTATTTATTTGACTGCTTTGATTTGTTTAACAACAGAGGGGCTCAACCTTGCTCATGTATTTTAGAAGACAAATCTTAATATTAATAAAACATAAAATAATAACAATCGCATAACGAGAGTACCATTCGAAACGAGATTGAAATTTCAACTACGTTCAAAATGTACTTTTTCTTTAACTCATATTTTTCGTCTTGATGTCACTGGCTAGCTACATCAGTAGGTCCCATTTTTAGGGTTTACAGAAGTTCTTAGGAGAATTTTTACCCTTAGAGGATCAATTCTTTGATCGAATTATTAACGAAATCAGATTTTTTACAAATTTAACAGTATCCCTCTACTTGGGGAATTTATTATGCGTTTACATTATCGAACAAGAATCTTTTTATAGGAGGTAAAAACCTCAAATTTTTTACCCAGTCTTCAACAAACTTTGCCCGTTATTTTCATTCATATTACAATAATATACAACTTGAAATCCCAGAAAACTAAAATTCTTGCCACAAAATTTATTAAACTCCACAACTAGTTTCGATCTAACACGGTCATCATCAGGACACAAAATAAATTAAGAACATGACACATTTCGAATATAAAATAAAATTTACATCAGATACTACAGTATGAAGTGATATTATAATGAAAAATTAAAATACATTGAGTAACACTAATAAGAGGCGGTAAAGAATAGTTGAACTAGAACTAGCATGAGTCTACCATGTAAGTGCTGGTTAAGGAAGGGCTAACAAACCTAAAGATGGCGCCGAAAGTTAATAATTCACCCTAAATCGTAAAGAATAGGAAAAGGAAAATGAAAACCAGTAACTTTGGGGTTAGTCAACTGAAACAAGAAGGAACCCAAGACTGGGTTGCAAAATCGGTTAACGAAGAAGCAACAGAAAAGCTAGAGACTGGTGTAAAGATAACCCCTATCAACGAGGGAGGGAAGAAACACAGTAAAAAGAAAATATAAAACAGAAAACAGCACTAGATTTTGGGTGGATTATTAACTTTCGCTTGCAAACCTCAATGTATTTTAATTTTTAATTATAATATTAATCCATGCTGCAGTCTCTGATATCAATTTTATATTATATTTAAACTGTGTCATGTTCTTAATTTATTTTGTGACCTGATGATGATCGTATTAGGTCGAAACTAGTTGACAAGTTTATTAAAAATGTTGTTGCAAGATTTGGAGTTTTCTTGGATTTTATCCTACATACCACATTTGAGTTTCATGGATAACCTTTTATATATCAATATTCAATTTGTACGTTCTAATAATAAAAGTGAAATTTAAACCTGTTATATTTTTGAAAGATCTATTGTATTTCAAAGGATTTATGCTTTTTAGGGCAACTATCGAAAGTGTAACTCTGAAATAAATCTAAGTGTTTTGTTATTACGATAGTATGTAGAAGGATTTAGTTAAATATCGCCCTGTGCATAGAAAAAATAAACATTTTTAATAGAGTCATCAAAATTAATAAACACTGGGGTCTTCTTGGTTGGGAAAATAAAAAGACAAATTTGGGTTCTCGGCTGATCGAGAGTGTTGATAATGCCTACCCCTGCGATTAAATGTAATAGTTTTTTAAAGATGTAATTTGCCCTAATATTTTGTAAGACTTGTTTTTATTTATAGATAAGTAAATTGTTATTATTTCACTCAACCTCTTTAATTTACATTAACCAAGTTACGTAGTGGGTTAAAAACCCCTTAAGATAATATTAAAATATTTTCATATGTTTTAATACAATTCGATTTTCTTAAAAGGGTTCTGTACAGTTCGTAGAGATCTACAAAAACAAAAAACCTCTGGTTGTGTAGCTTAGATACGGTATAATCGATTTGATTTTAATATTATGATAACGCATGAATAAGTAAGTATAAGAGAAATAGATGATTCAGTATTCTTGTTTTAATGGAGTTTATAAACTTCAAGATAACGCGTTTGACATTTTGTGACAGAATTAAATTAACGGAAAAAGCGTTTTTTTTTTAGGTGTGAAGTAAGAAATTTTGGGATATTTGTCGATGTAATTTATTAAAAAAAAAATAGTATGTAAAGTATGGGATTTTGGATATGGGTAGTTTTTCAATTCTAATAAGTTCAAATATAAAATATAAATGAATGTGGGCACTACGACAACATCTTAAATTAGTCATAATAGATTTATGAACGACTTTTTGATTATTGTCTGGATTTTTTTGAAAAAAATGTAAAAAAGATTGAATATAAAGGGTGATGTATTTAAAAAACCAAAGTGACTAATAATATCAGAGAAGCGGCAAATCTAATGACATTACGAATGTCAAATCTGGAATATCCGTATCCCAAAATAGGCTTAACCCAAATTTTGTAGAATTCGGATAAGTAATTTACGAGATAATTGGCCGTTTCCAGACATTTGGTCCACTCTGTATATTGAAAAATAATCTGAACCTGATACGTTTTAAACAAACAAAATAAGAACATATATTATACCGTTAACAAATAGATATGTAAGGTGCGCCTGAATATATACTCCGTATAATTGCAACAATTTTCAAAATGTCAAAAGAGCAAGCGACACACGTGTTAATTATTAGTTTGAAAATTGAATTAACTCACCACTCGAGAAAAACAAATAAGCGCCGATAAAATGTTAATATTTATCTAGAATACCTGCCTAGCCTTTAAAATCATCGAATACTTGAAATATCTTGAATTTAACAGACACTTAAAGCAGTAAAGATTAATAGAATCTGTCACAATTCAGAACTTGTTTTTATTCAAATACTACGTTGATATTTTATTGTTACGCAAAATAATTTTGTATACGTGACACTCTACAAATCATGGTATGTAGGAGAAACAAGATGATCATTGCAATAAAGATTAAAAGAACACCAATCCACACAATACGAGAAGGAATTACAACAGGAGCACCAGAGAATAGGCAGCAGCTGGAATAATAAAGAAATAAGAAAAAACAAATCAAAAAGCAACCTTTTATTAATACAAGCAAGTATATTTTTACAGTTTAATTAAAAGAGCAGAAATTAACAGCAAATATTTATATTTATCAAGTAGATTTGACATTTCATATTAAGTCTAAAGATTATCAAAGACGAAAATGTGAAAATGTACAAGGAAGTTGAAAATATAAGTTTAATTAATTTAAGTAGGGAACAATATATAAACATAGAATGGGGTATAAAAAGAAAAAACTAATAAAGAAATGAACGGAATATTAAATATAGAAGATGAATAGTTTCAAATATGTGTAAACGTACATAATTAATTATTTATGAATGAAAAGTCACTTTTTTTATCCAATATTTTTGTTGTTTGGAAAATATAATAAAAAATGAAACGAAGCATTACATTGCACATTTATTTGAACAAAATTTACCTTTTACCATGTTTTAGTCGGGAAATACATAAAACGCCGTGTATAATTTCTGGCCATTATCTTTTAGTTTTTAAAGAATAACATATGTAAATGCATATGATATGTAAATTTCTGTAAACACATTTTGCGACATTTAATTTATATAAAAATCATTCTCAAATTAAAATTCGCAAAAATTAATAATGGATTCTACGGCAAAATTGAAGTAGGGTTCTTCAAAAACAATTTTTCAAAATAACCTTTCGTTGTCAAAGTATAGCCCCTTACGGAGAAGTCTGAAAGAAACATTTTTTAATTTTTTGTGAAGAAATTTGAAAAACACAAGTTAGTTATGAATTAATTACACTTAGCAACTGTTATTTGTTTATTCTCCTGAGTGCTTCCTTAAGGGGTAAAATTTTGTTGTAAAATTTATAAAAAAACATGTTTGGCAATGTTAGAACATAACTAGTTTATTTTCATAATAATTATTATCGGGTTTGACATATCTAATTTCAACAAAAAAGTTTGGGGATTAAAATTATATTAATAATTTATGTAAATTTTTGTAAATTTCATGAATCATGCCTGCCAAAATTGGAATTTTTTTTTTGAAACAACACGGATATAATCTACAAAGTTTATAAAAAGGCAGTACAAAATTTGACAGCTCTCAAGTTTTAGACTTAAGGATCGATAAAAATAATTGAATCCGTAATCTACTTGAAATTATATTGTTACATATCCATCTGTTATTTTATTTATTATAACCGCAAATTTGGTTTTATTAAAAAGTTTGTTGTTTGTATATCATTTTTTATGTTTTATTTTAATACATCTATTTTCCTTTTATTTTCGTGTGTATTCGATGTTTTTATATTGTTTTATATTATTTTTTCAATCTGGTATCCAAATTATTTTTTTAATATAAATTAAAATTTAGTTTAACAATCTTTATTGACACTCTAAAATTATACCGTTTCAATATTTTTCCAGTCTGCTACAAAATATTTTTTCCACGATCACAATTATAAGTGTATAGTTTCGTACATCAATAATTGACTATAAATGAATATTTTCGCATATTTTTGCATTCTAATTGATATAAGTTAAAGTAACACGTTTTGTATTTTGCAAAAAATTGGAACGTAACATTCCTTCATATGGACGTAAGAAACATAATTTACATTACATTAAAAATATGACGAATTCGTAGTTAAACACGTTGTAGGGTCAGTCAAGGATCTAAAATATGGTTGTAACCAAAAGAATACGAATAACAAAAATGGTAAAAAATAAAAATTTTAATAAAAATGGTTAGAATAAAATTAGTGAGCCGGTTAAATAAGGGAAACGTTGTATATTTGAGAAATAAATTAAATAATATACAAAAAATATTCCGATTATCTCTAGAGATATTCCAAAAAATTAAGAGTATCAATTCTGTTTCTTGTTATTCAAGATTTCCATTAACAGAAATTAATATTAAAATTTTGGATTTTTTTACGACAAACCTTCGTCTAAGACAACCATAGTTAAAATGGTTCTAAATGGTCGTGCTAGCTTCTTCTTAAAGCTTTACATCCATCTTCCAGACACCCTGTATATATTTATACTCGTTTCAGTTAGTTTAGTTGTTTGAATATTGGTTTTGTATGAAAATTCAGTAAAAAAATTGAAATCAGAAAAATTGTATATACGCCGCAGAAAAATTTGACAGCCTCCTCTTCGTATTTTGACAGCCTCCTCTTCGTATTTTGACAGCCTCCTCTTCGTATTTTGACAGCTTCCTCTTCGAATTTTGACAGGTAAGAGCCTACTTCGTAAAAAAACACCAAATTCGTGACTCACTTCGATTTATAAGTTACTAAATATATCTGTTGTTTTTTTATAACATAAACAATCGTACTTTTAAAGATAAGAACTTCTATACAATAATGAATTTAGCGAAGTGAAGCATTTTTCTTTATCTTGTGGTAAAAATAATCGTTAATTTCTTCATCCTAGCTTTCATCATCTCGATTTGAAATATCTTTGGTTAAGAAACAGCAGTTGTCAGTATTCTTTGGAGGATGAAAAGAAGACAAAATGATAATTTATGAGTGCATGTAATCCCCAGATTTGGGAGAGAGAAAATAAAAACAATTTTAATTTCGTTCTCTCTGGGATGAAATCCCGTTTTATGTGGAGCTTTTATTAATAATTGAAAAATGTCTATAAACTGTAAAGATTTTTTAGCTAATCTTCCTTGTTTTAAGTAGCCCATAATACTTTTGGTACATCCTATATAAATCAATAACCTTAATTTATTTAAATTCGTACGACATCCTATTATCGTCGATGATGTAAAGAAAATAATATCTGATCTCGTACTTTTACAAATTTCACCACATTTTTCGTTGTTTTCCAGGAATTTTAATAAATATTATCTGATGAGATATTGCTCCCAGTTTAATCAATTTCTAATAAATTTCGCCCATGAATCACTCTACATCAAATATTCAATAGAAAAATAACAGGGATTTGTCATATACATTGTTTTAATATAATGTATGTACTATTGTTTTCTATTTTTGTTAAAACTGTTGATAATATCAGTTGTATTTGCCACTTGCCTATTTTTGAATAATACTTTGTTTGAGGTCAAAGTCACTCATCAGAATATATTTTTTTCATCAAAATTCATTTTTTTCGTTTTCGAATGATCTTTTCGGTAAAAAATTATTGTTAGAAGAGACTAAATTAGAAAAATAACATTTAGAAATATTAATTATTTTAGGTGTGGATTATTTGAAAAATGTCACGTATCATTTTTCGTTGGAATTTTGAAATATTTTATGGGAATTTAGAACAAAATAAAATGCTTACAAGCGATTTAGAAAATCTTACTAACTTCATTATTTATTAATAAAATTTTAGATTTCCACGATTTCAAATGCTTTTCATTTTTGAAATTAATAAATTTTAACAAATAATAAACAACTTAACTTATAAATACATTTTGATTGAATTATAAGTTCTGACCAATTTGCATTACGAACAATTGACGTCAAACCAAAGAAATAATATATTAAATAATGGGGTTATAGATAACAATCAAACCTTCAATGATTTCTAAAAACACTGTAACTCATAAATAGTGCTGTTTGTATAATTAGAAATATAAAAGTTTAATATTTTCTGGGAAAGTCATGATAGTAATGATTCCTGGAAACAATAGATGTATTATCAGTCGAATTTAAGACTTTTGTCCTTCTCTTTTTCACCGATAATATTCTGATTTTATTTTATGTTAAAAAATATATTTTATTTACTGTATAATGAAGCGAGTTTAGATGGAAACTAAAATTTAAAAAAATCTAACAGGTTTTCTTGAATCCAAATGATGATTTAAAAGGCGATTATTAAGAATTTGTATCCAGAATTTAATAATTTTGAAAATTTTCATTGAGACCGAATGTCTTACGAATGAATGTGAAGTTACCAATTTTTATATATTAAATTAAAGGTAATTTACATATAAAATTTATGTCAAAAGCTCTATTGTTAATCTAAATATTGGTATAGTACATAAAATTAATTAGGAATCATGAAATAAAATTAGAATTTGAAAAATTAAGTATATAATGTTACAGGAATTATGAGAATTCATAATGTATTTTTATTTAAGACGTATTATCTTTGCTGTAATATATAAATTTGTAGGATTGATTAATTTATGACTTATTAGAGCTGCTTTTATAGTAATTTATGATAAAAGTAATGAAATTAAAAAAATTGTATCACAGATTGTAAATTCAATAAAAATCTAAGTAAACATTGAATTTTCATATTATGCAGATATTTGGTGGAATACATGTTCTATAATGTCAATTTAGAAATAAAACTTGTTAATTTATCAAAAAATTCTTAAAATTGCACTTCAATGCAGGTACGCACCATGAGAAAGAGAGAGAATCTATTTATTTCAATTTTCATTTAATTTTGTTTACGATAAGTTTGATTTTTATTTTATTTTGAATTTAATTCGGAAATTTTATTTCGAGAAACAAGAAAATTATATATGTATATTAAAAAAAATATTCAACACAATATATTTTTTTAAATTAAAATTTCTTATACCAGGCTTTATCAAATTTAGTAAATAATAAGAATACGAATACTTTAAATACAGCGATTTGTATTTATTTTTTTTGATAATTCTGATCAAATCGATGCCCCCTCGTAGATGACCTGGATTTCTCAAAATAAACACTAACAGAAAAACATTCTTTTGGACAGACTAACATTCGAATAGTGAACCAGTAAGCGAAAAATGTGATATACAATATTTTCGATACATGAAAAAGTGTTTTTGAATATAAGTATTATTTGGTAAGAATAAAATTTTTTAATAATATTTTTGACGACTTAGTTCTAGTTGCGAATTTTGCCATGTATGCAGGGTGTCCAGATGATAATGCTTAAACAATAACTGTAGCAAACGAAATACTAAGAGAAGAAAGAAGACACAAAAATGTAGTTATTCTAATTCAGAAAAAAGATTCGAATAAAAGTTAATGATGCAATATTTTAAAGCAAAATATAAACCCAGCTTTTTTTTCTTGAACTCTATTGCTAATTTACAATCTACTCAAAATATGTTTACACAGAGTAAAAATTTGTTCATAATAATTGTTTCTTTACTTTATGAAATTTATCCATTATAAATGTAAAAGATAAAAATTCTTAAAATTCCACCATTTTCCAAAACTTTTTAATATTCTTTTGATAATGTTTCACCCTTTGGCATCGTCAGATAAAATTATAAGAAACATTTCACGTCCAGACTAGATTTTTTATTATCAATGTTCTAAGCGATAATATTCTTCATTTTCTAAAATATTTGATCAATACTATATATTTAGTACAGTAGGTAATCTAAAAAAGGTGAATTTTCCAGATTTATTTCTTGTTTAATATTGTATATTAAAAAAAATGTATTTCCAACGGGACGCACACACTCGCAGGAAATCTTAAATTACAAATTACATTATGCTTATAAATTGTCATCAATAATATCATCATATTGAGGATATCTTTATTTCAAAATATTCCAAAAAATGAAATTCTTGCTTCTTATTCCATATATGAAGGAATTGCATTGTTGTTTCTATTATTTTGTTAATTGTATGTTTGTGTAGCAATGAGGTTTTCTGTGTAATGTGACTTATCTTTAATCTATAAGCTCGTAAATGTCAATACACCGAATAATAAGTTAGCAGAAATGCTCAAAAATACTTGAACTAATTGTGGTAATATATCAAAACATTTAGTAATATTTTACATTAAAAGAAAACACAAAATTATTTTCAATTGATGTTAGTAGTAGGTTTTCAAAAAAGTATAGTAAAGAGTCTGGTAAGATGCAAGAATCACAGGAAGTTGAACAAAAGGCAAACCAAGAAAATATAGCACGAACTAATTAAAGAAACTTTCAAGAGAAAAAGGAAAATGCGAAGAAATAAAAAATATATACAGTACAATCAGAACATAGTAGAATTATGGAATAACCCAGCAAATTTTCGTCCTGAAGATAAGATTTTTATCCTCTCCTCGTAGAATAACTTTATAAATTATTTTTATTTAAATACCCACTTTTTAAATTTGGATTCCCAAAAAATTTTTTGAAACGAATGTCTCACCATTAAATTCCAAACGCTTTTTGATGGTTTAACGAATTATCTCGACTATTGAAATTACATTCAATTGACGTCAATGTCGAAGATAATAAAACTAATAACATTAACAATAATGGGGTTGCAGATTATAATTGTAAACTCGGTAGGTTTCCAAGATATATAAAAATATCTATTCGTATTCATAAATAATAATAATCGAGTAGGTTTTTATTTTTGAATATTCAGATAAATTTTTATTTAAAGTATGGAAGTTTGTCAAATATTTTTTCTTCTATATTTAGCCCACTCTTTAATGTCAAATCAGTAAAAAAGTAATTTTAACCTACACTTATCACCATCTATAAAACCTTAGTCAGAATAACCATATTAAACATTTGCATTGACGTCAATTGAGGCCAGTGGCTTCTCATTGAGGGGGGTAATGAGGATTTCATTTTATCAATGTAATATCACAAATTATATGGATATTTTGAGAAATTGAAAATTCATCGTAAAAAAGGTATTTTTTTGGTATGAAGCTATTTAAAAAAAATGCAGAACAAGATCCTTATCTCATCGGTCGGATTTTATAATGTGCGAACAATGAAAATCTGCTATTATGGGACAAGAAAAACTAATGATTTTCTAAAAAAATAATCAAATTCTTTTAAAAAATACATGTAACTAACTTTCTTCTTCTGTTTCAATTTTGTTTGTTTCGTGTGAGACTTGTGTCGAGCTTATTATTGAAAAACATTTTAAAACTTTTTTTAATAACAGCTACTTGTTTTCTCTTCTAAAACTGCAATAGTTGTTTGTAAAATTTTTTTAAAATGTTTTTTTGAAAGGTGTCTTCTCTATTAACGGACTTCTCTGGTAAGCGGAGTCAGGATCGACTCGCCACTTTTTTTCGATTTTCCCCAACCTTATTGCGTTTTCGGATGGTTATGTGTTGTTGTTTTAGTGTCGATGTGCGTTTTTCAGCTAAAAGGTGCAAGTGAAATGCTTTTTCAGGGTTTTTCAGGTAGAAAAAAGGAGTACAAGGTCATTGTTTTGGTAAGAAAAATATACTAAACCAAATTCGAAATATTACCAGTTAGAAACTTACCGATAATAATTACCTATTCATTGATTAAATATAGTTAACGTATTTGTTAAAACTGTTTATGTTTGTAAGTGGTACAGCCGAATTAGATAATTGATTGAATCGAGTTTGACGTATTGAATAATGATAATTATAAACAAGTTTTAATGTAAAAATGCGCCTATAAACGTACCAAAAACGTATAATTACATATAAATATTAAGAAGAAGACAACATAATTTTGCATTATTTAAAAATCCTTTTGTTAATTAATTAATAAACAGACGGTGTTTTTGATTTTCAGCTCCATTTTAACAAAAGCAAAGGGGACTATCCGGTTTTAAAATTTTTTCTGACATCAACATATGTTTTTTATCTTTCTTATTTAAAAGTAACATTTCCAGATATTTAATAAAAAATTAACATTATAATAAATAATTAATTTCCATTGATATACGTTTGGTGCAAGAGATTTACATTAAATTTTTAACTAATACCCTCCCTGTGTTTTTAAACATTCTATATTATCTTAGATACAAAAAAAGATTTTAAACACTATTTGAAGTATTTTACATTTTCACTGCTCTACTGTTTTTTAAAACAGGAATTTAAAGTATACATATGCAACTAGCGTCATTTTAAAATAGTTAAGAAACAATACTATTTGATTATATGTTTAACTGATTTTTTTAAACATTCCAAACGATAAGTAAATTTTTGATAAGAAAATTCAAATTATATTTCTTATTTATGTATTAGTCATTTATTGAGATTTTTGTAATAAAATATGTATATTCTTGGTCTTTAAGTATGCAGAAGCCGTAAATTTTAGTTAAAAGCCATTCACCTACAATTTCAAATACACATTTCACGAAATGCGTATTAAAAAAACCGATTAGTGTATTTTTATTTGCTTATTAGAGTAAATATGAAGAGGGAAATATTTATGGCGTAGTACCGCATTATACTAGCAAGTTATGATACTGTTTCAAGAACTCATTAATGAGTAAGCGTAAGATTTGTAAATAAAGCTACCAAAGACGCATTTTTGTTAAAGTTTAATCATTTTTATTGAGAAATATGTATGTACGCAGTCGGATGTTGTGGGTGGAAATTTGTTTTTCCAATTTAGAGATTTAAGATATTTTGTACTGTTTTTATTCTGGATTTTACTATTTATTAAACGAAGTTTTATAGCATTAATATAACAAATATTAAAATAATAAATCTTCTTAATTTAAATTTAAGGTCAATTAAAGTTATGCTTCCTAAACATAGTTATCTCCTACTTCTCCATATTTTTCACATTTTTTAGTTCTTAGTTTTGACAGCATAATTTCTTCATAGTTTTTATAGCACTCAGTGCATAATAGTATATTATTTTTGTTTTCCTACAACATAATTTTATCAAACACATTTATAACCAAGATGATATGACAATGGCTATTCGATCTACAAATGCAATTATAATTTTAAATAAATATTCAACATATATATAAATTGAAAACAAACAACCAAAAAAAAAATTATAAATACTTCGTCTTCTCGTATCCTTAATGCGCTAAAAAGGATTTTCTCGTTTTATTATTTCACCCATCGTTTCCATTCCTTCAGTTTCACCATCTTTTTCCAATTTCTGCAATTCCTTTTGCCAACTCTTTCTCATTCTATTACTTTTTTAAGATTATTATTTGACTCATTCTATTCTATTTCTATTTTATTACTGTTAATAAGCTATCTTTTGGTTTAACTAATTGTATTATTTTTTACATTATTTCTCAGTTGCCCAAAATTTTTCCCATGCCTCCATTATGTTTATTTCCTCTTTACTTTTTAATTTCCATATTCATTCCTATAAGGGCTTTTACTTTTTTTCCTTTAAATGCTCGTACTATACTCTAAATGTTTTATTTTCTTTTTTTAAATACACAAATAAATAAACATTATGTAAATCAAAGAGTTGGTTTATTTTCAGCTATTAAATCAACTGGAAATTTATTTAAAAAATTCGTTTCTCTAATTATCCTATATCCTATTTAATAATATTGACAATTGTTTAACTACATTTAATTACAAAAAAAGGATAACATTTGGAAAGTTTTATTTATAATATCTTAAAAGACACCAGTAATCTTGTAATTAGACATTAAAATAACCTGGTTTACCTGATGTTCAAATTTTAATTAATTCTGTTTTAAATAATTGGATATAAATTATACACTCTCAATTCATTTTATTTTTCTTATAATTTGGATATTCACTTATTCATACATCAAATCAATTATGAAATGACAGATGTCAGTTGTCTGCATAGTTTCAATTTCAATTCCATAGATTTAAATAAGTCGATATAAAAATTGGATGAATTTAAACTTCATGAATCATAAATATTTCAAAAAATATAATTAATAATAAAATTTCTTTAAATAAGCTAACCGGGATTACAATAATAACATTTAATAATTTACACACAAGGGAAAACTAAAATATTATACATTCGCAATCCCACGGAAACCCAAAGGCAATTATCTCTGGCTAACTTTATTATTACAATATATATAAGAGAGGACCAATATGACAAATAATTTCTCGAAATTCCAATCTTTTTAATAAGTTTTCAAATACATAGCCAAATTGTGACCAACTTTTATAATTTGACATATAAACTTAATTTTCATATAAAATTAACTTTCAACCACCCTGGGTTTTCTTAAAAAAAGTTATTTTTACCTTAAATAATTACAAAATTATTACTAATTTTAATAAATGTAACTATAAAGTATAATTGAATTAAATTATAATTCAATTAGGATTATACAACTCAAATAATTTACCTTTTTTAACAATTGAATTGGTTTCCAAAATATTATATCCACTAAAGTGAATATACAGTTTGGAAATGGATAACCTCATGTGAGACTATACCTAATGTTTAAATTCTAAATTTAATCAAACGCTAACAACCGAAATTATAACATATGCTGAAAATTAATAAGTCATATGATGTTAAATGAGATATATAAACAAATTATTTTTAATACACATTTCTAAACTGATGAACTCATATAGGGTTCGTTCGGAAAACATTGAGCTTTGTGAACTTAAGTACAACACAATTGTAAGGATATATTCATTTGTAATTTAGAATTCTTTGTAATATTCGTTGAAATTCAGAACAAGAGATTAAAAAATTAAAATGTTTCAAAGAAAACTATAGTTATGTAAGGAAAATGTAATAATACTTGTGTCCCAAATTAACAATAAATTAAAAAAAAAAACAAGAGAATTAAAAAAGTAAAAACAAAATGTATTTAATTGAATGATTACTAAACCTTGCCGAAGACATTAATTATCAGATTTGATACCATTAATTGACTAAATTAGAAAATGCTTACAACTTAACTAAAAAAAACACTGATGTAATGGAAATCGCGTAACTGTAGTATAATTCAAAAAAATATTTAAAAAAATGTCTTCGATTGCGACTTTGGGCGCTAATTCTGTGCTTCCCGAATGTGATATTCTTATTGGTAAGCGACGTTAGTACTGTTTATTTATGGCTTAGCTAAATCCTTAGAAAGTGGCTTTAAAAATGAACTTTCGGCTTTTTACAAACCTGACAATATCCCTGTATTTGAAGAATTTATTAGGGGGTTACAACCCAAACGAGAAGATCTTTGTGCGAAATTTCAGGCACGCCTTGTATATTAAAAATTCATATTAATGAACCATTTTGTCCCTAAATCAATGATTATCATACTGTAATATTAACCAATTATTTAATTGATGCCATAACGGATTAAGACCTTTAATATTTCATACTTAAAAATAGATTTCGATTTAACGGTTTAGTGTCGACATAAAACCATAAAGTCTATAATTATGTGTCGACAACATATAATTTCATTTTCCAATTAATTTCATTTTAATTTAAATTGATTTATGTTCCGAAAAGAACATGTTCTTGTTTATATTTTCCAGTTTTTTTGTGTATAGACCACATAATTGCTTTTCTCCAGATTTGAAGCATTTGTTATTTTCACTCGGATAATTAAAATACACTCCTGGACAAAAAAATCCGGACACTTGTATTTTGTTTTTTTTTTTAAGTTTTGTAGGTGTTAAGTGGTTTAAATGGGGAGGAAGTAAACATTAATCATAGAAATCGTTTATTTAAAACACTAAAAAAGTAATAATAGGAAAAATAAGTAACCCAAAGGAAAGTAATAAGTAACGCAAAAAAAATTAACATTGTTCGAAAAATTAAACAAAAGAAAAACAAAATTTTAATTGCCCACAGTTGGCTGTTCTTTAGGTTTAGTATCGGGTATTGCCCCCCCTACACCTGCGTAGGGTTTCAATATGCCTAGGCATGCTTGCAATAAGTTGCTGAATCTGTTCTTGCGGTATCTGTTCCCATTCTTCATTCAACGCTATTCGCAGCTCTTGGATCGTTTCTGGCAATGGTTGCCTCTTTTTAATCTTTTGCCCTAAAATGTCCCATAAATGTTCTATTGGATTCATGTCAGGACTACAAGCGGGCCACTCCAAAACGGGAATTCCGACAGTATTTAGGTAGTCCATGACGATTCGCTCAGTATGTGGACGCGCATTATCCTGCATAAATAAGAAATTATCCCCAACAAAAGGGGCGTAGGGGACAACATGGTCCTCCAGACACTGTTGTATGTATCTGTCTGCTGTTAGAGTTCCATGTTCGATGAAAATTAATTCGGTGAGTCCGTTGAAAGATATACCCGCCCATACCATAACACCTCCGCCACCAAACGGCGTTCTGGGTGAAATACAGCAAGGTACAAATCGTTCTCCGCGTCTCCTCCATACACGTTCGCGTCCGTCTGGAGATCGTAAGCAAAAACGGGACTCGTCAGAAAACATTACAACACTCCATTGCTGAAGAGTCCAGTCTCTGTGATCATTCGTGAATCTCATTCTGTTAGCTCGATGAGCTGCTGTTAATTTAGGGCATGCTACTGGCTTATGAGAACGTAAACCACTTTCATGCAGGACTCTTCTTACAGTTCGTGCAGAAATATGAGTTCCTCGAAGTTCTAACAAACGACTAGCGAGAACATTTGACGTTAAAAAGCGGTTCCGTAATGCGGAAATCTTTAAAAAACGTTCATCACGCTGATTTCTGGACCTTTTTCTGCCTGATCCTGGTCTTCTAGTGTATTCTCCAGTCTGACGATACTTCGTAAGAGCATCATGGACGGTACTTTTGGCAATATTCAAATGATTTGCAATATACCGTATTCTGCGACCATCTTCATGTAATGCCACAACTTTTGCATTATTTTCGGGAGTCATACTAACACAATTTAAAAACACTAATGAAAAGTGATCTGACTTTATCAGAATAAACGTGAAACTTATCGTAAATGCAAAAAAATATGCAAAAAATCTGTTGCTAGTAAACAAGATAAAGTATCATTATTTGCCAAACGTCAAAATTTTGTTTCAAAGGTGATGCGATCATTTAAAAACATTAAAAGAAACATTTTTATTGTTATGAATAAACGTTTTTTATTATTGTTTACTTCCTCCCCATTAAAACCACTAAACACCAACAAAATTAAAAAAAAATATACAAAATGCAAGTGTCCGGATTTTTTTGTCCGGGAGTGTACTTAAATTTAGGTTCAAAACTCACTTTAAACAAAACCAAGTGAATATTTTAGTTCAAAATGTGTGATAAATTTATGAACTAAATGGATTTTTATTAAAAGAAAAGCAAAATTTTTTCTTGTTTATATTTTCCAGTTTTTTTTATCTATAGGCCAAATAATTGCGTTCCTCCAGATTTGAAGCATTTGTTATTTTCTTTATTTTTTAATTCATCTCTATAAGGCAATATTTCTATTGTGTTTTATTTATTTTGTTTATAATAATATCTATGTCTTACATTGCAATTATGTTTTGTTAGGAATATTGCTTTGTTCTTGATCGGGAATGATTTGCAAAAGCAATTGGTACATTAAGTAGTTTGCATAAAATTAGCTTTCATTAATTGTTGGTGTCATTAAAAAATCAAAGTCCAGTTAATTATTTTACAAAATTAAAGGTAAAAAAATTCCCATTTTCTTTAGAAAACCAGTATCGTCAGTGGTAAAACCTAACATGCCTACACCTGCATGAACATTAGTAAATTTTCTGTGGCAACCACGCATAGGATGTGGTTAACTATAATATAGATGTACTTACAACATTTTTTTTGTTTTTTGTGATATGGTTTGAATTTTGGGATTATAGATCTGTGCAATTAATGGCTGATGCATTTTTAGAAATATTGGGCACGGGTAAAGATTAGATAAACATTGTCTTAGAAACGCTGAAAAAATTTAGATGTAGAATTATAATTTATGCGTACATTTAAAAAAAGATTGCAACCAGCTTTTTTAGAGTAAATATTTTAGAATTATTTTTAATATAATGTGATGGTTACTACAATTTAATATACATTATGTACATTCCTAGTGTAAAAATATTTACGTATAATGCTACTTTAGTGTTGAATTCTTCGCTTTAAAGCTCCATTTTTTGAGAAAATCAATTATTATATTCCTTGTATAAAATCTCGTTTGATTAAAAATATATATTGTAATAAGATTTTTATTTTTAAAGTATTTGAAAAAGTGAAATGCCTGATTGATTTTGTATGATTATTATAATTGAAAATAAAGGAATTCTGATTTGGCAGTAGTTAAAAAAATTCAAATTATGCGAAACAAAATTATCGTGTAGTTGTTTGGAACAAATCAGAGGAAACAGAATTCAATTCAACAATTTAAATTTAAACAGACCAAATAACGTGAATCTAATTTAAATAGAAAATTTTAGTTAATCGAAGGACTAATGAAAATGATTATTTATTTTTTAATTTTTCAGAAGGAGGATAAAAAAGCAAGTATTGGAAATTTGTAACATAATCATTCAGTATTAAGTATGAAACCATGTTTAGTTAGAAATAAAAAATAATAAATTTTACACAACGAATTATAACATGGTGTTATTTGGCTAGTTCACATCAGAGTATATTAACATTATTTTAAAATTTTAAAATACAGCTATGCAAATTTTGAATTAGATCAAAATATTAATCATATTATTGTTGAATTGCGTTTATAAGGGATTTGCAACAAATTGTAAATAAAATTGAAGATAATTATGTGTTGAAATATAAAAATGATCTGATATAAAACTATTAAGAAATGTTAACAAAGAATATATTGTATAAAAAACTATTACCGGTATTGTAAAGAAGATAAAATGAGTTTTCTTAAATTATAATCATTTTTTTGTTAATTATTATGTATGTAAAAATATCATAAGTTAAAATGTAAAAATATTGTCTACAAAATGTCAGGCAAATTGTTAATATTAGTTTTGTTAGAGTGCTGTTATCTCAGCGTGAACATCGTCAAAATTGTTTAAAATCGAAGAACCCTTTGTTAATAATTGTGTAATAAATTTGTACAAAACCAAAAAAGGAAACATTTTTATAAGATTAAATTAAGTGTTAATTTCTTCACAAGGGATGAATAATTAAATTCTTGCATTCCTGATTTTCGTTGAAAATTATTGTGAAGAATTTATGTAAATATTCTACACATTATATATATTAAACAAAGTATAAACATTTAATAATATTTACCTAGTAAACTCTTTATGAAAGGATAATAATGATAGTACTCCGAATTACAAGATCATTGTAATATTTGTCTTTTTTTAAATATTACCAGAAACAAAACTTAATGGAAATTCATATAAAGTAACACCAATATATCTTATTAAGAAATGGTAACGTTTATAAATCGCCCTATATAAATCAAATTTAATACAGTTTGTTTCGATATTACATCAATGCAGTTTTGTGTGACGATTCTTTTGTTAATACAATAAAAATATTTGTGTTAAAAAAACTTTCCAACGCCATTTTCCATTGGATAAGTGCCTGGTCCATTTAGTGGTAAAAATGTATATATTGGATAGTATTGTTTTTATCATCTGTCTGATCTCGTACGAATTTTGTTTTTATTATAAATGAATCTGTTAGGCCAGATAAAGGAATATACACTACTTATTGTGTATCACGTTTGAATTAAAGAAGGAAAGAAAAAATCGGAATGAAATGTGTGCTCGTTTCTATTGACGTCAATGGTTTGTGATATGGAGGCTCTTTATCATAATAACAATTGATTGTGTATTGCCATGGGTAGGTGGCAGGCCCGTCAACATACCCACATACCACATTTCTAGTAGACAATGGAACACCGGTATTAAAAATACATGCCTTAAAATATCACATGCAAACTGAAATTTTCCTTTTACGGGGTTCAGTTAGTTAAATTCCACCATTATTTTTAATTGTAAAAAACTTTAAAAAGTCACTTGGTGCTAAATCAGGACTGTGGGATGGGTGGATCATAAATTCGACGTTTGCATTTTGCCAATAATGGAGTTTTACGCTTGCAGTATTGAATGTTGCATTGTCATGATGCAAAATAATTGAACGTTTATGGTTTGTGCTAGAAAAATTCTTAAGTTTTTGATCTAAACAAAGCAAAAGCGAATATTTTAGCTCAGATTTCACTCTGAAAGTGAAATTTATGAACTAAACTAGCAAAAAAAAATTAAAATTTGTCTGTTGAAGTCGAATAAATAATTAAAATGCTTAAATTTAGGTTCAAAACTCATTATAAACAAAGCCAAATTAAGTGAATATTTTAGTTCAAAATTTGTGATAAATTTATGAACTAAATGGATTTTTATTAAAAAAAAAGCAAAAATCTTTAAGCTTTTTTCTAAACTCGTTCTAAACAAAGTAAAAGTGAATATTTTAGCTCAAAACTTGTTTTATTTAATCTTAAGCGGTAAATTTATGAACCAAATGGATATAAATTAAAAGGAAAGTAAAAATGTATCGTCTGTGCTCACCTAAACAATTAAAGTTTTTGTTCTAAACAAAGCAGAAGTTAATATTTTACTTCAGCTTTCTCTCTATTTAAGCCTGGATGTAAAATTTATAAAATAAACTAGCTTATTTATAGAAAATGTATCTTCTTAACTTAAATTTTTATTTCAAATCCCTGAATTCGCTCTATTTAGGCCTAAAGCTTGAGTTAAATTAGTTTTAAATAGTGAAAAATGGGTTTATGAATTCACACAAAAAATGTAAATCTTATATTGTTTGTTTTTAACCCGTTCTAGACAAAGCAAAGTGAATATTTGGGGCTAGAATTATCTTTACTCAAGCCGGAGTATTAAATTTATAAACTAAAGTTGCTTAAAAAACATTATTTTGTTAAAAAAAAATGTTTGCTATGGTTCGAAGCACAAAAATTGCAAAAACACGCTACTATCAATAAAAAATATTGTTAAGTATAATAAATTGATAAAAAATATTTTAATTGAAGAATAGCATCGTTGTAAATAAAGAATTCTTAAGTTAATTAAAAATCTTAAAAATAAAAAATCTTAAAAATTAAAAATCTTGACAAAGTATCGGCTACTGTATTATTGTCACCATTAAATATATATTTTTTGTTTCTCTTTCTTAGATTGATAAAAACATTATTTGGTTAAAATATTTTTAAAGTTAGTATACCCAAAAATTACAAAGTTACATATAAAGAAATCTTGTTTTGACGAAATATCGGCTAGTGTATTATTGTTTCCAGTATTTATTCTAAGCATAAAAAGGAAAAAAACGATTTATCCAATCTAAGACAACGTTGTTAACTATAATAAATTTTAAATCAAAATTTTAATTGAAGAATAAAACCCTTAAAAATAAAGCAATCTTGTTAAAAGTCTTGACAAAGTATCGGCTATTGTATTATTGTCACCATTAAATATATTTATTTTCTTTCTCATTAGTAGAATAACATAAAACATATTTGCTTAAAATATTGTTAAAGTTAGTATTCCCAAAAATTGTTAGTATTTATTCTAAGCATAAAAAAAGGCAAAAAAAAGTTTATTCAATCTAAGATAACGTCGTTAATTATAATAAAATTTAGATCAAAATTTTAATTGAAGTATAAAATCGTTACAAATAAAGAAATCTTGTTTTGACGAAATATCGGCTAGAGTATTATTGTTTCCAGTATATATTCTAAGCATAAAAAAGGCAAAAAAAAGTTTATTCAATCTAAGATAACGTCGTTAATTATAATAAAATTTAAATCAAAATTTTAATTGAAGCATAAAATCGTTACAAATAAAGAAATCTTGTTTTCACGAAATATCGGCTAGTGTATTATTGTTTCCTTTCATTGTATGTACTTTGTTAAATAAAAATATACTTAAAGTTAGTACTTATCCTCAAAAAATGTAAGTCTTTGTTTTAAGAACAAAAATGAAATAGAGGGAAAATAAACCAAAAATCAGTAAGTAAACTATGCAACACAATGAAATAACATTCCTAAAAAAACAGATATTGTAAGAAGTAAAAGGACAAGTACACCAATGAATAATCAGAAAAAAATAGAATAACATGTGAAATATTAAAAAATTGTCCCTGAAATATCACTACAATTAAACGATGAAGTGGGATTAAGTCTATTTGTATTTTATTCAGTGGATTTCAGAGAATCAAAAAAAAATTTTTTGGTTATCCAATTATCCAAAAATGGACATTTTCGAGATTTAATTTACAAGTGAGTGACGACTTCAAAAATCGTACGCAATTTGATTCTACAATTATTATTATATTGTATTATTTGAAACTAAAAATAAAACCAATTATTAAAAGTATATAAAAACTATATTTGATTGAACCTTTAAATTTTTCATAATTATAAATCATTTAAACCACCTTTTTTTTCATAAATTCTGATAATTATTACATTAACTTGTACCTAAAAAGGTAATTTCAGTTATTACTCAACAATCTACATTTAAAAATAATTAATGTTGTAATGATCACATACCAGGTTTTTTTTCTAATTAAAACATATTATACTCCACTTTTTTCGTTCTTAATTTTTTCAACTAGTTTGAAAATAGAAAAACTATTGGAATGTTTGTTTTTTCTTTACAAAACGCAATTTTGACATTTATATTTTCTTGCGGTAATAGCGCTGAAGATAACGATGACACAATTGTTTCACAAAACTCCCAATTCCTGTTTATTTAATTTGACATTCGGTTATTTGCGGCAAATCTAAATAAATCATAAACAACGACGATATCGCACATTCGATTGCATAAACTTTTGTATAAATAAAATCAGGGGCAAAACCAAAACGGATTTGTTTATGAGAAACTTCTTAAAAGACGTCAATGATGGCTATTTTCGTCCTCTTTGTGTGCGTTTTACAAATCTGAAATGCATTGCATTTTTGAATCATAGGAAGTATAAATCAATATTCGAAATATCAACAAACTATATTGTTTAATATTTGCATTCAAGGAAAAATGCAAGGAAAACATACCGCAATTCATGGTTGGGTTAACCACGACCTTAATAATGTTCAAACAAACAAAAATTAATTTAAAACAAATTAAAGGGTAGTTTACCCTTGAATATATGAATAAATATTTGTATTGATTTCAATATTTTTATTAGGCTTTTGTAGCTAATTTAAGCGTTTTATGGTAAATGAAATCATTATGTATTTTTCTAACCTCTAATTAAAATACGTACTTAAACAAATCGTTTAACACTAGATTTCTCATTCTGACAAATATTTACGTTATGGTAAATATCTACTGTGAAAATATTTTGTCTGTTTATTTTAACTTTTGCTTATATTATTTTTCAATTGTTTCAGGTAAGCAAACGTTATTTTGGAACTACAATTTGAGAAAAATATTGCTTTGGTGAGTTTTTGTATATGTTTCATTGTTATCAATATTGACGATGTATAAACAAATGGTTATCGTTTAGAAATCGAAAGGTTGTTCTATCATTTTATTTTAAGACAAGAATGTATTGAAAAATGTGTATTACACTAAATTCCATTATCATCAACATTCTTTAAAAAAAAATTGTAAGTTTCGTAACACAGTCGTACAACTTTCATCGCTTTTTTATACAGGGTTTCCCAAAAGTCTCAGGACAAAACCATAAGTTTCTAACGAGTGAAGAAAAAATTCTGAAAATTTGGAGAGTAAAGGGCTATAAAAACTTCATTTTTAGATTGTTTAAAACTTTCATACACTGGAGAGTTTTTTAAATTGCAACCCCTAGAGAGTTTCACCTTATTTTAAAGGTAATGAAAAAAGAAACACATCTCCAAAACCAAAACCCGATATTTTGACTGCCATGTGTATGAAAACTGATACACACATGTTGGGTCCAGTACGCCGCCCTGTATCATTTTGTATAACAAATAATTTCGTTCTGGCCGTAGTATGCTATTAGTTTAGCTTACCTTTTTTGCAATAAAAACAAAAATGAAGATAAGTAGGTGTACATTTAATAAAACAGTTTGTGACAGTGACAATATATTGATTGTTGAATGTTTGTGTTAAATTTGAGCCTATTTCTTTCCTTTTTTAAATTAGTTAAAATAATCTGTTAAAATGGCCCAA
This sequence comes from Hermaeophaga mercurialis, assembly GCA_951812935.1. Lineage (NCBI taxonomy): Eukaryota > Metazoa > Arthropoda > Insecta > Coleoptera > Chrysomelidae > Hermaeophaga > Hermaeophaga mercurialis. Next base: position 18,342,078 of record OX638361.1, on the reverse strand, counting down.
AAACTGACCGAAAATAATTAATCTTTTAATGATTTGTGGCTTTGGGGATAGAACAAGATCTTACGATTAAGCGCGGCGAGTCTTCAATGATTTTTTTCATGAACGACCACCGATTTCCAAATCAACAGTAGAAAGAACTGTTCGAAAATTTGAAGAAGAGGGAACTTTGAAAGATCTTCCGAGAACTGGAAGACCGAAATCTGCAACAACTCCAGAAAAAACCGAAGAACCTTCATGATCCTTATTAAATGCGTGTCAAGTACATGAAATCAGTAAATGTTCTGTTGCAAAAAAATCATTATTTCCCCTATAAGTTTCACCTAGTTCAGAAATTGAACGAAGATGATTTCGATAGAAGGTTGGAATTCTGCGAAATAATGTGTGAAAAGATGGTGACAGAAATTTTCTTCTCAATATTGTTTTCTCACGTGTCGTTATTAGGCTGACAAAAATCAACATTTAATAAAAGAAAATCATACTCAAACACTGCACAAAATTAATGTGTGGGCTGGAATTATGGAAGATAGAGTAATTGGTCCTTTTTTATTAATAGAAATTTGGACGGAGGCAGATATCTAGAACTGTTGGAAAATCAAGTGGTTCCAAGTGTTAGTGCAGTATGCCTTAATGGTATTGACAATTGAAAATAAGTGGTTCCAACAAGATGGTGCTCCTCCACATTTTAGCCGAGCAGTCCGAGTCTTCTTAAGTCGCACGTTTTCAAACCGTTGGATTGGGACAAGAGGTGAAATCGAGTGAACACCACGATCTGTATTTCAAACAAAATATCAAAATTTATATTTCTTACAACATCTTCTAAAATATCTTTTAAAAAAATTTCAAAATCGAGTATTTACAAACTAAATTGTCCGGATTGTAACGTACTCTATCTTGGTCAGACATTAAGAAATTTTACCATACGCTATTGTGAGCACTTATGACCTTATAGATTAAAACAACCAGGTAAGTCACATTATGCAAAACACCTCATTAACACCAAACACAAACCTACACTTAATAACACAATGGAAACAACAGTGGAAATACTTTATATAAGTGTCAAAAAAGAAAAATTTGATTTTTTGGAGGAATATGAAATTAAGAAACACCTAAAATATGCTCAATATACAGCATTGAATAAACAACTAAACCTGGGAAGTTCAATTATCTTAGATCACCTTTTCTTCATTAATATCAATTATTGTTTCACACATTTTATGAATTCATTTCCTCAATTCCTTTGTTAATTTCTTCAAGTATTATATCTCTACGTCCCCTTATTTCATTAACATTTTGGTTTATCTTCTTACTTTCTGTTATAATTTATTTTAAATCTTGATCTGTTTCTTTAGTAATAAACAGTTTTTGTTTTTCCATTTCTTGTTTTATTATGTGTGCTATTTTATTCTCAATTTCCTTAGTTTATCTTTCTGTTTTACCTTCCATAGTCTTGTCAATTTCTTTTGCTTGAGATTCAATTTTTTAATTTTTTTGGTTTGCATTTAAATATTTGCTTGTACTTATTAATCCAATGAGCAGGATCCATTGTTTTTAATTCTTCTTTTTGTTCATGTCTTCTAATTTCCTATTTCCCCTTTTTCTTTTCTTTATTTCTTCTGATCTATTTTTGTCCTCTACACCGACTTTATGTTTTACATTTTCTACAGACTCATTGTTATCTTCCTTACAATACTTTCATCTATCTCACTATCTCATTCAGGTCCATACTATCCTGAACATTTTTCGTCTCCCCTACAATATTTTCTTTCATCACTGACTTTTTTCTACTTCTTAGTTCCATTATACAAGATATATTATTTTCAAAGGTTGTAAGAAATATATTAAAAATAAATATTTTTTTAAACTCCTCTGGTATGTATTTTCTCCTACATTGTGCTTCCATCTTTTCTTCGATATTCCTTTTCGCAACCCTATTGAAATCCATTTTTTTATTCATTCATTATTTCTATTGCTTTTATTGTTTCACTATTATTTTCCTATAGAGTTCTTTCTCTATTTATAAGTTTCCTTTTGCTGTTTAGTCACCCTGTTGTTATATATGACTGGTTGGTCCCACTCCTTTACTTCTCAGTTTTTTTTTTTTTTTCGTTAGAATTTTTACAAACATTTATTTACAGTGACATCAGCATTTAATATAGATGTAACTCAGAACTAAATAATAATTAAGAATGCCAATACAGTATCATATAATCAATATTTATAAACAGACAACAGATGAAAACAACAAAGCCTGTAGTGAAAAATAATATTAGACCACCCAGTGAATTGTGGCGAGTGCTGATGTGCATAAAAATGTCCCTATCATCACTATAAATGCAAATAGTTTTTCGTATAGTACTAGAGGCACCACAAGAGGATATGTAATGAGAATTATAATGAAAAATAAACTTATTTGATTCTAACGCTTCTTTAGCAATTGGTCTATAACCAATTGGAATGGTTCCCTTGTAACAAAGTTGCTTTGTTTTTTTTTTGTAACTATTCTAAGCGTAATTTTAGTTTCTTTTGATGGTTACACCATATGAGCATTTAAACTCAATTATTAAATATTTGTGGTGAAACATTTTCATTTTTTGACAAGTTATAACATATTTTATCTCCTAGAATACCAACCAAACAATTATTTGATATTTGAGGAGAAAATTTGTTTCATTTCAATATTTTCTGAACCGATTCATGTGACCGTTTTTTGATACTCGACCTAAAATTACCATTTTACCTTAAACTTTCTTCTTAATTGTTATTTTCCACGAATCCAATACATCCACATTTACAAAAGTAGTAAAAAAATAATGATATTGCTGAATTACCCATGAAATGAACAGATTTTATATGAATAAAACTATAATTCCAGGGCAAATAACAAAATGGGGCTTAGAGAATATATTCTATGGTTTTTTTTTTGACATAACTTTAAAACGCCATTTTTAACATAATAAAGAAAGATTCCTTAACATCAAGCATTTTCTACAGAGTATGGAAATTGAGCAACCTCTTTCAAAATAAAATGAAACGGTTCAGTCCGTCTGTTTAATTCATTATTAATACTAATTATTCAAATCCTTTTCTCCATTACCGATATAAGTCGGTTGACGTTAACAAATATAATGAGATCAGAATTTTGTATGATAAAATTATTAATTTATAAGCTAATTATATTAAATTTATCCGATATAAATACCTACAGGGTGTAACAAAAAGATGCACAGTCAATTTAACCAAAGTTTCTATGAAAAATAAGATTTCTTACAAACATTAACTGTAGAAGAATTTGGCTAATTGAAAAAATATATATTGTAATATAATTTATTTTTTATTATTTATAATTTATAAGGGATTTTGTTTTTTAGTGAATATGAAAGAAAGATCTAATTAAGATACTTATTAATCATATAATAAAGTCAAACATTTTTGTTAATACAAGAAATGACATCCATCCATCAAATGTTTTTGCTACAAAAATGCATTCCCAAACTCAGTTTTTCTATTGAAATGCACATATTCCTGTTTTTTATAGATTAACGCAATAAATCCCTTTTAGTTTACATTTTTCCCAGTTCCTAGTGTCAAACTTGGAAGAATAATTGATTGATATATCTTTTATAATTACGTAAACCAGTATTCTTTCACTTTGTCAACTAAATGCGGGAATGCGTATATTAAATGAAAAGAAAAAACCGTGCAGGTGTAACATTTGCAATTGCGGAAATTTTAAATTTATTCAATCTCTAGATATATTGGATTTGCTTGGCAACATTTCTATTACACAACAAATTCAGATTTTTTAATACGTTTCTAAAGAATCTATAAAATGTGCAGGAAAAGGAAAAATAACAGTGGGCATAAAAATAATTACAAATTGTTTATTGCCAATAAAACGACACTTGACGTTTTAAAATATTTACTTAATCTTATGCGTTTTTACTATTAGGTGTAAGGCGAAATTTTAAAATAAAATAAATAAATCAAATTAATTGACATCATTAACAAATTTTAAATATTCGTTTGTAAGAATTCAAAACAAAGGTGTCTTCTTTTCGATGATGCTTTTTTTTAAATATTTGTATATAGTGTTCTTATCGTTTAAGAATTTTTTGTATTGAAATTGTTTTTATACTGAATTTTATTGTTAAAATTTGTAATTTCTATTGCTCAATTTATACCCGCTTACTATTTAGCAGATCAAGATTTTTTTATTAAAATGCAAATTAAATTTTAAATAATCATCTGTAAGAATTCAAAATAAATAGTGGATCTAATATGCTTCCTTGGGGAACTCCAATATCTAGCTGGTGTTTTTTTTATGTTGCTTTTTTAAAAATATTTGTTTCAATTTAGTGTTCTTATTATTTAGGTATTTTGTGTGATAAAATTGTTTTATATTGAATTTTATTGTTAAAATTTGTAATTGCTGTTGCTCAATTTATACCCGCTTACTATTTAACAGATCCAGATTTTTTTTATCAAAATGTCATTTAAATAATACTAATAATAAATTTTATGTGATGAAATTACAAAAACGAAGAAATAAAAAATGGTAATTCAGTCATTTTGATTGCCAAATTTTGCTTATTTTTAGAAAGACTTTGAAGTTACAAAAAGGAAAAGCAAAAAATTGTAGTTAAGTCATTTTTGCTAAATTTTCGTTGGCTTTATTAAGAAAAAATAAATGAAAAATATATTATTATTATTATTAGATTAATAATCGGGTCAGTGATAATTTAAACAATTTGTTTTTAGTTATGGCGTTACAATTATGTAAAAATCAATTTTTATTCTGGTAAATAAAAGATAAAAGTTTAAAAATATAACAGTTTTCTTTTAAGTAATGCTTTAAAATTGACTTCAATATTATTAGCATATAATGTGTACAGAAAAAATTCCCATGCAGGTCATTAACGAATGTAATAAGTTTACAATTTTTTGTTGTACATATTATGTCTTTTATTTAATCCTTGAGGAATCTACAGTTTACAATTTGAAAAAGTAAGAACTAAAAATATACATTTTTACTTGATTTTTTTTTAATAATCTTGATATATGTATATCTTAATAAAATACACTCATCTAAAAGACATATACAACAAAGTTAAATAATTTATCGACATCTGGAGATGAAAGAATGTTATAGTTTGCACAACCACATCGGAGGATAACAAGTAAACTGAATATATAAATTATTAATCATGTTCAGATGGTTGGATTATCCGTAGACTTCAAGTCTACCTTGTCAGCACCCGTTATGGAAAATCAAATCAGTACACTTTACCTATCAGAGGAAAACCAAAGACGGATAATTTTTGAAACAACGTTTTTAGTATGAGTATTCTCGAAAGATATTTTTAACATTCAGACAATCATCAAAATAATAATGTTATGTCATAAAATATTTCTCCACAAAATTTTAAATAAAAAATACATTTTATTAAAGATAACTAAAAATTATAAACTTATTTAAATTAATAATAACAAAAAATATTTCAAAATTTAAGATGTTTTATGAATGAGATATGATATAAGTTGTTGCAATTTTTTTTATATATAAACAGTTATCTATCGTTAAGATAATATTAAAAGATTGGTTATATAGAGTAATGATTCACAGTGCTTACAATATGATAAGAGAATATTTTTATTTGTAACATTTAAAATTATGTTAGTTGTAATTAACTCAAAATTGTTAATCCTTTAAATAAGAACCTACCCTGAGACCTATTTAAATTTTTATTATCAGGCCGGTTTTTAATAAGCATTTAAACGTTAAATATTGAAAAATAATTTTAATAAATTTAGGTTTATTAAAATTTAATTAGCATTTTAATATAAAAATCTTGAACTACTAAATAGTAAGCGGGTATAAATTGAGCAATAGAAATTACAAATTTTAACAATAAAATTCAATATAAAAATAATTTCATTACACAAAATACTTAAACAATAAGAACACTAAATTGAAACAAATATTTTTTAAAAAGCAGCATCGAAAAAAATACACCAACTAGATATTGGAGTTCCTCAAGGAAGCATATTAGAACCACTATTTGTTTTGAATTTTTACAGACGATTATTGAAAATTTAATTTTACATTTTAATTAAAAAAGTTTTGATCTGCTGAATAGTAAGCGGGTATAAATTGAGCAACAGCAATTATAGCTTTTAACAATAAAATTCAAAGTTTCTGAAAATAAACAAAATTTGGCAATTAAAATGACTTAATTGTCATTTTTTTCTTCTTCCTTTTTAGTAACTTCAAAGTTTTTCTGAAAATCAGCAAAATTTGGCTATTAAAATGACTCAATTATCATTTTCTTCTTCTCTTTTGTCACTTCAAAGTTTTTCTAAAAATAATCAGAGTTTGCCAATTAAAATGACTTAATTGTGCATTTCTTTTTTCTTCCTTTTAGTAACTTCAAAGTCTTTCTGAAGGAAAAATTTGGCAATTAAATTGACTAAAATTATCACATCTCGCTTCTTCTCTTTTGTCACTCAAAGTTTTTCTAAAAATAAGCAAATTTTGGCAATTAAAATGACGTATCATTTCTTACTTTTTTTTTGTAACTTCAAAGTCTTTCTGAAAATAAGCAAAAATTGGCAATTAATATGACTTAATTATCAATTCGTACGTTTTCCTTTTAGTAATCTCAACACCTTTCTAAAAATAAGCGAAATTTGGGAACTAAAATGAATTAATTATCATTTCTTACTTTTTCCTTTTAGTAACCTCAACATCTTTCTAAAAATCAGCAAAATTTTGGAATTTTTTTTTTTTTTTTATTTTTTATTAACGTGTCTCGACAACTTGGTCATTGACACAGGCACTGTTAAATTAAATAAGGTGGTACAAATTGCAGTCTTTCAGGAAATTAACAACATTACACAAACTATCAGGAGAGTTAAGAACGTCTTTTAAGTTTCCACTAAGTTTATGTTGCAGTCGCTTCGATCTCAGACGGTTGCAGTCAAGCAGTATGTGCTGAACAGTAAGGCGGGTGTTGTTACAGTGTTCACAGGTCGGAGGATTTTTTGAAGCCATAAGGTAATCGTGGGTAATGCGAGTATGTCCTATTTTTAATCTTCTAATGATAATTTTGTCTCTTCTCTTCATTGGGGGTTTTTTTGAAGGTACCATACTGGGTTGGATATCATGTAGCTTAGCATTAACTCTATCCCAATGTATTTGCCAGGAGTTTAATGATGCTTGTTTGATGGTACATTTTAGGTCCGTGTGGAGTTGGGTGTTCTCTACATTTTCGTCCGAGCTAATGGCTTGTTTTGCTGCTTGGTCTGCTTTTTCGTTACCTTCGATACCGATGTGTGAAGGAACCCAGAAGAAGTTTATGACAGTGCCTTCGATAATAAGAGTGTGGCAGATTTCGTGAATATTTTGGACAATTGGGTTTAAGGAGTATATGTCTTTAATGGCATGCATAGATGAGAGGGAGTCTGTGCAAATTGCTGCTGACTTGGTATCTGGCGTGATAGATTTTAGGGCTAAAAGAATACTGAATAGTTCTCCTGTGTAAACAGTGCAGTTAGTGGAAAGTCGCTTCGTATCTACAACTGAATTTGTGGTAGTAACTGCACAGCCTACCCCACGATCATCTTTGGATGCATCGGTATAAAGTATCTTGTCGTAGTGGGACGAACGAATTAGGTTTGTGAATGTATGCTTAATGAGTATGCTGGAAGCTTCTTTCTTGTTGTATTCTTCCAAACTTGTGTTAAAGAGAGGTAGTGTTTTGGTCCATGGAGGAATGTTTGAGGCGTGAAATGGGGTTGTTTTGGTTAGGTCAATGTTGCCCAATAGGGGTTGATAGGGTCTGGGGAATTAAGGGTAAGGTTCCGGAGTTGTTTCTAGTAGGAGGAGGTGTAGCATTTATTAGTTGGAATATAGGATTGTTTGGATTAGCAGATGCACTAGCGGAATAAGATAGTAGCAGACGTTCTCTGCGGATAAAAGGGGGGGGTTCACCTGCTTCGACATAAGGGCTGGACCTGAAGGCGCCAAGACAAATTCTTAGGGCCGAGTTTTGGATTACGTTGAGGGATTTTAAGTTTGATTTACTAGCAGATATATATAGTATGCTGCCATAGTCTAGTCGCGAGCGGATTAAAGATCTGTAGACTTTAAGCAGAGATTCTTCGTCGGCTCCCCATTGATAATGAGCTAAAGATTTTAAGATGTTAAATCTTTTTAGACAGTTACTCTTAGTTTGAGCTATTTGGGAAGTCCAAGTGAGTCTCTTGTCGAAGATGACTCCCAATACTTTAAGATTGTCGACCAATTGCAACGGCTCGCCGTTCAAGTTTAGGTTAGGTTGCTGGCATTTATATCTCCTACTGAAGCTAATTACTTTAGATTTGCTAGGTGAAAAGTTAAAACCGGTTTTTAAGGACCACATATGAATATTATCGAGGCATGTTTGGAGCAAACTACAGATACTAGAAGTCACTTTTCCCTGACAGAATATTATGAGGTCATCGGCATAGATAACGAATTTAACTGGAGGTAGGACAGAGGAACAAATATCGTTGATGGCGAGTAAAAATAGAGTAGTACTTAGGACCGAACCCTGTGGAACTCCATTCTCAGTAGTATGGATTTCGGATTCTTTACAATTTGCGCTAACCTTAAAAGATCTATTGGTTAAAAAATTTTTGATAAATGTTAGAATATTACTCGGTCAGGTTTATTTCATTAAGTTTGCATAGGATAGTGCTTTTCCAGGTAGTGTCAAAGGCACTTTTTATATCTAGAGAAACTGCTATTAGGTCGCTTTTATTTGATATGGCTTGAGCAATCTCTGATTGAAGAAGAACAAGGTTGTCTAACGTAGACCGATTTGGTCTGAAACCTGACTGAGCCTTATTTAGGATATTGAATTTTTCTAGGTACCAAATAATACGTTTGTTGACCATTTTTTCTAAGAGTTTGCATAGGGTGCATGTGAGAGAAATTGGTCTGAAAGAGTCTGGAAGAGAGGATTCACAATCCGGTTTATTAATAGGGAGGATAATTGACATTTGCCATAAAGAAGGAAAATTTTTACTGGTCTATATTTTGTTATACAGTTCCAGAAGTTTGACTAGTGAGGATGCGTGCAGGTTTTTGAGAAAACAAAAAGCGATATTATCTGGTCCTGCAGCTGAGTTTTTTGACATAGAAATAGCGCCGTTTAGCTCTGAGAACGTAAACGGAAAATTTATAGAAGCAGGGGGTGTAGGTCTAAATGTGGGGGAAATATTAGGCAGGTTATCAGGGATGTTAATATTTTTAGTTTTGTTACGAAAGTGTTGGGCGAGGATATTTGCAATTGTTTGGTCATCTGTAACAATTTTTCCGTCATGATTGAGGGCTGGGATTTTATGAGAGTTAGAGTACCCTTTCATCTGCTTAATTTTAGACCAGACCTGGGCTGGAGGGGTCTCAGACGTAATTGAACTGACAAATTGGTTCCAAGATGACTTTTTGCATTCTTTTAGTATCCGTTTAGTTTTTGCTTTTAGTTTTTTAAAATTAATTAAATCAGATTGTGTTCGAGTTCTACGATATTTGTTTAGAGCTTTCTTGGACTCTTTTACAGCTACTTTGCAGTCTTCGTTCCACCAGGGAACGGTTTTTCTAGAGGGGTTGATGGTGAAAGTACCTAGACATTCCTCAGCTGAGGAAATGATACAATTGTTAAATTCACTGACGGCATCATCGATATTATTTGAAAATATTAATTGGTCTGTTTTTTCTTTGACGCTTAAGCTAAATAATGGCCAATTAGCATTGGCGGTTTTCCATTTAGTGATAGCATTTGCAGGTTTTGATTTAGAGTCTGTAATGAGAATAGGAAAGTGATTGCTATCAAAAAGACAATCTAGAGTGTTCCAGGTGAGAAGTGGGAAGGACTTTGGATCACAAATACTGAGATCGATTGCTGAGAAAGTTCCTGATGATATGTTGAAGTGAGTGTTACTACCATTGTTTAAGACATTAATGTTGCGGTTAGTTATTAAGTTTTCAACTATTTTGCCTTTCCCGAATGTATGCTTTGAACCCCACATCGTATTGTGGGCATTAAAATCCCCTACCAAGATAAACGGAGCAGGAAGCTGGCTTATAAGGTCTGATAGTTCTGTTTGGGCAAGGTTGTAATTTGGAGGAATATAAATGCTACAAATATGAATTTTAAAGGGGCACCAGGCAGTAATTGCAACTGCTTCCAGGGTGGTGTTTAAAATGATTTCTTTATGGAATACATCTCTGGAAACAAAGATTGAGGTTCCACCGCTAGCTCTTAAATGTGTTGGTCTGATATAGTGATGGCCAATATAATTTTTAAGATTAGGATTATGTGACTCTTTGAAGTTAGTTTCTTGCAAGCATAGGAAGTCTGGAGCAAATTCTGAAATGAGCTGGTGAATACGTTCCAGGCGGGGGAAGTATCCATCAGAATTCCACTGCATAAGATTGAAAGTATTTAATCGGATTGTTGCCCAAGATCATCAGGCAACGATTTTATAGATTTATGGGACATGTGCGAGTCATCAGTGTCATATTCTTCGTCGCTTGATTCGATGGAAGATGCTGAACTAGGAATACTGCCAATATCAAGGGAAACGAGTTTGAGCTGTTCTTTCATTTTTTTGTTAGACGCGTAAATCTGTTCTTAATATATCTTTCTTTTAGGAAAGGATATATCAAATGTAGATCGGCAACTAAAGATTTAAAATCTTTCGTGAATTTTAAACTTTCATAATATGGGTTACTGTTACCAAATGTGTTTTCTATGAAAACAAATAGACTATCAATGGGGAGCACAAAGGGGTCCTCAGTTTGCTGGTAAGCTTCTCTGATGGACTCCTTTGTAATTTCTGTTAAATGAGCATCTGTAGCATCTGTACCGGAATTAATTTTTTGTTTCTTCTTTTTTGCTTTAATTTTACTAGGGGGGACTTTAGGGGGGGGGCATACTCTCTGGATCTGGTAGGGTATGTATAGATTCATCATCAATGTGGCTATTCTCATCGGTAGGGGTTAAAATTTCGGCTAAGCCTCGTTTTAGACTAGTGGTCTGACTTGGGGGTGGGATAATTACATGTGGGGGGGATTTAATGGTGTCAGGATTTGGCTGGGTAGGGGGCTCTAGTGCCTTAGTTAAAGAGGGAACCGCAGGTGTTTGACTGGGGTTAATTTGGGATGAGGTTGGTGCTACGATAGCAGAGGAAAGGAGTAAGCTGTTAGGAGGGGGATTAGGACAATTTGATGCAATATGTCCTGGCAATTTACAAATGAAACATTCCATTTTTTCGGTTGAAAGGAAAATTCGGTTTTCAAAATCATCATGATTGATCACTATAGATGTTTGCAATTCAAAGTTGTCAGTTGAGCAGAAAACATACACTTGGCGTCGGAAGCTAAGGATACTGGAATATTCGTCGCCAGGAAAGCCGGCACGTAGAAATGAAACGGATGATGCTAGTTGCAGCCCAATTTTTTTTTATCTCGTTTTCAACTGTTTCGTGGGGGATACATGGGGAGATATTAGAAATAAGGATTCTTTTGGTCGGAGAAACCAATCTACGAATATTTAAATCAATGTTAGATATTTTTATGGTGGGATGTGACTGTACTAATTTATCTACTAAGTCAGCGCTAGTTAGATAAATGCAAATCCGGTTGTTGGACATTCTAGAGGCAAAGGAAATTTGTTTGGGACCAATTATATCTCCGATTGCATGGACATAATCAAAAAGTTTAAGATTATTATCTGAGTGAAGAACTATGGCTTGATCTCTTTTTGGGAAAGTTATTTTGGGTGTTGATTTAACTGCTGATACATAAGAGGCGGTTTGTACATTGTTTAAAGACATATTTGATTTAGAAGCTGTTGGAACACTTGTTGGTGGTTTACTGCTCATGTAGTCAAAAGCAGCAAGTCGTTGTTGCAAATTCTTAATTACAGTTAATCAGAACCGGAAACAGCAATACATCCATCGTGTGAATTGGTTGCCTGCTCCTCGGGCACTGAGAAGTAGCCTATAGGTAAAGAATTTGTTGGAATTCTTATCCTTATCACTAACAGTTTTTTATTTTTTTTGGAAATTAGCAAGATTAAAAAGCACTTTGTTATGCTCGAGAATTTTGGTATACAAATGTGAAAAAGTTTAATACATACAAGTGTAGATCAATCGCATAACGAAACCACTCGCAAAACACAACCCAATTCACGGCCTTTCCACACTCGCCGATCACTTGCTAGTCTGTCGAGAAAAATTCGATGAAAACAGGTCGATTTAACTCGTTAAATGCACCGTTATTTTCAAAAAATGAAATTGAAAATTTAAAGCTCGCACTAATACTTTGACACAACTGTCAGACTCCAAAATTTTGGAATTAAAATGACTAAAATTATCATTTCTCACTTCTTCTGTTTTGTCATTCAGTTTTTCTAAAAATAAGCAAAAATTGTCAATTAATATGACTTATTTATAATTTTTTACTTTTTGCTCTAAGTAACATCACCCTTTCTATAAATAACCCAAATTTTTCAATTTAAATGACTTAATTTTCATTTTTACGTCTTCCTTTTAGCAACCTCAAACTATTCCTAAAAATATCCTCGGTTTATAAAACCCAGACCACCCAAATCTGAATCTTCGCTATCTGAATTTAAATAGTGAGATGGTCCCAAATGGTACTTTGATTAGAACAAATGGTTATTTTGATGGGCTATTAAATTAATGATGGACAGTATCAGGAACTCCTGTGTCTCATTTAAATTCTTCTATTATTAGCATAATGGCTTCTGAAAATTGACGATGTGAATTATTTATTATTACTTATGTAATTCTTTATTTATTTGCGTGTTAATCTGTGACGGTTTAAAACAAAAACATAGAAAAAGAATGTTTTGAAATAATTTGATCCTTTAAGATTTAGAAATGTTTCTGGTCATTCTTTTACATTAACGACTAACCTCGTATATTATTAAATAACAAAAGACAAGATGAAAATAAATGGAAGAAAGAAAACTTTTATAAAAGAATAAATATAATAGAATAATACAGCCTAGCTTATTTCTTTTTTTATATATTTTATTGTTAGTAACGAATGAATCATTATCAATTTTTATTAAAAATCGAACTACCTACTCATTATCGTTTCGCCATTGTTTATTGCTCTAACAATATTTTTAATGCTTTACGCCTAGTTTAACTTACCTGCGTCTTTAGTGCAACCTTGAAAACAAAAATGAAAAAAACGAAAAACCGTTCTAAGGTTCTCACGTAGATTGCCCATTGTTTCGAGAGGTTTTTGAATAATTCACGGTAATTGTGCTTATTAATTTAATCTGTAATTTGTAACGTTGAATTGTATAATCATATTCAATAAATAATAATTATTGATATCATTCAATCATTACTGTCATTTGTTATACTGAAGACTGGTTAACATAAACGTAACTAATTTTTTTTTTGCGGACGTACCAGTGTGATTTGTCGTGAATATTTCTAAATAGTTGACATTGATAGAAACGAAGCCATACTTATTTGTTTATCATTTACAATAAAATTAGTAATTACTAAAAACGATGTAGTAGAAAACAAAAAACGCAGTGTAACAACAATACGGAAATTCAGAGGTTTTTTGGTATTTTTGTTTATCAAGATTTTGTTAGAGTTACCAAAGTTCAAATTCAATAAAAAGTACATTTTTTAAATCAGTTGAAGTTTAGCCATCTTTTCGGATGGTACTTTAGTTACATGATTGCCTTTACATTAACGTTCTTTTGACTTTTCAATCGGTTCTCTCGCAAAAATTCACATGCTGCCGCTCGGCATAAAAATTTACAATCAATCTTTAAACCTACCAACTTTATAAACCACTAAATACAATGAATGAATAAGTGAACGTTTGATTGTATTATTTGAATTAAAATAAGGATAACACTAAACGTATTCAAGCGTCTAAAAGCTCTAGTAATCGGACCGATCCTACTGTAATCAGTACTATGATTCTTAATAAAAAATAAAAAGTAATACGTAGGTTATTTTATAACTGATCGTATTAATTGGTATTTCAAATAAGAATTCAGAACAATTTACAAAACCGTTAATTAGTTTATACGTGATTCATTTCAAGTTTAGTTCACCGATTTACAAGGAGTAAAACGTGGTAGAAAGAAAGCTAATAGTACCAATTTTTAAGAAAGGTGGTGTAAAAGACTGCTACAATTACAGAGGAATAAGCACTTCATGAAAAAAATCGAAAAAATAATAGAGAAAAGCATTAGATCCACAATAGAAGAATCAAAGAGTAAAGAAGAAACAAGCAAATTCATGTCTTCAAAACAAAACAGTGACAGAAAGAGCAATACAGGAAAAGAAGAAACTTATTTTGCTTTCTTAGATCTAGAAAGGTACACAGAGAAACAATTTGGCAAATATAAACAGAAAGAGGAGTGAATGAAAAAATGATAAGAATAATACAAAAAAATTAAGTGAAAAACGAAAATGTAGTCAAAAGAAGTAACAGAACATCTGACACTTTTACTATGAATATTGGATTAAGATGAAACAGAAGTTTAAAGTTATTATTTATCATCTTAGATGAAATTACTAAGAAATGCATTTCACTAAGCAAGAAAATATGTGTGGATCATCTTCAATTACAAGGAGTAAATATCAGCAAGGGACCAATTGGAGAAAGATATAAATAATCCCGAATAAAACGAAAGTAATGGTTATAGATAATGTAAGTAGGGTAACACAATACACTCATCTTCTTTTTTTATGGCACGATCATTTATTTTTGTTAGTTCAGAAATTCTTTTAATTATTTTATTGTCCGATTTTACACTATTTTCTTTTTCAAACATTCGAACATATTTAAAACAAAAGGTAAAGGGGGGAGGGGGAAATAAGTCCTTTAGTATCACAGTCTATAAGATTTTATTTGTGAAAATAATGAAATTTTACACCAATAGTTTCGTCAATAATCAATACCTTAAATGGAAACTAACACCGAAATACATCAATTTAAAAATCGATAAGGAACATTTCCAATAGAAGTCAACGCAACATAAAAAAAGAAGAACAAATTCAAAATTGCTATCAAAAAATTTACCACCTAGATATTAAATTGAAACTTCAATATTTGTGATTTGAACCTGAAGATGTGGCCTGTTTTGCCACGAAACCGGTAGTTCTCTTTTTTCTATGACAAATAAAATCTAGACTGTGAGACTTAAGGACTTATTTCTCCTATTTTTCTTTTGTTAATGTACACTCACACATGACAACAACTCATTTGACATTTAAAACAAGTTGTTGCGATTGAATGTGTGAATTTTTATACTTGTCATACTTGTTTGTAGAATTTCATAATCTTGGGATATTTCACTATTTAGCTACGGTCTCCCTAACGCCATATTATTAAAGAAAAGAAAAGATAAAATTTTAAGAAAACAATCACACGCGCTACTGCCTGAGATCTTAGAAGGGGAGTGAATTACGACTATAGAAACTCTGTCAAATACTTATAAATGCATGTGCGGTTCATTGAGATGATTTGATCTGGCCAACTGAACTAAAAAAACAAAAATTACTCCTAGATTTTTGTATCTCAGCACCAACTCTCTACAGCCCTTCCATATCAATATAATATTCGTACTTCATACAAACGAAACACGTTTTATCATTTTTTCCGTGCTTATAAATATTGATGATATTTAATGTTTACATATATGCATACAAAAATGCGTCTTACTATTATTACGGAATTATAAATTTCTGTTAATTTATATGTAAGTCAAAATTAATTTTATACTTCTCCAATACGCATATGCTTTGTCGAAGAGAATAATTATGTAGCATAGTACGCAATTCGTTATTTTTATATTATATTGTTAAAAAAACTATCAGCTTTGATTGATAGTAAAATTCAATATTAATCATTACTGGCAGATTGATGCTTCAGAGTGAATAATGGAAATCTGATTTTTTTTATTTAACGAGCAAGAATAGAATGTAATTAACAATGGATTTCTTTTAATTTTCGTTAGTATAAAATTATATTTTATGAAAAATTGTTAATATATTTTATAATCCACATACAATTTTTGATTAAAGATATTTTCAAATGTTCCACTTTGATCCCCATACGGGGGTACGGTTAACCCAGAAATTATTTTTTTAAAGAGGAGGTTACATTTTCGTTTCTGATAATAATCAAAAATAATAATAAAACTTTTCGACTTATTGAATATTTTGGTGAAAATCGTATTTTGATATCTTGGTTGGTTCAAAAGATATAATAACTCAAAATGTGTAAAAATATAATGGCACACCCGGTATAAGAATACATTAGCTTTGCATGAAAATTGCAGGACTTAATCCCAACAGATTTCAGATGTTAAATGTCACTTTTAATATCAGGAGGCTCGTTAATTATGATTCAGTAGGTTTTTATTAGATAGCGGTTTGTTCCAATGAATTCTTAGAAAAATAATGAAAGTCTATATTTATAATGTTTTTTATGTGTTAACAAATCGTTGGGGACATATAATGTATAATATAATTTTAATTTTAATCGGAAGTTTACCACGCATGGCAGATGGCAGAAATCTGTGGAAAACCAGATTAATAGTATTTGTCACAATTACGCCTCAGACGCATTGGCGGTTGTTTTTATATCAATTCTGAGAGTCAATAATATGAGATAGACAAACGATTGCAAGCGGTTTTTAGTTATTATTAGTATTACGATTTCTATGATTAATCAGTAGTATGTTTGTTTATAGATGTTTCAAAATAAATGTTGACCTCAATTTCTTTCCTGGGAATGAGTTAATGAAAAAAGAGGATTCCCTCGGGAAAACGATTAGGGAATCCTTTTATGATTCGAATGTATATCAAGTTGATGTGAACTGAGTTTTGGGTTTCTCCAGTAAACATTCCACCCCCATATTGCTTAAACTTGCCAACTTCGGACTTCCATTGTATTTGATTTACAAAACTTTTCAATTGATCGTGTATCTCTAACTATATTTAGATGAAAAAAATCGTGAGGACGTGCTTTTTTTGCCCATAGCTTGCATTTATATCGATACATTCGTGTTTAACAAATTTTATTTACAGGAAAACCTTACAACTACCTTTAACAAAGTGAAATTACAAATTAAAGTTAATATAAGCGACTCTAGTTCGAATACATCAAATTTGATGCTGCATTACTGCTCCAATTTCTTTGTATTTATATACTTTTTTTGGCTTCTCGATTATTCCAGGATATTCTTTATGTTTACCAAAATTTAGGGATATTATCAGCAGCATTAAAACCGCTAAAATCCGATACTATTTGCAGTGGTTTCAAGGCATATGGAATATATAGATTTCTCAAATTGTTTAGAGAAAAACTAAAAAATTGTAGATAAAATTCACCCCACACAATCTCTTACATCTTCGATAGTTCTAAGTTTAGATGATTTTCAAGCTGTAGCTAGTGACAAAGAGCTATATCAAATAAAAAATGGAGTATAAATAATTCTTGGGAAAATATTGTAATATTATAGAGATTATTATTATGTTTTGGGGTTATTAACTACTATGCTCTTTTTGTTTAAATGATGTGGCTTTAATATTCTTTTACAAAATAAGCACTAACAGTAAAAAAGTTTGTCGCACATTTATGCCACAAGTGTAGCCTATGTGGCGCTCTCTACAAAATACATTGAAATAGAAAAAAAAATATGATTTCTCATGCCCAAAAACCTCCACTACCAAATATTTATGTATACATGTCAAAAACCGTTAAAGTTATTGTTAAAAACAAAAATTAAAATTTCACATACCCTATATCTCTCTTATTATTAACATTTTATTAAAGCAAGTTAGTTCATATCGTAATATTTTAAAGTGAGGCTTCTACTGCACTTCTATGTACAATTATTTAAGGACCACCCTGTATATGAGGTAGATACATATAATATTAATTTTATTAGTTATTGAGTTAGTTAGGTACCAACTAGTCAAATATTCTTATAATTTTGAAACTTGATACATTCACCTTTGTGTGCAAATCTTTAATTGCTTCCATGTCACTGCCAAACACTAGTTTTTCACACAATTTACGAAATAATTGGCCGTTTCCAGACTTTTGTTCCACTCTGTATCATGTTGTAATAACTTTATTTACAGGAAAGTCTTCAGAAAACTGCCTAAAAATACAAATTAACATGAACACTACTTCTCTTACGTCGTACTTTGACCTTTACTACATGTCCAACTATCAATTTCTTCCTATTTATATCCTTTTCTTGTTTCTTGACGATTCCAGAAAATTCTAGTTCTTTCTTCTTCTTTTACGATTTGGAGGCCTCAGCTGCCAGAGGTATTCGGCATAACTTAGATTTTTATCAAAATATTTTTGTCGTTTTGGTAAATGAAATCTTTTAATGGCTACATATGTTTATCTTCTAGAACTAAAACTCATTATATGTATTGTAACATTAGACTCTATCGAACAATCATTTAGTTAGGACCTAATATAAATGTATGTGTAATTTAATTTTAATAAATAAAATACTTTGAAGTTCTTGAAGTACCTAGTGCTTTATTCAAAGTGTATAATAGTACGATTACACTTATCCATCCCGATATCCGGTAAACTTATCGCCTTATTTTAAATAAATTTTAATGCTACCTACTCTGTTTTTAGTTCCTGTAAACAATTAATAAAAGAAAATTACAGAATTGTTACGTCAATAGTATTATGAAAAAGTTCATTATTTTTATAAAATTAATTGTACGTTTATGAATATGTTCGTTGTTTCCATAAACTAGGACCATTATTAAATACCTATTAGAATTTTTTGTAGAATTATTTATTTTTGTGCTATGCTATAGAGATGTGGTGTATTTGCAATAAGGTTAGTTAATTTTTATCTTTTTAATTTATGATCTAAGACAACGAACTGCGGAATTTTCTTTGTTTCGCCACTATAGTTCCGGTATTTGTTACTTGTGTACTTAATTAATATTATATGAGCAAATAATTGATAGAAAACTGGGTTAATTGGATTTCCCAAATTAAATGGAACGGAAAATTATAAATGTATTAACGTATGTGCAAAATGTTTTTAAAGTCAAAATTAGGCCTTTCAATATTTATTGATTCTTTTGCTGTTGAAACAAAATTGTTTTTGACTGGATAATGTATTTAAGAAAAAAAATTTGAGCCAAAATTACAACCTTGTATAGTGTAGTTGAAAACAAAATTTTGTAAGAGAACAGGTGGCAGATTAATCCATATTGTCACAATAAAATATTAAAAAGAAAATGTATTATTTTTATTTTTTTTATTATTCTCGGTGAAAGTACTTTTGCTCACAGACTCTATGATTACTTAAGATTAATTCAAATTATTTACAATTTCCACAAACGGTACTCTACAAATAGTAGTGTCGTTGACTCTTATGGAAACTAAGTTATTGTATTTTAATATTTAATTATTGCTGGTTTTTGTTTGAATTAGTTATTAGGTGATATATCAGTGCCGTATATTAACCATAAAGTGGACGGTCACGTTTTTTTATTTGATCACTTTAATGGCCAATATACTGTCATCTCCACTGAACGATTTAATACTCTGAGAAAATCGGTGATTATTGAAAAATGGACTGTATGAGGTTATAGTTAAACTGATACTTAGTTCACTGATACCGAAATAGAATTAGACTGAAATGTAGAATACCAACTAAATTCACAAATATTATTAAAGAAATTTTAGCAATTGACTCAGAAATACCTTTAAAATCGCAGTTTAATCATTTCTATTATGTAAAATTAAAAATTTGCAATTTGATTAAATATTTAAATACTGTCAAATTTAAGATAGAAATTAATAGTGATATTTTAACTTTAAAAACTATAAAAAATAAAATTATAACTAATAATTTAACAGTTACAAAATCAGATAA
This sequence comes from Hermaeophaga mercurialis, assembly GCA_951812935.1. Lineage (NCBI taxonomy): Eukaryota > Metazoa > Arthropoda > Insecta > Coleoptera > Chrysomelidae > Hermaeophaga > Hermaeophaga mercurialis. Next base: position 18,322,087 of record OX638361.1, on the reverse strand, counting down.
AGTTAGTGCCATCGTCATTTGAAATACAAATGATTACAAATCTAATGTAAGCGAATTTATTGAATCAAGTAACTTTAAAATTCTCAGTAGAGTTCCAACCAATAAATTTATTACGCGTGTTATAATGGTGATCTCTTAATGCACAAATATTGTTAATGTGATATCTTACGTTTGGCTATCTAATATTTCGAATTCAGTGTAGAGAATATCAGAGAGTAAGTTATCGGTTTTCTTAAAATTAATTAAATTTATAAACTTCTTTTGAAGAATTTTAGAGGGATAATATTTGTAGTAAGAGTCTGATATAGTAAAATCGATTTGTGGCAGTCGACCATAACATTTATTTAATTTAATTTTTGGTATTTTGAAAAATACTCTGCAGTTTTTGTATAATTTGTATGATAGTTTCATGTTAAGACAGGTGCTTCTTCATTTTTCAGTTATTATTTGTTCTAGTTCTTTTTGCTTATTTTTATTGTTTTTTTTCCGGAATTTCAATTTTTACACGTTTCTCTTCGTTATTTGGTGTATTGAATAAGTTCTGGTAATATTTTATTCATCTCTGTGCATTATTTCTAATCTTTGTTTTATTTCTTCCTTCCACGGTTTGCCTTTCTATTGTTTATTTTTCTATTTATTTTATTTATGCTTTTCTTGCGGTGATTAGTATGACGTTTTTAAAATAGTTCTATTTGTTTTCTACATTCCCATTTTCCATTTCTTTGTAGTTTCTTGTTAAATTTTTTTAGCAATTTTTGTATCTTTTTCTTTTTAATTTCTATATCTTTAAAATTAGATACTACTGCATAATGATCACTACCAATTTCTGGTCCTCTTTTAACTCTTGCATCTATTACCGTTTTTCTGTATTGTCTTTCAATTATTATATAATTTATTATTGAATTTTCATTTGTGCTCAACACTTCTCAGATATATTTATGTACGTCTTTGTGTTACATCCTTTTTCCTTATTCCTCCAATTTTCTTCACACTTTCCAATAATTGTTCTACATTTTTCATTGTTCAATCCGACTCTACTGTTAATATCTCCTGTTAGGTATAATCTTCTTTTAGTCTTTTCTATTGTTTTTGTTATTTTTGTTTATTTTTAGCCCTATCGACCTCGCTTGGTTCGTAAACTATATTTATTTTCCTTTGGGCTTGTTAATTTTTCTTCTCAATTATTAGTATCCTCTTCTCTCTACTACTACTCACAAAACCCAATATAAATTTAAAATAGTAAGTTGATTAGAGAATAACACACCCTTTTACCATTTAATGTTTTTAAATTCTGCTTCATTAGAAATTATAATGTCGGAACATTTCCTTAAATATTTTGTCGTTATTAAGGGGGGTAACACATTCGCACTATATATAAATATGTATATGGATTGACGTATATCCAGAATATTTAACCAAAAATAAACACTGCAAATACGTCAACTGTCACCTACATTTTTTGCATACATAAATATAAGAATAAAAAAGCTATTTAAGTTGTATTAATAAATAAAATAATTGCCATGTTTTTTTGAATTATTTAACACAAAAAAAAATGTTATTTATATTAAATAATACAACAAATCAACAAACACATGGTGTTTCTGACCGTTCTCTATCAGTTCGAACGTCAATCCTAACCTCAACTTGCGCCCTATATACCTACTTTCCTGGAAAAACAAACTACTTAAATTACATGATACAACATACTATACACATTTAATTTTAATTGCAATTAAAACTAGGCGCTATTTAAATGTTTTGTCCGTGTTTGACAAGTTCAAGGTTGACTTTATAAACAAAAATACACCTTTCTTCAAGTAAGCTTCCTAACAACAATTTTGTAAAAAATAATGATGCCAAAGGGTATTTATTTATATCACATAATTATTGTAGAAAGTGTTAGAATATTATTCAATATTAATAAGACGTAGAATTTTAGCATTGAAATAGAACCCATTAAAATTTATAGCACGATTTCGATTCGCATTGAAAAACGACAAGTTGCGAAAAATAATCGAAAGCCGATTAAAAAAATCCTTGCATAGATGAGTTTGCTACGCATAGTTGCGATAAAATATCCATTTCGTATGTAAATTGGGCATTTTATTGCGAAAAAATACAACAAAGTTGCACGTATTATGTATGCGATACCATTGGCAAAAATTGTTTCCATAAACTGAATTTTGTCGGATTAGTTACATGGTCGAATGCACAAAATTGATACAATACATTTTATTTTGGTTAAAAATAGCTTCGGAAAATAAATAAATTAAATAAATGAATTTATACAGGGTTATTTACAGTTACATAAACTTCGACTTTAGCCCACCTGGTAATAATTGCTTCAAGGTTCATACCACCCCCCATAGTGCTTCTGGGTAGTCTTCAGATTATACAAGGTGTAACAAAAAGGGAAGTCATAAATTAAACTACATATTCTGGAGCCAAAAATAGCTCGTTTAAACCTAATTTACCTTAGTACAAATGTTCACAAAAAAAGTTTATAGCCCTTTGCGTTATAAAATGAAAATAGATTTTTTCCAATATCTCGTGAACTATTTGACATTTAGTACTGAAAATAGACACATGACTTTCTTACAGTAAGAGCATGTTTAAAAAAAACATCGAAATTTGTACACCCTATAAACATTTTGGATGGGTTATGATTCCCTAAACCCCCTCAAACTTTTATGTATGTTACAATTAAATTATTAATATAGCACCATTAGTTCAGCGAATTATTTTGGAAACTTTTTTGTCTCTTAGCACTTTTTCGAAAAGCTAGTTTTTATAGAGATGAGGCTTCTTTTTCATTATGCTTCAAAAAATCCGTAGTAACAAAAAGTAGGTTTGTGCGACAAAAAGGTCATAAATTAAACTACATAATCTGGAGCCAAAATAGATCGATTTAACCTAATTCACCTTAGTACAAATGTTCACGCAAAAAAAATTATAGCCCTTTGCGTTATAAAATGAAAATCGATTTTTTCCAATATCTCGGGAACTATTTGACATTTAGTACTGAAAATAGACACACGACATTCTTACAGTAAGAGCATCTTTTTTAAAAAAAAAACAACGAAATTTGTACCGTATCGTTGTTGTTGTTGTTGCTTTTTTTTTAAAGATGTTCTTACTATAAAAAAATCATGTGACCACTTTGATTACGAAATGTCAAATAGTTTTTGTTACAGCCTGTATTTTTATTACATGATTTTATTCTAATTAGTTTGGATTAAAGCCTATGTTATCTTCAGCACTTTTCTCTAAAGATTAGTGATTCATAGACTTGAAATCAAACCAACCTTTTGAAAAATCAAGTCAAGCGTTTTCTAATATTATTCTATGTTAATTCCAAAATATTTAATCAAATATCTTCAGGTTACCGATTGTAGATCTTCGTTCATCCATTATTAACCAACAATTCAAAATGTAAAACCTTTCAAAATTAAGACAGAAATTAATAGTGATATTTTAATTTTAAAAATTATAAAAAATAAAATTGTACTAATTTAACAGTTGCAAAATCAGATAAAGGAAGTGAAACCGTCATTTTAAATACAAATGGTTACAAATCTAAAGTAAATAAATTTATTGAATCGAGTAACTTAAAAATTCTTAGTGGTGATCATAAAGTCCATTTCAAGATATTTCGTTGACGTACCATCTGCTTGGAGAGTATTATCAGTTAATATTGTAATTTCTTCATTTTATAGTAAAGAACAACAGGGTCGTACTTGAATGTCTGCCAGGAATTTAGTGACTAGTGATGCTCAAGCGCTGATATTTAATTTTGCATAATAAAACATGATAAATACAAAATGAATTACTTTTACAATCAAATGCTTGCAATAAACTAAAATTCAGTTTCAAAATTATCATCCAGTAATCCCAACTTTCTCTTGGAGCAATACAATTAATAGGGGTTTAAATACCATTCTGTACTAATTTGCTTGGATTAACGACCACCTAACAAGGGATTTACTAATAGTTCTCTGAATGCAAGTGGCAGGTCAACAAAATATCTTGAAATGAACTATACCAAAAAAATTTCAGATAGTGTTAGAGCACAAATTAATCAATCAAATTTCCTTTTTAATGACTATGATAGAATCATATAATTCAAAAAAATACTCAAGAACCAAAATTATATGTTACGATTAAATTACATGAAGATATAAAACCAATTAAGCCTGTAGTTTTTTGTCATTAGCCCAAATATAAAATGAGCAGAGGTTCCTAATAAAACTAATTACAAAATACAAAATTAGTTTCATTTGACGTTAGTAAAATATCTTCAAAAATTCCTCCATGTGAATGTATACCATTAATAGCTAAATTCTTAAAAAAAAAACAATAACCAAATTTTAAATAATGAAATTATAACCCTTAGTTTATGTATCAATCAAAATTACTTCATTTTTGATGATAAATTTTATATACAAAATGAAGGATTACCAATGGGTAGTCCAATATTAACATTTTTGATTAAAATATCTCCACGAATATATTGTTTTGGTATAGATAAGTTGACGCTGTTGTGACTGGTTTTACAGGTAGTGATAGACAATTGTAACGCCATCTATCTTAGTCAGACCCTTAGAAATTTTAACATAAGGTACTGTGATTACTTACGACCTCATAAAATGTCCTCAGTACATGGGACTGAATAAAGAATTAAATCTAGGAAGTTCAATTAGTTTAGATTACTTTTTGGACTAAATACCTATATTATATTAACCAAGATTTTTTAGAAAAAGAAGAATATTACCGTACATATTACTTGATGTTTGGTTGAAATGTTTATGATATGAAGTTAAAGAAATCCATCCTTATATCACTCTTTGATAATGCAATTTAAGCCTGGTCAGAGAAATATTTTTAAAAATAGCTTTGTAATATTCTTGAAATTCAGATCAAGTTTTAATATTAGCAAAGTCCTGATTTAAAAAAAATCTTAACATATGAAGCTTTTTTAAGGGAAGCTTCAACAACTATACAAATAAATCTACATCATTTTCAAAAATTTACGCATTTGCGTGATGAAATGTTTGAGAGTAATTTCATGTTTTGGTTGAAATGCATCAACCTTTTATTACTTATCTTGGTTAGTTACACCACATTTATATCTAATAAAACTCGAGTAACCCGTGATAACCTGTTGATATTCTAATAAAAATTGATAAATTAATATTAGTTTTGTAATAATTTCAATCTATATTATATAAAAGATTTCATAAAAAATAAACAGTGAAGAGCAATTTAATAAAAAATTATTGAGACACTTTATGTAAAAGTCAAACATTACTCGTCGGTTTTCTTTCAATCAAATATATTTATTAATTAGTTTAACCAGATCGTTTTTAATACAGCAACAAAGTTATTTAATATCGACTACATTGTCTAGACAGGGTAGTTTATTGGAAAATGGAAATATGGCAATCATCAAAACCACCCAGAATATAATTTTTTGAGTTTTTACTATATATATTTTCATTTTACTGTCCAAATAATTAAATTAATATTTAAACAATGAGTTTATATTTAATATTACAAATGTCAAATATTTCTAACACTTCAAATCACTAAACTTTAATTTAGAAATTTTAGTAGTAAATTGTATGCAAACGGATTTTGAAAATGTTCTTTTGAAGACCTAATTTATATATTTTTTATTAGCCCGAACCTGTTATTTTTTAACTATTACATAAATTATTTAACCAGTGAAAAGATAATATGTGTACCAAATACAAAAAAAATATATTCTGCAATTCGGTTAATATGAGTACTAATTAAATTATAAATAATTATAGTTTGAGTTAATGTTTTCTTTAATTGAGCTATTAAGGAAAGGTTTATTGCACTCAACTGTCAAATATCTTATAATCTCAACAAATTAATTTTCAAATATAGTTACATTCTAGAATACACTGATTTAAAAGTAAAAGAATTCATATCGGTGTCAGATGTTCCTCAAGGTTCCACTTTAGGAGCTTTATTCCCATTCATAAATAAAAATAAATATATGATAAGATTGCAATAAAAAAATATTTTGTTGTGTTTTTATAAATAGTGGAATATCCAGAAAAATCTCCAGATAAAACGATACATTTTCTCAGTATTTAATGCGGATAGGATTTCCTCTACAATTACAATAATAACTACAATTATTAATGAATTAAGTTATGAATCACTGTTGGCTGGTTGCAAACTTGCTTTCAATAGTAAAAATAGCATTAGTCACATTTTAAATGTAATTTTGCATCATTGTTAAGCAGTTGCGAATTCTTTAATTGAAATTTTTTAGTTTTGTATTGTTAATTTACGTCAATCAAATATTAAATCGGGAAATGTTGGAATTTAACAACAAAACAACATTAATATTAGGGTTTTTTCATTTTCAAAGTTTACTTTCATTAATAAATAAGCTAATGATTCATGATTGAGATATTTATATTCCATTTAAAGCATTAAGAATAAGTTGTTCTGCTACGGCAGTTAGTAATGGGGTTTTTTTTGTTCATACTATTACACAAAATGAATGATTTTCCGGATTGATTCATAAAAAAAATCCTGTATAATACAATCATTACATGCATAAAATAGGTTGGTAGTTCGGGTATGCAACTAATGAATTACAGTAAAGTGAAAAGCATGTAGTTCCAGTTTTGGAATCCTGTGTCTTTGATTAATGGAACCGATGTTCAAATAATTTTAAATAAGAATAAATAAATCCATATAAAATAAATTTACTGCAAGAATTTTCTTGATGACCCTAAAGGATTTTCAATAAGTAGACGAAGCTAGTAATCCTGCCTTAATTGACATGGTTGTAAATGATCAAACAGCATAATGAAATACATTTGCGGTTTCAACAGGATAATACATATTTTGATTTTCTTTAGCACTTAGACCAAAACTTACCATGCCATTGGATTGGAAGAAGAAAGAAGAATTCACGGCCTCCACGGTCACCAGATTTGTCTTTACTCATTTTATTTTATGTGGATACCAAAGATTAAAAATCTACCAAATAAAACCGTTAAAAAAAGGTCAATATGTCGAATCTTTTCGATAATGCTTCAGAATGTGCGAGAAATTTTTAACCAAAATGTTGATTATTGTATAATAAGGGGATGTTCATTAGTTCGGCTAAATAGTAAGTAATTAATCACGATTTAAACTTTAAAATTTAATATCTTGTACATATTAAAATTTTTAATTCTTAAGATTGTAAAGTGCATTCAATTTAGAATATTTTGGTGTTAATGGTTGTCCCATTGGTTAAAGTGGCGCAGTCGAAAATCCCGTTTTCATAATTATTTTTACTTTAATGAAATGTTTCAAGAAACTAATCCTGTCATTATTCAATTAAAAATTTCACAATGCAATTTTTAAGCCAATCAAAAGTTTATATTTCGTCCGTTACTACGGCAATTTCCAAAAATTTTCATCCTCCATGGTTCAGTTGTTTCTCTTATTTCGTTGTTTAGTGTCAATGAGGTGTTTTGCTTAATGTGACTTATTTGGTTGTTTTAATGTATAAGATCGTAAGTGTTCACTCTAACTTATTTAAAAATTTCTAAAAGTATGGCCAATATAGAATCGCATTATAATCCGGAGAATTTAACTTATAAATAAATTATTATTGTAGTTTAGGAATTTTTCTTTTTATATTTGTTAAAAATGAACCTACATAATATAGACAAATACTGAAATATATTTGCTTGAAAGTGTGTTAAAGTTATTTTGTAGTCTCTTGTAGCCGTATACAAACAATACAAGGTCGGCATTAAAATATTTATATTTATACTTTTAAGATCATGATGAATAGTTTAAATTAAAGACAATATTAACTAATAAGAATATATTATGTAAGCGTTTTTTTTTTAATACTCCACGTTAATTAAAATTCCAAAACGCGTTCTAAAAATAAAAAAAAATCTAACAAATAGTAAAAATATCAAAGTAGTTCATTCTGTCAAATCAACATATTATATGATTATATATTTTTTTTAGAAATTTTATTTATTTCTATTAAACACGATCACTTTACAAAAATACTTAACTTTAGCCAAATCAAAACGAAATATTTAAATATCTTGCTACACTCCTTGACGCGAATGTCATCAAACAATTATTATTATTAGTTCAATGACGATCACTATTTGTTTAATTATTTTAAAGTCTAAAACAATTGTTTATTTACATAGATTCAAATTAAAATTAAAACAATAAGAGACCCCGAGTCACACTGATATTTTTTTTGTTTTTTCTATTGAATTAAAATATTTCGGTGTCAGATTCTTTCTGAGAAAAATTAATTACCAAATAAAATAATTTTATGAATATATTTTTTTTTAGAATAGAAAAAATTGGTTTGGTTAATGATACATTTGTAATTTTCATCATCTAAGAGCAAAACATTTTTTTTTCAAATATCTACATGTTATTTTTTTAAACGGATAAATTTACTAATACTAATATTTCTTCCTTTCTAAATTCGTTGCTATTTTAGAATCAAGTTATAATTATACTAAATATTTCCCAAAATTTTTGATAAAAGATTAAAAATAATTGTTCTTAAGATAAGGTTATAAAATGAGAAGTAAATTAATATTAAATATATTAATTTGTTTATGTGACTCCTGCGTTTTTACAAAGAAAAAAATGGCGCGTTTCTGTTGGCACTAAGGTTGCAAATGAAAAAATACTTGCAATTACTTTTTGATAAAAAGGATTTTTTATGGGAAGCAATTAGAAAATAATTTTTATGTCAAAAAACGGGCTTTTCCAGATTAAATTCAGTATTTTCCAGTCTTTTATTGGAATGCATAATTAATTTCAAATTATTTTGAAATTTTCCAAATCAAAATTAAATATAAAACAATTGTTTCTATATCCTATGATCTATTTAGACAAGAGGTTAAAAACTGAAATTTTTAAATGATTTCCATAGACTTCTAACGATTTTACCTTGTATTGTATATTTACATAATGTGACCAATTAATAGACTTAAATTAATTGTTTCAACTCTTACTTTGTGGAAACCAAAAAATCAAGTTCTTTTTTCTTGTCACTGATATAAAGTACTTCCATTGTGTTATTAAGTATAGGTTTGTGTTTAGTGTCAATGAGGTGTTTTGTTTAATGTGATTTATCTGGTTGTTTTAATCTATAAGTTGGTAAGTACTCACAGTAGCGTATGTTAAAATTTCTACGTGTCTGGTCTAACCTAACCTAAAATGTCCCCAATATAGAGTATTGAACGAACAATTAAACCTGGGAAGTTCAATTATCTTAGATTAGCTTTTGGATTAAATACCCATATAATAATAACAACCAAAATATTTTTTTAGAAAAAAAAGAACTCTGTATACATAGATTCCTAGTGGTGATTGGTTGAAATATTTATGATATGAAATAATTTATGCTTGTCAAAGATCTATCAATCTTCTACTAAAACTTGAAAATGCTATATGTGAACATATCGAAACCGTGGTCGTTTAAATATAACTAAAAAAGCGTTGGAATCCTGTGAAACCACAGATAAGTATAATTTATGTTTTTCATATTAATTAAGAAACTGTTTAATTGTGTTTGTTCTTTTATTACCATATTTTTTGTCAATAAGATCATTGATTGAGTGATTGAGTATATTTAAAATTAGAATACGATTATGATGTTTCTTCTGTTTTCAAATTCGCAGCAAAAACTGTAGCGACTAGAACGTAGTATTATATTTCTAATTAAAAATTATTAATGTCTTTTATTAAAAAATACTAAAAAACCCAAAAGGAACAACCCAATTAATTATTATAAATTAAATACTATCAAACTAAATTAATACTTGTTTTGATCTAAAAGGCTACGTCAGAGTTTACATAAAAAATTTAAATATATATAACAATAAATAATAAATATATGATTATACAGGATGTATAATTTGTATACGGTTATTATTCACATTTCCTTACAAACTGTATTTATCTAGATTTATTAGTATTAAACAAAGCATGTTGATGTTATTTTTTTGACACTTTCAAAATTGATCACCTAAAAAATAGGATGTTTTGGCTAATTTCGGTGTTACAAAAACATCCTTAGTGAAAAAGTATTTTTAATAACGAAAATAAGCGTTTCGCAACGCAGCCCCCTTTTTTGTAATGCAAATAAATTTATAAATAGAACCTATTAAAACATAATTTGCAAAAAAATTCTACTATTAGTACAGCTGTACTAGAAATAATGTATAAAACAAAATTGTAGTTGTAAGAAAGCTTGTTACAAAAATTTTATCTAAATTATAACATTCAATATAAATAAACTTCGCATGATTTTGATTTTTTTTAATATTATGCACGAGCTCTAAAGGTTTCAGATAAAAGCCTAAATGCCTTACTCGGGGAAATTATATTGCGACAACAAACTATTTTGATAGATATATGTTTTGTTCTGTAATTTTATAATAACTAACAATAATAAAACATTCTAATCTTACTTAATGAAATCTAAAAGTAAAAGATTAAAATATACTTATATTAAAATTACACGGTTTTCAAAACTTAGTTATTCTTATGACAATTATTTTACTTTTTGGCATCATCAGATAAGATTATAAGAAACTGACAGGCATTTCAAATATAGACTTCATTTTATTTTATAAATGTTGTAACCGATAATTTTCTCCATTTTCTAAAAGGTTTAGTTAATATTATACAAGGTGGTCCAAAAATGTCGAACAAAACTTCTAGTGGTAATAGTATACCTAAAAATAATGGTAAATTTTATTGACAGCTCAATAATAAGGGAGATACAGGCGTCTAAAATTGTGTAAAAAAATGTTTTTTTAAATATCTTCAAATCCTAGACATAGAAGTTTTTTATAAAGATACTTAATTTTATAATAACATAAAAAGTGTCTAATAAGGCAAGTAATCTTTGAAATTTTCTTTTAAGGGTTCTAAAAATAAAAAAACAAACAAATATTCAAAATCTCAAAGTAGATCCTTCTGTCAAATCAACATATGATTATAATTTTTTTTAGAAATTTTATTTATTTCTATTAAACACGATCACTTTACAGAAATACTTAACTTTAGCCAAATCAAAACGAAATATTTAAATATCTTGCTACATCCCTTGACTCGAATGTCATGAAACAAATATTATTATTAGTTCAATTCACTATTTGTTTAATTATTTAAAAGTCTAAAACAATTGTTTATTTACATAGATGCTGACTTCAACAAGTGAATATTTTGTTCATGAATTCAAAACTATCTTATATGTGGCCAAACACTTTTAGTATTAAAGTGGTGCTTTCTTGTAATTTCTGAAGTGTGTTTACTGTAAAATTCTTACCCCAAGAAATTCCAAATTGGTGATTGTTCTCAATCCAGGATGATGACAAACATTTCATTTTACAAAATTCACTAATAGATTTTGTTTCACAATCATGTTTGTTTATGTTTTTAAAAATGATGTTATGTTTATATGGAACAAAATTAATTAAACTAATTGTTTTTTTTCACCAAGTAACGACTTTTGATCACTTTTACGACTTTTTTCTGAAGTCAGCACCAAACGATTATTTACTTTGGGGTTTTCTATGTTAAATGAAATTCTATTTAGAAACAATATCACTTATTATAAAAATTAAAAAATCAAAATTTTAAACAAAAACAGATATAAATAGTAAATTAATACTAAATAAATCTTAGGATGAGTTCATGTATTAAAATTATAATTTTACAAATGCTTAAAATTAATTATAAATAACTACTTTTAAAACCATTACAATCGTTTAATTTAAATTTTAAATTTACCGCAATTAATTTATGATATAATTCTTAACCAAACTGTGGTTCAATGTCATATCATTTCAGCAAAACAAATTCTTATAAAGAGAATATTTAAAATCAATTGTCTATTTAAAAGGGTTTTTCAAAATTTACAAAATTGGTCATGTAAAGAATTTATTTTTCTTATAAAATTAATTACTGCATTCTTTTTAGAAATGAACTTCATTTACAACTGATGATGTCAAATTCTGATATTTTTGAAGTTCGTTTTTTGGTTAAGGTCCAATTTATCGGTGTTCCATACATATAGGGTGACGCATTAGTATGGCAAAGCTCATTTAGTCCGCTATTGTTGAAGTTACGAAAATAACGTTTTTACAGAAAGTATAGGCAGTCTTGATATTGCCATTTTAAAATTAGTCCCAAATATACAGGGTGTGCAGGAACGCCGTGCCAGACCAAAGTTATCTTTTTTAAATGGAATATCACGTATGTTTTTATATATTTTTATAAACGTATTGCCGAGCTAATTTCAATGATGTATCGCACTTTATGTTTATTATGTTTAATAAAGGATCTACAGCCACCTGACAATCACATTTTTTTCAACGTCTTCACTGCCACAGGCATCTAAATTCAAAAAAATGTGATTTTTATTATACATAAAAGACATCAAGTATGAAACATCGTTGAAATTAGCTCGGCAAAATCTTTATAAAAATGTAAAAATAAACGGGGTATTCAATTAAAAAAAACAAAACTTAGGTCTTGCACTGCGTTCTTGAACACTTTTTGTAAATAATTTTTTTCCTAACTTTAATAATAGCGAATTAATCAAACTTTGCCACACTAATGCGTCACACTGTATATCTATGATCAAAATAAAGTTCATATGAAACCACAAGTTTTAAACACTTTTCACTTGTTTACAAAATTTCAGGTTAGATTTGCTTTTTAATTAAATAATTCAAATTATGGTAGACTAGGATTAAACATTCACTTAATATGGACTTTATTATGACGTCTTAAAAAGCAAGAAAGAGCCAAAATTCGCATATCTTTTTATGTTTTTAAAGTTATAATATTCTTACAACAATTTTTTTTGATCTGGCAAATGCATTATATTTTTTTTATAAAACATATTTCTATATTAAATAATTATATTAAACAGTAAAATTATAAATTGACTGAGAATTCTAACATTCATTATTTTCTATAGATTTTGGTGTGATCATTAAATTAGCATTATAACTATTTATGTTACTTAATAACTTTCATAACATTACATTTGTTTCCGAAACATCATTTACAATATAAATGATTGTACAATTAAAAATTTATAAAATCATATAGCGCTAGGTATAATATTTAAATTTTAAGTTAAATAAAACATCAATTATTGAAAATAATTAGTATGCCAGAAGTTAACATGTTGTACGAACTTTCTAAATGGGATTTATTGACAGTTTGCTTTTAATTTCCTATATCTGGACTTTAACACACTATACATAAATTTTATTAATTAATAACATACAAATTTTCCTTGTTGCAAAAAAGTAGGTATACTAAAAGGAATTTTCTGAGAAATTTCTATAAAATTCCAATTACTAGAAAATTCTGTTGTTACAAATTCAATTACAATAAATTAAACTTTGTATACTAATTTGTGCTAAATAATTAGCCATACACGATAGTGTATTAATAACAATAAACAAACCGTCGAAAAACTTTAATTTAAAATGATAATCCAAAACAAAAAAGTGTGTCTCCAATAAAATGTATGTTACAGAAATAAACGAATGACGTCAATAATTAGAATAAAACAAATAATTTTTCTTTAACATAAAATAAATTTAGTTTAGATGTCTATAAATTATGGAAATGTTTTAATATGAGGGCATGAGTTCGATGCCTGATTAGTCTGCAAAAATTCTATTTTTATCAATAAGACGATTTATGTCCTTATGAGATAATTAATTGACATTTTACATAAGTTACTACGGTTTAAAAAAATAAAATTTCAGACACAAATCTATTTTTTAGTTACGAAATTTCGTATATTATTTTTCTTCAGGACTAATTAATAAACGGAATACACCTTAAAATTAATTACTTAAATTTTCTCTAAGTTGCTCAGTCGTTAAAGAAGAAATTAAAAGACACGTTCTAAGAAGTTGTTACCTTGAGGTGCACCATTTTTTAGCCTTCTAATTTTTGAATATACCTGCTTTTGATTTATTCTGTGATGAACGATTTAATATACAGTTTGGTCCAAATGAAGTAATAAATACATTATTTCGAAAATCGGCAATTTAAGGGGAAAATCCTGAAACCAGTCGATTTTTATTTTTAAATGGGCGCTTCGTCATATCACCTTTTTATTTTTGACGTCACATCTGTGAGTCAGGATTTTCCCCGAAAATTGCCGATTTACAAAATAATGAATTTATTCCTTTCATTTGGACCATACCGTATATATATTTATTGATTTTAATATAAATGCCAATTTTAGGCAAAATATGAGTGCCTTTTTACGACCAAAAAAATTGTAAAAATATTTTAATTATATTAAAAGTAAATGTTAAAAACTGGTTTAAATAAAAATAAATTAAATTTTTTATGATGTGAGAAAATTTGGAATCATTTAAGGAATTACATATACAAATATAATAAAAAAGGATTAGTTATTTTTATTTATATTTGGAGTATTCATTAATAAATTTATTACTCTTCAGAGACTTAAGTGGTTTTTGAAAAAATATTTTATGGTTTGATATTAACCGATAATAATGGAAATATAATGTTTCTAGGTAAACCTTTTATCACTCAAAAAATTTAGAAATATTTGTAACAACCATGATCTTATATAATTGAAAAACTAATTAATATTTAATATCCAAAGTGGCACATATGATAACGTTATTTATTGGAGTGACACTGACGTTTTTTGAATTTAATTATAATTAACATTTAAATGGTACGTTTCGAAACATTTCTATAATATCTTTTAACATATTTAGAATAAGGTAAGTGTCAAATCGTGTCTTATAATTACAGACCATAAAGTATTCCTGCTCCAATACGACAATTACTTTAACAATTTCAAACTATTTAACACACTCAATTACATCATTTAATAAGGTTATAATTCAAATAAATGTGACAATTTATTAAACGATATACATAAATAACTTACGCAGAGTCTTCGTTGTTGATTACATTTTTAACTTATTCTTTCTACAGCGAATAATTTTCCGATATTATATGAAATATATAGAGTGACCCCGAAAATAGTACGTTCCTTAAAGGTACTTGTACCATTAACCAAATAACTTAAGAAAGCTTTTCCTCTGAGCACCATTTCTTTAAATAATCATATTTTTATGTAAACTAATTTCGGCCTTTTACGAATCTGATACAATCCCTCTGTTTGAATAATTTATTATGGGGTTACAATTCTGAACTAGGAGCTTTTTACAAGAGAAAAACTCCGAAAAAACCTCCATGTCCAGTCTTCAAGATACGTTACTCATTATTCTTACATAAATTAAAATCGTAATCTAATTGATTCTAGTTTTTTGAGGGTCAATGTATACGTCCTATTAAGAAAATTTTGCAAGTAAAATTTAGACTTTTGTTTAACATTTTTTAAACTAAGATCCCAAAATAGCCAACATATACTCAAATATAATTAATTATCTTTACAATTTGGCAGTTCTTTATAGTAAAACTAATAATAAATCTTTACTAAAGGAAAATTACACATTTCTCAATAATTATATTACAATTGTTAAGAGCATAGCCGTGAAACAAGTCGAAGTTCTGCTTTAGCTGTTTTTTAACTTAACCCCAATTTAAAAAATTAATTCTTTTGAGAAACACCTAGGAATAATTAAATTAGTAGTAATTAAATAATTATATATACAGAAAAAGCAAATAATTTCCTGAGTACTTATGATATTATAATAAATCGAAACTGGAGGGATTTGAACAGTTTTACCAAAAACAAAATATATTCCTGCTTTTATTTAATTTCTACCTTTGTATCTCATGAACGATCGATTTTTACTATAGGCTTTTTACAAACCTGACAAAATCCCTGTTTAAAGAATTTATTATGGGAATATAATTCTGAACTAGAAGATTTTTACAAGAGGAAAATCCCGAAAAAACCTCCTTGTCCAGTTTTTAAGAAACGTTACTCATTATTTCTACATAAATTAAAATCGTAATCTAATTTATACTAGGTTTTTGAGGGTCAATGTATACGTTCTGTTAATAAAATTTTGCAAGTAAAATTTAGACTTTTGTTTAACATTTTTTAAACTAAGATCCCAAAATAGCCAACATATACTCATATATAATTAATTATCTTTACAAACTGGCAGTTCTTTCTAATAAAACTAATAACTCTTTACTAAATGAAAACTACACATTTCTCAATTATTATATTATAACTGTTAAGAGCGCAACGTGAATCAATTGGAAGATTAGGTTCAACTGTTTTTTAACTTAACTTTAAATTTAAAAAATTAATCCTTTTGAGAAACACCTGAGTTTTTTACATGAGACAGACTACGAAAAAACATTCAACCTCTTGTGCAATCTTCAAGAAACGTCGATCATTATTCCTACATAAATTCATAAACTATTGGATGCTATCTTTTTGAGAGTCAATTTATACGTTTCATTAATAAAACTGTGTCTGGAATTGAAGTTTAAACGCCTATTTAACAGCCTTTAAACTAAGCTCCCAAAATACCCATCATGTACCTAAATATTATAATTAACTAATTATACAATCTAGCAGTCCTTTATAAAATTATGTTACAATTTTTAAGAATGCAGCGTGAATAATTTTGAAGTTCAGCTAAGCTGTTTTTCATTTTTTGCAAAGCACCTAGAATGAATTAAATTAGTACTACCTAATTAAATAATTACATAGACCATAAAGAAAAAATAATTTTATGAGTACCTTTGATATATTAATAATAATAATAATAATAATAATAATAATAATAATAATAATAATATGCATTTATTTAACAAGAAGATTAGCTTAGAGCTACTCTTTAACTCTTAACCTTCCTGGCTAACATGAAAGTTAAAAAAAGAATAAAAATAAGATAAAATACAATAAAAAGATAAACTTGTGTGACTTTTATACATTTAACGAAAAAAAGAAGATATTCCCAGGCTAAGACTAAACCCTTAAGTTGCCTGGACTTCAAATATCTTCCCTTTTTGTAATCATGTTCTTCGTGCTCTTTTTTCCAATTTACTCTACAACTACTATTTATAGTTTGTAATTTCTTGTCTAGTACAATTTTCCATTATAACAGGAATATTTTTCAAAATGAGGGACTTTATGATTTTGTTTATCTTTCTATTCTGCAATAACTTTGTCTATTAAAATGTAGTAAAAACCGGTTGTAAAGATAAGTTTTGTTAAAAAAATTCTGCGAAGAAAAATAATGTTTAAATGGTTCTCTAATGGGTAAACAAACAATTAAAGAAATCAATTGGCCATCAACTTGAGTTTTCACATAAAAATTATATAATTTAGACCATTATGGACAATAAAAAGAGAGTAAACTTTGTTTTGATAAAAAAATATGCAATTAAAATATGAAACAATGTAACAAATTCGGCAATGGAACCTCAAAAATGTTTCAACTTAATTACGGTTAATTTTATAAACTGTATATAATTTGCGAGTTTTTTATTGCTAAATGAAGAGGTCTAAAATTGTTGACCACGGACAATATCATAAAAATTACAAATATTGTGAAAATTTTTAGCTTACATATTATAGCTTGTCAGTAGATAATTGTCATTAATTTTATGCAATCCATCTGTAAACATTGCAATAAAATTTTACAAATACATATATTGACATAAATTGACAAGGTAACATGTAACAATAAGTAAATTTGTGGTTCTAATCTATGATACCCAATAATTATTATAAGTGTCAATAATTTTCCAATGTAAATCATCTAATGAAAGCATTTTTTTGGTATTTCACACAATATTTTTTTATAAACACCTCTCTTAAAGTTAAAGAAAAAAGAGACAAGTTTCCTAAAAAAATCTTCTATTCCATTTTTAAAAAGATGGAGTATTTTCGTGTTCATCTTAAGTATATTTTAGTAGTTTAAAGTTCTATTTTATTTTTTTTAAGAGGAAACGAGATGATACATGTGAACTATTTTCTCAAGCAGATAAGAGATTTCTCACTTTTTCTCGCTAAATTTACCTTTTTACTAAATTAAAAATATAAAATTATTTGAAAATTTATTTAAGAATGCTAATTCATTTTTACTATATTTTAAAAACGAAGAATACATCATAATTTAATCAACAAATAAAAGTTAATTTTACGATAAATTTAATATTGAAGGTTACTATTTTGATAGTTATATCTAAGAAATTTATATATATTTCAATAGTAAATTTTATTTTCGTATGTAAATTGTTAATAAAATTGAAGAAAATATCCAAATGTCTATCACTACCTGTAGAGATATTTGAATCAAAATTTTTTTGTTCCAAAGTACCCATAAAAATTGGTACATGGTATTGGACTATCCTTCATGTTGAATATAAAATTTATCATCAAAAACAAAGTCATTTTGATTGATACACAAATTATAAATAGATTTATAATTTCATTAATTAAAATTTGATTAATGTTTTTTTTTTGGATTTTTGAAAAGATATTAGTAATGTCAAATGAAACTAATATTGTAGTTTCATTTAATTTATGTGAATTTAGTTTATGCATTAAATCTAAACAGTGTTTTTATTGAATCTTGTAATACGTTACCGCAATTACTTAAAGTTTTATTAAGAACTTCTGCTAATTTGGGGTATTTACAAAAGAAACTGCAGTATCTTTATGTAATTTAATCGAACCATATAATTTTGGTGCTTCATGCTTTTTTTTTAATTATATGCTTGTTATAATCGTCATTAAAAAGGAAACTAAATCGAATGTAATTAGAAATATATTGTAATGGCAATTTTTAATTTAAATTTTAAATATTTACAGTAATATTTTTTTTATGTAAATAAAATTTCCAAATTAAATTAAAATTGACATTAGTTTCAGAAAATTAAATAAAGTTGAGCGAGGTTAGGTGATATTCATATTAAATTTAAAATAAAATAAAAATAAAAATTAAACTGAAAATATAAAAACATAGAACACAACTGTAACAAGGACACTCGGTATACATTTTGTAAAATTAGAAATTTAGAATCGATCAGGGTGGCACATGTGCAATTTTGGAATATTTTCTTGGCAATTAAGCTCTTAAAACGACATAAAAATTTATAGTTTTAACAAATTCATCTTTCGAATAATCGAATAACGAGAAAAACAAAATATCCGATGTCATATGTTTTGTGTATTGAACATTTCAGAAGAAAATCATTGTCTACAAAAAAATCGTAACAAATCATTGTCAAAGTTGAAGTAAATTAATCTCGAAATACCGTTTAGAGTAATGAAAATAACCGATGGGTCCAACCATAAATTAGTCACGGAAAGAAGAAATTGTCGCATATGTTCAATTAGGGCAAAATAAATTGTTATTAGTTTAATTTAAACAAGAAACTATGGTGTATAATTAGAAGTGGGATCAGGTAAATGAGATATATTAATAATAGAATTAATAATTTAATAATGTTACTTTTGCCTGCTTTACCCGATAATCCAGTGGGAGGGTTTCGGGGGTTCCAAACGGTCCAACAGATAGCCATGTATTGAGAAGGGTGATTTTCGAAAAATTGTCACTTTAATTCTGCGTTTCGTTTGAGTAACTTCTAGATTTTTATAGTTTTCGTCTCTTTCTAGCTCAAGAGTAAGTAGCATTTTTTTAAAGTAGTTCGGTTGATTAAATTCGAGTAAGTCGTGTTCAATGACTCCCTCTAGTAAATTCGGTTAATCAAATTTAATAACACTATCTGTATACAGAGTGTACCAAAAGTCTGGAAACGGCAAATTGTCTCGTTAATTGCTAGTGTGAATTCTACAAAATTTGACAGAAAAAGATCTTATAGTGAAGTAGCCAACTTGTTCAACGATACTTTCTCAAACCGATCTCCTATCCATAAAAACAGTTATGAATGACAACAAAACTTTAGACATAATGTAGAGATTCATTGAAGATCCACATACATCCTCACGCAGGATTGCACAAGTATATGATGAAGGACATTCTTCAGACTGACTTGTATTACATAAGAATAAATTTCAACCATAAAAAATTCATTTATTGCAAGAATTAGGTGAAGATGACTTCGACCGTGGATTAGAGTTAACTGAGGTAATGATGGATAAAATTGAAAATGACGGAAACTTCGTTAACAACATATGTTTCTCCGACGAAGCAACCTTTACATTGTGTGGAAGTGTAAATCAACATAATTTAAGGTACTGGAGTGACATAAATCCATACTGGATGCGTGAACACCAAACTCAAACACCACAAAAATGAAATGTATGGTCAGGTATCGTCGGTACTCAGTTAATTGGGCCGTTCTTTATCGAAAGAAATTTAATGTCAGTTACATACGAAATTCTACTTAGAAATAAAATTGCACCTACACTAAGATACTTGTTTGGGGCCAATTTTAATCAGATATGGTATCAGCAAGATGTAACTCCAGCTCGTTTTAGTGTAAATGTTCGTCGTTATTTAGATAAGATATTTCCTGGATAATGGATTAGTAGACGAGGTAGTATTGAATGGCCTCCACGTTCACCTGATTTTAATCCTAAAGATTATTTTTATTGGGGATACTTGAAAAATTCGGTTTACAAACTTAACCAGTAAGTCTTGCAGAGCTAAGGCAACGAATTATAGATGAATCTCGATTAATTTCTAGACAATCGTAGAGAATTGTAGTAGACGCATTCTACCATCGATTCCGGTACAGTCAACTCATAAATGGAGCACATTTTGAACACTTGATTAAGTAATCATTATGTTTAAAATGTTGTAATATTTTAATTGTTACGTTTTAATGTAGTTGAAAATAGTTTGTATTAAAAAATTTATTAAGACAATCAGGCGTTGTCAGACTTCTATTTTATTTATTTAAGATCTTCTAGACTACACAAACACATAAGTGTTACGATTCATTTTTTGTCGCAGGATGAGTTCTTGTATTGTTGGTTAAATCAACCAATATTGTTTTGATATGACATACATGTAAATATTATTGAAATTAGGCAAGTTTTAATATTACCGCATTGCTTCTGATAGATTGTCACTAGGTACTGTCAAGTTATTTGGGCAAGCGTCCTTTTGTATATATCTAATTAGTAATTAACACACTTGTTAATGTTAATAACACAAAATAAAAAATAATCATACGTAAAATTCCTTTTGGTTGCACCGTATAAAATTTTAAAAGAAATAGTCGCTTACAGATGTCCCTGCCGTTGGGTAAACTTGGGTTAAAAATTTTTGTTCATTCTTCTGATAATCCAAAGTAATTCTAGTGCAGATAGAATTGGAGAAACTTTTATTTAATTTACAAATAGATTAAAATACTTTAACTATTCACAATAATTCCTTTTTTTGGTTTATTGCTATTTATTTTGACATTAGTAAATTAAAAATTTTAATTAAGCCTGAAGGTAGTTTAAGAAACGATGTTTCGTATACAATACCCAAAATGCAAGAGATATTATCAAATTTTTATGAGATAATAATAATAATTTGACAGTTCGAAATAAAATGTTAAAATGTTTTTAATAAATTAATTCCCAGATTGAAATTATAAAACACGTTTTTATCTCATCATTAATGCTTCGTTCTTAGATTTTTATTGAATGTACCAGATCACGTTTTATAACCTTTGTAACATTTTTTTTTAATTTCAATGTCTTTTATCATAAGAACAGCTCTAATAGGAAAACAATAATCTATATTCTACAATTTGCCTTATTACAGGGTTGTTTTAAACATTATTTGTTTCAAAATAAAAATACATATAAATGTATCATACATTTTTTTTAAATTCTAATTTTATTTCATGATTATTAATTCAATTAATTGTCGCAACTCTTACTTTGTGGAAACTATTCATAATAAATATGAAAAGATAAATTATACATATCTTGAATTTCCACAGTATTACAAAGCGTTTTAAAAATATATTTAATTTACCCAGGTTTCGATGTATTAACACATCATTTTCGAAAATGATAATAATATTAAGTTTTTACAATATAAATGGGGAATATGTACGGAAATTTTTGCTTTCACACCAATCCAATGATGTGATTTAAATGACAGTATTTAAATAATTAAAAAACATTAAGCATAATTAGTTAAATAGATAAATAATTTAAAAAATTTATTTTAATTATATTTTTACAAAAAGTCAAAACAAAACTTTATAAGATGATTCAATAGTTTACATCGTGAAAATGAATAATTGTGACGAAAAAAAAATAAAAATAAAATCGTTGATGTGAAAACTATTTAAAAAAAAAGAGAGGTATTTATATATCAAGCCATAAATAGCACAACTTTAGTACGTGGGTACATTTTTGTATTTAATTGCAAGTTTACAATTTACTCAAAAGAGTACGGAGTAATAAATAAAGCTGCTCACTTGGATCTTACACAAAATAAAATATTTAGAAGTTATAATAATTTGTACCGCATGTTTAGATAAATTTCAAATAATTGAGTATAGAGCGTTTAAAAATACACAGTAAAATATTTTTAACACGATATTTGATTTTATTTTTATCATTCTCACTGAAAACACTTTTACTCAAGTTTAACTGGATTTGTCTACAATTTTCGCAAACGGTACTCTACAAATAGTAACTCAACTTCTATCGAGAACGTGTGCTACGCCGCAGTGAACGTCAGGTGAGAAAGAGATGAACGGAGCACAATAAAAATAAATGAACCAAACGAGAGAGAAATTATAATGGTGCGAATGGAAAACCGAAAGCAAAATCTGTAAAAATACATCAACACTTTTGCCATATTACAACTTTGTATATTTCAAGGGTATAGGCACAGTCTGGTGTCCGATTTTCCCAGTATTTGAAATGTAATTTTATTGCTTCTGGCACAGCATATTACATATTTTAGCTACCCCTGGCCTATTTGTTCAAGAAGTTACAGATGAAACGCAACGTAGCATCTCAGAATACAGGGTGCTAAAAAAAAGGGTCGAATATTTGAACAGGACATAGTACGGATCAAAATAAGTCAAAAAGTCTTAATAAACATGGGTCCCCAAATTGAAACCTTCGGAGATACAGAGTGTTATTTATTTTTGAAGAATTTTTCGTTTACACATTTTTATTGTGACCAAACAAACAATAGAAACTTATAAACAAAATAAAAAGAAAAAAAGTTAAATAAGATGTTCAAAATGCTGTCCTCCCATTTCCAAACAGGCACTACATATCTGCCGGAAGGATCTTCTAAAACTCCTACATTGTTGCAGCTCTTCGAGGCTATTTACCGGAATAGCGTACACTAAACTTTTTAAATATCCCCATAAAAAGAAATCAAGAGGCTTTAAATCAGGCGATCTTGCAGGCCATGATACAGGCCCGCCCCTTTCTATCCATCGACTTGAAAACGATATTATTTATAAGTTTCTATCCTTTATTTATACATAATAAAAATAATGTGCAAAAACGCAAAATGCTTGAAAAATAAATAACTCTCTGTATCTCCCAAAACCGTCAATTTGCGCACCCATGTATATTAAGACTTTTTGACTTATTTTGATCCGTACTATAGCTTGTTAATATATTCAATGTTTTTTTTAACACCCTCAATATAGTTAACTGTTAAGCGGTTGAAATTACAAAAAAAGTTGCAATAAAACATTAAACTTAAATACTTTGATGTACAAATCTGCTTTTCTCAGTTTTTGAATCATCTCATTATCTCAATCCTTTTTAAAATTTTTGCAACTTACGATCGTTGGCGCTTAAAAAGTCATGAATTGACCTTTTTTTCACAGTCTACCAGGTCTGGCGTATAAGAAACTAAGATCATTTTTGAAACTGGTAAAAAACAAAATCTAAATTTTTATATATTATAAAAAATTTAACTATAATTTATAAGAATTATAATAAAGTAGATAAAATTATGTAACTATCTTCATCCGATTTGAATTTTAATGCTCGTTTTTCTAATTAATGTCAAAATGTTTTATAATATAGAACTCGTTTCGTTACTTTCTCGTAAACCAACAAACAAATGTAAAACATTTGATACACATGTAGCTGCACAAAACTATGTATTTTAATCTATGAACTTTAACTTTTAATGAATATGAAAGGATCGGCTTAACCGCTTGGAACACATTATGCGGTATGCAATGAAACAGTTCCGGTTGATTTTTTTCAATTGCTTTATCTTTTGAATCATCTTTTAATCAGAATACTAGTTTTTAGGAAATAACTTGAGTAAAATCTTTGCGGTACGTCGTATCATTAAGTTTTGGTTTTATCGTCATCACTATTTAATTAAAATTACAGATTCTGTGACATAAGAAACTATGTTTTAATCATTAGACAGCGAATACTTCCGAAAATTATGGAAGCTGAGTAATATAATTAAAAAAATCATATACAATTACTTCCCAAAATTAATTATTTTTTGAGTGACTGTATTGGCAACTAAGATTTTCCTAAAAGTACGAAATATGTACTTTCCATTATATTCATATATGATTAATAAGAAAGTTTTTTAAAAGAAGACTTTCCTATAAATAGACTTTCAAATTTGTCCCTTATTGAACGATTCAATAGCCATAATAGGCATGTAGAACACAATTATGCAAAACTAATTATTCAAAAAGTTGTTAACTACCTACAAATTATTGGTATAGTGACGTCTGGCAAAATGTAGGTTCAGTTTTCCGTATTCGCTGACATTGGACGGACCGTCATCGGGACTATTATTAAAAAAAAATTGATAAAGAACTTAAATATTTATCAGGTTTTCACGTACGAACTAGGAACAACGGTTTACAATTTGAATATACGAATATGCGTTAGAAGATAAACGGATAATTGATGGATATAATTCATTAATTAATATTCAGGGTTATGTAATTCCAAAGTCTACTGCTGAAAGTTTCAACAAAATTGTGATTGTTTCTACCCTTCTATTCGTTATAAATGTAAAATATAAAATTTGTTTATCTTAAAATTACACTTTAAATATTCTTATGACAATTGTTTCACCCTTTGTTATCGTCAGATAAAATTATTAGAAATTGACAGGTACTTCAAATACAGACCTGATTTTTGATTATATATGTTTTAACCATTAATATACTTTAGTTTCTAAAACATTTGGTTAATATTATATATTTTAATATTACAGATTAGAGGCAGTTAATATACAGGGTGTGGCATTAGTGCGTCAAAGTACGATATATCCATTATTAAAGGAGATATGAAAAAAAGTTATTTACAAAAATTATAGGCAACTTCAAACTTCACATTATAAAATTATTTTCGTATTTAGAGGGTGTTACATATTACCAGGGTGAATCAGACATACTTTTTTTTAAATAGGACACCCTATATATTATTTCAAATTTCGATTAAGCTCATCTTCCCCCTACTTCCAATAGGGTTTCAGTAAGTTATACAGAGTATTTCAAAAGTTCACCCTGGTAATATGTAACACCCTGTAAATACGAAAATAATTGTATAATGTGAAGTTTGAAGTTGCCTATAATTTTTGTAAATAACTTTTTTTGATATCTTCTTTAATAACGGATATATCGCACTAATGCCTCAACCCTGTATATTGCAGGAAGGTTAAGATATTTGACTATAATAATAATAATAGAAATAATAATAATAATATAATAGAAATTATCAATAAATAAATAAAATTGATTAAAATTACACGAAAATCAATAATTTTACATGCAGCAGAATGACACATGGAAACATATTTTTTTATGGCTAATAATGTGTGTGCAATAATATAAAATATGTTAAATTGATTAGTAAATATTTAATATTAAGCATGTGACACAATAATGTCTCTAATTAATGTGCGTAAATTAAAATTTGTATTATTTCTGAAGTATGCATATAGAATTGAGTACATGTAAATTTAAAATTCTAAATATGCCAAAATTTAAATAAAAATGATTCATTTCATATGTAATAGTTTAAATTCAATTATTTTATTTATTACAATTACAAAAACTACCTGTTTGGAAAGAAATTTTGCTGATATTTAATAATAACGATACCCAAAAATTCGAAAGCATGCTCTCAAAGATGAAACAAAAATATTCAAGCATTGCAAATTAGTGATTTATTAAAATGTCTAGCATATATATTAAAAAATGTCAAATTTTCATAAAATGTGTGCTGTGCAATCACTTTTTTGGAACTTGCATAACCTTAAAAAAAGGCCAAACAAGATCTAAGTGCATAAATTGTTATAAAAATGAAAATGACATAAAATTAGTTAAAATACTTTTTTTAAATTATATTTTCAAGAATTTCCAATTCAAGGATTTCAAAGTGAATAATTTTCTCCGCACATGGTTGACATATTTTTAGCGTTCGCGTTTAGAAAATACAGGGTTTTTAGATTTCTCGTTGTTTTGACTATTTTTTTTTTGTTTAATTAATCGTAAGAAATATTAATAGTAAAACACTTCTGAAAACTTATGTACAAAAAATACATTGGATTGTAAATATCATCTGGTAAATCTAAATATAAATCTTTTTAGAACTAAACTGAAATTAATTAAGTTTATTTTAAATTAGGTATCATTTTCGCCTTATATTAATACAATATTTTCACAATATAAACTTGTATATTATGTCTAGTTTATTAATTACGGAAATTTTAGGGAGACTAATTTATTTTGGCTTTCACGCCGTTCAGGTGACACGTGATTAATATCATGGCATTAAATAATTAAAAATCATTAAAACATAATCATTAAAAAACATAAATAATTTAAAAAAATTATTTTAATTATATTTTCACAAAAAGTCAAAACAAAACGTTGTAAATAATACTCGACAGATTACATCGTGGAAATATTTCTGTACAAGATTGTTTATAAAATCATTACAATATCTGGAAAGATAAGATTAATATTAGGGGCGAAAATTAAATATAATCGTTATATTTAATTAAAATCTTTAAAAAAACTTCAGGGTAAACGAAATTAATTAGTGAGAGCGTCATCTCTATAGACCAATAAATAAACTGCGCATTTACATTTAAAATCGATTCCTCTTATTTGAAACACCCTGTATTTAATTAATTTGTCAATAAAATCAGCTAAAGATTCGCTGAAAGAATTATAACATTACATAACAAAAATTATAAATAGACCTGGTATTTTTTTATCAAAATTAATTGCTAAGTTGTCTTGTGTTAGAGCAAATACATCTAATCAAAAAATAAAGAACATTTTTAGATAGTGAGGATTCGAAAATCCGCAGCGTCCGTTCACAAATAAAATATTTTTCTTTATTATCTTGAAGAGATTTGCGGTAGAAATCAGCCATAAACTCCCAAATAAAGGCTTTTAGATTCAGTTACTTAAAAATTCATTTCGCAACTAGTGATGTAATGAAACAGACATTTATGAGGCTTTAAAACATCAAAAATGCATGTAAAATGTAACGGGATTAGATAAAATAATCTTTTATTTTAAATGATATCAATAATCTTTCGACTTCGGTATTACTTTACCAATTTAAATATCTGAAAGCCGAAACAATAATTTGGTACCGAAACAAAAACACCGTTTTATTTTTCTTTGAAAAGTGGTACCGTGTGTGTCAGCACGAGTACCTTGTTGGTTCCGCGTCCGGTTCTACTTCTATCATTGGAGGTCACCGAATCTGGTACATCTTTAGCGTATAAAAAGGTTGTGCCGTGTATTTTTCGAGCAACATGAACTAAGAAAGCTTTAATTTAATTTGTTTTTTTCGGTTAAATTTTTCCACACGATTATTATGTTCGTTGAAATAAAATGAGGTATATCTTCGGGTACAGATTTTTGCTGTGTAAAGAAGAATTGAGTAAAGCACAAATTCATCACTAAGAAAAAAAATTGAAACTATATTAATTATAAAAGGTGTTTCAAAATTGACTATATATTGTAATAGGATTTTTATTATTAAAGAATTTGAGAATCTAATATGCCAAATTAATTTCGTATGATTATTTGGAATTCAAAATAATGAAATTCCGATCTGGCAATAATTAAAAAAAATTATTTGAAGCGAAAGTTCTCATATAGTTGTTTAGAACAAATTAATAGTAAATAAAATTCAACAATAAAGAAAAATTAATAAAAAACCTACAAAATTACATGAAATTAACTTAATTAGATAATTTCAAGCTAATCGAAGGAACAATGAAAATGATGGTTTTTAAAATTATTTCAATAAAGAGAAAAACCTGTATTGGAAATTTGTTGTATAATCATTCAACTTTAAGCATAAAGCACTGTTTTGACCAGAATTCAGAAATTACAATTTTCACATCAAAGTATATTAACATTATTTTGAACTATTAAAATAAAGCTATGTCATTTTCGAATAAGAATTTGAATTATAAAATAGCAAGATGTGACATAGAATAATTAAAAAAATCTTAACAATAGTCAAAATCAAAAATTACATTTTTTGCATAAAGAACTCTAATATGATGTTATTTGACTAATTCACATCTAATTATATGAACATTATTTGGAAATTTTAAAATAAAGCTATGCAAAATTTTGAAAAAAAATAAAATATCAATTATATTATTATTATTGTTGAATTGAGTTTACAAGAGATTTGCAACAAATTATGAATAAAATTGAAGATACTTTTTCTTTCTTCTTTATTTTAACAAAGAATATAATGTATTAAAAAATATTACTAGTATTATCAAGAAGAAAGAATGATCTTTCTTAATTTGTAATTAACTGCTTGTGAACAATTATGCTTGTAGAGATATCAAAAGTTAAAATATATAAATATAGCAAAATTTTTCAAAAAGTCAGATAATTTGTTACAAATTAGTATTTTAGAGGGCTGCGATCCTGAAAATCTATAAATTAACTGTCAGAATTTGACAGAAAAACACTTGGATCTGTGGAGGGTGAATATCGTCGAAATAACAAAAACCAAAGTAACCTTTGCTGTAATGTTTCTAGAAATGTTGTCCATAAGCTTAAAAAAAAAAAATTTTTATGACGATTGATTAAATTGTAAATTTCGTTAAAAATGTTTTGTATTTTATTGTGAATATACTTCATAACCAAGAATTTAGACAAGTTATCCCTAACCTAGAATTAGAACATGCTTTAATGAAAATAAGTATAGTGTACTGAATATTTAGTACCTGATAAATTCTTTATTAAAAGAAAATACTGTCTAAGCTCCTTAATGAAAGATCACTGTGTTTTTTTTTAATTTTTAATTGCATCTTCAACATCAATGTGATGTTTTCTCCCTGGGGTTGAATTTTTAACTGACCGGATTTAATTATATGTGTCACGTATAATGTTTTTTTATATTTATTAACATTAAAAAATTTTTAAGTTTTAATAATATTTTTTTCAACACTATTATTATGAGTTTTAGACATTAGGTTAGATGATAAATATTATTGGTAAGTTTCAACGATAACATTCTAGTTTTAATTAACTCACCCTGAGATATATGTATTAATTAAAAATTCTATACTATTAGCATATATACGTAGAACATTAAAGAATTAGTTTAATTTGCTTAATAGTTGTTCTTAATAAACGTTCGGCTTTTTTTGTTTTCAACTAATTTCGGAACATATTGATACTTATTGTTATATCTACAGTAATAACTTATTTTTTGATAAATTGTTTTAATTTAAGATATTAAATAAATCTCTAATTGAATAAACTGCCTTTAACAAATTGGCAAAAGTAAACATCTAATTTACTACTTATAATATAATATCAAATGATTGCAGTACATTAAAATACTATTAAGTAACGTACTTATCAAATTAGATGAATTCCCTATTCATGCGTATGAAAAAGTTACCTGTTAACAGTCACGCGGCCAGACATGGAGTGGAAAATAAAAATTCAGATTTACGTCAAAGCCATTTTTTCAGTAAATTGCGATTATAATAAATCTAAAAACCTTAAAAAAACAGATTAAATTCGTCTGAGTATTGGTATAAAAAAAATAACGTCCTAAAATGTTTTTTGGTGTCGTAAACACTTTTTTTAGAAAAGTTAAGATTTAAACACCGGAAGTAAAGCCATGGATTAACTTTTGAATTTGAACAAAACTGAAGAAATACTTTTGTTTGTCTATCACACGCATTTATAAGTATTTGACTGAGATTCTGTTGAGGGAAATAATTCCCCTTCTAAGTTCTCAGGCAGTAGCGCGTGTGAGTGCTTGTTTTCTTAAAAGTTTAAATTTTCTTTTCTTTAAAATTAAAATTTAAAAATAAAGATTTACACATTAAATATGTTCGAGTGTTTAAAATCGGACAATGAAATCATTAAAAGAATTTCAGAATTAACAAAAATAAATGAGCCGGTGGTAAAAAAAAAGATATTGTGTTAACCCCCTTCTTCAGAATTTATAAAGTATAGTTTTATTTAAATAACCAAAGAACCAGTTTTTTAGTATGTAACCTTTATAGATGAATGTTATTTACAGATTTTTTATTTATTTTTAATATTGCAATGGAAGCAGTTTTCTTTAATACGGTTTTAAGAATTTTTTATTTTTCGATTAAAGTTAATTTTTAGTTTAATCTACTTTCAATAATATTTAACATCATTTCATGTTTTTTCTAAATAAAATTGGTTATTTACCAGTCCCAGGGTCAGAAAGGGAAGCGGGGTTTAATAAGACGAGCAAAAAATGAAAAACCAATTCTACTAATAGCAGCACTTTATACATAGTTTAGTGATGGTTAATGGTTAATTATTAGTGATGAAATTTTTTTTAAACCTATTTCAACATGAAAAAGTATGTTTAAAATGAATTAATTTTCTTGTACAAATTAAAGTGAGCCAATTTCATTAATAACTTAATTACGAAAAATCTTGAAACTTTTTCAACTTGGAAAAAAAATAATCTGAGAAATAAAACATTTCATTTATTAATAAAAATAAAAAAATACTTATGTTGATACTTGAATACGTAAGCCCATGATTCTTCTTTGTTTCTTGATTTTTTATGAGCTTTTTTTTAGGTTTTATAATTTAGAATACTATACCATCATATTCTTATCAACTTGGTATTAAATTTATTTTTACACAAATTGTTTATGCAATTTACACATGTCCTTATTTAGTGCACTTTTCTTCCATTCTTCAATTTTCTAAATATAAAAGGAAGAAATATATTTTTCTCTTCAATAATTAATAAAACATGGACATCTACGTTAATTTTTTCACGTCATGTTTCTAGTTGACCTGTATCTGCGGTAGTAACCATTGGTTCGTTTTTTATTTCTGTTTTAATTGGGATTCCTAATTCCTTTTTTTTTCTTTTATCTAAAAATAACGATATCTCAGACCTTGATAGGATTGTTGAACCAGTTTGCATTTTTTATTATTAGATAAAATCACAGTATTTCAACTATTTATGGATATCCAATATAAAATATGTTAGTAGTACATATAAGACATTTAGGTGCCGAAACGTAAACTAAAGTTAATATCCTAATAATGCTAATATAATTGTTTCAACCCTTATTTAGTGGAATTTATCCATAATAAATATAAAAAAATAAATTATACTTTTCTGACTTTCCACAGTATTAAAAAGCTATTTCTAAATATTTTTCTTTGGCCAGGTTTCGTTTAAATTCCATTATCAAAGAATGACATAAAATTGACAAATTTTTTTAAAAGCGTACTTGACTTCGTATCAAAAGTAATATGTAGAGTAATATTCTTCTTTTCCTAAAAAAAATGGTTAATATTATATAGGTATTTAATCTAAAATAATTGGATTTTCCAGGTTTAACTGTTTTTTGAATACTACATACATTTTAGATATGTCTTGATTTCAAATTCCTCCAACAAATCAAATTCATTTTTTGACTTATATTATTGTTTCAATTTGGTTTATTAAGTATAGTTTTGTGTTTTGCATATCTGGGTGTTTTAATCTATAA
The DNA here is from genome assembly GCA_951812935.1 of Hermaeophaga mercurialis. Taxonomy (NCBI): domain Eukaryota; kingdom Metazoa; phylum Arthropoda; class Insecta; order Coleoptera; family Chrysomelidae; genus Hermaeophaga; species Hermaeophaga mercurialis. The sequence continues at coordinate 18,290,096 of OX638361.1, read as the reverse complement.
ATTCGTAAGTGTTCATAGTAGCGTATGTTAAAATTTCTTATTGTTTGGCCAAGATAGATGGCATTACAATCCGCACAATTTAGTTTGTAAATACCTGATTTAAATAATAAATAAAAATGAAGCCACATTATTCCTTAGTTTAAATGCAATTTAGCGGAACCTTGATCGGAGAAAAGATATTTTAAAAATAGGTTTGTAATATTGTGGAACTTCATATATATATTCATAATTTATTTTTTTATATTTAATGCTAATATAGTTAACGAAACGCTTATCGATTAAACTATTTTGATTCGGTGTTTAAATGGTTCAAAATTCAACCAATCATTTTCGAATATTTTGGTAATGGACGAATACCAGGCTACCCAAAATTTTCTACAAACGAGAACTTAAATTCTTGATAAAATTAATTTCGCCAGTATTTAGGATAATCCATTAAATAATAAGAATCTATTGTTTCATATATTTCCTCGAATCTATTTTCATGGGTCCTTATTTACCCAAAATTCTAACTTACGTCTTTGTCAAGGTAGCATTAATGGTTATTAAAAACCAGCACCTATTAAAAAGTACTTCTAAATTTGTGCTGTTTTAGTTAATTTTATTTTAATATACATACAATGCGTTAACGATTTACCTCATAAGCAATTGACGCGCGTTCTTTAACTGCGGAAAATCTTTATCGCCGTTTCGTTTAATTCTTATTCTAGTTCCTTATCGGTATTGTAGAATTAATATGTGTTCCCAAATTACATGTGTTTTCTTTTTTTCAAAAACAAGTATTTGTTTTCAAAAATTTGGAAATTTTACTAACGAAATTAACGTTTTTGTATTTTTTTAGAAAAAACGAGTTTTTAGGCAAAAAGTTGAAGGAAAAATACTTTTTTGAAATTCAGACTTAATTAATATGTTTTGACTTGGTTATCAGTTACAATTATTTTTACCATCGAAAATTAAGATTATTAATGTAATTAGAAAAACCAATATTAATTAGTTACATGAAATATATAGAATAATTCAAATATTTTTGGGTTCCAAATAGAAACTTTGAAATAATTTTATTACCATCCAATGCGCTACATATACAGGATATTAATTTAAAAATTTCGCACCCTTCAAGAAAAATCGGAAATATGTTAATTTTATTTTCAAGGGGGTAATTTTCAAATATTTTAAGCCTTGGAGAGGTAGTTGTTATCTTTAGAATCTTAAATGGGAAGTGAGTCGAGTGGCACATCATTTTACAGAGCGTTCAATTATCTATCCAATTGTACCCAAATTATTTTTTTTATTAACAAAATTATATTTCTTTTATAAGATTTTGTATTTTTCATGAATTTAATAAAAGGAATATCTAATTATAAAATATTTCAAAGAATAATGGATTTACTAAAATTAAATTAATTTTAATTAAAAAATAAACATAAAACCATTGATAATTTCCAAGATTTTGAAGAATTCATGTGTTATATTATTTAAGTTCCTAGCCACATCAATAACCAATTTTTTTTAAATTAAAATTATAAACTCTTATTGAAATCCATCGATTGATTTATCGGACACTCATGCCACTGCTTGGAAGTGACTACTCATAACGAGTAGACGTTTAATTAAAAAAAAAAGGCCGTTTGAATTTGAATCCAATCTGAGTACAAGTGTAAATTATTTTATTAGTAATAAGTTGTAATTTTATAACAATATTTGTCATTAATTCGTTTATTTATATAGGTTTTGTTGCATTTATTTATTTCGATTATGGTTTTTATAAACCTATTTGAATAATTTATAATTTGGCGTCCAACAAACAATTTGCATAATCATGCAATAAATATTTTTTATTACTCCAGTTATTTCATTTAAATTAACGAACACTAAAATGCAAATTCAAAAATCTCATAGATTACAATATATTGCTTCCAGATGTATGAGGTAAAACTACGTCTACAGTTTACACTAAACTGTGTTAGCCAAAACACAATGCATCAATGTTCGTTTTGTTATTAAACATTTTTTATTATCGTCGTTCGACTTGTTTTTAACTTCTTGGGTGAACGTGTTTTACGTTCATTCGAAAACCTAAAACGTCACAACTCTTTTACCTAAATAATCGACATTCGAAAATAAAAATCTTCGACAGAAACTTTCTGACGCATTATTCATTACTTAAAATTTTCTTGACGGATATTATATCAATTAGGGAAACACATTATTTTAGGATATTTCTGTTACATATCCGGAATATACCCTCCGACGTTCTTAGTAACAAAATATTAATCTTTACACGAAAAACTAATGTAAACTTAATGATACAATAATAAAATAATCTGATTTAATAAATATCCGGATATATGTATATCGAAAACATGTGTATTTAAGTGAATTGGTTAAAATAAAAACTTATTCTTATTTAGAGAGATTGTTAGACTAATTATCAATAACTATTTTATCAAAGTTATTAATTTATTTTGATTAGTTTCTAAGTTCATTCCGTAAATGAAACAATTTTCAGAATATCGCCCTAAGAGCATTTTCCTGTGGCTCATCTGCATGAATTTTTTTTCTAGATATCGTATCAATGTAATAAAAATTAAATAGGATAGAAAAAGGCACTAATGGTAGGACCTCACTTAATACGATAGGCATAGAGTATATGTTTACTCGTATCTCCCCACTATTTGAGGGTTTTCTTTTTCCACCTCTTTGGAGGGTGGTTTTCCTCAGTCGTTTATGGTTCACTGAATAGCCTTATCCCTGCTTTCAAACACATCTCTTCCATTATTATTGGAAGTCAGATGCTGAGGGATGACGTTTTCTGCATTTTTGATCTGTTCTTTTGACCCTTGTTACTCTTTGATAGGGGCGATATTCACACAGGTCTCTACCTTTATTATTGGTTGTATGACCATGACCCATGTTGGGGTTTCCTCTGGTTCCAGTTCCCCAACCTTAGTTTAATTTTCATTTATTGGCTTTTGTTTTCCTCTTCCTTTCATGATGATTTTGAGTTGATCATCGAACTTAATTTTGCAATTCTACTTGTTTGGTCTAAAACTAGCACTCAAAAGGTGGTTTTATATTAACAAAATTTGGTTTGACTTTCAAATATTAAATGACTATTAGTTTGTTAAATTTACTATTTAATTGTTCTTATTATTGAATTTATTTTCACGTGTAATTAGGAATATATTTTAACTTCATATGTTAATTTTTATCGAATTTGTAATTTTGCTTTGTTTAAATTTTTACACCTGATGATGACTTGTAACAATCGAAACTAGTTGTCAATTTTATTATAGTGTGTGTAGTAAAGATTTAGAGTCTTATTTGGTTTAAAAAAAAAATTGTTTCCATGTATCATTTGTGGAATTTTAAATTTGTTTATTGGTTGATAATTTCTATTACGTTATTATTCTAGTCAAAAATCTGAACCTTCCTGCAATATATCTTAAATGTTTCTAATTTATATTATTGCAGTATATTGTTTTATGTCCCAAATAAAATTCATTTATTTTAGCAGAAAAACTGAAGATGGCTTTCCCCCGAACCGGGAAAAAAACTCGACTAATTTTCCTGTTAAATACCCGTTTTAATTTTAGATAATTTAATTTCCAATTACTGAGATTAATTGAGTCTATTGAAAGCGAAGTACTTGAGATTCATTGCTTTTTTATTACCCGGTTCAGTGTAACGTCTATTTTTAAAAACCAGATGGCCCGACGGTCGAACACCCAGATTAAGTGCATTTTTTTGGTCGGAGTCAATAACGAAATTAAATCAAAACAGTATTTTATGATTTTCAAGGAAAGAGCTGTTTTGTTTTTTTTTCTTCTTCTTCTTCTTCGTTGAGCTGCAACGACAGTGTTTTTTCGTAGAAAATTTCAACTTACTCCTTATGGATAAAAAATTTTGGTTAAAAATTGGATGCTCCAAATATTCGCAGAAAACCTATTTTTCAGGGATTTTTTCCCCAATTTTTACTTGAAATAAACGTGGTTTTGAAATTTGAAAATTGCGCACTTTTATTTCGCCTTAAGCAGGAAATATCATCAGCTTTGTAACCTCTAAGATAAGTTATCTACTTCAAAAATGACATGTACCCATTTTTTAAGAAAAGGTCACATTTATATTACGTAAGAATTTGTTGTAACAAATTTAATCAATTCCCAGATCTCCGAATACTTTTTTAAACGCATTTAAAATAATAACCATCATTTAATAGAATATTTTATTGACATACTTGACTGTGGCCTAATTTTTACTGCCTTTTTGGAGATAAGATAAACAAATCCAACACCTGATTTATTTCTAGTTTTAAATGTCTAAATACTGATTTGTTTAATATCAACAAGCTTCTCACGCGTTTTTAAGAGATTTTTAATCAGTAGAATTTAGGCCGTTGAAAGTCGCGTTTGTTGTAGTTCATTTTAAATGGAAATTATGTCGTCGAATGAAGTAAGTAATAAAGTGAAATTTTTAGACTACCCAAGACTAAAATTATCATTATCATTTCCGGAAGTAGAAAATCTGTTAAAACATGTTATAATCTTTGTAAAAAAATATTTCTACAATTACAATTTTCTGTTAATTAGAGCATTGAAAACTTGAAATAAAAAATGTTAATATAGACATTTAAGTGATAAATTTTCTAGTACCTTGGTTTCAAGGTTGAAATTTTGTTTAAATATTTTTTTCACTATCTAGAAAGTTTAATATAACAAACTATTATCAAAGTTTTTGATATGGTAATATTATTTACTTAAGGCCCATGGCTTTACAATTTAATCCATTTGATTCGATTGAATTTTTTCTTATCTTGTCAAAAAATATTAGTTATCGTATATTTAACTATAGAAAAAATTATAATATGTCAACAGAATGACTGTTCGAGTCAAAATGTTAGCAAATTAGATCATTTTTAAAGAAAATGCGGTCCTTTTAGCCAATTTAAAATATTTTGTTATAAATGTGGAACTTTTTCAAACAAATTTAAACATTTTTAAAGCAAATATAAATTATTTTAAGTAATTCACTCTTTTTTAATCCCAATTTGTATCATTTCAAATCAAATATAGACCTTTATATAACCAATTTAGAATATAGTCCTTTTTAGTCATATTAAATCTTATAAAAATCAATAATACCACTTAGATAATTTTCAAGAAAATTTAAACCTGTTTAAAGACAATTGGGAGATTTTTAATTAATTCAGACTTTTTTAATGCAAATGTAGGTCTGTTTAAAACCAATTTAGAATGCGGACCTTTTTAGCCCTTTTTAGATATATTTAAAGCCAATGTAGACCTTTTTAGGCAATTGAGACATTTTTAAAGCATATGTAGACCTTTTTCAAATCAATTTAGAATGCAGACCTTTTTAACCAATTTAGACATAGTTAAAGCCAATTCAGACTATTTTAATGCAAAAACAGTCCTTTTTGGTCAATTTAGGCAATTTTTAAGCAAATGTAAACCTTTTTAGCCAATTCAGACATTTTTAAAGCAAATGTAGATCTTTTTTAAATCAATTTAGAATGCGGACTTTTTTAGCCAATTTAAACATAGATAAAGTCAATTCAGACTATTTTAATGCAAAAACAGTCATTTTTGATGAATTTTGGCAATTTTAAAGCAAATGTAGACCTTGTTAAAACAATTTGGAAAATTTTTAAGCAAATATAAACCTTTTTAGCCAATTGAGACTTTTCTAAAGCAAATGTAGGCTTTTTTAATGCAATTTAGAATTCAGACTTTTTTTAGCCAATTTAGACATTTTTAAAACCAATGTAACCTTTTTAAAAGCTATTTAGAGATTTTTAATACAAATGTAAACCTTTTTAGCCCATTGAGACTTTTTTAAAGTAAATGTACACTATTTTAAAACCAATTTAAAATACATTTTTATCGATATTACTTATTTTATCTTAAAAAAATTGACAAAAGGTTTAAAAATAAAGAAAGCGATACAAAAATTACATAATTTAACAAACAAATAAAAATAAAAATCAAGTTTTCGCAGTCTTCATTATTTACTAGCGAGTACTTTATCAGATAAAAATAAATTCGGTTGGGAAGAGTTTTTGTACTTTTTCTTAACATTTTGAAATTATTTCCTAAAAACAAAGTATTTCAAAAATCTTATAATATGTTTATAAGATTCTTAAATTTAAAGTAATCAAAAAGTCAAAATTTTGGATGACTCTTTATACAAATTTCTTTAACGCCGATGAAAAACTGCTTAAAAATTAATTATGGGGACAACGGATACCTTGAGATTAAATCATCAACAAATAATAAAAAAATGACATTCATAATTTTAGCAATATCGCTCAAAAAAAACTGAACAAGAGGTTTAATTTGGATCCATGTGGAACACCATAGGGGATGGATATTAAAAGCGTTAACTATCCGAATTGTACCTATCAAAATGTTATCTTACCCTATTGTTTTTAATTCTCAAAATGTTTGTTTCATTCGTTTTATCTTATCCATATATTTTTTCTTCCACTCATAAGCAATCCTTAATCTTTATCATATTTTCTAAATTTAAATTGTTTGTGATATACATACATTGTTTAAAATATGTAAATATATTCGACATGAGTTTACAAAAGGTATTTGCTTGCCAATATCTCAAAGGAAATAAGTAACCTATACACCTAAAGGAAGTGTGCGCTTCATATGAGTGAGATAATGTAAGCAAATATTCTTAATGTATTATAATAACGAATATTAAAAGTTTCGTTGAAGTCAGCGTTACATTTCTTTGAATTTTATGGTAATTACCTCCTTTTTGAACAAAATTCTTTGCGAAACCGCGAAATGTAAAGAAAGTAATGACGTTTGTTCGTTTACCTCATACCCAACGGAATAAAGTATAACAAGCGTAACAATTCAACGTAATTATATAATAATTTTATAAGTTTTGCGGTTATCATTACAAAATCTTTTGATGATTTTTATTTTATGAAAATTACTAAAACTTCTCTACCACAGTGTTACCTTTTGTAGGTTTACCCATAAGCATAAAGTTTGATCGTAAATATATTTTCATAAAATTAAACTTTTAAACTCAATTCGTACAATGTTTTTTATCATTTTAAAATTTTTATAAACGAAGGAAATTTAAATGTGAAATTGAATTTTTTCTGTTATTATAAATTAGGATAAATCGTGAAGGGCCCTGTATAGGCTAAAATAACTTTATAACTTTACTTGAAACATTTGATCTTTCGAATTCACAATCAAAGAAAATTAAAATGTAATACCAAAAAAATTAAAAGAAACTTAATTAAATTACTCTAATCTCTTTATAAGAAATTTATCTAAAAACTTACAGAAAATACCAGCTTAAAAAATATATCTACTCCTTTGAAGTAATTATAAATTTATCATGAATTTATTTTATAATGATATTCTTTCTTTGAATAATTTTGTCCTTTGTGCCATTCAACAAAGAAAATGTAAATGTAAATCTGATATTTTGCACTCTAAAAACTTTAAGAATGTACCAACTTATCACTCCTTTAAAGTATTTGTCATTAATTTACTTTAGAGTGACTTTTTTTAAATATTTGGTCCTTCAAGCCGCCCGCAAAATAAAAATTAAAAGTCAAATTGGAATAAGAAAGAAAAATCTTTTTAAAAACTAAAAGAAACTGCCAATCAAATTAACTTAAAATAGTTTTCTATATACTGAGTAAATTTACAAAATTACAAATATTTAAAACATTCGGTCGTTTGTGTCGCCCACCAAAGTTTAAATCTAAAACTGGATTTTTTTACTAAAAACCTAAAGAAAGTTTCAATTTAAAAAATAGTAATCATAAATGCATCATGAATTTACGTTATAGTGACTTTCTCGGTTATGAAATTTTAAAAATGTATGTCCTGCAAATCGTCCTCAAAAAAAAGTCAAATTGAAAGAAAAAAGAAAAATTTCTATAAAAACTGTACAAAATTGCCAATCAAATTAATTTAAAATGTGTCTCTATGTAAATAACTTTATAGTGACTTTTTTGGTCCTTTGAGCAGCCCAACAAAGAAAAATGATAGATAAAACAAGATTTTTTTCAAAAACCTTATTGAAAATATCAACTTAAATATTATATCTATTCTTTTGAAGTAATCATAAATTTTATAAATTATGAATTTTTTTAAACATTTGGTCCTTCGAGCCACTCGCAAGAGAAAAATTAAAAATCAAATTGGAAGAAAAAGAACCTCTATAAAAACCTAAATAAATTGCCAATTAAATCAACTTAAAATATATTTGCTCTATTTGATGATTTTCTCATTTATGAATATTTGAAATATTTGGTCTTTTAGCCACCCGGCTAAAAAAATTTAATAATGAAATTGGAAGAAGAAAAAAAAATTAAATTTAAAATTGAAACTTCTTTGTAGAAAAACTAAAAAAAAATTGTCAACCATAATAACTTACAATGTATCTTCTCTATTTGAAGTAAAATGACTTTACTGCCTAGTAATTTTCACAATTATGAATATTTGAAATATTAGATCCCTTGACTCATCCACCAAAAAATAATAAATTTAAAATTGAAACTTCTTTTTTTTATAAATACTGAAAGAAACTGTAAATCAAATCAATATAACATCCCTGTATCGAGTACAATAACTTAATTATACAGTGATTTTCTTAATTATGAATGTATGAAGTATTTGGTCCTTCGAGCCGCCCACCAAGCAAAATATAAATATAAGACTGAAACTTATTTTTCTTGTAAACATTAAAAAACTACTATGAAATCAATTTTACATCTATGTATTGAGTACAATAACTTAATTATCTAGTGATTTTCTCAATTATGAATGTATGAAATATTTGGTCCTTCGAGCCGCCCACCAAACCCATGTTATCGACCGAGGAGTTAACAAAAAAAATCTCGAATAATTGTTCAAACAATCGGCAATGTGGTCAGAAACGAGCATTCATGTGCTTGCTTGAAGCACCGATACCATCAAACTTAGGTTATGGAAGTGGTATACAGTGACGCAAACGGTTCGTTTATCTATGCCAACGCTCCCTAAGCGAAAACAGTTGAACGCTGAGTTTTCTTGGTAACACAAGCATTTTACTATAAATTGTAAACTTTCTATTTGGTTCTCATGCACGCTCCGAGCGTAATTTTTCTAGTGTTTTGAGTGATTTCAGTGACGAATTTTTAAATTTAATTTTTTTCTTGTGACTATACAATGTGTGTTAATCAGTACAGTATGGTCCCTGCAGTCGTGAATTTAGTTGCCACTAAGGGGAGAGACACTTATACTGGATTTATCAATGAATTTGCTTGCTTCAAGTGCAGGACATTTTCGGTAAGAATCTAACATTTTACTGCTTAAGTGTGGTAATAAATTTTGCCAATTTATTATTAGGTTTCATTTTTTTAAATATACAACGTTTATAAATAGAATTTTAATAGAAAAATGTTAAATCTTAGAGAGGGCGATAACCCTTAATTCCTCCTCCCGCCACCCCCCTCCAACATCAATAAATTCAATAATTTTACTTGAATCAATCAAATAATATTTGAATACAAACTATGCAATATCAACATCAACATCAATTTCCAAATTTATTTTTCGACTTCAATCGCTTTTATATCAAATTTTTATTTTTCAAATTCAAATTAAAAGTACTGTTTCCAAAGTGGCCAAGGGAAATAGTAACAAAGCTTACACAGAAACATTTTTAAAAACAGTCAATATAAAAATTTGGTATATTGGCGATTGGCTTCTCTCCACTTTATAAAAATGAAAAATATTAATATTTCGTGTGATTAAATTTGGCATTTTATTAAATCAATCACTACAATAGAAAATTATCTTTATTGTATTTTTATAAACGGTTATCGCATAATATAACATTATGATACCATTATTTATAAATTTTTTATTAATATTTTTATAATAAAACTGTATTATCATATTAAATAACAATTGGGTTTAATTTTATAATCCTTTAAATTAATTTTAACAAAAGAATATTACGTAAGCTATAAAGGTAGGCATTTTTTTGTCTTGCATAAATTTAATAATGAATGTAATTTTAATGCAAAATTATTTTAATGTTAAATTTAAAATACAAAACTTGTAATCTTTTCAATGGTAATCAAGGGCGCTGAATACACGATGGTAAAAATACATATAAAACAATTATTAAAAAAAAAACTGGATGATAAATTATAAAATGTTTATTGGACAAATTTTACTTATAACATATATTTTCATTATATTTACACCTAGTAGCCCAATAAAGATAATATTTATCAACATATGTTAATTACAATTTAAAATAGAAATTAAAATTTTTTTATCAACAGTTACATCTGGTTCTAAATGTACAATAACAATTACAATAATACCATCAAAAAATATATATTCGCTATTATCTAGTCATTTATTGTTTAAAAATATAAAAAACAGTTTAGATTGCAAATTCATAATTACTTAAACGACCTAAACCGATATTTTAAAAGCCAATAAATATCATTTCAACGTCTCCTATCAAAGTTAGATAATGAAAAAGTTTCCAAGCGCACATACTTAATTTATTTATTTTAAGTCCATAAATAAAAATAATAATTTATCTAGATTAGCAAAACTACACAAATATTAAAAAATGTGGCTAAACTTACCAAATACGTTTGAAAAAAATATATAAAAAAAATCATCTTAGTCACATGAAATTAATTGATAATAATTTAATTTAAACCCGTGGTCTAGGTTAAAAAATTTCCGCTATTTTTGAAATTTACGGTAAATTAACATCCATTACCATAATAATGACCAGTTTAACACGTTGATCCATTGTTATACAATTTCTATTTTGAATTAGTGCTCGATTTGAGGTATTGATCATCTATCGTTGACAAATATCGGTCAAGGTAAATGGGGGTCAGGAATCAGTAAAGAGCATAAACATTGATCCGAAATGCATATTTTTTTGTAACAAAAAGTACGTTTACCTTCAAACTGTGAATACAGAATTAGATAACATCGGTACTGATTGGATTTTAGTTTAAAGTTAAACTTGCATTCAAAATCTTATTGCGTAATGTTTGGCCTTGTTGAAATAAATCGTGTGGGTATAATTTGTTTTTATTCCTATATTTAATTAAGAAAATTATTCTAAAATCCTCGGTCCACCGTCACAGACTTTATTGAAAATTTGATCAAAATATCAGAAGAATTTTTTTAAAATACAAATATAGTAGCTTCGACTAAAAATTCATTAAAATGATTTTATCAATAAATACAAATCATCGAAAGAAAACAATAGGTTGACTTGTTTCAAAAATCTTCAAAAAAAATTAATGCCTGGTCTATTGTCACAGATTTTATTAAAAAATTGGTCAAAAAATCAGGAAAATGTATGACGAATACAAATATAGTTGCTTCAAATAAAAATTCATTGAAATTACTTTATCAATAAATAATTATCGAAAGAAAACAATCAGTTGGACTTGTTTCAAAAATTCTGTAACAAAGTGGCTTGTACTGTTTAATTTAGATTCTACAAAACTACATTTATAATATCACGTAAATGTTAACAGAGTTGCCAGATATATCACAACTTAAATCAATGTTTTTTTAACGTAAATGTAAATAAAAATCAAGACATAATACACCGACGTCAAAAATAGTTGTAAATATTTAATAGTTTGATAGTAAAAACAAAACTTGACTAGGCATTTGAAAAAATACATAATTCTCTAGTGACAAATATTAAAAAATATTAAACTTCTCACAATCATAATCTCACTTACGTCAATATATACAATAAATAACATATTAGCATTTTAACTGGACATGTCCAATATTTATACAATCTATTATTATTTTAGGTTGACATTTAAATTTGATTATTTTAAATACAGTGGAAATAATAAATCAAGATAAATCTCAGATCGATATATTTTACAATAATAATTATAAAATATAATTTTCCAGTCATAATAATTTCGATAAATGTTCGAGAGTTATTTCATTACTCAAGAAATAAAGTAGTTTCCTAATTACCAAAGTTCATCTTTGTTTATTTTCTTAAAATGAATTTTTATGGACTTATGGACTCGGTATTATTTAGAAATTCCGATTTCTACGAATTTGTAACATGAAAATCTATCATTTCTTATCTATTTTAAAAACAACATGAAATTTTAAAATATTAGGCGCCAGTAGTTGATTTATATTTTCGTATCACCGTCCAATATATTATAGTGGATCCAAGCGAAAATTTCGAAAAAAAAAATAACAAATAACCTGTTAATATTCTTTTATTTTACCGCGTATTCATATTAGTCTTGATTTAAAGCAAACAACCGTACCATAAAAGACTCTTAATACCATTTTCCTTATTACCATTGTCTCTTTCTCATTCCACTATAGAAACAAACAAAATCGAAACTATTAATGAATAGAACCAATTCCAGATTCGAAAACCTGCACACCGCAGGGCCGTTTTTTACGCAAAAGTTGTGTCATCCAAGAATACAAAATACAACTTTGACGTACATGAATTCGAATTTGGAAAACTGCCCGACTCGGATTCTAGAACGTAGAAAAAAAATTGTCGAGGACGATTTCTCACTAACCGATGAGACTACAAACACTGCGCTGCATTCCAATCGAGCTTAATATTTTAATTATCGAAGAGTAATTGCAGAATTATTCTAATCAGGGTAATTAAAGTAATTTAATTAGAACTGATTTGTTTGAATAGATTTATTCGCTAGGGGGTTTTCTTATTTAAAATTGGTCCCTCTCTCATCGGGTGTTACATATTTTGTCTACTTTTGTCCCATTTTTAATATAAACAAGGATTATTGGCAATGGATAAAAAAAAACGTTGTATTTATTCCTACTGGTGGACTACTCTATAGATTCCCTGATGGTGAAATTCTTGCGGCTATTTGAACGACTGTAGAGAGGATCGCAGTTCAATTTGGACGTTGAGGTAGAGATTGCTGTTAAAAAATGATACCACCAACAAATCTAAAGACTAGTTCACTAGTTGGACTATTTTAAACTCGTTGAATAAACACTACTTTAAACAAAACTTCTTTCTATTGAACTTTGGGTTTTTTAAATAAATATTCTAATGAAATATGTTTCTTTCTTTACAGTCTGGCGATAAAGATGTCGAAGTTGCAGATATTTGGAAGAAAAGAGGCAAAACCGTAAGATCTCCGTCTCCGCATAATGCTTTCAAGAGATGGCGTATTAAGTCTAACATTAAGGCCGCAGAATCAAAAACCGGAATAGATGGTTCAAAGTTATCAATTAGCTCGAAAGATAGGAGTGAAGAAGATATGTCGTTGCTCAAATTTTTGGCAATTGTAAGTCTAATTCTATAATAGATATTTACGAAAGGAGTGTATAAAGTAGGACTTTTTCCACGGATTGGATACAATTAAATCAGAAAAAATATTGGCAGATATTAAAACCAACTAATTATAAAAAAATTGAAGCTTCTAGACGCGCTTTTCATTATCATCGTACTTTATCTAAACAATCTGTAAAGTTAGTATTTTACGCACAAAGTAGAAGAAGTATTTTAGTATTTTCTGTGGTGTAGGAAAGATTGAAAATTTTTATCTGATCTACGAAACAAACGTTAAAATTACATAAAGATTTAGAAAGACTAGTTAATCGATTACAATGAAATTATTATTTCAAGTAGGTATGATCAAACAATAAGGTTTTATTTCACTTAAGGAATTATTTACCATTTTAGTTTTATTTTTACATAACATTAAAAATAATATATTTATTACGAGAAAATGTTCCTTCTCACTTTATCCAGGCTTAGGAATGGCAATTTGTAACATTACTCACTTTAAAAATTTTTTTCAAAGAGAAAATAATATCCATTAACTTCTACTTAATTAAATGTATATCTAGATTCAGATTTTTCTTTTTTTTTGCAACAAACAGATAAATATTTGTTGACTGTGGGATCTGTTTCTACTACGATAAACTCTCCTACCATTTCTATATTACACCACAAAAAAACAACAAATCAGGAACAACGAAAATTTCATGACCATACTCAGAAATTCAATAAACGTAAAACGGAAAGTTTAATGTGGTAAAGAATTTCTGTGGCGATAAGCTTTAATGGTTATTTCACTACATAACCTCAATCGATCCAAATAAATATTGTGGACCTTTACATACATGCTTCAGTAAAATTTATATTTTTTTGTATCGTTACATATCCCATAGTTTTACTAATTATTTTTCTAAAATGTAAATTAGTCTGTATAATTTTTTTCAAATTTTATTTAATCTAAAAATAATAATATTGTACTGTTTCAAATGGTCATAATATTAAATCTATGCATTGACGTCAAGCATAAATGAATTTTCATTAACTTTATAATAAAAAGTCTCGATTCGAATCAAATATTTCTGAGTGGACAAAAATAAAATAATAAATGAAATAAATAGCCTTTAATTTTTTTATTAAGTTATAACTTATCAACATTCGTACGCGTTTTCAATGTAAGCAATTTATATTATATTTATTATTTATATCTTCATTTTTAGTAATACTCCTTGTAAAAAATAATACATTTTCTATAAACAAATTTTTTTATTAATATGTTAATTGAACTCATTCGTTATCAATAAATTGAAATAAGTGTTATTTCCATTAGAAAATATTTATAACGAACAGATACATCCGTGAGAAAATAAATAATTTATTCAAAACTATCCTTAATTCTTAATTTCCTTTATGCATATTTCTTAGAAAACAATGTTACATAACAAATATTTGCATTACAAGTTTTACTGTTAAAACGTCAATACTCATAAAATATATTGGCATTTTTTATGTGTAAAACGATTTTCAAAATATTGTCTACATTTTCACTTTCTCACGACTTTAGTTATCGATAACTGGTCGCCCTTGATGGTTTTTTTAATTATGGCATAGATTGTTATTCACACCTACGTTAAGCTACTATTTCTCGATGTTAATTTGCTTAGCAAACAAGTCTTTTATTATTTTTTTAATCCACATTATCGGGGCCTTCGTTCCTACGAGGAAGACATTTATTTTGAAACGGAAAGATCTGTCAACCTCAAAGAAAATCTTAATTAACCCCACCGGGATTATCACTCTTTGAATATGTGACCAATTTACAAAATTGTGTCATTTTTAGAAATAAGTTTTGTTACCAAAAGACTGACAAATAATCTCGGACTCGTAAAGAGATTTTATCTTTATTGTGCCTATTCGGATTTCTTGTAAATTACATAAAATCCTATTTATCTAGTCTAGACATTTAATCACATATATCTTAATGGTTGAAATTAGGGGCAATTTATTTCTAAAAAATGTTACATTTTGTCACGTGGGGGACACATGCGTATAATTTAGAATACGTTATGATAAAATTATCTTAATGGTTATTATAATAAGATATTAGCAATTTTTTTTCAATTTGATACAAAACGAACGCACGTACATTGCTTAAATAAATTTAAATAGATGTCCCTTTAATTTCCATACATTAAACTTTGATTTTATTCGTACATTTAAACCTGAGGAAAAAATCGTTTTGAATTTTACTTCATTAATTAATCTAACATCGGTTGTACTTTTATATATAATTTTTATTGCCATTAATCAACATGGAACAGCAACGTGGAAGCATCACAAAATGAAACAATGATTAAAAATAGTTTAACAATTAATCCCAAATGTAACATACAAAAAAATTACCATATAAATATATCATTACAAAATAGCTACAGAGTAGCCATTCTTCAAAATAATAATAATAATTTTTACCTCTTTAGTTTATGGATTGAGGCATGAAGACATTTTTTTTAAAATACAATGCAAATTTTTGCTTAAATTATTAGACTTGTCTTCTCTATGAAATTATTTGTAAACAAAAAAATAGTGTTTATTTTCAAACAGTAATAACAATAAAACACTACAAATAATCGTAAATTTAATTTTCGTAGAACAATAAGATAAAATTCAGTAGTTTACAGAGTATTAAAAAGAACTAAAACGCAGATAACAAATATAAATAACAACAGTATTTCATCCCTTTCTCGCTATATAATTTATTTTATTTTTATTTAAAATCTCTACGGTACTTATGGCATTTATTTTTTTTGTTATTCAAATTTCGTGTAAAATTTTGGAGCATAATAGTACAATACGTCAGTAGTTTATGTTTTAATAAAATTTCTATTGTAGATAAACAATATATCAAAAGAGTATCAGGCCGTGAAAGAAAAACATTGCACATTTTGCCTTGACGAGAGGTCGTTTAACGAATAAATGTCGACGTGAATACGTCAAAGAATATTTAAAAATCATATTAACTAAAGTAGTTGTTTCATAAAATTGGTAGGAATTATTAAAATAATAGAAAAAAAAACAAGTTCCTAACAAACAATTTCTGCGTCATTGAATAATAGTTTCGTTAAAATACAAAAAAAAAAAGTAGAAATATTTTTCAAATTCAACTTTTTATCCAGAATACTCGGAATGGTATTTTTTATTTCTCGCATAATGAAATAGGGGGGAATAAAAAATATTATTTTGTACTCCATCATTTTTTATGCAAAATATGTTTACTTTAAAACATACATTTACAAAATAACCAGAAAATGCACTTAAAATTTTGTTTTTAATCATTTACCGGGACGGTCAAAATTTTGTTTATTAGAATTCCTTCGAATTTTGGAAAAATACTTCATCCAAACCACTTTTAGCAGTACAGGAAAGAAACAAATTTACCCAAATAAGATTTTTAAAAGTTCATGTAAACAAAATATTAAATTAATTGATAATATGCGTGTCTAGACTATACATACAGTATAAAGCATTTCTTCTAGCACTATACGTGATAATGATATGAAGCAATCTTATTTACAATTTTATGTACACGGAAGGTTCATGATTAACCAATTACAAACTAATCACTCACTAACAACCCAAAAATAATCAACTGAAAGTGTCAACGTTCAAATTATGCATTCTTATACCACTGTTAAAGCCAACTGAATACTTTTTCTTTTATAAGTTCTCTTTCTTTTCAGAATGCATTAGATCTCAGCGCCCCCGCTAGTGATGTTCTACTTAAGAGCCGCAGTAGCAATTGGTTCCAATTAAGTGGACACCCTGATAGTTTAGCTCCCGCTGGACCAGGAACAGTATGGAAAAAAAGGTCATCAAACTCCGATGATACCGAAAGAATAGTATATGAAAAACTTTCCCATGATCCCAATTTATGTGACATTATCCCTAAATATTATAGAGAAGTCGAATATCAAGGAGAGACCTTTATTGAACTACAAGACTTACTACACGGATTTCAGGTAAATAATGCCATAATTCAAAAAAAAAATCTTAACATTATTTTGTTTATTTAGATCACCGTTACTAATTTTTTTTTCTTTGCAGGATCCTTTTGTGGTTGATATAAAAATGGGGACCCGCACATTTCTGGAGTCCGAAGTCAAAAAAGTTGCAGCTCGCTCAGATTTGTACCAAAAAATGATAGCCATTGACCCACACGCGCCTACCGAAGAAGAACACCAAATGAAGGCGGTTACCAAGCTGCGCTACATGCAATTCCGTGAACAACAATCATCCTCTTGCCGACAAGGATTTAGAATTGAAGCGATGAAATACAGAGGATCGCCACCCGTTACCGATTTGAAGAAAGTCAAGTCAAGCGAAGAGGTGCTCAATACTTTAGACATGTTCTTAGGAGGTCGGGAAGACGTCAGGCAACGGTTACTTACAAGATTGTGCGAAATTCGATCTAAAATCGAGAACTCCGAGTTCTTTAAGAAAAGAGAAGTCATTGGCAGTAGTTTATTCATTATCTACGATGATACCAAAGTAGGTGCATGGTTAATAGATTTTGCAAAAACTAGCAAATTACCTGAAGGGAAAACAGTCAATCATAGGACACAGTGGGTTCAAGGGAACCACGAAGAAGGCATACTTTTCGGATTTGATAGACTTATATCGGTGAGTAAAGATATTTTTTTCAATTCTCTTATCAATCAGAATACGTATTTATATATTTCGATAACTAATTTATTTTTCCTTTGTTATAGATATTAGAAAACATTAAAAACACACCTCCTGATAACCAAAAGGATCACTTCACGAAGCACGTAGCTGCAGTGAGTGTTAAATCGTGAGCAGTTCAATGACACAAACTCACAGAAGTCCTTGAAGGGACTTTAAAGTGGAATCAACTCGATGTTCTGCGCCTTCTGAATGTGTGGAAGCATAAATATGAAGATTGGGCCATAAGTAATGGTCAACATATGTCCGTGGTTTTTATATGTATTGTATGCCTGTGTGGCGATTTTTGGTTTTCTATTTTGTATGATGAAGTATTAAATAAGCGATTTTGTTATTTGTCATTACAATTTCTTAATTTGTCTAGTCATATCCTGTAATGTTGTAATGTTTAGGTATTTATGATGTAGTTTTAAGATGTATATCAAGTTTTTTGTACTTGCGAGTTATGTAAATATTTGTATATATCGAATTTTGTATTATTAAATTATGCTTTTTTTAATGTTTATGTACTTATGTAATAAATTCAATTGATCAAGAATCTTTGTTTTAATCATTCGACCTAAGATCGCCGCTGGTATGTCAGCCACCCTTTTGCAAGAACATTTTGCCTCCCTATAAGTTAAGTTCAATAATTCTTTTAATTTCATAATTTTTCATGAAAAATGTTTGTCAAATTTTTCTAGATAGATCAGTTGAAACTAAGTGAATTTTATTACAGTACATCATTATAGTCACACAATCAACTATGCAATTTATGATATTAAAAATGTAGCGAAACTCTTTATACCTGGGTCAGCAAAAAATTAAAACCGAAAATTATAACAATTTCCCGATTTATTTCCCGTAGTGTTAAATGAAGTGGTCATAAAAATTAATGTCGTTTAAAATATCTAGAATGATATAGTTTTTCGAAATATACCTCGAAAAATCGCTGACAAACGATACCAGGGTCAGCAAAAAATTAAAACTAAAAATATTTCCGGTACTATTAAATGAGGTTCCATAAATTTGGATTTACGATTTTAAAGATGAAGCCTTGACATATCTTGTGAAAATAAGGGTAAAACGAATAGCAGAGGTTACGGATGATTGCTTTTTTTTATTTAATACTAATTATTGTAGTTGATGATTATAATAGGTTTTCTTATTTCTATTTTACTATTTTTTACTAATAATTTTTATTTTTTTCAAACGTTTTACGTATTTTAGATAAAAATTTATAATAAAATGAATTGAATACGATGCTTTGAGCTTTGCTGTTGTTCTTAATAAGTTAACTATTAAAAAAGTCGTTATAAATTTAAAGAAATTATTCCATCTTAAAAATGTATACGCCGCAGTTGTTTTTGCTATGAAAAGGATGAAGTTTTGAAATTTTTCAGAAAACGATTCGATTTATTTTCAAAACATTGCCATGTTGATTTCTCTCTTAAAAAAAGCATCGACTTAAAATGATGATTTTTAAAGTGATTTCTGATTCGAAGAGCAAAGGATATGTCTGCTCTTTTGAAATCGTATGCAGAGTTGATTACATTTTTTAGTTCTATTAACATGTAGTAAATATTTGTAACATTTTTTACTTTATGTTCGGAGAATAACTTTTCGTTTTACTTTAAAAAGTAATGAAAAATAAGTTTAAGGTCATCTCATATCTGTAATTCAAAAACTAGAAGTTTATTTATGCAGTAAAAAATTAATTTCAAACTTTAATTTCGGAAACTCTATAATTACCAAAAAGTACATTTTTAAAGACCTTTACTAGAATTCAAATATTAACGATACAAATAAGGATGTTTCTCAAACTCAGTCTCCAATGATATTTTTTATTGAAAGTGTGAAAAAGCACAGGTCTACATTTACATATCAAGTAATATATTATATAAATAGAATAATTTTCTATACCTTTTCAGGGATAAAAAAAATTCTGCTACTCACCTAAAGGTCCTAGCAATGCCTTTTGACATTTGAAAATCTGCACTTATGCAGTGTCCCAAACTGTGGGTATGTTCCATTTCAAAAAGATCCCTACAGTACATTTGAAGGTGGACTGTAGGGATCTTTTTTCTTCGAGGCATTTCCAAAAACAAGTCATAAAAAAAGTTCCATTTTACTTTAAAGGGATTAATCATTATTAAAGTGTTCCTCCCTTTTCATTGACCTACTAAACTATTTAATTTATTTGGATTAAGAAGTTGGCACGAGTTTTTAAAATTTACTATTTAGTTATAAGTATTCTAAAAGTAATAATGAAAAATATCTTGTGCTAATCGTTTATTAGGCTTATGAAAATGTAATTCTTATATTATCAAATTCTCATAAATATCACAAACTCATTTGAATAAAGAATGACTAATCTAATCGCACTG
This sequence comes from Hermaeophaga mercurialis, assembly GCA_951812935.1. NCBI lineage: Eukaryota > Metazoa > Arthropoda > Insecta > Coleoptera > Chrysomelidae > Hermaeophaga > Hermaeophaga mercurialis. The sequence goes on along the minus strand of OX638361.1, from coordinate 18,269,637 downwards.
CAAAAGATGCTCCACATGAACAACCTTGTTCTGCTAAAGGATTACTAATTATCTTGAAGGATGACCTTATTAGTTCTTCACCATAATCAACTGTAGACCCTTTAATATAATCTAAGGAAACACTGTCTACAACTACTGTTACACCATCTTTTTTGAATACTTTGTCATCTTCGTTAACCTTATTGTCCAAATCAAATTTATACTGAAATCCTGAACATCCTCCTCCATCTACTGATACCCTTAAGACATCTTCGGTGCCTTCAGTTATCTTTTGGAGACGTTTTACGCAGTTCTCAGATATAATAAGCTCTGGTTTTACATTTTCTAGAGGTTTGATATTGGGATTCGTTTGGATTTGAGGCTGACTGATCTTCGTATACAATCTTTGAATAATTTTGTGAGGGTTTCTTGCTAACATTGTCTACTGATTATTTATTATATTTAACTAAAATAAAACATCTGAAAATTTCTTATTTTATAATCTTAAAGCATAACCTCTAAATTCTTCTTGTTCTAGCCTTTTAATTGGTTGTTCCATGGAGATTTTATCCAACAAAAATAGAAGAAGAAAAGAAGCATTAGTTCCTCCAACCAAACTAATCGTCAATTTTTATTGTTAATGTTAATATATACAATTTAAATGGTAAGATAATTTTAATTTAGATAAAATTGTGTTAGTTTTATAGAAATTTGATCGGATAGATTCCAATTTTTGTACTTTGAAAGCAATTATAATTTAATTTATTAGATAAATATCTGCTCTACTTTCAGAGAGAGTTAAGATCTTATTTTTCATTAAATATTACAACTGGTTCCGTAGTGTAGCGGTTATCACGTCTGCTTTACACGCAGAAGGCCCCCGGTTCGATCCCGGGCGGAACCACTTTTTTTTCTTTTTACAAAAAATAATACTAAGAACAATTAAATTATTTATTAATATCTACAATTTAATTTAAATAATTTATAAAAAATAAATTACAACAAAAAATATATATGAAGAAGATGACTAGAGTATTAACTAGAATATTTTAAATTTTTTCATTGTATAGAGAAATTGTTATTAATTTAGCTAAAACACCCCAGAGCCAATATTTTAATAAATTTTAAATTCTATCTAAGATAGTTGCTAGGTATAAGAAAGAGTTTCAAGTTTCAGTCATTTTTAAATTTTCGTCAAGTGTGGCATATATAGTGTGATCCATATGTACCTATACAGGGTGAGTTATAACTATTGGGATGCAGAACAAGCATGGATTATTATTAGGTCTAAAATATACGAATTAGATAAAATATGCCTTAAAAAATGTTGCTGTGTGCAGTGTGTTAGAAGTAAAACTTTTTTCGTTTTTAGCACAGACCAAGATATCAAGAAATATTACTTAAATAATTTTTAAAAATGTTTATTTCATTAATCTCGACTTTAAAGCGACCAATGTTAATAAATTTCGATTATAAACCGATAATCTTAAAAAAAAATCCGCGATCTACTTCAATTTCTCAACTTTTAAGTTTGAAGTGCGTGAATCTTGATTTTAAAAACAGAAATCTCAAAAATCCCAAATCTTTTCTTTGATATCGAGATTTCAATTAATGTCGAAAATTTTGTGCCCAATCATGTATACTACATTTTAATATTTGAGTTTAATATCTAGTGAACAATTTTCTTCAAATTTGAAGATCCTTCTTAGTTACCAAATATTCTACTGGGGAGTTTTATATAAATCATCCTGTATACTTGTATACAATGTTCCTTTAAAAGTAATAGCACATTTAGTAATTTTAAAAATAAATTATTTTTTATATTTTCCTAATGTAATAGTACCTATACTATACATATAGATATGCACTTAAAATGAACAAATTTTAAAATAGGAGTAAAATATAAATACTTTACATCGATGATTGTTAATTTCCACATTAGTTGACTATTAATATCTTAAATTTATATTTATAAGTCCGATATATTATCGTTTTTATTAAATATCTTGACTTACGTGTACATATATAATTTAAAATTATAAATTATAGATATAAATAAGAAAATGTTATGCTGTTATATTGCTGTTAGTGGAAAATTGAGTGTCAAAAGCTTATAGTGAATTGAACGTTAACAAAAAGTATAAATAAATTAATTTTTATTAAAATTTGTACTTTGATTTAGTCCTTATAAGTCATTCAAATTTAACAAAAAATATATATCCTTATATATGCCAAGGCAAAAAGTATCTTATTTAAATTAAAAACATAAATTTTCAGTATTGAAATTAAAATAAATATCAGCGTATTAATTACATTATTTTAATATTAATTTTTAATTGTATTATATTTTTTTGCAACACAATTTCCAAAATATTTAGTGGTATATTCTTTTATATCTTAGATGAGTTAAAATTAATAAATAAAGAATAAATACTTTAAAAATAATACTAATATTTACAAATACGACCATATACAACGTTCATGTAATTAACGAACAAATCCCCATTTAGCAAACAATAAAAACTGAGAAGTTGGAGGAAAATATTTTTTGATATGAGAATTTTGGAGAATATTAATCTTATTTTTATGTCTTATATAAATTAAGGCCATTTAAAGGTTTTTAATAGATTTTTTTAACAAGCCATTGGCTATTATTTTCCAGAATTTCTAAATTAATGTTTCAATGCATTTTTATTGCTAAATGATGAATTCTTCTGTTGCGCTAATTATGCATTTGAGAAAGATATCAAAACAAATCCTGAAACTCCAGCCTTAAGAATCAGAGCAGGAGAGCGCTCGTCTATCTTATTTTTAGCTAAAAATGCCATCTAATGGTGGTTCAAATTAAAACCACCGAACGACGGTATTCCATTTTTACATTGTCCATACCAGATGTTTGTTTAGTCTATGTCAATAAAATTCAGTAATCAAATATTGGGAAAAATAGTGTAAAACCATTAATTTTCTTCTATTATATGTAACGCGTATGCACTTGTCAATAAAACAATAAAATTAAGAATTAGCAAATTCGACACCCCGTATTTTTATTTAATATGGTCTTTATTAAATGTATTTTGTGTATCCTTTTTGGCAATACTTTGATTAATCATTATTGCACATTAATGTATAAATGACTTCTTTCCAAATGAACGTTATACATCGCCAGAATTTAATATCATCAAATGATTATTATTAAAAGAAATTATTGCACTTTTCTAATAACCTCTTCCAAATGTTCTAGTAACTGCTAGGGAGATTTCGAGGATCTTGCAGGCGATCCAGATCGTGATTTCGATCTAGAAGATCTCCTGCTCAACGATCGACTGGTTGATCGGTGTCTGTAGTAGGGACTTCCGCTGCTACAACTGCTTGCGGATGAAGGGGACGATGGTGATGCTCTGGTATATGGAATAGGTCGTTTTCTTGCACTGTTAGTTATGGCGGGAGTTAATTTTGTTAGTTAAGTTAGGAATAATAATGCAGTTACTTAGGTGTCAAAATTTCATGATTAGATATTAGTTAGTTTGAGGTTTGTTAAAGTGAAATTGGGACACCCTGTATTACATAAAAGCGTTACGACAATTAAAGCGCCTAAAATATTCATGCAACTTACCTTTTCTACTTAGCACAAAAAATAAAAATTAAACAATTAAAATAAATAAAAATAAACAACAAAATAAAATAAACAAGATTTATTTCATACAAACAACTACTAATTAGAAAAAATAAAACGTGTTTTTTCATCTTATATCATTAATAAATACAATTTCAAAAAATTGCGTCCAAATCTACTTGTGTCTGAAATAAAAAGAAATAAAATAAGCAACATAAGAATTTAAAAAATATAACTACTATAAACTATCAATTATTTATTCAAAGTCACTTGTTAGCTATAAAATTTCGGTTAATATCACTTGTCACCTGTCAAATTTTGTCATTATGAAATTTCAGTTAATGTATTATTCACCGTCATTTGTCATCGGTCATATTTCAAACCATTTATCTCATTAAAAATAAAATATATAAAAAATTAAACTCTGTTTTTTCTGGTGCTCACTCATACCTTGTGATCCGCCTTCTATCCAAAAAGCTAGGGGAACCATGCCTTCTTGGGATAGATGGTGATCTAGACCTCGAACTTCTAGAACTAGATGAACTACTTGAGCTGGATGACCTACTTCTGGACCTAGAATAAGATCTTGATCGAGAACGTGATTTACTCGAGTCTGAAGATGATGACCCGCTTCTTCCACCTTTAGAACTGCAAAATAAAATTAAGTTGCTCCATTGATTACACCCAGTACTATAAGAATGATTTTACCTTGTTGTAGATCTGGAAGAACTTCTAGATTTAGACTTGCTTTTCTGCTTTCTTGACGGAGAGCTCTTACTTCTAGACCTAGATTTGCTTTCGATACGATTTTTTTTAATATCAAAATTATCTTGGGTTATTAAAGGTGAGGTTTCTTTGCCGTTTCGTAAAGGAAGCATTTTAATATCAAAGAAATCCGGTTCTATATGCCTTTTGACGACAGGTTTGGGACTGGGAGGCTTCTCTTTCTTCCTCTCCAGACTCTCTTTAGCCTTAGCAGCCAAATCAGATTTTAGAAGCCTTAAGATACGTATTTCCTTATCGTCTACTTCTTCTTCTTTTTCCGATTCGCTATTGGAAGGATCACCTTCACTTGATGACGCTCTTAATCTTACTACAGGTTGAGGTTTCTTTGATTTCTTGTCATTAGATTTCTTCTTGGACCTTTCCATAACAACTTCTGGTGTCGTAGACTTTTTAACAGGACTTCTTGGAGAAGAAGACTTAGGTTTAGAAGTTTCTTTGGGTTTTATTCGGTTTTCCTCGCTTTTTTCTCTAGTACGACTCCTGGAATTTATCTTGTTAGATTTTGAAGATTCAGATCTGTCATCTCGGGAATACTTTCTAGAATCTAGTGATACATCTGGAGCTGTTGCATTGTTCAACAAAGCTAACACTTGTTTAAATTGTAATTCTTTATCCAAATCTTTGAGTCGTTTTGGTGATTTGGACCTAGGAGATGGGCTGTGGTTTTTTGTAGAGGCGCTTCTTCTGCTACTGTCCCTAATTTTTGGTGACTTACTTCTCGATTTAGATCGACTTTTTTCTTTACTAGATTTATCAGTCTTTATGGATTTCTTATAGTCAACTGAATGGGACCTGCTTCTTCTTGGTTCTGATGGTGATCTCCTTGATTTATTAGCTTTTTCAGGTAACGGAGACCTTCTTCTTGATTTAGACTTGGATTTTTCGATATATTTGTCAACAGATTTTGATTTATTTCGCCTGCTATATTCCCTTGAGTCTGTTCTATTCTTCCATACTCTTTCTTTGGAATCGGCGTCTATTTTCTTTGTCCTTTCTTTTGAAGTTGATTTGTCTCTTTTTCTTGTTTTCTCTATAGATCCTGAATTGTCTACTCGTTTTCTTTCAACAGAAGAAGATTTATCTCTTCTGTATTTTTCTTTAATGACCAATGATTCCGGTCGTATTTTTTTAGACAGTTCTTCATATTCTTTTTCGCATTTTTGTATCCTCTTCTTAACTAACTCCTCATCTTCCGAATCGGACCTAAATCGCTTTTTTCTATCCTTAGATTTAGATCGCGTTTTCTTCATTTCTCTGTCTGTAGAGTCAGATGTTCTTTTCGTTCTGTTTTCAATAGAACCGGACCTGTCATTCCTCTTTCTTTTGTCTGAAGAATCAACACTAGACTTACTTTTATTCCTTTTATTGTCAACAGAATGAGACCTAGACTTTATTGTTCTGGACCTAGATTTTTCTTTATGACTGGATCTAGATCGGGAACGTTTAGACTTGTGTTTATTATCATAAGACCTAGACCTAAATCTTTTTGTTTTGTTTCTAGATTCATAAGATACTGATCTTGATTTTCTTCTGCCATCTATTGATCTAGATTGATCTTTTGATGTAGGAGGTGATCTGTGCCTCTCTGTCGATCTCGATAAAGACTGCCTTCTTTTTTGAATAGATCTGGATCTTCTTTTTTTTGGTGATCTAGATCTTCGTGATTTTTCCTCGTACTTTCTGGACTTATCATCATCTCTTGAGTGTCTTCGGGATTTTGACTTTTTTAAATTTCTTGGAGGAGGCGATCGGTCTATTTTTGTGGTGGAGTGTTTTTCTCTAGAGGTATTCTTTCGAGTACCGCTTGAGGATCTGTCTTTCTTAGATTTATCGCTCTTGGACTTTTTAGTGTAAGGCGAACTAAAATAAAATTAAAAAAATAGATATTAAAATAAAAGAAAAATTTAAGTCCAGCGGTAACGAGGTTAAGTACCATAATTAAACATATTATGTTTGGTGGTACTACAACTATGCAACACTTAAAGCTTTTTAAGTCTTACCTTTCTCTAGAACTTTCCGCTGATGAATGCCTCCTCTTTTTGGACGACGAGTTGTTTTTCTTCTGTGAAGAAAATATAGTAATTAAAATTTTACTATTGCTTAATTATAAAAAACAGTCATGTGCTAGAAGTAATCTACATTTTTTATTTTACAGTGTGTCTTCAATTAAAAAATACTGACTATTTAACATTTAAAGGGAAAATATATAATCGTATAACAGCATGCAATCGTTGTGCGTATATTCTTCAAAAAAAAACATTTATTGTACTTTTCTGTAAAAAATCTTTCAACAAAAATATTTTTGGGAGTTCCCAAAGAATATGGTACTTACTAAAAATGGATAGTAGCCTCACTAGTGGTGGGCTATGTCCTAGTTATGTGTCGCAGGTTCAAAAAGAACAATTTTTTACTTTTTAACAGAAAACTTGCACGCATGCAAAAATGAATAAAAATAAAAATACTAAATCGTACTTTGTACTAAAAATCGAAAACCATAATAATTTATTAAACTATGCTTTATCAAACAAAGTGATTTTATAAATACCTCTCTTAAGAGAGAAAAACAAAATTTCTCAACAGTCTCATATATTAAATTTAACACTGGTATATGATTTCTGATAAACAAAACTGACTGACAATTGTGCATTAAATCACCTTGGGCAAAAAAATAAAGAAACAATCTACTGAACTTTAAATAAAAATAATAAGCAATCCGTAATAATTTTTCGTCCATCCAGAAGAACACTTATAATATCTCTGGTATATTTTGGGTAGAGGATTTCGAATTTAAAATTAATATTTAACTAACCTCCTTCTTTCTACCCTTCTTCTTTTTTCTATCATCTTCGGTACTGGAATCGTCTTCTGACGCATCTTCTGATGCTGATTCAGCAGACGATTCATCGGCCTTAAATTTTTTCTTCTTTTTCTTATCTTTGGTCTTACCAGATCTATTAAGAAAATATAAGTTTTAATTTTTGTAAATTGATAGTCTTATGTCAACAGATATGGTTTTCAATCAGGAAAATACAGCATTTACCAAAACATTTATACAAGAGTACACTGACAACCGATTTCTGTTTAATGTCCTACAGTAAAGACTATGTTAATAAGTATTAGCGGCAGGTAAAGTGTTTGATTTTTGTAGAAAGAAAGTGTTTTTTTTTACTTCCGAAAATCGTTATGATAAACTATGGTTCTTTGACCGTTAGCAATAAAAGAAATTATAGAAATTCTTCAGCGAATTATATTAGGGAATCGGACCATTCTTTTGTGAAAAATGTGGTTACGCCACTGAATAGAATATAATTATGGATTAGTTATGTGAATTGTAAAAATATTGATTAATTTTTAAGTGCATATTTATAATATGAACGATATCGAAATTTTGTATGTTCCTGATTGCGGAAAACCTTTTAACTAAGAAAACAAGAAAAACCACATTATAAAAAATAGTTACTATCAAAATACAATAATTTAAGATTCTTTTAAGTGAGATTTTAGGCTTGAAAGATGAAACGCACCTTCACTTATCCCATTTTTCTCTCACAGGTTTGGCTAAACATAGGCAGATGAAACAAGTAAAAATATTTTTTCATACGTTTAAATTTGAAATTATATTGGAAACCATACCATTACCTGTTTGAAATGAGCCTTCTTTTTAACGCACGGCAAAAAAATATACCACCAATATATTAGTATCAAAATAAAACTAAAAAATGTTTAATAATAAAATAAAATTTCTATCTAGGTATAGCAGTTAGGCTGCTTGGATATTTTTACGAAATTCGTTAGTACATCTATCAATAAGAAATTTGAAAGATTTGCCAAAATTCTATATAGAAGCTGAACTATTTGTGGTGGTATATTTGTACAATTTTTGGGAAATATATAGAAAAGTACGAATTCGTAAAAATAAACAGTTCCTTAACGTAACTTTCAACATCACACAAATATAGTTCAATAAATAAGAATTCAGAATTTGTAAATACTATTGTGTGATGTAAGATTTTGTTAATAATTTTGTTAAGTCTACTTCCATTTACCTTTCTTTCTTTTTGCTTTTTCTCTTCTTTTTCTTTTTAGTGTCCTCACTTGGCGGACTATAAAAAATAATAACCAGTCAGAACGTAACGTCGATTATTTGCCAATCTTTAATTTAGATATATAATTTAATAGAAAGATATAAAAAAAACTATAAAAAGCAAAAATTAAAACTGGGCAACTAAAAATAAAAATAAATGAATACATCTAAATAAAACCAGGCAAAACAAATTACACACAAAATATGTCTCTCCAGCGTTTATAAAATAAATTCAAATTAACGTACCTTTCTCTAGACTTTTTCTTCTTTTTTTTAGTACTCTTGTCCCTTTCTCTATCCCTCTCATCATCATCATCTTCATTATCCTCTTCTCTTTCGGGGCTAGGTGTGTGCACTAATTGGTACCGCTGGGCTTGAGTTCTTTCTACTTCTCTCTGTTTCTCGCGATCCAAAGTTTTTTGTCTTTCTTTTTCTTGTATGGCAACGCTTTTCGCTAGTTTCTCCTTTGCCTGACGATCCGGATCAAAGCTGCTACCGTCTACGAAATATTCCGAGATGCCAAATGCTTCGCGGAGACGTGCGTTCTTTTCTTGTTGGGCTTCAGCCACTTGGTGAGTTTCTGTTACACTGAAACAAGAAATTTAAGTTAAAACATGTAAATCAAAGTAAGTATTACTTTTGGTATAACAGTCAGCTTAAAAGGTGGTATACCAATGGTAATTTTAGCATATTTTTTTGATGTTTTATTATTTTTTAGGTAAATGTCCTTTTGTATCGCGGTGGAGTCAAAAGTTTTTAAGAAACTTGCGTTTAACACAAGGTTCCTAAATAATTAATTGCAGTTTATCTTAGATGAGTCTCGTCAATTTCAATAAATTTGCACATAAAATTTATTAATTCCAATAAATTACATTCCAAATGATTTTTTAATACGAATAAAAAATATTAGATAACATGTATCAATGAACTTAAATTATTTTCAAATAAAACACCCTGTATGTCCGTAAGGAGAAATATTTTATCTAAGTGTTTTATATTCAGTTGAAATCAGTGCTACCTACATTAAAGAAAAATTGTCTGAACATCGTGTTAGAAAAAAGAATGTGACAATATTTAGCTTTTCAAAAAATGTTATAAAAAATAACTTTATCTCAATTTTGCAAATGTGAGGAATTTATTATTCTTTACCAAGGTTAAAAAACATTTTTGCTAAAAAATGGCAAACATGCCACCCATTAACAATTTTTGTCTGAACATCGTACTCGAAGAAGGGGAGTATATTCCTGTTTTCAAAAATTGTTTTTGAGTTATAAAAAATAACTTAATTTCAATTTTTAGAAACGTTCTAGTATATTTATTACTCTTTATGATAGTGAAATAATATTTTTGCTAAAAAATGGCGAACATGATATCTATACACAATTTTTTCCCAAATGTCGCTCTACTAGAGCGTGAGAAATTAATTCATTTTTTAAAGTTGTTATACAAAATTGACGAATTTTCCATTAATGTTTTATCTTTTTATATTTTCACATAAAAATAATTATGGATAACATTTATGGCTACAAACACTGGTAAGATTTAACCATCATTTTATTCCTGTTTTTTCCATTTATGGACCCTTATTAATGAAACACTACGAATTCTTTTAAACATTTAAAAACGCAAATTTTCACTTAACTAACCTACAGCAGCTGTTCAATAAAAAAAATATTTCTACATTGATCAAAAAAAACTAAATCTATTATAAAAAATCTATTAACTCACTTGTCCTCAAAACAAACCATTTTAAATGTAAACAATCACCAATAATATCCTTAGCTAGATTAACAATTATATAATCACTCAAATCGTTACTCTCTAGTTTGCTGAACTTTGAACAATTAAAAACGCTACTATTCACCAGTGACCTTTTTCGAGCGGCCACAAAAATGCGCTCCCCTGCTATAACAGACACGCGACTTCAAACAAACACACAAATAGGAAAAAAATCAATATTCGCCCCCTAATAGAAACATAGAAAAGGGTGACTAAATTCCATGGTCGTGACTGTCAGGATACAAAGGGATACAAGATTATCAAAAAGAAATTTATTTTTTATCGTATGATGACTTTGATTAGTATGTCTATTAGTATCGTGTTCTGTTTAGACTTTGTTACTGTTTTCCGACAGAATTTTACGAAATGTATTATTTATCTATTTATAATGATCATTTTGGGAAATTTTGGGCTTAACATAGAGATGACTATATTTTTAGAATAGTGTTTTCAAAAACTACTGGATCAATTGATAACTGGTTTTAAATCTAATAGTTTATTTATTCTTGTCCATACAATGCTACAAAAAAATACATCGTGAAACTTGAATGTGTTAAAAAAAATCAGAAAAACGTGAAGTTCAAAAAATATAATTTTTTCACCTTTTTCTCGGTAACAAGAAAGTCCCGAAATCAGCTATTTGAGTTTAGTAAAATATGCATGATTCATTACATTTTATCTTTTGAAAATGTTTGGTAACAATTCAAAAAAATAACTAAAATCCATAGAAATAAATAATGAAACAAACAACAAAAAAATATATACATTTAGAGAATAATCAATATTTCGTGAAAATTTAAGAAATATTGCGTTTAAAAATATGAGAAAAAGATATGAAATAAAAAAAACTTATTTGTACCCTTCGAGTTCAATAAAATCAACGATTCTCAATGTTTCCAACTATTTTAAATATGAGCAATTTTTGGAAAAAAATTTAGGTCTAAGATTTTTATGAAAGTGTATACATTTTTCATAAAGTACTAAAGCAACTGAAAATAGGTTTTTGACTTAAGTTTCGCTTAATAATTTATATAAAATGGTCGAAAAAATCAACCCGTCTACCTAACCATTTTTTGTAAAGAGGTCAAAATCTCAACAAGCAAAGGAAGAGAATTTCTTGGAAAATTCTAAAATTAGAATTTTACTTCGTCGTGGTCTATTTATGTTTCTCTAAACTAAACTTTAATCATGTTGATCCTACAATCCTATTACTTCCACAGTAATCCTTACTGAAGTTGACTCTTCGTTAAGTGAATGTCGTATTTAAACGGCCAAACAGAAGCAAACCCAAATTTACTAAAAAAATCTGGATTTTTAGATTTATTTAGTTGAAATATTGGTACAAAAACTAAGCGTAGACCATTTTGTTAAAAAAACTTTTTTTAACCACCCTAAAAAGGTACTATTTGTTTTTTAATAATTGATTTACATAAGTTGCGGTTACCGTGAAAACAAACACATTTATAGTTATTAAAATAATTTTTAATAATTAATCTCTACTGATATTGAATAAAATTTTAAAAACTAGTCTGCTTGTATACTTTATGCAAGTAACATGCTATTTTCGGAGATTTTGTTATTTTGTTGATTGAAGACTATGTTAATTTAAATAAAATTAAAATACCTGACTCTAGTAATAGATGGGAAATGGATTTTCATATTTTGAACAACATCCAGTCTTCACCAAAAGAAAATATGAATTATTTTCAAATCGGCAATACATTAATAATAAACAAATCGAAGAATTAATAATCAATTATCATAATCAGTCACCATTACCAAGAAAAAAAAAGAGGAACTGATGATGAGCCAAATAAAGATGAAGATTTCACACATGTTTCTTGTAAAAATAAAAAAGATGCACAAGCTCACATAAACACATTAAATAATTATATGGGGAGGCACAGAAACAATTCTGCAATCATTACTTAATTTACAAACAAAAAAGTATCAAACAAAATAATATTTCCTGCTGAAAAGAATACCCCATAAGTTATTATAAATAATGAGTTGAAAAACCTGAAAAAATGGCAAAATGAAAATAGATTTCCTCAACAAAACTACTCTAATGTTGGTATATAATTTCTAAAACTACTAATTCTGCAACAGGCTTCATTAGTCCCCTCACAAAAAAAATACTCTTGGAGGGCTTTTTCAAAAAATATAGGCATTATGCAATAGCACAATAACAAGAATTTGAATAGAGAATTCATCAAAGAAATTCATGCAAGAATACAGAATAGAAACATCATTTTTGTCGGGAATAACTAGATATACATTTTGGTGTTCGATATGGATACTTTTCCAGGAAGTAATGTTGTTCAAATTGAATCCTAAAAAAAGATTCTTTACATCAATGATAATAGCTACATGCTGGAAAAATACATAATCAACTCCACTTTGAAAAAGTGAAATGTAATTGTCCTCTGTTTGTCGGAACAAAAACTCAATCCGAGGCCAACAAATCATACAAAAATTGGAATGCAATAGACATGATGGTAACATTTAACCCATCAGGAATAAATGGTATTCACAATAATGCAGTAACGAACAATAAATTACTAAGACTTCATTTAATATTCAGTAACTTTTACGCATGTGCACTTTTTATAAATTAAGATAGCAAATTGTTAGCTTAAATATTGCCAATTGTTTTAGCATATTTTGTTTCAGGCATTAAACTCCAAATTTTACATGTTGCAGGACTTAGGTTGATGGCCTTTTGGTGTTTTTTATTACCAATACAGTTGATTTATTATTATTTTTATTATTATTATTATTAAAATACCTCCTGGGGTACTTAATAAAACTATTTATTTAATATATTTTTTAAAGACGTTCAAATTAATTAATTATTTTTTTTACTTCCTTTATCAGTGAACTAAATCCTTTGTTTAAACCCTAGTATTAGGGACATTAGCTTTTTTTGGAAAAAATAAATGTTTGATAATTATTTTACATTTTTCTTTGATTAAAAACATGAGTTGCAGAATATATTATTAAATGTATGATAAAACAAGAATTTTTCTGTAACGATATAATAAAAAGAATAAATAAACCCTAGATAAAAAGGATTGGTTAGGTTTCATTAAATATATGAAACATTCATATTTTTTTATCATGCAAATATGAATTAAAATCGTTCATTGCAATTGTGCCTTGGCATTTTGATTTTATTAAGCAAATTAACTGTCAACATAGAACGTTTTATTGGTAGCCGTTTTTCTATTTTATATTTAAATATCAAAAGTGAGTAAAAAAAAGATTTACTAAAAAAATGCTTTTTTGGCTTTATTAGTTTCAATGTTTTTGTATTAATAAAACAAATAACTAAATAATTCGACAAACAAATCAAAACTGATTATAGGATTACCACGCTCCAAAAAAATATATCCGCTGCTGTAAATTATTTATTAAAATAAGAAAAAACTTACAGGTAGTCAGTAATTTTGAAAAGTAAACCTACCTAACCACCGAACGCATGGTTTTTCTGCCAGTTCCGGCCCGAAACTGAGAATTCTTTTCTCCGCCACCGGAAACGTCGCACTGACAGTGACAGCAGCATCCTTTTTTCTGAGGGCCTCCTCTGAAGGGCGCGCGCCCCCTAAACGTCTGAAAAATTGCCCCCTTCCACAACTTTTCCAAGATAGCTTTCTCCTCTATTGAAAAAGGATTTTTTTTCTGATATTGCTGCGATTTTTTTCGATACAAGTCATAGTAAAAGAATTTGTTTTTGTTCTGAGCGTAGAAGCGGTTTTTTTTCCAGGCTTTCTTCTTCGGCGAGAAATTATTATTTGCATGTTGAGGTTGGGTTTGTGCGGGATTGGTATTTTTTTTAATCAGGCTCCCATAATAAGTTATGTCTTCTTGAGACATTTCTTACTTAGAATTGAAAATTTTAACGCAAATTTATTTCTTCTACGCCTATCTTTTCTCAACTCTGGTTGTGCACTTTTCTGATGATGTTTTTAATTTTTATAATTATCTTAGACCATCAACAGTTCCTTTTTTTTATCTGTACTACCACAAATAGGTTTCAATTCATAATAATTTTGTACAGTTGTAGAAATAATCTCTTTTTTCTGATTCAATCATGGAAATGACCACTCGATATCTATGACTATTATTCCTAACATCTAATAAATCTAGCTTTCTAAAACCACTCAAATGGGGGAAGCAAAGGATTACTATCACAATTATTTTGAAAAATATCTTCGAAAATACAAACTTACGAACTTTATATATATATATATTATAATGGAAGACTTCTTTACTTTGAAATAAAATTTTAATTTTCCATGGAAGACATTTGGATTTAGTTTTAATATTTACGCGACGGCTTATCTCTCACATATCGACGAGAGATTTTTCGGATTTCTCGTTTTTAAAGATAATCTCGACGTCTGGATTGGAGCCATTGCTGAAGAGAAACTATTTTTGGGGGTAGAGAAACGAGAGAGGAAGTGAGTTGGAGGGCAAGATTGAACACGCGCAGCATCCGCGTTTCGGCATCCACGGGGAAATCAATATTATTAAAAGCAATAACTTGTTAGGGCGTAATGTATGGAGTAATTGCTCATGTTAAATTGCGGAGAAAACGAGAATATATTATAGGATAATTATTGTTTTTAAAGTAATTTTATCATGCATTTTTGTACTCTGGAAAGCATTAATATAAAATATTTTGGTTTTTGTTTAAAAATGAATTAAATAAAATAAAATAATAAATTTAAAAATTAATAAAAAATAAGAAGGTTAAACAATTTAACTGCTTTACTTATTTGGAGTGACAAATGCGCATTAATTTTGCTCTAATGAAAAAGAAAAGATTATAAATAATAAAATTACCTTTTAACTAACGATAATAGGCCCATTTAGAGATAATTTTAATTATAAACTAATAAAGTCACTTAATTTCACACTGATAATATTTTATTACTTTATTGATAATTTTGAAAATGACTGGTATATTAAAACTTGACCACTTACTGCAAACAAACTTTTTCTATTTCATATCATTTTATTAAAAATTATATAAAAAAAAACGAGTCTATTTACCTTGGTCTTCCCCATTCATTAACTGGTCTCTCTAATTTCGCCCCTTGTCCCATTAACATATTCCTGTAATTGTTAACTTTGTTTGCTATGGCTTCTTCAGTAAAGCTGAAAAAAATACACATTTTAAACATTTCTAGGACTAAGAATAAAGTATATCTAAGCCGAATAAATGAATAAAGTAAAATACATAACTCTAGCAAGTAATTTGTAGATACATGATTTAAGAACCGTTAAAAACTAGTCTTACATTCTCAATTAACAATGGTATAAATTATATTAGACGATTTACTTATTGTTCAACAAAAAAACATTCAAGTTTTTGAGTTAAATTGTTTTATTTGACTTTTTACAGTCAAAAATCAAAAACCTATTATTCTGCAATACGTTAGGAAATGCTAATTATTACAACTAACCCCTGTTCTTCAAGTAAATCGGCAAATTCAGCACACTTTAATTCAATTTTTCTCTTTCTCTCATGGTCCAAAATTTCCTTATTAGGTTGTTTGTTTGAGGCAGTATCAAGAGTAGCTAATTCTTGTTCATTTCTGTACGTCTTATCTTTGTCTCTAGGTCTAACCAAGGCCCAATTTCGTTGCACGTGCCCGTTAGTTCCTGATCCTCTAGGGGTAGCGAGTCCGATGCCGTTATACATTTCTAAAAATGCATCAAAATCGTAAACTACTTCACTATATTACTTTAAAAATATTCTCACAAAAGTTAATTTCAAGTTTTATATCTCTCATTATGAAAATATAATATAAAGAGCTAATTTGTTTTAGTTCCTACTGATAATGAATCCTGTAAGACTTAACATGTCAAATAAAATTGGTTATTGATTTTATAATGCCCTAGAAATCCTGGTATATTTCAGCTTACCTGATTAAATTATGGGAAAGTCTAAAAATAATATTACTAAAGGTAGTTCGAATGTTTCGCTAAAGTTATTTCTTGTGATTTTTTTAGCCTTATTTTTCTAAGCTACCCTCTTTTTTCAACAATCAATCGCATTTGAATGACAACTTTGACATTGACATTAATGACAAAGACGTCAATTTCGAATAAGAAGTTTTTTTGTGAGCCAACATCCCATTGATATCACAACTAATACTTAAATTCAGATTGTTACTAAAAACCCATTGTAATTATAAAAAATTCAGCCAATGCTATTAAAATCTACCCTTTGAATAATTTTTCATTTAGTATTCCTACTGAAGAACATTTACCGCTATACGCTTTAAATTTTAAGCCAATCCTGTATTATACAATAAGGTGAAAAGTATGGTACCATCACTAAAAAAATAAAATAAAATGTCAATGTCAATTGAACTGACAATATAGGTTATAATTAAAAAATTACTTTTGAATTTTTTTTAGGAAACATATAATTTAAAAATGGCTCCTAGTAAAAGCACAAAAGATTTAACAGATGAAGATTTAGAAAACTTTGATTGGATATCTCTAAGGAGAGATATGGATCTTGCTTCACCTACTGAAACCCAGGTTCAAAAATTTGTAAGAAAATTTAAAGAAAATCCTCTTGTACCAATAGGTAAAAGTTAAATGAACCTTCATAATTTATGGTATTGAGTTCTTTGAATTATCCTTTATTTTATCATTTTTTAGGTTGTTTAGCAACTAGTTTGGCATTAGGATATGGTTTGTGGTGTTTCCGAACTGGCCAGAAAAAAATGTCTCAGTATATGATGAGAACCCGTATTGCAGCTCAAGGTTTTACAGTCTTAGCTATGATAGTCGGAATTAGCATAGCTGCAAAAAAAAATTTGCCGGGGAACCAACAGCCATAATTTTTTGGAAACATCATAATGTAGATTTAAAGTGTAAATTGTACAGTGATATATTGATTTATAAGGTAGGATTGAATAGATGTATATTTTAATCTTATATATCTATAACATTAAATCTGAAGAGATTACTAATATTAAAGAATTTTTTTTCCTTAGTTTACAAATTTAGCTATTCCTTAAATGAATGGAATTTGTTGACGTATGTCAATTGTGTGTTTTTACCATTAAAATATTTAGCTATGCTCAGGTTTTGCGGTCTGAACTAGACAGGCAGACAACATTCTAAACTACTTTGTGTGTGACAAACTGATATTCAACCTTAACAAATGTTTGAAGAAATTATTGAGCAAATGTTTACCCTAAATATATTTGTTAATAATTCTGGCTCAACCCTTAGCACCCAGTTATATGGAATATACGAGACGAAATTTCAATGAAATTGCTCTGGTCATGCTGGACTTTCAATAACTTAGAAACATTGTGACGTTATTAAGTGCTGCCAAAATGAAATTGAGGTAAATAGCTTCCATCAGTACAGGATACTCCAACTAAAGTAAATTTGGTAAATTTCCAACAACCACTGAGGTATGCGGTATGAGGTATTTTTAAAGGAATGGTTCTCCTGTAGCCAAAAGAAATTTACGAATACTCAAATCTATCTAAAATAAATAATATACAACATGAAAAAAATTAAAACAAATAAAAAAAAGAGGAACAAAGAAAATAACTTCTAGGAAAATCAGGGAAATAGAAAAGTACCTCCATAAACAAAGAAAATAACTTCAAACAAAAACAGGGAAATAGAAGAAGTGTCCCTCCAGGAAAATGGAGGACTAACCGACGCGGGTCAGGCAGAGACCCCAGCTAGATGTGCACTAGTGTTCAACAGAAATCTGGGAAAAAGAAGGAGCGCTCCTGAATGAACAAAATAATAGAAGAATAGCCTCATCAGGAATATATAACACAACTTCAAGGAAAAAAGTTAACTAGAAGAAGAGGACCGGAAAAAATAACTTCAGCGGAAAACAGAAATAGAAAAGTCTCTCCATAAACAAAGAAAATACCTTCAATCAAAAACAGGGTTATGGAAAAGTCCCTCCAGAAACAGAGAAAATAACTTCAACCAAAAACAGGGAAAAATGAAAGTTCCTCAATAAACAAAGAAAATACATATACATTGTTAGACAATATCTACTTACTGAGAAAAACAAGCGATACTTTATTTTTCGATTTATTTTGTTTTATGTCGATATATTTTACTTTTTTTTTATTATATTATTTTCATTGGGGGTTTAAATAAAAAAAACATACCAGTACTGTGAACTATTTTTTTAATACAAAGTATGAATTTAAATATTTAATTTTTGTGTTCTGTGATATTAAATTCTATATAAACATAGTATTAGATAGATTTACTTTTTATTATATAGAAATCATCTCAGCCAATGCTTGAATAGAATATAGAAGTAGGTGTAATATGTGTTGCCAATCCTAGGATTTAAGGATCGCTCTAAAGAGGTAAACGTTAACTGTAATACAGCGCCTCTGATTGAACAATATTGAACTAGGCATTGTGAGCTGCTTTTAGTCGTTCTTCATTATAAAAACCTTTTTACTGATAGATGGCGGCATATTTCACATTCCATTTTTTAAAAAGTCATTCACTGTCCTCACGGTGTGTACTGGAAATCCTTAAGTTTGCTTTTACTGGCAGTCCGTTTGTTGCTATGGTTGTGAATAGTGGTGGAGCATAGCAAGCTGGAAGTTGCGTTCGACAAGTATATCTATCAGCTTGATTGTGATCCATGTTTTCATTCATACCTTCCCACCCTGTGCCTTTTTAAATCGAAATTAATGTAGTAAAAATTAAATATGTAAGACTGTATAAATTTCGCCAACGATTTTGTGAAAATCGGACGGTTAGATTGTTAAAATTTGAATAAACCAATCGACATAACCTAAACAGTTACAGACAGCTGTTGTGACTGAAAATCGTGGTTGGCCAGGTATAAAGGCAGTTTTTCGGGTAGTCGAAACTGTTTAGTTGACTTTTGTGACGTTTTGTTATAAGTGCCTGATTTTTTTTGCAAAATGTTGGGATTTACACCTTCTCGTGATGGACTTTTACAGATTGAAGAGGATCTTTTATCGTCCTTGATCCAGAAGGAAAATATTACAGGAGTTTATGATTTGGATAAAACACCACTTGGCAGGTAATTATCAAGATTTCGTCAATATATTTTTCTCGTAATCATATCTGCGTAATCAATTCTACAGAACTAATATCGCGATAAGATAAACAATTCACTAATGCTTCTCACAAAAAGAACAGAGGTACTTTAACAAATATTTTTTATACAGTATGTACCTTTAAGTAGCAAAATTCCTCAGTAGGGGACACAAATTATAGCCCCATTTCTCTTAAACCAACTATCGACATTTTTCAAAAATACCCTATTTGAAATTCTTAATTTACTTTATGAATTTGAGTACTTGTCTCAACCCACCTATAAGCTAACTAAGCACGTGTTTTGTCCCGGCTAAATTAGGGGTCCCTTATTTCTTTTTTTATTTCTAAAAAAAAAAAAAACTGAAGGAATCGAGTTGTTTACAAAGAGGGGGGTGCATTTTATATAAATAATATATAATATAATATACATTTATTACCCTTTAATTCCATAGAAATGTTTAAATCCATAGAACATGTTTTTTTGTTGGTCACTTGAAACTTTCTGGGGCAGATAACAAGTAAAAATCAGATAGAAGATTATTTACATAGATTTTTCTGAGACAGTGAGAAAATTGTATACAATGATTTAAGAAATCAAGCAAATAAATTAAGAAAGGTACCTTTACCATCAATTTGCTTTTTAATAATTGATACATATGTTTTAAATGTTACAGAAGAATTACCCAACAATTGTTTTTTATATTATTTAAGAATCTCTCTCTATCTAGACATAATAAAATTATAAATAATTGCTTGAGTTGCCTCGTTTAAGTATTATAACAAACAACAAATTGTAAAAATTTGTTCCACAATACTAACTAAAAATTTTCGAAAAATGAGACAAATTTGGTATAAATCATTTTTATAGGGTGCGTTATATCATTTTTGTATGGAAGAATATTTTTTATTTACAATAATATAATACATTTAATACATTTAATTTGACAGAACAATTGTTGTTGGATTACAAATAATAATCTCTGGCTGACTGAGTTGCCTTTTAAAAAATGTAATGCTCTTTTTTGACAATTTGTAAATGCCTTAAGGCAACAGTGTTCCTTTTTCATCTTTAAAGAAATCATTTTCTCAGTAAATATTTGTTCTTTCATAGGACCAAATTCTAAAAATGTGCCTAATTTTAAGACAATTGAAGTATAAGTAATTTTTATTGTACTATATCATTTTTTTCCTTGAAATGTACAATATACCTACTATCTTAACATAATGCAATAAATAATAATAATTGCCAACATTGTATCATTAGTAAATACAAATAATGGAAATATATATGTACTTGAAGAAATATTTGTAGGGGTCAGTACATGGGCCGTTTTATATTGAAAAGCATGCATTTTCAAGTTTCTTTTTTTCTGAAATCCCATTGTTTTGCAATTTTGTAGGATTATTCAGACAGTTAAACTAAAAAACTACTAAACATTTTATTAAAAAATATTCATTTAAACTGATATTATAGGAGTTTGTGCTTGTAACCGTAATGTTGTCACAAATAAATAAAAACAAAATTTCTTGATATTTGTTATAGAACTAGAGAATAAGAAACTTCGATAATAATGCTACTTTTAAAGAGAACGAAAAAACTCATTTTATACTTTTTCACGCCCGGTAAATGCTCACTTTGGAGACAAATTTCGACCCCTTAAATATAGTATGAATAAAAATGCGAAAATATTTTCATTTCGTTTAAGAAAATGCAATAAAAAAATCGATTTCTTTTTATTTATTTTTTGTAGTTACCCCTTTAAATAGTCGAATATTCTCCATTTTAGTTTCGAAGGGGATAAACACTGCAAACTCCTCCCTCCTAGAACAACGGCCCTAATTTTGTAAAATATCTCAATTAAAATAAATTCGTCATTCGTTCCACATATTTTTTACAAAATTTCCGTATTGTATCAGTACTTACTATATACCCAAATGGTTTATTATCTTACCCAGAAATGAAAAAATATCGTACAGAAAAAACAAAATTTTTAATTAAGTAGTTGTTGAAATAATAGAAGTAAAAATAAAATATTAAATCAAAATGACACAGTTCTTGCAATCAATCAATTTTCCGATGGTATTGTCAGATACAGAAAACCATATATTACATATACATATTAAAATGCTTTGGAAGACTGTGGAAATTCAAAATAAATATTATTTATTTTTCCATATTTATTATGAATAATTTAGAAGTTGCCAATTTCACACAAAGAAATATGAAAAAAAATATCAAAGTAACATTAAGTGTAATCGATTCAGTTTTTGAAGGCTTGTTTTAAATTGTCAACAAAAGATTATTTTATATGAGAACCCTCTTTTTCGCTTTAAGAATTTGTAGTTATTTTTTATTTTCTGGCTCTTAATAGTCTCTAAATGATTGAATAAAAAAAAATCTAACAGAGTTAAGTATGGGTATCGAGCGGACCACTTTGTTGATTTCCTTTAACCAATCTATTGATCTTGATAATTTTGATTAAATCACTAACAATAATGTGTCTATTATTTGTGACTAAATGATTATTTGCACTAAATTAAATTTATCATTAATTATACCTAGATATAGAGGAAAAAGAACTGCATAAGTTAGAGTTAAATATAAACAGAGCTTAAGATATTAGTGTATACAATTCCCACAATTTTGACATTTTCCTTTATAAGGTAATAATTCTAAAAATAGCTATTACTATAGTGTTTGATGATTAATATATTTATTTATTTATTAATGATTCCATTGTTAGACTATTAAAATAATGTAAAATGCTAATACTAAAAATAATTTTTTCTAAAATATTTTAACCACGTATGACAATAACAAATAGAATTATAATTTTTAAAATTGCGGGAATATACGGGAATGCATTTATTTTATATCGTGACTAGTTGATATGATAATAACACCTACCTGAATAGTAGGTTATTTGATATGTCAGGTATTTTATTATTTTTCCATTTCATAGTGATTCATAATCACGAATTGTGCATGAATTATGATTATTTAAGAATACAGGTAGATAAATATTTACTTATATACAAAGTTTAGCAATTTTTTCAAAAGTCGCAACTTATTACTATACGCATAAATATATTTATCATTATCTGTTAATGAAATGTTTAAGGAGGAAAAATCCTGTGGAAGAGTGAAATTTTGCTAATTTTTACATTTTTTTTATTGCAAATTAAAGAGTTATTGTTGAATTGAGGACATTGAATTATGTTTATTAAAAATATTGAAAAATCCTATAGTTATGAAATATATTATGATGGGCTTGGAAAAATCTATTCCACACGGATTATTGAATATCTTTGCAAATAATTATAGGAAAAAATATAATCGTAGCTATTGTTATACTTATCTGTTTTTTTTTCAATTAATTTTTGATAAAATGGTGGGATTTATGAATACGTACAGATTCAGCTACTGAAGTTATAGAAATTTTGGTTGAAAAAAAAAATAAAATCGAACTATTATAATTACTCGAGTTATTGCATGTAGAAGTTTGAAAAAAGTGGTTTCGGGAAAAATGTGATTAAATGTTTTAAAAATTTGTTACTTATACAGTGTGATCCTTCTAAATTGGTTATTAACCGATTTTAATATTTTTTTAAATATTGTACATGAAAAACTTTATTTGGAGACGAGGTTTCAAAGAGCTATTCTTATTTTTGAGACACACTACGATATTTTAGGTTTTAGGTTTAATGATAAAAAAGTTAAGGGATAATAGGTTTCAAAAATACACCTACCAGTAAAAGTTTACAAAATGTTAACCAGCGATTTTTTTACCAAAAAAAACAGTACCTCACTGGATTTAAAGCACAATAGATGTAACGGGACTTTTAGTAGAATATGTTTATTAATAAAAAAGTTCATTTTTATTCGTATTTTTGTAAACTATTACCTGATGCATTCTGAAAATTTAACTATTCCTAACTTTTTTATTAATGAATGTATTTTTATTAAAATTGGATCGCATCTATTTGGGTGCAATCTAAATCGATTGGCATACTCATTTTTTTCATAAAAAAAATCGCTGGTTGACATTTTGTAAACTTTTACCCGATATATGTATTTTTGAGATTTACCATCCCATAACTTTTGTATTAAAAACATATTTTAATAAAAGTTGGGTCACATTTTAATAAAAAATATCCCTAATAAGATTTCTGGATTTTTCACTATGAAAAAATATCGTAGTAAGCCTTAAATATAAGAATAACTCTTTGAAACTCTTTCTACAAATAAATTTATTGATGCACATTTAAAAAAAAATTGTTGAAATCAGTTAATACCTTAAAAACCATGGTAGTGTTTCCAATTTAAATGGGTCACACTGTATATAAAAATACATTTTTTATGAAATTACTCGATGTCATCAATCCCATGTATCATCTTTCTCTTTATTAGTTTTTAATTGTTTAAATAAAATAGTTCACCTGGTATTGTGTCCCTTTAATATATTATAGATGTAATTTAAATGTTTGCAGACAAGCAGGTGGTTGTGTAAAAATTTAAAAGCCATATGGTCCGTCTTACGAAAACTGTCATTCAGAAGGACTTGCTACAGTCTGCGGGAATTATTCAGTTTAAATTTCACCTTTTTGGGTCAAATCGCAGTAGGATATCTTTTTTGCTTTGCACCTTCATGCTTGAGCCAATCTTATTTTAATGTTTGTTATTCGTTCATTACCGAGTTGTTTTTATTTTTGTTTTGGAGAATTAGACAAATGAAAAGTTTATAGATTTTTAGAATTGTGAGTGGATATTTGAATAGGTCAAACACATTTTAAATTACCTACAAGTATAATTTGGATTGTAATGTTTGAGCTTATCACATTTTCTATGAGCTTTTGTTTTATTAGAGTTATGATATCTGTTTTTTTTATTTTTTAGTTGCAACCTTCTTGTGTCCTGATTTTTATTTTTTCTTTCTTTCTTATTCCTCTTTTGTTCATGCGGTTTTATTGCTAAATCGATAAAATAAAGTATTTTTTGAAATGTTTTTCTATTTGATGTTGAATTCACAAAACATCTTAAAAGACAAAACAAAAACAGTGTTAGATTATTGTTCATAAATTTCATCCATATTTTTATTCATGAAAATCTATACAAGTAATAAAAACATAAAGAAAACTTAAATGGAAAATTAGTATATTTTGAATAAAAACTGGAATATTTGTCTATGAATGCCTTTTTTTCATTATCATAAATAGTAAAAATTCCACATATCTGCAAAAATTCTATTACCATCATAGATTTTCACGCAAACAAAAATAAAAAAACAAATATGGATGAAATTTATGAATAACGCAACCCTGAATAAAAAAAAATAACATTTCGAGGTATCTTCATCAAACATTTCAAAACGACCCTATATTTTTCTGTAGACGTCTAGGTTAGATTAATATCCTCTACTAATAAAAGAACTTAATGAAAGTTTAGAGATAATTCTATACTTCGGCAGGTAGATAGATCTACCCATGTCAGAATGGTTTCAGATTTGATTTTTCACAGTAAACGAAATTGAATGAAAATTATGAAAAAAAAATTGTGGTTATTACACGCCCACTTTCGTTGCCACATTCTCCTAAAATCAAGTGGAAAAATCAATTTTATTTGTTTGTTATGGTTCGTATACACGTCGCAGATCGTTTAGCCTACTTTCTCTCTTGGTTTTGATCTTAACAGTAGCCTCGTATCCACACGTTGGACCATGATACTCAGAGTGGGACAAAATATTTAAAGCAGAGTGTTTGTTCCCACTATTTCCTAACATTATTCATTTTAAATATAAAAAATATCTGAATTTCCACAGTATTACTAAGTTTTTTTTAAATGTCTTCTCTGACCAAGGTTTCGCTTAAATAATGGATTTCTTATCAGCCTACTCAACTTCATACCAAAAACATTTCAACCAATCATTATCAAGCAATATGTACAGTAATATTCTTTATTTCCTAAAAAAATTTGGTTAATATTATACAGATATTTAGTAAAAAAGATAATCTAACATAATTGAACTTCCCAGGTTTAATTGTTCATTCAATACTACATACTGAAGACATTTTAGATTTTCTTGATTTCATATTCCTACAAAAAATCAAGTTCTTTTTTTGTCACTTATATTTTTGTTTCAATTGTGTTGTTAAGTGTAGGTTTGTGTCTAGTGTCAATGAGGTGTTTTGCGTAATGTGACTTATCTGGTTATTTTAGTCTATAAGCTCGTAAGTGTTCACAGTACCTTATGTTAAAATTTTTAAGTGTCTGCCCAAGATAGATGGTGTTACAAACCGGACAATTTAGTATGAAAATACTTGATTTTTTAATTTATTAATTTTAGGTTTTAGATTTAATAAAAATCAATCTAGATTATTTCTTACTTTAAAAGATATTGTAGAAGATGTTGTACGAGATATAATTTTTGATATTTCGTTTGAAATATCTTCAAAATATAGTTTTGTACGATCTGTCATCTTTAGGTTATTTTGGAAATTTTCTTTCACTATTCGTAAAACCAGCCAAAACATCACCAACATATCTATACCAAAACAATACATTTCCGGAGATATTTACATACAAAAAGTAAATAACGATGGGTTTTCTTGTTGTTTTAAATAAAGAGTAAATGTGGACAACATAGTACTTTTTTGCAAATAATAATAAATAATATCCAACTAAAGAATCACAGAATTTTTTAATTATTTCGAAAAAATGTTTATATTGTCTGAGAACCGGAGAACTTCTCATTTATAAAAATGTTAACTAGTCAAGGAAACAAATAAGAATAATCAGATACATCCGAAGTAATTACTTGATGTAAGTTCTAGATATTTTATGATTCATCAGGTAGATAATCCTTAGTTACCTAACACATATTTTTATTAGAAGTGTGAGGTGTTGTCACGTATACATTTTCGAGTAAATGTTTAAAGTAAATTTTTGCGTAAATTAATGATGTTAAAAAATATTTATAGAATATTTTGTTGTAAATGACACGTTCAACATACCATTTAGGAATATGTAATATTTTCACGTACACCCTGTAGATTTAATATTTAAATGAATTAAAGTATCTTTTTACTTTATGAGTTCATCATTTATCTAATAAATCATCATTTATCTAATAAATACTCCTGGAGACATATCATTGTAAACAATAATATAATTATAAATTAACTACCTCTACGAGGATATCGAAACAATTATTAATAAGCAAAAGACTTGTAAAAATATGTTTGCTAATTATTTGACTTCTGAGTGGCAGAAACGTTCCACTGTGCGCTAATCTGACCACGACCAGGTAGAAGAATCAAAACTAGCTGTTGGTGACCTTCTCAACGCATAAAATAATGTCGGCCAGTTTAATTCCCCGTATATAAATAAATAAATCTTTTAACCAATTTGACAACCGTTAGATTTGAATGAAAACTTGAATAGTTCTAGAATGTATAATTAATGGAATTCTTAATAAAAGTAAAAAGACGGGATTTATGTTTATTAAGCGCAGTAGTATTATTCTAAAATAATGCAGATTTTTCATACAAAGCGTTACTATCTAGAAGAACTTAATACGGATATAATTTTTCAATATTTTCGCGATTCATATAAGAAGTTATTTAAATGTTGGTTATAAGGGAAGATGAATAGGACTTATGGAATGACCTCCAAGATCACCAGACCTTACTGTTTAGGATATCTTTTTGTAATATAAAATTTACCGAAACAGTGCTAATCGATAGAAAATTTGCAACAACAGATAACGGTGATATATGTTTCAATTAATAAAGATATAGTCTAAAATGTAAAAGAACCAACAAGAAGTCAGTGATGAACATTTTAAACATTTTGTTACTTTTGTAGTTTACACCTGTCTCCTTTTTCCGGTTTTTGACATTTTAGTTTATCGAATTAAGTAAGGTCCTATTGCTAGTGCATTTTTCCGTCGTAATCTTTATTACTCCTATTGTCGTTTAAAATGTTTAAACTTCGTTTGAGATCACTTTGCATTCGCATTTTGTGATAAAAAAAGTTGTAGGCGATTGAAATAATAAATTCTTTATACATTTTATTGATTATTTACTTCGTATTATATGTTTTCTCTTTTCTGCATTCTTCTTTAGCTTTCATTTCTAAGGGGTACAACTCTGGATAGTTTCGATTAAAATACGCTTTAGTTACTCTATTAATCCAAATTTCCTTAGAAAATCCAATTATTCTTCCCAAGGGGCACTCAATAATTTTCGAGTTTTCATTTCCGATTAATACTTCACAATCTTTCATGGTATTTCACGTTGTAGGCGATTAATATAATTTTTAATACATTTTACTTATTGGCAATTTATTTCATTGACAATTGTAATATTAATCCAATCAGTAATTTCGCTCCCTTCAAATAATTCAAAATTAAAGTTTTCGATGATTTAGAAGCCATTTTTCCGTCAAAAATGTGGGCTAAAAACTCATTGCTACAGCGATAAATGTCACATTAACAGTTCATTTTATAAGAGTCAACTGAATTATGTAAAAAGAAATAACTTGTAAACTTTCGAAAACCTACTGGGTGTTATTTTATCACGTGTAAACAAAACTAACCGATTTGCCCGGCTCTTGAATTAATTGATCTATTGGATTGGGTCCAAATGGAAGAATATTAAAATATTAAACTGTAAAATCGCCAAAATCATTTTTTTGTATTTACAATTATTAAAAATATTGACAGCTATAACGTCAACCGGTTGCTTTTTAGTGATTTTATCGAAAATAAAACTAGGTACGAAAAAAATCCCGATTGATGTTTATACCAAAATTCTAAGTTTAGTTTTCTATCTAGAAATAAATGTTTATATAGGAAATATAAACGAATAGAAATATATTCTACATCTTATTATAATTTTTAATTCTAGTTATGTTTTAAATTTTATTTTTATTTGTTAATATCTTGTGAATATGAATTGAGACTTTCTAATAAACATATTTCTAAAAGCTAGTAAAATTCGATTAAATCAAAACATTTATAGACAAAATCTGAAAACGCAGAAGTTTACTGCTTGTTTTACGATAATTTTACATATTTCCAAATTCTAATTTTTCTGCCTTAATTTGTAATGACTAATGACACTCCTACCGTCAAGAGTCACCTCGTATGACGGAATTGCTTCCTTCGTAGTTTAAAGTATTAGTTAATATCAATTTTGTTTAAATAACATATCTTTCGACACCTTTATTTCGTAAATTTATCGAAACAGCGTTCATAATTTGTCAACAAAACCGCATTTCTAAAATGTTGTTCGACCTTGTGAATTAGATTCAATGAAAACTGCTAAAAAATTAGACTATTTCACGCTAAATTAGTTATCGGTTAATTTTGTAATGTCTGCGAATTTCTAAATAATTATAAACTAGTTTATACGAGTATGTATATTTTTGTCGAGGCACGATCGTAAAGTAACGCGTTGTCTAAACGTAAGAAAGAAGTTTTTAGTGAATTTTCTTGTAAGTGTCGTATCGGCAAGGTGTCCATTTACGGCAAAACAAAAGAGAGGCGAATAAAAAGCGGCAAAAAATGTCGGTCCGGCTTCGAAAGACCGCGAAGAGAAGAAAAAAATGTCCAGTATCTCACCGACCGGGTTGACCAGTCGTCGCAAAGAGACATACGGGCGAATGTTTATGTATGGTTTGCCGCGCCCCCTTTTCGTACAGATTTAGTCATTTGTCTTTATTCTTCGACAACAAATAATGCAGTCATGTTTCATATCAATATAGATGCTACTTCAGTGTTGTAAGTAGTAACAAACAATTTTAACCAATTTGTAATTGTCTAAACGGACCGATCGTTAGCGAAATTAAAACCGCAGTGAAAATAAAAAATGTTTTATTTGCAAAATATTGGGTTGACACTCGCTTTAAAGTTTCTGCACCATTGCCGCACTTTTTTGTCACTTGATTCACTTGATTGCCAACGAAAACAAAAATCCTTTTATTTAAAAATAAATGTTTTCAATCGCAGTAAGTTTAGCTTACGTTTAGGAAATAGTGTTTTTATTTTTTTTTAGTTCCAACTTTTTCAACTTCTACTAAAGATATTGTGAATCACTCTATATCCCTCCCCATTATCATACTATTTTCTTCTTTTTTATAAATACTTTGCGTATCCCAGGATATAATACTTTTCATTTATGAGTCCTCGTATCAACAAAGCTATAATTCTCTAAAAAATATTGGAATCTGAAAGCTCCAAGTTATACAAAGTTACGGAACCATCCTATTAAGTGACTACATATTTAAACAAAATATGAAAAGATCGCTGTTTGTGTAATTACAATAAGTGTTGTTCTCATACAACGTATTTCCTTTAAAAGAAGGTGCTAAGACTTCATCAACACATTTATTATTATTATTATTTGTACCGTTGTTCAAATAAGAGCGTTCGTTTTCTTCGTCTTAGTTTACAGAAAGATTCAAAGACATTTAGAGGTTAGTAAAAAAATAATAGGAAAAATATATAGGATGTCTGCGAAAATAATGCACATATTTATAGATAAAGTTCAAAAAGGTAGGCAGAATAAAAATGTCTTATAAATTTTTTTTAAAGTAAGCCATTTTCAAAGAAATAAATATTATTTTAGATCTATCCAAATACCTATGATTTACCGAAAAGCAACTAAAGCCGGCAACACCGAAAACTCAGTCAAGTATAAACAATGGTTTTTTGAACGTTCTAAAATAAGTTTATTTTAATACACCTAGATATTTAGAATGGTTGATCACTTTTTTTTAGGTAACGCATTACACGTTTCCAACAATACTTGGGACACTGATACAAAACATCGCGGATTAGATTAATTAACATGTTTGAATAAAATACTATTTTTCACTGAATTATTGAAACTCCTTAAGACGATTAAAGGATCTGAATCTTCTGCAAACTAACACAATTTTATGATTCATCAGGTAGATATTCCTTGGTTACATGACACATATTTTTATTAAAAGTGTGAGGTGTTGCCGTGTATAAATTTTTGAACAAATGTTTAAAATGAGTGTTTCTACATACCATTTAAAAATATGCATTATTTTCTCCCTGTATATTTGCAGAACATATTAGTAAAAAGAAGGATCCTTGAAACGTGTTTAGAATTTAATTAAATAGTACCTAAATTTATGCAGGTTAAAAAATAAGAATTAATAGATTAAATGGCTTTTAACAAAATAAAACAACTATACTGGGATGCTGACACTATGTAATTTTACTAAAACTAAAAGAATCTTCTTACGTGAATTTTAGCTTTTTAAACAGCCCTGTATAGGTTGTGAGAACGTACACAACTTTGTATTATGTTTGGTTTGTTAGTTGTAAGCGCGAGGTTTTAGTACTTTTTAACGGTCGTTGTTTCCTTTTCAGGTCTCTGTTTGGGCCGGTACCAATTAGAAGGTACTCATTGTCAACAGTGCGCGAGAAAATATGGCGCCTGATTATGCGTAGATAGATGTTTTTTGTTAGTCGGTACTTTGTAAAAAGTTCAAGGGCGAATTTTATCAGCACCTGTTTTGGTGTTGGAATAGTACCCGGCATTGGATTAGTTATGTTTACTTGATGATAGAGACGAACATTTATGTTTGTAACTCAGTATTAGTTTCCAAATGGTAATTAGCAATCGTGTTGATTAGTAAGTTAATCTGATGGAATAGCAAATCAATTTGAGTATTTCTGATATGTGGAAAACTGTTTTTTGAGACAAATGCTTGTTTTGAGCGGTGAGACTAACTTTTAGATTTCTCGCCTTAGGTGCTTGTTGATTGGTGACAAATTCTTAGCCAGTCAGAAAGCTTGTATCTTCAGCCCCTTGTCTATTCGTAACGTAATAAATTCTGGCCAATTAGAGGACTGACGTATCCACCTGCAAATTTGCTTGCAAATTGAATGTTTGTTTAAACCAAAAATATACTTATTATTATTATTATTATTATTATTATTATGGCTACAAACTAACACTTACAATTTTTCAAGATTTAAGATACACATAAGTCTTGAAAGAAATAGATACAAACCTAACACTTATTATTATTAACCCAAACAAAATAGCCCTAATTACGAAAATTTCAATGTTAATAAACGATTAAAATACACGTGGTCCATTAATAAGCTGTTAGCTACATTTTCTCGTAATCTTCGTTCTCGGCCCGAGGCAATTCTTCAACCCGATTCCTACTTAGATTCTGTGCCATAATGTAACCTTTCAGTCTCTACAACGTCGATTTTTTTTACCTCTTGAGGAGTCGTACTATCGTGAACCACACCTCTAATAATTAACAGTTAGCTAGAGTAAGATCGTTTGGTCTCTCTTCGGTGACCAACAACAGATTATTTAACGCGAATGGCGGTTTTAACTAATTGACACGATAATAATTTTGTTTGTTTCTACTTTCACATCTTCCAACACAGTCGAACGGGTTTTTGGAGACTGCCACATTTTTTAGATAAATCAGAACTGGGATATGTCGCTATAGGATACAAGAAAAAATAGAAAAATATTAAAATAAGTAGTTACTCACTTATATTCATACATCGTTTGAATTGTACTATTATTTTATTATCCATTTAAAGGTGTGCCCATTATGCTTCCTTGTGGGATGCCACATATATTAGAACTGTACCAAAATTTAGTTATACATCAATCGATGAGAATTTTTTAAAAACCGGGAATTTGAATACTATTTTGGTAATATTCCGTCGATATAATTTTGTTTTGGATTGTACAGTCACCGCGTCAGGTCGTAAATATTGTTAGCAAGTGTAATGTTATTGCAGTGTGCAGACTTTTGTGTTCTCGTATATGGATATTGTCCGTCTATAACCTGAATTTGAATCGTGAGACACGTTTTAGATGTCGTTGCAACCATAACAGTTTAAAATTTATCGATGGCTCTTTCATTTTCCAACAGATTACTTTCCCTTGTTTGTTCGGCTAGAATTTAATATAAAAAAGCCAGTGTTTCGAAATTAAATCAAAGAAAATATACGCCATATATTGATTCTTGTGATAGATGAAATATTGTCAAATCTATTAATTTTAAGATAAAAGTCTGTAGAAAAAATGAAAATGTAATTATGCTAAAATTTGGTGCCTATTAGACCCCTGAGAAAAAAATTATGTATACTTCTAAATCAATTTTTTAAAGAAACGCATAGGCGGGGTTTAGAAATTATTGTAAAATTAGGGGTTGTTAAATGGCCACTTTCACCAGGCTAAAAAATTATAAATATACAGGGTGGCCTAACGAAAACTTGACATAGGGATCTTGGACAATATTATGGTAGGAAAAGAAAAACGCTCGGAAAGGTCGATTTTTGTTCCGAGGGGGACATTTTTTATGCTACTCGCAGCATCGTCACTTAAACCCTAGACAAGTGGGGTGAACAACCCCTAGAATTTAAATAGGGAATAGTAGTACTGAAGTAAGTCACATTTTGAAAAAATTTGTGCTGCTCTTATTTTACAAAAAGAAAATTGGAATTTGAAAAATACAAGACTTTTTACAGTCATTACTTTACTACAAAAAAATAATTTAGCCAAAATGATTTCAAATTATGGGCTTTGTAAGTACCCCAATAGATCTAATCTTAAAATAGGTTTAAGAAAAAAAATCTCTGAAAATTTTTTTTCCAATAATTCCGTCACTATAAAAAAATAAACTAAAGCAAACCAAAATAGATCCTACTTTAAATAGAATTAATTTTGGTATTTCATGGTATTTCTTTTCTAAATGCCCAAGTTTTCACTAATTTAACGTAGCTACTTTCTCTTTTTTATCATTTATCATACCCCACATTGACCCTACAATTTGAGACTGTTTTGATTTCAATATTTTTTAGAGTTACAGAATTATTGGAAAAAAATTGTGTTTTTCAAGGTTTTCTTTCTAAAAAAGGTTGGCAGCACTAAATTTTCTAAAATGGGACGTATTTCAATACTTGTGAATTTACAATTTAGGACCATATTTATTGAGTTCCAAGATAAAATAAAGTATATATAAGGTTTCAAAATACTTTAGCCATATGTCACTGATTGTATTCATACAAAATAAGTTAAAATGTTTTAGTTAAATCATCAGTTCAATTAAATATAAGCCTACGAAGTGGCTACTAATCCAACAGACGTATGAGTAATTAACATAAAATTTATTGTCTTAGATTACCTATTTTATGGGGTCATTTACAATTAAACAAAATAAAATCCATAAAAAGTCTATGTTTATTGTTACAGCTTCATTTTATATCTCATTGATTTAAATGTTTCCTCTTTAAATAATTCAGAGTTCATCTTCACTTTCTGATTCAGAACTGTTTCTAACATTTTTGATTATCAACTGAGGGAAATAGGTTAACAAGTCGTAATGATAAATATATTTACTATTAAAATAATATTCTACCTACAAATGCAAGGATTTTTTTAAATGTTCCTTAGAAGCGACTGCCATTTGTTTTAAACTCATAATTAGCACTTAATTTTATCATAATCACATTTTCATTTTTTCAAAGTTGGAGTGCAGAATATCTGATTTTTCATTCCAAGTGCTAACGCCCTTCTTAAATACCGATCAATATTTTTAATGAAACAAAAAAGTTATTAATTTGAACTGGGAGAAAAATGCATTAGCTTAAATATTTTTAATTTTTAAACAAAGGTCATCAGTAACAAGATTCTTAAGGCTATCGCCCGCGTTTCTAACCTAAATATAAATAAAATAGAACACGAAATGCGACCTTTTGCTGAATCCTACACCAAAAATAATTAACACACTGCACTTTATATCGTTTACAATCTTTGATATCATATACGAAAATATGATTCATGGCTATTGTTTATGGATCCCATTTTCTGGGAATCACAATGTGATTGCATGCTTTTTTTTTCTCATTAGTTCATTCAATCTAACCTTCGGTTTAGCTCGTAATATCTTTATGGATATGTACGCAATTCACAGTAGTCGTCATGTCATGTACATGGTGGACCAAAAATTGCTCATTTAAATATTCATCATTTTCCAGAATAATTTATAATTAATATCATTTAATAAACAGAAAAGATTTTAATGAAATAATTTTAAAACAAAACAAAAATTCATGTACAATATGTCTCCCTAAGTTGGAATCATATGGAAAACTTTTTTATTATTAATTTTAGGGAAAAAAGTTATTCTTCATAAAAAGTTCTGCATTATCTAAAAGCTAGAATACAGTCATCAAATATAAAATTTTTTCAGTGGTATACGAGGTTTGTCAAAAAATTTAAGTTTTACTCAAGAGTAAAGTACCTTTAAATTTAAATCAAAAAATGTTACTAAAAAAAGTTGATCAGAATTAAAAATTAATTTAAATATGCAAGTACATCCATTTACATTAATAAAATTATTTTTAAAACGTATGTCTACAATAATGCAAATTTAACTGTAGTGCACTTATTACGCGTTTTAATTGCAAAATTATTAGAAAACATAGAAAAACTAAAAGGTTATCATGTGTTTCGTAATCACAAGAGATAAATGTTCATTCAAAATAGAAATATTAGTAAAAAATAAAATAATCTGAAGTTTTAATTTAAATGGATGTACTTGCATATTTAAACGTAATTTTTAATTCTGAACTTTTTTTTGTAATATTTTTCGATATTGTCAAATTTAAAGGTACTTTACTCTTGAGTAAAACTCATATTTTTTGACAAACCTCGTATACCACTGAAAAAATTTAATATTTGATGACTGTATTCTAGATTTTAGATAATTTAGATCTTTTTATGAATAACTTTTTTTCCTAAAATTAATAATAAAAAAGTTTTCCATATGATTCCAACTTAGGGGGACATATTGTATAAGAAAATATTGGACCAGAATAATTAAGGAATGAAGAATACATTTTGAAAATAAAGATAGAACTAGAGGAGACCTTAATAAAAGCAAAAAAGTCTTTTTTTATGTAAATAATAATTATCAACAAAAAATATAGGTGCATTTTAATTAACGAAGTTTGTTGGACCATCCTGTATAATAAATTAAATACTCTCGAGAATTTTTGAAACGTTTTGTGCTTATTGAAATACTCATTGAATCACAGGTGTGTTTAAGGTAAAGGTCGTTCATGTAAAAAACGGGAAAAAGGCTTCAAAGGCTTCAAGAATGCCATTATCATTCGCACACATAAAAACATAAAATGAAATTAAAAGTAATAAAAGAATATCTAGTGGAGATAAAAATGTTGTCACAATTATTTTTGTTTGAGTATTAAACAAATATTCTTGCTAAGATTTTAAATATTGATTTTGTACTTCTGAAAGTCTTGGAAATCCAAAGTTTTTCAAGGATGCGCATTTTTAATTACAATATTTATCTCATATCCAAGGAATAAATGTCTTTGAAACAAATATTACTCTAATACCACAAATATTTTAAATAATTTAATAGGCATAAAATTAACCTTCACAAGTCTCGTTCGTATTAATTTAAAGGCCCATTAAATAACAGCGACCAAAACAATTGGAATTTATTAAAAAATCATAAAAATCAATATTAGCACAATTCTGCCAATTCATTTTATTCGAAAATAACTACCACATACTTAACGATCTGAAATATTTATCAATCAATAGACTGTTATCTAGTTGATAAGCGGTAATAGATAAATTAACACAATTACACAGAAAAATAAATTTTTAGATCAAGTGTAAGGTTTCAATGCCATTAAAATGATATCTAAGTGAATCGTAAATTGTTCTATCGATGTTATAATAATATATATATAAATATATTGTTATAGATTAAAAACATTTAAAATGTATTGCAGGAAGGTTCCGATCTTTGACTATAATAATAATAATATAATAAAAATTATTAATAAACACAAATATCAATAATTTTTCATGCAGTAGAATGATACATGAAAACATTTTTTTTTATGAATAATAATGTGTGTGGAATAATATAAAATATGTTAAAGTGATCAGTATATATTTAACATTAAGTATGTAACACAATACTTAATGTTTATAAATTAGAATTTGTATTTGAAAGGCATATAAAATTACAAATCTAAAAAAATTATTCGTTTGTTTGGAAAAAAAGTTTGCTGATATTTGATAATAATTATACCCAGAAATTCGAAAACATACTCACAAAGTAGAGGTATTTCATCAATTAAATTTTTACGGAACTTGCATAACCTTAAAAAAGAACAAACATAAACATAAAGTGCAATAAAAACAAAGTTACAAATAATAGTCACATAAAATTAGTTAAAATACTTAACTGTGACAAGAATAGATTTTCTTGAGTGATAAGAAAATAATATTTTCAAGAATTTTCAAGTCTTCACGCTGATGCTGGTCCATAACCTTCATTGTATGTGGAAGGACTTGAAGGTGAATAATTTCCTCGCCTATAGTCGACATATTCCAAAAGTAAGACAGTTAAATGAAATCTGAACCCACATTGAGATTATTTTTGAACCAACACGAATCTAAAAGAAAATATACAAAGTGTGCCCAACAAAATTTATAAATTTCCTTTTATTCTTGATAATTTGTTTTAAATGTTAAAAATAATTTATACTATTTTTTTCATAAAAGAATATAACTTTACAAAATCTTTATCAAGTCTCTAGGATTAAGAAAAATAAAAAATAAAAATTTGTGTTAAAAGGTTAGAGTAATAAAGTGACATTTATACCTTTCGAGATAATTAACTTGAAATATTATTTGGGTATACCGTGAGAGAGTACATTCATAAAATCCAAATAACTCTTTAACTAGGGCAACTGTAAAAATAAACAAAACCTTCTGTTAAAGTAATTACTTTATTTCTCGAACGTGTCTATGTAAGAATTCGCATTTCTACCGGGACATATCCCGGAAATCGCTATATATGTAATCTTCTGATTCAAATAAAAATATTTCTATCTCACGGAAACCACAAGTCGACAAGAACTTGAAGAACTACGAGATTACAGTTAACGGAATGATTTAACATGTCTGATATCTCGAATACGTCACTGAAACTCGCTGTGAATTTTACGGTGGATTAAGGAGAATTTTTATTTTGTAGATTTTCGGACACATTCTGTATATACGTACCTGTTTTTAAATTAAAATGTGAAGGAAATCAAACGAGTTTAGTAGTGGTAAAGGATTACAGGGTAGACAAAAAATTCAATAAACGTACTTGTACCATTTATTTATTTCTGTAAACCAAAGGAAGAATTAATAATCCTTGCAAAGAGCTGAAACTCTGGGGCTTTAATCGGATTACTAATTTAGACTCAATACAATAGTACCATTTTTCAAGGATTATTACCCTTGATTATTTATTAGTCTCACTCTCATTTCGAAATGTTCTTTAGTACTCCATCTTTAGTCTTTCACAAGGATCCTACTTGGGGCCATTGTTGTTTTTATTAAAGACATTACTGATGTTACCAACATCAACTTTCTTAAGTAGGATATTTTAATAAATAAATAAAATATACTATACAAAAATCAATAATAGAGAATAACAGTCTATAAAATTGTTCAAACACAAACAACCTCGTTGAATAGAGTTTTTTTGTAACAAAAAGGCATAAAGACGGTATTAAACAGATGCCGTATCATAATAAATAAAAATAATCTGCTAATGAGATTACCTTAATGAAAATAATTAGTTGGCTATCCAATTATTATCGAAGGTAGTTAGTTATTTATTTTTAAATTTTTAATGAACCAAATGTCGCTGACTCTTGTACACTTTCCTGCGTAATTGTTATTAACTTTAATTATTTGTTGATGCAAGAAGTCAAGGTAGTTCTTTTCATTTTATTAATTAAAGTGTATTCATTTTAAAATTCTTTAACACACTTGATTGGCCGGGATATTTCTTCGTTAAATCATTTTATTTTATTTGACGCGTCTGAGGTGATGGTATTGTTTGGTTATTTTTATAGAGTTTTGAAGAGTTAAAACAGTAAACTGCATAATCTCGAATCGTG
Organism: Hermaeophaga mercurialis; assembly: GCA_951812935.1. Taxonomy (NCBI): domain Eukaryota; kingdom Metazoa; phylum Arthropoda; class Insecta; order Coleoptera; family Chrysomelidae; genus Hermaeophaga; species Hermaeophaga mercurialis. Next base: position 18,231,287 of record OX638361.1, on the reverse strand, counting down.
GAAAAAATAGATTTCTCGGTTTCCTAAAAGATGCCATTCTTTGTGGAAGAAATTTAATTTTTAGCTACACATATTAGTCAGTAATTTTACGTTTCGTTTTTTCCTATTCAACTAATTGTATTAATTATATTTTTTCTATTCAGTCGTAGATGTTAACCTCTTAACCAAGATACCATAACATATTTTTTGTTGGTAATGGGCAATAAAATAACTATTAGGTGTATTTATGTTGGTTCAGGTCATATATCAAGCATTTAAACTTATGTTGTGGCTCTTACCGCAAAAATGGCCGGTGTAAAATAAAACACTTACTTTCCAGCACTTACCAAGCTCTATACAGGGTGTCCGCCAAATATTTTTTACCGAAAATCAACTAGAGACTTTAACACCGATAACTCAGTCAAGTATAAACAATGGTATTTAACAGGATTCGAACGATCTTTACCACTACTTTTTTTCAACGTTTTGTCTGCTACATACACCTAATTTCAAAAAAATTGTGATTTTCAGGTGGCTGTAGGTCCTTTATTAAACATAATAGACATAGTGTGATACATCGTTGAAATTAGTTCGGCAAGAGGTTTATAAAAATGTAAAAATATACGGGAGATTCCATTTAAAAAAAAACATAGCTTTGGTTAGTCACTGCGTTCCTGAACACCCTGTATATTTGGGACTAATTGTAAAATGTGAATCTCAAGACTGCCTACACTTTTTGTAAAAACTTTTTTTCGTAACTTCATTAATAGCGGACTAATCGAGCTTTGCCACACTAATGCCTCACCCTGTATGAATCCTTTGGGCGTCATTTTCCAAACCAATCATATCAACCAAAAAATAAGTGTTAAAACAAATATTTTAATGAAAAGTTTTTTTTTGGTAACAAATACGCTTACCTTGCAATTAGTTCTAATTAGAATCTGATCAATACTGCCCAATGAGCAGTTTCATTCTATCTTAAACTAAAAAGCGTTTCATTTGAATCTAAAGTATTCTCATTGGTGTTAAGTTGGTAAAAAATAAACTAAATGTGTTTTACAAAACAATATGCGATTTGCAACTGTGGCCTTTATCATTTTGCATATTCTAAATATTATTTATGTATATGTTAATATTTTCTGGTAATTATAGAAGCGTATTTCTTTGTGTTTAATAGAAACCAATAAAATGCGAACGCCCTGTACTCTACTATAAACGTTTATGTTACATCATAAAATTGAGATTAGAGTTTTTGTTATAATTCTATTAGCATTGTCCCATTGCGATGTTATTGGAATGTAAACTGGACTCTTAAATGAATAAAATCCAGTATTTAGCTTTTTTTTATACAAGGTGTGTAAAAATTATTAAAAACAATATATTTTGCTGAATTGTAATAATAATTATAAATATAACATAATTATAATTCTTGCTCATAGAAATAAGTCAGGGACGTCGAAATAAAAAAAACCATATATACAGGTAGGTCCAAGAAATGTGCCGTCTCTCCCCTTTTTCGGCAAGAAAATAACGATTTGAATAATTATTTAAACCCATGGAACTATAAAACATGTTGTTTTGAAATATCTTAATAATATAATGTTTTTAATATACTAATTATAAAAATATTTGGTTATATGCATTTATATTTAATTACCACAGATGCGGGTTAAAAGGTTTAAAAATTAAACGTTTGATATCACCGCGGAATTTTTCAACGATTTTCTATTTAGTTTTACGTAAGGCTTGTTTACAAAATATGTACCATGCAATCTCATGTAATACGAAAATATTAAACGATGCAATTAGATTGAGGTTAAAAGTTCTTCTAAAACAACCTAATGGAAATTTTTCGTTAATTTTCAAACAATTTACGCAATATTCGCAGTTCCGCCATGCAGTCTGATTTTAAGAGAAACATACCAGGGTTAAAAGGTCTTTTAAAGCTAGCAAAACATTAAACAACCCAATATATATCGCGGAAATTTTTCTTCTAAAAGTTTACGTAAGTTTTTCAGATGCGATTTTTAACCTCTGCTCTTTTGATATTTCCTCATAAAAAAATCGATTTCTAACTGGCTAATCCGATAAGGAATTTGTTCAGTTTTGCATATATTTGAAAGTCGATTAGAACACGCTTGTAATAGGGTTTTTATATAATTCAGGTGACCCCCAAAGTGGCACAATTCGGTGTCAAACTCATAAATTCCAATAGCGTTACAACAAACATACCTAAATGTTGATAGATATATTAAAAAAAAACAGGTTTATTGCGTACAGAAAATTTTTATGTATCAAAAAATGTAATGCAAATCTAATCCTTTAAAAATAATTTCCTGTATATTCTTCTTAATTTTGGTCCATCTTCAATTTGGTATAGGATCGATCCAACATTTAAATTAAATTAATATTCTCCATTATTCCAAATTTGGTAACTGGGATTGGAAAAGATCAAACTTGAAATTTTTACCACAATCTATTTTATTATCTTAAAATATTATATACTACTAGTGGTAAAAGGATGAAAAAAAATTTTTGCTCTATTCCTATCTTAGAGTCTCAACGTTTTTTGGGTTCTCTATTATCCCAAATTATTATTTAAGTTGTTTTTTTATGTGAATTAATTTAATTTCATTAATATGTTAAATGTTGAACGTTAATTTTTACTTTGCTTTCAAATTCAATTTATTAGTTTTAATTTTTTTTTACCACATATTCAGTTTAATTTTATGTTATATAATTTAACAAGGATCCTATGTTTTGTGTAGAGCCGAAATTAGTTTCTTTGATATTTTATAATATTAAAATAGATTGTGGTAAAGATTTCGAGTTTGATTGTTTCCAATTTAAGTTAATTCAAATTCCTGCATTTCTATATTTTTTCCACTTTTTGTTATTCCTTTTTCTCTTCTCATTTAATTTTGGTTCTTTTTCTCTTTCTTCTAAGAATTCTTTGAAATATGTGTTATTTCCATCTTGTAATTTTGTATTAAACTGGTTTTTCATTTTATTATATTTTTGTTAAATTCCTGAATATTTGTTTTAAACACTCTTGAAAATATAAATTAAATAATAACTTGTGACAACGTTTGAATCTTTATATCTTTCTCGGAGACCTAAATATAGTTCTAAACTCATTCAGTAAAATCATAAACGACTTTTACTTTTTTTTTATATTTTTAATCGATAGTTTTTTGTTCTTAATTACATTCATCTAAAATTACAACACGCTCGTCTTGTACACAAATTAACAATAATGATAATAGCGGGACTTCAATCTAATTGCTTTATTGGCATTTGACCCCATGATTTATGCTTACACTCTTAATATTTATAACACACAGTATATGGAATAATGTGTATGAGAGATTTTTTTTTGTTGAAATTTATTATGTTAAAGAAACAAAATAATTTTGAAAATTACCGCTATTTTCATTAACCTTCGACCTACTTAGTCCGACAAAGCGGTTTAGATGCTTACTAAAACAATCATCAAAATATTATTTCATATATACAGGATGCCAAAAAAATTAACAAGCATGATTAATTAAAAATGAATAAAAAATGTTTTAGTTAAAAATGCATGCCGCAATTAGTTTACATAAAATTTTGCATAAATATGTATCTTCCCGTTCCCTGCCAAAAAGAAAACTATTTTTTATTTGATACGTAGGTCAACCACTTTGAAAGATAAAGATCAGGCTCGGGAAACATAATAAAGATGCCGACGTCTTATCGAGAATTGCGGGTTGTTAATCAACAAAAAAAAATCGTATCAGAAGTGTGATGTAACATTCAGTTATGCCAACGTGAATATCTGATTAATTATTAGTTATTACAGAGCAACACTGTTTCAACCTTTAAGATTATTCGTTGTAATTAAATGAACGCAATTAAACCAGCATCAAAATAAAAAATGCAGAAAGATATGTTTGTTTCGTTTCTATTCTAAAATTCAGGGGTTGATTTTTGTACAGTAGTCAGAGATTGACATAAATAATTTTATACAGGGGATTTAAAAAAAATGAAAAGACCTTTTAGTTTTTCTAAAAATTGAATACACTACAGATTTTTAAAAATTACATAAAGTATGGTTCTTTAATACCTTATTTATCTAATCAACGATTTTGCACATTTTACTCATAACAAAGTAAAAGTATCGATTTTATATAATTATCAATATAACGGGTTTGTAATACACATAAATTTCCGTTTCGTAATATTATGAAAACAAGAAATTATTTTATTTTTAATAGTGCACTTAGCATTTTATTGATTGTTATTTTAACGAATTAAATTATTTTCTTTGTTAAGAGTAAAAGGCCCCTCAACGAACAGTTTTTCCTGTGTGCGAGGTGTAAAACAGGAGGAAGGCGTAGGGCGGCGTTTAAAACAAAGTTATAAAACTGGACGGGAGTGTTGGGACAATATTCAGAAGCGTGCGAATATTTTTTAATTTGTTTCGCTTGATAGGTAATGCTCATTCACAAAATTTTTAATAATATATTTAGTTTATTTCAAAATTTTGACTGTTAATTCTAACTTAGAATCAATACGACTTTTAAAGTAATAGATAGATTTAATTTTTAATAAAATTTTTGCGAATTATTAAGTCGTTACTAATGAATATTTTACCATTTTAACAAATTATTATGCCTTAAATTATGAATACTTTATTGGTCCATTTAAACCTCCACTAGAGATTTTTGATGAATAATGTTTTTCATTGAAAAGTTCAAACATTGTGTAAATTATTTTTATATTCAAATAATTCTGGGTCAGTATCTGAGCGAAACAATCAATTATATTTTCATAGGGACTTAGTGGCACAGTAATTGTTGCAATAGTAACATGGAAAATTAGTAGGTAGAAATAGAAATAGAATACGATAGAAGACGCCAACTCTAGACTAAGGATTCTAAGGAGATTAAATAGGTATAATTTCCTTTTAAATTTTCTAAAAACAATTTTGGGTTATTTCTAGATACTAGTGAAACAAAATTATGATATGTTTGGTTTTATTATTAAGTTTGTTTCGTTACTCTAATACTCTAATTGATCTAGGACCATATCAATGATCATATCAATTAAGGGGCAAATTCATCGATTTTGGTATTTAAAATATGCCTAAAATCTGCAAAAGTATACAGGGTGTTCCATTTAAATTAAAAAAGTTGAGGTTATTTCCAGTTAAACCAGAAGTATATTATTAACAAAAAAAAAGTACATCAGCTGCATTTTGCCCCATTGCACTTACCTATACAATTTCATAAAATTCGTCCGTTTCGTTTTAAAGATATTTACTTGGTTCCATACTTTATCCCAACCATGTATTATAATAACTAATATAATCTCATATGAAAGAGCATTTTTCGAGACTTGCATGTGAACATTTTTCCAAAATTGTTTGGTATACTAGTTAAGAAATGGTAGGAATTATATCCAGCAAGATATATTAAACGCTTAAAAAGTACATCTTTTAAGGTAAGAATTTTCAGGGTTTTTTACGACCATACAGATTTAAAAAAAATATTTTAACCTATTTTCAGTTAAAAACCTTTTCAGATTTTGTTTCATCTCTTTATTGATTTTCATTTACGTGTAAGGTTGAATTTTCAGTTGCAATACTTAAAGTTATATGGTTATGGGTACTGTGATTGTTTTTTACAAAACGTTGGAACATATTTTCTGAACTCAAAACAAAATATTCAATGAGAAACCGTATTATTATCCATTCCCATGTCCGAATTGAGGATTGTTATTAACAAATTATTCATTTATGGTAATTTTATTTCTTATTCATCTGATTTCTTTTGAGGCACCGTCTTAGTAAATGGTATATGAATTTTATTTTTGAAGAAATTTTGAAGGAAATAGGTCTTTGTTGACGGAACTTTCCTAGTAAAGATGAAAAAGTTTCTGAAATAAGTATATTTATTTTGATTATTTTGTTTCAGGTATGTTAAATTCCCAAACAATTATCTAACATTTTCTACTTTTGGTAAGTAAATATAAATCTATTAATGTAATAATGCAAAATCATAAACTTTTCGTTTTGCCAAAAAAGTGGATAGTTCGCTTTTCCAAACACATACGTACAATGCTAGATGAGTTTTGAGATAAAGAAGCATAATGTTTCTCTTTTAAATTGCAAAACCTCATAAAAATCCAACAAACAAAAAGAAAATCCATGGGCGTAGGTGCTTAAGTATTGACATACATTTGGTATTCATTTAAATAATAAAAGAAAGGCCTATATATAATGTATAATTATAATCCACTTTTAGTTTTTATTAATGAATGAAATGTTTTATTTTTGAGTTAAGTTTTTTTTAAGTTGAAAAAGTTTCAAAATTTTTTGTAAATATGTTACCAGACATTGATATTCAATGAAAGTGGCTCAGTCTACTCTTCTACAAGAAAATTAAATAATTCTAAACATGCTTTTGTGATGTTGTTAGTAGCAATGATTTTTAATTTTTTGATCGACTTATTAATCCTCCTTCTTTGTCCGAGTTTGAGAGTGGCACAAGTATTTTTCTAAATTACCAATTTTACTTAGCAAAAACCTCAGATGATGTTGAAAATTATTGAAAGCAAGTTAGACTAAAAATTAACATTAATCGAAAAATAAAATAAAAATCTTAAAACCAAATTAAAGAAAACTGCCTCCACTGCAATATTAAAAATAAATTAAAAAATGTGTAAAGAATATTTATCATGTAAAGGTTACATACAAAAAGATTAGTTCTTTCGTAATTTAAATGAAAATATACTTTATAAATCTTCGTACTCAAATTCTGAGGAGATTCTTGATTTAGTCTAATAATGAAAGGTTATTGTAAGGGGGTTAACACAATATACAAATCTTCTTTTTTTATGACATGCTCATTTATTTTTGTTACTTCTGAAATACTTGTAATTATTTCATTGTCCGATTTTACACTTTCTTCTTTTTTAAATACACGAACATATTTTAAACAACTTGTTGCACTTATATTGTAAATCTTTATTTTTAAGTACATAATTGTCATTTCTTGGAATTTCATGAGCCTGCATTTTACTATTTAACTACGGTCTCCCTAACGCCATGTTTTAAAGAAAATTAAAATTAAAATTTTAAGAAAATAATCACTCACAGGCGCTACTGCCTGAGAACTTAGAAGGGGAATGATTTACGACCACAGAAACTCAGTCAAATACTAAAAAATGCGTGTTCGGTTGATTAAGACGACTTGATTTGGCCAACTGAACTTCACTACCTGAGATATCAAGTGATTATAGGTGATATATATAATATTTAAATACCCATTTCTTATAAAGTACTTGTATTGAATAAACCTCGCAAATGGAGTTAAAATTTAAGTTTTGCAATTTTAGAATATCGAAAATGGCTTTTTTAAACTACTTAAAATCATCGGTCTTTCATATCTCTAAAACCATCGATGATTAAATAACATAACTTCGTTAACTTATTTAAAGTTCCACAAGGCTCCTTTCTGGGGCCGATTAAGTCCTCTTAAGCGTTATTTTTTAAAATGACTTACCCGCTCGTGATTTAATTACAACTTTCTCTAAGAAGGTCGAACGAAATTCGAATGATTTTAATTTTTTTATTAGTCGTACTAACAACGTGCACGGTACCTCTTGCATCCTGAATTTTTATGTTTCCTCTTTAGCTGTTGCAGCCGTTCGACCAGACATCCGGTTTCCGAGCGATGGTCCGGTGCTTCGCCTTCGTTTTCTTTCTTCTATGCCGCGAAATCCAAAATGGCGGACGCCGACTGACGAACGAACGCGGGTCAAAAGGATTAGATCTGTATTATGATAATATTTTTTTGCATTTGTGATGTCGTTATTGCAAAGGACAATTCGGCGGCTTTATTGCGTTTAGTGATTTTATCGTGGACATTTTTTGGTGTAAAAAATCACCTCGGTAGCCATGACCTCTGTCACTTTTTTGAAAGTACCGCTGGTTTGAAAATACCGGGAAAATCATATAAAATTTCAGGAATCGATTGATATTGCGTTTCATTGAGTAAAAAAATTGGTTAAAATTCTGTTAAAATCGAAAACTATTCTATTTTTCTTTGGTTTAAAAAAAACGAAAACCAAAACCGATTCTTTCAAATCTTTTGATTTTTCTAAAAATTATAATATTTTTGTAATTCTCAAATGGATAGGTTAAAAATGCTCTATTTCTATTTTTTTTAATAGTAAAGTTGTTTATCTTTTGTATTCGATTTTGACTCTTTGGACAAAAGTAACACTCACAATTCATCTTCTATTTTTGTATAAAATTTCAGGAATTAATTTTGTGTTTCTATCAAAATCCGAAATAATCGATTTTTTTATTAAAAATATGTCGAAAATGAAACTATATTTCATTTCTATAGAAGCAGATAAATCCGTCAAAATTCGTTTTTCTAAAACACAGAAAATTGTTTACTTTTTGTATGCCCATAAATCGATTTTTACTGGGTAGTTTTTTCGTTGCTCTAAAAAAAAACCTTCGAAAAGATGTAAATAAAGTATTTTTTTCGATTATCTGAAACTATTAGAATTAGTTGTTTTTTCTTAGGTAGAATAAAAAAATAATCGACATTCACTTCTCTAAAAGTAGTGTTCCTTAGAAAAAATATAAAATATATATAAAATAATAAAAATTTTCCATTTCTCTTAAACTATAAAAATGTTTTTTTTTCCATAACTTGATACACGTGCCGAATATCTGCAATTTTTTTTAAGTGAAATATTGTAATCTATAGAGAATAATTCTCTAAAAATACTTGTTATTAAATTACAGAAATAAAATAATGAAGATTTTGACTCAACCAAACCGCAATCACAATTACATCTTCTCGACGATTCACCAAAATTTAAGATTAGGTAACAAACTATTTTTAATAGGTTAAATTACTTTTCACTGACTAACCATCAAAATAAATAACTATTAGCATATAAAAATACATAGAATTCCAAAATAGATGATATCATGGTCTTATCGTCTTAAAACCTTGACTGTTGAAATCGTAAATATTTTAGAAAGAAGGTTATCTACACCGACACACGTTTGTACATTTGCGCTTCAAACAAACGGTTTTCGTCAAAAATCAATGTTGCATATTTTAACGGTCTAAAAAAAGGAATTTAATAACAACTTTGAATTAAACAAAAATTGTTAAAACAAAAAGTGGTCAGAACAATATATAAGAGCAATTTTAATTATAAAAGAATACAGAGATAACTATTCTTATAATTTATCGTAATTGTAAATATGTAAATGTGAAACCTAAATTAATTAATGTTTTTTATGTAAAGTCTTAAATTATTCAAAATTGTGTCAAATTAATAGAAAATTGTTAATGAAACATTGTACACTATTTAGGAGTATGTAAGAATCCAAAATTTTTTAATTAAAACAAAATTAAAGTAATTTTTTGCTAGAGAGTGGGCTTTGTTGTATCTGAATAAGCTAAATTTCAATGTTGAATTGAAAATGATAATGTCAAGATGCAAGTAAAAACATCATATTATTTAGTGAATTGGATCTCGTATACCTAATACATTCAAATTATACCGGGCATAATTATAAATTATAAATAAAACATTATTATAGTAAAATTTAGGAGCCCATTACAATATATTGCGTCAATCCTATAAAAATGAAAGTTTGTATATTTTGACGAGTTTAGTCAAACAATACAAAATTATTTTCTGGGGTTTCCCTTCAATAGTTGTTTTCTGTTATATTGACTTTGTATTTTTAATCTTCAAATCTAGGTGCATTAAAACATTGTGTAATCTATATGTATTAAATAAACTCCATAAACTAATTAGTATTAACAATCGGAAACGGTAAAACTTTATCTTAATTTTATGCATTTATAACAGTTTATTTTCTTATGGCCTACCTACGACTGCAACAAGGTATATTTTTTGTCTGCGTAATAATTAACTTCACACCAAGTTTCTTGCATTTGTTAGTAGTTGGTTGCATAATTTTTTTAAATGTGAGAGATTATTTTCGATAAAAGGTTGGATTTAATTATAAATACAAGGTTCAAATTAGACTTAGTAATCAAGAGATCTTAGAAAATTTACTTGATTCCAAAGTAATCAAATAATTTGCATTATTTGAAAAATCGAAAATATCCAGAACATAAGTAATATAAATTCGCGAAAATAGTGTATATATTTATGGATGAGGTATAATTTTTTTTTCTAAAGTCGGCCGTTTTCAAAGAAATAAATATTAGTATTTTCGATCTATCCAAATATTATTTACCGAAAAGCAACTAAATAAATAATGTTTTTTTTAACGTACTAAAAATAACTTTTTATTTTAGTGCACTTAGATATTTAGAATGGTGGATTACAGGGGAGGTAGAAAAATGAAAAATGTATTCTCGACAATTATTACATGATACGAATGATTTCTACCACTACTTTTTTAGGTAACACACCACACTCCAAAAATCTTTGGGATACTGATACAAAACATCGCGGATTAGATTAATTAATATGTCGTGATATTCTTGATTTGAATAAAACGCCATTTTTCACTGAATTATTGAAACTACTTTATCAAAGGATAATCTTTAAACGTTTGAACGATCTGAATCTTCATCAGGTAGACATTCCTTGGTTACATGACACATACTTTTATTAAAAGTGTGAGGTGTTGCCACGCATAAGTTTTCTAGTAGATGTTTAAAGTGAATTTTTGTGTAAACTAATCATTTTTATTAGAATATTTGATTACAAATGAGACGTTCTACATACCATTATTTTATTTCACGTATTAGTTGGTTGATATTTTTTCCTTATACTGATTTTCTCTTCTTGGTCGTTCCAAGTCCAAATATTTCCCTAAAATAAAATCAAATGATTATTAAACAATAAACTCGAATATCAAAATAAAATCATAACCTCTTTTGTGATTATCAGTCAAAAATGTTAACAACATATTCTTCTTTTTCCTAAGCTCAAAATATAAAATGGGAGACAAGTATCAATTCTAAAAAAACACTAATTTAAGTGTTACCTTTGGTAAACTTGAGCAAATAGGATTTAAAAAGAACTACAAAGTAGAAAATCAAGATTAGAAATATACATCAGCGCTGTAATGCTATAAAGAGAAATGCAAAGAAGAAATAACAAAGCAAAGTACAAAGAGCAGCCTAATAGTAATAACATTTAAAAAAAATAGTCTACAATTGCGTGTATAAGGGACATGCACTCCATTGTTCTTGTGACCTGTGTGAATTTTACAGTATATCGTACAAATGAAAAGTTGCACACACAATAAATAATTCTTCCTTTTCTCGTTAAGGAACATAGTAGGTCAACAAAGTGGGTATTCAACGAAATAGTGGGTATGTGTGTACATAAAGTTATTCGCGAGGTAGATGACACGGCTGAGAGTTGTTCACACAAGAGTAAAAGTTATGATTTTGCGGTATAATTCCATGAGAATATGCCGCATTGTACTCAAGAATTCAGCAAAGGGACAGAGTCGTAACACTTATTTCTACCTAAAAAATTTTTCTGTCCCTTATTTAAGAGGTCAATTGTAGTTAGGCTAATAGTTTGTATTATATTTTTCGAAATACTGTATTTGTGTTGATATCTTTGGATAATACCTATTCTTTTCTATAACAGTGCAATTAAATAAAAATACAACAGAATTTCGGGACTATAGTTTATTTATCTGAAGGACATTACAGTTTCCTGTAATTTAATAATATAATAATAATATACAAATAAACAATTACCATAATATACTTTATCAGTAATAATTTTTGTTATCGAATTTCTGTTCCAAACAATATTATATCAAAATTTTTCTTGTTTGAACAACAAATCAAATTTCACAATACATATGAAAATTATATCTTTTCTTTTTTTTTAAACTTGTTTCTTCATCTGGTTTTGAACATACTGTATAATGATATTTGGAATCTTTGCACTTGCTACATTTGTAAATAACAAGAGCAGTTTACAAGACATTAATTTCTGCTTCCAAAGGCTGTAAAAATACTTATTTCCACCCTACGACGTGTGGTCTTCGATTTACATAAACAGAGAAATCCTCCAGGAACGAACAAATATTTACTTGAAAAAAAAAAGATTAACTACGAAATAACCAATTTTTCAAAACATAAAATCAATTTTTTGGATACGTCCCTGGTATAAATCGGCAAAGCATGAAGCCATCCAAGTCCAAAGAACGCCATTATGTGGTGGAACCATTGTTCTTCCGCACAGACGCGTAAAATATACAGGGGGGTACTTTGCATATCATTTGTTGACCTGTCACTTGCTGGGTGAATACCAGAATGCAACTCTTAATTTGATAAATTTCTTAGAGCCCACTTTTCTATTATTTTAACCCCATTCAAGAAATATTTTGACATTTTTCTTCTTTATTTGAAAATAGCAAAACCAAAACAAAACCATTGAAAATTATTTCGATTATTATAAATTATACTCTGCAGATAATAAAGCATATACATTTCATTGCTCTTGTTTACTATAACCATTTTTTATCGCTCTATTTGAATAAAAATCCTTCGGTATCATCATATTTTATTGAGCCTATCATTATTTTTATTATTAAATCAATTATATTCCCTCATGAAAGGTACCCGGAATGGCCTCAAATCGATGCATTGCTGTACACCGTATCATTAACCAAAATGGATTATTATTTTACCTTGTTCGAGTGTTTTTTGTGGGCGTTCGAAAAAAAAATGTGCAAGTTATGTTGTTTACTATCTCTTGAGAATTTTTTTTGTAGAAAGCTGCTTATAAGATTCTCACGGTTTTTGTAGAAAACGATGGTACACGCGATGTGTGCGTTACGTAAAACGTTTCGTAGATTTTTTGGGAAAACTTATTAACTTTTCCTTTAAAGGAGCTTTTAAACCAACATCTCTAATATGTATTTCTTTGAAAATTTAACAACTTGTCATTCTGAGTTTTGTTTTCTAGTAATGATCTTTTTAATACAACCTAAAATCCAACGATTAACGAAAGAAAACTATCAGTATTCCTTGTAAATAATTGATAAAAGTCCCTACCATAATCTGGTATCCCACTGGGAGGACACTTGGGGCTCTTACCCGACAAATTGTTACAAATTGTAATTTTACCCCATTCTTCTACATTTTAATTTATGCATAGTTTATTAGTATCATTGGATTTTAATAATATAATCTTCTTTTTATTTGAGTGGTTTATATCCTGCCATTTGGAATTTTTCCATAAAGATGTTTATTTTTATTTCTGTGTACAAAGAATGATGGAATAGTTCTTTGTGCAGGTAGAAAAGAGTGAATATAGAGGGTGATCGAAAATAGGGCACAAACTTATACCATTGATTATTTTGCTAATATATAAATACATTACAATAACAATATTTTTTATTCAAATTTAGTAAATAAATTCCTTTTTCAAAACCACTAGTTCTCATGGAAATAATGTGTTGATAATCTTTTCCAGTGGCGTGCTATAAGTGGTTAGGATAATCTTAGCTCCAATATCTTTCTATACCACATAGTAGTAGTTTATAACTTTAAGGTATTTAAATCTATATTTAATTTTGTTTAATTAATGTATAACCTTTAATTATCCAAAAACAAAATGTAAGAATCTGCTAATAAAATTTTTAAATATTTCTCTTTGTGGAATAATAATTGGTTCATCATTATTTAAACAAAATTAAAAAAAAATTCTACTAAGAATTTAAGATTTTTGAATAAAAAACATTCAAAGAAAAATGTTGTTCAATTTGTGATTTTGAAAACAAATTTTGAATATTATATTTTTTCTATACTATATATTTTTAAAATTAAATAAATTAAAGCACTTTTCAGTGAGAGTCGCATATTTTGTTCTGTTGATTTTAGAATGGTATAATGTTTTGTTAATATCTTTTTCCAGTATTGATTTCTTTTTAGTTTTGAATTGGAAGCTTTTTCAAAAATTTACATTCATATCATACTAGTATTTTTGTGCATTTTACTAATTTTGAGATATTCATATTTCTTGCGTATTTTCTTTAAATACATATATTTATTTCATTTGCCAAATTGCTTTTTCTTATTTTTCCCAAACAACAATGCACATAGAGATTAAAAATAATTAAAAGCTTAGGATAATATGAATTAGTAACTGAAAATAAATATGAAAAAAATCATTCTGAACATAAAAATGAAACCTGAATATCCTAAATATTTTCGTATTAAAAAAATGATCAAAAAGCACGCTCAAAATACAGGGTGTTATTGAAATACACGTACATATTAAAACTGGGTATTGCGCAGATCCCCACTGAATGTAGAAAAATATTATTTTTTAAAAATACCCCTTATTAAGGGAGTTATTAATTTTTGAAAATTAATTCTAAAACAAACGTACTTCACTGATATGTTGAGGATGACCTATATAAATTAGGTTTATTTACCTATTTTAAACATCAACAGTAATTAATAAGCAAGTTTTTGTCAGATGATAAGAAAACTAGTCTTGTAAGAAATAACCACGTTGCCAAGATTTTCGAATTAATTTCTATTTCCGAAGACTGGTTTTTACTACCCTCGTTATCAAAAAACTAGAATATTTGATAAATGATTGTTTTTAAACTATACATTTTTGAAACTATAGATTATTAAAATTTTAGTTGATTTACGAATCTGGCTAACACGAGCGCGTCATTTCCAAGTTGGTAAAAAGTGTTGTTACGATTACTTTTAAATATTTTTTTACGATGCCACTATTTACGAATATTGAACTAACCGATATAGTGCTGGTTTATGGGGCAGCTGGAGAAAATTCTCGGCAAGCACAAATCCTGTATCGCGAACGGTTTCCAAATCGGAGAATTCCGGACTGTCGTACGTTTATTTCAACTGTTCAGCATCTAAGAGACCATGGAAAATTTGAGAGTGTCAATGCAGATCGAGGGAGAACAAGAACACAAAGAACATTGGCGGCCGAAGAAGAAATATTGGAAGCTATTGAAAACCGGCCTCAATTAAGTTGTAGAAGACTAGGTCTTGAAATTGGAGTGTCCTCATTTGTTGTGTGGCGGACACTTAAAGAACAAGGTTTACATCCTTATCACATCCAAAAAGTCCAGGCCTTATATCCAGGTGATGAAGAAAAGAGAGTGGAGTTTTGTGAATGGATGATTCAAAAATGTGTTGATATTCCTGATTTTCTAAAAATATTATTGTATACTGACGAGGCTTCATTCACTCGTGATGGCGTGTTCAATATGCACAATACGCATATTTGGAGTGATGAAAATCCTCACGCCATTAGGGAAACTGGGCATCAAAGAAAATTTTGAATAAATGTTTGGGCTGGCATAATAGATCAGTATTTAATCGGGCCTTATGTTCTCCCGAACAGATTAAATGGGCCAGGATATCTCCACTTTTTAGAAGATATTTTGCCAGTACTCCTAGAAGAGATACCGTTACAATTAAGGCAACGGATGTGGTACCTACTAGATGGCGCTCCTCCTCACTTTGATTTAAACGTACGGCAGTTTTTGAACATTAGATTTCCTCAAAAGTGGATAGGCAGAAATGGACCTACTAAGTGGCCTCCGAGATCTCCGGATTTAAATCCATGCGATTTCTTTTTGTGGGGTCACATGAAACAACTGCTTTATAATGAACCTATTAATAGTGTTGAACAATTAACCAATAAAGTTAATGCGGTAGCCGAGGAACTACGACAAAATCCAAGACTAATTTCTAATGTTCAAAGTTCTTTGGAAAGACGATTGCAAGTGTGTGTAAATAATAATGGACGGCATTTTGAACAATTACTGTAATAAACTTTATTTTGAATTAATTGGTTTTGCTACGGCAACAGTGCAATTTCTATGGGTAAGTTCAATTTCGATTTATTTTACTTCTTTAAATATGGAAACTAGTAGGTCGGAAAAGGGGACTCTTCCCCAATATTTAAATTTTAGAATTTGAAGTTAAAATTGGTGCCAATCGTTTTTGGTCATTACATACTATTCCCCATTTTAATATGTACGTGTATTTCAATAACACCCTGTATAACCCAGAATTTTATCAATGGTCGAAAGGCAACAAAACAAAATATGCGATTGTGGTTGATATGTGCTGTATTTTATTTAAATTTTGAAAGTGTATATATATGGTGTCCGCAAAAATAATGTATCTATTTATGGATGAGGTATAAAAATGCATGCAGAATAAAAATGTCTTATAACATTTTTTAGTTAAGTTTAAGTTTTTAAAGAAATCTATATTAGTATTTTAGAACTACCCAAATATTATTTACAGAAAAGTAACTAAAGCCCGCAACACCGATAACTCAAGTCAAGTCAAGTATAAACAATTATTTTTAAAGGTTTTAAATTTTAAAGTTTTTATTTTAGTATAGAATAGTGAAAAATGTACTCTGGGCAATTATTACACTATTCGAACGACTACCACTACTTTTTTTTAGGTAATACACTACACTTTCCAACAATCTTTGGGACAGTGATACAAAACATCGCGGATTAGATTCATTAACATGTGATATTCTTGATTTGAATAAAGCGGCATTTTACACACAGTTATTGAAATTATTTTATCAAACGATCAAGCGATCCTAATCTTCTGCAAACTAACACAATATTATGATTCATTAAGTAGATATTTCTTGGTTCCATGACACATATTTTTATAGAAAGTGTGAGGTGTTGCCACGTATAAATTTTCTAGTAGATGTTTAAAGTGAATTTTTATGTAAACTATTGAAAAAATTTTATTAGAATATTTTGTTGCAAATGACAGGTTCTACATACCGTTTAAAAATATGCATATTTTCGCGGACATTCTGTATAAGTGAATGAACTAAAAGTTAGAGATATAATTACGATTGATGGCAGAAAGTTAAAATGTACTCTTTGTTACAATCCTGTGTTAATATTATGTATTACATTTGTTCTTTTAGATAATTAAGGAGGAAAAAAATTATCTCAGCAATAATATTCAAACACCGAACATTAATTTTCTTAAATTCTAATAGAAAAATAATTTAGTAATTGTTTAAACACGTCATAAAAGATTTGAATAATATTTTAGGTTATTTCACTGTGAGAAATAACATTTTAAAATTGCATATATTTTTGTGAAATAATTGAAAATAGTTGATTGAGTAAAAGAATAAGTCTTAAAAATTCAAGTGTCTTATTAATTTTGCGGTCGAGTGTACTTCTTCTAGATTGTCTACCACTTTCTTCCTTTTGGATTTCACTCTGTTTTTTAGACTTAACAATAGTTTGTTAAATACATTGAAGTACCATTACATATTGATAAAACATCCTACTTGTAAGTAGCATGTTTAATTCGACAGTTAATCCAATTTTTTGCAATGTAACGTCTAAGTAATCCGTTTAGAATAAGCTGCACCCATGCCCAGTGAACTTGTAACGCTTGTTGCGACAACGTTATACATAGATAGGATTTTAACTTAGGTGATTTCCCTTTCATTTTAATCCAGTGTTAGTGTATCGGATCTTTATTTTAGAGAGAAACTGTGTCTGTAACGAGCGAACGACCTTGCAATCTATTCGATTTATTTATTATTCCGCCTTTCTATCAGTTACAGAATGATTGGCTTAGACGGTCTATAATAAGGATATACAAACTTTGCTGCAGAAACTTAGCATTTATTGAGCTTTTATAGCGCTTTATTGTTCCGTTTTATAGTTGACAATTTGACTCTCCTTTAATAATTTTATATTCGAAACTTTGGCAAGCCTTATTTGCTTCGAATAATATAAAAAATGCGCGTTTCTTTACAAAATTCAAAATATCTAACATGCAGATTGGCGTGTCGCACGCGAAAATTTCAACTATCCAAAAAAATAAAGAACTCGAAAGGAATAGTATGCCTCGAAAAATATGTAAAGGCAAAAGGCCTCAACAAAACGAATGCGAAATGTAGACATGACTAATGCCGCTAGCATTCGCGACCGTTAAGCGTTAAAATACAAATTCGACCGAATAAACGAAAGCCCCAAGGCCACGGTCCTTGGACGAAGAGTACCCAAGCGATGTGGGTACCGCGGTACCAGTGCCGGAGATCCAATATTCAAATAAATATAGTTTGGGTTGATTAGATTAGATTAATAATTCCTTAAGACAATAGTAGCAAAAATTATAAAACAAAAAGCATAACTCATGTACAGAGTGCGGCATTAGTACGTCGAAGTACGATATATCCATTATTAAAGGAGATATCAAAAAAAGTTATTTACAAAAATTATAGGTAGCTTCAAACTTCACTTTATAAAATTACAACCTAACAATAATTTTTTGTTTTGTCTAGGGTATACAGGACGTTGAAATGAGAATGATTTTCGTATAAAATTGACCATAACTTTTGAAATACCGTTTATAACGTAATAAAACCCTATATTAGAAGTATGGGAAAGAAGAGCTTAATTTAAATTTGAAATAATATATAGGGTATCCCATTTAAAAAAAGTATGTTTGGTTCACCCTGGTAATATGTAACACCCTGTAAATACTAAAATAATTTTCTTATGTGAAGTAATATTGTAACGTTACGAAATAGATAAGAATATTATGAAATAAAATAAAAGATGGAATTAATACATATGCATAATAATTTTGAGACATGAAAGAAAGAAAATAGCAATTTAATGAAATAATAGCAGATTTTGAGAAAAATATGTTGAAATTAGATAGTGACAGGTATGAAATCTAATTACAAAATTTACTATTTTAAAGACATCATATAGTAGTAAAAAAAGAAGAAAAGACAATTTTTAATGTATTTTATAAAAATTGTAAAATAATGTATTATGGTGGACATTTAAAAATAGAGAAAGAAGCTTCAAATAGTTTTTGATCAATTTTAAAGATCAAGAAACTTTTGAAATGCGTTTTTATAAAAACCAGTTGCAAAGGAAAATCACGACACTTGCCCCAAGAAACATCTAAGTTATAAAATTTGAAGGTTGTCATAATATCAAATTAACATAACAATGTAAATGTTTTTTAAAGAATTCTAAGTCAATAGTATCGCGTTGTTAAAAAATGACATTGTAATAAGTGAGTTAAAATTGAATGCTATTAAAAATATGCTAATCAATTCGAAACATAAAATATTTATTAGATTGCAAGAAATTTCAAGAGGACAATTACTTTTTCCTTAATTTCCTGGGAGATATTGGATTTTTATCGATTTCCTTCAACAAAATCATGGATCGCATTTCACATCAAGGAATCGATTTAGATTAAGAAAAATCGATGGCTAATAACAATCGACAAGCATAGAATATAATCGATTATAGCAAGTTTCGGTAACATTTAATATTTATGATTTCGTACAAATTTTTTCTTAGCATAAATTAGTCGTGAATATTTTTTTAGTAAAAATAACATTTTTGTCTGCACATGCTCCGCAGCAACTTTACATAGAGGCAAAAATGCATTCATCTTGAAATCTACCTGGCTTTTTGACCAAATAGGAAACATTTTATATTGCTTATGGTTTCGTAGATACCGCTAATTAATATTAGTTAGCTATTGACGCCGCTGTGCTGTCCATGGTACCTCAGAGTTGCTAAAAAACTTCTGGGCGTCGTGAGAACCGACCGACCGTACCATAACCATAAGAACCACTCTTCATAAATAATAGAATGAATGACGATCATTAACATCCTTGGTAATTCGTTGTGTAACGCTCTGTAACGTTCCTGACAAGACCGGTACGGTTCAAAATGGTAAATAATGATAACCCGATACGTTGACTGCGATTTACTGTAAACTTGTATCTTATATACGTACATCCGGCTGGGAAGGACCAAAATGTGGAAACCGTTAAAATGTTTTTGGATGGAAAAAAGTTGGCCTTAGACATCCTCGTCCGCGATTCTAATTTTACGTAATGGATGTTTATTTTGAATAGGACAATGTACAACGAAATATTTGTCTGTCGTGTAATTTATTAGAAAGTCTCTGGCGTTTTAATTCCGGCGCCAAGAAAAAATCACGGTCACCGAATTGTGTAACGGCAAAATGCAAATCGGCCCAAGCCAAATCGGGTTGCAAACATGCTATTTTTACCAACCACCTGAAGCATTCTTTTAAAAATTGCCCAACACCCATTTCCTATAAGGTAAGGTTATGGACAAGTGCATGGACTATGTCGCTTAGGCGTAATGTACGTACAGGGTGATGCAACGTATACATCGAAAATATGTTCCGGGTTTTGGTCTCGACATTTCAATATAGGAAAATGAAAAGTAATATTTTATCTTAGTTTTTAGTGGATATTTTAAATAAAACGACCAGGAATAATTTATTTTACAAGGTGCGGCTGTTGTCATTTATTTCTGCAATTATTTTTATAGTTATGGGTTTCGATATTGATTTCTCTACAATAGCTGTAGTAAGAATTTAAAGGAAATACTATGTAGAAATAAATCAAACTAATAATTCATTTATTACGAATGTTACGACAATTCATTGCAGCAATAATAAGAACACGATCAGTAAAGAGTGAATTAGTGCTCTGGAAGAAGAAATAATACAAAGATGGAAAAATATTATCAGGAATTATTCAATGCGCCAAAAACGAAGAGAAACATGTACAAATTGAAATGCCGGAAGGTAAAGGAATATAAATGAGCAAAAAAGAACTAGAACAAGTAATAACAGAGCTGGAAAGTGGGGAAGAACCTGGATTTGACAAAGTTACAGCAGAAATAATCAAAAACATTGAACCGAAAAAGGAAGTGTTATTCTGTTATTTATTATCAACACGTGCATAGAGAAAGAAACATTCCTAAAACACTGGCAAAAAACACTAATAGTATCAATTTTTGAGAAAGATGAAAAAAAAAACTGCAATATTTGCTAAGACTAATAAGCACTGCAATGAAGATAATGGAAAAAATAATACATTGGAAGAATCACAGAGTTGGTTCAGAAGAAAAAGAAGCACGGAAGACTACGTCTTTACAATAAAACAGAAAAAGCAATCCACGAAAAAAAGAAACTACTTTTTTGCTTTCTTAGATATAAAAACCAATTTTCTGAGTAGTTCGCACATATGGTTGTGAAAGATAGGTGCTAATATAACAACATAAAAACTAAATAAAAGCGGCAGAGTTGAAATATTTACAAAGAGTTAAAGCAGTGACAAAGATAGATAAAATGAGAAACATAGACATTAGAAAGGATCTAGAAATACAACTCACATTATTCTATATAGAGAAAAGACAACTAAAATGGTTGAGTCATTTACAGCGAAGGGATGAAGAAAGGCCTGCATAAAAAGTGAGGAAAGCAAAAATTGAAAAAATAAAAAAGATGCAGAATAAGAAAATCTTGTGATAACGTAGTAGATGGAATATTGACCCAACGAAGGAAAAGTTACAATGAAGCAAAGAACTTAACCCAGGATGGAAGAAAATGGAAGAAATTTGTGGAAAATACATATGTATATACACACCCTACTCTATTAATTAGTAGAAGGAATCACAGACTAAATAGAGGGTGTCCACGAAAATTATGCACATATTTATGGATGAGGCATAAAACATATATAGAATAAAAATGTCTTATAATTTTTTTTTCTAAACTCAACTGTGTTCAAAGAAATAAATATTAGCATTTTAAATCGATCCAAATATTACTTACTGAAAAGCAACTAAAGCCGGCAACACCGAAAACTCAGTCAAGTATAGAAAATGGTTTTTTAAATAAGTTTTTATTTTAATACACCAAGATATTTAGCATCGTCAATTACAGTGAACGTAGAAGAGTGAAAAATGTATTCTCGGCAATTATTACACGATTCGAACGATTTCTACCACTACTTTTTTTAGGTAAAATATTACATTTTCCAACCTTCTTCGGGATACTGATACAAAACATCGCGGATTAGATTAATTAACATGTCGTGATAATCTTCATTTGAATAAAATGCTATTTTTCTCTGAATTATTGAAGTTACTTTACCAAACGATAAATGTAAAACGGTTAAATGATCCGAAACATATTCAGACTAACACAATTTTATGATTCATCGGGTAGATATTACATGACACATATTTTTTGAGAGGTGTTGCCACATATAAATTTTCGAGTAAATGTTTAAAGTGAATTATACCGAAATTCACATGTGATATTCTTGATTTGAATAAAGCGCCATTTTACCCACAGTTATTGAAATTATTTTACCAAACGATCAAGCGATCCTAATCTTCTGCAAACTAACACAATATTATGATTCATTAAGTAGATATTTCTTGGTTCCATGACACATATTTTTATAAAAAGTGTGATGTGTTGCCACGTATAAATTTTCGAGTAGATGTTTAAAGTGAATTTTTATGTAAACTAATGATGAAAAAAAAAATAATTAGAATCATTTGTTGTAAATGACACGGTCTACATACCATTTAAAAATACGCATTAATTACGCCGGTACCCTGTATATATAAAAAAGAAGAAAAATGTTCATTTTAGCATTTTCTTTATTTAAGAAGAATTTGAACTAGGTCGATAGTGGAACTTTTGGTTTGTCATAATTGTCTGAGTTTTCAACCACTTAAGGCTGAAAAATTGCAAATTTTTGCAATTTTTTTGAATATTAAAGAATTAATTTTGGAATGAGGAGAGTATACATTGTAATATGTTTATGCAAATTTTTATTGAAAAATTACACAGTTATCAAGTAGAATATAGTGTCTCGTAGAGAAATCGTCCCCACAGGGACCATTGAAAATTTTTGAGAAAATTAATCGGAACAAAAAACCAAATATTTTCTTAATCAATATAAACATGACGATCATTATGCGTAATAATTTTTTTCAAATTATTTTTGACAATATGCCGACACTTTCAGCATTTATGATCATTTCTATTTTTTTTTTTTTTAATTAAAAACTATTAAAGCGAAAGATGATACTCGAGAAGGACCATCATATGACAACATACACTGTACGAAAATCCAAATGACCTACTCTTCAGTAAGATTTTAATTCATAAAAAATGGCTTAGCTCATTCGTACGTAATGATCGTGTACTTTTTTTTAATATTTCATCACCCAACCTACTCGAGGATATCATTCGGAAAGAATATTAAGTCATGACTCAGTTTTGGTCCGCAACACATTGAATGTAAGTGTGAATGAAGTGTGGTATATGCGTCATCCTCTGGAGTACATTTTTTTTTAAAGAAACGCAATGTCATTGTATTTGTAAAATGAAGAGGGTGAGCACATTTCCAATGCAATTCAACTTCAATGAAATTTCTAAGCGAAATATATAGAAAGGCTATTAATGGTGTGTTTAGCTCTTTAAGATTATTCTAAGCGTTTAGAGGACCTCATTGGATGTCTTAAGTATTTAAGATTCGATATGATCGATCGTCTTTAATTTAAAGGTTTTGTTCTTTCTTAGTTATATTAGATTTGCAGGTTATGCGTGTGGGTATTCGTCTTTCACGACATTGATCTTTGGACTCAATATGCATTAAATATGAAGGTCTATAAATGGGAGGAAGAACAATTCACATACATAGTTTAATCGTTCGAATATCATTAATACTAGACGAGCAATGTATAGGAAGGTTTTGAAATAAAATTCTTATTAATTCAACAAGCAAACTTATTATTTCTCCATATATAACTTTTCTGTGGATATATTTAACTAATCTTCTAATTTTTAACACTTCGTAAAGGTGACCTTTCTAATAATTTACAGGTATATGTGTTGAAAGTAGCACATTTGTGTTTATCTTCAAAGTAGTTTGTTGTATTAAATTTTTCATTTATTTTTCGTAACCGTGTTTAACTATTTACCAATAAACTAATCATGTGGGAAGAAAAATTAATAGGGGAGAACTGGGCATTCGTTAAAATATTCAAAAGAACAATTAACATTAACTCTAAAAACAAAATTGTTGCTTTGTGTCGAATATATAAAAATATGCAACCTAGTTTCGTTATTGTAAATAGTAGTCATTTTAATTTTTAATGTAATCTTATCTTTGCCATATTTACGTACATTGTTGCTACTACCAGTTATCGCTTATAGGTAATTATTATTTAAATTCTAGATCAGAAACAACATTTGTAAATTAAGTCATGTTATAAAAATAGCTAATACAGTGAATTGGAAGAATTTTAACGATATTTTTATCTAATGAGCTTAAATCAAAAAGAATTAAACGAATAAATAATACTTGATTGGATTCGGCCAGTACGCAACAAAAATGTGACCTATATTTAAATAATTTAAAAAGAAATATTTATAGATAATTCAAACTAATTTAAATTTTTTCATGTACAATACAGAGTGTAAAATGTCTTATATATTTTTTTTTCTAAAAGCAGCAGTTTTCAAAGATTTTTAGTTGTATCTAAATATTATTTACCGAAAAACAACTAAAGCCGGCAACACCGATAACTCAGTCAAGTATAGACAATGGTTTTTTTAAACGTTCTAAAAATAAGTTTATTTCTACCACTACTTTTTTTAGTAGGAAATACACTAACTACACTTTCCAATAGTCTTTGGAACACTGATACAAAACATCGCGGATTGGATTAATTAACGTGTCGTGTAATTCTTGATTTGAATAAAATGCCATTTTTTACTGAATTATAAACGATCCGAATCATCAAGAAACTCACACAATTTTATGATTTATCAAGTAGATATTCCTTGGTTACGTGACACATTATCTTAATAAAAGTGTGACGTGTTGCCACGGAAAATTTTGAGAAAATATTTAAAATGAATTTTTTGTGTAAACTAATGTTAGAAAAATATTTTTTAGAATATTTTGTTAAAATTAAAAAATATGCATCATTTCTCGAATTCCTTCTATAGATATATTTGCTTACCTAAGCTTTCCTTTGTTCTATTTTGTTGTATCTCATTTGGCTTGTAATTGTCTTGTAATTTAATCAAAATTTAGCCCGAGCTCTCCTTATCTTCTCTTTATCATTCTTGATTACAAAATACATTCTGTTTTATTATTGGAGGTTTTTCTCTTATATATTTATTCCGTTTTTTATTTCTGGGAGATAAACATCTGTGGAGCCATCTATTATATTACATATTATTATTATTATTATTATTTTTATATTTATTTTACTAAAACTTCCTGATTAAGGTTCACTCGAAAATCAGAAAATTTTAATCTAATAAATTGTTTTAATAAATAATGACAGATTAGTGGGTATAAAAAATTATTAATTTAGATATTAATTTCCGTAAATATTAATCATCGCAACATAATTATTCCATGGTTCCGCTCTCTCCCATATATTTCAGTTTTGCAATGACAATTATTCATTTCAACTACCTCTTAATTCGTTACCATTGATATATATATGAGATTGACCAACTTGCGAGTATTTTTCTTTTCATTCTGATCGACCGTGTGGGTTAAGACCCAAATTTTTGATTTATCTTTAATCTTTTCTTTTTCACTCTCGACCGTTGATGGGCTATTTGTCCGCACGCGTACTGCGTAGGAGTCGTAATTCGTAAATGAAAATGCAAAAGCGTTAAATTGGTTTTTGGATTTATTTGTAAATAGATTTACTACGCGCCAAATTGTAGTTTACATAAATTACCAACGATTCATTTTATAAAGATGGAATATGTTAAATTGTTGTAAAAAAAACAAAAGAAATGCAGAGGTCAATTTTCATTTTTAGTCTCCACCGATTATAAAGAATGAAAACAAAAAAGTTGCTTTCTTTTCTCAGAACGACAAATTTTTTATTGTGATTATCGTTTCAAGCGATTTATTTTGTATTGTAATTCATTGCATTATCATTTAGTATCGATATCGTGATGCGTGCCAATTAGAAGTTCTAGTCCCGTTTTTGATACAATCGGAGATAAAATACGCTCTGCGTAACACAGAAGGAAGATCGCTTTGTTGCGATTTGTAATTGGCACTTTGGTAAGAGGTTATTTATGATACGTAATTTTCATCGTTCATAATCGAAGAAGTTAAATATTCGTATTTTTCGAATGTTTTGCTCTAGAATTACCACAAATAAATAAACTATTCCTCTACTGCCAACATCTGTGAAAATGAAGCTTAATTTATCATTGTAAAAAAACATGAGAGGTGCATTATAGCTTGGTCATGCTATAAGCTCAGCTAGTCTTGCATAGCAAAAGAAGTAGCTCACATATTAAATTTGCCATAGAAGTCTTACAAAAAAATAATCCAAGATCTGGAAGTGAAGCTTAACTTAACAGTAAAAAACTTGTAAGTAGCATTATAGCTTAATATTGCTATAAGCCCAGTTAATCCTACATAGCAAAAGAATAAATACACATATTAAACTTGCTATAGAAATACTACAAAAATCTGGAAATGGAGCTTAACTTAATCAGCAAAGTAAAAAACTCGTAAGGTGCATTATAGCTTATTCTTACAATACGCCCAGCTAATTCTTCATAGCAAAAGAGCTTGTCCATATATTAAACTTGTCATGGAATTTCTACAAGAAAATAGTGAAGATCTGGAAATGTAGCTTAATTTATCCAGCGATGTAAACAATTTGTAAGCTGCATTATAGCATATAATAAATATAAGTACAATTTTGAAAAAATTCTCACTTGATTTAGAGCAATTTCAATGAGGGTCACAATTCTTTGTGTATATCCTTTTTCTTTGAAACTCCGACCGGATCTATTATTTAAATAGACAATATTTTATAGTGTTATTTTTTTTCAATTTTATTAATTTATTATTTAAGTTTATTGTCGATACCAAATTGGTAAAATCTATTGTCTACTTCCTGGTTAGGCGTTACTGTTACCTTGGTAACATGTGGATCGATTGAAAAAAATTCTAGTCGTTTATATATCGTGTTGTTCGCGCATACAGCCAATGTCATCTCCTACTTTTTCAAACCTACCCTTGACCTCGTCAAAACGAATCTATTGATGAACGATATCGAGTAGTTTAATTTTTCTTTATTAGCTGGATTAAGCCGTATGAATGCGTTTTCTTTTTATAAAACCGAAATGCCAAAATTTTGTTTTTTAGTATGCTCAGTGACTTGTTTGCCACTGCCTTCTGTAAACATCTAAATGTAGGTTTGGTTTATCAAGATTTTTAGTTTTAATTCTATTACAATTAAATCGGCTTAAAATTCTAATTGAATCACTAAATGTTCCAGTCAATGAAAATTCTCATAAATAAAAAAATTCAACAATAAACTGTTTATTTAAAATGTTTTTTTTAAATTAACAAAAGTGACCAGACAAGTAGTTCCTTTTTGATATCAGGCTATTGGATTAATTGCTGCAAATAAATGGGTTTTCATTTACGTCTTGGGATGTCAAATTCTTTTTAAAAAATTGTTTTTTTTTAGCAAATCCAATATGTTGATGATATGCACCTCAATCGAATCACCAAACAAAAGTTCACAAAGAACACACACAGTTTTTAACACCTTTCACTAATTGACAAATTTTCGAGGTTAGGTTAATCATTCAAATTGTTTACGCCTACTGAAATTTTTTATATTCCAACGAATCAAGTTTACGATATTTTTAAAGCGTTTTTTAATACTAAACTTATTTTATACAAAATCTGTAATTTAAATGCCCTGAATTTTTCTATAAAACGTGTTTCCATAGTAAATAATCAAATCTCTAGACTTTATTTTTCAAACTGGATTGCATAATTTCTGGTTATATTTTAAATGTACTGCAAATTCTTAAAAATCATGAAGACATGTTTCATGATTTCTCATTTTAAATTATTATTTTAGTTTACTTTCTTATTATTTAAAACCTTTACCAAATTAATTGATTTAGTATTTCACCTTTTTGAGAAATGTTAGGATAATTATTCAATCAACTAAACAATCAACCAATTGAACCCCGTTAGTTAAGTTTTGTTTCTATATACTCACTTTGTTAGGTTTGTCATTCATTACTGAATCCAAAAAATTTTTCTTCATGTTTCTTGTTGTTTTCAATGTTTTTAATTGATTGTTGTTTTTACATGTTAAATATATGTTATGTATGCCTTAAACTTTAATCCCTGAATATTGCATTTTTCTCTATGTCATCTTTAAGTTCTCTTTACTTGTCGTTTTTAAAATAATTGGCTGTTATGTGTTCTTATAGATCATATAACATCTAAAAAAAGAAAGCTTCTTCTCCTATAATCATCAATTAGATCTTAAATGTTTTAATATTCAAAACATCTAGGACAAGGGAACAACAATAAAAATTATGTTGCATCAAAACATTTTTAGATTAAAGATGATTATATATTGGGTGAGCGTTCACCGTAGTTCCTAGACGAAAATGCTTTTCAAAAGAAAATGTCGCAATTAATGGCATTTTTTATGTCGTTCACGTCGAGCCAACTAGCCGTAATTTGTCTAAGATTAAGGATTTTTGCATTCAAAGTAGAAATCGGGCGATCATCTATCAGTGAAAGTAACGGTGTAATAGCTCTGTTATATGCAATGAATTTTAACGTTTTATCAATGACTAGGGTTCTCATGCGAATACGTAATGCGTGCGTAACTTCGATTTTATTTTTATTCGTTGACAAAAGGTACTGCAATTTTATTGTCATTGTTCTCTATCGTAACAATGATCATGGGAAATAAGTTGATTCATTTCTATTTAGAAACTATTTGTAATTTTTTTTAAATATTGTTTCTGGTACCGTAGGATTATTTTTTTAGTTAGCGTAACCTAAATTCCTATTCAAAATTATCGCACCACTTATATTTTCTGACTTATTTGTATTATTTAAAAAGATATCTCCCAAATATTAGCGATGTCTGTTAGGAATCTTAGTTAGCTTATGTCAAGTAGTTGTTTTTATTAGTTTTGTACTGTTTTTATAACTGTATGTTATTTAATTAAGTCAAAAAAGTTTAAGTATTTCGTTCACGTTATTTTTTTCAGTTTGTTAAGTTTGTTATTCAAAGTTGCTGTTTGAGTGTCGGTTATTCTTTTGTGTGGATTAGTTCGCTAGGTCAATATTTAACAATTTCGTTATAAAAAGATGAATCGAACACGTTATTTAAGCGATGATGAATGCGTAAGAGCTTCAACTTTCCTAGGTTGAATGCAGAATACTATCTGGAAAACATTATTTAAGATCACGTAATGCCGTTTACGCAATTTATAGGAGATGCCTTCATTTTCATGCAAGATAATGCAAGGACTGTTTTGGATTACTTAATGAAATCATAAAATCAACATCCAGATCTTGGAGAGTCCACCGCGCAGCCTAGACTTAAATCCAATAGAGCACCTTTGGGATGTTCTAAATAAAAAGATTAGTTCGGCGTCATGTACCTGCCCCAATGAGTCTGCAAGAGTTAGAGCGTGTTGTTCTCTTGGAATGGGAAAACATTCTTCAAGTAACTATCCAAAACTTAATAACAAGCTTACCCGGACGAATGCAAGCGGTTATAAGAGCTCGAGGAGGTACTACGCGTTATTGAAGTTCAATTTTTTTTGTAAATTGGAATTTTCTTTTTGTTTATAAAGTTAAGTAGATTTTTATAATTTTTAAGTTTTATACCTGATCGCCAAATTTTGTATAATTCTTCGAACTTTAATTAAAAATAAAAGTTTTCTGGTGCAATATTGTTTAAATATCTTTATTTATATTATACTAACGCTAAATTAAATAAAGAGTGCAAAAACAAAGACATAATTACACAATTTATAGTGGTGCGTTAATTTTGAACAGGAGTTTATTTTTATTTTCGCTTTTTCTCTCATAAATTAATTGACAACATGGCAAGCATACTCGGTCTCATCTTATGTAGAACCGACCAATCAACTAAGTATTAATAATTGTGTTTCTCTTGAATCGAGAACGGAATATCGCCTGGAGATCCAGCCGTGACGCTATACATTCGAATCTGGAGCTACCGTTATCATAAGACTCCTCAAGACGACGATATTTGCCGTCTGAATGAACTGCAAAATATAATTAACCGAATGGTTTTCTTCGGTCTGCAGATCAAACAAGCGCTATAAGAAGAAACCGGACGTAGGATTGTTAATTTTTAAATAAAAACCCAAGTATATTTACTATGTTCCCAAATATTTAATTTTATAATCTACAATAAAAATAAATGACCAATTTTAAATATATTATTGTTAAGAGATTATTTAGAGGCCCATAATACAGAACTAAACCAGGATCGATTTGGCTAATGACACTAATGAAATTAAAATCTTAAAATAGAAAGGTTTGTAATATTTTGTATTTTCACTTACAGGTAAAAATAACTGATCATGTCAAGTTTAAATTTAAAATAAAAGATAGTAAATATACAAGTGTTAACTACTTGAAAGCAATTGACAATAACGAGGTGTTAAATGAACCATTTGATAAAATAAAGTTTCTCTGCCAAACGAGTTAAGTAGTTTTAATGAACAGAAAGGATATAAATATATTACATCAGTTAAAATTTGCAATTAAATGACACAATGTTTCACCTACTGTCAATGCTTCCATACTTCAATTAATTGAACGTGAGTTTGAAGTCGACCCCATTGGTTGGAAAAATTCAATCTTATATGCAATCAAAGTGTGGGATTTATACTATAAATGATACTTCTCACTGTTTAATAATATTCAGAAGTTAAAAAAATAATTCTAGAAATTTATCATTTTTTCAAGTAACATTAAGTAATTTATGTAAAAATATACTCTGATATGAAATTATATCCATTATATGATTTTTTAGCAAATTTTTAAAATGTTTAATGAATCATAAATTTCACTATTCTATTAGATTCAAATAGAGTCTGTGCAACTTGAAAGAAAAAATATTATTCAAACTATGGCGAAGAAATACATTTTTTATTTTTAAGACTATTTTGAATATTGTTACACTTTGTATGTAAATTTGTTATCTAGAAACACATCTAAAATTGTTCGTCTTGTGAGATAGTACACAGTTGTTAACAATAAATTTGTTATCAAACAAGTGGATTCGAGTAAACATTAATAAAAGCAAGATATCAAGAATGTCAAATATTTTTTTATCAACCAAAAAATATGTCTGTCTACATTAACTTTTAATTCCTACATAATGAATAATAGTTTGAAACCAGAAATGACACCACGAATATTAGGTTCTATTTTAAACAATTCTTGTACTTCCAACCGCAATATTTTTAATATGATCAGTTCAAAATAATTTGGTATTGGTCGATGCAAACTAGAATGAATCCCTTCCTTAAATTTAAATTGTAAACATTTGATTGCGAAAGTAATTTCATTTTGTATTTATTATGTTTTATTTTGCAAATGTTTTTTTGAAAAATTAAATATCAGCGCTTGAGCGTCACTAGTCACTAAATTCCTGGCAGACATTCAAGTACGACCCTGTTGTTCTTCACTTTAAAATGGAGAATTTACAAAATTAACTGATAATACCCTCCAAGCAGACGGTAAGTCAACAAAATATCTTGAAATAAACTTTACGTACTTATAGCACTAGAATAAAAGTAAGAACGAACCTATCAAATATTTTCATTATCGTTTATAATTTTTTTACTTTTTCGATAACGATCTGAAGGTGTTACCTACCGGGTGCTTCGTAGATGTTTATCTCGAAACTTGGAAAACTGTTGTTATTGTGGCTCGAAGGTTTTTTCGCTTATTGCATCCCGCGAAATGTCGGAAGACAAACGCGTTTCACGCCCCGTGAACCGCTCGGTTTGTTCTTGCGTAAATTCTTGATTGATTATACGCACAGGTGCCGATGAAAGTTCAATATTATTAAGGAAGGCCGAACCAGCCAAATGAACATTTCTCAATAATGTGCTCGAAACAAGAAAATGTATCTACAACCACAGTAAAAAAATTATGCTATACAGGGTGTCCCCGAAATTAATGCAAATATTGATTGATGAGGTATAAAAACTTATGCGGAATTAAAATGTATTATAAATTTTTTTCTAAAGTTAGCCGTTTTCGAAAAATTAAATAGTATTTTACTTCTATCCAAATATTATTTTCCGAAAAGCAACTAAAGCCGGCAACACTGATTACTCAGTCAAGTATAAACAATGGTTTTTTAAACGTTCTAAAATTAAGTGCCTATTTATTTTTACTTAAAACGATTAAACGTTCCGAAACATCTGCAAACTAACACGATTATCAAGTGTATGCTTAACGTGAATTTTTTTATAATCCAATAATGTGCATTATTTTCACGGACACCCTATGTATACTTGAGTTTCTTGATTCGTTTAATCAAATGGGTGTAAGAAGGGTTTTAAAGAACCTTTTTGAAGATCTTAGATTAAGTTTTTTGCTCAAGGAATTCCTTGACTATGCAGGAAAGTCACGATACAAAATTATCGAGACTTTTTGGTAATTTGTTATTTTTAAAACGGAATACTACAAAAAGACTCCGAAGGAATATCGACTTTTATTTTTAACCACTTACGAATATGATTTTTAGTAATTTCTTAACAGTTCGTTGCTCTTTTGCAATTCAAACACTTTCAACTAGCGATTTCTTGATAGGAAATCCTGTTTTACCGGCAATTTACCCTTTTATGATGGATTCGTGGTTATTAATTTAGTTCCAACAAAAAGCTGTATAATTTTCTATGATCTGATGGTTGGTAATGTTTAACCATAACCTATAATGTAGCTTCGTTGTTACATAACAAAGCTGTAATATTACATTCGTTGTTTACTTATGCCTGTTTTTTTTTGTTTCAGGTAAATATTGGTTATTTGTGTCTTGATTTATGCTTTTAGTCGATAGTGGTAAGTTTAAAAGTTTTAATATTTCAATTAAATATTTTACAATACATTTAGTTTCATTTTCACAAAAAAATTGTATTAAAAACAAAGTTTGAATTTATTAAAGACACTGGCATACAGCTGATTTTGATATTTCGTTGAACCTCAGTTTTTTTGCATAATTTAATTTGTCAAAAATTAATTTTAAGTAATTAGAGGTTATTAATTATAGTTTTTGATTGTTTAATTTGTCAATGTTTTAAATAAACTGAAACGATAATTTGTCTTAAAATTTTTGGTTGAATTTCTTCTTTCAAACTATTAAATTTTATTTAAGTCTTATTTTATAACAACGATTTTAATGATTACATTACACATTTACAAATTTAAATCTGAATTTCTATAAATATCAAAAAAGAAAAATATATTGAACTCATCTTTAACCATAAGAGTAAGTACTAAAATTTTAACAAATACATTTTTGAACAAACGAAAATTTTCACTTTAGTTGGGCGACGATGTTTGCCGTTTTTTAGCAAAAATATTTTTTCACTTTCTAAAAGGGTAATAAATTTCCCACAACATTTAAAAAATTGAGATAAAATTATTTTTAATAATTAGGAGAAGAATTGTCTTAAATGTCTCAAAAAATTTTAAATTGTTAGAAACGGATCAACTTTATTCAAAATATTCTCAAAATCATGATGATGCCACAAAATGATTCAAAAATTGTTCAAAATTGTACGAAATTTAAAATATCATAGCAAAATTGTTTCAACAATTAAAAATTATACAAAGCATTACAAAAATATAATAAATACTGTTTTCTCCTAAACCCCTCAAATTATTTAAAATTGTCTGAAACTTCAAAATTATTGAAAATATCAAAATCATGAAAAAATACCTCAAAATGACCCAAAAATTGTTTGATACAATTCCAAATTATTCAAAATATAAAAAAATATAACAAAATTGTCTTAAACTCTTCTAAATATTTAAAATTGTCTGAAACGGTTCAAAATTATTCAAAATCTTAAAAAGCTTCAAAATTAACCAAAAGTATTTGAAACGCTTCATAATAATTGAAAAATTGTTCCACATTTTCTGAAATTTAAAATATCAAACCAAAATGTTTCAAACAATTCAAAATATTAAAACTTAAAATAAAATTGTCTTAAACGCCTCTAAAGCTTCAAATATATCTGAAACACTTCAAAATGATTTTAAATGTTATCAAAAATCTTAAGAACGCCTCAAAATTACCCAAAAATTATTCAAAATTGTCTGAAATTTAAAATATTGATCCAAAATTGTCTTAAACCATGCAAAATATTTAAAATTATCCAAAATTGTCTGAAACTTCAATTCTATTCAAAATATTAAAGAAATATTCAAAAAAATTTTAAGCGCGACTATAGATTCAAAATTGTCCAAAATCTTGAAAAAATGACTGAAAATGAACCAAAAATTGTCTAAAATTGTCGGGAACTTAAAATATTGACACAAAATTCACACAAAAAATATTATAGATGAAATTTATGGTTACTATTACACTGTTTTTGTTTATTTTAAGGAAGCCCCACAGTATAAAAAAGCATGAAATATATTACAAAATTAACGTACGTAGATTACAAAATCTTCCAAAATTTTAGTTTTCTCTCACCATCCTGTAAGGATCATCTTACTTACTCTATTTATTGTCGTTGTTGATTTCATACCGAAAGAATTTTCCTCTTGACTGTTTAATAATTCTTCCTCACTTGAACACGTGGCGCCTGTTCGGTGCACATTGTCTGGATATTGCACTCAAGATGGCGCCCCTGAGACCATTATCACAAAAAAAACCAACACTAGGTACACACATTTGTTGTATGACGCCGAAAGGATACACAAAAAATTCAGTAATAAACCAGAGAATTCATATCTCATCGGAACAAATATAGAATTTTTTTTTATGTTGATACTATTTTTTTGTAATATATTTATAGGAATATATAGATGATTCTTGTGTTATGTAATCGTGAACTTCTATCGTTTTTTATAATCCTAAAGTTTTATCGTACAAATGAAATGCCCTTAAAAAATCGTTTTAACATTCCTTTCGCGTAGACAGTAAAATAAACAAAACAAAAAACTTTAAACCAGATGGCGGATAAGCAAACAATGTAAACACACGATGTGATATAAGAGGAAGTTAAAAATGTCAAATTCCAAGTGGAGAAATTATTTGAAAATATTTTCATAATTGTTCTATTGTTGAGTGACATAAGAAAACCACATTTCTGTACTTGTTTTTTTATTTGTCACGACTGTTATGTAATTAATTTGATTGAAGACATTTTTGTATTCATAACAAGAGTTCCACTTAATCTTGATTGTCCTTAAAAAATATTTTCTTTCAAACTCCATGAAAAAAAATACATGTAGGAGCTATCAATAAATAATTATTATTGAAGATAAATAGCCTGAAGCAGGTTGTACATTATCGCGGAACGGAACGGAAATTTTCAAAAACATATAACTAAATTAGAGTCCATCATAGATGTTACAAGCTTCATCAGTATTATTTATATTTTTCCCCAAAATTCTTTAAAAAAATTAATTAAGAAAACAAGTTGATGAAAATGAAATTTCCACGATTTAAAATAAGGTTTATTCTACGGGTAATAAAATATGTACGCCATAAATTGGCAGATCAAAGTAATAAAGCAACTAAAAACAAGTTAATACACCTAATGTCTGTCCACTTGTATTAAGTGGGTACAATTCAATATTTCAGACTGGGAATGAGTCAGCCATTTTAAATTTCTTGTAAAGAGGAAATCGAACATTGTGGGATGGCGAAACATTAACATTTTGAACACTACGTTTTTTTCGACGATGATGACCTTGTCCTTCAAGCAAATATTTTAAAATACTGTAAATTATTATCAGGATTAAAAAAATTAGTTACAGTGAATTCCTTTTGTTTCAATGTCAACGGTACTTAATTCGGAACGTTTTAACGTCAATTAACGATCTTGAACTCCAGCAAATGGCGTTGTATATTATTAATTCCAATAATTTTCTCGTTATTCGATCGAAAGAATTTTTGGATTATTTTTTATTGTTTGGTGGGTTTGACCAATTACGGAAATTTATTGAGTTGTGGCATTTTCCTTATTGCTTATTATATATATTTTATTTCTTATATAGTTTTAGTGGTTGGTACGGTGTAGATCGAATTTATAATAAAATTCTTTTTATAATAAAAAACTTTCACTGCTTGAATATGTAATTAATGTTTGTTTTTCTGTTGAATGATTCTGTTTTTGTGTTTCTGATTTGTATGCATGTATAAAAAAAACAAAGGTTTTGCCGACTTTCGGTAACTTACAAATACCATAATACCATATGACTAATTTCCATATCTTATCTTATCAAATTAGCTAATCCTAGAAATTTCTTCAGATATAATCCTCTAAACATTGACTAACTTATCCTAAACAGACAAAAAAATATTTCCATATACTGAGGTCCTCTCAGTAAGTTCATTAACCTTTCCAAAAACTATGAAACCAAATACGACATTCATGAGTATTCTAAACATTACTTTCGGGTATACACAGAACAAACATATGTACATTTTTTATTTTTAATGTGGAACCTTGGCAGAAAAACAAAGACCAAACGGTTGTTTAAACTGGAAGACATGTACTATATGAAGAAAAAAATTGTTAACCAAACGTGGGATAATAAAAAAGAAACTACTTAATATTCTTGACAGGACGACGATTGTGTGTAACTTATCAAAATCATATCACGTTAATTTGTTTCGTTTTCCAACTTAAATATGGTACACAATGAATACTAAATAATGATAAAATATGAGAAAGTAATATTTCAATCTTAAATACCCTTATTTAATAAAAATATGCTGCGATGATAAGTTTAAATTATACAGTGTGCCCAAACGAAAACAATTTCTTTTCAAATTTTTCAAAAACTAAATGGGTTTTAGCAACATTATATTTTTCTAGGATTCTTATAACTTTTTTAGACAATAAAGTATGGTGATCGTAGTTTTGTAATTCAAGGGGAAATGTATCATTTGAAAGATATTTTGATACAATTAATTGTTTCAACCTTTACTTTCTGGAATTTGTCCATAATAAATGTAAAAAAGATAAATTATTTTTATCGTGAATTTCCACAATATTATAAAGTTATTTTTAAATATCTTTCTGTGGCCAAAGTTTAGCTAAATTGTATTATCAAAGAGTGATATAAGATTGACATATGTCTTATAAGCGTACTTAACTTCATATCATTAACATTTCAACCTATCATTATCAACCATTATGTAGATAGGTATTACATAGACTACTTAATTATCGGAAATAAACCAATTTTGAAAGTACAGAAAAATGAACCAATTGGGTAAAATTGAAAAACCATTCTGTAACTCGATTATGGAAGCCACGAGACCCATTCAATATGGTCGTTTAGAAAATAGCAAGTAGTAAACAATTTAAGTTTTAATATTAATTAAACGTTTATTGGTATTTAATAAAAACCTAACATTATTTTTTAAATCAAAAAGTATATTTTTAACCTCAACAAATACGTTACGCCAAAACAGACAATCGATCAGTTCGAGCCAATTCAAGTATGCAACGTTGCCAATTCTTGTAGTTCGAAGTAATTTATGGTGGCAAAATATTTTCTAATATTTGAACGTCACTGGTTTTCGTAAACGTTCTTAAGGGATCATTTTTCAAAATATTAGGTATTAAAATTTCCAGGAATAAGGGAGGTCAAACAGCATGTTTTCCTAGTTTAACCAACTTGAATAAAAATATTTCTGATAACGATGTGTATATATTTTATCTTGTATAAGTGACTCCAATAATTAGAAAAACAAATGACAAAAAAAACAATGTTTTCGTTGGGACATCCTGTATCGAAAGAAATCCATGGCTGCAATTAAAAATTATCTCATTTCTTTAGGTGATAAATCCGAACCGCTTTTTATCGAGAGGAAGTGAATCCAAATGAGTTGTCCTTGCAACTAGTTTTATGTATTCAACACCTAGTTAAAAACTTCTTTTACAGGAAGTCGAAACTTTCCTTTGGCATACAAGACATGCACGAAAGTTGTAGTGAGAGCGAAATTCAAGTGTTATTTGATTTTTTTCTTGCTTTTTCACACTTGACTTAAATTCTCTCATAATAATTGATACCGCAATTTACATTTTAATACTGTTTCTCTACTACTATTTAATTACGTCTATACATTTTTAGTGTGTTTTCATTTGAAGACTTTTTTTATATTATAATTCAATACTACAAGTAAAAAATTGATTAATAGCCACATTATACTTTTGTTAAAGAATATTCCTTCAATTCTGAAAAAGTTGGTGGTCTTTTTAATATTCTTCATTTCACAGCAGGAATTAATCATAAATATTTAAATGTAAATAGTTAATAAATAGACTCGCATTTATTTGTTTATTTTTTAAATAATTAATATGTATAATTCATTAATACCTACTACAAGATTCAAAAGGTACGGGGACTAGAGGAGAACCTTGAAAGGTTTCTGATTTAAAAAAAAATGTTTAGCAATAGTTTTATTAATTTTGAGAAAAATGTTTTGCTTAACATCATGAACTGATTATGGAAAAATACGGTGGTATTCAAGAACGCGCGTCCATAATTGATTGCAAATATTTGAAATAAGTGAAATAGGTTTGCATTGGAATATTAAAAATATAGGGTGATTTCCGAGAATGTCAAAATGAATGTAACTAAATTAATTAAAATTTAAATTGTAAAATTTATCGAAAAATATTAAAATCATGCATAAATTAATTTGTTAATAGAAAATGTTCAATAATGTTTAACAGCAATGCACTAAAAGTTAATGTTACATAAATATTTGTATTTATTAAAAATGTATCTATTTTATAATTAAGTATATGCCTATGATAAGTTGCAAAATTAAAACAAATTTCGCTCAATTATACCTATTCTAAATCCGGGCTTATATAATATATTTTTTTTTACTTCATAATGTGTGATTGTCGACTTAAGTCACATAAAAAAATCTCAAATGCGTCAATCTATCCAGATTAACTTTTTTTGTTTCGATTCTAAAAATCTCCCTGTATTGTAAATATTATTATTCCATTGCAAGTCGATCTACATAATCAACGGTTTGTCGCTTACTAATAAACGAAACATTAATTATTTATGGGATACCTATAAAATAACGAGAGATTTGCTACGTCACACTTTTAATGAGGAAAAAATGAGGCGTTCTTTTCACGTTCCCTAATACCCGGATGAACCGAGAGTTATGACTCGATTCCCATCATCAGTGTGGTCCTTAATTTTTTGTTTATTATTTTTATTTTTCCGTTTGTTTATAATTGGTACCACTTCAGAGAATCTGCTTAAAGCTTTCGTCTAGCGGCTGCAATTCAAAATTGTTTATTTTTTATATAATTACAAAGATATCGATTGAGAAATAATTGAATAAATAAATAAATAAAATAGAAATATAGTACTCTAAAGAAAATAAGAGGATATAATCGGCAAGATATTTGAGACATTCTTGGAATATTCTAATATTGATTTAAAAAGGATTACAACATCGTATTATTTTCATTTGCTATGTATGTAAAGCCGAACTTCCAGAATAGGCTCTACGTAACCAACCAATATTCAATATGAAAAATTCATTAAAAGATAAAAAAAATTTTCTAGACTTTGGATTGGCCAAATACAAGAATATAATTATATATTACTATATTTAAAATATTTTCCCAGATCTTGGTAATGAGACTTTAAAATTATTCATAAATAATTTTTAGATTAGCTTCATTTGTAGTCTTTTTTGACATTAGGTAATTAAAAATTCTAACTTTAACTTGAAGAACGATGTTTCGTATACAACGCCCAAAATACAAGAGATATTCTCAAATTTTTGCATCTATATTTCAAAATTTGCTTATGAGATTTTGTTGATTATTGGACAGTTTAAATTACAATTTTAAGAATTTTTTTGATAAATTAACAAGTTTAAATTTCTTGAATTGAGATTATGTTTTTCACCAATTAATATGAAAATTCAATCATTATACATCAGTCTAAATCTCATCATTATTGCTTCTTACTTAGATTTTTATTGAGGTTACGAAAACACGATTTATACCCTCTGATACAATGTTTTCTTTATTTCAATGTCTTTTAACATAAATAACAATTAAAACACCTGTAAAAAGACTTAAATTAATCCATTCTAAAATTTACGCATTACAGAGTTAAAATATAATTTGTTGCAAAATAAAAATACATTATGAATTCTCATACTTCCTATCACATCATTTTTTTTTAAATCTTAATTTTAATTCATAATTACTAATGAAATTTATCTATGCCAAAACTTAGATTAACAATAGACCTTTAGACATAAATTTTATATGTAAATTACATTTAATAATTTAATACATAAATATTGGTGAACTGTTTATTCTTAACACATTCGGCTTTCAAAATTATTAAATTTTGGTTACAAATCACTTTCTAATTTATTATTTAGAATCTTTAAGTATATTTGTTGATTTAAATTTAAGAATATAGGTTATATTTTTTTTTAAATTTTTATTTTACTTCTAAAGTCTTCTTTACAATAGCATTTGTAACGAGATAATAAGTTTAAAAAATAGGTACATGTTCCCCATTATTAAATCAACAAATATGTATGACAGACAAAGGGTTCCAAATTATAAAACTTAAGTAATGTTGAATTAAATTTAGAATTAAAGGATTAAATATTGTCACATGAGGTTATTAAATTTCAAATTGTACTTTCATCATAGCGTAAAAAGTGTAGCTTACTCGATAAAAAAATATAGAGCCGTTTCTGTTGTTTATCTCAAACATAACCTCACATTTAATTAAACTACACAAAGTGGTTAATAAAACATTTGCGTTCGTGCTTATTCCATCCAGTAGATGCTGGCAAATTATGTAAGTCTTTTAATTCTAGCAAAATTTATAGTGATGTTTGTTTCTTCAACTTTATAGAGTAATAACAACCAAATTTGGAATTTCCTGAGAAATTCAGGGTATTTAAATTTTTGTAAAAGGAACATTTAAAATGTCATTAACTGCATTAGGCTCCACATCGTTAAAGTCCTTAAAAATCGTAGCTGGAGGATTTTAAATCCGATTGAAACAAATATATTTATATTTTTAGTACAAGTGCCAAGATAGCACTAGCTTTACATAGAACTGAAATACATTCCGATAACACGGTGATAAGCTTAAACTTGCTACAATTGTTGTTTCGTTGCATTCTCGTGGACCACCGTGATCTGTGTCCTATTTTCTGGTTTCATTGTTTACAATAAAATGCATTGTGATTCATTACGAACACTACAAAGATATATGTAACCGTAACGGTACCGTTTTAATTACCTATATATATTTCCTTCGGTAAACTGCCATAATACCCTTTTCAACAAAAGAACTAACAAACGCTTTTAAAATGTCAACTCCAGGTCGTTCGTAAAAATCGTGATGTTTATTGTGGTTTAAAAGGTTTACCAATAGGTCAATCTCTCATAAAACGTTTTTTAATTACGATAAGTCGCTCGAAAAATGTTATTGTTAATTAGAGGCAATCACTTTTTTAAATTTTATTATTAAAAATTACTTATATTTCGGGCGAAACTTTCAATTTAGTAAATATTGTGATAACGTAATTGAAGTTTGTTTTATATTTTCGAGATTTCAATATTTTTCTACATTATTAAATATTCCAAAAAAATTATCAATGATTTTCTCAAATGCAAAATACCGTTAGAACAAATAAAACATTTGACCTGGTTGTATTGTTTGTAGAAATTATTTAAGAAATTAATACTAGGTAAATAAAATCGATTAAATTAATATTTGCGGTTTTGTGGTGAATAAACGCGCTATAGAAAAAATGCATCTACTGTTAGGAATTTTGTACAGAAATCGCTTTAATTAACGATTTAATTAATAAGTGATGATTAACTAACGGTTTATTTATTTAACAAAAGATGTCGTTGATGAGAATTTATATTTTATTGAATTGTGTTCGGTATAATTTGAAGTAAATAATATTAAAACAATATTTTTATAAGAATTATTTTTAAGTTTTAGATATGGCAGAGAGTTCCAAAATAATTTTTTGTTGTTCATTAAATTAATTGAATCCGATTTTATTGCTGTTATTTCATCTATTATTATATTTTTCACACAATTTTAAATTTATTTATTTTTTTTACTTATAATGTTTTTATTTAGCAATAGCTATTTCTGCATAAATACAAAATTAGCTTGACAATAAAAACATAAAGAAATATATACAAATTTTTAATGTTTGCCGATGATGTAAAGATTTACCAATCTATTAGAAATATATCCAATCTGATTTAACAAATTTATCTCGTTGGTGCAGTGTTAATGTTTTGTCTTTGAATTTGCAAAAGTGCCATAAGATAACATTTTATAGATCTAGGCAAGTGTTTAATACCTCTTATTCAATTAATGGAAGAGTCATCAAAGAGTGTGATCACATACTTGACCTAGGAGTAACATTAGAAAAAAAAATTATGTTGAATATCCACGTTAATGACCTCATTTCTCGTTTTTTTAGAGTACTTGGTTTTGTTCAAAGGAATGCTCAGGATTTTTCTGTACACACTTTACTGTCCACTTGTACGAAGTATTTTAGAATATTGTAGTATAATTTGGTCTCCTAGTTATGAAATATATATTACACAATTATAAAGGTTTCAGAATACGTTTTTAAGAATCAGCAGATTTAAAATAGGTATTGACGGACAGCAGTAAGTTGGGCCACGATACCTGCGATAATCCTTATTGCTTTCGAAAAGAGATTAAGAAAGATTCTCGGAACGATTAATTAATAATTGTTTTTATAATTCAGTTGTTTATTTTCACTTGACGTGTTAACTTTTCTAATTTGAAATTTTTTTGATAAAATCGCAATTTATTTGTTTCCATGGAGGCTCATCGAATTTTAAGTGAAAAGGGGTTTCCACTTTTAGTGTACGAAAATTATAAATTTTCAAAAGCTCATGTTTCAAAAGATAATAAAATTCGTTGGAAGTGCACTAAAAGAACATGTAGTGCTAAAATTTATACTCAGACAAATAACGAAAATGTTATTGTAGAAAGTTTTCTTAACCATAATCATGTTCCTGATGAAACTATTAGCCGGCAAGCTGTGAATAATTCTGCCAAAAGAAAAGCAGTTGAATCACTAATGGAAAAGCCATCAAAAATAATTAGAAGAGAAATC
Source organism: Hermaeophaga mercurialis (assembly GCA_951812935.1). Taxonomy (NCBI): domain Eukaryota; kingdom Metazoa; phylum Arthropoda; class Insecta; order Coleoptera; family Chrysomelidae; genus Hermaeophaga; species Hermaeophaga mercurialis. The sequence continues at coordinate 18,188,146 of OX638361.1, read as the reverse complement.
GCCAACAACCAGATTTGGGGAGAAAATTTTACCTCGGAGGATATCCAGTGTATTCGGCAAACGATATACAAAGCCAGACGTAAGTCCATTCCTGCTCTTCCTAAAAATCAACAAGAAGTTTTTGAAGTGATTAATAATTTGAATTTGGAAACTAGCAAAAAAGAACATTTTCTGCTTACAGCTAGCTTAGCTGATAAAATTATCTTATTTGGTTGTTACACAAATTTACATTTCTTATGTTCACTTGATGTAATATTTATGGATGGAACATTTCAGTATTCGTCCAATTTTTTTTATCAGTTTTTTACAATACATGGATATAAAAATGGTTATTATATTCCACTAGTTTTTGGTCTTTTACCTAATAAACAATCTTGTACATATTTAAAAATGTTCGAATTAGTTTGTGAAAAATGTTTAGAATTAAATCTTAAATTTGATCCTAAAGAAATTGTAATAGATTTCGAAATTGGCATTCATAACGCTTGTAACTTAAGGTGGCCCGAAAGTAAAATAATCGGTTGCAAGTTTCATTTGACGCAAGCTTGGTACCGCAAAATTAAAACATTAGGTTTAGCATCAGAGTATCAAAACAAAGATAGTGTAATTGGTCAATATTTAAAAGTATTATTTGGTATGCCTTTATTATGTCCAGAACAAGTAGAAGATTTTTTCAACAACGAAATGTACTATCTATTTTTAGGGTTGCCAAAGAACCCGCAAATAATACAGTTTCGAAAATATTTACATCAAACTTACATATCAAAGGAATCATTGTTTCCTCCCAAAATGTGGGCAAGTTTAAGTAACTCTTTAAGTAGAACCACAAACGCTTGCGAATCGTTTCATTCGCGGTTTAATAAAGAATTTTATAACAGTCACCCAAATATTATACAATTTGTTAGTGTTTTGTTAGAAAATCAAATAAATGTGTATGCGCTAATAAATAGTTCACAAAAAAATGTAAAACGTAAAACTAAAATCATGCAACAAAAACAAGATTACATTCAAGGGAAAATTGATGAATTTTTAAACAATAGTATAACAAGATATTATTATGTAAAATGTGTATCTTTTAAAAATATAACGTCTTAGATTAAATACTTTTGTATTAGGTGACTACTAAGCAAAATAAAGTATTATTTCTATTCTTTTTGTTTTATTTACATATTTTTTACAGTGAAAACATTGGGCAAAATAAAGTTTAGCTAAACAAAAAAATAAAAAAATAGGATGTTCTATTTAAAAAAAATCGTCGGTAACATTACTTGTAGATGGTTCACCCTGTATATTCAAAGGTTACTTGCGAATAAAACAAATTACACTCTGGAATTTTCATCAAAATTGTTCATTTAGCTAACAATGAATTTAGTACGAGTTAAGAAATCCCAGCTTAGCGCAGGTAACAGGATTAGTATACGTGGCCCAACTTATGTATAGATAACGTGGACATTTTACTCGTGGACCAACTTATCACCAGCCGTATTGACAAAGAGGAGTATAATTACAATGTTCCATCATTATTAAATATGAATATTCCTTGGCTAGAGTCGGATTTGCTTTTTCTGTTCAAACTACTGAGTGGAAGCAACCAAAGTCCAGAGATTCTTGGATTGGTTCACCTCAACGTGGGGAGAAGGACGCGTATTTCCGACTTATTCTCAGTTGACTTTCATACAATCAACTATGGCAAGAATGAGATCATTACAAGGATTTTACACGCTGCAAATAACCACCTTATAAATATTGACTTATTCAATTGTTCCTATGGATCTTTTTGTTCGCTTTTAAAGCGTCTGTAGTTGGCGCCATATTATATTGTATGTTGTGTTTACATTTTTGATACAATGATCGTATTTTTTTTTATTGTAAAAGGGTTAAGCTCGTAAAAAAACAAGACAAACAATACGTAAATTGAGGATAAATTATTGAGTTATATATAATGCGTTTTGACCAATCATAAAAACTTATAGGTTAGTCTACCAAAATATTCAATTTTTTTCCTAGATTTTTACAAACATATTCAACATGCTGACATAAAGTTAACTGCGGGGCTAACTGAATACGTAGATATTTGGTTTTAGAAACTTGATCGATTTTTTCATCTAACATAATTTTGAAATTGTTTTAATCAAATTTATTACATGCCTGCCATGTACTAAAAGTCATATATGCAGTTTTATTTCAATTTCATTTAAGTTTTTTAAAACGTAAGCCAATTGTATTTCCAAAAAATATTTTTGTGAAAGATACTCCCCACAGCCCAAAAACTATATTTTTTCTAAACCGTAAAAGCATTTTTGTCTAATTTTAAAATTTTTTGAACATTTATTATTTCAAAACAAAAAAACTAGTTCGACCTTTAATTTATGTATTTGCAATGCGATTTGATTACATCAGGCTTCTAGGCTTGTAAATATAAAATTGGGTCCCATTTAACTGACCTTGTATCTATTATGATTTCCGATATCAGAATGTTAGTACCTATAAGATAAAAAATCAGCTTCTATTTACATGCTCCAAATTTTTATTTCCGTACACGAATGAACCGGATTGTAGATTCAGATACATATTTAATTTCCAACTTCTTTTGTTTCCATATTATAATTATTTGACTCATATATAAACAACACACTTAAACTTAAATTGTAAATTAAATGCTTTTTTTTAAACTGTTTTAATAGTTTTGTTCAAGTAACTAATTCTCAAATTATTGTTCCATTTACTGTTCCTATTATTTAAAATTTTGCGAATATTTAAAAAAAAATACATATAAAAGTTAACATGGTTTGGTCTCAAATTCAATTAATTATTATGAGAATATTTGTTTTAATCATTATTTTACATTTTTCTAATTATTAACAAGAAGTTAATAATACTCTGTACAGTTCGATAATCATCAATTATTTTGACAGGTAACGATAGGGGTCATTATTATATTAAGATCTTAGATAGTATACTTGGTTTTTATACTATATTTTTTTACCATGTAAAATATTTTAACGTTTAAAAACCCACATTAATAGACACTTTATTTATACATTTTTATGCTTGTTTGTGGAATTTCTACCTCAGCGACCCTGATTATATTCAGATTGCTCTTCGCTTTAAAAGTTCCTTAATAATTAATACTCAAAAATTATCGTCATTGACGTAGGTAGTTTATCTAACCAAATAAGTACATAAAATAAAGATATTTTTTTATTAGTTTTCATTTCGCTGAAATTATTATTAAAAGGAATTTTATTAATATACACAGGTGTATATATGATGCCACATGTAATATTATATTGTTTTATACCGAGCGGGAGCCACGAGATCCTTACGATAGATTTATTAAGGAATTAAAACATGTTGAATCAATAAGTCGATAACCGTAATGTTTTGATGAAGACAATTGGCACTTACTAGATTTATGTAGTTAGGGCTGTAGTTCCAATTCTGGGGGACGTCCTGTATATAAATACAGTATCGCTGATATATAAAACTTTTTCTACATTATTTATTCGGGCTAAGAGTACGTTAACTTCAACAGTAAAGTATAAGAAAACAATGAATAAATTAACAATAAAAGTGAAATCAAATTAATAGCTTAAACGATTATTAAACCTTGGTTCGTTAATAAACCGATTGGATTCTAAAATAATTCAGAAAAATGCCGGAAAAAATGTAAGATTCAACATTACGAAATCTTTGTGTATTTTTTTCGGAAAATCTATCATACTTCAAAGAATTTATGCTTTTTAGGACTACTATTCAGTATTAATTTGAAATAAGTTATATAAATTACAATGATTTATTTCTTATTACAGGTATTTTCCCTGCATTTTACATAATACAATATTGCTCTAGAGAACCGATTACCTGACAATCAAATAGAATTTTTATAATATCTCTTGAAGTCTAATTTATAACATGATATAATTTACCAAGCTATGTAATTATTTAATTACTCCTTTTACAATAAACATTACATAGTTTTTAATTACCCACTATAGAAATATACAATTATATAACACCATTAAAAAATCCTACCGTTAACTGTTATTTATACCTGTACAATAAATAAAATTATTATAAAGTAAAAGAGGCGTGGGCTTGAGGCTACAACAAAGAATAGTCAATAAATAAAAAAATAACAATAAACGAAATTTATCTTAAGAAACCAGCAAATTATCTACAGGCCGGTGTGAAATTAACTATTGTTTAAAGAATCGATGCAATATGGCAGTCGTTAGGTCGACCTGGATATATTCTATCTTGTAGTAATCTTTTAACAATCGTTTTACATAACTTTTGCTCATATTTCACGGTTTGTAAACTCGGTTACACGCCTTGCGAACGATCAAAACTATCATTTATAGGCCAGTACCATGAAATTTTTGATCATCTACTCCAACAGTTCAGCCGAAAATGCATTCATGTAGAAAATGTTTGTCACATAAACGTTCCTAAAATTCCATATTTTTTTGTCAAAAATTGATTTAATCTGTAATCATTTAACTTCTAATTGACTGGACGCCAAAAGTTTTCTCCTTCGATGGGACTCCTACAAGCAAGTCGAGAATCATTGGACAAAATTACAATAAGATGTTTCTGTTTGACTGGTCTAGGGAATCGTAAACTGAATTTATAAAAATCAAAATTTGCGGGAAATGATATTTTGATATGCATGAAGAATTTTGACCCTGAGAAAAAATATTACTTGTTACACCTAGAATTTACGTTACAATACAACCGAACAGTTGAATAATGAATAAGGAATAAGGTTGTGACCTGTCAATCTTTCGTAAGCCCGAATTTTACGGACGAAAAAATAAGTTTAATTAGTGATTTTATTACCGTAGTAATGATTTTAAAACACCTCCGATTAATGTATATAAAATAAATCATTATATATTTGGTCCTTCGAGCCGAATATCGACTAGCTTCTCGTTTCTTTGTCGGCACAATTAGATGGAAAATACATGTTAGTTCCTTTTTTGTTTAATTTAGCGATTGATATTGTAATGTTCGAACTTTAATACATCGGAAAAAAATTATTTGAATATAATAGTAGGGACTCTGGACATTCTATCGCGACAAGTTTAGCAAAAAAAATCCAACATTATTCAAGGTTATCGCGTGTTTGTGTGTACACAATGGATTCTTATCTTGTGACTCACTTTTCCGTTCGATTCTTTCCAAAGGATTTATTTCTAAATATTTTTTCACGCCCAATATATATTGTAACAAGATTTTCTTTCATATTAACAAAATAAAATGACAATATAGCAAATTTTACTTCACCTGTATATAGATTACAAAGTAAAAGTTTTGGAAAGACACAAATATGTATAAGGTAGAAGCCATATTTTAAAATCAGACATAGATAATAAATTTGATGAATAAATTGAAAATAAAAATTATTTAGAAAGATTTTCTTTGAGAACACAGGTTTTATAAGGGTTACATTTTTATAATACTAGTTAAAATAGAAAATGGTTTTTAAGAAGCAAATAACTTATTCTAAGTGTAGTCTATAGTTATATAGTTAAACTGATTTGATTTTCCAGATATTTTAGTATAATTTATTTATAAAATCAATAAAATATGTATATCTTTTGTGGAATATAATGAATTTTTAATTTAAGTTTAACAGTAATGGAAGAATATTTAGCATACCTATGCAGTTTTAAAAGAAAGCTTTGTAAATTGAAGTAATATCAATTTTTAATAGAAAATATATATCATTTTAAGGTTTTTTATAAAATTTAATACTAATTTTTTATTATTTTCAAATTTTAATGTAGCAATGTTCAAGATGTTGGGCTGAGTAAACTTTGACAGATATTTCATTTTTTAATCTGCAAAGAGAAAATATCATAGACTTTTACATCTTTATTGCCTTTTTCATCACCGTGATCCTTGAATTCATCTATAAGCTCCTTAGAAGTTGTTTCATAAATATTACCTACTGGATCTTCTTTAGTTTCTTCGTTTAATAATTCTTCCATTTCCAGATCTTCATCAAAACATTTTTCCGTATATACTTTATAAACCACATCGGTATCAGTTACTATCAGTTTCTACTTTCATTGTAACGTTTTTAATGTAATATTCGAGTTTCTCTTCGTTCACGGACTCAGTCATCATTTTCCTCTTCTACTTTTTCTTCAGGTTAATTACGAAGCTCTTTTTTTCTTCAACTTATTTTTCGTCTTTGTACATTTTCATTGTTTCTGAAGCTTCTCTCTTTTCCAGTTCCTCTTCAGTATCTTCTTCACTGTCGTCTGAAAAGTCCATTCCGACATCGAAGTAGTGTATTTTAGATTTGCTTTTTGGAATGTCTTCTAGCTTTCTAATTGGCCATTCCACTGTGTCGTGTCGTCTGTTCCTTTTTTCTTTCATCATTTTTGCCACTATTGCTAGTTCTTGTTCTACTACATCGCTATAGTCCTTTACCGGATGATCTCTCGATTTCTTGTATTTCTCTTTAAATTTGTCGAATTGTTTAGTATATTCAGCCATTTTTTTCTTTCATAGAATTGCCGGGTTGTGGTTTTTTTATGTCAAATACCGAGAAGCTTTGGGACATCTTCATAACTTAGAAAATATGCTCTGAATGCTGAGATTATAAAAGTATTGGACAAATTTTGACAATCTATTTAAATTTTTTATCTGCCTAGCAAAAAATATAATTTGGTAAATTTTAAAATGTGTTTTTAATGAATGAAAAACTTTAAATATCGTCAAATTAACAATTAGTGAAATGTTTACCTAGTGTTAATTCTATATAAAAAAAACCGTTTGCAGTGATAAGAAATGAACATAACGCCATTGATAATTCCCAAGATCTTGCAGATGTCGTAACTGTGGTATATTTTTTAAGTTCTTGGTCACATCAGTAACAATTTTTTTATAATTATAATTATAAACTATTAGTGAAATTCATCAGTTTATTCAATCGGACACTCATTGGCACAACTGCTTGGAAGTGACTATTCATAACAAGTAGACGTTTAATTAAAAAAAAATACAGGGTACATTTGAATCCACCCTGAGCGTAATAAGAGTAATTCAAAATAAAAAAGATTATTTTATTAGTAGTAATTTTCATTAATACGTTTATTTAAGCAGATTTAGTTGGATTTATTTAATATGATTATGGTTTATATAATTTAAATTTAAATAATTTATAATTTAGCTTCCAACGAACAATAACTTTTTTATTACTTCAGAGATTTCATTTAAATCAACAAAAACTAAAATTCGAAATCCAAAATTACATACTATGACAGTATATAGTATTTCCTTCTTTATTAATGTTGCTCCTAGTTATCTTAGTATAAGATCATATCTCTGTATTTTTATAATTTTTTCACTTAAAAACTTTGCTCTCTAATTCGAATAATTTATAAAAAAATTTAAATGCTGATTGATTTTTTTAATATAAAAAGTGGATACCGAAAAATCCCCAAAGCGCCCAAGTAAGTGTCAATGCCCTTTTCCATTTTGAAATACTCGTTTTCATTTTTGATATTGACCTGGAGAATATCCGTTGATGCCCTGAAGGGGAGACTGGGTTTGAGTCATCGTCTAGCTAAATTCCTTGGCAATGACCCACGCCGATCTGCCCCAGGTTAATTGTATGGGTTAAAACAAATTTGCAAATATGACTAACTGAATATCGAAGCAAAGCCTACATGAAACAATTCCAAGCATTTAGCAGAGGCAGATGATCTGAAACATTGATATGATTTGGTCTGATAAGATAATAGAGGACCCGATTTCTAAAGAATGCAGTTTTCAAAATCGCCGTACTTTCACTAAAATTTAAGTTGTCCAATTATTCATTGAGCCTTGCGACATCGTTGTTTTCCACATTGTTTGTTACATTGGTACGACGTGTACATCTGCTTGGTTATTCTACGCATTTTTTTTTTTTTTCATTTTATTCTTTTTTTAATTGAGTTCGTCCGACATAACGGATCCTTTATAACCGCTCTGACAAGATTTATGTAATAAAATTGTAATCAATAATTTTCAATCTAGGCGAAAAATGGGTCACGGACGAGGCGCGATAACGTAGTTTTCATTTAATTTTTATTACCATATTATAACGAACATAAAAATTTGCGTTTTTCGAATTTTAAAATTAAGGAGGTGGTTATTATGTAATATTAATTGTTTTTTTTTTTGTTTTAGGTACGTGGTTGTAATTAAAGAGTACATTTTTGAAGGTGCGGTAAGTAAATAAGTAGTAGTAGTTTTGTTAGAATATTTCAATTACAAAAATAGAAACTGAAGAAATTATAAAGTGAAATGACTATTGTCAATAAAAGAAAATAAAGTAAGAAAGAAAAAATTATTTGCACTTTTTAAAGTGAATTTTTTTTCAAATATGTCGAGCGCATTTTACTTACAGAGCCATCATCAGAACATTTGTGTGAAGGAATAAGTACAGCCTAAAAGATTTTTTTTTAAAAACCAGGTACATAAAAATTTGTAAGAGGTGTGTATAAATACAGGTCTCAAACTATTAAAAAAATAAAGTTTTTTCACTGTCAATAGTTTGAAATCTAAAAAAAGTTATGTTAAGTAATTAAATAGTTGAGAAAATTATTAACTTTTATTAATAAAATCATGGCGAAGTGGAACGCAAAAATGCGCTAATAATTTGAAAATAACACAAACAATTTTTTACAAAATTTCTCCAATTAAAATGACACGAATCTTCGTCTTATAAGAAAAAAACAAAAGGTAACATTGTCATTCGAGGGTTAATAGAAGGTTCTAAGAGTGAGAAGGAAAGGAAAAGTGATCTACAATGTGTTGCTAAATTCATGTGAAAAAAAAAATTATTTTTTCGCATAAATTTAAATAAATTTAAATAATATATTTTCGTTACATGATTTTTAATATTGAGAATTTAAAATTCTGAATTCTGACTGATATTGGGGGATTTAATGGATTTCCTGAATATTTTTCGTGTTATTTTTTATTTCATTGTTACATACAGTACTAATTTTGATGTATTGATTCTAAAAAATGAATAGGAAAAATAGTTGCAATAATATTATACCTCTAACGAGTTTTCATGTAGTTTTTTTTTTCAAGAAAGTTCTATCCTGTAGCTATTATCGTTTATATAATATAAATTTTCGTATCATATTTTTTAATATTGTATGTAATCTTTAAAATTTTTTTTATATGATCTGATAGATTTCCTGAAATTTATTCATGTTAATCTTTCAATTTATTATTTTTTATTTCTTTATTACTGATAATACTAATTTTTATGCACTGTTTCCAAAATAATAGAAAAAAAAAATAATTGCAAAAAGAGGTTCTTGTTTTTATATGCATGTCGAGGTATTCCGAAGCCGAGAATACATTTTTTTATGATATAGATAATTTTTCTTTTTTACTAAAAATGTTTTAAAAACTATTGTGCTAATCATCTTATTTTTTATATTTTCAAAAAATGACGAAATCGTACCTACATTACTTTTTCTATTAATATTGTTATCGATTATTGTTCATATTACGCGTTAGGCAAACAATGGAATACAGATAAGCTATACTTGCAAAAAAATTGTTGATAACGTCAAAATAAACTTTGATTATGTTTATCTCTAAACATTGTCAACAATAAGGATGCAATTCAGTGAAAACAAACAAAAATCAAAAAAGGATACATACGGTATCTACCAGGAAGTTTTGCAAGAACGTACTGGATATAAAACGGAAATTTATTTCACTTTAACCTTAATAATTTCAAATTTTTATAAAAATTACTCATTTTTTTGAGGAAAATTATTTCCTCATTATACTGATTACAGCTTTTTTTGGAAATAATATTTTTTTATATGCTATTGGTGCCAATATCTTTTGATTTATTAAAATAAACAATCGCTTCCTGTGAATGTAATTGAATTTCAATGGGCACGCAATATTTTACTATAAACACCCAATATTAACTGCCTACAAACATCTTTTAAAGTCGCATCAGCTACAGCGTCAGTATTATTGTGGAATGTCAGTAAGTGCATAATGTCTAACTGGCGCCATACCATACACCGAGTGTTACTCAATATAAGCGACACATCCTGATATTTTAATTGAATAAACATAAGGTCGCGGCCGTACATCCAAAGAACCAGAGATTTCTTATCTCTAATGCTACGATTAATTGTACACTAAAAAAATGTACTACTACTACTACTAGATTAATATACAGAGTCGACGAAAATAATGCACATATTTATGGATTAGTATAAAAACGTTTATTAATATTTTAGATCTATCCATTATCCATTATTTACCGAAAAGCAACTAAAGCCGGCAACGCCGATAACTTAGACGAGTATAAACAATGGTTTTTTAAACGTTTTGAAAGTAACGTATTTTTGTACACCTGTATATTTAGAATGGTCGATTACAGGGGATGTAGAAGAGGGAAAAATATTCTCGGTAATATCTTTTTAAAACACTACACTTTCCAACAATCTTTGGGACACTGATACAAAACATCAAGGATTAGATTAATTAACATGTCGTGATATTCTTAATCAAAACGCTATTTTTCACTGAATCGTTGAAACTAACAAAAGATAAATGTAAAACGATTAAACGATCTGAATCTTCTACAAACTAACGCAATATTATGATTATGAGAATATTAAACCTGTACTATAGTTTTTGAATGTTTTTTTATTCTTCATTATTATATCCAGTAAATTTAAGTAGTTCTTATTTATCTTACTTCCTTAGGTATTTTATCTTCTCCTTGGGCTTTGCCCACTTTCGTTTTTACTGTTGTTTTAAACTTTAATATTCAAGACATAAAAATACTTCTTTTTTCTTGAAAACAGTAGATCTACTCCAATTGCTAAGGCAACAATTTTTGAAAATTATTCGAAACAATCACATTATATTTATCGCCCTAATTTGAAAAAACTGTTTAAAATTTATTTAAAAAATCCGCAGAGATTATTTTTTTCATTATTTTTCTCAGTAGTAGTTGCGCCACACATTTTTATTAGTGCCATTCAATTTGAAATGAGTAATTAGCGGAAAAATAACATCGGATGTGGAGACATGACCTTCATGAGACGATACTTCAAACCTTGTACATTAATAATATACAAGACGTAATAATTCATTTATAATTTTTTATACATAGAATATATTAAAAATTTATAAAGAAAATCAAGTCACAAGAAAAGACATCCATCCCTAAAACAGATTTAAAATGGGATTTTATTATTACTCAATACCCAGATTAAAATTGTTTAGTGGGATCTTTGAGTTCAATGTATCGATAGATAAATGAACTTAGTATCAATTTTAACAGCAACTTTGTAACAATCTTCTTTATTACATTTCGCTATTAATAAAGACACATAAACGAGAACAATTTCCGCAATAAAATCGACCAATTCCAGTAACTTATCGAATCAAAATAGATAAGTAGCATTAATTTCGCATACATTTCATATCGTCTTAAGTATCTCGAATCAGCCTATCTCACGATAATCGCGACTCGTTAGTCGTCGCAGGTGAATGCGGAATACTCACTTCGAATTTATATTCATATCGATTTTAGTTCAAATCCTTGTTTATTAATGAAAATTGCAGCTTATATATACAATTCCGATAGTTCCCGACCTATATGGAAAAGGGAGTGGCTCTGAGACCGCCACTGTGATTAGAATGTACCGGCAACAATTTCCTACATGGAAATATTTTTTCTCGAACAGAAATCTTTAAATAGCACCATTTACAGAACTGCTAGAAAACGTATTTTTTACTGTACCTAATTTTTATTGTGAGAAAATAGTGTATTATATTTTTGTTATGAATGAAAATTTTTGTTTTTATTAATTTAATATCAATTATCAAGAATAAGAGAAAAATTATAAATTTTGTTGGGCAAACTTTGTAAATTTTCTATTAGATACATCTCGGTTCAAAAATGATCTCAACGCGGGTTAAGATTTGATTTAACTGTGTATTTCTTGTACATAGCTCTTCATTAGTATTTTACTCTTAATTTTTCTTACAACTATCTAAAAATAATCATAAAACTTACTATTTTCTAAACGCCAACGCTAAAAATTGTCTTACTTTTGAAATTTGTCAACCATAGGCGAGAAAATTATTCACCTTGAAAATACATTCATGTCACAGTTAAGTATTTTAACTAATTGTATGTCGCTATTATTTGTAACTTTGTTTTTATAACACTTTATACACTCAAAAATTGTTTGTCCTTTTTTAAGGTTATGCAAGTTCCATAAAATGTATTTAATTGACAATGCATTATCTCTAAAAGATTTTATCAAACAACAGGAACAATTGTAATATTAGTATTATAGTCAAAGTACTGAACCTTCCAGCAATATATTTTAAATGTTTCTAATCTATAATATTACAATATATTAGTTGACAAAAAAGTTTTCTTTATCTCTCAATCGACTACTCTAAAGCCTTTGGTCGTACTAACCATAATTTACTCTCAGCAAAAGTAGTCTAAATGGACATTTGTGAATAATTGTGTTATAAATAACCTAAAAGAGTGTTAAAATAAAAACATTTGTAGTTTAATTAATTATCGAATAGTTCTTTCTTTTCCTCAAATTAACAGTTGCATAAACTTCTATTTAAACATACCCTACACATATCAAAAATAAAAAGAGGTTCTCACCGTCTCAAATACAATTGACAATAATGATCGAAGTGGGAATGTTTCTAACAATGAAGCAATAACGAAAAATTGAAAAAAATAACTGCCTTTAATCTTTTACAATCAAATTTACGATTTATTAACGACACGTCGTCGTTGGAAAATTCTAAGTCGTGGAAAAAATTTCTCCGCAAGCTGTCATTGTCGAGAACGTAATGAGTAAGATTGAAATCGAGGATTCCCACAATCGCCAACTAAATTGGATTTAATTGTAAAATTAAAGGTTAGGTTTTAGCATGAATGGGTTGTTAAGAGACAAGGAAATATTCTTAAATAAATGTTGAAAACTCGCTTTTATATTGTTGCTATTTAAATTAATCATCAAAAACACAATGTCGTTAAACTTCAGTGCCCTTTGTATTTTTTATTTTTAAGTTTACCAGTATACTAAGAGGAGTACTAAGTTGTAATTTAAACACATGAATCATAAAATATGCATTTTAATGTCGGATGATATTGGAATTTCCACTTTGCAGGATTTTTGCAGGAATATCGATTCACTTTTTTTTCTGTGTAGACTTTGAACTGTGAATTTAAAAAAAATAATAAATACGTTGCATTTATCATATCAAGGCCGTTGAAAGAGTAAAAGATTTTATAGATTAAATTCATGAGACACCCACGGTCGTTGTTATTCTTGCCCAACAGACGTTCTCTTTGTTCAGTTAATTGCTATCAAGAAAAAATCAAATGTACGTAAAATGTCCTACACGCCCTGATATTTAAATCCCCTGTAAAAATAACCATAATATCAATTAATGGTCTCTTACAACCAAATGTACATTTTTAACATTTCACGTTTCCTTAAGTTTGGAAAACATTTTCAAAGGTTTGATTTTTAAATTTTCAACTGCAAAAAGAAAATTGTATTAATACTAATATGGGAAGTTGAAAAAGACCTTAGAGGATTCGAATTTAGAAATTCCATGGTTCTCAAAAATTAGAAAAGAATGAGTAGTTAAATCAATATATAATAGGAGCTCGACTACCCCTAAAAATATATATTTAGAAAGCCATTCATTCTATAACGTTTGAGGTTGATACCCCCATTGTCCTTTTGAAATATGTCTCTTTAAAGAATACAAAGTCGTAAATCCACATAACCAACCAAAGTATTTCTTCAAATTCTTTATCAAAATTTGATTAGCGTTAATAGAGGATTATAAAGCCAGGACATATAACATTGATACGTTGTTTGTGTAAATATTTTTACTTGGTTTCCCAAAAAACGAAATTATGTTGTGATTAGCGTTTGACTAGCAGGTTAATCGAGTGGTGGAAAATGAAAAAAATAAATTCTGCGTAATGATGAAATGAAGTGCTACAGCCTTGATAAACTATTCTTACATAAAATAAAAAACATATGATGCACAACAGTCCTTTATATTGCTTTATATTCTTAAAATTTATTAAAATTAGTCACAGTATGTAATTGTATATCGGAATAAATCAAAATATCAACGGGTGTTGTCGGAATTGAAATTCTAACGCCAATTAGAACGCGTCTAATTAAACTCGATGACAGCCGATGAAATTTATTAATGCCGACCATTAAACCAAGCTCTGAATTATTATTATTTTTTGCTTGTCGATTACACAAATACGATGCTGATTTTGTTTGTTTAATTAATTGGAGCGTTGGCAGCAGCGCTCTAAGTGAAATTCCAGATTATTAGGGTGTACAAATTGATTTAGTGGACTAGCGAAAAAATATGGATTCTTAACGAACAAGTGATGATTGTTTGGTTATTTAATGGTTTCATGAAATGTTAGTGATTTTTTATTTACTGATAAAAGGTTAAGAAGTGTATTTAAACAGAGTAATGTTTAATTCGTTTAGTTTATTATTACAGAGTAAATTTATAGCTTTTCTATATTTTATAATCTTCTTTTTCTTCACGTTCTTCTTCACTTTTTTCCAGCATTTTTTTCAGCTAGTGCTTCTGTTCGAATGTCTTGAATCTTGCTCATAAATCGCAAGATAATTAAAAATTTCCTTATATTTAACCTATAATTGTGTTCTATGTCTAGAATAAAGTTAATAAGATATTGAAAATTCGTAGACAGTTTGGCTGTTGAGCTATTAAAGATTAGTTTAACATACATAAAATGAAACTCAAAATCGTTACCATAAAAATTATTTAATTTTCACATTGCGACACCTCGTTTCGACTTTACAACTAGTTATCGAAATTTGGGAATTAAATACCCACATTTGAGATTATGGATAATCTTTTTCAATTAGTTTAACAAGTTTATGTCCTATAGTTTTTTTATATTTTTTTATCAACGACTCTTTGAAGTGTCATTTAGCAACTCCTTAAGAAGATTAGGGCCTATTAGATCTTGCATCCATTTATGTTTCTGTAAATTAGATTATTCTAACTCAAAACACACACATTTGATACTAATCAGTTACTGAAAAAAGATGGAAAAAATACTACAGGTGGCGAAGGAATAAAAAAGAAAGGGAAGGAGAAAACACAAGAATTCTTCTAAAAATAATTATGGAAATGGTTTGTGATTCACAAAATATGATAAAGGATTTAATGAGCGAGACAAAAGAGGTGCGCAATAATCAGCAGAAACTAAAAGAACAGGTAAAAACATTAATGGAAGAAAATAAAGAATAAAAACAAAGAATATTGAGATCAAACAAGAATTAATAGAGTTGGAAAATACTCTTGGGGAAATGGAAAAGAAAAGAAAAGGAATTAATTTAATAATAACAGTCATAAATATAAGCGAAATTATTATAACAGTAGAAAGTAAACTGAATAAGCATTCGTTGAACAAAAATTATCTTTAGTAGTAAATATTGAAGAAGTACATAAAATACGAAACGAAACTGTTATAACTATGGAAAATAGGCAAGATAAAATATAAGTATAAAGTATAATCAATGTAAATTAAAAAATATATAAGGTAATCAGAGTATTTATAAACTCAAATAGAACTAAAAAATCTACAAAAATGTGGATACAAACGAGAAAAGTGCTGCAGTGTAACAAAAAAAAAGGAAAACAAATAAAAATTGAATATCAAAAGACAATTATTAACGAAGTTGTTTGGTCTTAGAGTACAGAGAAAAGCGAATTGTTAAAATCAATCCCAAAAAATGATTGAAAATAAAAAAAATGGACAGGAGCATGAACTTTAGGTAATGACAATAGCCACGAATAACTACAAGAGTAGAAAAATAAAAACTAGAATAAATGAAAAGGATAAAGGATGGATAAGGCAACTTAGAATATCAGAAGTTTGAAAGACAGAAAAATGAGTTGATGAAAGAATTTGAAGAAGCAAAACTTAATATCTTAGCAATCACCGAAACAAAGAAAAGGAAAAGATAAGACAGAAATGAAAAATAGGCATATTATGTGTCTGGAGTTGGATGTGTTGTCACAACCAATAATCAAATAATTGAACAAAATGCCAGTAAAGAAAGTATAGAAATGCTATTGCTCTATACAGGAATAATTCCAAGATGATTTTATAGACATGTAAATTACCCATTTTTTTCTTAATTCTATATGTTCCTTTAATGAATACTCGTATTTGTAATTAGCGTTTGCATTTTTTCTAATAGACTTATTTGTATTTGATTTTGAAGAGTAACAAAAGGTTACGTGTTTGGTGCGTACACACTATGTAATGAAAGAAAGGCTGAATAAGTTGTATTTTAAAGTGTGTAAGATTCTTTATTTAAAGATATGTGTAAAAGAAATATATATATTTCTCAAAGTCAAAAGAGTGTCAAGCGCTTTCGGCAAAACAATGCCATCATCAGGACAAAAAAAGTGCAAAAAAGTAGAGAAGGTTGGTTATAAAACAAAAGTAGAGAACATCAACGCAGTAACAATACATCTTAAATTAACTTTTTTTAAAAAACGACATTAATATAGTAGAAAACAGTAACATTTTTAAAAAAATTTGGTTTTTAAAGGCCCAGGCCTGAAAGTTGTCCCAATAAAAGACAACAAGTGTTTTTTAAAAAACATGTAAAATAAAAATCATTTTATTTTACATGTTTTTTAAAAAACACTTGTTGTCTTTTATTGGGACAACTTTCAGGCCTGGGCCTTTAAAAACCAAATTTTTTTAAAAATGTTACTGTTTTCTACTATATTAATGTCGTTTTTTAAAAAAAGTTAATTTAAGATGTATTGTTACTGCGTTGATGTTCTCTACTTTTGTTTTATAACCAACCTTCTCTACTTTTTTGCACTTTTTTTTTTTTTTTTTTTTTTTTTTTTTTTTTTTTTTTTTTTTGTCCTGATGATGGCATTGTTTTGCCGAAAGCGCTTGACACTCTTTTGACTTTGAGAAATATATATATTTCTTTTACACATATCTTTAAATAAAGAATCTTACACACTTTAAAATACAACTTATTCAGCCTTTCTTTTATTTGTATTTGACCTATCTCATACGTTATTGTAATGTCAAAGGGATTAATAAAGATTATTATTATTAAAGCAAATAAACATAGATAAGAAAAAAGCAGAAGCTTAGCAAAATACAAGAAGAGATGGAGAAAGTTTATGTATGGAGAAAAATGAATTCAATTTTAAGTATTCTTATGACAATTTTTTCACTCTAAGGTTATTTAAAAACTTTTAAAACCAGTGGAAACTTATGCTTTGCTAATGTCAATTAAAATTTCTGTATAAATGAAGTTATGAGTTATTTGATCTAGCTTCATAACTATTATTAATAATTTTCTCTATACGGAACTATTTGGCATTGAAAAAGTTGCACTTACATTAACGACCTGATTTGTTTTATTATCCTGATACAATTTCCCATGCGAAAAAAAATGAAATAAAAGGAGAATCATAAATAATGTAATAAATTATATATATATATATATGATTTTATTACATCTTTAATTTATATTTTAAATTCATACGGAAGCTACATTCCTTGAAAGCCGCGTAGGTCTATTGCAAAAAACCCAATTAAACATTAATTGGTCATTTGATTTTGTTTATTTATCATTAAGATTCCAGGTGTGCGGTTTTTTTGTAAATTCTTCATAACCAAATATAGAATTTAATGATACCGACTAAACTGAAGTTATTGTTACATATATTGCGGTAATACTTATAATGGATAGGTATTTAACATTTTTTCTTTGTTACCAATTGGTAAATTGTAATTGCGTACAATTTCCTTGTAATTGAATATCGATTTTATGGTATTAATAACAAATTCTCGGGTAAACGGTCTAATTAAAAACAAAGCAATATTTTGTAATTGATCCTTGAATTTCTTTTAAGAATACGAGTATTCTATGTGGTCATAGAGAAACAATTAACTTTGTCTAAAAGATTTTCACTTATTAACCAGGAAAAAATCGTTTCACATTATTCATTCGCTTGATTTGTTTAATTTTACACGGTTTTCATTAGTTAATGATCATTAAAAACTATGATTACGACGACTAACACAGTTTCGTTCGTCATTAGTCAACGATTATCAGGTTGATGAGCACTCAGGGTCAAGAGAAAGTCTTTCACATAGTCGAAGTAAGGGGTCAATGATATTAAAAAAAAATCTAATCAATTTCCAAGAATTTGTTGTGATTTCCATGTAAGAGTGTCTTTGTAAATTATTAAAATGAAAAATAATATATTCATAGTTTGACTGTAACGAGTTAACATATTTTGATGATAATGTTTCATTCATATTGAAAAGTGTGAAGTTAAATCGGATTAATTTTATTAATTGTAAATTAGTAAGTAGTAATATAATATTTTGACAATGGGATATTTAAAATTGCATGTTAACATATATTTTAGTCAAAATTGTTTATAGTTCGTTCGATTTTTACTATCAATTTGTTGTATTTTTTTCTCTCCTATTTTTCAACTTTCTCGACTTAAAGGTGAACGAACGGTTAACAAAGTGAACTAATTCTGTCGGTTGGATCGTCGAGATTTCCATAAAATTATAAAACCTTGGGCAAAGAAAGTTATTATTTGCCATGGACCAAGGGGCATTATTAGTTTCAAATAGTGTGAAACGGCTTTAGCTTCAAGCTAGGCTCAATTGACTGCCTCGTTTTGCGTCTCATCCTGGTGTTTCCTGCATCAAAATCTTATCAAATTCAAATTATTATGAAAAATGATAATACTGTGTTGAAAAAGTATTTTTTAAATTAAAGAATTGAAACCAAGAGGGGAGTTATAAATAAAAAAAACGTTGCTTTAATGATTTAAATACATTTAGTTTTTGTGTTGTATTAAATTTCAAAATTAAAATGAACAAAATTTATAAAATCATTTACTACATTTACGCAACCAGAAAATATTATATTTATAAATCTCTACATTATGTCAAACTGGAATGTTAAAAATTCAAACATAATTTCTTTTTACTCTATATGGGAAATATTAAATAAAGAGAAAATTAGATGAATTAAATAATTAAATGACTTCAATCATATTGTCTGATATTGAACTTTCCAGTAAACAAAAACCACTTATTTTTCCAATATCTGTCAGCCATTAATATCATTTGCGGACAGCTTTTGATTTCTAATTAAACCACTTAACAACAATTTACCTTAAAGTTCCGTTCATTATCGACTCAATTATTATTTATTCTTTATGACTATCGTGGCTATAAGTTACGGTATCCGTTGACTTTTAATGCAATACAAATCATTGTTATGACATAATACGTCGAAAGGCACAAGTGACGTGAAAAGAGAGACAAAAATAATTGCTAGTAATTTTTTTTTAGTTGTTTAGAGGTTACTGAGGAAGACAAGTAGTGACTAGAAGTAACATTTAAAATTGTTGTATAAAGACGACGATTTACCAATTTGAAAATATATGTTTGGAATTTCAATTATTGCAATATAAAAAAGTATTTGGAAAACACGTAACAAAGAATGCAAAGTATTTTTCATTTGTTTACAAAATTGTTCACATTTTGTTAATTAAGAAGAAGATTGAATTTTTGAAAATGTTTACCCAAAATAATTAAAAAGCAATGAAGGAATCAATGAAGGTCGTTCATTAACGTAAAAAAAAATATTTTGAATACTTAGAGATATTTTTTTTAGAAATCAAATTTGTTACAGAAAATTAAATAATCATATTAAATTCAAAATAAAACAAAAATCAAAAACAAATAAATGAAAATGTAAATCAAAATTTAAATAAATAGATTTTCTCTTTCTTTCAAAGCTTGCTCATGAGATAATACTAATTACTAATTATACGACAGATTGAAGTACAATTTTAAAATTTTTTGTATAAATTAATAAGAATAAATTTCTTAAATTAAGATTACAAAACATGTTTTCCACCAATTATCTACTTAATATGAAAATGCAATCTTTATATATCAGCCTAAGGAAAATAAATCTCATCTTTAATGCTTCTTAGATTTTTATTGAGTTTTAAAGCAAAGATACATTTTCTTAATTTCAATGGGTTTTATCATAAATAACAATAAAAACAGCTCAAATAAGACATAAATTGCTCAATTCTACAATTTTACATATTACAGGGTTGTTTTAAACATAATTTGTTGCAAAATCAAAATTCGTTATGAATTCTCATACCATAACATAATTTTTTTTATTTTAATTTTATTTCATGATTACTAATTAGATTTGTGTATTATGCCGAAACTTCAATAAATAATAGAGCTTTTGACATAAATTTTAAATCTAAATTACATTTAATAATTTAATACATAAAAATTGGTGAACTAAATGTTTATTATTAACACATTCGGTTTGAATGAAAATTTTCAAAATCATTTTATTCTGTTTACAAGTTCTTAATAATCACTTTCTAATTTATCATTTTTAATCTTTAAGTATATTTGTTGATTTAAACTTAATAAAGCAGATTACATTTTTTTAAATTTTATATTCCATCCAAACTCCCTTCACAATAAATATACTTTTAGTTTTCTTCTAAAATTATGAAAAGTAAAACAAATATATTTACATAATTCCTCTCTTTCCATAGAGAAATTTGTTATCTCGTATACAGGGTCAGCCCGAAGTATCGGACCAAAGGCTACAGGTCAACCTTAGCCGAACATAATCCGTGCTTGAGGCCACTTTCCATTTCTACGGATATTATCTTTCGGCATTTGTGTATAAAATGCGAGAATTGAATGTCCCCACATTAGATTCTAATGAAATATCTTTATTATTTTGCAACTGTTGCACGAACGTTCGTTACAAAATATCGGGTTTCTCAATTTCGTGTAATTTGACGGTACGGTTTATGCAATATTATATTTTTGCTAAGACATAATATAACATAAGTTATAATTTGTATGTCGGTTTAGACGGAAATAGATACCAAATAATTTAATGACCAAAATTATCCTAAATTTGAACCTACAATAATTAATAGCCAATTAGATCAACAGATCTGATCTCACTAGATTTTTCTATGTGTGGGTATTGCATGGTTTTTGATCTATAACCACTACTTATGGAATACACCATATTATTATAACCATAAAAGTTTTGATATTTTATTTGAAAAATCTCCAAAATATTGAAATTGAATATTGAAGATTACAGTTTACTCTTTTCATAGTTATATCTAAGAAATTTACAGTACTGTTCTTTTTAATTTTAAAGGTAAATTTTATTTTTGGTTGTAAATTGTTAATAAAATTAAAGAAAACATCCAATTGTCTATCTGTACTTGTAAATCCAGCCAAAACATCATCAACAAACATATTTATACCATATCAAAATAATACATTCTTGGAGATATTTGAATCAAAATTTTTTTCTCCAAATTATCCATATTTGCCAAAATTGGTGATATTGGTCCGACTATCCATTGGCAATCCTTCATTTTAAATATAAAGCAAAGTAATTTTGATTGTTTGATTATTACATAAATTGAATATGTTTATAATTTCATTAATTAAAAATTGGTTAATATTTTTTCTTTCCAAGAAATTATCTATGTAAACTTAATTAGTTTTATTAAGAACCTCTGCCAATTTTGTATTTGGGGTATTTACATAAGAAACTGTAAGTCTAATTGATTATATATCTTTATTTAATTTATTCGTACCATATAATTTTGGTGCTTGAGGATTTTTTTGAATTGTGTATTTTATCGTAATCATTAAAAAGCACATTTGATTAACTAGTTCCCTAACGTTATCTGAAAATTTTTTGGTTGGATCTCTACTGAGAATTTTTAAGTTACTTTATTCAATAAATTCGTTTAGTTTAGATTTGAATAATTTCCGTTTAAAATGACGGTTGCACTACCTTTATCTGATTTTGTAACTGTTAAATTATTACTTGTAACTTTATTTTTTATAGTTCATAAAGCTAAAATATCACTGTTAATTTCTTTCTTAATTTTGACAGGTTTTAAATTTTTAATCAAATTACAAATTTTTAATTGTTTGTAACAGAAATTATTAGACTATAATTTTAAAGCTATTTCTTAGTCAGTTGCTAAATTTTTTTAATTCAATTTATTTTATTATTGTACCTATTTTAAATTGTTACAAAAATCTTTTAAACTAATCAACTACAATGGCTGGTCATTGCTAAGGGCGATTCAGCTGTGTCCGATATTATTCCTTTTGGTATTTAAAATAAATAACATTAACGCCCGTTTCGTTTTATTTGATTTCATAGCAGCGTACGGCCTTTCTGTTTAACCTCAATCAATTTTCGAATATGACAGCTACGTGGGTTGACAATGCACTTTTGCATCTGAAACGAAATAGAACGAAGTCTACCACCGTTAAGGCCCAATAGTAAATTACAAAGAAAATTTTCTCTCACAGTTATCTTCTAAAAATTTGAAGACAAGCTGAATTGAATTGTTTACATTAACAAGTTTGCTCGTCTATTTTTTCCTGCAGCTGAATCTTTTGATTGACACCCTCACGAAGTTGTTTTTTCTTCGTGTCATCCTGATCCTCAAAAGGGAACTAACCGAATTACTTGATCATTCTGCATGTCGTTTTCTGTATAAATTATAATGTTTTTTGAGAGATTAGTTCTTGTAATGGTTCTCTCAAACCACAAAATGATCCTGCTTGCAGTGTAGACCAATTACCCTTAAGATTTTACTTTCAATAATGGGTCAGCGAATGACTTTCCAACCGGTGCATTCCACACGATTTTTACGGTTTTTATCTTTGATTGATCGTTTGTTACTTTTTGTTGGCGTTTGTGTTACGGTACAAACCGACGACATGGATTTTGCAAGTTCACACCTACAAAAGGCTGTTCTTTTTCGAAACGAGATGAAAAGGTCGATCCTGCCCATTGGTTTTTTTCCGCCCTGCCCCAATGCTCGGCATTATCCTGTCATCACGAAAACAGAACTACAATCGGTTAATTAGAAGGAGATGTATTGGTTGTAATAGATTTTGTGTCATGACTCATGAGAGAAAACGGGGCCATAAAATATAGTCAATTAGATCGAAAGCAATAAAACTATAATACAGGGGAATTTGATATTCGAAGCACAAAAATAAAGTTATAAAAAATATTATATGTTTCTTCAAAATTTATTTATAAGTTAACAGCAGTTCTGTTATTTTTATATAATTATACAAAACTAAAACCGTTACACATTATAGTTACGTCACAACACTGCACACAATTGTCAAATCGTCAAAATAGAAAAACACTGGAAATAATTCTAGTTAAGTTAAAAATCAATATTTTCCATTAGATTTGATCTTTTGGATCACCAAATCACCTTCAATATTAGTGAAAAAAAAATGTTTTTGAAACTTCCATACATATCGACATCTACAATTTCCTAATCAAGAATATTTCAAATGGCGATGTATGAACCACAATGAAGAACTCAAATTTTCATATTAAATTCTGGCCAAATTGCACACAAAAAGGGAGGTTATGTAGATAAACGGAAATAGAATTTTTAATTTAGTCTTGCATTTTACGAAGTGAACCCTTAGCAGTCAAAATTCGAAGAGAGCTGTCGAATTTTTTCATGGTTTTTATAATTTTCTTGATTTCACAAGCACCTATTTTTTGGCATACTAGAGACACTGCACAACAAATGATACAAAGATTCATCGCATTTTCGAAAAATGGCCTCGTATTTGAAACAAAATTTAGTAAAAAATAAATACATGTGAAATTACTTAACTTTTTATGGAACATCTCTAGCTCAAGATCTCATCTCAGATCCAATCTTGCAATGAAAACAAAAATTTTGGTAAAAATGAGAAGTGGGTACTTGTGACTAAACTCCAAGCTGGAGATTCGGTGATCCAAATAATGCTTTCAAATTTCAGACAAACAACCACCTATTTTTTTTGTGAGTAGTTTTGAGTAGTTTCTTAGATCAAATCAGATCCATCAATCTTTAAGGCAACATTCCAAGACTGTCTTGTTTTAGGCATGTTTACGTGCTCACTGTGCGCTCAGAACTGGCAAGTGCAACGTGACGCGACCCGCTTTTCTCTGTGATTTCAATTTAGCGACCGATTGGACCTTGAAAAAAATTGGGCCTCGTATTTGGAACAAAATTTAGGTAAAACTAAACACATGTGAAATTACTCAGCTTTTGATATAAAAAATTGGAACACCTCAATTGTTTTCCAGGGTCAAGAACTCATCTGAAATCGAATCTTGCAATCAAAACAAAAATCGAAATAGGTAGACAGTCCACTTAAATAGTCACTTGACCCTAAAAAGTCGGAGATAAGCACCGTATCGAGATCTGTTTAGGCGAAAATGATACTAAGAAAGAACACACACACAGTACTATTAATAAAAAAAAATATCTGGGACATTATCAAGGTTACCAGAAAGAAAATAATATTAATATATACTTAAGAAAACTTGATACATTAACCCTCTGAAGAGTCGATTAAAGATACACCTACGCTGACATATGAAGGTATTCTTTGAGTTGTGAAGAATAAACAAATGTAGCTCGAATGTCTACCCATATCTGTATAAAAGAAGAAGATCGGTGCAATAATATTGACATTTTTTAACGTATTACGTTTTTCATATTTCGTAAACGCCTCTTGGTCCGATATCAGAAGTAAGTCATCGATGTTCGAAACATTCTGTAGCGGAGCAACTGACCTAGATGAAAATTAAGATTTACTTTCATTCTATAAACCCAACTTCTAACTTAAAAAACATACATTCCGGTAAGGCCATTTCGTGACCGGTACATCCTCCGGCATTTCGTTTTATTGTTTTTAACTTTTTTCTTATAGTTCCATTCTAATTTTTTGTTTTTGTTTTACCTTCTTTTAGTGAAAGAGCAGAGGCGGCTCGTTTATGAAATTTAAAACTATTGATGTTATATTCAAATTCGTTTTTATCCCAATTTTTCCATTCGTGGATTCTTAGTATCTATTTTAATAACAATCTGCTCTTTTGGATAGATGTTTTTCATTCTACGTTGTCCATAAGCTACGTTTGTTGTTTTGCTCTGTATGTTTTCGATGGTTTTAGGTGATTAAGTTCGGAATTGGTACGTCCCTGAAAGATGTTCATCGCATGGATCGAAACGAAGAGAAATGCCCTGGAGCTCGGGCTCGGATGCCGGCCATTGTTCGCTACAAATCGGCGCCAAGTACGATACTATCATGTCGGTTTCCCCGATTTGAAAAAACTACACTAGACGGTTGGGTTTTCTTTTTTAACATCAACCCAATAGTGCATTTATAAAATGGACCTAAGGGGTATTGTTGGTTCTTTATTCCATCGGCACTTAATTTGTATTTTTACCAAAGAAAAAAATAATTGTTGGGATCTAATGGTTTAAACAAATTTAAAAATTTAAGAATGCGACATGTTTGTGGATCTGTAGAGCCTTGTGGAGGTGATCGAAAGATGAATGTTTGAAGCTTGGTCAAAAATGTTATTTTCAGAAATGAATTTTCTAATTTGATTACAAGTTAGACAATCGATTTCCCTGGTGTCTGAAAGTGATTCCTTAGTTATCAATCTATTCATGCTTCTTTGTGATTTTCCCTGTCTCTATAACCTTCTGAATTTCTTATAAGTGACAAAAAAGGAGAATTTAGGGAGTAATGTATATATATAATATCTAAAACGTCCTCAATATGTAGTATTGAATGAACAATTAAACCTGGGAAGTTCAATTATCTTAGATTACTTTTTGGACTAAATATCTATATAATATTAACATTTTTTAGAAAAAGAAGAATAACAACAAATCATACTGTACTGGGTGTCCCAATAAGAATGGCTCTCGGCTATATCTTAGAAACCGTTTATAGTAGAGCTTCGAGTAAACAATTTTTATAACAAAAATTCTGCGTTTATTTGATTTCACAAGTTTTAATCTATCTTTTCAAATAATTTGTTCAGGGGTGAGGAGTCGCGGCACCCATCTAGCCGATAATTTTCAACTTCATGAAAGATATGAGGTGCCCGCTTTTTTGAAATTTTTAATGCTCGTACGCCCACGTTTAAACTCCTCCATCCACTTTTTAACCATGGAACGATGGAGAAGATTCACCTAACGTAGTATCTATTTCATTTTTAACCTCTGTCAGTGTTAAACCTTTAATATAAAAATATTTTATCACGGCTCGAATCTCATTTTTTTCTATTTTTTCAAACACCGGCAAACAAACTTTGTTAAGACACTAAATGAAAACTACTTGACAGACTCGGATAAAATTTTAATGTCAAACTGAGAGAGGATGTTACTAGATGCAAACATAAAAATTAAAAAGAAAAACCATGGCCTACTATGGTAGGCCGCGAATTAATCAACCCATCCTCGTATATACGGTTTCCAAGATATAGCCGAGAGCCATTCTTATTGGAACACCCAGTACATATTGCTTGATAATGAATGCTTGAAATGTTTATAGTATGAAGTCAAGTATGCTTCTGTCAATCTTATGTCACTCTTTAATAATGGCATCTAAACGAAACCTGGTCAGAGAAAATATATTTTTAAAAATAGCTTTGTAATTCTGTGGAAATTCAGGATAAGTATAATTTATCTTTTTTATATTTATTTAAGTATAATTACATCAAACACTGTTAGCACAAATCCAACAACTTTTCGAATTAATGCGCTCTATTCTAACATTTTTCTTTACTGTTCCCATCATCAATCTTAATCCATTCTTATAGCACCTTCCTGTTTGCGGAAAAATTCCAAAGACCACCTCCTAGGTTGGTGGTTTTTTTATCTTCTGTCGTAACAAGAACTAATTATTTCGCCACACCTTGTTTACAAAGAGAAATATCGTGCTTTGCCAACGACCTTGCTGACAGCCACTACAGCACATTGCTGTAATGTTAAATAGCAAAAAAAAATCGTTGGGTCGGTGTGCGCCTTACTAACTTAATCAAATATCTAAAGCAACTGATACGAGGATGTATCAGAAAATAACGACACTGGTGCTATAGTATAACAATAAAACATTTATTTAAAAAACTTCAACAACTATCCTTCAAAGTACTCTCCATTCTGTTCAATACACTTATCCCATCGCTTTATCCACTTGTCATAAACTTCTGAGAAACCATTTTTTTGATAGTCTAGTTTAGTATACTCATCACAGCGTTGTTGAGCTCTAAATCCGACTCAAATCTTCGACCTCTCAACTCTTTTTTGACTTCAGGAAACAAATGGGAGTCACATGGAGCAAGGTTGGGAGAGTAGGGGGGGTGAACCATAATTTCTACTCCTAATTCTTCAATTTTTCGTTGACAAATCGCTGATCTGTGAACCGGAGAATTGTCGTGATGCAGCTTCCAATCAAAGTCTTGATAAAGCGGTTGTTTTTTCTTTAATTTTGCCTTTAAGGGTCCTCGAAGTACATTAGAATAGCACTCCCCAGTCATTTTACCAGCGCTTTTAACAGTTTTGGCCTTCTGCGGTCTTGGGCTGCCTTTATGCTTCCATTGTATACTTTGAGACTTCAATTCAAGATCGTAATGATAAAACCAACTTTTGTCACCTGTACCCACATTATTTAAAAACTGTGGATTACGTTGCAGTTGCCTTTTCCAGTGCTGACAAAGTGTCACTTGATTCGCTTTTTGTTCATCGGTCATCACTTTTGGAGTTCATCTTGCTGCGACTTTCCGGTACCCTAAATCTTCATTAATAATTTTTTGAGTGGAATCGAAAGACAAATTAACAATGTCAGAAATTCGTTTTATGCCAATCCGGCGATCATTTTGTATCAAGTCAATAATTTCTGTAATTTTTGTGTCAGTTCGCGCAGTTTCTGGTCGATCAGGACGTGGTTCACCCCCGAAGAAGTTACAGCACCCGTCTCGTTATTTTCTGATTCATCCTCGTATATACGTGTGTTAGAATAAATGTTATTCACCTCTATTAATGTTAGGGGAGCTCGATTTGTACGATCATCATTGTGTGCTGTGGCAATAAGTTTCGACCCTTACATGATCCACCTTCACGTGTACTCATTGTTTCATTTTGTTTAAATAAAAAAGGACAGCTCGTGCCACCTCATCTGTGAGGTTTTAAAATAATGATTTCAAAATTGTATCACAGTTCCAAAATTTACAGATTTTGTTTTATGAAAAATATTTGTTACGTATTAAAAGTTTTTATTACATAACCGAGAATTTGTAATTTTTAAGTCAGTTAAACACTTTCAAATTAGGTGATACGTGATGTACCCATTTAAAAAAAAATTATTATTACGTGAAGAGAAAAACTCTTATGTCATAGCACGTAATGATCATTTTATTAATCGTAAAGAATTAGACGAGGAAAAAAAATAATTTGAAAATTAAATTTTTTCGAACTCCTGGCCAACCATTTTTAAATTTGTTTTATGCATATTTTAATAAAATTTACTTTGTATTTTATTTATATTTTGTTCATAACTGATAACTAAAATTTGTATTTATATGTAAAATTAAATTGTTTATTAAAAAAAAATTCGAAATTGGAATCGGTGTAAAAAAATTAAACTACATAAAATAAAATAAAGAAAAATTAAATTTAAACACACGAATAAATAAATATAAGAAAATCTCAGTGTGGATTCCTTTTTTAAATTAAATTAATATTAGAATTTAATCATTTTCAAAATTGTTCTAGTTAATTTAATTTTGGAACTTTAACTAATCCTAAGAATCATTTAAAATTCTGGCAATTTTTCTTTAACGAGAGTTTCATTACATGTCATCAAAGGAATTAGGTCAGTGTATCTATTACAAATAAAATTAAACTAATATTAATTATTAGAAATCGGAAATTAAAATTTGTTTATTAATAGAAATATTCACTTTTAAGACTTACATAAGTGCCGATCAATCAAGGAAATCTCAAATGGCGATGTTGAAATTCAGGATGAAGAACTCAAAAACACAAATTTCATTAGTAAAAATACAGTTTTACTGTCCAAATTGTACACAAATAGTGAAGTTATGTAAATGAATGGATTTAAAACTTTTAATGTAATAATTTATGCGTTTTACAAAGTGGGCGCTTGGCAGTCAAAATTTGAAGAGAGACATTTTTTAAGGCTTTCATAGTTTTTTTGATTTCACAACCCACTTATAAATAATTTTTATAATTTTACAGCAAATTATATAGAAATTTCGTACAAAACCCAATTATAATAATTTGAATTTAGAATATGCAACATGTTACTACATAAAATAGCTGCATATTATGAAAGTTTAAACTTTTTTTTTTAAATTTGCATTTAACAAATTACCTTAATTTTAGAAAGATATGTTCCATAACTCTGTCAAGTATTTTTACTAATTTTCATACATTTAACTAGAAATACTGATAGAAACAGCTTTAATATGATACAAATTGACTAATATATTCTTTTTAAATTTTAAATATTAAATTGATTGTTAAAATAGTTTCTTCTAAAATGAAAATACAACATAAATTTTGATACTCTCATGTGACATCATCATACTAAATCTTTAAATTATAAATTTACTTCATAATTACTCATTAAATTTCTGTTCTATGCCAAAGCTTAAGATGTCACCGGAGATGTATATATAAATTATGCTGAAAAATTGCTTAAAATTTAGTAAATTTAACCTAATCAACTTAATATCAGTTTGGAAGCATTGGGCTTCTAAAATAAAGTTTCCGAGTTTGTTAAATTTTTGATACAATTCAATAATAATTACATTTTTATTTATAAAATCTCAGATTTTTCCATTTCTATAATAAACTCTCCTTACAATATTTTGATAGATTAATATGATGCATTGTAGACATTTTTCTTGCTTATTTGTTTACAAATGACGTTTCCTATTTGGGAAAAAAATGATGTGTTATTTTTAACATCAACCTTAATTTTGTTTTTTGCTACCGACAAATTTCTACAAGTAAAATTAATGTTGAACCATATATCAAACCCCACGGGACGTTACTATCAAGGGCGCCCACAAAAGCAAAAAAAATGGAAATAAAAGACGAGTGCCAGTTATTTTGGCGCCATTTAGATATTTCAAGGCGGACACAAACAGAAATATTAAAAGGACAGGTCCAAGGTGGGTTAATGCACCTTTTTAACGGATATATTTTTCAATAAATGACGTCTATTTTGAACGATGACGGAAAATTATAGCGCACACAAGAAGAAATGAATTTGATAAAATATCGGTATGAGCTTGTAATGAAATTTATTGCATCGGGATAAAAATTGGGTTTAATTTTGGAACTTTTTTTAAAACAAAAGTATTAAATTTATGTTGTTGTTTTTGTGTTGATTTAACTTACTCTTTAATCAAGTTAATAATATAAGAAAGCTTATCTAAAAAAAGACTAGAAGCTTTTAGTGAATGTCTATAAATACAAGGATTTAGCTGTGGTTTTTGTTAGTATTAAGTGGATTCTATGTTATTTTTATTTCTTTAGATGTTTTTGCGATTTGAAGTAGTTTATTAGAGATGTAAACCAAAATGTTGCCCCGGGAATACATTTAATATGTAGAGTTATATAGAAAAATATATATTTACTAGGATTTCAGACTCACATGGTACATGAACCGCTATTTATTCATATTCTTTCTGACAGAACTTGCAAATATTGAAAACTGTCGATGTGAAATCTACAAAATTTCTGAGAATTTCGGACGCCTCTGCTTTAATTGATATATTGCTACTAAAATTTGACAAACTTTAGTTAGTTGTTTAAAAAAAAAATAAAAAGACCCATCTTCCATTATTTGGCATAAAACATAAAATGGAATAAAACTCATAGTTAACACCGGTATTCTAAACCTAATTCTAATACAACTAGGCAAGTATTATTGCTTCGTTCTCTATAATAAATCTTAATAAGATTCTTCTTTGTTTTTTTAATTTTGGCCGTGAGCTTAAAAAAACGAAGAAAAATAATTAATGACGCGTTTATCACAACAATTATCTATGATGATCTATCGGCATTGCCCGTGGAATTTTCTCTACCAACATACCGTGGAGACGTCAAAACTAATAGGAATAGCCTTCCAGTGACATCCATCCTCCTATCACGTTTGATCTTGATCTTCTCTTATCTTGTTACCACAACAGAAAACATAAGAAATGAAAAAAAAAACTAATTACGATTTAATAGTTTGATTGTAAAAAATGAATCCTTAAGGCTCATAGATAAAAATAAAATAAGTTCATTCTGTTGGTACTAGACAATTATTGAAACATTTGTTGAGAAAATATATCATCATGCTTACCAAATTCAGTTTTCTGCCGAGATCTTAGTCTTATCTGTTGGAAAATAGCGGAGGCAATTAAACCTCTGTAACAAAGCTGCAAAGCAAGATTTAATCTGAAAGATAGCAATGTTTATTTTTTTTAGATGTACTTCAACAAAAGTTATTTTCAAATTGAGAATTAGAAATCTTTTAAATACAAGGTCCTTTCGGAAAAAAATATATACAAAGAGAGTTTTTAAAATCAAATAACAGATGTTAAATTTATTTTTTTAAAGGCATATTATTGAAATATAAGTTAACGCTCCAAATGACATCACAGATGAGTTTTGCGTTTGGAATTAATAATAGGCATAGTTGGAGAAACTGGGCTCCATTTGGAAAGGTTTTTACGGGATTTTTCCTTCTAAAATAAAGGTGTCGTTCACATTGTTATCCTATGATACAAGTCTCCGAACTTAGAATTTTGTTAGCTCTGTAACTACCGAAATTCTTTAATAAACCGAAAGTTATAAAATATCTGTAAAAGCAAAAATAGTTAAATTTTGAATGCCAGACATTTTCGGAAATCAGTGTAGTTTAACACCCGCTTTCAACAGTACTTTGTGTTTACGTGTCTTTAGCATTGTTAAAGCATTCGACAACAGATCAGGTACATCGTCGTATCATTTACGTTTGAAAAAGACCACTTGAAGCAAGGCTTTTCTTTGTTCAATTGTCTCCCTAAATATATAACCCATGCATTCAATAAAATCTGACGTGAAGGATTAATTGCTACCACCACAATTTTTAAACCTGACGTCTTACATAGCAAATAAACACTATCGATAGTGCTAAAGTTGTTACTTTTGTAGATGATACTGCTCTACCTCTACTAACAGTAGACTGCAAGGATCAATAATTTACTAACGAATAATTAGAAAAGTTTATGGTGATCAGTTAATGAAGACAAAGCTTAATGACACTAAATCAATCTACGTTTGAGATTGAGTTACATCTATAAATATATCAAATTTTAAAGCTACACCAAAAATATGTTAAAATAAAACAACTTTCTAAAATAATGTGTTGCAAAACCTAGTAAACGACGCACTGTTCCTAACTCAGATAAGCGGTTTTGATTTAGTTATTTTATGAGTAAAAGAAGAAATTTTCTGTTTGACAGCCATAATTTACTTAGTTGCTTGAATGGAACCAAATCATTTGAATTAATAAAGTGTTTGTATCATCAAAATGTAAGGTTTTTAAGTAACTCCATTATATTTAAGCATTAAATGAACTTAAGTATACTGCTAGAACAGTTTTAATAATAGCAAAGTATCCAAAAGAGGATTTCAGGCTTTTCAACTTTATTAATGGCTGCTTTCTATAGTTCTTCTTCTTGGGAAACCTACAAAGTCTATTATTCTTTGCCACATCTTTCTTATTCGCATATATCTTGGCTCTCGTCGTTTTCCTATTGACCTAGTAGATCTGCTGGCAGTCTGGGATATCTCTGGCCCTAGAATTCCTTGTCACCAAAGTATGTTTATCTTCTGGTGGATTTGTGCATTGATAAAACATTTAGGAACTTCACAGGAAGTTTCCGTTTACGTTGCTTAGTGAATTCCCCAGTTTTGGATTAGGGGGATACCCTTTATGTAACTGATTATTCTATTAAATATTCCATTACACAAAAAAATCTTCAGCCAAAATTGAAAATGTTGTTAACCAATTGGACTCTAAAATAATTGCTTATATTTTTTGATGATTCAATCCACCATTGTTCCTTAGATAAAAACGGCAGCGGATTAGTTGTAATGGAACGAACTGTTTGTTGGAGAGTAAAGTAGTACTAGAGGACTTGACAGTACGATCGACCGAGCGAACCGCATAATCGAGTCGAAGTCGAACCGGAACAAAAACAGAGAGCAACGAGCGTCCTTGCGCGTGAGTCAGAGAAGGCCTTGCCGTGAACCCAATCGGTTGCCATTACGGTGTGTGAACACCTGATGCGATGTTGCCGAACGTCAAACCATCTTTAGGTGGTCCCACCGAAAAAAATTCCAGTCTTACCTTTCGTTTTGTACGTGGATGATTGGAAAAGTCGTTTTGTTTAGAGCAATGATGTATTGTTTATTCCACCAATTCGCAACGTTTTGGATCAAGTATACCAAATAAATATATTTTACATTTTGTCTACAAATAACAGAGCAATTTACTATCGTATTTCTTAATTAAGTTGTAAATGTTAACGTTGGTTGTCGAGTTTCTGGCGATAACCATAAAACGCGTAATTTGATGGTATGGACTACATTCTTTTGGGAGTTCAAAAATTTCTTGTTACGGCAAGGGATGAAAGTCTGAAGAACGATAATGAAATATTTGGTATAGATGGAAGAAGACCCCTATAAACAAAACGCCGCTGAATGTTATCTTCAACCAATGAACAAGTTGCTGATATACTTGACCAATGAAAATTGCCCTAACTGAGCTCACAATTCACCAATCAGACGTAAAGTCGGACTCAACAAACAAACCTCATAAGAGTTGCTCCAAACAACACACTGAAACACACGCTTTTAGGTTGTTTATCTTCCATCACACAAGTTAAAATATATATCGTCACCCAAGTTTTAAGTTTACGAGTTTGACATTTCTTCAGATAAAATCTCTGTAAAATTAAGTTAGTTTAACATGTAATTAGTGAAAATTTGTGTCAAATATTTTGTAATCCATTCAAAGAACTCTATCAATATTATTGTAAAAGTGTAAATCTAAAACTTCTTTATCTTCATTAAAGTTGTTAAAAGATAAATCATTTTATAAGTAATTTTATTAGATAAAAATAATTTGTTCCAGAAGATAAGCATGTACAAATTATGCGTAGATAATTCTAAGCCAAAATCCACTTAAAGCACAGTCCATTTTTGTGTAAAAAGCAATTATGGTAAGAATATTTTTGGAAAAGAGCTTAAGGGAGGCAAGATTAGAACATTAGAAGAGTCACCAATGGTTAAGTTTTGCTGACAACTTGGTATATCAATGAAGAAGAAACTAAATATATGTTTAGAATGTAAATATAATGAGTCTAAAGGCAGAAATAAAACCTACAGATTTGAAGAAGTAGAACAATACACAATATGAGGACAATGTTTACAAAAGAACCGAGAATGGCAAAAACAAATACAGAACAAGTTGATGGTGAGAAACCGAAGTGTTAAATTGATTAATAAAAAGCAAAGAGATATTCAAGAAACCTAAATTAAATAAGATAGAACAGGAAGACTAGCAGTATTTGAGAGGAAGATACTTCGAAAGATATAAAGCTGAAAAAAAAAAGACTAGGAGACGGACCAGAACGATCAACAGGAATTGAAAATCTTTATAATTAACCAGATATTGTAGGAGTTTTAAAAACCCCATGGCTTAGATGAATAGAGAATAAATAGAAATCCCAAGATAACTCAATCGGTGGGAAAAAAATGACAGGGAAGAAGGTGGAAAGCAGAAGCGAAAATGGATGTAGCGATAATCGGGATAACCAGATGGAAGGAGAAAGCAGTAAATAAGAAAATGTGAATGAAGCTGACCATGGATTTTCTTCTGTAGCAGCAATTATGATTTTAATTCCGTAATTTCCGTAATTAGATTAATGAATATCACAATAATAACGTTTTTAACTTAAAAGATACGGCGAACTTTAGGATGATTTCGTAAATGTTAAACAATATTTAGCCTAAATGGAAACGTAATTACAAAAGCAATTGAGCAAAAAATGGCGATAATAAAGTAGTTATTAAAGTTTTGGAAAATACTCTATTTTTTACATAATATTGCAGCACTATTGTTCAAAAAGATAAATGAATATGAGGAAATACATTTTGAAATGCTTGGGGATAATAAAAGGCTATTTCTTTAAAATGAGCACTTTATACTCAAAAAAGTATTATTACGGAATACAAGGTTTCCTATTTTTAGTTTTTTATAATATTTTATAATTAATTATTGTAATATAGCATCGATTTTTTTTCAGGTAAAGATGATAAAACTTAAACGTGGAGTATTTACAACATTATGAGTAAGTTTTTGCAACTTTGTATACACTTTTATGAGGGTCATCGATATATATTCAAATAAATTTAAAATAAACTAATATAATTTGTATTTTATAATTTATAAGGAGTTTTTGTATTTTAATGAATATTAAAGAAAGATCTAATTAAGGTACTTATTAATGATATATTTAAGTCAAACATTATTGGTAAGTGCCATTAAAAGAAATTATAAATTTTTCTTTTAAAGAAAATCAACCCAACATCAGAATAAATATAAATAAATAAAAGAAATAAAACAGCTAACACATATAACTAAATAAATGACAGTTATCAAAATACAATCAGTAAACAAATCAACGATTTTTCAATTTATGCAAATGACATATTCTCAGGGTAAGTTTTATTTTCCATTTATCAACAAGCCACTACGATTGTTAAAATTAGTTTGTAACTTCATGGAATTTGAGGTTATTATTTAACAATAAATAAGTTAATAATTATTAATTAAAATTGAACAAAAATTGTGTTTATGATTACACAAAATAAAAACAATATTAAAATACTTAGTTTTTTACTTTTTTGGGAAACTATCCGTTTCCTTTGAATTTGAACACTTTGGCAACTTGAATAGATCCAAATTGTAATCGCTTAGTGATTTGTAGAATTTTTTTTCTTGTAAATAAAATCAACAGTATTCACTATGTTAGTTATGTAATTTTTAATATCAACACCTTTTTTAAAAAGTATCAAATTAATGAAAAATCTTAAAATTGTGATTATTCTTTGGCCTGTCTTTGAAGAAATACTGCTTCTTTCGAAAAAATAACTTTATCAAAAGGAACTTTGATCTTTTCTTTTAATCCTGCGGATCATAAACATGGATTTACCTATTAAAGGCGTTTATTTTTATATATTAAAAAAAGTATCCTATTAAAATCTGAAAACTTCTTATTGGGCTATTAGATGATAATAAATTTTTTAAAATCTCTATTTCATTACCTCTTAATAAAATATATTTTCTCAATCATTCTTTATATATTCTTGATACAGTGCTTAATTTCTTTCCTTCTAAAATATTGTAAATTACTATTCATATTATCTTTATTTTAAGTCAAAATATAGAAATGATGAATTAAATTATGTTTGATGATGAAAAAATCGAGCAAGTTTCTAAAACAAAATATCTAGGTATTCAGTTAGCCTTTAAGTTTTTCTGCAAATGCATTATATATAACTCAATAATTTATCCTCAATTTACGTATTGTTTGTCTTTGTTTATATTCTGCAGTAGGGAAGATATTAATAAAATGCAAGTGTTGCAAAATAGGGCAATGAGCATTTTGTTGGGATCTAATAAATATGTTAGAATGGAAGTAATGTCAAGTAGATTACGTTTGTTAATCATAGATCAGATGATTATTGAAGCAAATCTGATTTTTATCTATAAAATGAGCAATAAATGGGTACCACCTAATTTAAATAATTTTTTGATAAGAAGAACTGATTTGCCAGCATACAATGTTAGACCTGCGGATAGTTTTAATTTTGAACACTTTAACAGCCAGACATTACTGGTTGAATGTTTGAAATTGTATAACAATCTTCCTTTAATGGTTAAAAATTCACCAAATGTCAAAATATTTAAAAAAAGTTGCGAGAAATTTGTTTCCAAATCTAGTATTGTGTTCTTTTGAATCTGATATTTTTAAGATACTTAGAAAATGATGTATGCTTTGATTTTTACATTTTTATTGATTTTTTATTTATTTTGTAAATTTGTATATATTTCTTTACGCTTTTATTGTCGAGCAAATTTTGAATTTATGAAGAAATAGCTATTGATAACTAAAGTCATTATTATATTATTATAATTTTATCCAAGTAAATCCCTCTTACAGTAATTTTAATGTAATCAAGTTAATAATCATTATAAAAATGATTTTATTATTGCTTTACAAAATCATCTATATTACTAATAAAGTTATAGAATATATTTTAGATAACAATATCTATTCCTTTTTCTATGACTTTTTGACATATATAATATTAACTTTTTTTATAACTTTTATATTAAAAACAATTAATTTTTCTTTGGTAATTAATTCAATCGTAAATAGCAACTAAATGATTAAATATTTTAAAATAATCTATATATGGGTGTAAAAAAAGTTTAGTACATACTCGGCTGTAAATATTTTAAACGCTCTTTTAATATCTCCACTTACATGTAAAATATTTTAATTCTAACATTATCCCTACATTAATATATTGTAGCTTGTTTTACAATTTTTTCCGGGGCATTTTAGTTGTGCAGCACAAACAATATCATTTTGCTCTTAGGAAATCCTAACAAACCCTCTATCCGATATTTACATCTAAAATTTCATATACATAAGGGGTTCTTTAGATGGAGGAGTTCAATGTGCACATATGGCCGGGAGTGCGCCTTTTCAAAATAAATATAAATCACTTACCACGTTATAATCAACTGTAAAAACCCTAGAGGGTAAACCGACACATGACAAAGTCGGGGTTGATTGAATGGAAGTAATTCAGGAGAGCACAGGATGTACTTTGTTTAATTTCGGTCCTTTATTGGTTCTCTCCCTTGCTTCATTTATTGTCTAGTTGTAACTCGGGGGCCCTATTTCTATGAAGCTGCGTTGGAACGTCCATTTGGACCGATTTTATAAATATGAAGAATCGTGAATATTAAAAAAAATGTGTGTGTAAATACAATAAATTCCAATTTTACATACTGGTTTTGTAATCAAAGTCCTTCTAATTTACCGTTATTTAATGTTTATTATTTTCGCCTAGAGCTATCGGTTAGTAGATATATTAAATAAAAATAAAAAGTAAATGTGTTTTTTTAATAGTTAAGAATAAATTAGAAATTCTATACAATGGATTAATGTCATATAAATTCAAATGCGTTAAAATTAGTTAACATTGTGTCGCTATAATCAATCGAACAAATCAGCATTTTAATAGAAACAAGATAGTCTTTTTTTGTTTTCATTTATTTCAAAATTTATAAATAAACAAATCTTTATTAAAGAATAATATCCCACAAAAGAAATTTTTATAGGCTATTTATTAGATGAAAGTACTTTTAATAAAAATAAAACGGGGAGGGAACAAATTTTCGAAAATTAATTCTCCATATTTTAGATATTGCTAATAAATTTCGTATTAAATTTAATACTTCCGAAAAACAAAAACCTTCTTAAAATAACAATTAAATTATGACGCACTTACTCTAAATTAACAAAACTTATTTAAATTTATTAATTTTAAGCCACTATAAATTTCGAAGTAAGGCGATTAGTTCCTGCTGGCACTGAAACAAATTTATACTAAAACGCGACCATCATTCAATGATATTTATATTTATTTGTGACATTTGCTGAAGCGCAAAATTATTATCATTCTATAGTATAAAATCTAAAGATTCTCTAGCGGTATGCCCCAAGGACGCGTAACGAACCCGCTCCGATCAACAATAACAATAAATAGGAGCGTTGATGGCTTCCAGCGAATAATCCTTATAGAAAAATCCGGGCGAAGCAGAAAGATTGAGAAGAAAGAACGAATTTATATACCGAGTATCGAGTTAAGACCGCCCAAGCGCAAAATTAACGTCAATTTACTCGAATTTACGGGCAGTGCGAGTGGAAAAAAAATAAATGTTTTGAATGTCGTTCGGACGTACTACGCGTTTTGTACAAACTTGAAAGTGTCAGGTGGAATTCATTGGCTTATAAAATGCGTGTTTTGTGTCATTTTACAACGCAGGGTTTTTTGAAGGGTTTAATTAGATTTATAACGTGCATTTTATAGTTCTTACAATCTAAAATTCACAAAATACGAACATGTCTATCAATAAAATATATAAAAAAAAACCAAGCGGTTCCTGTTGTTTGATAAAACTTTAGAGGTATTTCATTGTCAATTAAATACATTTCTATGGAACTGGCATAACCTTAAAAAAGGACTAACAAATTTTGAGTGTACAAAGTGTTATAGAGGCAAAGATACAAATAATGGTGACATAAAATTAGTTTAAATACTATGACATGAATGGATTTTCTTGAGTGATAAGAAAATAATATTTTCAAGAAGTTTCAAGTCTTCACGCTGATGCTGATCCATAACCATCATTTTATTGGGAAGTTGAATAATTTTACCGTGTATGATTGACATATTTCAAAAGTAAGACAATTTTTAGCGTTGGCGTTTCATATATATATCTCGTTGTTTCGATGCTTTTTTTATTTTTTTTTATAAGTTTAATGTTTATTGTTTAATTAGTTGTAAGAAATATTAAAGGTAAAACACTTATGAAAACCTATGTAAAAGAAATATATTGGATTGTAAACGTCATTATACAGTTAAATTAAATCTGAACCCTCCTTGAGATAATTTTTGAACCAACGTGACTCTAATAGAATATATACAAAGTGCGCCCAACAAAATTTATAAAAATCCTTATTTTTTTCATAACAAAATAAAATATTATTTATTTTGTTATTTAAGAATTCCTTGCATTAATTTAAGATAACGAATCTTCCCGAAATATTTCTCGAGCAATATTTTCTTGTCGGTATGACCGGCTTTTCAAAAAAAAAATATTCTCAGCAGGACTACTTTCTAACCCTAACTAGATAACACACGTCACCTAAATCTTTTTTCTAAATTATTATACCCAAAGACAACACTTCTTAACAATGCTTCCATTCAGCCGCGTTAATAATCACAATGGGGGTCTGTTGACACACCAAACGTGATAGGCTATAAAATATTTGTCCAATAGATGTCAAAAGATGAGGGCGAAACCCCAAAAGGGTGATAAATGTATTTTTATAAATTTGATTGTCTAATCCGTTTAAGTCTACGGATAAACACGATTAAATATGATTATAGGGGAGTTATTTGACCGAAAAATCAGTTCTTGAACAGTGTAAGATCGAATTGTGATTTTTGAGTGATAAAAAATAACAAAACTAAGAAATTCATTTTTTTTTATGTATAAATGATTCCTATTTCTCGATTTCTTAGAAACCTGTTGGGCGCCACGTGGGCAAAGTGCCAAAAGTGGGTTGATATTTATTTTTTGAATGGTAATGTTGTTATAACGGCATATCGCCCACATTACACAAATACAAGCGTTCTACAAATTCTTACTAGGAATAAATTTCATTCGGTATATCAGGAATCTTGGCGACTAAATTTTCTTGTGCCTAAATACCATATTCGCCAAAAATTTAGGTCGGAATGCAGAAAAATAGGTTCTTGGTCACAACCAGCTGTTGTTTATCATTTGAACCGAGTCTATTGCGTGTTTGTTAAGATGCAGTTTAACATTCGGGCCAATTTATATCGCTAAATTATTCAAATAGATGTAAAGTACCTATTTATCTCGAGCGAGGCGCCGTTTGACAATCCGAATGCCTATTTCATTTTGATCGTTAAGGTCCACCTGCCGCTTGAAAGTGAAGGCATAATCGATGCAAATGTGTCCATTGAAGTTAACACTGAAAAAATTGAATTCTCCATCTATTTATTTCCATAAAAGTTTAACAACACAGTTGCTAGAGCATTACAAATTCTAGTGACGTTCATTTTCATTATAATTTTTGCTACACGGTTTTTATTTCCTAATCTTATTATTGTCCCTTAATCCTTTTTGAATTATTTCAAATCTCTTTTCATAAGAAATCACTTTCTAAGAACTCTGGTGAACACACACAAATCTTAATTTCGATTGTATCGTCATCTTAATTGAAGAAGAAATATCAAGAATACCTGTTGGTTGTTGTTCCTCCATAATCAACATCATGGGCGTTGAACTGGCTGCCAAAATTGTCTATTTACCTAAAATTGCAAGAGTCGATAAATCACTGATCCCTAAATCCTCACGATCGATCTAACCTCATTCCTATTTAAACCGCTAGAAAACCAAATTTACCAAATACCCATGGATTTGCCTTGTTAATTTAGTACAAACAAAACTGCAATTGTTAGTTAATTTATTTTATGATCTAGTTGATCGTTAGAATAGTTTCCTAAGTAACACACATTTTGATTTAATGTAATTTAAAAATATAATTATTCCTACATCTTCGAGAAAGTAGAGGAAACTTTTTGTCATTTTTACACTATACCAGGGAAACGAGGGTAACATTAAGAATTGGTATCTGGTTGAAGTACCTGAAAGAAAAATTAAACAGGGAAGGACAAAGACGAAATTATTTAGTATAATTGTTCCTTATATATTTTGAAAAAATCGGTATTTCAGGAACTTTAAAGTATTTTAATTATTAATTACACATATAATTAAATTATATCTTAACTGTGTGGTGGTTCGCTAGAATCTAATCTTTTAATACAATTTTCCTAAGAAACTTTTATCTTAAAAGAACCATACTCAAGACGCCTATCTCTTGTTGATATTCTCTCCCAGTTCAGGAATTTCTATCAGAAACCAAAGGGTCGTAGATAATGAGTTTCGTTTGTAGAAGATAAACTTTTAAGAAAGAAAATGTAGAGTGTTTGTTAGGATACATTACACTAGGCACTCCTATTCTGATACCAAACGACATCAATGTGATAAGGGAGGACCGCAAGGTCCTAAATTAGGTAGTCAGGATAAATTGATCCTAGCGTGGGTTTTAGGACAACAGGGAATATAAATCCTATGATAGTAATTTACTAATGTAATAAATCCAAGTTTCAACCCATCCCTCTAAGTCCCAGTACAACATTGACTCATGGAATCAAACTTCTATAACCCCGTTCCAGAAAATATTAGAAAACTGGGAATGAACAAATTTAAAAGACTACCATTTATAGTACCTGTAGGTGTTTCTCTATTTATGTTCTCTTTAGGGCTGTTTATAAACATTTGTTGGCGGTCCAGCTCGAAAGACCATTTAAATTTTCCTTAATTTTCGCCGAAATCCTTACTTCAAATAAACAAAATAATTCTAAGAGACAAAATAACCGGCAAATTGCCTCTCATAAAATTCTCGAAAGTGTTGAAGTACATAAAATATACAAGTTTAAAGGTGTATCGGCGTCGCATTCCATTCGCATGCCATAATGATGTTTCGTTCCTCGTAAGACGACGTTAGCTGAAATGTTTTACAGAATTTAATATAATGTCTAACATGCACGAATACATGTTTTAAATCAATGTGGGAATAATTACGGACGACATTTATGCGGGGAAATTTATTAGAATTACTGGTGGAACGACATGCTTTTTGAGAGTAAAAAACGTTGAACTTGACTAAGCGAGAGGGTCAAAGATAGCTCATTAGCTGTTTCATTTCATTAGAGAATTGCTAAATAAAACATTCTTCATAACAAACACGAACATTTTTGTGTCTATAGTCTACGACTGAGATAGATTGATGTCAAAAGCGAAAGAGAAATTAACAGTAAAAAAACACTTTAGAACTAAGTGAACAAAGAACCCATGAAAGTAACAATTATAAACGTACCATCATTAGATTTGTCAAATTGGTAAATTTAGTTCTAATGTCAGTTAACATCTTATAATGCTATTTCGACTTTGTATATACTGAACTTAGTATAAAATAAATAAAATGCATATTAATCTTTCTTGGTTTCGCGTTCTAGGAA
This sequence comes from Hermaeophaga mercurialis, assembly GCA_951812935.1. Lineage (NCBI taxonomy): Eukaryota > Metazoa > Arthropoda > Insecta > Coleoptera > Chrysomelidae > Hermaeophaga > Hermaeophaga mercurialis. The sequence goes on along the minus strand of OX638361.1, from coordinate 18,145,054 downwards.
AGATAAAAGATCGTTAATAAATTAAAAAGTCCCATCTGATGTACCAATGAGTATTTCTGAAAAGCTCGAGTGGTTTCGAGAGTGAAACAACGATTGTATACGCGCGTGTGTGTGGCGGTTAAATTACGTGGCATACTTTAAAGGTTTACGTTTAGTTTAAATCATCGGAAGAATGCTCTTAATCGACGATGCGCAATTATTGTAAATCACCTCGGGAGCGAGTAATGCGCCAACATAAATCTTACAAAATGTAATCTTTCAAGAAATAGGCGAAAATCGTGGCCGTCAACATAGTTGGTCTCGGCGGTCTTCCTGAACGACCACATGATCTTACATTTCAACGGCTACATTGTACCAAATTGTAATGAGCTTTGTGATAAAATAAAAAACTTCTATCATCCCACAATTTTTAACGAACACAAAAATTTTAAATTAACTTTTGTTTTTACAGCCATGGATTCAAGGAAAGTTTAAATTGCGTTTATACTTCTAATGCCATATGTAAGGGAAGCAGCAAATTTAACTGAATAAAAAAATAGCTGCAAGGATCCTCTTCTTATATCCTCTAACATCAAAATTCATACTCACTTCGTATATATTTTGAACATTCTGTCCAGATTCTCCCCATGTGTTAATACATAAGACCGGAAATTGGAAAATTAATAAGGTAAAGTCGTTTCTGATGAACTATTCTTCGTATTTCAAAAGTAACTTTATTATGTTTCTTTGGTAAATCCATTTACCAATTTAATTTAGCGTCAGTATCTATACCCAAAAACTTAGAGCATTCATTAATCCCATTAAAGGAAAATCTTTCTTGAAATTGTTTTTACTAATTCCCATTGAATCAATTTTCGTACTCTTCAACGTTTTTTTTCAGCTACACTTTTAATATCATCAATTGCGCTTTAAAACGAAACTTTATTTCGGAAAATCCATTTGCTAATTTAATTTACTTTCAGTATCTATAGTCAAAAACTTAGAGCATTCATTAATCCCATTAAAGGAAAATCTTTATTGAAATTGTTTTTACTTATTCAATGTTTTTTTAGCTACTGTTTTAATGTCGATCACTTTATTAAGTTTCTTTGGAAAACACATTTTGCCAATTTAATTTAGCTTCATTATCAGTTTTTCTATATTTGTTGAATTAACTTTTAATTTATTTACATTGATCCAGTTTTCTTCCTCTTCCACGATTTTTTCAGGTACAGTTTTAATCTCATCAATTGTGTTATGCAAATTTTTAAATAGTTAAAATCATCTGTAGCTGGAACGTTGGTGGGGGCAAGTCGTTTATAAAAAAAAAAATGAACGTAACATGGAACCTTGCAGTACTCGTTTGACTATTTCACTTTTTTAAATTGTAAGTCCCTGGAAACTACAACTTTGTTTTCGATCTTTTGATGCAAAAAAAATTCAAAGAATTTCCCCTAAAACCATAGTATTTGCACACCATCGACTGCTTTTGTTAAATCAAGCAAATTAATACATGGATATGAACTATTATCGACAGCTTTAATAATTTTCTCTGTAAACAAATTGGTGCTCTGTAAATATTTTCTGTTTTTCAACTCGGAAATTTTCAAAAATATTGGTATAATTGATATTGGCTGGTAATTATTAATATCAACATTTTAAGGATATCTGGAAACACTGCCTTGAAAAAACATTTAAAATTTTAGCCTAATTTTCACTAATATTTTTTTCTCAACACAATTCCAAAATATCTTTACTACGGAATTCTTTAATCTTTTAATAGCCGTAATTATTTCAAAAGTCATTAAAAGATTGTTAATGTGATTCATGGCTTGTTTTCAAATATTTCACAAAAGATAAGTTGTTAAAGGCACTCACTGATATGAAACTATCTTCTTTATGTTTATATGATCCCAATTAAAAAAAAACATAGTTTCAAGAAGCAGGGTTATAAAAAAGTTTGTTATAAGGTATTACTCGACTTTATGAAGTATTTGAATTCCATAAACTTTAAAATCATCGCAGTCTAACAAAGTTTCATATTTGGAAAAGCACTTATTTTATCAACTTGTTTCTGAAATAATGAGAAAAAGTGACATTATGAACGCACTGTATATATTTAATTCCAAATTCTAGAATTCATATACTTTTTATTGACCTATGATTAAGTAAATAGAAAAAAAAAGCTTTTCAACCATTAAATGAAAATAAGGATAACAACAGACAAATTATTTATTTTAAATTGGACAACGGTACCTTTTATGGACTATTTAAAATATAATGCGAAAATAAAAACAATTCCTAAATAAAAAAATTTCATCTGTTTTCGGCAAAAAACTCAGAGCTCAAATTGGTCGAATAAATTGCGCACACAGACCAAATTCGGATATTTTTTTTAAATTAAACACTAATATTCGACTAGGAAATATCACCTACCAACAATAAATCGTTTTCTTTTGTGGCAAACCTGTCATTAAGCAAATTGCTGTTGCTGTTTGATCTTTCCTTATTGCGTCTTTTCGTAGGTTTCTATTATAATTCCAAATGGCCATATTTATATGGCTACTGGTCGAAAAAACAGCGTATAAAATTTTCTTTGTTTATATAGGCTTTTATAACGATGTATCGTGGGCACTACCAATGTCAGTATGCTAAACAGATAATTATAAAAAAAATCGTTACATGAATAATGATTTTGTCTCGGCATTAGGAAGAAAATGGTGTCGAGCGAGACTATTTATCTATGTCTAATTTAAATATTCAAAAATAGAACACAATAAATACATTGTAAATGATTTGCATTAATATTTTGACAGGTCGCACTTTAGACTTGAGTTAATACATTTAATCGAAAAGGAAATAAATAATGTAAATGAAAAACTAAAATGTAATAAAATATAAACAGAGGCAAATGCAAATATTTTAAGAGAAAATCGAAGAGTATTTTTTAACGGTTCCTACTGCATTTTAACGATCTTATCCCGGAAAATGTTTCGCAGTGTAAATTGCACCGATTTTTGCCAACAAACAAGTCGATATCAAACGTACCGCGGAAAGCATGCGGTTCGTAATAAAATCTATCATTAACGTCGACTTACACGCATCCATTAATTAGTCATTTCGCGAAATATACGCGATCTCACATTATAAAGTGCACGGTTGCATTTTTGGCGGCCCGCCATGTCCGTCTCTCGTAATCGAATGGGCCCCGGCCGAAATGACGCACCCCTCGAAAATTTGGGTTATTTTTCGGCTTCGAAGGACCAAAAATGGGTGGCGGCCAGACCAACAGGTTGGCCCGTCTAAAAAACATCTAATTTTACGAGATTGTTATTTTGAACAATAAAATTAGAGAGAGATTAACTAAGAAGAAAATAAATTATATTTGAATATAATAAACAAATAAATTTGTATAGTTTATTGTTTGGTTCAAATACTAATCTTATTTGATTGAACGTATTGCTGAGACAAAAAAAGGTAAAAAATTATAGTTTTTGACGGCTGTTCTTCGTCTCACTGACTAAAATTCATGTGTTTACACATACATAAAATAATGTACATACACAATGTGCAAGTCCGACCATACCGAGCATTTAAAACCGTTTGATCTCTTTCTTATATTTTTTTACGACCCGACCGGATGCTCTTGTTATGGTGTTTTGCCGCGTACGCGTCACAGGGTGTTTTTCTTAATTGTGCCCATTAAAATTAATTTTTATTTATGTCACTTTTAATTAACTGGGAGTGTCTGGTGTTGTCTGACGATTTTTCCGCTATGAGGCATCGTCTTTGTTATATTCTGCATATTTGTATGAATCAGGACAATGTGAAAGACATACGATATAGGGGTTGAACAACCCCGAGTGCTTTGAGGTAGATAAAAATAAACAAGAGACAAGACGAATGCGTTTGTTGAGTTAATTGGTGAGTGACAAGTATGTAAGATTCGTATGTGTTTAAAAAATGTTTGTGGTGTCACTATAAAAATATCCTTACTAAGCAAAAGAAGTAGAGAATTTATTTATATAAGAGAAGAAAACGGTGCATTATTAGGGTTACGTTATTATTACAAAACGAAAGGGTTGTTGGCGTAAATAAAAAGTGTTTATAAACATTACAATGATAACAAAATTTGGAGTTAATAACAAATAAGTCCATTAATTCAGATATGATACATTTACTGAAAATAATTAAAATTCCTTCTAAATATTGAAAGGATACAATATTTTACATAAAATAATTTAAGTTGCTACATAAGTTGGTAACTATGTACAAGATTTTCGTGATCTTTTGTTAGATCAGACCAGAAAGCAAACGAAAATATCTATTTTAAAATATTTTTTTAAATTTTGAATTTTACAAACCAGGAGGGGGCCAATAGTAGTTTCTTCAACCATAAAAACAGTAATAACACCGGCTGCGTCAATTTTATTCATAATTTCTAAGTGTTGATTTTATTCCTGTGAGAAACAGCATTTTCTTGGAGTTTCTTACAACTAAATAAAAATATTGTTATGTCATAATTAGATTTGAATGTTAATGTTAAACTGTGTACGCATATTAGATATTTACATCAGTAAAAAGGGTAAAACTGTGACTTTTAACATTCATTCAATAATATATTCTAGAGAAAATAATGAACTCAATTTTCTACAAATAAAGAATGGAAAATTTATAAGCTTAATTTGTTGACACGCAGGTGTATAAATTTAAATTTTTAAATATTCCTAATTTGAAGTTTTGTCTTTAATTGATATGAATAGATATAATTTTTGAAGGAAATACTAATATAACGTTTAATCAAAAAAATATCGATAAATTGTGAATTTTGATATATGATACATAAGTTTAGATAACAAAATGTTTTTTCCATTGTAAAGACTATTGTCTTTATATTTATACACATAAGTAAAAATTAGTTGCCAAATTTATATACAATTTCGTAGAATGTATTAAATAGATTTTCTATAAAAAATTGGTTTTCTTTTTGTGATGTATTTTGGCAAACTAAAGAACTTTTTATTTGTGCCCCCAAGAATTAGTTTGCCTATTAATTCTAATGTGAATTTGATGTTGTAAAGAAAAAAGAAAAATTACTTATATAAAAAAAATACTTAAAACTCGCCTAGAAACTCTAAGGGTAAATAAAAAAGCAAGACAATCATTAGAATTGTAATTAATTTGTAATACTATTTAATGTTTTTAATTTTTTTAAAACCAATTAACCCATAAAAGAATGACGACAACATATAGGACTACGTTGGAAAAAATTATATGGAAAACTGGACAAGAAGACAAAAGAAAGAAAACTTGTATTATATCTGCTGATGAGGCTCTAATATGGAACTCACATGAAAAATGAACAATAGAAGAAAAATCGTTATACATGAAAAACAACAGTTTTAGAAGAAATAAACCGTTTTTTATGTAAATAGTGTCAACGTTGATTTAATGTTACTTGTATTTGATACATACATAGTGTCTAAAATGAAATTTAAAATATCAATAATAATCTTGTCAAAAAAAGGAAGAATCCAGCTACTGATTCTGATTGGATGTGGTGATCCGATTTATGAAGAAATAAGTTATCTTTTCAACAATCTAAATCCTGAACAATCTCCGTTAAGTAGATCTACATTTTTGAGGAAAACGAATAAATTATTCAAACTGATAATGTAAACTTCTGCTCTACCAAAAATGTCAACCAATCAAGAAATCATGGTATTTACAAAGTTAAAAAACTCTAAGAAGATTGATTTTGATCGATGAATACAATTTTGTGAAAAAAATAGACAAAATTTACTGGCAAAATATTTTTTTAGTCTCTATTCATTGATGAAGACATAATCTGCTTGAATTCCAGTATTAATAAGCATATTTGCCGGTAGTAATCCGTACTGGTTGAGTATTCCCACATACTCTCAGAAAAAATCCTTATTATACTACAAGTTCATTATTTCCAAAGGAACGACGAATTTTTAAAATCTAATCATCTCCATATACTGTTAAAAATAAACCGATTCTTTTATAAGTGATCTCCAATTTTATACTTCCGAAAAACCCCCTTAATCTATTTTCTAGGAAAAACGTTCTGGTCCGTCACTCCATTCTATTACCGGCACTTGACATTATCCTCAGCTTGACTTTGAACCTTCTCTTCTATTTTTTTTTTCAAACCATTGACATTCCACCAGTTCTAATTATAAATACAACACTCTGGCATCAGCTCGCCATTCTTTCCGTTCTAAACTTAACAACGGATGTGCAATTGCGTAACACTCCAACAGAAAACTGCATTTCAAGACAAAGAAAAACAAAAAAATGTTGAAAGATATCAACTTCCTGGTGAGAATATTCTTCTCTCGCACTTATGACGTGTTTGATTCTTGCGTTTCGAGTATTCCGAAAAAAAAAAGTTGGGCAAAAAATGCGAAGTATATAAAATAATACTTAATATCTACATCCCATCATAATTTTAATTTTATGCTTCAATTTGTCTTCGCGCGTCTAGTAATAAATATATTTAAAAAAACGGCACCTGTCATTTGATTTTATCCGCTGCTACATATCATCGGGTAATGTTGGAAAATGTATTTTTATTTTAAAGGAAGACACATTCCTTTAGTAGGCAGCTGGCCACGTTATATTCGGACCTAAACGAAAGATTGTTTGGAAAACGTATAAAAGAACACGCGCCACAAAAACGGTATTTAGTCTGTTAGCCAGATATTCCAGAAAGCCAGATTTCTTACCACGTATGAATGGTTTGCACTTAGGATATGATCCAGTACTTTTTTTCTTAACGATATTAAACATGAGTTTGATATTTTTTAACGCTTATTTCTATCTAGCATAATCTACTAGATGATGTTAGATCGCTTTCTATAGATAAGAAAAACTAAATGATCTATAGAAATAAGAACTAAAGAACATGGAACCCTTATAGAGTGTTATTTCTTAGATTTGGTGCAATACCTCTGGACTCCATGGTTTTTTTGTAATATCGATCTTCTTACAGATGCTTCTGAGCATTTTTTGCGTCAGTTACAGTTCAGAAATTCCAGCTGCGTCTAAACTTAGACAGCACTTAAACCAGCAAAAACAACGGAATGAGAGGTGGTGAAATCGTCCATATTTGGCATCATATCTAATTATTCTAAACATCATCATCGCTGCTAAAGTTCTGAAAAAACGGGGTTTTAAGTATTTAGTCTATTAGCCAAAAAGCTAGGTTTTTGATTTCATTTATCACTAGTTTTCACGTATTTCTAGGTGATTCACTGCTCTTTAATAGCTATGTTTTCTTTCAAGATGTTCTCTTGTTTCTGAATAACTTTGAGTTCTTACTTCTGTAGATCGTTTGTTTTCTAGGATTATTATGTATAATGAATCTACTGAGGCTAAGATGATGTTAGGTCGCCTTCTACAGATAGGAGAAACCAAATGATCTATAGAAATAAGAACTAAAGTACTCGTATAGATGGTTCTTTCTTAGGTCTGGTACTATGTCAAGAGACTCCATGGCTTTTTTGTGGTTTTGGTCTTCTTCCAGCTCTACTGCGCATATTTTGCATCAAGCTGTTCTTATCTTTCTGAATGAGTTCGATATTCTTTGGGCTCTTACTTAGATCACCTTCTACAAAAAGGAGAAACCAAAAGACCTAAAGGAATAAGAACTAAAGAACCTGAAATTGGTACAGAAGATTTATGTCTGGTACGTTGACGAAGGATTCCATAACTTCGGTTTGACTTTGTTCTTCTTCCAGTTTTTTCTGCGAATTCTTTGCATCAATGGCGCAGTTTTAACAATTCCCCCACGTAGAGCATCGATAGCATTGATAACACTTAGACTAAAAATAAAACGGAATGAGGGGAAGAAATCTTCCAGATTTGGATCTAGGCAACCAACATCGCTATTAATGTTATTAAAAAAAAGCGCATTTTATATGTTTGAACCTATTTTGATTGCACTTTTCCCACTCTGAATTAATAAGCTCCAAAACTTGCGATTTTAAAAAATTAACCGCCTCGCAATTCATTTTTGATGCACAGGAAAAAAACAACTCATTGGGAGCTAAATCAGGGTTGTACGACGGATGATCCATTAATTCGATGTTTTGAGTTCTCAAAAGAAATCATTTGTGAAATGGAACTGATGCCCAGGTATCTCACGGTAAGTCAATGATGTGCTTTTCTAGCCCAATAGCCGATTCGCGAAATTCGTCCTGGACCGAACGACGACCACGACTGAATTCGAAAATCCAACGAAACAGGGGGGCCCAACTTGGTGCTTTATTACTATCTTACAATTATTCATTTTTCTCATCCGATATATCTAAATCTTGCCTATAATCCCATGTAGTGAACTAAATTCACAATACATAAATATTCTGAATAAAAAGAATTATTTTTTCTAATGTATAAAGTGTATAAATTGGCCATCAATTGTGTAATTTTCCTTATTTGTACTAATTTGCAGAACACGTGTGGCAAGGTCAATCAGAACAAAAACGATGCTATTCTATTTATTTATTAAAAAAAATGTTCTTAATTTGAAAAAAATACTGTTATTTATTGTTTTTTGTAATGTTTTCTATCTAACTGTTTATTATGTAAGCTATTGCATCTCTATATAATTGTTTGTTTAATGTAATGCGAAATTAATTGCTACATTTAAGTCTCGAAAAATTTGCATTCTCGTTTAGCTTTTGTTTCAGGTAAAGCCACCTACATCAAAATAAAAATTAATATCGATTTCTATATAAGTGTAAAGTTATTAATAACACTTTTTGCATGATTGCCATTAATAAAATTACGTGTTAATTTTAAACTGATTTAATTAAGCAAAAGTGAAATCAAAACATATATTTCTCATTTCATCTTTTAAATTTATAATTAAAGAAAAAACTAGATTTATATTGACATCTTAATTTGATTTAAAGCACCATTTTATTTATATTCGCTAAAATCTTTGTTATGCAAATTCATTTTTTGCTTAGACTTAGATCATATCCAATCCCACGTACCAATTCCGAAACGATGACTTTTTGTTTGTAAAAAGGTAATAATGATTTATTATCGCCATTAAAAGTGATTCGCTTCATCGATTTATGAGATTAGAAAAAAATTGAGGTTTTTGCATAAAGTGCCCGAACGGGTTTTTGCATGGTCCTTCGAGACGGATGATCATCTAGATATGTAAATTTTTTTACCCAAAATATTTCCCGATGTTAAATGGGACGATGAGAATGAAATGTTTGCCCAATAAGCTGGATAATCGACATCCCATCGAAAATTGAAATGCTTATGTAAATATTGCTTTTTAAAAATATCTGTGGGTAGCTCTCGGGTGGAAAGTAAAAAAAATGTGCCTCTTTTATCGCGAATATTTTGTTCGACTGTTTAAATATTGACACAATGTTTTGAAATGCACTAGACTTGTAGGTGTAAAATGACATTTTAATTTTTGCATACTTTTAAAAATGGCACAATAAAATTTTGCAAAAATGGTATGAGGCGCCTCTTTTTGCAATTAACAATTCCAACACAGTAATAGTAATAATAATGGGTATAAATAACCTTTTTTGGAGGCTAAATTGCGAAACCATTTTGATGTTTGCTATAAAAAAACCAAACAAACACACCCACTGGTTGTTTCAAAGAACTGAAAACTTGACAAATATCGCGAATATAAATTAAACCGACCTTCGGTAATTTTTCTTTTGTTAGACGCGCGATTGTTTGGATCAAATTGGGTCAAACACGTTACAATAAATTTATTATTCTCAATTTAATGCAGGGTTAAATTCATATATGATAAAGTTAACAAATTAAAAACCGAATAAATGTATTTTTCAGAAAAAAAAAAGATGGCCGTGGTAACAAATACGTTATTTTTATTACACCATTCCTTCTTTCTAGTAAAATAATACACATACTATTTTGAGGTTTGAAAATGTTGTAGAGTTTAGTATAAAATATTATGTTGTTATCTTAGAAATGGACGGGAATTTAACTAATTTTTCTAACGAGAAATATCTCAATTGTATTCTTAAAGACATTTCTGGACAATTTTTTTAAGACATTTCTAGATGATTATTTATAATTCACATTTTTTTGAAAAATTTGAGAGTAATTTTGAACAGATGCAGACAATGTTGGATAATTATTTATAAAAACCTGTGGTCTATTGTGTCTTTTAGATAAATCTTTTGGAAGTCGATGCTTTTTGAAGAATTTTAAACCTTTCTTCAAATGTGAGTTCAGACAATTTGGGATAATTTAAAAAAAAAGGGATGCATTTTTAGACTTTTAGACAAATATTTTTGAAGTCGATAGCATTTTGAACAATTTTTAAAAAATTTGTAGTTTAACAATATTTTAAAAAATTTTGAACTGGTTCAGATAATTTTGATTATTTTAAAAAATGCGTGGTGCATTCTTAGACTTTTATACAAATGTTTTTGAAGTCGATACCATTTTAAACAATTTTAGATCTTTCTTGAAATTTGTCAATATTTTGAACAAGTTCAGATAGTTTTGGATCATTTTGAAAAATGTGTGGTGCATTCTTTGACTTTTAGACAAATCTTTTTGAAATCGATAGCATTTTGAACAATTTTAGACCTTTCTTGAAGTTTGACAATATTTTTAATAATAAATTTGGGAATTAATAAACAGTATAACTATTTTTGTTAAAATCAAAATTCGTAAATATATCTTTTGTGGCGTCATTCATAAAATATATCAAAATAAATACGAAATTATAATTTCTCATGCCCAAAATTTTCTTGTTTCTCGTTGTTTTGATACTTGTTTAATTACTTTACAAAAATATTAGTAAAACATTAAGAAATATATTGGATTGTAAATATTATTACAGTTAAATGAAATCTGAACCCACCTTGAGATCATTTTTGAACCAACATGAACCTAAGAGAAACTATTACAAAGTGCGCTCAACAAAATTTATAAATTTTAGTTTTCTACTTGATAATTGGTATTAAATGTTAAAAATAATAGAAGATAAAATAAAGAAAAAAATTTTGATAAAAATAGAAGCAGAAAATATTTTTTTTGTGGAGTAGATATAATTCGGATTATGACCATTTGCCCAGTATCTACTGAAAGCGAACTTTCCAGGGTTTGTTAGGTTAACATACCCACAATTAACGTTTGTCCGTTTACCAAAGAGACACGCTGTATAATTTTAAATTAGAATTCGAATTAAACGCACTTCTAGGTGAATACATCATTGACTCACATGTTTATCTTAGATTCGAGTAGTTGATATGCCTATCAAGAAAACTAGATAATATTCTTAATTAGGTAAAGTTGAAGTTGCAAGTGGGAGTATTGCCATTTCAACTTACATTGCCGTACCGCTGTTCATTAAGATTTATTATATAAATTATATTACAAACCGCAAATGTAGTTGGTTCTATATGGTTATTGTCCTTGGCAAAAAATACGCACGAGTCGGTACTTTATATTACTTTTGATTAATCAAAGTTGTCTACACACATTTTGAAAAGTTCACTAATTAATTGTTTGTATTAGATGAGACATTTCACCTTGAATTTTATTATTATTCGTGTACGTTTTTAAATATGATATATTCAAATGTGTGTGTAACACTCTCACCTGATTTAAGTACAATCGATTTTATAATGAATAATTTTTGGGTTGATGAATATTTTGAATATTTAGGGCGCGTTCAATCTCTTACTATAGTCGTATTCTTGTCCTATTTATATTAAAAATTGGTGAAGAAAGGAAGTGAACCTTTAACTTAACGGTATTTTCTAAATTTGCCTATCGGAACACCAGTTCAGTATAACGATAACTTTTAATGGTGGCTTCTTTATCTAAAAACGCATTTTACGAGTTTCATACAAAAGGGTGTCGACCTGACACACGACTGCAAAGAATAGACGACCATACACGTATTTTACCAGATAATAAAAACAGTTTAACTTTTTCACAAAGAATGTATTGTATGACAAGCTTAAAATGGTACTCATTTGCTACGACTAGATATACAACGTGTCTCAGAATGACAAATTTTGACCGTTGAACATTTAGAGTAAAACTATAACACTCCAAATAAGAATGAAATTGTTTTTAAAGGGCTGTTTTAGAGGCATTTTTTAAATACAAAAACTACCTTCATTTTTTAATACACAAAAAAAATAAAAATTGTTTAGAATTTTTAGTGAAAAATATAGAAATGAGAAAAACCAAAACTCCTTTAATTTTTCTTATTTTAATAATGTTGCTAAGCATGTATGATATAGATCAAATGTTTTTCTGCATTTTTGAACTTTAATTCTAAATTACTTTTGTTAATTTTTTTTCTTTATTTAAAAAAAATATCCAAAACGAGCCATTTCCTTTTGAAATTTGAAGCATATTATTAGTTCTACATGAAGCAGGCCATGAACCTCACAAACAAAGAAAAAAAAGAAAAAATATAATAAAAACAATGTAACAGGAAAACGGACAGAAATATGTAAAAAATAAGAAATATAAAATCTTATAATACGAACAATTTCATTTAAATTTGAAGCACATTAGTTTTTCATGAAATAAGACATAAATTCTACAAAATTAATGTTAAAAAAATTAAATGAAAAAATATAATAAATAAAATAGAAGCATTGTAATAGAAAAACGGGTAGAAATATATAAAAAATAACAATTATGATAAAGATTTGGCCATTTGGTTATAACCATTCCCATAAAATATTGAAAAAAAAGGTTTTTCTGAAATTTCTGAACTTTGCTTAATTCTAAATAACCCGTTATTAAATATTGAAAAAAAAAGGTTTTTCTGCATTTTTGAACTTTACTTAATTCTAAATAACCAATGTTATTTTTTTTATTTCCTTTATTAAAAAAAAATATCCGAAATTTGAAACACATTATATGTAGTTTTACAAGAAGAAAAATATAAATAAAATATAAGCATTGAACAGACAAATGGATAGAAATCTATAAAAAAATAACCATTATAATAAACAAAAAGTGGTTGAAGTATTAATTCTTCTGAAGATGGGGGTAAAAAAGAATAATGAAAAGTGCCAAATAGGTAGATGATAAAAATATATCGGTTACTAAAGGAAAAGTAAACTAAGACTTTCAGAAAATTGAAGCTAAAACTTTTAGAATTTTAATTCAAAGATATGCAAAATATTAATGTTAAACAAAATAAAAAGAACGAATTGAAGAAAATATGAAATTCGAAAAAGTAAAACCTTTAAGATGAGATAAGGGTATTTTTTGGTTTCGGCATAGAAGATTGTCGTCAATAAAAAAGAAATTACAAATTAGAAAAAACGTACCAACGAGAGGGCAGAAACTTCATTGAGAATACAGAACATAAAACACTTTATTAAAGAAATCTAGTCAATATAAACTTAAAATGCATTGCAATACATTAAAATCAGTTATTAGCTATCATTCAAATATAAAAATGTAATATTTATTAATAGACTGTTTACACTCCAATTCCAGGTGTATGGCTACCTTTTCTTCCTTGCAAAGTCTCACAAGGCCCACGTCCTTTGGCCATTTTTGGCATGTAACGAGTGAGCGTGATATTGATGTCTTCCTTAGACCATCCCAAGAAAAATATCGATCCAATTCGAGTTTACACAAGTTTTTTTTTAATCACTCTCTCGATAAATTACAGAGGTAGTTAAATACCGTATCCAAAAATGAATAAATAAATTGCATGAATCATAGGTTCAGATATTTTTGTAGGGTGTTCCGCAAGGTTGCATGAGGCGATCATTGGACATTTAAATATATTGATACAGAAAGTAAAATTGTAACTGATTTTAAATTTATGGTAATTGTAACAATTTTTTCTAGTCCAAAGGTTCATTACAATGAACATTTTTTTTCTTCTTCCTTTAGAGTTTTTAGAAAATGGCTCACCATCACACTCCAGAGTATTTTTTTTTGTTAAGTACTAAATGTTAGGAAAACAAAATGTAAATATTCAAAGTAAAGGTAGATCTAAGGGAAATACTAATAAATTTCTAAATGAGTTATAATGGAAATGGATGACTAATTTGCTTAAAAAACTTGAAGAATGAGTAGTAATATATTTTTTGCGTAGTTGACTAAAAATATCTAATTAACTAAGATAAATAATAAAAGTTATTCGAGATATTTGCATTAGCATTCGATCTACGATAATATAACATATAACCTAAATTTTTACACGTAATTCAGAGAAAATTGCTAGATAATGACTGCTCGTACATGAAAATATGCAACATTTATGTCATTGCATATTTGATAATAATATATTATAAAGAAATGTGCTTTGTTAGTAGCAAATGAATATTTTTCCTATTTATAATGAAAACGTTGAAAAAACATTTTTTTGTATCAGAAACCCGATTAAAATCTTTTTAAAATTCGCCGTGTTACGAACCGTTATTTCATATTTTTTATAAACCTAAAATGATAAATACATATAACTAGTTTTTGTATCATTTACATTTTTTAAGCCGATCAGCAAATGATTGATTCTTCTTCACAAAAAACCGAATGTCGTTTACCTCACCAACTTTTTTTGTATTTCTATATATAATTTGTTTGTGGTCAGTAGCCATACCAACCACCCAATATTTATAATAAAAAAACGAAATCTAATTTGAAAATTTCGTCACGTTCTTAATTGATTTCGATATAGTTGTTTCAGCATCAGTTGTTTTAACAGTTAAAGAGATGATGAATCGTAGATTTAGCTGTCAAGCCGATGAAGGATTAGGATTAATAGCATTAATTTTTAATTACTACTAAATATCAGTATAGTCTTACAGGATATGCGTCAATGCCAATAAAAAGATGTACCTAATAAAATGTTAACGGTTCATTATTATCATTAATTTTTTGTAGGATGTAAATATTTTTTCTAAAGTAACAATGACTACAATTTCCACTTATATATATATATATATATATATATATTTTAGATTAGTCATTTTATTATTATTAAGTATGAGTTAATCATAATTGGTCCTTCGAGCCGGATCAACTACTCCCTCAGTCAGGCTTAACTAAAAACTGAATATCTTGCGAAACATCTAAAATCTATATTAAGTTGCGCCTACATTCGACTGGAATAACATAACATAAAAAATATAATATAAAAAAAATAATAAAAACTTGTAGACTGAGTGACTGTGTTTATTTTCGATTTCGGAATCAGACAGCCTTACTTAGCGCAATGGTTAATCGATAGATTACGTTTAATTAATTTAATACACCAGGCAAATTAAAAGACCCACGTTTATTTGGAGTGTTTTTTTCTTGCAGCGCTCGTGGGCGAGGTAATAATAACATTTAAGCCGAACAAAAGTTCGCAAAATAATATAATCGATTTCTATCTGGAATAGATGGTGCTAAAATTCTGTCAAGCTTCATATTTTTTTAAGAAGTAAAAAAAGTAAAATGTTGTTTGTCGTTTATCGAATTTCTTTCGTTATTTTTTGGTCCCCTTTAGTGGAACCCCACTTTAACAGTTCTCATTAGAAAAAAAAATTGTGTATGTTTTCCTACCTCAAGTTATTTCCTCTTTCATTTTGTTCTAACAGCATTTTGTACATGTGCGTGGTGTGGTAATCTCTTCAATTAAGATAAAGAACAACACAGTTGTTTAGCTAATTGGCCTTTTTATAGAAGAGCGGTATAGTCCCTGTAATTTTTATCGTTTAGTGTCGCTTTTTTGGATCATAGAAATAATTAATGAGTTTTTTATCTAAAACTTAAAATGCACGAAAATATCTTTAACGAAAAAATAATTTTTCGAGTCTCTTGTACGAATCTACCATGGAGGTACGAATTAACTAATAACACTATTATGAATGATTTATGAAAGGATTTTAATCATTTACCATATCCATGCGAGATAAATTATTCGAATTTACTTTTAAAAAACCTTCCTTTCACACATTTTTTTAGATACAAAACTGATACTAAATTATATGATAAACAAACAACTATATTCTCTTAAAAGAAACAACTGTCTTAATGAAAATACAATTATTTTCATTTGACGTTAGTAATGTTTTCAAAATTACCATTTATAACTAGATTTTTAGAAAGAAACTTTTATCGATGAGTCGTTAAATTCATTAACTTGAAATTGTGAGATAACTTTATTTCAACGTGGATGAAAAACAATTACTAGAGAAATTTGTTAACTTTTTAGTTTCTAATGATTGTCGACGTAATTTGGCGGTGGACAATGGGTAACCTCTATTAGTGTTGTTAGCTTTTGAGTTGATGGCGATCGACTGTGAAATTGATAATTGGGACTTTAAGAAAACTTCATAAGAATGGTTACGTTTTTTTTGTTACTGCATATCTGTGCGATTTTTCAGAGAATGACATTGCAAATGAATTCCTAGACAAGATAACCACATCCAGCAATTTAAAAAAAATCATGTTAAATAAAAAAACAGATGTTGATTGAAACAAAAAACAAACAAAAAAGATAATTTGCGAAAGTTTCAGAGATCATTGACACCAAATAATTCGAATATTGACATTTCAGAGCTGTTGATTTAAGCCATCATAATTATATATTAGAATATTAATAATAGAACATTCACTAATAATTAACTGTTACATATCCATTTTCGTTAAGTGTTGAATCCAAAAGGATCATTTTTAGGTATGTCATTGTCCTCACTAATTTATCATTAATAATTAACTGAATCCATTATGTACTTATTTTTTGTTTCCTGTGTTCAACCGTTACAAGTCTTAAAGTTTCCTGCTTTGAAGGACCATTTTCAGAAACTCACTTAGTCCTTCCTTAAAAAGAATTCATTCACTAGCACTCGTCTCCAGTATAACCTCAACTACAGAACAGAAATGTTATATTAAATCAAAAATTGTATATAACAAAAATGTTATATAAATAGCAGAAACATATATGCGAAAAAAAAAATTTAGGGGAATTAAAACATTCGTCCTATGGGTTAAAAATTTGATTATTTAGAGATTTAGTCATTTTTTTACGGAAATATTTCTTCCTACTTCTCACATACCACCCAGAGACCAAGAACCGCCCAATCTTTCCACCGTTTGTCTTCATATCGCTAAAATACGCCTCAACATATCCTATTTTAACGACCTAATCAACGTCGCCTATATTTTCCGCGACATTGGCTTTACGGTCGAAAAAAGTAAGGAAATTCGATATCAACGCGACCTCAGAATGAAACGTGTGTGCACATTAGAACTTTACAACGTCCATTTAATGTCATTGCCAAGTCGGAAGAAGGTAGAAACTAAAGTAAGTTTACTAAGGTACCACCCACGGTGAACCCATATTCATATCCATACATCCAGCGTATAGTGACAGTTACACGGTGAACAGAAGCGGACTTTATCTACATAGTGATGACAACTGAATTTAAATATGGAATGGTATAGATCCGCAATATTTATTTGGACCACATGAGGGTACGTAATGAAATAACCGTTCAAGCTTATCGCCACAGAAATTCTTTACCTGGGCCGTATTGTTAGCATTAAACTTTTAGTTTTACAAACGACTTATGAGTGTGGTCGTGTTACTGTTAACTGAAATTTTCGTTTTTCCTGTTTTATTGGGTGTTTTTTTTTGTGATGTAATATGGACATGGCGAAAAAGTTTATCGACGTAGAAACAGTTCTTATTGTTGACACTTTTCTAATTGTTGCAAAAAGTTTGGTGGTAATTTTTAATGTTATTTTTTTTGTAAAAGAAGAATCTAAATCTAGAAACACATTTAATTATATGGATGCCAGTAGATAAAATTATCTCTTTGAAAATAATCTTAAGGCGGTAATATTATAAATTACCAGTTCTAGGCCTGGATAAAGTTTGAAGGAAAATTTCCATGTAATAAAAATATCATTTTTAATATTCATTAAATGTAAATAAAACTAAAATGGTAAATAATGTCTAAAGTAAAATAAAGTCTTATTGTTAAAAACTGTCATTAACTATATTTAGGGATAGTTTATCAGTTTTTTTGCTTAAAAATGAGTAAGGTAATGGCATTTTAATCTTATAATTAATTAATTCTTCAAACTAACACAGGGTAATTGATCTTCTAAAAGTAACAGGGCCATTAAATGAATGTACCCTTAATGCTGTACCTTGAATACGCTTCTGTACTAATAGCAGGGGAACTTCTTAACTTTCGACAAGGTCAAATTAGGTCAAATCAAAATAGTTCTTTCTAGTACTATTTAATGTCTTGATTCAATATTTATTTTTAAGATAGATGTTTCCACTTATAATCAGCTTCTTTGCATTCGTACAGTTTTATCACTATTAGTTCTGGTTTTTTTGCTATCAATTTCTGTATAGTTAGCGATTAGCGATAGTGAGTTAGCGGTTCCTTTCTATTCCAGATTCCTTAAGAAATTACCATGTAAATGCAACGCCACGATTTGAAGAAGAGTTATAGTGTTGAGGATAATTAATTAAACCTTGATTAATTGGTCAGGTGCGTCGAAGAGTAATTAATAAGACCTGTTACGATTTTTTTGTAAAAGCTTCGATAAGCTAAACAAAATGCGTAAAAAATGGAAATTAAATTCACACCGTTTAATTTCGTGCCTGTACTTATCTAAATAAATTATTATTTTGATAAGGCATTTAAAATATATAATTAACAACAAACTAATATCGGTTATTTTCGAAAAATAGTTGTTTTTGTACTTTTATCACATTTTCTTGCAGAAATTATTATGAATTGGAAATTTTGTGAATCACATTTTATTATTTTTTACATTGCCATTATTTGATTTTATTCGATAGAAATTCTTTGTTATACATTTATCGAATTAATTTGAAGCATTGTAGCGTTATGTTATTGATTGGATAAGTCTATAGATAAGGAGGTAAGTAAAGTGGAAGCATCTAAGTAAACAAAATAAAAAATAGAAGACAATTTTCATCCGCGATGTGTCTATTAATATCGAAGTAGAGAGCTATTCATCTTGTATGTCACTTAAGTATGCCTTCATTAAGCAATTTATACTGCACAAGTTTTCGAAATATAAATATTCTTAATTATAGAAGAAAATCTATAAATAACTCTCACGAAGAAATATTTTTATCATTTTGGAATTCCAGAATCAAATGTTATCACTCACTTAATTTTTTTAAAATTAGTATTACAACATCTGACGGTTCTTATTATCGTAAATTGTTCTTATTTTGCTCTCCCTGAACAAGGAAGAGAAGATAGTGGCCAAAAATGCAGAAAAAATAAGAACAAACGAATAAGACATAAGGACTTCTGTGATTTGTTGAAAGAAATTAACAATGACGTCAATGCTAGAACAGAAACACATTTTTGAATGTATTTGTATTTTTAAAGGTAAATTTTCCAAAACCAAATGTTTAAATTTGAGAAAGTTTACTCTAGCAATTAAAGAAATACAGAAAAGGAAAAAAAATAATTGAGAAATTTAAAACCAAAAACGACAATAAGAATTAATAAAGATTATCTACAATTAAAGTAGAAATTTATGAATTTTTAATAACCTACCCTTAAGAATTATTAAATCGTTAATATCTTTTTTATTTTTGAAATTCAATTTCCTTTTCACGTTCACACTGAGGATTTTATCTCTTTCAGAATTTATACACTTCTTAAATTTCCTATTGCTATAAATCTCTGCAATTGCATATATTAAAAGACACGCTCTGGCCAGCCGGAGTTGAATTTCATCGGCTAACTGTTGATTTATCTAAAAATAAACTGTTCAGTTTTGTGATTTTATCGAAAGTATTTGATTACACGGATTCGATAGAATTTCTAATTGAGAAATAACACTTCTATTGTTTAACACAGAGGACGAAATTGAATTTAATTGGTACAATGTGTATTCATAAATCGACATTCAATCTCTTGTTCTAAATTTTGTAACTCTAGATTTTCATTTAATTCAGTACTCTTCTATTGTATGTATATAGTTCTGTCGGTATTTCTGTCGTCTTTTTTTATATTTTCATCTTTTACTGTAATTTTCTTACTTTAGAGATTTATCTTTAAACCACTTTCCACACCTACGAAAATCCTGCTGAATCAGTGTAAAATGAAAAAAGTCAATTAACAAATATAAGCAAACAATCATAAAACAAACTAAACATATATTGTAAAATAAAACCAAAGTGAGTGCTAGTTTTAGACATAGCGACCAAACAAGTAGAATTGCAAAATTAAGTTCGATAATCAACCCAAAATCATCATGAAAGGAAGAGGAAAACAGAAGCCAATAAATAAAATTAAACTGAGATTGGGGAATTGGAACCAGAGGAAACCCCCAAAATGGGTTGGAAAGACGGTTATGCTGGTTGGCTACAAAAGTCATACAACCAATAATAAATGTAGAGACCTGTGTGAAGATCGGCCCTATCAAAAAGATGAAGTAACTAGGGTCAAAGGAACATATCAAAAATGCAGAAAACGTCAACCAAACAATGGGTCTCCACGTCTGATAAATAATCCAATAATAATGGAAGAGACGTGTATGAAGGTAGGGATAAGGCTATTAATTGGGTTGAAGGCCCAAAACCATGAGGAACAGTGGAAAACCACCCTTCAAATCAATGTGATAAAAATTAAATAAGGCAAAAAAAGGCACTAGTGGTAGAACCTCACTTAGTTCGACAGACAAAATCTCAGATGTGTCACATGTCAAAAACCGTAAAAAGGAGACAGGTGTAAACTACAAAAGAACAAACCAAATGTATTCAGGCTTAAAAGTAAAAGGCCCCTAGAGGTTATAAAAGAAAAGGAGACTGAAGAATCTATTAAAATAAGGGACCCTGTGACTTACAAGAAAATGTAACCTATTAAAACTATTGGGAAAATAAATAAACAAACAAGGGAGATGTAACATAAAAATAAGTAAGATTAAGGTTCGTAAAAATATAAAATTCTTAAGTTAACTGTTGTTCATTAAGACAAAGAGAATTGCTAGAGGAACAAGCGATGTACATTTCCGCGTATTCTAAGAAAATCTATTATTACGGACGGAATTTAAGAATTGATAAAACTAACAAAATTTTCTTGGTACGTTTTGAGACATGTGTATGTTAAATATGAGAAGAATGTTATTTATATATTTTAAGAAAATTAACATGTGTAGTAACAGTACGATCAAGTATAACGACAGAAGCGTGTTGATATACAAAGCTAAATGGTCGCGTGCCACGAAAATGGTATGACTTGCAGGCCAGAGAGTAAAATTTAAGCCCTTTGAAAAATAGACTTTGAATAAGTAACAAACAGCCATTATCAGGAACTGCGTCAACGTTTTAAAAAAACGCAGAGACCCGTCGATTTTTGATCAAAGAGGGACACTTTTCCGGTAGTTTCGATTTCGCTGCTTACACCTCCAAGCGAGGGTAACAATCACCCCAAAATATTTAAATGGCATTAGGGGTCAAGTAGGGCATCATTTTAAAGCCCTCTCAATTCTCTTTATAACAGTTTATAAATTTTAAAATTCGGCCTAATAAATTACATTTTAAAATTTAAATTATGTTTAGTTGTTTACTTCTTAATTAAATTAAATGTTCAAATTGATGACCACCCGCGTCCATACAATAATAAAGATTTTGTTCGAAACGTTCTCCCACATTCCGAAGAATTTCCGGTGTGATTCGATGGGACTCCTTGACAATTCTTTGACGCAAGTCTTCTAAAGAGGCTGGTTGTGTTTTGTAGATTTTACTTAAGAAGTGTCACCACAAAAAAAAAATCAAAGATCACAAATCGACGGGTCTCTGCGTTTTTTTAAAACGTTGACGCAATTCCTGATAATGGCACTGTTTCGTTTTCGTTTGACCACCCTGTATGATTAATTTCACATTCTAGTTAATTTTTACAAAACTGTTATTGTTATTTATAATTAATATTATCATAGTTAAATCTACCACGTATTCATTGATTTTAATAATACGAATTAATAAACAATTGCGCTATCGATAGCTATAATTGTCTTAATCTGATGGATTGGCTCTATTTCGATATAGTTTTAACTATAATAATTCCATCCTTTATTTCATAATCAAATACTATTATTAAAGTCAAAACTATACTCATAAATGCGACGAAAATAGTTTTAGTTTTACATTTTGGCCTACATATAAATAAATCTTTTTACATTTAATTAAATTAACTTTATATATTTCTATCATAAACTTCTAAAGTTGATTAGTATCAATAAAGTACTATTACCATATATTCGAATATTAATAAAGAGTTGTAGATATAAATATTTATTTTTTGTTTTAGGTAAGATCATCAAAACGACGTCATCCAGCTTTGCTGTGAGTATGAAAATAAATTATTTTATATGATATTCTTCTAGTGGTGATTGTTAATTTACGGTTTGAGTCCGCGTAAAAGTTATTCGAGAACAACACGTCTCATTGCAACGTACACAGTAGTAATTTGAAACAATTTAATAAATTATACTTTCATAAACATAAGCAAATCCGACTGATTGGATTCTGTCACGAGAGCGTTTGAAAACTTTGGAATGCCGTCCTCTTTCACAATATATTAAAAAATTTACTTGCATTTCTTATATAATTATTTCATCTCGAATGACCAAAACATGTAAAACGTTGACCTTTTTATATAACACTAAATATCAAATCTCCGCGTTAATCATAGTAAAAAAAACTGTAATCATCCTGCGACCAGCGGTAGGTATAAGAGAATCGTTATATATAAAATTGCTACAATTAAAATAGAACCACAAACAACTCAAACGATTGACAATTAAACAGGTATGCGCATAGAAGTTTATCTACTTCCAGCTGTTTTGCACGACTAAATAACACTTAATTAGTCTTTGTTAAAACCCGGAATGCGACGATTCAACATAATGACGAGTCGATTTAGCAGGAATGTCTGGCTTTTTACAAAAAAATACCTTCTCGATAGACAGAAGGCAGAGCTTTACTAAGACCCAAATGAATTTGGGACACACAAGCTAATTTATTATTAATATTTACTACATTTTTGTTGTATTTTAGTAACAGTAAATTATTGTTGAAAGCAAACATCATCACGTGACTTTTTCAGACTCAAAAAAGTTAACACCTTACGTATTAAAAAATATATGAACCTACAAACAAGTCTTTCTTCTGATTTGATTACATGAAAAAAGAGAAATGAATAGGATCTCGGCCAAAAATATTGCAACATTGCTTTTGAACGACAAGAAGAACACTACAGGTTCTAATAGAAAGTATATTCAATTTTTTTGTCGCACATACCAATGGATGGAGAAACGTGTAGTATAAAATAATATGTTTGCGATGGGTTAATTACCTAAAAAAAGTAGTGGTAGAAATCGTTCGGGTCTTGTAATGACTTTTTACTCTTCTACATTTCTAATCGATCCTTCTAAATATCTAAGTGTACTAAAATAAAATTGTCGTGTACAACCCTGTATTTCCTATTCCTAAGTGCCTGGAATTAGTACAAACGCTGATCTAAAGTAGTTAATTTTGCCAAAAATATTTGACCATTTTTTTGTGTAAACGTACTACTGAAATGGTAGAACAAACCGTGCTTTTTGTTGCTTACACTAAGATTTCCAAAGATTGTGCTGTTAAACTATTAAAAACGATACCAAGATACGAGTAATTTGAAAGACGTTCGTACACGGTTTCTTTTGGTTACTTGCATATCTCAATAATATCCGGTCAATGTACAGGGTGGTATAATTAACGATCCGTACCCAATTAAACTAAAGATACTTGTGGAAGGTAAGACACGATCAAAGTGCTTTGTTTTTACACACAATTCTTGATCTAATTATAACTAATAATGAAGTAAAATGAATAAATATTTCAAAATTATGCTTACATATGATATCCGAACACATGTTACTAACTTGACACGTAAGTGACTTAACCAGTTCATGAATGATGATACGCTATACTCGCACACACGTACTCACCGGTTATGCTTAACGTGTCGACAAAAATTCCTTTGAATATTTTTGTTATTAATAAGCTTCCAAGAATATCCAGAAGGAATGCATTCAATTCTACATTTACAGGAGACCGTAATGTCTAAAACATGGACAAAACTTTCTTCCACCATTATTATAAACACTCCATTACAGGGTTTCTAAATTGGGAGATATACTTGTAGAGGGATTTAGTTTCAAGAAATTATTAATATTGGATATAAACTCTTAAGCTTTAGTTTTTACCAACACTAGTTGATAAAGTGCTTATTTTAAAGGAAATTCTGAAATTTCCATTTTCATCAGATTCGATGTATTGTAAATCTTTTAAGCTCAAGTTTTCTAGGTCCAATATCCAGACTAAATAGTTTCACTTTTATAAAATTCCTATACTAGCTTTAAATGAATAAATCTTAACGATTACTTAATCAGAATGGAGAAAAAAATACATTTTTAATTTAGCACTCTAAATATTGGAAAGCTATTGTCTATTTGTATTATTATCCATTTCTAGTATAAAATCCTTATTTGCACTATTTTTATGGGAGGACTCAAACATATCCCAGTTAAATATTTTCTGGACATTTTTACTATTGTAACTCAGTCATTTTACCATAAACTTTGTTTGCCAATATTGGCAAATTATTTTTGTTTTGTTTCTGCAATAATTTTTATTAAAAAGTGCCCAATAATTTCCAATGCTTAAATTGGATAGGCTAAATCAATAATGTATTATGTTGAAATCTACTGATGTATACCAAATTTTATTACATCTACAAGTCACGCTGATATAACTCAAAGTGTTCTGTAGGAGAAAATGTATTCTGGTAATATCAATTTTTTTATATGATTTCTGTCGTTGCTCTTGACGAAAAGTAGGCACAAACTGTTCCTAAGGCTAGTTTTCAAAATACTGGGTGTTAAACACAAAAAGTGTATTGTTTAACATTTTTATTCAGGTACTTTGAAATTGAAAACACATAATTATTTTCAGATATCAAGATATATCTAAATCTAATAATAAATATTCTATTACAACTAGAGGACCCATCAATAATATGATCCAAGATAAATTTTTACCTTGTGATTAAAGTTATTGGTGCTTTGGAGTAATATAAAAATTTTTTTTACAAATTGAATTAAAAATATTATAACTTAGGCAAAACTACACAAAACTGCCCAAAAATATAAATTAATGTGAATGACAGTGACATTACATTTTTACATTACTTCACTCTCGTCGTATTTTGGCGTCATATCACTACTTTCTATTCTCACTTTCTCCTTATTTATATCCTTTTCTTGCTTTCTCGAAGGTTCCAGAAAATTCTAGACTTTTACGAAAACTAATCGAAAAGTTAACATGGAACGACATGATATCCAATAACTTCGTTTGGACTATTTAATTCTTATTAATAGTTACCGACTAGAACGGCGGCCTATTGTTTATATGGACGAAACGTGTATACATTCGCCTCATATAAACCAAAAAGGCTGGAGTGACAACTCTGGAGAAGGATTTCAAAAACTATTTGAATGATAATTGTACATGCAGGTGGTGGTATGGGGTTCATTCCAAACGCATTTTTGATTTTTAAATCTGGAACAAAATGTGGAGACTTTCACGATGAAATGAATTTTTCTATTTATTGCAAATCGTTTAAAGAAAACCTTCTTCCAAATCTTGCAAAAAGTGTAATTGTTATCAATAACGTCCCATAATGTAACGGACTACCTGATTCATGTATTGAAGTCGTAAAATTATAAATATTTTTATAAGTAGGTACCTACTTATTGTTATTTTTCGAATAACGCGTATTAAAATATTACTTATAAGACATTTAATATTAAGTTTCGACATTCGCAAATTAAAAAACCATTAATTCTTAATAACTATCATTTAAATTTGAAACTTGCTTCGCGTATTTTACAATAGCTCTGTCCTTTACTTTCAAGTGGTCTCTGTCTGCGCCAGTTCAGAGCGTCGTTTGCCACGACAAAATCTGTTCACTGTATCTGCTAATAAAAATTGTTAACAAATCTTTTGGTCTTGGTCAAATCGTAACGAGAAATTTGCAAGTAGTGGAATCCCATTGATTTGAATTTTAAAATAAATTTACCACCGAATGTTTGTGTAAAGATAAATTGATCATATCAAAAGATAATTTAATAACTTAGTGCAAGCAAGTTGATTGTACAAATCGATAAATTAGTACAGATAGATTGGTCAGTTAATACACACGCCACGTTAGCCTCGTTATCTTTTACTAAATTAAATAATTAAACGTAGTTGCATTCACGCGTAAATAATTTGTAAAACCATTAGGATTATCTTCCTATAGTTGCATAAGAACTGACATGTGATTCAATTTTCTTCCATTTAACCATTTTTTATTCATTTTATACATTGTTTGGTTTGTCTTTTTTTTATTATTTTTGTTAGTTCTGAATTTTTTTAATGATTTCATTGCTCGATTTTGCACTATCTTCTTTTTCAAATATTCGAACATATTTAAAACAACTTGTTGGGTCTGAATGTGTAAATCTTTATTTTTAAGTTCATAATTGTGATTACTTGGAATTTCATGATCTTTCGATATTTCACTATTTAGCTGCTGTCTCCAAAACTCCGCATTAATTGAGATGATCAATTTGGCCAACTGAACTTCACTACCCGAGATATCAAGTGATTATACATGGTATAAATAATATTTAAATGCCCATTTCTTATAAAGTTCCTAACATTTATAAGTATTTGTATTGGATGAACCTCGTTAATGGGGTTAAAATTTAGGTTTAATTCTTTTCATGTATGTCACTCCAGCGATTATCATCTCAGATTTTTTTTACAATTTATCTTAGGACAAATTGCTACAATTTATCGTTCAAATAAAACATTACCTATATTTCCGCTATTGGCTGACGAAATTGGTACTTAAGTAACATTGGTCAATCCTACAGTGTAACTAAGATTAGAGACTAATGAAACCATTCTGTTACTATTAAAATTAATTTAAAAAACTTCCTACTTTGTGCTAGGAAAAATCACTAAAAGGTACTACGTGGAAAAATATAGCAACAAACCAGTTAGTCTTAAACATTATGAAAATACTTTGTTATTTAATAAGCATCTTTGAAAATGTATAAGAAATTTTATAAATACCAATAACCTCAAAAGCACATTATGAACTAACACAAAAATATCAATACATAACTTTGTATATTTTATCACTCAGTGTGTTAGTTATTTTTAAGAACTTATTTCCTTATTCTTCTTTTACTGCTTTGTTTTTGATCTGTTTTTTTTTAGTGTCCTTCATTTCTCCCGTATATTTTTTTTAGTAAATCTCGTGGTACGTTAACTTAAAAATTATTTTTTTACTTAGGAATTTGTTATTTTGGTCCACAGTGCAGCGGCGCCGGATGACTCGTTGCATCACAACCAAATTCCTTTTATATTTTTTCAATCTAATACTTCCTTATTCCACGGCTAATTCATCTGAATAATTTTTCTTATGCAAACATATTCGTTTTCACTAATACGACAGCCGATAAATCAACCGAAAAATGTTCGAAATGTTACCAGAAGACAATTAGGTCCTTCGGGCCGGATGTCACCTAATGACACCGTTTTACGCGTAAAAGATAAATGCTAACTGTAACATTGAGTAATGCACTGCAATGTTTCCATGTTAACATTAGCAACGTTGTAATATAACATATAATTTTATTTTTGTGAATAGGTATATCATTATTTAACGGTAAGTATAAGATGGACGCTTTGAAAATTAATAGCCAGTGGCGGTTCGTGAACGCAAAATTGTATCGAAAAGTGGCATAGTGAATTGGCTAGATTGTTTTTAACTGTAGGTATAACTGTATACCGTAAATTTATGACGTATTTATTAATTTATAAGAAATAACTGCAAAAATAACTGCCTTGACACAATTGGAATATTAAAACGATATATAACGAAGTTTATCTGACAATAAGTTAAATTACCTACAGTACTTATAAAACGATTTTTAATAAACACATTCTGTTTTAAGATTAGAATGCAGGAACCTCATTTACCATTAATAAAATACTTAGATTTTTCGACATGTAACAAATCTAACTGTACGGAATTGTCCAATTTAAATTACAGAAGAAAAAATGTCGGCAATCATCATTACGATCACATTTCGTACATCCTTCGAACGAACTAACACAAAACATGTGATTTATATTAACGGTACACAAATTTCAAGAGACATTATATTTAATCAGAACAATTACTTCCCTGTGACTATGTTGGTAAAACAGAAACCTGCAACGAAAGAAAAGCCACCATGCTTTTTAGCTGGAAGCCAATTGGTAAATATTTCCGTAGAATTAGCGTCGTACTTTTCTTATCTTTTGCTACGTTTACACAAGACGAAACCGTATCTGGTTTCATATAAAAAAAGAGTGATCTGTTTTACTTTAAATGTTAAATCGCATTTTTCTCCGATTTTAGCAAAGTGACCTTTTAAGGTATAGTTTTTATGAAACTTGCATAACCTTAAAAAAGGACAAACAATTTTTAAGTGCATAAAGTGCTATAAAAACAAAGTTACAAATAATAGTGACATAAAAGTAGTTAAAATATTTAACTGTGACATGTGTGAATTTTCTTGAGTCATAAGAAAATATTATTTTCAAGAATTTTCAAGTCTTCACGCTGATGCTGGTCCATAACCATCATTTTCTCGGGAAGAACTTCAAGGCTAATAATTTTCCCTTCTACTGTTTAAAGTAAGACAATTTTATAGCGGTGGCTTTTTTTTCCTTCATAATAAAATATAATAAATATTACAGTATATATTAATTCTATGAGAAATTTTCCACAAACATTCACCGACCACTTAGAAAACCATAAATCCTGCATCGCTGGCCAATATTCTAGGATTTTTTTTTTCTAAGTATACAGTAAACCGTCGTAATCATTCATACATTGCATCTCATGAATACCCGACAAGTATTTATGTCTACATGAAGTATCGAGATCGTAAATATCAAAACGATATGTACACTACGCATTTCTTGTAATGTTATGCCGATGAATAATGAATGACGAACCGTATATAAAAATCTTACTAAGAAAAAAATATGTCAGCGCAGCAGGTAGCTAATGTGTTTTATTGATTCTAAATTGTCGCCGTTTAAAGGTAATACCATTTTTGATTTATTTTCATTCACAATCGAGGTTTCAAGAATGATTTTCACTCTGTACATTAAATTATACTCTCTGTACATTTACGAAAACTAATAAGGTCTGCGTGTGCATAGGCTTGTCCTAATTTATTTAATAAAAATTCCCCCGCATCTAAATTGGTAACGAGAAACTCTATTTGGAGTCGAGAAAAGTGCACTTGTATATATATCACGCACTAATTGGTAGAAGTTTTTAAAATTGCTATACATGGTTCATTTGATAAATAAATACAATGCGCAAGTGTTCTTTATTGGTATTGTTTCTAATAAACATGCCCCCGAGCAAATTGCCAACTCTTTATATATAAAAATTCGAAATATATAGGCGGTCCCAGTATATTGGAAGCATTGCTTAGTTTTGCTCACAAAATAACACTAAAATTGTTTATACCATAAAATGTTTTTATATATAGAATTACTTTTATTTCGATAAAAAAGAATAAACAAGATTAATGAAATAATTTACTCTTGTTTGATTTTCAGAAAATTTCAAATTTTTGAAAAAAATGACAACTGTCGCTTACGTTTACTATTTTTTCTTGTTTTTTGTATTTGATTCAAGTTCAGTACGTGAGTCAATGAATAAAGTAAGTGATTGATTGTGTCGGAACGGATGGTTAATAGAAAATAACATTTTTCTGTCGAATGAGAAAATTAATTGTTTATCAAAAAATTTTAGAGTAAAATTCTGAAAGGGCCACCCCTGGTTTCTCAAATGTTTTGAACTAGAATTACTAAACCCTTCTTACTTTACAAAGGATAAGTCAAACTTTTATTGATTTCTCAAGATATATAAATTTTGGAAATACTAGTAGCTGTCATAAGGAACATAAAAGTAAACATTTTTTGCTAATGCAGCAAGTGTACTGAGTGTTTTAGGAAATGATACTAACGATTTTGTTAGATTCTATATATTTTTTATTAGGTATTTATAAGCTGTATAATTTGTAACATTATACAAGATACAACAAAGTTTTACAATATGCATTTTTTAGTGAAACTGTTTTTAAATGTTGATAAATAAAATTGAGTGAAATCAGTTTTCAATAATCCAGAGTTATTTACAAGATGTATTTCAATTTTATGTAACGAAATCTAATATCCTGCATTTATAACATTTATTTGAAATCATTATTATTCTTTTCCTTTATACAATGTGTAATTTGTTATTATTAATTCAGTAGTCTAAAACTGATGTTAATAAAAGAGAAATGTGTACGAAATAAAAAATAATTTAACCTGTTAAAGTTAACGGTCAAAGTGTATCGTATCTTTGTTTTAATAATAAAATAGGATCGCTAAATTCCTCAGTTCGAATTTACTTTCGCCCCTTCAAAATATGAAATGCAATGGGTCAATTATTTTTTACACTAATTGGAAGAGCTTCGAGAAACTTTCCGTAAAAATCTCCTAATTATTACAGTTGTAATGAGTTGTAAAACCAGAGAAATTTTCTTTAGGTTGTTTTAAACGACATCGCTGCGGAGACATTAAGTAAAAAAGTTCATAGGTCAAAATCGATATTAGAAATGTGGGGGAACTACTTTCACTTTACGCAAATTTCTGGACGTGTCTTAAATACGTGAAACTTTCGCCGTTTCGTTTGTTTATATCGGCGATTACTGTGATTAGGCAATATTTGTAGTCGTGAAGTGCTTTTATACAGACCATTTTTATTATTTCAATGCAGTCGGAAGGAATTCCAAACAAAGGTTAAGGAGAAAAAAAGCGACTCGTGAGTTCCTGTAACCGATTACAACATTAAAAGGAATGTTTTAAGTCTATCTATTTTGTAATCATTCATTTTGGAACTCCAAAATAAATGTATGATTAAATTAATTGTTTCAACTCTTACTTTGTGGAAACTGTCGATAATATAAATATGAAAAAGACAAATTATATTTCTGTGTTTCCACAGGATTCCAACGCCTTTTTAGTTATATTAAAACGACCACGGTTTTGCTATTTTCACATATAACATTTTCATGTTTTAGTAAAAAATTGAATTATCTTTGACAAGCATAAATTATTTCGTATCATAAATATTTTAACCAATCACCACTAGTAATCTATGTATATAAAGTTCTTCTTTTTTTATAAAATATTTTGGTTATTATTTGGGTATTTAGTCCAAAAGGTAATCTAAGATAATTAAACTTTCCAGTTCTATTTGTTCGTTCAATATTCTATATTGGGGACATTATAGGTGTTTCTTAATTTTTAAACTAAATTGTCCGGATTGTAACGCAATCTATCTTGGCCAGACATTAAGAAATTTTAACATACGCTGCTGTGAACACTTACGAGTTTATAGATTAAAGCAACCAGATAAGTCACATTACGCAAAACACTTCATTGACACCAAACACAAACCTACACTTAATAACACAATGGAAACAACAGTGGAAATACTTCATATAAGTGACAAGAAAGAAGAATTTGATTTTTTGGAGGATTATGAAATTAAGAAACACCTAAAATATCTAAAATATCGAAACCGTGGTCGTTTTAATACAAATAAAAAAGCGTTTGAATCCCAAGTATAATTTATCTTTTTCATATTTAAATATATGATTCAGACGGTCGTATCTATAGTAGAATGATGTATTTTTCTGAACAATTTTGATCAGAATTTCATGTGATATATTAGGATTCGGCATATCACTAAGATTTATTAAATAATGTTAAGATAATAATAGAATTTAAAGATTTCTAATGTCTGTATTCTCAGATAATAACTTACGATATGTTAAAAATTAGTTTACTGAGTCACATTTATGAATTAAGAAATTTGTTGTAAGTCTAATGGTTTTTTTAGTATTAAAAATGTAGAAATTGAATCTGAATGTTCTTTCTTAAAAATACGAACGATTAGGGTGAACTTCGTTGAAGAAACATAAAATTTTCATGTCTTACTTCGAACAATAAATAATTTGTCCATTTCTGTCATACAGTATAACCTCACTTGTTGTTTACAAACTTAATAATAATATTTTTCTAAAATATAAATTATGTGTTGATTTAAAAAATTCCATGTTTTTGAATTGAGAACACAAGAAATTTGTGAAGTGGCAGATTTACTGTTTTGGGAAAATTGTGCTGTTAAAACGTAAATTTGTTTATATTTAGATAGATGTTGTGGTTCCTATCAAATGAACTAAATTACGACGGTATTGACATTTTAATCTGTTAATATCGATAAATAAAAAATCTCTTTGTGGATTAATATAGAGTATAAAATTTAAAATGATTTCATTTAAAAATTTAATTATTTTTGGATCACAAGTTCGATTCATAATAGAATCCACTTCAGGATTGTTTAATATATATGCGTTTATTAATTTAATTTTGATAATAATAGTTACCAAACATTTTTTACGATATTTTGCTGCAATAGCAGGAAAATTGACAGGATTTAATGAATTAACGGCAGATATGATGACTGGAATATCGAAGATAAATGTAACGACACAATTCAAATTTAGTCCAAATTTTGGGTGTCTAGAGAATTTTTTTTTGGCTAGATTAGAGTAAAATAGTTGTAGGTGGGGGTTATCAATGGAGAATTTGATTTGTTTTATCGTTAATGAAAAAAGCAATAAATTTTTAATAGCCGTCTTTACAGAACTAATAACGCAAATGTCATCTCTCAGATGCAAATATTTGTAGATAGCCATAATTAAATATCTTCTCAAACACTCTTGTTAATATAAACACGAGCATGGAATTCCAAATAGGATATTTCGTCTGGATACGATCTCATCTCGATTATATTACGGGAGGCACATAAAGCTTGATGCAAAATACCGATTAGGTCATTTATCCTGAAAATATTTACATTCCTATCGTATTTTTTCCCTCCCGCAAATATAAAAGCGTCAACGGAGTGCAAAATATGCCCGCCACAACAAATAATCGCTCCCTGGCACTTCTTCGGAGTTAATTATTAGAGAAAATATAAACATTCTTCAAAGGATGTTTCGTATCGGTGATATATTTTGCTATACGTTATTGGTGGAATATGAATTATTGGATTCTTTGAAATTGATCGAAAATAAACGTGTTTACTTGGTTTATGTACACTGCGAAATTCTAAATTTTATTCGGTTTGCCTGTACATTTTTTTTTCATGGTTTGGACCAATAAGAATTAAAAATTTTGACCAATTACTGAGCATTATTTCGATTAAAATAACAATCGATCCTAGTAAAGGACCACAGACCACTAATATAGAAACCATAAAATACAACCATCACAGAGCTCACTGGCTTCTTCTAAAAACAGCCTTCAGAACATCGGATCTGGTCAAAGAAGGTGACGATGTTAACGACAGAGCCAAAGAGCTGATGGAACTCGCTATACCCAGAGTACGGCAAGATAAACCAAGAACGAACTAAGCATGGACTGAAGATCTGAGAATCCTGATACTTAGAACAATATATCAGAGATGTAGGGGTGTAACGGTTACTTCAAGCATACCGAAATCTAAAAGTAAGGTACCTGAATGAAGTCAAAGAGACAAATGCAAGAAGCTGGCAAAGATTCATAGAGGAGAATTTAAAGAAATACATTTGGGGAGTGCCATACAAAATAACATCAGAAAAAATAAAAAACCCGACAATACATTCATCAATAGACGGCATACAAAACGAAGTACTGTAAGAATTGAATGAACAAATAACACCATATGTATGTTCACTCCTCAACGAATGTGTAAGGCAGGAAAAGTATCTACTATATACAAACAGGCTGATGTGATAATAATATAGAAAAGCGTAGGTAAAGATCCGAAAAATGCAAAATCGTATAGACCAATATGTCTACTTAATTGACTAATCAAAGTGCATGAAAAGACACTTTGCAAAACACTAAACGAACATAGATAGGTAATTGGATTGCATGAGGATCAGTACGGATACAGAAAGGGAAGGTTAAAGACAGAAGATGCGGTTAATCGAGCCATATCTTTAGTAAAAGCGAGTGACAATAAGTACTTGGTAACTATATACATTTACATATTTGGAGCGTTCGGTTTGCCTGTACATTCTTTTTCATGGTTTGGACCAATAAGAATTAAAAATTTTGACCAATTACTGAGCATTATTTCGATAAAATTGTCTTGCTGTCAATAAAATGTTTAGGTGCCAGTTGTTTTATTAATAAATTATTGTATTAATTTAACTAACCCTTTTGCTTAGAATTTTGTGCTATTTTTAACTTCAAAGATCATTTTTTGAACGAAACTGGTTTATTACTTTTTATAGTAGATGTTCACAAATAAAACCTTTAAATTTTTTTATAAGGAATAATTTACTTCTCTCATTATTTAAATACATTAATAAACCATGGAAACGCAGAGTAAATTGATTAGTTGAGTTTCCAATTTCATTTCATTTTGTTACGTATTGGGTTATTTTTTTTTTCAATAATTATATGAACAAATCTATAAATATTATCATAAGAGGGTTTTAAGCCACTACATAACTTGGTTAATGGAAATTAAAGAGGCTGAATGAAACAATAACAATTAATTTATCAATGAACAAAACAACTCGTACATAATATAAGAGCAACTTACATCTTTAAAAACTAATACATTTAATCGCAGGGGTAGGCACTATTAACGACTCGATCATCCGAGAATCCAAACTTGATTTCCATTCTCTTATTTTCCGAACCAAGATAACCCTAATGTTTATTAATTTTTCTGACTCGTAACAAAAATGTTTATTTCTTACCCGATCGCGACCTTGGCCCAAAACTTTTGCTCAGGAAATATTAAATAAATAGTGAATGTTATAATTTAGAAAATAAAAAATAAGTTTTGTGTACAGAGCGATAATTATCTAAATCTCTGTAGATACTATCGTAACAATATTTAATAATAGTTTTGGTAAAAATAGTCAAAATTATATGAAAATGTGTTCAAAAATATTATGTACAACAGTTTAAAACAATTTCAAATACCACTTGTACTATAAAACATATCAGAATAAAATTAAAAAAATTCAATAGGTTTGTATTCGTTGAGTTTGCCAAATAAAGAAGGTTTTATAGAAACTAAACATTTATCAATAAAATATTGAAGACTTTAATAAATATATTACATTTTGCCTAAAAGTCCCTCTGAATATCAAAAAACTTTCATCTAGTACTGTTAATGTCAAAAAAATTTTATGCCTGAAAATAACTGCTCTCCCTTATTTTGATTAAACATTAAACCCCTGAATTAAAAATTATCCCTATTTAATAGCCATTTATAAGGTTACCGACCTTAAGGTCACCTGCACAAAGAAAAGTAAATAGATAATGAATTTTGTACAAATGACGCTGACTTGAATGTGGACCTGAATATGGTCGACAAGGTTTTGCAATACAGGGTGATTCAATCATAAAAAAATCCTTCTTAAATCGATGATAGATACGCAAAACTAAAACAAAGATGAATAAGTACAACATTTCGAGCATAATTTTTGAAAGAATTTGAATGAGTATCAGCCGAAGTACTTTTTGGGTTAAAACATTTTATAGCAAATATTGTTTGCGACTCCTGCACCGTTCTGTACATTTAAGCTCGGCTACTAGAATTGATTAAACCGTTCCATAGGATTTATTTTCTTCTTCATCTTCATGGTAATGGCTCGACACGCGAGGAACTCAACCATGAAGTCATGAAGAAGACTTTACTTCTTTTTGATGAAGATATACGGTCATGTTGTCTTTTGGTAAAATGTAGTTTTAACTCGGAATACACAATTTTCTAGAACATAATCTCAGTTCACAAGAAATTTAAATCATTTTTCGGACGGTGTTTTTTTTTGTGGGAATTTAATAATTATTTAATCTTCAAACTTGTTATATTTGCGGCTATTATACAAACATTGTCATTACGTGCAAGATATTTCCACACAAAACCCATTATTCTTATCTGGTCGTAAAATCTTACTCAACTGGACCAATTTTCTTTTATTTTTTTTTGCTAATTTATCTTACTCTTTACGTAACTGTTATCATTTAAATTATTTCGGTGGCAGATTACTTATGAATGTGAACCAAATAATAAAAATTATAGAACAGTAATTCAATAACAAATTAATTAATTGAACAGCCACCAGCTGGGCTGTTAAATTGGACGCGAAATAACTTTAATTTATCATTTTGATGCAATATTGATTTACTTGTCGGCCATTCGGACTCTTTCCTAAGAGCAAATATTGATTACTAGAGCAATAACTATTTGTTTTGTTTCATAAGTGGATTTCATTAATTCTTGTCAGACGCTCTAGCAGGGTTTTTAATAATAAAGTTATTCAAAAATGTTCTCGATAAATATACTCACTTCAATTTGTTAATAAAACTGAGTTGATCATCTGATAAGGCGACCATATTGCCAAGGAATATACAGTTTAAAAACGTTGTAATAATGAGAAACTACGAATTTTTAATTTGTATATTTTATGAACATTGTCTCATCCTATTGTTCAGTTCTAAATTATGCAAAGAGGGCAGAAAGAATTCCAATTTAAATGTTTAAACACTCAACATTGAAAAATTGAAGAAATGTGTTATTTACGCCTTGAAAAAACAGATTAAGACCATTTAAAAAAAATTTAAAATTTGCCATCGAGCATATACCTACTGGAAATTATAAACAAACATAATTAAAATTACACAAATCTCAATAATTTTTGATGTAGTAGAATGACACATGGAAACATTTTTTTATGAATAATTATGCAGCTAGATGACTACACAAGTCTGACAACCAATACTAAAGGCAGAGACCTGTGTGGGTTCCAACCATAAAGTGAAATGGATCGGGGAAACGTATCCACCAAGTGGAAAAAGGCAGCCAATCAGTTCCCAGTCCCCCACGTCTGACATTCAATATTAATGGAAGAGAAGTAAATATATATATATATATATATATATATATATATTAGCAGAAATTAGGCTATTCCATGAGCTCCACGCCCAAAAGCAAAAGGAAATATGGAGGATCACCCTCAAAAGGAGTGAAAAAATAAAAACCACTGAGAAAAATAGGGTAAACATATACTTAAGAAAACGGGATCTAAACCAAACAGGCCAAAATAAAGTAATAAAGATTGATGAAGAAAAAATTATCCATATTCTCAAATGTGGTAGTAAGGGATTATAGAACTTCTAATAAAAATCGTAAATCTTTACCAAAACAATTTCATTCAAACTTAAAAATAACAAGGACGACTAGTTTCGGCTAACATGGCATCTTCAGGTCTAAAAGATGAATTAATTTTATTTGTTTTATTTTGTGGTAAGTTATTGTGGTCACTATTTACACTATTTACACTGTTTAGTGCATATTGTATAGTAATTTTTCATCTTTTAGACCTGAAGATGGCATGTTAGCCGAAACTAGTCGTCCTTGTTATTTTTAAGTTTGAATTAAATTGTTGTGGCAAAGATTTTGGATTTTTATTAGATGTTCTATAATAAAGATTGAGACAGAAAAAGCACTAGCGGTAAGACCTCACTTAATTCAACAAAACTTGAACAGTTGTTATATCCGACATTTTAAGTTTCGGAAACTAAATTGGTATTAAATGTTAAAAATAAAATTATTTCTTTCTTAACAAAATATAATATTACATTACATTATATTTTATTGTCGTTTTCATCTAAAATAATAATAATAATACACCATTTTTCAAAGCTCTTATCTAAAAATTCTTTGAATGGTCTTAATATTTTGTGGGTGCTCCCCTATATAATGGGATTATCTGATGTATAGTACCAATGGATACCAAAAGTTTCGAATTATTCGGATCCTCTTCTAAACGATGCCATAAAATATTCCTTCCACCTCTCAAAATAATAAACAAAAATTAAAATTCCAACAAACTCTCAATGGTAAAAACTAATAAATCAGCCAATAAAAAGCTAAAGTATGTTATTTATTTATCGATAGAACTAAAACACAATGTTGTACAGATAAACAAAAGGTTACAACCTCAAATCATAACCCGTGTCTATTAATTTATAAAATAATAGAGAAATATAAAAGCGTGGGACACCTAGGACCTCCAACAATTACATTATTAGCCAGAGTATCCTATAAATCTTCGCTAACTGGGTCATTTGAGCGGATAATTTTTGTTTTAATAACCCAAAGACTAAACTGGCAATTTCTCGTTGGCCAAATTAGAAGATATACGTGACTCGCCCAAGGTTGTCGATCTTCGTTTTGTCGTTTCTCGTGATCAGACGCGGTTGTAAAAATGCGGAAGTGACATGGTTTTGACTTCGGATAAGTTCATCCTGAGACAGTGGCGTCAATTACAGGAATCATTTCAATAATTTGTCATTTATGAAATAAATAGAGTTTCACGAACCTTAAATAATTGAAAAAAATAAGCTAGCTAAATATATTGCTTTTATATCAGTAAGGGTTCGAAGACACTCAGAAATCTTGTGAGCAGAATGACTAGAAATTCAAAAAGAAGAAGAGTAACAACTATGAGACAACTGGAAAGATATTCAGTGACCCAAGCAAGTTAATATTTTTTTTGGAAAACTACACAACAAGAATATATCCATAGCAAGCAACAGCTTGACCTTAACTAAGGCCCCACATATCAGCTTCTAGGTAATTCAAAGAAGAGAAGTTATTAAATGACTTAACAGTGGTTTGCTCATGAATTTGGCGTGTCTGAATCTAAATCAGGTTATACCTATTTCTCCAGATTAAAGGGGATTTGATGATAAATCTAAAAAACAAGACTTATCTTCTTGGAGTCGCTAGTTTCTTTCATAGTTTGTCCTTTAAATGATTTTTATTCTGATGCGATGGGGCTTTAATTCAAAGACCAGCCAATCTTCAATATTTTTTTCGGTATGGTTCAAACCTTCTGGCATGATTTGTCTAATGCTATTTTCCACATGTTCTAACTTATTCTTATTCGTCACCATTTCTTGTTTCCCCAATCTGATATTCTCCGTTAAATGAACAATGATGTAGGTAATCTTAATACTTCGTAAGCGTGTTCTTGGAGAAATTAATCGACAACATATTTTACTGGGTTTTTATTAGGCTTTGCCAACGCAATATGCTTATTATACACCATATTTAATTATTTTTGAGCCAGTCTTTTTTCTCTAAGAGGTTGTAGGTGGCTTTTCCATCATTATAAGCTGTAATTAAGTAGATACTGGCATAAATCTATGCATAAATTCTTTTGTACTTCTCTTCCAAAAAAAAATCACTTTCATCCAATAAAATAAGTGGTAAAACTTTATTAACGATAACGAAGTTTCAACATTTACGCTTTAATAATAACATTTTAGTAGTGCTTTTAGACAGAATTTCGGTTTTCACTTAAACAGAATTCTCGTTTTTTTTTATTAGTCGCTACTTAAAATAAAATAAATTTACAAATAGTTTCTGCTAAAACGCTTTTAAGGGTGATCACGTCTTATTGGTCAATTATGAGGTCAGTTAGTACCGTCTTTATTAGTAAAATTTTGTGGCGTACATTAGCGAGTTGAATTGGTTGAAATTAAAATACAGACGTTTTGTTCTGTACGTGACTATCGAAGTTCGTATATAAAATCTTTGTAGAATGTACAGGGTGAACTCGCATTGAAGAGAATATTCCAAAAATGACAGAAAATACAGGGTGTATTTAAAAAACCAAAGTGACTAATAATATCAGAGAAACGGCAAATTTCGCAACATTGCAAATGTCAAATCTGGAATCTCCGGATCCCAAAATAGGGTTATCTAGATTATCTAGATAATTGGCCGTTTCCAAACTTTCGGCCCACTCTATATTTATTTCCCTTGAAGAATAAATATCCATATTTCAACTAAATTTCATTAAACGGATTTTTTTGGTCTTATTTGTATTATTTTCATTGAAGCTTATTTCTTAAACAAGAGACTGCTTTGAAATAAAATATTTTTATCTTCACACTGAATCTACGAGTAGTTTAAGAACTTTCTTTGTACATATGGTATATTGTTTACTTTTCACACTTTATTCTTTCATCCAAATTCTTAATGTTAGGACATTTTTTTCCTGAAGTTGAAATAGTTCTGTTTTTAGACATTTTAATGGTAGACATTGATTTGATGAGATTGGCCTTCTCCCTAAAATGATAAGTTTTTAATTAAAACATACAAATTGGTCAAATTTTTTTTACCTAAAAAGGGAGAAAAGTGATCCCATATTATTTCTTTTTGCTGTAAAGTATGACAGAGAATTAGTATTCAAGGTCCTAGCTCGATTTAAATCGATTTTTTGATTTTTCCAACGAATTTATATAACAAAAAATATTAAAAATACGTTATTTTGGTTATTTGTCGTTTTCAATGAAAAGTTCAAAAGATTCAACGTATGTCTTGTTTGATTAAGACATACATTATTATTAAAGATGATTGAAATGTATAATATTCTTATTTTATTGTTACTAAATTAAAACATGACCTAGATGTAATAATGGCTTAGCTAAACTACACATCAGAAAACAAAAAATTTATTATAGATGTTTCCTGAAACTATATATTTCATAAAAATACTAAAAATGTTATATAACGTAATTAAATTAAATTAAATTTTCTAAAATTTATTAGCGTTATTTTTAGATGCCAACTTTCTAAATTATAGTTATTTCAGAAAAAAAAAATGAATGGAGAACAGACACAATATTAATTAGGACCACCAAACAAAGAACACTAAGATTCGAGAACTGTTAATACCGTACAATTTAAAAATAACTATTTTCATTATAGGACAACAAAAAATAGTTAATATCGATTTTAAAACCCCAAAATCAGTGTATAAAGTCATAATTTACCCACCATCTTCATAAATCTCGTATTTCGTTGTAATATTTCATGGAATTAATTCAATTCCCTAAGTCAATTTAAATTTAGGTAAGTTAATGTTGATAAAGTGAGCGCTTATTTGGTGCGCAGTACAAAGAGGTGATTTTCTCACACGAGGTTATTGGCGTTACCGAGGCCCCCGGCTAGGTCAAGTCTAAGGTCACGTCTTGGACGCGATTTACCGTCATTAGAGACTCCAGAGGCACCGCAGGCATTGCCCAGCGGGCCGATGCCGTTCGTACCCGCTGCAATGGGTACAAACTCCCCGGGGAAGGACTCGGTACGTTTATCAAATCGGTTTTAGTAGAAGAAGTATTTAAAATTGAGAAATTGCTGGAAGTGTAAATGTTCTTGAAACAAGTCCAAATTATTCGGTTGGGCAGTCAGAGAGTGAAAGAATAAATTTACAAAAGTGAAAAAGGTACCTGGAAAATAGAAGCGAATTTATTGTCTCATAAGAGTGTCAATACAAAGAGTTACATTAACATAAAATATTACAAACTAGAAAGTTATACTTAAAGAAACCCAAGTACATTAAAATATTTAAATACCACAAAGTACGTTGTGACATTTATAACAAATATGTTGTAATATTTTTATTTATGATGATTGATTGTTTGTATTTTTTTGTCCATCATGAGCACTAGGTGATTCTCACTTCGATAATTAATTACACTATAAAGGTTTCTATTTTAACACTCTTTTAGGTGATCTATAACACAATTATTCACAAATGTCCAGTTAGACTACTTTTGATAAGAGTAAATTATGGTTAGTATGACCAAAACTTTTAGAGTAGTCCATTGAGAGATAAGAAAACTTTTTTCTCAATATTATAGATTAGAAACATTTAAATAATATAATAGGAAGGTTCAGTACTTTGATTTTCATAATAATATTATAATTGTTCCTGTTCTTTGATAAAACCTTTAGATATTTCATTATCGATTAATTAAATTTTTATGGAACTTGCATAACCTTAAAAAACAACAAACAATTTTTAAGTACATAAAATGTTATAAAAACAAAGTAACAAATAATAGTGACATAAAATTAGTTAAAATACTTAACTGTTATATGAATGGATTTTTTTAAGTGATAAGAAAATTATATTCAAGAATTTTCAAGTTTTCACGCTGATCCATAACCATAATTTTATCGGCAGAGTGAATAATTTTCCCGCATGTGGTTGACATATTTCAAAAGTAAGATTTTTTCTTTCATAATAAAATATAATATTACAATATATACTATATTAACAAAATAATTTATGGCAGTATCTGTTTTGGACTTTGGCTATCCATGCTGATTAAATTGACAGCAGTCTCTAAAATTCTTGAGGAAAGTTGATAGAAGATGGATCGGCCTTTAGTTCGCAAAATCATTACTGCCACTTTTATTAAAATTTAAAATACCAATGGTAGTTTAAGTCTGGTGGAGAAAATGCCTTGAGAAAACATTACAGTTTTTATATAAGACAAATGAAGAAAAATTTGAAACTTACATTTTTTTTATTATATCGCTAAGTATTTCATCAAATCCGTGACTATTCGAGCATTTTAGCTGAGTATATCTGATTCAACCACAGTTTGAAAAAATTGAGAATTGCTAGAGGAGGGAATACTACAATTTAGAAAAGCAAAATCAC
Organism: Hermaeophaga mercurialis; assembly: GCA_951812935.1. Lineage (NCBI taxonomy): Eukaryota > Metazoa > Arthropoda > Insecta > Coleoptera > Chrysomelidae > Hermaeophaga > Hermaeophaga mercurialis. The sequence continues at coordinate 18,102,298 of OX638361.1, read as the reverse complement.
AATCAATTTCTTGTATTGAAGCAACTGAGAAATATGTTTTGTTAGCTAGGTTTTCATCAACCACCCATTTCTCATTTTTAATAGTAGAACCTTGTATTTTCTAGTTTGGATATAATTTGCCACATAGTTTTTTATTTGTTCTCAAATTAAACCACCTGCTGCTGATCATAAAATAATTTTCTTGTCAGACTTGTTTTTTTATTATAAATAGAGAATAACTTATTTTTTCTTTCAATAAATTCATAGTTGCTTTTAGAGCAGTTTGAAAAAAGAAGATAATTTCCTCTTTAATTCCACAAACTCAGCATTAATCCAATGATCTTGATTGTGTATATCATTGCCCTCTTACCGTATATTTTTTTATTGGAAACGAAAATTCGGAATAATATAAGAAAGTTTTTTCAAAGTTTTCGAAGAAAGTTTTAACATCTTGACTTCACACTCCTCTTTTTGTAAAAAATGTATAAAATGTTTGATATAATCCTCAGAAAAATTTCGTTTATATATTACTTTTTTGTTATTATGTGAGATATTTCTAGAAAAGCTTAATGTTTGGAGTTGATGATCTGAAAAAGGCACAATTGGGACACTAGTGGAAAATTCAGTAAACCTCAACAATAGTTAAGATATTAATGACGTTTATAGGTACAATAATATTTGGTTTGGCGAAGGATGGTTTGGTTTTAAATTATTTAGGTTTTATCCTTGTTATATGATCCATTTTTCGTATAACAAGAAACATAAGCAGAAAATGAACAGACAAGATCTGAAGATGGCGAATGTGACTTGGCCGAAACGCCAACATAAATCAAAATATCCTTCGTATAACCAAACTTTAGCAACACCATTTTTCTTTCTGTAGATTTAAATGATCACAATTTATAGTTAAGCTTAAATATAAACTTAGTTTAATAAGTCGCTAAAACTGGCTCTAAAACATATATTTTACAAAATGATTTAAACGACTAAAAATACTGCTTGGATAAAGTGAATTGTGTTAAATAACAAAGTAAATCTGTAACCTAGAGTAATATTTCCAGCTAAAGTACCTCTGAGACTATTAAATATTAAAACGTTTGCGCTGTTGCACTTCGATTTTATTCCTTGTTATTACTATTATTAATAATAAATGTGTGGCTATTCGTTGTTAGATGCGATAAGTTGGTCTGGGTAACCTTTATTGGTGCCATTGACCATTGACATTACCAGGTTTTATGGTTTTTATTGAGGAAGTTGTTATTTTGCTCTCGTAAACGAATTGAAGTTTTTATTACACAGTTTTCATGTGCGAGATGTATTATTTGTCGCTATTGCAACACGGGTGTATTATATTATTTTTATATTAGTTGTTTCTATTATTAAGGACACTCTCAGATTGTCAAGAATTGTTAGTTTGAAATGTAAAATAAAAAATATCAGAAAAAAAATGAATACATTTAATAAACATCAGCTGCGTCAATTTTATTAAAAATTCCTGAGCTTTTCTTTTATTCCTGTGAGAAACAGCATTTTCACCTCGTTCGATTTATCACAGTCATGATTTATTTTTGAGAGTATATATAATTAGATAAAAATGTGATTATATCATAATTTTGCAAGACTTGATTGAGTGTTAATATTAAACTGGGAACGTATTACTAGAAATTTAGCTCAGTAAATAGTGAAATACTGTGACTTAAACTCTTATTTGGAGAGTATTTCTACAAATAATTACTAACTGAATTTTCTACAATCAAAGAAAGGAAAATTTATAACTTTAATTTGTTGACACACAGTTGTATAAACTTAAATTTTTAAATGTTCCTTATTTGAAGTTTTCGCTTTAATAGATATGAATCGATTTAATTTTTGAAAGAAATAATAATGTAACGTTTAATCAAAAAATTTACAATAAATTGTTAAAATTGAAATTTTGAATAGTTTTCGATAAAAAAAATTTTTACATTTGCATGCATCATTGAAAAATTAGTTTCGTAGAATATAATTTCTTAATTTTTTATTGAAAAAATTGGTTTTCATTTCATGAAATATTTGGCAAATCTAAAGTAAATTGTAAACAAATAAAGAATTACTTGTATAAAAAAATCTAGTTAGAACTCACATAGAAACTGTGAGGTGAAAGAAAAAAAGCAAAGTAAACATAAGAATCGTATTTTGTTGTATTATGTTTATAAATGTTCAATATTTTCCAAAACCAGTTAAACAATAAAAGATAAAACGAAAAATGTAATTATAATCAAAGGTAAAAATATAGTTAAATTTATTGATCAGAAAAATATGATTGATAAAGTGTCACTTTTAGAAATAGGCAGCTGAAGATATACTCTAGTTAGTCAGTTAACGAATCATTAACTTTAAGAATCGTTCTTGTTGTTATTAAATTGTTTATTTACTACATTACTTTTTAATACTTATATATAAATATCTGATTTGTTTTTTTCGCCTTTACTTTCCGGCCTGCACAGAAGCCCTCCTGGATATCGCATGCCAGAACGGGCGACGACGCTTCAATGAATGCGTCGATGCAGCGTCTAGACGCCACTTATTCCGACGGGTAAGCCTTCAATGACAGCCAGCGTCCCGGCGCTACTAATCACGAGACGCTGCACGTTTTTAAAAATCGAATGGATTATAGCAGATTTTATGACATAGTTACTATGACCACAGTCAATATATTGCGAGAATTTGCCAATTTTTTTCGAGAAAATCCGTTTATTTCCCGGGAATTTACTATTATTTTATGCATGAGTAAAAACAAGGTCGGGGACATATATTTTTGGTTGATAAAATTAATATTATTTTTCCTGTTAATTTCAATTAATCCTAATATCAATCAGGAATGTTCTGAAACTCTCAGTAGGTCAATTGATACTGTTCCTTTTGTAATTGAGGAATAATTCAAGACTCGTGGAATCAATTCTTTATTTTTTATTTATTTTTGTTTTTGTTGACGACACGACGACATCAGGAAGACGGCAGAAACGGATTTTTATCTAAAGTATCTGTTTATGGTGAACAGCTATTCATTGCCTAGTTACGGATTTTTTTTAAAGACGGTCGTACGCGTTACGCAGTTATTAACGGGGCAATTATACAACTAACTTAGTTACTACCAAATGGATACTTGTTTTTTATTTAAACTAATGTTAATTTTATACGGTTTTTATTTAAATATCAACATTTCAAGTGTTGCCTTGCTTAGAAAATATTTCGTCTACTAATTATTTCACCGATTTGCGTACAGGGTGATTCAATTTCGATACTTTTGTAGGATATTCCTAAATCTGCAAAATATACAGGGTCCACTTATCATTTGCAATAAAATATTCTAATAAAATTTACATTAATTTACACATAAATTCTCTTTAAACATATACTCGAAAATTTATACGTGGCAACACCTCACACTTTTAATAAAAATGTGTGTCATGTAACCAAGGAATGTCTACCTGATGAATCATAAAATTATGTTAGTTTGCAGAAGATTCAGATCGTTTTATCGATTAAAGTTTATCGTTTGGTAAAGTTGTTTCAATAATTCAATGAAAAATGCAATTTTATTCAAAATTAAGAATATCATATCACGTCAAAGATAATTGGAAAGTGTAGTGTATTACATAAAAAAAGTAGTGGTAGAACTCGTTGAGATCGTGTAACAATTGCCCAGAATACATTTTTTATTCTTTTACTTCCCCTGTAATCGACCATTCTAAATACCCAGGTTCACTAAAATAAAAACTTATTATTAGAACGTTTAAATAACCATTGTTTATATCTGACTGAGTTATCGGTATTGCCGGTTTTAGTTGCTTTTCGATAAATAATATTTGGGCAGATCTAAAATACTAATATTTATTTTTTTGAAATCGGCTGAATTTTTATTCTACATACGTTTTTGTGCTTCATCCATAAATATATGCGTTATGTTCGATGACACCATCTATAAGCAAATCGGGATTTTTTTTAGAAACTTTTATTATACTTTTATTATAAATTCATACCTGAAGAAACTGCAGAATGATTACCAAAATTAGTCATAATTTATTATGCTTTGTTTTATTTTTAATAAATATATCAAATCATAAGTCTTACATATGGTTGTACTCGTATTAAAGAGAAAATTCCGAAAATGACAGAATATACAGGGTGATGTATTTAAAAAACCTAACTAATAATAGTTAGAGGGCCCAATACACTTCCCTGAGGTACTCCTGTTTTGATAATTTAATATTAATTTATTTTTATTTTCATTTATTTGATTTCATTTGCAATTGTGTTCTATCTTTCTATATTTTGAGTTTAATTTTGATTTTTATTTTATTTCGAATTTAATATGATTATCACCTGATCGCGCTCAAATTATTTTAATTTTCTTTAATAAATTTCAATGTTAATTTAATTTATGGGTATTAAAAAAAATTTTTAAGTATTCAAAACAATATTGCTTTATAAATTAAATCAATTCAGAAATTCGACAGTTCTTATGGTTTCAACAAGATTAAGCTCTAAGAAATATTGACCCTATAGTTAAGTGTAAGATGACCTCTGAGATCCCCAGATCTCACACCCTTCCATTTTTTGTGGTACTTTTCTAAAACACTGCGCCTAATGAGATGTTTTTAAAGATTGAAGAAATAGTTACTAACTAACAAACGTACTTTAACATAGAAACTATCAAGAAAATCCCAAGAGCGATTAAGAAAAGCTCCATCTAAACTTTTATCATTATAAAAAAATCCTCAACGGTGCTTAATAAATTGGGGTATCATTTAGGAGCTTCAAGTGACCAATTTTACTTATATCTTTATTAGTTTTAAATCGTTTTTCGTATGCCAGGAAATGAACGTCCATTATCAATCCAAAACATCTAAATTACAATAATTTGGGAAAACAGTAACTTAGACAAATTATTCGCTTCCTTAATAAATAGAAATCTCAACAATCAAGAGATCATACACACTTTGGCCCCGTTTGACCTGTGACCCTTAACGAACAAGTCTCGTGTTGGCAAAACTGTTAAACGGAATTATGAATGCGAAATAAATGCGAAAAAATTTTTAAGCGTCCATTCGTATTAATAAGGAACAATTTTGTTTCGCCCACGGTGTCGATTTAACAAATTCAAGCGGCCTGAAATCTCTTGTTTAAGATCGACGAAGATTTGCAGAAGGAACGATTATATGAGATAGAATTTTTAATTGATTGGTTTTTATATAATGTGCTATTTTTTTTTTGTTAATGGTTATAAATATAAATTCGGTTAAATGAGGAGAAAGTTTGGGAAACTATTAAAAACCAACTTTTTATTTAAAAAGTATTTCATAATAAATTTAAGTTTAATCATTTTTATTAGTATAATATTTTTTTTAATGTAAACTAGCTATTATATATATTGTTATAATAAGATACTTTTATATTATTTTTTAAATCTTTTTTCTTCTCAAATTTAACAATCTTTCACCATCTCAAGCTTAACAATCCATCAAAAATTTTAATTCTCATTCATAACAACAAAACCAAAAACTCTCTTCTTTGATTAACATATCATAACAATTTGTATAAATTTTATTTGGATGTATTTTCATTTGCTGATAAATTTAAATAAACTTCTTTTGTTTTGTTTGTATTAGTTTTACAATTGGAATTTGAAACTCGTCAAAATTAGTTGTCAGTTTTTAAAAATATTTTAATATTCTGAATAATTCTCTGGAATTTTTTAAACTATTCGACTCTGTATGTTGTTTAATTATTTCAATTTTATTTTATTTTGTATGTATAATTATTTTAATTTTTCCACATTGCTGTTTTCTATCATTTTAGTGATTCTTTACCTTATTTCTATTGTTTTTTCTTTTTAGGCGTTGTTCATCTTTTTTGTATTCTTTTTACAATTTGAATTTCTATTTCGTTCAAATGAAGCATCAGTCTTTTAAAATATTTTAGAATTCTCAAAAATACTATTTGGAACTATACGTTTTTATTTGATTAATATTTTCACATTGTTGTCGATCACTTTGTGATTCTATCCTCTATTTTAAATTGTTTGTTTCCTTTTTAGGAATTCTTTAGTTTTTCTTTGTATTCTTTTTACAAATGGAATTCGATTTTATATATTCTTTAAATATTTATTTTAGTTCTATTTTGAGTCATGTGTATGCCCGGTTAAAATATTTTATTCAATTTTTCTTTTACTTGATCTTTCGATGTATACGTAATTGGATATAATGTTGATTTAAAATTTTTCATATAATTTATTTCAAATTTATATATAAAATATTTCGCCGTTCTCATCTCATCTTTAATCAGTGCTTCGTTTTTCATTCTGTTCTACTTTTTTGGCATACCTTCTTCACATAAAACTTCATTTTTATTTATATTATCATCAGTTATTTTATTATTATACTTCATTTCTGCTATTATATATAATAATCCTTCTTCATCTTCTAATGATTTATTTTATTTGATAAAATTTGTAAGAAAATCTTTTGTTACTTATTTTTTCTCATATTACTTTAATTTACTCTGATTTTTCTTTTCATGCTCTAATTTGCTCTTATGTTGCTTTAATTGGCTCTTTTGTTGCTTTAATTTACTCGTGTTACTTTAATTTACTCTTATGAGTTTTCTTTTCGTGCTCTAATTTGTTCTTGTGATGCTTTAAGTTGCTCTTGTGAGGCTTTAATTTGATCGTGCTACTTTAATTTTCTCGTGTTACTTTAATTTATTCTTCTAATTTTTCTTTTCATGCTTTAATTTACTCTTGTGTTTTATTAATTGTTCTCTTAGTACACTTAATGTTTCTGTCGTGTCTCCAGTTTTTACATTTCGCTCGTTTCCTTTCTCTTATTTGTCCTACATTTTATTGCCGCCTTTTTTTATTTTGATTGTACATCCTGGTATTTTTTCTACTTCTTCAGGGCATTTAATATTTTTAAAATTAATTGGTTCATCTGTTTTTACTATTGCCAATTTTTGAACTTAATTTTGACAATAATTCACATCTCATACTTGACAATCCATCAGAAATTATAATTCACATCGATAAGAAAAAACTGTTCCAGCCTGGTGGCGTATAAACCTTGATTCAAGTGATTCTGTTTCGAATATTTCTTATTTTTGTCAAAAAAAGTAGTAAGAAATTTCTGGGGACTAAAAAGAATTAATGAAAAATTGAAGGAGTCCTGGTAGCAGGTATTTTGGCCCTGGTTCAGGTATTCGCTTGCTCGGTATTTGGCAATTGGAGGAGGCCGCGCATCGAGCATTCCAAACAAATACACATCTAATTGGGAGAGGTAATGGCCGAAGAAACGCTTTCGAGCCAAAAAAGACACGGCGAAGCATCACTAGCCACAACGTGGGTTGCATTGGACACGATTTCACTGTATTGCCAAAAAAAAAATATCGCCGATGGTAAATAACCAAAAATAGTCGTCGACGAAATAAATTATTGTTGATATAACGATACTCTGTGGTTATAACAAAATTCTATATTTTTTTTTGTTAAATACAATATTAATGAACGTAATAAATGATTTTTTAAATGAGGTTATACTTGGTGGTCATTACTGTATAAAAATTGGCAATGATTTCTCTACTTTGACAGTTATGATTCGTGAATTTATTATGAAAGTAATTTTAATTGTGGGGTTTAGCAAAAAATGACAACTTAAAATTAAGAATCTTGAAACATTTATTTAGTCTACTTTGTTTTGTTTTTACAAACGTGTACTTAATATCTAAATATTGTTTTTAGGGGTGCAATTATAAGTTAAAAATTGCCACTTTCAGCTACGTCTAAAAATAACTTTTTAAAACTGTGTAATTTTCATACAAAGGAATGCAACCCTGGTCTCACACACACATACACTAAGTCATATATTTTAATACGTGTACATTTATGTTAGTAATTTCTAGTTAGATATGGTAAAAAATGTTCCTTAAATTACACGTCTGGCATGTAAGTGTGTTAAAAGTAGCACCTGGGTTCTTATTTCAAAGCCGGATAATCATATGAATTATGAATTGTACTTGACCTCATCCTCACATCGAATTATTAGATAGTCTATTATTCCTGAGATTTTTATTGTTTATAAAGATGCAAAATTGCAGTTTTCACAAAAATAAATAGCTGCAATTAGTTGTATCTTCAGTTTAGTTTAAAATTGTAATAATTATTATATAGAGTGTTTAATTGGGAATCGAGTCGGTAACTTGTCGATTTTGCTCACTTTTTATTTCATAAAAAATGAACCAGCCTGTATATGTTTTTGGATATTTAATGTACATATTCTTCCATTCCCTAGGGGGAAGAGTTGGAAAAAGAAAATAGTTTCAATCGTAGATAATACGTTTATTTGAATCTCTTCAAATAAAAATTTTTAAAATTTTAACCATATATGTAAGTAATCCTTCTAATATTTTTTAAATGAACTGGCTTTTCGATTTTACAATTTTCTTTTCCTTTGCAAATCTCGTTTGTAATCTTCAATGTGCTCCTTAAATACTCCTTTAAGGCTTAAATTCATCCAAATGATAGGACAATTATGTAATGACATAGTGCGTCGTTGGATTTAAAAAAAGAGGTGAGAAACAGCTCTCGAGAACATCGATCTTTAAATTCGATAGCAATTTTCTGCAATCCATGCTAATTTTCTAATTATCACTTCTGGCAAGAGGTAATTTGTCGATTACGAGTGACATCATAAACGTGAGCCATTTATATTTTTTTTGGTACTAGTCGTTAATTCCAATACTGTTAAAAAAATAATACAGCGTACTATTTTAATGTTTCCCATAATACAGTTGGTTATAATTCGATTGAAAAATATACTAAGACTAGTAAATTATCAAAATTTGATAAAAATTTAAATTGTTAACTTCTTAAAAAAAATTAATAATGTGTTGCGCCACCACGATGTCTTATACACTCATTAACACGTCTGGGCATACTTCTAATGAGGTGATCGATTTCCTCCTGACGTATCTCATCCCATGCTATCTGTAATTCGTGGTGCAGAGCCGCTAGAATTTGTAGAGGGTGGGGTAAATTGAGTAATCTTCTTCCCAAAATATCCCAAACGTACTCGATGGGTGAATGATCGGTGGCCAAGGCAACAAAGTAACTTAATTGTTCTCAAAATGAGCCCTAGCAACATGAGGTCGTGCGTTGTTTTGTTGGAACGTGCTATTGAGGATGGTCTGATCTTAATACAATATGGGGTTCTATGACCTCCTGGATGTAGCGCGCAGCGGTCATGTTACCTCTAACGAATACCAACGGTGACCTACTTCCAATAGCAATAGCCCTCCATATACCATAACTCCAATTGTGTGGTGCGCATGCCTTTCCACAGAAAATTGGGGATCTCGTCTTTCACCTCGCCGTCTTTTCACCCTTTTCACGATGGTCATGCATACCCAAACAGAATCTGGACATATCACTAAATACAATTGAATTCCATTCTTGGTCCCAATTTGCTCGTTCTCTACCCCACGCTAGACGATTAGGTCGGTGCCCACGGGTCAGTGGTAGCACAAAATGAGGACGGTATGAAAAGAGCCCTTAAACTCCTTTGCGTTCAACCTGCTACTCGTATATCTCTCATAGAAAAACCAGCCTCTCGCAACCTCACAATTCGACCCCCATCAAACTCGCTCAACTGCCGAAATTGTTGGGGTTTTCGCACTCGAAGTATTATCATTCAATTAAAGAAGATTAAATGACAACTGTACCTACAAATGCTTAATTTTTTGTTTTAGACCTACGCAATAGTAAATGTTTTTGAAAAACCGCTAGAGTAATATCGCTGAAAAAATGATAGTTTTTTATCTGAACATAAACAAACATATTCGCAAATAAATATTACAAAATATTCATTATTACTGGGTCTTCTTCTTTCTAATGTCACTTAGTATATATATTTGTTCTAAATTTTCTAGATGCAAGACGTTCCGGTATCGAATAATAACCAATTTCTTGAAAATAAATTTCGTTCCAAATTAGCGTACATATTTATTATGGAAACCCCACGTAATTATCTCGAAATTAATTAACTGATTTTATATTTTTTCTTTTTCATCGTACCCATTAACCATTACCTAAAATCCCACATTTCCTCGACACAAACAGAGAGTTGAACGAGATAAGTTGCAAATGATCGTATACACATTTAAGGTAACAAGAGATTAAACTAACAGTTAAAACGGCAAAGGTCTCAGTCTTGCCGATATTCTCAGATCAAACTTCGAATCGACATTTAAAAAAGAGCGAGACCTTCTAACCCAGAAACTAAGAGAAGAAGATAAAGATAAAATTGCCAAGTTTATGTAGGCCGATGCACGAGTTTGCTCTCCATTATGTACTTGTGTGAAAATGCAGAGAAAATGGTATATTTAATTAATTAAACGCTTAGTTCATTTTTAAAAAGGGCGAATAAGTACAGTGTTTCATTAATGGCTCTTAAAGCTTTAACAACCAAGAAACGAGGTTATTTGTCTATTTTACTTATTTTTTTCTAGTGATATAAATATTGCTGTAGGGTGTTTCTATTCATTCTAAATTTCATAATCTCAAGAATAAGCTCAGAAAAATCCCAAAACCAAAGAATATCCATGGGCGTAGGTGCTTAAGTATCTTAAAATTCTTAAAATCAAATTAAAGAAAACTGCTTCCACTGCAATATTAAAAATAAATTAAAAAATTGTAAATAACATTCGTCTTATAAAGGGTACATACTAAAAAACTAGTTGTTTGGTTATTTAATTCAAAATATACTTGTAAATCTTTGTACTTAAATTCTGAAGAAGAACCGTCACTCATTTGGTCAAATAATAAGGGGGTTAACACAATATACTCATCTTCTTTTTTTATAACATGCTTATTTATTTTTGTTAGCTCTGAAATTCTTTTTGTTTGTATGTGAAAATCTTTATTTTTAAGTACACTCACACGCGCTACTGCCTGAGATCTTACAAATTCGTGTGCGATTTGGCCAACTGCATTTCACTACCTCAGATATCAAGTGATTATACATGGTATGTATAACATTTAAATGCCCAGTTCTTATTAAGTTCTTTATATTTACAAGAATATACTTATATTGAATGAACCTCGTAAATGGAGTTAAAATTTAAGTTTTGCAATTTAGAATAGAAATACTATAACATGTGTGAAGAGTGTTTGCGAAAGGGGGAGAAGTGTTATTGTTATTTGAATATACACATTTGCATTTAAAAAATCATAGTGTATATAAAAATGATTTGACAGTGAGTAAGATAATAAAGCTTTTTGGGAAAAACTCATTTTTTCGACTTTATTAGAGAAAAAATATTATAATGAATTGTTGGTTTTCTAGTTCATCGCAAATTCTTTTACAAATCAAATTTTTATTCCCCAACTTTTGGTTGATACTTTCGCAGATAATATGCAACTTATTCGAATACGAAAACATTTGTCACAGTAATGGTCTCAAAAATGTATAACTTAAGTTATTGTATTGGATTATAATGTAAAGAATGCAGTAAAGCTTTGTGCTTTTGATATTTTTTGTAAGATTAAGCGATTCATAAAATCGGATTATTCTGTAATTTCGCTGCAAAATACCAACGACAACAAAACAACTGGCGTGGCGTTCATTGAGTCCATTCGTCAGACTTTAGAATTGTGTTAAAATCGTTGCCAACACTAATAACATTCCTTGTGTACAGTTGGCCATGAAATCATTATTTATATTCTTACTTATATTAATTTCCGTTTCTAAACTCCGTGCCATGACCAAGACAAAGTTTTTTTTGTGCTTCTTCGTTAACAAAAAGAGGCGAGATCAAAGTAAACGCTTAGAGAGATTGATGATTATAATTATGAAATATGGAGGAGGGATTCGGGTTGGCGCCGGTTATTTGGCTTAACAAAAAGTTATTATGGGCTGCACTATGACCCGATTTAAGTCCTCTCTTTTTATATTCATTAGTATTTTGAGGGAAGATTTGGAGCATTTTTTCTTTCGTAGATATATGAATCTTTCTTTATTTCGTACTCGCAAGACAAAAATAGCATAGGTGTAAAGACAAAAATAATAACGGGGTCAGGTGAATTGCAGATAAATATATTCACATATTACTATTTATAAGATCAGTGATGTAATCCGCATACTTTAAATACATATGAACTAATTGGTTTTAAAGTATATACAAATTCAACATGTTTATTTTTATTATAAAAATCGAAAAATAATAAGTTGTTAAAATTTGGTCAATGTTAATAAATAAAGAACAAAAGTTCCATTTATTTTTTATTATTTTTAAAGGAGTATACTGGGTGTCCGCGAAAATAATGCTTGTTTTTAAATGGTATGTAGAACGTGTCAACAAATTATTCTAATTATTTATTATTACATTAACATCAGTAGTTTCAGTTTAAACAGTTACTCAAAAATTTGTACGTGGTCACACCTTCCACTTTTAATAAAATTATTAGTCATATAACTAAGGAATATCTACCTGATGAATCATAAAATTGTGTTAGTTTGCAGAAGTTTCAGATCGTGTAATCGATTTAAGTTTATTATTTCGTAAAGTAGTTTAAATAATTCATGGCATGTTATTCAACTAAAAAAATATCACAACATGTTAATTCGCAATGTTTTGTATCAGTATCCCAAAGATTGTTGGAAACCTGTAGTGTATTACCTAAAAGAGGTAGTGGTTGAAATCGTTCGGATCGTGTAGTAATTGCCGAGAATACACTTTTCACTTTTCTACATCCCCTGTAATCGACCATTCTAAAGATCCAGGTTATTAAAATAAAAATTTATTTTTAGAAGGTTTATACTTGACTGAGTTATCGGTGTTAGAAAATACTTTTATAAAACATTTTTATTCTGGATACGTTTTTATACCTCATCCATAAATATGTGCATTATTTTCGCGGACACACTGTATATTTTGCAGTCTAAAAAAATACTAATATATCTATTGTTATGTAGTACAATCTATGTTTCAGTTACCAAACCCCAAAAAATCATTCGGCAACTCTTGAAACAACCAGTTGTAAAATGCAATGGTCATCAATTTTCCTGTAGGTAAAACTATTTTCATTTTCTTTGGAGGCGAAGAACATTTATTAACTGTTTGGATAGTGCTACAAATCTCGCTAAATTTATTTTTATGTAAATCCATGTATGTACTCTTTGGATTATTGTACTGTACACAAAATGTACTATTATTATTCAAAGTATCTATTTATGAATAAATAGCACTAGTAGCTGAGAAGATATATTTTATGGTAAACTGATCAAGGATATTAAAAAGCCATTAACGCTCGAGTTTATAAAGATACTTTGACGAGAAAGTTTTCAAGATTTTTAGCAAAAAAATTAGATACATCATGCAAAAATGGAAAGTCAAGTGATTGAACTCGGGATATTATTCATCTGTTGTAAACAATAAGACTACACGCTTTTTTTGAAGAAATACTTTACTTGAAAAGATTTCTTCAAACCACCTTAACTCTCTCTTAATGAAAACAATTACAAAAAGAATGCGAAATTCATAACGTAACCGATTCCGAAAATTAAAAAAAATTAAAAAAGCCGATCACGTTTTCAAAACGGCACACTCACAATTACGTATTCCACTTAAATAGTCGATGATGGGTGTGTCTACTAAACCGACGTTATGGCGGTGCGATTGAAAAGAGAAGTAACATTCGACATTACACCCGTTAAAGATAGCCTCTTGTGTCACGCTTATGACCCGCCACTGAACTTTTGAACTGAATCTTCACAAGAAAAAAATCAACACGATGTACTGCACTGAAGATTTAAAAATGACCATAATTGCATAATATACGGTCTCGTATACTGTCCAGAGAAAAAATAGAATACGCCTAAGACTGCGTTCTAAACTTTCAAAGAGTTCCAATAGTTCCAACAGTTCCAACATTTCCATTCAATCACTTCGTAATCGGTGATTATCAAAAAATAGAGTATAGGTCACGCTTATTTCCAGCCGCCCTAGAAATAAATGGTAAACAGAGTCGTTTTAGTAATTTTATTGAAAAGGACCTTAAACTAGATGAGTTGTCAAACTTATTAAGATGGGAGAGTGAGAAGTAATGATAAATTAAGCAAAGCCATTAATTAATTGCAATAAAACTATACTGGAAGAGAGAGCTTTATTCTGGAGTTGATGAAGGGCAACTGCAACTTTGCAAGTTGTAGTGTGCATAAAACGTGTAGGGTTGAGGTAATTGTTGATTACTTACTTAATATAGTGTGATTGCTAATTGATTTTGATTAGTTGATTTTGGCACAGTTGTTAAACTAGAAGAAAATCAATTGAGTGCATAAAATTGTTTGAAGAACATACCGGGGGAGCTGAAAGTGTCATGAAGAGTTTTTGAACTTATTTAAAATGAATTAATTTTTGCAAATACTCTAGTTTATTTAAGAAATGTTGCAGTGCGTAATACAAAAAAAGTAGTCTTATCTCAACTCCGCGCAAATCGGGTCCCTTTGGACTTCCTTATTTTGCCTGTAACGTAATAAACTGGACAAAGACCCCCAACCAGCTCGTCACTCATTTAGCCATAATTTGTATGCGAGCCGGGTAATCGACGGAATGCATCCTGCATTATTCGTGTGATGACCATTCGGCTATGGCAAAAAAAAATGGAAGCAGTGAGGAACTCAAGGGCGGAGAAAAAGAACGTAGTTTATAAAATTTATGAGATGATATCCAAAAAAAATTAATTTGGAGTTCTTTCAGTTCGATTATTTCAAATGTTTGTTATAGAAATGTATACAAACTAAACAAAAAATACGGATTTCAAATTAATCTTGATTGGGAGAATTGACATTATTTTATTGGGCAAAAACTATAAATCACTCGACAAGAAAACTAACAAAAATATTTTATATTTTATATATGTTCTCAAAAATCACAATAAATAAAAGGTTGAAATCATTCTATGGTTAACTAAGTTCGCAATGGCGCTATATGAAGTAAAGCAGCTGTGAAATCTCTTGAACGTAAAGTTTTGAAGCTTTAAGTTTATTTTTGCTACTGGGAAGTAAATTAAGCAGGTTTCTTTGGGAAAGGTACTAACATACAAAAAAATGAATCGGAGAAAGTTTTGAAGCTGTTAATTTTCCAAAGGTACTAAAAACCGAAAAGAGGAATCAGAAAAAGTTTTTAGACTCTTAATTTTAATTCTCCTACTGGGAAGTTAAGGAAGTTTCTTCGCTACATCCTTTGGGAAAGGCAATAAAAACCAAATAGAGAAGTCGGAGAAAGTTTTGAAGCTGTTAATTTTTCAACGGTACTCAAAACCAAAAAGTGGAATCAGAGAGTTTTTATTTCTGCTACGGAAAGTAAATGAAGTAAGTTTCTTCGCTACGCTCTTTGAGAAAAGTACTAAAAACCAAAAATTAGAATCAGAGAATGTTTTGAAACTCTTAATTTTCCAAAGGTACTAAAAACCAGAAAGTGGAATTAGAGAGTTTTTATTTCTGCTATGAGAAGTAAGTGAAGCAATTTTCTTCGCCACGTACTTTGGAAAAGGTACTAAAAACCAAAAAGAGGAATCAATGAAAGTTTTGAAGCTGTTCATTTTCCAAAAGTACTAAAAACCAAAAAGTGGAATCAGAGAGTTTTTATTTCTGTTGTGGGAAGTAAGCGAAGCAAGTTTCTTCGCTACGCCCTTTGGGAAAGGTACTGAAACCAAAAAGAGGAAGCAGAGTAAATGCAGAATGTCACGAGAGTCGTGTGTGTCGTGTGCATGCCTTCCTAGTGGTATTTTTGCGGTGAAACGCTAAAAACTTCCATCATTTATGCGAATCGAACCGGTCTTTATCTTATTATCTCGACGGCTGGCACGCGGATCATCTTCAGCGTTGCCAAGGTATAAAAGGGATCCTATTTTATCATTATTATTATTATTATTATTATTATATAATGGGATAGTCAATAAAAAAAAATTAATAAAAAATGAAAAATAAACCATATCTTTTCAATTCTTTAAAAAATTATATATATTTAAGACAACTAAAAAAGGTGACCTGGAGTGTTGGGGCTTTACTTTGGGCTACGTGCTGAAGAGATAACATATACTAGTAAAAATATATCTTCTTATAACATAAAAGTACTAGTGGCTTAGTTATTTTTAGATTAAAGCCGTTTGGCAACATTGTTCTGATCTTCTTCGGCCTCGAATGACCTTGACAACAACTGTTGTTAGTACCAGAAGAACAAAATAAAAACGACTGTGCGTGTTCTGCGAGTTGCGTATATGTAATAGGAACGTTACTCAAGTAATCTAGACTTTGAATGACGTTTTCTGGCCCAGAGTCTCTTAACCCCGGAATTGGCCGCCATATTATTATATACTGAGTGTCCTACTTTTATTCAATAACATACATATCAAGTTTTTTCAAAGTAGTCACTTAGACGAACATTCGTTCGATGAATTTTTCCAAAATACTTTCAATATACGTGTGAAGTTGCCTCTTTAAAAAAAAAGTAACTTAAGAAGTTTGAAAATATGATCGAGTATTACATTATTTTGTTTGTTGCAGGGGCAAATATGCTACAGTATGGCGGGCAGTGCACAAAAAGACAGGCACCGCTTACGCAGCAAAATTCGTGAAGAAACGACGTCGAAATCAGGACCAAATGAAAGAGATCATACACGAAATTGCTGTTTTGATGCAGTGCAAATCCACGAATCGGGTGATTCGACTACACGAGGTCTACGAGTCCGTTACCGAGATGGTTTTGGTCCTCGAATTGGCCGCTGGCGGCGAACTCCAGCACATACTTGATGGTGGACAGTGTCTAGGCGAGGTAAGACAAAATGCACATGGAATTAATAAACAGAATAACTAGAAAGAACTTAAACAATTATTCGTCTTTAAATCCTGTTAAAATTTTAATAAATATTAGTTGACCTCGATGGTGATTAATGAGAAGAAACAAGTGGTAAGAAATCATAAGTGGATCCATAAGATAAAGAAATGAATAATATTATCCCGCTTCTCATTTCGTAAAATATACATAACTTCTACTCATCAGTTGCTATCAAAATATTAAGTGAATTTAATAGATAATCGTAGGTGTATTAAAATTTCAATACATGCTCAGTTGTATGGTTTTTTTTGTAGATTGAGGCCCGTAAAGCTATGAAACAAATTCTGGAAGGCGTTGCCTACTTACACGACAAAAATATTGCTCATTTGGACCTGAAACCACAAAATTTATTGCTTTCTGTACAAGACTGCTGTGATGACATCAAACTCTGTGATTTTGGCATATCAAAGGTACTTATGCCCGGCGTTGCGGTACGAGAAATATTAGGTAAACTTTTAATTAAAACAACTTAACGTACTCTTAAAACTCATCATTTTGTCGTCTTTTTAGGTACTGCTGATTACGTGGCCCCAGAAGTCCTCAGCTACGAACCAATAGGCTTGTCGACGGACATTTGGTCCGTGGGCGTGTTGGCGTACGTCCTCCTTTCCGGATTCAGTCCTTTCGGTGCGGATGATAAGCAACAGACTTTTCTCAACATTTCCCAATGTTCCCTTTCGTTTGAGCCCGAACACTTTGAGGATGTGTCCAGTGCCGCGATAGATTTCATCAAAAGTGCCCTTGTTGTTGACCCACGGTAAGAATATTATCGTCCACTTCATTTTTCAAGCATGAAGGAATCCTTAGAGCGGACTGCTGCACTGGAATCAGAATGAATTATTCTGATCCAACAGTATGTAGAGAGGGTATAGGAAGCTTCATTGTCAAATATTCAGTTAATTTGTCAAACATAAAAGTCTGCTACCATGGAATCAAAATGAATGACTCTGATCTAACAGTATGACGTCACTTTTGTACACTTAATTGGTTGATTCCTTAATATGTCTGTATTTATTTTTCAGAAACCGACCAAATATACACGAAATGCTAGACCACCCATGGATATCTCTAAAAAGCAACATATCGCCCGCCTTAACTTTAAAGCCATGCGAGCACACGAACCAATCGAACACTGTAACTCCAAAAGCTACACCTCTGAGTCAACGAAAATCGTTCAGCTGCGTAACGGACGGGACTCCGAAGTCGCCCGTTCAGCGGAAAACGGCCTTTTGCTCAGACACTCTGACTGGCAATTTTACAGACTCTTCACCAGTTCGTACGTACACAGTTTCAACCAATTACCTGTGTCCTCACTGTGGTACGACATGTCGTCACATCACGCACACCCCAGTGAATAAAACTACCATTACCATCGATCGTGGCATTCTGTGCTAGCGTACAAATCGTCGGGGTGTGAGCGGCACTTTAGATTTCGCTGCGGTTTATTCCTTGGGGTCATTTTGAAGCGAATTTCTGGGGAGTAAGGTGGAGCTTATGTGTATTCGCACTCATGCGATCTAGAAACCAAAATCAGCACATACATAGGGAGAGATTCAGTAATACAAATTTTCCTTTTTTTTTTATTTGTTTTTTCTAATTTTATTTTAATATAAAAAATTTTAGCATTGATTTCTCTGATAATTAAATAATAAAGGGGTTTTATGAATCGACCGGCTGTATGGCCAGATTTTTAGTTTTTTGATATTTTCTTATTTATTCAGTAATTCACAAAATTACAAAATTTCGTTTACTGATTAATTTGTATTAAAGTTCCAACAGTTCCAATGTTTTTGCGAGTCTTTTATTTTGGATAATTTGCATACTGAATCACTCTATACTTTTTTTAACTTCAATGATGTCAAAGATCAATTTTCCCCTTAGAATATTCAAAAATTAGAAACTAGATATATTTGTTACTTAAATAAGAAAATATACATGCAGTATGACTGTTGCATGCTTGTATAACTTTATGTATATTTTATCTTTATTATTAAATAATACATTTATTGAAAACGTTTTATACCAAATGATAATATATTTATAGATGTCGTATGAAAAAGGGCTTTATACAACGGTAAAATTTTTAATTATGTGAATATTTATATCTCTAACAAAGTTATTTACATTTAAAATACATGAAATTTTGTGCAACTTTGATATAAATTTTAAGTAAGTTACGAAATATCAAATTTTACGGGAGTTAAATAACTTTAGTAGTATAATTAATGTATGTCAAGTGACTTAAATATTTGTTAATGATACATTATCAAATTAAGAAATACCTTTGGGTATAATTATTTATTCTATGGGGAATGGGATGGATTTTTGGCATTGGAGATTCCATCATTTTTATTTTATAATTGTGCTATGTTGGGATGTACAGAGCTATTTGTATTTAAGTATGAGTAATTTATATTATTTTGTTGCTTTAATTTACTTTAATTTGGTGTGTACCTAAATAAAGTTATTTGTTAGTTTCATTCATTGTTTTATTGCTGAAAGCTGTCAAATGCGATGTTTTATGTACTTAACTGGTTTTAACAGACATCAAAGGGCTTTTTTCATAAATTATGTCACACTCGGAGATACTTCTGTAAGACTGCTTCAAATATTGTTTTTACAGATTCCTAATTGGACGATGATGATGCTACTTCTAAATGATATGGATAAATGTGAAGTTTCCTTTGTATTAATTAATGTTTAAATTTATCGGACTATTTATTGTTTGTGATCTTTTATAATTAATATATTGACTTAGTTCCCGACTCTATTACTTTTCTCTCCTCATCCATTTAATATTCTATAGAGAAAATGCAAAATTTCACATATCGTTTTCCGTCAATCTTAGAAATTTTTCTCCGCCTAAATCTTCGAGAATTAAGATATAAAATATAGTCCAAAAAGTTTTCAGAAATTATTGTTTTTTAATTTCTATCACAGTTTGCATAGAGTAGCTTTTATTTAAAAATTAATTTTTTTTTTCAAAATATCCCATAATTTAATAGTTTTCGGAAAACTGACTTCTAGGTTTGTTGAATCTCAAAAAACAATCCTATTTCATCTTTAATATGGGTTTTTTGTTTTACGAGATTTAATTAAGAATTTTTGCATAAGACATACATTTCTAAATTTCTTAACCCTCTATGCCAACCAAGTCGAATAACTTTTTTTTTTATTCAACTGCCTATTTCTGGTCCAATTAAAATTTAATAAGCTGCTTCTGTTGCGGTCTGCACAAACTTTCAAAAACTGCATGTCTAATAGTGTGCCTCCTTTGGCATCATAATTATTAACGTTGAACACTTTCTGTTTAAATAAGCGGATTTCTTCAAACTCCTTAGGGAAAATTTTATGGGAATTAAATTAAAAATACGATTTATCATAACAAATATCTCTTATGGAATGTTACAAACCATATTAGCAAAAATGACGAAATAGGGCGGTTAAATTTCGATAATAATCGGCTTGTAATAACACTTACGTGTATTTATCATACAGGATGTGCTAGATATCGCACCCACATTCAAGAATGCATTATAACCATGTCTATGGTATTAAAACACGGATCAAATCTCAAAATATTGAACTGTAGCATTTACCTATATTCAAAAAAAGCATGAGACTCCATAGAACATCCTGTATGAATGAATATATATTTTACTGACTAGAATTTAATAAATCACAACATTATTAAAAATGAACAATCTAAACCTTAATCCTATGAAGAGTAATCATTGGTAACTTATTACAAACTATAAAATAATAAATTAATTTAACAAATATCAAAATCTCAAAAAGAAAATTTAATAAATCAAATTACGTCAACTCTAAGCGACCAGTTAACTACTCCGACCGAGTCTTACCGATTCGATTTAATAAATAATAATAAAGACATTTGTTAATAAATTATGACTGAATTTGTAACAAAAATAGTAGAAACGAATAAATTAAATGTACAGGGCATATAACTAAAACTATACACAAAAGAAATATACAAAAAACATTAAAATTATTATTTGGTAAGTAATTATAGTCAAAATATACCATCTCCGATATTTTTACGTTTTATAAAAATTACTACTAATTATTAAACATCAGAATTAAGATCATAATTTGCAAATAATTCTTTTAAAACGTATCAATATTTCCTGGCTATATACTGGCTCAAAAAGCGCAGATACCCCTTTTTATTTTCCAAATAACTTAAATATTAACTTATTCAGAAACAATAACTAAAAAATGCTTAAACATATTTCCAAAGAAATAAAAATGCAGTTCATCACTTTTCTAATTACAAATTTCATTCAAAAATATATTTTGGGTGGATTATTTACCAATATTATCAATTTTTTGCGCATATTACAAAAATTATAAAACCAAACTGCAATTATTTGATTGACGTCAAATATGAAGCGTCAGTTGTCAATTTTTAAATAATAAACTACTGTAATCGGAAAACTGATGAACAAATAAAATAGTCAACCAATAAGTCCTTGAGACACATATATAAGTAAGTACAGATTCACTCAATGCCAAAAGTATTTGTTTCTTCGACGGCGAGAAGTAACTTTTCATACAAAACCTCCGAAGTCGGGTATGGAGGTAAATCTAATCTATTGAAGCAAGTGTGCGCTCTTGGAAGACTATTTGGCTTGCCCCATTTTTCTATGCAGAATTTACGCGGTCCGATGGATCCTCTCAAAGCGGCGAAACCTTCAAACGGAATACTTGACGTCCCTGTTACGAATTGAAGAAGCCGAAGTCTCTGCTCATTAGTAAACCTAGAAAACAATGGCTTTAATCCAGATGTTCAAGATATATACTAGAAAATATTTATCATTCTGTTAGTATCACAGGTTTATTAAACGTTCGATAATAATGAGAATTATATATGCCATTTGTATCAAAAGTAAGCTATTAATAATGTTAAAATTTCGACCCTATGACATTCAAAAAACAAAAAAAATGTTGTTTTTACTTTTCAATGGCCTGCCAGAACCAAACGACTACAGGGTGTTGATCGTGATAGCCGCCTCGGTATTCTGTGTTATGCCTCCAGTCAATAAGGTCAATTTCGGCAGTGCCGGCTATCACCAGTTCGAGTTCTCTAGCATCGAAAACGCTGACTAGTCTCGGATCTACGACTTCATAGAAGCCTCTTACTAAGGATTCTGTCTGTTCAGATACTCCACGTTCTAAACGCCATCTTACTATCCTTTCTAAGTATTCCTATAACAAAAGAAATTAATTGTTAAAAAAAAATTTAAAAAATGTTCAGCATTGGGAAAATCGTAAAAATTGAAGTCGGAGTGGCTAAAATCGAAATTAAGTGAGCAACAGCAAAAATTGTTATCTAAATCATAAGCGATGCTGTTATATTAACTAAAAATGCTAAAATTAGCGTTGAGTAGGTAAAACTGAAGTTAGGAGGTAGCTCATTAGAGGCCCAAATGGATAATACTAAAAACACTTATTCATATGAAGAAAAAGCCAAATTTTGTATTATAAGTGTGTAAAGATTCTTTAATGAAGATTAGAGTCTTTAACTCTTCATCAACAAAGTGTGTACGCACCAACACGTAACTTTTGTTACTCTTCACTTATTCATATGACTTTTCCTTTTTTTATTTATAGTGCAAACCCTCTTATTTTGATTCTTCTATTTTTGCTGCATTTCTAAATCATATAGATTTGCTTTAGTTAGTTAAAATGATTACTAAAATTGATGTTGTTAGTTAAACATAGTAAAAGCCATGTTCTGTTCTAAAATCGTTAAATCAACTAAAATATTCGTAGGTTAAAAAAAATTTACAAAATGCTACGTTTTCCATTGTAATTTTATTAATAAGTAATATTAACAATATTTTAATTCAAGCATACTCTAAAGGAGGAATTTCCGAATTATCAACATACAAATCTTTAACTTTATTGTTATTCTCGACAATTTTACTAAAATCCATATCGTCCTTTTTGTCATCAACTTCCAAATACTCTATTTTCTTATTTTCCTTCTTTGGCTGAATTTCTTTTTTAATAATTTTCTTTCCAATAGGTTCTTTATAATTCGCTTTTACCAGCTTTAAAACCAAATGGCCGGTAATCTGAGACCTTTGTGCAGTACTCTTATCTACAAGTACTTCTTCTGGAAATACGAATTGAAATATTTTATTTTTCATTGTAACCTTAACGTAAATAGGCTGCAAATCGACGTCAATTAAATTGGTATCCATATATTTGTATATTTGTATTTCTAAAACAAATTCTTTGGGATCATCATCTTTGAATAAGAATTTTAGTTTTGCTTGATTTACGTTTAATGGTCTACCATTTTTATTGAATAACGAAACAGGTCTTTTCGGCTCATTTTCACAAATATCCGTAGTGCCTCTGTCTCTTCTAGCCTGTCTACTAGTGATTTCTATTCTCGTTTCGGGACAATGCTCACTAGTCATTTGCCAAAAATCGTCATCAGGTACTTGTGACGTATCTTTCTTAGATACTCTTTCTTTTTGTTCCTCTCTGAATTGTTGATATTTTAATTCCTGTCTTTTTATTTTCTTTTCTAAATCGACCATTTTTTGCTGAGCTTTTATTCTATCGCTTATTGATATTTCTTTAGAATCCAACGTTTTTAATTGAGGTAGTTTTGCAATGACATATTCTCTGTAACCGTCAAAGTCAGTACAAGGGTTTCCAGTTAAATAA
This sequence comes from Hermaeophaga mercurialis, assembly GCA_951812935.1. Classification (NCBI taxonomy): domain Eukaryota; kingdom Metazoa; phylum Arthropoda; class Insecta; order Coleoptera; family Chrysomelidae; genus Hermaeophaga; species Hermaeophaga mercurialis. The sequence continues at coordinate 18,078,688 of OX638361.1, read as the reverse complement.
AGATCTTTCAAGTGGATATTATTCTGCAAGGAACAAACGCTTTGTAAGTCTCCTAAAATATACAATTCTATAATTTCCGAATATTTTTTTATACTTGATTAATAATTAAATACCTATGAAATTTAAAGTCAAGTCTAATTTTTCCAAAGACTCGCATCTTTCTAAATTTTCAATCTTCTCTATATTATTGATAGCCAAATTCAAATACTGCAATTTCTTTAATTTATTTAAATTTTCTATTTTTGGTATAAGATTCGCCTGTAGGTATAATATCTGTAAGTCTTTACACCAATTATTGAGGTGTTCTATTTTATCTATGTTTTCTTGGTGCAACGTAAGCTCTTCCAAAGTTCCTATAATACATTCATTGTGTTCAGCACGTTTTCGCACTAGCTCTTCAGTAATTCTAACCATATTTTTCACAAATACATAAAAATACTTTTAACGTTACGTTGAAGTTTAGTTATGTCAATAAAAAACGTGCCATAACAACCAAAATATTTCACAATAAACAATTGAAGTTGGGACAATAACGTTACCATGGAAATATTGAGCTAATATCCATTAGAAAACTCCTGTGAGTGCAGAGAATTAGCAAATAGTTTATTAAATCCTTTAAATCAATGGTTAGCAAATTTAGCAAATCTAAAATCGGTAAACGGTGATGTTACCTCAGCTAAATGCGCTAAAATTGATATAAACTACAGGATAGCTATAAATGAGTTTGGGCGAAGGTTAAAATCGATAAAAACGAACATTAGTAAATTGACTAAAATCATTATAAAATAATGTTTTGCATTTTAATATTGATGTTAGTTTAACTAAAAGGGGGTGTTAGATTAGCCTACATTGAAATTAGATTTGCTAAAACCGATCTTGGTTCTAAAATCAAAGTTAAAATGCAATGTTACGTCAACTGAATATGCAAAAAGCAATGTTATTTTACATAAATTAGCTAAAGATTAGATTAGCTTAAATCGTTTAAAAAAATAGGTTTGTTACCCAAAGTCAACATCAGGTAATCTAAAATATACGTTAGGTTTTCTAAAATTAATGTTATTTGCTTAGCTAAAAACGACGAAATTAGGTTTGGATGAGTTACTGAAGATTAGATAAAATCAATAAAACAGTGTCAGTAGCTAAAATTTCTAAATTCTGTTTGATTAGCTGTAATCGCAAAAATATACATTAGGTGAGATAAAGCATTTAAAAATGTATTAGATAAATTATACTAATCTTAAATTTCCACGGGTTTTCAAAGCTTTTAAATATTATAAATATTCTGAGAAATCGTGGAAATTTAAGATAAGTATAATTTATCTTTTATATTTATAATGGATCAATTCCAAAAAGTAAGGGTAGAAACAATAATTAAAAATGTACGATTACAGATATCGCTCAAACGGTACAAAATTGCCGAAAATATTTATTATATATGTATAAATACAGCAAATTACATCAAAGAACCAAAATTTCAAGTAATGGCACTGTGAACTAATTGACTTAAGTCGGCGAGATCAGATCTTACTTTTTTGTTTTTCTCAGTAACGGGAACATTCCTTCCACCTGGTTTTAGTTCTCTTTCTAAAACTTGACCGAATACTTCTTCTGTAACGGCGAATGTCAGTTCTAATTCACCCTGGATCGAAACGTCGTGTTCTTTAATCCATTGAAGGCTTTGATGGAACTCGAAATCGAGACTCTCGAGGTCCGATAATGCTACAGGCAGTCGAAGTAAAGCTTTGTAAAATGGACGAGTGAAAAAAGCGTCTAAAAGGTATTGATGTACTAAGGCTAGTCCTAGAACACGGCCACTAAATCTAAACCTAAAAATAAAAACATATATATGTAAGGAAAAAGAAATAAAGGGGTGACATTAGACAAGTCGTTTGTTTCCTAAATATTAAAAATGGTTGGTTGCTAAATTGTCTATCTATGATATTAACTCCAAAAGGTAGATGTTAAAAGGCAACACTTTAAGTGTCACTTTTTGACAAAACAAGTAATGAGAATTGTTATAAAATGACTAATGACAGTTGTTATAAAAATATAGGAAGCAATTTTCATACAGATAAACATGTTTATTTATTGATTAAAATAGAACGTACATAATAAGTAAATGTTTAAACATTAATGTACTAAGTCAATTAATAGATAAATATAAATAAAAACACATTTTGCTAATGTGATTTTTTTAATACTACTTTACACAATTTGTATGTAAGTAGCATCGAAAATAAACGTATCGTTTTTTTAAAAAACGACAACTAATTATAAATTATTGTTAATTATTACCATATATACAATAAACATATATAAAAGTTCCTTACCAGTCATGGTAGTTGTCCACAAATGCGGACATTGGCGAAATTTGTACGGTGTAAGTGTCATTGGCAGAATATTCGAATAAACCATAATAGGGATTAAAAAGTTCTCTAGAAAGCAGAAAGAAAAATTCTCTAGACGGCCCACCGTAATCAAGACCTTCTTCGTTATCCCAAACAACGCACAATTTTCCCTTCTGCAACTCCTTTTTGTTGGCAGACATTATTCTTCTAAAAGCGTCTTCTAAGAGGTGATCTCTTCGAATATGAAGCCTGAAAAACATAATCTTTGAGTAGTTCTACTTTCATTACTTAAATAAATCACTACTTAAAGAACATTGAAGTATTTCATTAATTAATATTAAATTACACATGCAATTTAAATAGGTTGGGAGACGATAATCTCTTATATATGATTTTTATTGATAAATAATAAATTTCGATTATGTTAGCTTATGTTATAACAAATTGTGATGTATTTATTAAAGGAAAGCTTACTTGAATTTCCCGGGTCCTTGGCCATACCCTTTGCTTTCTAGTTTTCTATAAAAGTTCCTAAGTTTGGCTTCGAAATCCCTTTTGTGCGGGGCGGTAACCCTGTGTCTACTTAAACCGGGAGAGGCAATGGGGGACGGTTGAGGGGACCCTCTTGGACTTCTGGCAGTAGAATTTGTTCTGTTGTTGTCCACTGTCATGGCGGGGACATAAGACATTATCTCCTGCTCGAAGAGGCTGAAATAAAAAATAAGTATAAGCATATTTTTCTTAAAAATCTTTCTTAGATCAATGAAAGTGACATCAGCAACTGATGTTCATGTAGCTAAATTCCTCAGTCAACATAATTAGCTAAAATAACCTAAAATCAATATTTGGTTAGTATACCGACAATTGATTTAAGTTAGCTAAAATCTGCAAAAGTGGGTGTAAATGTGCTAAAATCTGCAAAAGTGGGTGTAAATGAGCTAAACTCTCCAAAAATCAATGTTTCATTTTCTATAATATATGGGTGAGGCTGAAGTGGATGTCAGCTATGTTTTTGTAGAAAAATACATTATTGAATATGTACAGTTTTAACATATAGAAAAAGTATTTCACTTAATTTGAATTAATCACTGATAAACTTAGGTAATTTAAAAGTTCTAGTTCAACCACATATGTAATTATTTAATTTATATCATACATAATCGCTGTAAATAGCCATACCAATGAATCACCTAATGATAAATAATATAAATGTACATGTCAAAAAGTTTTTACACAAATGGTTAAAAATTTGCGTTAATACATTTTTTGTACATGTCCTAAAATTTTGATTACAATTATATTTATTTGATTCTTTAAAAAGCCAGTATTATAGATGATAAATAAGTATTTTTTTTTAAATAACTACTTCGTAGAAGACTGATACATCCATGTAAAAGATCATGTTATTCACGTTTCATTTTTAGAGGGGTTCCCTCATCCTGTTTTTATATTCTTTGGTTTTTTATTTCCTCTCTTTGAAATAACCGCGAATTATTTATTAATCTCTTATAAATATTATTATTACCATATATAACAATAAAAATTAATATCTACTTAAAACAGTGGCGTAGAACTCGTTGAAATAAAGAGCCAACAACGTTAAAAGAATTCAATGGGTATTGAAAAACAATAACAAAAATAGTGAATAGCAGAAACCATAAAGAAAAAAATGTAAAATATAAGGAAGAAAAAGAAAAATCAAAAGAACAGGTTTTCAATTACGCTAATTAAATTTAAATTGATAAACTACATACACTAAACTCTAACTACATTTTTATATAATTGATTTTTCTGAAAGGCCTTGAACTTTATAAATCAATATTTTTGTATAATGGATTTTCTTGTTAAGACCAACATTTCCGGCTGTGAATAACTTGAATTTAAATAAGAGCCGTAAGGGTGTATTTCAAGGACAATCTAACAAAATAGTTAACTTAAAACAGGAAGTTGCAAACACTTGAGCGAAAATTTAATAAGAGGCAAACTATCCTTCAGGCAATGGCCATTGTATTATAATTTGGGTTTTAAAATTATTCATAATATCCCCGAGCAGATGTTTTTATGTAGAAAAATATTTTAATGTGCAATTTGTAGTTTAATTTAGAGTAAATAAAATTTTTCTATTCTATTTGTAATCAGCTTAAAGCTTTGTTCAAAAAAATATACAGGAAACATTGAGACATAGTTAATTTGAAATTTTTCACGTGAAATAAAGTAATTGTCAAAGTATGGGAACTTAATTTAAAAATGATATAAACATGAATATATTTATGAAAATGATTGTCATTTTGTTCAAATTAGGTCAAATTATTTTTTTTTAAAATTATTCATAAACCTTAATTATAATAAACGCATTCGCCGTTAGATAATTCTTGTTTGTTTTTATTTTCTTCACTTATCAGGCTTATATATTTACCACATTTGAAATATTTTCCGGTTGTGTTTACACTTATCATTTATAAGTATTATACTGATTTCAATGTTTAAAAATTTGAATTTTAAAATTCGCTTGTATGCAGATAACAAAGGCTGCTTAATAAAAATGCAAAAGTACTTTGATGGTGTATGTACAGTTATTTTGACAAGAAATTATAATGGAAAATCAAAAAATTATGACGAGTAACTTTAGCGAAATGTGTACTCCAAAATTTGATAATAGAAATACAGAAAGGTATTGTTAACTAATCTAACATTAAAGCAGAATATAGGAAAAAGGATTCCAAACTATATGCCATACAAGATTTGACGCATTAAAATGTTAACATTTTTTTTTCTTTGAAAAAAAAAATTAGTTCACCATGTTATTAACCAGGATTGCTACGGGCGGTCCGCTAGCCAGCAAAACGAGCATTTAATGAGAACTTATTTGTAAGAAATACTATTGGCTCGTTTCCTTTGGAACGACTTGGAAAGGAATCTTAAAGAGAACAAAAATATATTTAATTGGTTCTATTAGTAATTATAAACGACTGAAATAATTACTAATAGTTGTTTAAGCAACTTTGTTATAAGGGCTTTATAGTGGGTAGGCCTGCAAGCAATTAATTGATTCAATGTGGCAAAGTGACAAGAGCAGATGAGAAATAGAAGCAGATGATTATAACAAACATTTTTGATTCTTTTAAGTATTTTGAGCAAAAACTTTATTTTGACTCAGTGTGGTAAAGTGACAAGAGGAGAGGAAAAATAGAAACAGATGATTATAACAAACATTTTTGAGTCTTTTAAGTATTTTAGGCAAACACTTTTTTTGACGACACAGTGTAGTAAAGTGACAAAAGGAGAGGAGAGATGGAAGCAGATTGTTATAACAAACAATTTTGATTCTTTTAGGTATTTTGAGCAAAAACTTTATTTTGACTCAGTGTAGTAAAGTGCCAAGAAGAGAGGAAAATGGAAGCAAATCGTTATAACAAACATTTTTCATTCTTTTAAGTATTTTGAACATAAACTTTATTTTGACTCAGTGTAGTAAAGTGACTAGAGGCGAGGAAAAATTGAAGTTTGCTAAGGCATTAAATTACTAGGGAAATGGGTCAGTGAGTTCTTTCAAAAATTAATCCTAAAGAACTAATGAAGATACCAAAATGTACTTAATTCTGTTGTTTAAAATAACAAATTATACACATAATAAAAATTACGCACAATAAACAATGGCAAACATGTGAAAAAATGAATGCTTTAATGCATTAACCTTAAAGGCTATTCAAAATTGAAATGCATAATACTTAGTTGGTAATTGAATTAAACATTGTTTACATAATACGTACGCAATACATTTGTTTATAATAAAATGAAACCGAAAAAGATCCAACGGATAAAAGTGACAGTTAAAAGTTACTTCGGGGTTATCTTACAGTTAAAATATAGTGATTCCACTCGCCAGGAATGTTAAATTAGATCGTTAATTTAACGGCTTTTATTCGTTTGATAAATGGGAAAATTTTGATATTTGATAATAACATTTTTAAGAAAATTTGGATAAAAAAGTGATGGTTACTTTTTAAACTACAAATGGAAGTCTCAGTAATAACCAAACGGACGAATGACCTTTTGTTATCATTAAACGTTAAATTTTAAAATGTATAAATAATGTTACACTATCCACTTATTTATTTTGTTTGTTACGATATCTTTTAAAAAAATGATGATGATCTTATAAGTACAACGTACCTAAATAATTTACTTCCAATGTAAATATTTTCACCGTGAAATGAAAATATCTCAGCCTTCAATAAGGATCTGAAATATTTTTAGAATAACTGTTTTATTTATGTTAATAAATTTTAGAAAATTGAGTTTTCAGTAAAATAAAAATACTGCTGTTTTATCTAAACATTTACAAAGAAAAAATATTACTCTCAGGTACGAATCTTTGTGAACAATCTAAAAATAATCCAATAATGATGTGTACAATTTTCAGTTCGTTGTCAGAGGTTGAAAATAGCACTGTTACTAAAAAAAAAACTCGAAAATATTTATCAGTTAATGTTCCTTTATTGTTGCCATACGTTGTTTAGAATAAAAAATATCAGGGGTTAATAAACAAATAAAAATATTGTAGTTAATAATATCGCTTTAGAGAAGACATCTCAATTTTTGCACATTTTGTTAACAAAAAATTTTCCAAAAAAAAATAGCAACGTTGTGAAGATGATAACACGTTTTTTATTAAACAAATAATAGTATTATAAGGCATTAAAATATTATACCGAAAAAATCAATATTTCCTTATTAGAATTATTCTAAAAAGCGAATTGAAACATATAACTCCGATTCTTTTGTATAAAATTTTGTGACAAATAAACGTAATATTGTATTTATTTGGCATATCAAGGTTTTATTTACTCATTATATTCGCCCGCTGACAGTTATATGAAACTAATTTTTCCATGATTTCTCAAACATTGCAAATTGTATTAAAAGATAAAGAATATTAAAAATTCAAATATTCGTTACGTTAATATCAACAATAATAACACTTAGATATAAACGGTATAGTCTATAATAAAGCAAATAACGGTTTGATAATTAGTTTCAAAATATTTATTTTATAAATTTTGATATAAATTTAATCTAGTAAAAGTAAAAACATAATCTACCCTAAAAAGTTGTATTTAATATTTAATAGAAAGACTGAATAATTTAATCAGCAACAGTAATAAATCATTGCAATGAATGAAATAACCGGTTATTAAATAAATTGTATCATTCGCCTGCCGCTTTGTAGACATAAAAGTTGATGAACGCATGTGGTGTAATAAATAATTCTTAAATTTAATTCTCAAGCGCGATTTGCTAATTTTATTTCGATCTCTTACCAGAATGGCTTTTTTTAAATACGATACACTCCGTATGTGGTTTCATTCAAAAATAAAATCACATAAAAAAAATTATTAAGTAGTTGCTTATTTGGTAGCGCAATTGATAAAATTTTATTTTAAATAAACAATTCTGATTTAATTTATAATAGTTAATGCGACCAAAAGAAAATCCCATAGGAAATAAACCTGTTACAAATAATTGGTAAATAATGCATGATGTCAGCAAATAAGTGAGCAAGACGTTTAATTAAAATTAAGTTCCATTGGGATGAATAATAATGAATAATTTATCAGGATTTATGATTATGATTATTCTTGAAATGGAATTGGATTTCCTATTTTCTTAGGAAGAAATTTTCTACCACATATTTTCCGTCTGGAAAATATCTTAATTTAATCATATTACTCATGGTACTGTGGTAAAGAAATATTTTAAAATGTAATATTAACAGAGAAAATTTTATAGCGGTATAGCAGGAAAATAAAAAGAAATGAACAATTAGTTTGCTTAAAATAATTAATGATAATAATTTTTATTAATAACCATTTTATTGCATGCATGCATATCAAGATACAAGGCTAGAACGACGCACGGTGTTTTCATTTTTTTTTATAATAAATTCTTTGTTATGGATAAATTCTTATGTTTTTGTATGTATGTAAATTAAGTGAAACTGTATCACCATAATGTATAATTCTTTAGGAAAAAACATGAGATTATTTTTTTTTATAATATATCTTTTTTCTTTTAATATTTCCGACTGAACAAAAATATAACAATTATCATAAATTTTTGACTACCTGCTCCAATCATAATTATTTATAATTTATAATTATAATATAATTTGATTAAAACTATAGGACGGCCAATAAAATAACAAAAAACTTTTAAATTATACAGGGTGTCCCAGAATATATGCGCATATTTATGGGTGAGATATATAAAAAATGTCTTATAAAATTTTTTTTTTCTGAAGTCAGCCGTTTTCAAAGAAATAAATATTAGTATTTTAGACCTATGCAAAATATTATTTACCGAAAAGCACCTAAAGCCGGCAACATCGACCACTCAGTCAAGTATAAACAATAATTTATTAAACGTTCTAAAAATAAGCTTTTATTTTAGAATACCTGGATATTTAGAATGGTCGATTACAGGGAATGTTGAGAGTGAAAAATATATTCTCGGCAATTATTACACGATTCGAACAATTTCTACCACTACTTTTTTTAGGTAACAATCTTTCGGACACTGATACAAAATATCGCGGATTAGATTAATTAATATCGTAATATTCTTGATTTGAATGAAATGCTATTTTTCACTGAATTATTGAAACTACTTTACCAAACGATAAACTTAAAATGATTAAACGATTCAAATCATCTGCAAACTAACACAATTTTATGGTTCACCAGGCAGATATTCGTTGGTTACATGACACATATTTTTATTAAAAGTGTGAGGTGTTGCCAAGTATAAATTTTCGAGTAAATATTTAAAGTAAATTTTTGTGTAAATTAATGATGATTTTATTAGAATATTTTGTTGCAAATGAAACGTACAATTTCAAAATATGCATTATTTTCGCGGACTCCTTGTATTTTGCTCGCCCTCTATAGTTACGGGAAATTGCATCTAACTGCGTTTAATTACAATTATAAATTTACATTTTTATTTACATATAACGTCCTTTTAATTCAATTTCTTAATATATAATTTAATTTCATCACACTAATTAACGCAAGGGCATCTTTGATTGATCGTGAAACTGCAATTGGCGGGAAGTTGGAGTCATTTATCGAAAACGCAAATCAAAAATCTTATCGATAATTATTTTTTTTAATTAAGGTTATAATAACGATTTACATTTAAAATATTCACTTTGATCGTCTGAGATATTAAAAAATTTTGAATGGCCCTCGTAGTACACTAAATACAAAAAGATCTCATTTATTTACCCATCAAATATTGATAGACGGACGATATGAAAATATATCTAATCTAAATTGGCAGTTGGTTTTCCTCATATTTTTACTGAGTAATTAACAGATACAAATATTTTCCAAACAGGGCCGAAATAAAATATATCATCTACGATTTTCTGACTAATACTCCATGAATATCAGTAAATTGAGTATTTACTAAAATTAGGGCATATTTTTATTTTCATTAATTTTATCTCAGCGTTTGCAACAGTTACTTTATGTTTAAACATAAACTGATGACATAACCTAGGTTTTTAATATTTTGCGTCTAAAAAGATTTAATTTGCATTTGAAAAAAGTGTAAAAATGTAGTACATTGTTGGTAACAAAACAAAAGTGTGTAGATATTTAAATTAGCTCGTATTTGTGTTAATGTAATGCAGTTTAGTAAAATGGATGGAACACACTCGACCCATATTGGAGTTTTATTTTAAAGTTGTACAGAGTGGTACAGCTAATTGTATTTTTTATCACGGCAAAGTTCAAGACATAATTTTTGAATTTTAACACTCAAAACTCGATCTATAAAGTAGAGGTTTCGTTTTAAAGATTATTAGAACAAAAAAGAATTATTACGTTTATTCACTTGATTAAATTCGTCCTCTACTAATTAACATTGAAATAAATGACTCTTTCCTAATAGCTACCAGTTAAAAAATATATAAAGTATTGCAACACTTCCGTTCAAACTCGAAATTTTGCATAAGTTGACTGGGTTCTATTAGAAATTAAATTTTTATAATTTTATAGAAACAAACACATTTCCTCTCTTGGTATTTTTTTAATTTAGAAATATAGGTGCTTGAGATAAGATAGTGGTTTGGGATTTTTAAATTTTTTTTTTAAGTGTAAACGACCTGCATTAATCATCGAGAGGAAACTGTAAAAATGATACCCTATAATATCGGTTGTGTATTATTATTTGCGAAAAGTATACACATAGCGCTTTTAGCTGTCTATAATTTTTAATGCTTTGTTCTAAAAGTGTTAGAAAAATAAACATCCTCTTATTGTTACTAATGTAATGATAACATTTATTATTGTGAACCAATCAACTGTTTGATGAACTTTGAGATGCGTTGTGTGCACTACACAAAATCGTATGTTTATATTCTTGTCGCGGTTAGATTATAGAATAATAGATAGTTTTCCTATTTTAAATATTATTTTATAAATATTTTAAATTTTACTAAGTGTATCTAAGATATTTAGATGTTAGACCCCAAGTGGGATAGAGCAATGAAATCAGCTCTTTAGGAAGAATAAAAAATGCAATAAAATACTGAGTGTTTAAAAAATGTACTTTTCATCTGGCACGGCATTCTGCAACACACTGTACAATTGCAACTAATTTTAAAATCTGACCCCTAAGGGTGGCTATAATCTTGAAAAACTTTGTATACCTTCAAAGATTTAGAAGATATTGGACATTATCTCACTAAGCAATCACTCTGTAGACCAACTATTAAAAAAAATTAATTCTGCGTTCTATTATGAATATTTACATCAAACAGAACGTTTAAAAATAAATTAACGTTCTAAAATGATTATATTTATGGGCTTAAATAGTTAATAAAAAACAAAATTCAGGTTTTGTAAATCTAAAAATGTCATTTAATGTTTACAAACTCTGATGATAAATAAAATCAATACGTTCGGTGGTTATCGATATCTAGACTAACTTTTAAAAAAATAGAATTCTGAGTATGAATATTTACAAATGGAACATTTGAAAATAAATAAACGTCAAAAAAGGTTTATACTTAGGCACTAATATTTTATGTCATTATTTCAATGTTAAGTGTTTTGACTTTTTTAAATTTAAAATTGTGATTTTATAAACACAAAAATGTCGCCTCGTTTTTAAAAACTTTGCTGATAAATAAACAGTCAGAACTTAATAATAATAATAATAATAATAATAATAATAGTAATAATAATAGTTGGCGAGATTTTTTTGACCTTTACTTATGACGTAGAGATGAATAATAATCATAGTAATAATAAAAAATAATAACATTAATAATAATAATAATAATAATAATAATAATAATAATAATAATAGTAATAATATTAATGTATAAGTTAAAAAAATAGAAAACTGCACTCTAGATAAATATTAATAACATCAAACCCAAGAAATGAATGTGAAAAACTTACAGACTGAATATGACTCCGATTGTTTTGGTAACAATGCCCATATCAAGTAAAAAAAAATAACTACCAATGTCTAAAAATCATTTTAATCTACCGTTTTGCCGGCATATCACAAAAACCAGAAAGTACCGCAAAACGCACTTGAAAAATATCACAAAATTTTCATTCCACACCAAAAAAAAAACCAAAAGGAGAAAAAGTCCACCGAGAACTCTTGGTATTTGTTTGTGTTGGTATCGAAGTAGGGTATGCACGCGCTTTAACCCATGCTTCACTTTTCCTTCATCGTGCACAGAGACACAGCACAACTCTGATATTTATCGCCGATACAAAAACAGTTGAACATCGCCGGAGAGTCTCGTGAAGGTGGACGGAAACAAATGAACTACCCGCCGGGATGGGTGGGGAACATTCGAACTACCATCACCGTTTTCGGTTCATTTTCTCGAAAAAAATTATTATAGAACACCAGATAATCACCGTTTAAATACACCAATATTGTAGTATTTGAACTAATACTAATTGGTGAAGATTTGGACACGGTTGGTGTCAATTTAATATCCTTCTTCCCTTCTTTCTTTTTATCATTCTTTCTTATTATAATTCTTTATTCTTTTGTTATTTTTTCTTTCCTTTGCCTTTTTGCTCAATATGGTGAGCAAATGAAAGGAAAGAAAGAAATAAAAAAGGAAAAATATGATTTTATAAAAATAATTTAAAGACCACGAAAAACAGAAAGAAGTTAAAACAAACGTTCAAATTCTATTCGATTAAAAAAGTACAAAATAATTTGTTCTCCTTTGTGTTGTCCTCATTCATTTGTTTGGTCGCCAATAAATGACAGAATGAATAAAAAATAAATGTACGAAGAAACAAAGATATATTAAAATTAAATAGGAAATAGTAATTATCAATGGAACATGTGGCACGAAAAATGCAATTTAAGCAAAAGAGAAAGTAATTAAAATACAAGTACAAGGTATCGAAGAAGAGAATAGAGTAAAAAAAGAACAGATTAGGAGAAGTCCACCGAGTATCATAAATAAAATTATTTTTTTACAAATGAAGCCGAAGAAAAGTAATAAGGGGGAGGGTTAACTAGAGTTGCGAAATTTTACAGCGATTTAAGCAATTTTCGGGTAAAAATAAAAGATTTATTACAGAAAAAGTTTAATGCTTTTCACCCATTTTTTTATAATTGTTATAAGCTTTTTTAAGCAAACTTCGAGATTTTCCAACCATTCAATTTTGAAATTTTCAAATTAAGTTTATACTTTCATTGTAGTTTTTAAAAATATCAAGTTTAAAGCTCTTCGTGATTTTTTTAGATAGGTCCAAGATTACTTTAACCTAGTTTTAAGCTTTTTTTAAACAAACTTAATGATTTTTCAAGGTATATTTTTTTTATTTTCAAGTTAAATTTATACTTTGTGGTTTTTAAAAATATCAAAGCTCTTCGTGATTTTTTAAATAGGTCCAAGATTATTTTAATCTAGTTTTAAGCTTTTTTCAAACAAACATCAATGTTTTTCAAGCTATTATATTTTTTAAGAAATTTATACTTTTATTTAGATTTTTTAAAACATTAAGTTTAGCTATTTGTAATTTTTTAGAGAAATTAATGATTATTTTTAACTAGTTTTCAGCTTTTTTTTAAACAAACTTTGACATTTTTCAAATCATTACAAATTTTTAAGAAATTTATTCTTTCATTCTCGTTTTTAAAAATATCAAGTTAAAAGCTATTCATGATTTTTTTAGAAAGGTCCATGATTTCTTTAAGCTAATTTTAAGCTTTTGTTTAAGTAAACTTCCAGATTTTTCAAGCTATTAAATTCTTTTATCCAAGTTAAATTTATACTCCTATTCTGGTTATTAAAGATATAAAATTAAAGCCTTTCATAATTTTCTTAGCAGATCCATTATTTCTTTAAGTTTATTTTAATATTTTTTTAAGTAAACATCGAAATTTCTCAAGCTTCAACAAATTTTTAAGAAATTTTCAAATTAAATGTATACTTTCATTCTAGTTTTTACAAATATTAAGTAAAACCATTGATGATATTATTAGAGAGGTCCATGATTACTTTAAGCTAGTTTTTAGTTTTTTCCAATCTAACTTTTTCAAGATATTATATTTTCTCCTCCCCGGAAGCAAAAAAAAGAAAACAATTAGAAAATCTTAAACAAGTGCAAATAGACCAATATTACAATATTTGAACTACTTCATGAAATTTGGATACGTTTGGTGCCAATTTAATCAACTTTTATAATCTCTTAATGAGTACATTCAATATAAATATAGATCACTTCATTTGACCTCGATTTATTCTTTTTGGACTGCGCTAGTCCTATCAATATGAAAATATCTAGGATTATATTGTTTAATGATAAAATACAATTACAAGCAGAAGCCGTTATGAATACAAATGAACTAATTACCGCATTAATGTATTCAACAACTGATGTCCGATGCATTTTTATATAAATTATTTCTCATGTAGATTAAAAACAGTACAAAACAAATGAGAAATGGATGAAAAATAGAAAATACAGTGTAAAACAGAAGAGATTGAGGAAGATATTAGCAAGACGACTTTATCTAATACCTTATTTTCATGAAAATAAGAAGTTTATCTTCGTTTATTTATTTCTTATTTCGTCATGATCCTTTTTAAAGAGATGACGACATAGAAATGGTTTTTTAAAAGTTCAAAACAAAAATACTCGATTAGATTGTCTAGGTAAAGATTTTGGTCCTTGAATTCGGACCAATTTTACGTTATAAATCTAACGACTTGCAGAAGGTGACTATTGTTATATAAAGAATTAAAAACAATGCCAAACACGTTATATTTTTCTAGGTAAAAAGATTTGGGTCCTTCGAGCCGGATCGATTTTAAAATAGATATACGTACGGTGGGTCGTTGGCGTTACAAAAATTAAAATCTCTCTGGTCCAGTCGTTAGAACGTACGTGTGTTAGAACCACACTGCACACACGGGCGCAGTCTATAATTTTCATAACTCTGAAACGCTTCCATCATCTATAAATCTTGAAATTACACCTGGCCCAAGGGTATTAGACTCATCTCGCTTTAATAAGCGCAGTCTAAACACCGACTCAGCTATTTTTCTAATTTGGGCACACATTATTCAACTATGTTTTTTCTTTTTAAAGACGGATGTTTATGAAATTTTGTTATAAATAAAATGTGTATAAGGAATTAACCTGGTTACATATTTTTCCATGTATCACATAATTTATTTTCAAGAATACTCGAATATTGTAATTGGATAATATGTAATAGCATGCGCTAAGTATAACACGTTCGCTTTTATCTTATTTTATAACAATAAAAACGTTCGTGTATATCATTAAGAGGCGTTTCATTATATAAAAATTTATATTTTTATATTAAAAATAACCAACGAATTTTAATTATCATAGACTCAAAAGCTTCATTTTTTTGTACAAAAGATATTACCCATTTATTTTAACAATATATTATTATTATTATTATTCACATTGAAATCCTTCCTGATACAATAATGGTTATGGACCAGCATAATCGTGACGATTTCTCGAAAATATTATTTTCTCACTCATGAAAATCCATGCATGTCATAGTTAAGTATTTTTACTAATTTTATGTCACTATTATTTGTAACTTTGTTTTTATAACAGTTTATGCACTTAAAAATTGTTTGTTCTTTTTTTTAAGGTTATGCAAGTTCCGTAAATTTAAATTCAATTCATTTAACTTTTTTTTAAGGTTATAAAACAAACAAAATCAATTGTACTAATTTCAACGATTTCAACTCTAGTTAAGTGAATATTCGACGAAAATTGTTAAAAATCTAACGCAACGCACATAATTTTATGAAAATTTGACATTTTTTAACAAATATGGTAAACATTTCAATAAATTACTAATTTTCAGTACTTGAATATTCTTAATTATTATCACTTACCAGGATATGATAACTTTTTAATTTGATCTTTTTTATTAAATTTTTTGTGACCAAACTTTGTATAATAATGTTAAATGTATTCTGATCACTTTAACATATTTTATATTATTGTACACACATTATTATTCATAAAAAAACTCTATGTTTCCACATGTTGGACTACTGCATGAAAAATTGTTGATATTTGTGTAATTTTAATTAAATTTGTTATTTATTGACAATTTCTATTCTATTTCTTTTTCTATTATAATTATAGTCATTATAGCATTTATTTATTTGATCTCTAATTTAAGGTCTCGTTATTTGTAGTAGCAATTACTGTTTAGTAATTATTACTAATCAACCTTACTTGAAAATAATGAGCGATATTTTTACAAAAGTATTTGTCAAAATCCCTTAAAACTAACAGTTCGATTCCCGTATGTTTGTATCGACAGGTGACTATCGAATATTTTCTAATTTTCAAGTCTAAAAGCGTAGATAACCTAACGGTACCAAGTGAATTACTTCTACCTGATGGGGCTTAACCCTGGAGGCCTTATTGAAATTGAAAATAGATGATCGATTTCGCATCTAAGACATGCTTTTATATGCCGAAGGGCTCTACTTACATATAAAAGGAATGCGAGATGTCTGTGAGAATGTACCACATACAGGTAAAATTAGAACATCAAAAAAGGGAAAAAAATATTATTTTTGATGGTTGCAACGTTTAAAAGCCTTAATAAAAAGATCAAAAAAGAAGTGTGTTGTTTAAGAATTAATTAAATACATTAATGAAGTCTTAATAAAAAAACATAATATTTTATACACATGATGTTATAGTTTAAATATAAAGTTTTGAGAAAAACCGGAGAAAAAATTGGCGATTGAGTTGAATATATTGCGGGAAAATCTAAAGATGGGTATAATAAAATAAATGAAAATACAGAATGGTTAACGTTAAAATAAATTTAAAGAGAGTATACCGAGCGGTGATTAAAAAATCGACGTTTTATTTCAATTTATACTTAAGATAAACTGAAAGTAATTTAATTTGTACCATTCTGTAATATTACTTATTAAGATTGAGTTAAATAAGACTGTGTATTAATATTATGTAATATAACATTGTTTCATTTGAAGCATTGTTTATCCTAAAAGTGGGTGTAGGAAACATCCCTGATAGCATCAAATATTTTGTAAATATATTCTTTATATAAAAGAAATAATATATGTTTTTTAAGTATTTCCTTTATAATATTCATGTCAAATATTTAATGAATATAACTTTGAAAACTAGTATTCGCTAAATAAAAAATAAAAATTGAAATTGTAACAAAATGTAAAAATTTAAAACACCTCAATTTTTTTATTCTTGAAATTTTTTTTCATCCAATCTAAAAAATGTTTTAAAATCGAAATATATTAAATTGTTTCCTTTCAAAGGCGAGATTAATTGAAATCTCAATATCAAAGTCGAAAGTTGCATTTTTTTGAGATTAATTTTTAATATTCTTGCTTAAAATTCAAAATTTATTAGAATATCGAGCTTAAAGTAGAGATTTAATGTAAAACAGAAAATGTTTCAAAATGTTTGCAAGATTCATTAAAAGCTCGACTTTAAAATCAAAATTTATCAGAATCTCAACTTTGTAATTCAGATGTTAAATAAAAAAGTCATAGTTTTAGACTTAATTATATTAAGTAAAACTTACGAAACTCAAAAAACAAGTTAATTTATATTAGTTAAAATTAATTGGATTTAATTCAATTTATTAATGATTAATTTAATTTACATGAATTCAACTTCAACATAAAAAATGCTATACACCCATCTATATCCAATTAAAAAATTTTTTTTCATAACATCTGCCCTTTGCATTCTTTCAACATCCCCTTGAAATTTAGGTCACCATGTTTGTGTGTCCCCATTCAACAAGTGAGATGTAGAATTACAGGAATTTTTTTGTTGTAAAAGGGCGGTACACGCGTCATGTGGTTTTCTATGGACGGATGGGTGACCTTATTATTCTTTGAATTAAGGAATATTCCAACGGGTTTTTTTTGTTCCGGTGTTTTGAAAGATTCGTGAAATGGACCAGTTGTCAATTTAAAAGTGCCGATTTAAAGGATTAATCCATCATAATAGATTTTAGGTGGAGAATAGATATTGTAACAAAAAATGTTATGAATATTATCAATTTGGTGGGATGTAAGCAGCCAAAATATTTTACAAAAAGTCGATAAATTAATTTTGTAAATCATTTTATACAAAAAAATACAAAAACGAATTTAATAAAGTTATTGAAGTGGGCCTTTTATTTATTTAAAAAATACAAAATACAATTTGCTGAGGTTACTTTAACTGTAGTAATTTTTTTAAGAAATTACGTTTTTATTGCTTTTAATTTTTCCACCCTTACCATGCCCCAGAGAACTAGTTATATAATAGTAATAAACATAGTTCTGAGAATCATTTTTTTAAATATTTATGAGTTAAAATATGGAAGTTTTTTGGTAGTTATAAATAAAACAAGAAATCAATATCCCTCCATTGGCGTTACCAAAAAATTCTGCCGACTTTTTTTGGTATATTATTAATTTAATTAACTTTGTGAGACACCTTGTGTAATATTACTTTCTCAATTTTTGTTCTGTAAAGATTCGATTTGATTTTTTAACAACCTTATTCAAACGAAAACATGAAATTTAGAAAATAACAAAATCATTTTATAAAAAATTACGTGCTACGCCTCTGTGACATATTTTTCTAGTTTATTGGGCTATGGTTGTAAGGTTTCATCAAATTGTTAATTGTACAATGCAAGTGACAGTTGGGCTGAGGTTTTTAGGATGCCTTTTTAAAACCGCATGCATTTTTAGTGCCATAAAATACAGTTAGGTATTTTTAAGAGTCTAAAACTTATCTTCATAACTCTTGGTAACCGTTCAAAATACGGATAAAAAAATACACACTTATAAAAATACGTGTTAGATTAAAAAATTAAATTTGACTATTTTTTTCATTCACGAAATTAAAAATTCTACCTATAGATTTTGATTTATAATATATCTATTCTAAATTACAAAACTTAAATGTTAACTCCATTTACGAGATTAAATCAATATCAGTACTTGTAAATGTTCAGAACTTTATAAGAAATGGGTATTTAAAAATCATTTGTACCACGTATAATCACTTGATATCTGAGGTAGTGAAGTTCTGTTGGCCAAATTAATCGTCTCAATCAACCGAACACGCGTTTAAAAGTATTTGACTGAGTTTCTGTGGTCGTAATTCATTCCCCTTCTAAGTTCTCAGGCAGTAGCGCGTGTGAGTGATTGTTTTCTTAAAAATTTTTTTTTCTTTACAAATATTAAAAATCATTGCTACTAACAGCAGCAGTTTATGCATAGTTTAGACTTCCAAAAATTATTCTTGGGCAATGATTAATTTTTAGATATATTTTTTATTAGTGATGGGATAATCGAATGCTTTTCAGTATTCGAATAATACGTGCCCGAATGAATAATTCGAATGATCATTTGAATGTTGTCTTCACGGTAAGAAACAGAGAAATTAATGATATCCATCGTTATTCGAATTATGAATATCTGCTGGTTGTCGGTCATAATTTGTAATCCGTTGGCACGCATTTTTGTTTTTTGTTTTGTTTTTCATTTCAACTGATTTGTAATGGAGTGATACTTCCCGACTGTTTTATTTTTTTCTATTTTAATCGATATTAATATTTGTGACAACTTTATTTAATAGTACGGGAAATAAATACCTTAAAAATAATTTTTTGCTGACCCTCGTATCGTTACCTGTTGGCACGCATTTTTGTTTTTTGTTTTGTTTTTTGTTTTGTTTTTGAATTCAACTGATTTTTTATTATTTATTATTATTTATTTTTTTCTATTTTGTTTAAAAATACGTTATATTATTTTTAAACCATTTTAATATTTGTTTGTTTTTTTTATACATAACTATTAGCTCTTTTATATTTTTACTTTTATATTTTTTTATTCAAAAATGTTTTATATTATTTTTATATCTTTTAACTCTTTTATATGCACTATACTCGTGTATATATATATATATATATATATATTAAATACATTTCAAATTTCAGTTTAAAGTGGTTTCTTGAAGACATAATCGAAATTTGCCGATTATTTAAAAAATCGAATTACCGATTATTTTTCATTCGAATGATCTCATCATTATTTTTTATACGTATTTCATCATGAAAAGGTATGTTTAAAATTATTTAATTTAATGAACTAGATTAAGCCAATATTACTAATAATTTGGTAACATAATTACGAAAAATATTAAAACTTTTCCAATTTAGAAAAAAATATAATATCAAAAATAAAACGCTTTATTCATTAACAAAAACTAAAAGTAGATTATAATTATACACTATGTATAGTCTTTATATTATTATTTACGCGCATATTATATTTAGGTAGATTTTAAGCACCTACGCCCATGGATCTTCTGTGTTTCTTGGATTTTTATGAGTTTTTTTTGGACGTTTTGAAATTTAGAATAGAAATACAATAATAGAATATATATATAGTTTAAAATAGTAGTTTTCCGAAAACCATAATGAAAAACTTTCTTTTATCTTGTATGGCCCACATAGAAAACACAATCAATACATTTGCTGTTCAAGGCCCAACTACGAACATAACCTTATTTTGAATAAAAAAAAACTAATAAGTTTTGTAAAATAATTAGTATGTAGCATGTAAGGACAAAAAGTGAGTCATATAATTATGAACTATTTCTGCGGTAAACTGTAAACATGTTAAGCGAATAGGTCAGGTTTTCACCGTGTTAAAAAAATGTAATCGAAACTTCTTTGATCTGGCTATCAATTTCACGGTAGTCAAAGTAAAGCGTATATTGTAAATAGGTGTGTTTACATTCCCATTTCCTTATATTATTAAAAACAGAAGCACTATAAAATGAAAATTTATCGAAATATTCGTACTATACAAACAAATATACCTTATGTTTCGTGTAGAAGTTCCACCTCCAATTTTTCATCATTCACAGGATAAGTATTTTTCTATTTCAATTTAAAAAAGATGAATTATACTTATTTTGAATTTCCCCAGTACTACAAAGCTAATTTTAAATATTTATCTCTGACCAAGGTTTCGCGAAATTTCATTATCAAAGAGTGACATAAGATTAACATATTTCTTATAAGCGTACTTGACTTCATACCTTTTCTAAAAAAATTGGTTAATACACTCATCACAAAAAGTATCGCATAAAAAGTAGAGCTGATTTTTAAAAATCATATACAGTTTGAAATCGTGACATAAATCGTAAGAGAAAATATTAACGTGCATGGCCTGCATTAGTACATATTATCTGACAATGTCGAATAAAGGCAAAAAACAAAAAACTGAATAATACGAAAAATAGTCGTTTTATCAATTCTGCTTTAAAATTAGTTGGCGTAGATAAAAATGAGTACAAGCAGCCAAAATTATAGCCTTAAGTGAAGATGGCAGATCGCTGCAGTATATAGCAGAAGATATGGGCATTAAATCAATAGAGTGTATCCAGAACATTAAGAAGATACAGAGAAACTGGGGGGTTACTATAGAAGACCAGTTCCAGGGCCTCCAATGTGTACCAACCGTGGAGATGACCGTTATTTATGTCTACAGGCTCTACGACAACGTCATATTACAACAGGGCAATTTCAAAATGTACTCTCCATCTTTCGTAATGTGGGAGTAAGCATTCATTCGGTTAGGAGCAGGTTAAGGGAAGTTGGAATTAGAGCCAGAATGCCTGTTAGTGCACCATTGTTAACCAAACCACATCGTGTGGCACGTTTAAAGTTCGCAAGAGAACATGTTAATTGAAATGTAAACGATTGGGCCAACATCCTGTTTACTGGTGACTCCTGATTTTCACTTTTCGGATCAAATAGACGTATTCCAGACGATTTGCCCAGTGTAACATAAGACCAGCCAGTAATTTTGGGGGTGGCTCCATTATGATATGGGGAGGCATCTGTTTTGATGGTCGCACGAACTTGGCCCTATTTCGTAGGGGATCTCTAACAGCTGATCGGTATATTAGAAAGGTTCTTGAAGAAAATGTAGTACCATTTGTTCCTATTATTGAAGTGAATTTTGTTCTTATGCATGATAATGCGCGTTCGCATGTTTCGAGAATAACAACGGAGTATCTTGATGAAGTTTTAGCATATCCAGCAGTAAGTCCAGACTTAAACCCTATAGAGCATGTTTGGGACTATCTAGAACGGCGCATATGAGCTCGTAATATTGATCCAGACAACTTAGATTACTTAGAATACGCTTTAGTAGAAGAATAGGAAAATTTAGATATAGAGTTTATTAGGGATTTGACAAGAAGCCTTCCACAACGTATGAGAGCTGTCATTAGAGTCAGAGGTAGCAATACTAGATACTACAAATCGTTTCTTTTTTGTTCTAAGATGTTTTTGTTACTTAATTTTTTCTGCTTTTTGTAATAAAAGTTAATTATGCATTTTTTCATAAATTTTTAATTACCAAAATTATTTTAAACTGCACGGCGATTTATTAGATATCATTTAAAAAAAAACAAAATATTTAGTCAAAATCCAATTATGCGATACTTTTTGTGACGAGTGAATTATATATGTATTTAGTCCAAACGGTAATCTAAAATAATGGAACTTCGAAGGTTTTATCGTTCATTCAATATAATATACCGAGAACGTTTTAGATAATTTTTGATTTCAAATTCTTCCAAAAAATTAAATTCTTTCTGTTTGTCAATTAATTAAATTTTTATGCATAACCTCAAAAAAGGACATTTTTAAGTGCATAAAGTGTTATAAAAACAAAGTTACAAACAATAGTTAGATAGAATTACTTAAAATACTTAACGGTGACATGAACCCATTTTCTTGAGTGATAAGTAATTATTTTTTCAAGAATTTTCAAGTCTTCAAGCTGATGGTGATGATCATTTTATCGGGAAAGACTTCAAAGTGAATCTACGGCTGACATATTTCAAAAGTAACATAAAGAAATTGAAATAAGCAAAAAAGAAATAGAACAAGTAATAACGGAGCTGAAAAATTGATATTCCCCAAAATTCATCCCAACTTTATACTTATATTTAGCTATTATTTTCTGCATTTATATTACTTCCTCTTGTTACATGTATACATTAAATATGCTGTTTGCCTGCACACAATTTAATCGTTTACAAAGTCATTTAGTCAAAGGAAAACTATTATTCACTGTTGAATGAAATTTAACAGTAGAGTTGTTCTGAAAAACAGGTGACAAAGGGACCAAAGGGAGTGCGCTGATAATCGAGTAGGTCGATGAACTTCTCTCACTTTATTGTACTCATAAATTAAGTCCTAATAAGATGGAGCTAGATGTTAGCACGTGGAGATAAATACTTAAAATGGCCACTTGGAACCGATACTCTATCTAATCTTAAATGTTTAAATTAGAACTTTGTTATGTAATATATTGCTAATATTTGTTTAATAGAATGAATTTTTGCCTAATAGAACTTAAGACAGGTTTTTAGCTCGTTATAGAAATATCCCTCAAAAAACATAATAAGTACTTATTTTAATTATGGTTTTGGTTATATGGTTCAGAACAAAACACTTTTTCAGAATGATTTATACATATATGTAGTAATTAACTAATTTAGATAACCTAAAAAACCTAATGATTCTCAAGGTAATCGGCTAAGTTTTACCTAAATATTTATAACAATTAATTATAAATTTGTAAAATGTGTCAAAGGAAAGAAGCACAAAAAGATTATTTAAAATTGGAATAATTACGTGTTTTTCTCGACCCACTTTTCAATTTTTTTTTAATAAATAAAAGTTTTCATATTTTAAAAATAATTATATTTCTTAAAAATGTGCAGGCATTTCATTGAAATATTCTTCAGAAACGCATGTAAAAAAGCAATAGTTAATTAAAAAGGTATATCTTCTCTTCAATTTACTTTGTCTAGTAATATTTGATTAACCCCATAAACGATCTTGAATTTTTTGAAAAGATATCACGAAATATGAAAATTAACTTATTTAAATTGCCTCTACACACGCCAGCAGCTATTTTTCTTAATCGTAACTGTGTATATTTTCCCAACATTAGAACATAAACAAAGATTGTGTTAGGTAATTTTTAATAATATAAATGTATATATTTAATCAGAACCTCCTTAACAAAATAAATATAGTTATACAGTATGTTTCCTAAAACAATAAGAAATTTGATAAATAGAAAAATTAAATTAATTGTTTCAACTGTTACTTTGTGGAATTTCTCCATAACAAATATTAAAAAGATAAATTATATTTATCCTGAATTTCGACAGTATTATAAAGTTTTTTTAAAATTTGTGTCTGACCAGATTTCGTTAAATTGCATTATCAAAGAGTGACATAAGGTTGACATTTCAATCAATCATTATCAAGCAATATGTACAGTATGACTTTTTTGCTACATTCTTCTTTTCCTAAAAAAATTGGTTAATATTATACAGCTATTTACTATATACATTTTAGATATTTCTTGATTTCACATTCCTCCAAAAAATCAAATTCTTCTTTTTTGTCACTGATATGAAGTATATTATATTGTTTCAATTGTGTTGTTAAGTATAGGTTTGTGTTTAGGATTGTGTTTTGCGTAATATGACTTATCCGGTTGTTTTAATCTATAAGTGTTCACAGTACCTTATGTTAAAATTTCTAAGATAGATAGCGTACAATCCGGACAATTTAGTTAGTAAATACCTGATTTGTTAAATTTATTAATTCTAGGTTTTACATTTAATAAAAATTAAAATACATTATTTCTCACTTTAAGTCATATTTGTACGAGTTGGGATAAATTGAATATTGAATATAACAGTGTACTTTTTTGACAGTTATATTTAAGAAATTTATATAACTGCTTTTTTCAATTTCAACGGCAAATTATATCCAAATAATATCCAATTGTCTATCTGTAAAACCAGCCAAAAACATCATCAACATATCTATACCAGTTACACCCAAAATATTACAAAATCGTTGAATTATGTTTCTTTCTCCGGATTTCTCTATTTAAATAATATACTTTATACAGGGGGTACAGGTACACTACATAACAGTTTTCCAACAGTGCTAAATCCGTTCCACTCTCAATTTTTCCTATTTTAGTCGTAAGATTCATTGAATCAAAAGAGCATAAAGATTACAATTTTGATTGAGTATTTGAATATTTATCGTTGTAATTTCTCTTGGTGATATATGGCTGCGGATTTTGAAAATAAACATTCAATTAATGTTTGTCGGAATACTGAAATTTACCAACAGCTGATATCACTGCAGTTGATCGTTATAGAAAGAGAAAAACATTGGTTTAATTCAATGAACTCCGTCCATTTGTCAAAAGGCCTAGTGTGCATTAGCACTCTTAGCAGCGGCGTACGCTTGCAAACCGGAAATTGAAACGCATTAAAAAAGAAAATCATAAGCACAAAGTTGTTCGCTACTTCTATTAAAGAATTTAAGAGCGGATGTTTTTATATTAATTTTACAATTAAAACATACTTCAAACAATAAATGTCTCTTTATAGAACTTTCCAAAAAAGGGTTAAATTTTTTGTTGTTTGTACAAACCCGCCGCATTCAAACAATTACCGCATTATAAACAAATTAAGGATAAATTAAGATTTAATTATGCAGAAAATATCGTGTGCAACTGCGTAAATAACAAAAATAGAACGGATGTTCATCTGTTGCGTTCTTTTTCGAGATTTCTTAAAAGTATGTCAAGCTGCAGACTGGCGAGTCCAGAAACCATACTAGTTTCTAATTTCGAAATAAATTAGGAACACGATCTTGCTTTCGTATGCGTAGTACAAATAAATGGGGATTTATGTTTTATGTTGCATCATTTTAAATATTTTGGTTTCATATATTTTTAGTTTTTTCCAAATAAAACAAAATAAGTCTATTTCTGTCAGTCATTTTTAATTTTTCAAGGAAAAATAAAAATTGCTTTATTTTTTGTAGATTTTTTTATTGTTTATTTTGGCTGTAAATTTTTGTATAATGTATAATTTTTATCAAGTTTAGACTTGATTTAATTTCCTAGTACCGTTTACGTCGGATTTGTCATACTAGTTTAATGCTCACAAAATATTGTTGAACGTTCCAGTAGCATTTTTTTAGAAGGAAATATAAAAAGACCAACTAATTAAAAAAATCGGGTGTTATGTTATACTACATTATTTCAAATATTTTGATTATATATTTTTTTAATAAAAGAAAAAAGTCTTGCAATTTCTGACAGTTATTTTTCATTTTTGCACATTTATTAAATTGAACATTTTAAATTTCATGACTACAAATATTTTTAGATGTATTTTTATTTTATTTTTAAATAAAAGAAAAAGTCAGTCTATTTCTGTCAATTTAAATATTGCAACAATTTATCAGTTCACACAAAGCAATACATTAAAAAGATCAAAAATTAAATGCATTTTTTAATTTTGGTAGGTTTTTTCTATTTAATTCATATATGTTGGTTGTAAATTAGTCACTATTTTTTAATTATAGCACTTTTTAAGAAGAAATTAAAAAAAATACAAACCAAAGAAAAACATCAGTAATCATGTTATACTGCATAATTTCAAATATTTTAGGCTATATATACCTATATATATTTTTTCTAAATAGACCAAAAAGTCTTGCTATTTCTGTCAAAGTTATTTTCATTTATGAACATTTATTAGAAAATTTTAATTATTGCAAAAGATTATTAGTTCATGAGTTCATATAAAGTAATACATTTAACAGATAAAAAAGTTAAATGTTTTTTTATTTTTTATGTTTTAGATATTTATATCATATATTTTGGTTGTTGGACATATATAAATAATTTTTTAAATGTTAAATTAACAAATTTAGTCTTCATTTTATTTCACAGAACCATTTAAAGCTCACAAAAAATCAATGTTGAACAGTTTATAGGAATATTTCAATTCCTATTCCTTTTTACGGTTAGAACAAGCACAACAAAGTGATTATTTTTTAATTACTGCAATTTTTACAAGGAAATATTAAATACCGACTAATTCGAAAAATGGAAAATTAATGTTTTATGCTCTATTATTTCAAATATTTTGCGGTATATTTTATTTGATTTATTCCTAATAAAAAATCTGGCAACTTCTGCCAAAGTTATATTTCTTAACAATCATTTATTAGATTGTAAATTTTAAATATTGCAAAAATGATCAATTCATACAAAGCATTATATTAAAAACAAATGATTAAATATTTTGAGTGTAGCAAATAAACACAAAATTTTTAAATTAACAAGTTTTGTCTTGCTTTTATGTCCCAGAACCGTTTCAAGCTCTCAAAAAATCAAGGTCGAAAGTTTCAAGAATTTCATCAAAATCCTAATTCTAATCCTAAACATAATCTTAACACTTATATCGAGAACAGAAGTGTTTTTTCAAATATGACTTTAGTAGGAAATATAAAAACAAGACCGACTAATTGAAAAAAGTTCCGATTAGTATGAAAATTATTCTAAAAAAAAATCTGAAGGTACATGAGAGTTTCAAAAGCAAAACAGTTAATTAAGCTAAACAAGAACAAAAAGAAATATTGGCTATATGTTATTATTTTTTTGTTTAATAAAATTATTTTTAATGCCGGATGAGACGCCGTTAATAATACATTTTTATGTACCTACTTTTATTAGGTCTCATATTAATAACCACTAAAAATTTACATACATCCAAACAAAAATAATAAATATTGACAGTAACATTATCCTTTTTAAACTTTATAAAAAAACAATTGTATCAATAAATTGTAATGTTGTATACACATTTTTCTCTTGAAAATAATGCTTTGTGCATTCTTAATGACCACAGTAAAACGATCCGACATATTTTTATTACAACTAAATACGTAAATATATTATTCAAAGACAGAATTCATTATTTACTTGGCTGGGTTTTCGTTACTCGCGTAGAAAATGAAAGTGCACCCAAAGAGAATTTATGTAAAGTTACTGGCGTCAATATAAAATTCTATTTTAATATCATACACTTTCTAGCATGTTTTTTTTAACAAAATAATATAGTGCAATATAAAATTAAGTAAATTCCAGTAAATAAAATATGAAAAAAAAAATTTTATTCTTATGAACCGCGCGAAATTTTTTTTTAACTTACACATTTTTGTCTACATAGTCCTGCAAAAGTTTTCAATAGATTTGATATAATTTTAAAGAACATTAAAGTTTTTATTTGGAAATATGAATATTCACAAACTAGTTACAAAAAAAAAGCCATTATTATACCAGCTTCGGAACTAATTTGAAACATTCATAAATACAATTGGATCAAAAATGAGTTCAAGAAAAGAACAAAATTAGTTTAGACCAGCCTTGAATCTTTCATTAGTACAGATTGAATACATATACCAAAAACGAGTTTCAAAAAAAGAAAAAAATATACTTATATCAGGTTTGAAACTAATTTGGAACTTTCGTTTAGTACAAAGTAAATCAATGAACCAAAAAGGAGCTCCAAAATCAAGAAATCACGTTAAGATCAGTTTCGAAACTAATTTGAAACTTTCATTTAGTACAAAGCAAATCAATGGGCCGAAAATGAGCTTCAAAAAAGAAGAAATCACGTTGAGATCAGCTTCGAAGCTAATTTGAAACTTTAATTTAGTACAAAGTCAATCAATAGGCCGAAAATTAACTTCAAAAAAGAAGAAATCACGTTGAGATCAGCTTCGAAACTAACTTGAAATTTCACAACTCTATTGAAAGAATAAATTGAGAAAAGGAAATCAAAAATAGGCCGAAACGAAGCTAAGAAAGCACGAAATAAAGAAACAAACAAACATTAACAGAGAAATTTTATCAATTAATAAAATTTCTTTGTACTTCTAATTTATTTAAAGGATTGAGAACAATCGAACGAAAATTTTCAAGTTACAGCTTAAACAAAACAAGATATTGCTACGAGTTTTTCTATCAATCTATCTTTTTCCTAAAGGTCAAATTTGCAAATTCCATTTTTTAAGGGTAATACCTCAAAATTAGCAATAAAAATACATCGATTGCTAAAAATCACTCGCATTAATTCTCTCATCAACTCTTGGCCGATAAACATCTTCCGAACTAGAGAGATAGGCAACGAAAAACATGGATACAGCAGGTATGAAAGAAACAAAAAAAAAACAATAACAAAAATTGGATTAAATTTGAACAGGGGCTAATAACAAATACGGATTACAAATAATAAATTTCGTTAAACAACGGTACGCCACTGAATGTTTTTGCCGCAAATGAAAATTTTTGCGATCCATTTCTAATTTTGCGCTGTTTTTTGAGGCGAGATCGATTACGGAAATGTAAATTTCCGGAATATAGATCGGATATGCAGATCCGTTGGCAATAAACAGAAAAAAAAATAATTACAAATGGCTCTAACAAGAAACGCACGTGTCCATGAAACGTTTCCCACGGGGGTGGATGAATATTGACAAAGTTGCAACCTTGCACCAACGTTTTTGCAAACATAAACTAAATGAATGAAATGAATTAAAATAATATGGGGACCAGCAGGAGAAATGCTTCCATCAATTTTATCACCAAAGTGGTAAATCACATAAAATATGGAAAAAAAGTAGTTTTGGTCAAAAAAAGATCGCTATTTCCTTGGGAAATATAGACTTAATAACAAATATGTACTTAGTAAGCACCGGAATTCCTCAGGGAAGTGTACTGGGACCCGTTACTAGAAAGAAACAATTGCTTTAGTATTTTTGGATCAAAAAATTATTAACCAAATTTAATGCGTTTTTTCACTGTATTTCGATTTATTTTAAGGTGTGTAATCAGTAAATGCATTGACTTGCTTTTAGTTGTGAACTGTATAAAATGAGCGACTTGTTTATTATAAACAATCTGAGAATACTTTTTTATTAAGTGGCATCTCTCTGGACAGTATTCAACTGAAGAGACAAAATTAATAAAAAATAAACAATACATATTAAAATAAAATGCTAATTTTTGCGGTAAATAAGACTTCATTTCTTCTTTCGTTAACTGTGAGAGAACCTTTGAAGATCTTAAGTTTACTTTTTTAGAGGTTTTCAAAAGCATAACATGTCTTTGTTACATTTTAAATTAAAATGCCTACTGTTTGCGTTAAATAAGATTTTATTTCGTCTATAATGAACTGTGAGAGAACCTTTGAAGGTCTCAAGTCTTATTTTTTTAGAGTTTTTCAAAAGCATAAGAAACTTTGGTTAAACAAGACTCTACTGCGTCTTTAATTAACTCCAAGAGAACCTTTAAAGATCCCGAGTCCACCTTTGAAGTTTTTCAAAAGCCTAACAAAATTTTGTTATATATAAAAAAAATGTTTACTTCTTGCAATAAATGAAATTTTTAATAACTGCGAGAAAACGTTTGAAGGTCTCAAGTCTACTTTGAGGCTCTTCCAAATGTCTTACAAGCCTTTTTTTCGGTAAATTAAATTTAGATATATCTAAAATACAAATACTTATTTCGTTGAAAACGGCGGACTTTAGAAATGAAATTTCATAAGACATTTTTATTCAGCGTACGTTTTTATACCTCATCCATAAATGTGCATTATTTTCGCGGACACCCTGTATATTGCTACACCTTTGAGTAAAAAAAATTGTTAAATCAATTACAGTTATGAAAGCTCGGCTAATGTGAACTTAAGCTTCCGGACTAAAAGTACGTCTAGTGAATAAGTAAAGTTGTGAAGTCCCTGAAATCGACAAAATTAACCAGAGTTTCACGCGCTGATTCACACCATCCAATAAATTAATTGAAAAAAATAACCTACGATTCAGTTTTATTCTCTATGCACGATAAAGGGCGTGGTGCAGTCTTGAAAATAAATTGATCTCTCGATATTAGAAAATTCGTACAGGAAACAAAGATATTTTCTAAAAGATAAATTAATAAAATACCACAAATAATAAAATTAATTATTAAAGCAGGAGATTTTATGTATCTCTTTTTAAACGGGTTAGTTAATATTTCTAAACATTTAAATACAAATAGTAAAATATGAGCAGTACCTGTCACAGCGTGTTTTTTATTTGTAGATATTTCCTGTGTACAATTTTTATTACAAAAATTACAACATGTTTTTAATAAAGTATCAAATTACAGTAGGGCAATAAATCATTTTATAGTTTATTGAAATTTGTTTTATTTGTTGATTTTACGACTCGCTTTTGTTTTTTAATCGGCACGTCTAAATATTTATCCCAGAATAATGACCATTTGGAAGTATCTCTCCTACACTACCCACAAAACAAAGCAAAAATATTAAACGGTATAATTTTATAATAAAAAAGTTATACAGTGCGCATTTAAAATTTCCCCCACTATTTCCACCATTATTATATTTCAAATTTCCCGTTGAGCTCTCAGAGAATAAAATATCCCATTTAATACACAATTTTTCCTAAATCATTACCTTTTTTGTTTAGAAGTTTGCGGAAGTTGCCACAATTCGCCAGTTATGTAGAAAAATTCCAAGATTAAAGCAGCATTGAATAGAGGTTTAAAACACGTTTACAAACGAGGTATTACAAGATCCATCTCAAACTTCTACTTTAAGTCATAGATTTTAGATGAGCGCTGTATATTAAAAAATACAAACTTAGGGATAGTTGGGAATAGTTTATAGTCTACACTACCATGTAAAATATCAGAAGTTAATATCGAGTTACAAATCAGATTTTTTTCATTTATAACCCGAAATTGCCAGTTATAAGTCGAAATGTTGAAAATGGTAAATTGTATAAGTCAGAATATTGTATTAATACTCGGAATCTCCAGTTATAAATCAGAATTTCTTATTTTATAACCCGGAATTTCAAATTATAAATGGAAATGTTGGAAATTGTTCATTTTTATAAGTCAGAATATTGTATTAGTTCTCGGAATCTCCAGTTATAAGTCAGAATTTATTATTTATTAAAACACGAATTTGAACAAACGATAAATTTTCTGAAAAATTTCTAAAAGTTATTTGTCGCGTAATATAATTTAAATAACAATTTTCACTTAATAATTGTTATTTTTTTAGGCAAAATTGAATTACAAATATTTAAACGGATTAAAATGTAAGCAATTTTAAATTGAAACTATAATTAACGTAATTATAACTCCCGTATAAAAATCACGAGATGATTTTTTTTCATTGACCTTATTTGTCAAAACACCCTGTTTATCAGACAATCCCACACGTCGCACAATCTTATTTCCGTCATAATTGAGTCACGTACTCGTACAATAGTGTTGCAATATTTCCACGATGTTTTTGGCTGCGTTTTTTTCCCTTCCAACTATTATTGTTATTACGGTTATTATCCATGTTCATTTGCGGTAATGAATGTGTGAATATTAATTTCAAAACGACCTGTCCTTGCTACTACCTGCGAGACACTCTCGTTAAGAATTTTATACAGAATGCCCCAAAGCAAAATATCAATAGAAAATAATCGCACCTACATGGAAACAAAAATTTGTGAATCTTTATAAAATCCTAGAATCCTAAAGTATAACATGTAATGTATGTTTGTTAAAACATGAATAGACATGCAACATTCTGTATAATAAATGAAGATACAAGAAAAAGCGATATTTAAAAAACAAATTTTGAAGCAATCCGCATTATTTATTATAAAAGATTCCACAAAATTTTAGATTGACATTTTTTGTGAGACATGCTATATAGTAAATAAATACTATTATTAAAATCGTCTGACTCATGCAATAATGAGTCCTATTTGTTTTTCTAACGGGTTTTCTTCAGTTTCGCAGTTATGTAATAAAATGAACAGTGCAGAAAACATGTTTTTCATTTTAAGGTAATTAAATTTCAATTATTATTACACCAGCTACAGATTGTATATGTAACAATAACATTATAAATTTATAACAGAAAAGGGAATATTCAGTTATTTATTTTAAAAGGTTACTGATTCGGCTCGAAGGACCAACATCAAAATATGTGAGGTACATGACACTGTAATACAAATGGATAAATAATGCTGCCCGATGTCACATTATAATACTTAGATATGTATAACAACAATTACATGCTCGTTGCGTCGACCAGGTGTGGCATTTTTTATTCATTATCAGCAGGGGCGTATCTAAAGTCAATATTTACGGCTTATAAGATTTATTTTGCCATAACTAACAGGGCGTGTGGATACATTGCTTGTTTTTTTATATCTGATGAACTATTTATTGTAAAAACATAACAAGGAGAAAAAAAATCAATTTGGCTTACTTTCTTTAATCAATGAATGCAAAAAAAAATAATAAAAATTGCTTAGATTTCAATTTTACAGAATACAGAGTCTGGACCAATAAACCGGTTAATGCGATTAACTACACATCATTTATCACATTTACCTCGACGCATAGTTTGTACTAATAGCAACTTTTACTTATGAATTCAAGCCGCATTTATCACTATACACATGTACAATAATTTTAATAAATTCTAAACTTTGGGAGTACCCTGTATGAGTTTAAACCGTTCGCTATTACAGATAAAGAAACAGTTTTAGTCGTAATGTTGGTTTTCTCAGCTAGTGGTCTCGATTTTTTAAACACGATGCGTTGATTTATTGTAAATCGAGATTATACCAACAAAATGTAATAAATTTTAGTGGTAAGTAAATAATTAACTCATAATTGGTACAACCACTACCATATGCAGACGTATTAAGGATTAGCTTTATCTGGTAAGATCGGGTTTTAGCGCAAAATAAACTAGAATTTCAAAAAAAATATATGAGAACTTGAAGATTAATATGCAACTCGATAAAAAAATAGGACGGAACGTGTACCAAGCGCAAGTTTTTTGGTGTAAATAAAATTCAATTCAATTTTAAAAAAGTTTTAACACATTATTGAACTTGAAAAGATTACTCACAATGCTTTATGTTACATTTTAACAACTCATTCTACAGTTAATTTGTTTATTAAATAAAAAACACTTCGCTCACAATTTTGTAATATGATATACCATAAACCAATTACATAAGCGAACAAAAGTATGATTTAGATGTTCTCAGAAAAATATTTACCCAAGAAATTTGATACTCTGAGAAGGTTCAATTATTTCAATGTCAACCGTTTTAGAGATTGCATTTTAAAATATTTATTCAGTTAATAGTTGCGTTAATTACATACACAAATTTTAACTTGAGCATATCATCGTTTATTGTAAGTAAATAAATAATAAATATATTATTTTTATCTTGGATATAAGTTGTGGTATATGCAACCAATAATACACTGCAAGGTTTAACTGGTTGCCTATCATTTCAATAGTAATAGTAATAAGCTTCTCATTTGTTGTTTGGGACAAATTTCAAAGAAACTGTAAGATTTTGGAAAAAACTAGTTTTTATAAATAATATACATATCTAAATTCTGTTGAAATTTATTAATTAGAAAAAAGATTACAAGGAGAATTACAAAAACGAAAGCAGATTTGTATGGTCGAACCAAATGTAATGAAGATAAAAAACAAGTTAAATATAATAAAGATATATTATACTTATCATATATTTCCGCAGAACTACAAAGCTATTTTTAAATATATTCCTCTAACCAGGTTTCACTTATGAAGGATCGCTATTGGGTAGTCCAATATCACCAATTTTGGCAAATATTTCTATGATAATTTGGAACAAAAAATTATTGATTCAAATATCTAGAGAATATATTATTTTGGTATATATATATAACGAAATTGTAAATTCCATAGAGAAAGAGTTGAAACGAAGAAATAATAGCAGTGGCAATGATTAGAAAAACCAAAAGTAAGATATGGGAAGAGTTCGGAAAAGAAATATAACAAAGTATTAGTATTTGACCGGAATTTATGGGATGAAGGAGAAGATAGAAATCTGGAATCTTCTAGGTAGAGGTAATGCCTATCTAATGTTGAACGGAGAAATTGATAGGATGAGAGGTAAAAAATCCAAGAATAATCCTTTAGTCTCATAGCTAAGAAGAACTCAAAGTGATGAACTCATACCAGAAAACTAGAAGACTGGCGGGGGAGTGTCGTCAGACCATTAATAGACTAGATAGTCACATTTTTGGAGTTAGTTGTTATATTCCGTAATTTAACTCCTGTATAGATTCCAGTTTTGGTTGAATTTCGCTTTTTAGGACCTTCTCATCTTGGTTCTTAAACCGCCCTGACGTTTATTCAAATAATTTCCCATCTTAAGTTTCTTGCAGGTTTGCCATACATAATAGACATTAACTCAACTTAAGTACTCACC
Organism: Hermaeophaga mercurialis; assembly: GCA_951812935.1. Lineage (NCBI taxonomy): Eukaryota > Metazoa > Arthropoda > Insecta > Coleoptera > Chrysomelidae > Hermaeophaga > Hermaeophaga mercurialis. The sequence goes on along the minus strand of OX638361.1, from coordinate 18,043,490 downwards.
TTAATAAAATTGTCAGGTGTATATCATGGCTGAATCTATCTAAAGCACTAGTGCCATCTACTCTCACAGCATTCACTTTGTCTCTTAAAGAAGAAGAATTTCCTACGGGAGGATGTCGTTCTCTTAGGATATCAAAGATGTTCGGTTGTCTGAGAAAAGCGACCACTTTGTCACTGTAAACCACAGGAACTTCTGGGATGTTGCAAGTCGTTAAAGTATTGGAGTTTGACGACGTTGGACGAGGAGGCGGCGTAGGGGCCTGAAATAAAAATAAAATATAAAAAAAAAACAATATTAACCAAGATATTCAATTGGGAAAACTAAGTAAATTTATTTTAGTGACTAGACTTACTTGGCCGTCTTCTAGTAGCCTTCGTGACACAGAAATATCAAAGGGTAATCTTGGATCCATATAAGTCGTCTTTTTGTTAGTATGATCAATAAAAAATGGCTATCCATCCAAAATGTAAGCGTGAGTAAGAAAAAAATTATGTTACCCATATTATTCCTAATTTTTACATTTTAAATAAGATAAAAAACATTACCTTTGATGTTCGATCTTTCCTGGTATCCCAACCATTCGGCAATTCTTGAGTTGAATCAGCAAATAAATTGACTAGACTGACTAACTCTTTGTTGTGTTGGTACTTTTCGAAAACGTGTGGATCCCTTCGGATTTTTACTATCATATGCCTCAAGGTCGGGTTCCTGTTGTACAAAGCCAGAGCTTCCTGCAACAAAAATAAATAGATATTACTTTATTATATTTATGACTTTCTCTATGATGTGTATACATAAAAGGGCTCTAATACATTCTTGGATGCCATATCCAAAGCGGCAACGTCAACAAAATCTTGTGCCAGGTCTAATTGTTCAGATTGTTCATATACAATCATAGCGAAATCCTTCTTAACAATTTAATACATAGAAGTCAGTCTTAATATTCATCGGCCCAATAATATTGTGGTTTTTGATCCTTCAATCTTGATTCCAGGTTAAACTAAGGTTAAGTATAACCCCCAGTTAAACTGCCTCTATCAGTATCGGTAACGCCTCTAAATTTTCGATTTACATTTTTTTTTAGATCAAAAGGACTAGCGATAAAACAAAAAGAAACTATTTATTCTTACTGGGTTCATGTGCAAAATGGTAAAAAAATCCGGCCTGGTCAATAACCGGCATCCAGGAGGAGCTGTAGAGAAATCTACCACTTCCAATCGATTTGAACTGATAGTTCTCCTTATGCTTTGGTACCTCCTGTCAAGCTGCCTTCGATGTTGTTCAGCACCCGCTGTTGGTACGGCACTAGTACTGCCCCCTGGCCGTGTCCAGGACGTCGTACGTGTAGCGTGATCGATGTAGAAAACGCGACCGTGGCTGTCCATTCTAGCTTCCCATGCTAAAATATAAAACCATTAACAAAGGAAACATGTGAAATTTTTAAAATGGAGCAAGACTAAAGTTTAAATAGTTCATTCAAAAGTTAATAAGAGAAGGATAAGCGGAAAAACCGAACTCTAATAAATCCTCTCAAAAATTTTGAGTTATAAAATTATATTTGTTTGATACTTACATGGTGGCAAAGGATCATCTTCTGTTCCTTCTACTTTGGTTAGGATCAAAGCCCTATGGCTTCTTTCTGGAATGGAAGGTAATCTAGTGGTACTAAGTCTTTGAAGAGGCAAAGGCATACAACCACTAGCTTCACCATTTGTTTCTGTCCTGGTAGTTCTATAAAAATAAAAGACACTTCTTCATACAATACTTTATAAATTACTTCCAATATGTGATATCCAATTTATGTCAGATAATTTTGACGTACAAAATACCAAATTTGAGGAATTGTTAAAAGAAATCAAAGCTTTAAGTGAGGAGAATGCAAAACTAAAGGTACAGGTCAAAGTACTGCAAATCAAATTTGGTGAATTGGTGGTAATGGAGAGAGATTGTAACATCATCATAGACGAATTACTTAAATACACTGATATAGCAATCAATAAGACTGTGAATAATATTATGCCAACAATAAAACTCAAAATGGACTGGACAACAGAGAGAATGGTCCAATTCTAGTTAAGTTAAATAATAAACAAAATAGGATAATCTTACAATAATTAGGAAAGGATCGCAATGGCAAAATGCAGTTTAGCAGGAGAAAATAGGAAAACATTCATCAATGAGGACCTACCAGTTGGAAAATGGCTGTTATTCAAGAAAATCCATGATTTGAGGGAAGAAAAGAGATTTGCAGCTGCATTTTGCTACAATGGAGTAAACATAAGAAGTATTTATCAAAATTTTGATCAATTCTTAGTTTTTTAAAGTCATTAGTAATGACTAATTACAAAAGAACTTTGATGTAATTGTTTTATCACAAACACATTTTATTCATAACTGCACTGATTTCAAAATACCGTTATAATTCATTACCTTTATTGAAAGCAAATTAAATAGTTGTGATGCTGTCTTGTATATGCCAAAAAAAGATTTTTATTTAAGCTACCAATTGTTGTTAGAGGAAGATCTTGATATTATGAAAGTAACCCCACAGAAGAATGGTATATTTTTTGACAATTCTTGCAACATACAACGAATTTGGGTTATCAAAAGAATTATTTATGAATAAATTAAACAGGATTTTGCAAAGAGTAATAATAGATAAATTTAATTTATGTGTTTAATAAATATACCAATATACGTATATACTTGAAGATTTATAATTTTACCTTGCTGAATCTCTTTCAGGTCCCATTATGGGTTTCAGCCTTATCATCAAAGTCTCCAAATCCGGATCTTCTTCAGTTTCTCTAGTAGAAGCTTCTCCAATTGGTAATTCTCCGTTAGCTAGAGCGTCAGGAGGTTCCGTTGATTTAAGAAACGGAGGCCTTAAATCAGAAGTTCTAAATTTTCTGGAATGATGCGTTGGAGTAGGGGGACACACTGGAAAATCCGATAACATTGTGGTAGAATTCGCAACCTGCGAATTATAATTTCAAAAATTATATCTAGTCAAGTAACAGTTAACTAGAAAGAATTATTAGAATTGTATATTAATAGAAATATGTAATGTCTAAAATAGTATGAATGTGAATTCCAGAGACCGACCCATTCTTCAATATGAAAGGATAAATTCTCCACACTCCAGAACAGAAAACCTATGTTTTGAAATCCAACTTGCAGACCATATTCAAACTTTCCAGTATCCTCTATTTTGAGAAAAATTTACTACAAACTCTACTACAACATATTCAATAATACTACTTCTGGCTTGGACAGTATCAACAGATTCACTCTTAAACTACTTCCCAATGAAATTCTTTATCCTTTCCATTCTCCTAAGCTCATGTTTTTCTATTTTTACTATTCCTTGGAAAACCATATGTACTGTTTTAATCTCTAGACACAATGAAGACCGAACCATACCGACATTACTAACCTTCTAAGCAAATTCTTTGAACGTCTGTGGACGTGATACATGCAAGTTAATCTTCCATAACCAACCTGGTTTTTTAAACATCAACGCTCCTTCCAGGATTTCTACCTAATCCTACAAAGTACAACATTCCCACGCAGTATTTGCTATACTTCTTGAAAATTAAAGATATGCTGGATTTGTGCAGATGCCCTTTAATCACCTCTCTATCTTCCCCATAAAACTCTTTTTTTTATACCTCGATATTTCAACATCCCCTTGGACAATTGGAAATTGTCCAACCAGTGTAATAGGCAGAAAATGGAGAATATGTTGCTTACCCTCTGTAAAGCTTTAGACTGCGGTTTCATTAAAAGTTCCCTACATTCCACCCTGGGCCTGTGTAAGGGCGTATAACACGGTTCTTCTTGGCTTCCTTCTAATTCTTGAGTTAACCTCATTAAAGGTCTGTGCGGTTTACTAAGCAGGTCGTTACCAATTTCACCGTCCACCACATCTGTTGAGTTTGATCCTGAGCTCGAACTTTGAGTCGAGAGCGAACTTTGACTATCCTTTTTTTCTACACCTAGAAATGACAAAATTAAATCATTAGGTATATATCAATGGTCATATACATAAATCATACTGTTGGTGAATAAATGAAGACAATGGAAGCCCGAAGCTGGCAGTAGAGTACACAATATAATTAAATGTTTTATAATTTTGTTGCTTACCTGTATGAGAGTGTTGTGGACTAGATTCTAGATCTTTGCTTTTGCTAAGGACCGTGCTTATATAGTTATCACAGCCAATAAGTTTCTTGCCGTTTTCTATTAGAGCGGCTTTAATTTTGTTGTTGGTGTTCGAGGTTACGTCGATATCTGAAGTTGAAGAGGTCGAAGTAGTACCTAAAAAATTACGTGTAATAATGTACAACTATTCGTCACGAGTTAGATAATAAAGTAAAATTAAAAGTTATTTTTGAAAATAAACACATAAACAATTTAAAGTTGAGTAATATGATTTTCTTGTAAGCAATTAGTTAATGATCGGATTTTCCACATAAAAATTTCAAACAAAAACTAGTCTATTAAAAAAACATTCGGTTTCTATAAATACATTAACATGTTTGAAAAAAGAATTGCTGTAAAACGTAAATACCATTATAAATTCTGGTTTAAAAAACAGCGGAATTTTTTTAACTCTTTATGAAACAATAAATAAATATACAAAACAATGTACATATTTATGAAAGAGTAATAAAAACGTATGCAGAATAAAAATGGCTTTTTAAATGTTCTAAAAATAAGTTTTTATCTTAGGTACACCCGGTTATTTAGAATGGTCGATTAGAGGGGATGTAGAAGAGTGAAAAATGTATTCTCGGCAATTATTACACGATCCGATTTTACTGCTACTTTTTTTAGGTACTAAACTACACATTTCCAATAATCTTTGGGACACTGATACAAAACATCGCGGATTAGATTCATTATCATATCGTGATATTTTTTATTTGAATAAAATGCCATTTCTCACTGAATTATTGAAACTTCTTTATCAAACGATAAACTTAAACCGATTAAAAAACGACCTGAATCTCTTGCAAACTAACAATTTTATGATTCATCAGGTAGATATTCGTTGGTTACATGACACATATTTTTATTAAAAATGTTAGGTGTTGCCACGCTTAAACAGATACCATTTAAAAATATGCACTATTTTCGCGAACACCCTGTATTTTTAGAATTACATATCGGTCACCTAATTAAAATATTACATGAACGAAAATAAATTGTATAATAAAATACCTACCAAAAGATTTGTAATCTTCATCAGTGTCAATTAGTTCAAAATTGAACGTATCTTCTAATTTTTGGATTTTTCTAGGTTTATTCTGCCTCAAAACTACAGGGGGTGTGAAAGGAGTTCCTAAAGCGTGGCACCTCTCCAAAGGTTTGTGGAGACTTCTTGGAGGTAGAGGAGGAGCTATACTTTCTGTTGAATAATCCATACCACAAGCATTTTCTGGAAGAAATACAGTTTAGAAAAAAACACAATATTAAAAGAATGATGAAGTAACATACCTTCGGATTCTGGTGAAGGAGACGAAGAAGCGTCCCAAATCTGGTAATATTCCCTGCTGGGACTCCTCGGACTATTTTTCGACCTGACTTTTTTCTTAGTACCACCCAAAGTACTCATATTTAATCCGTTCGGCGATTTCTTTTTGGCTCCTGATATAATTTGATCGAAATTTTCTAAGTTTTCTAAAGAATTAGAAGGTTTCAAATGACTATGATCGCTTTCATCTTGGAAAGCCCCGTTTTCTATACCGTTGCACTTCTGTTTTTTGATTTTCATTATTTTTTTTATTTTATCTACGGGGTGTTTGATTATCAGAGGATCTGATTGGGCTATATAGTCCAACGACGTGCCATCGTAATATCGGAAACACAGTAGCTTTTCACAGTCTGTAAGAAAAAAAACACGTATTTATAGATATTTTAAAAAACGAAATTAGTCAAATATATTTTTAAAACCGAAATAGTATCGAAAGTAATATTGGCAACTATAAATTATAAATTAGTTTTCCCATAAAATTATGGGAAAAGCTTTTAACAAATCTTGATTTTTTATTTTCAAAGAAACTTCTGAAAGAGTCGCTCAAAATTAGTTTTGTTATTTTGTAAAATAAAAGCTTTTGAATTATTGGAAAATGATGCAAGAATTTAAAAAAAATTATTCCTATGAAAATCTGAAGATAACTTAATTTTCCGATTTTATATTATAGGAAAAAATATAAACGAATGGGTTTTCAGAAAATTAGGAAAAAATTTTAAAAAATTTTAATTTTCCAAAAAGTAATAAAATAAGAAAATAATTTTCCTGGCAACTATTGAAGAACGTTTCATAAAATGATTTCTTTAAAATGTTCCTTTTAAAAACTAAAAAAATATATAAAAATAGTTAAAAAATACCATTTTTCAAAACATCCAAAAAAGTTGTCCAAATGTAATTCTCCATAATTTTCATTTTGAAACTAGAAAAAAAGTAGTTCAAAATACAATTTTATTTTAAACTAAAAAATCATAAATATCACTTAAAACTTGTAATCAATATATCAAATCCTAAACCTTTTTTAAATGAATCAACTAAAAATCCAATAATTTTTTTTCCATTTTCCGTTTAAAAAAAACAGATCAAAACTAAAATACATTAACCGGTGTGAGTGCATCGCATTTGCAGATTTCATGTTTTGAATTTTTTTTTCGAAAACGAAACAAGATACGAAAAAGTTTCAAAAAACTAAAGTATTGTATTTTCTATTATTTTTATAAAAATATACAAGAATCAGAGGAATATATTTTTTCGAATAAAAAACAATTTGAAAAATCATTAAAAATGTATTTTTATTTTAATTTAGTCACAAATAAAGAGCGACTTGAAAAAATATAACATTAAAAAAATAAATATTTTGAAACAATAAGCATTAAGTCCTTCTGTCGTATTTTATCTTATTTAGATGGTGTAGAAAAATTTTTCTTCCAGAACCAGGATTTTTTTTAGTTCAATTTTTGTAAAAGTCCAAAATCACTTACCATTTTGTGTTTGAGGTATATCCAAGAGCCACATTGTACTTTGTTCTTGCCCACAAATGTGCTGTCTTGAAAGACACTCTTCTAAACTGGAAGAATCTGAAAAAAATAGTAGCGAAATGTAAGAATCTGTTCTATATATTTGGTTTTTAAATATAAACATGAAAATACATTTTACTGCGTCGATAATATTATTTCAATCCTCCCATAGTATCCAATTTCTTGGATTCAGAATTTTGTGTAAACAAATTTTAAATTTTAAAAGTGTCTATTACGTTCGAATTTTTAGAGGAATCGAATGTTTATCTAGTTTTTTGCGTTGTTAAAAAATTACGTAAACAGATACTGATGTTTAATGAATTTAATTCAAAACTAGCTAGAAAAACCCGAAAATGTAAATATTTTTGATAAAAATATATTAGCATTATTTTTGATCCGTGATAACCAGTATCAAAAAATTAACAATGTAGATAAATATCGAAAGAGGATTTCTTGATAATTATTATGAATCTGAAAAATTAAGTAGGGTATTATGAACGTTGGAGCAGAGCAAATATTTGAGGAAGATAGCAGGAAATTATGGATTTTCGCATAAATAACAACTTTTGGTATAATTGGAACAAACCTATTTGATAAGGTATGTTAATAATATTTACATTGATATTGTAATGACGTCACTGTTTTTTCCTTGGAAATAATTTTTGGTTGGCCCTAAACCAGTTGTTTAAAAGTATAATGTTATTAAAAAAATAATAAATATAGTTTTTATAAATTTAAGTTACTAAATGGTACGAATGGTAGCAAATATAACGGTACAATCCTGCTTTTGGAAATAGGAATTTAAGTATTTAATTATTCCCAGAGGACTTACCTTCCGCAAAAAGAAGAAAACAATTTAAGAATATTTGAGAGAATGATACTAAGGAAAATCCTAGAAGAAGAATACCGTATAATATGGAAAAGAGATAATAGCGTTACTGGAAGTAGAAGATTTAATAGGATACATGAAGACAAACATACTCAGATGGTCACGTGAAAAGAAAAGAAAAAATATATAGTAGAATAAAATACTGGAGATCAGCAGAAGCAAGAACAGCAGAAGCAAGAACAACAGGACGCTCAAAACTAAGAAGTCAAAACCAAGTTAAGGAGGATATAAAGAAGTTGAAGGTGAAGGAGGTAAAGAAAGCAGTTGATAATAGAAAGAAATGGAGTGAAGTGGTCAAAAAAACAAAGAGACACAAACAACTATAACCAGAAAAAGTAGTATAGTGATCCAGTATAAAGAAACGAATTGCTCTAACAAGGAGCAGTCGTATTCCATTAGAAAGTTTGGCCGATAAAAAGACAATTATTCCAATTAGTACATTGGTATTTCAATTCTAAATTGCAAAACTTAAATTTTAAATCAATTTATGGGGTTCATCCAATATAAGTACTTGTAAATGTTAAAAACTTTATAAGAAATGGACAAATTTCTTCTTAACCTTTAGTAATTGTGCATATTATATTATAGTATTTTTTTTTAAATTGCAGTAGACTTCACCAACTACCGAGGAATCTCATTTTTGGCAACGTTAATAAAAACAAGACTAGAATCAATTGTAGAACCACAATTAGAGAACTATCAGGCAGATTTTTATAACCGGGAATTGCTGTTAACATGCCACGAGTATATAATATTGTAAGCAAAACTTTAAAATAGCTTACGATTCATTAAAAAGATGTAAACTACTTCAGCGTACCTAGCAAACTAAGAAGACTAATAAAAATTACATAAGAAACATCTGAGTAAGAGGTGGAGTAACTGAAAAATTCAAAACAGGATTTCGCCAAGGAGATCCGTTTTCAACACTATTGTTTAATATTACCATAGAAAAAATAATAAGAGATAGCGAGCCAAATAGAGAAGAACGTATGGTAATATTATATTTGGTTATGAAAGAAAACAATTTGTTTTTATAAATGTTACTTTTTTAACATTTAATACCAATTATCAAGAATAAAGGAAAATTTATAAATTCAGAGTTCATTTAACTATAATAATGATATTTACCATCCAATATATTCCTTGTACATACATAAGTTTTACTCTTAATATTTCTTATAACTAATTAAACAATAAACATTAAACTTATCAAAAAAATCAAAATAAAATAAAAATCATCAAAACAATTACGAAAATAATAATAATAAAAACCTGATTGATGAGACTTTTTATCGAAATTCCACACAAAAAGTTCGTTTTTCATAGAATTAATCGTTTATTTTTAATTTAAAATTAATTTATAATAAAAACAAATTTATAGTAAATAATATAATTTTAATGAATGAACGTCACAATTTACGAGTTTTCTAAGAACCACTCGATAAACTTTAGCATTAACAGGATCAAAACAATCATTCTTGTTTTCTTGTTTTCGCATATTTAATTGTTTTATTTTGTAATAAATAATATAAAATACAGGTATTATAATATATCAAAAACTATATTTTGTGCAAGGATGCCGAAAATGTTTATTTATGATAATTCGCGTGCGGGAAGTAAATTTCCGCACTGTTAAGAGAAAATCGATTCACGTAGTAGCTAAAAACTAATTTTTTATTTTAATAATTTCGTATGCATATTTAAAACGAACAGTAACGTGTTTTATGTCGTATTGTTTTCTTAGCCTTAAGAAATTGGAAAATTTCATGCTTGTTGTATAACACAACTATTTGCAAATAATTAAGTTAATGTTGTTGTAATGCTTATTGCATAGAATATTTAAGTGTTAACAGCAATAAAACATTTACGACTAAGTTTACAGCATGTTATATAACCCTCTGTTACAATTTTTACACTGATTTAGGCTATAAATATAATAAGCATCCTATGGCATTTTTTATACGCCTGTAATTGAATAATAAATAAAATAAATATGCCCTTGACTTCAAATCTTAATAAAGAAGTCAACATTAAATATAACCTCTAAAAATTCTAAATTGAAAATCTAGTAAAAGTCTCAGTACCTACTTTTTCCCGCTAACAGAGAAATTGAAAATGTAATTAAATGATCTAAAATCCTCCCCAGAAATAACTTAGAATATACTCCCTTTTTATTACATAATTTACTATGCCTATATAGGAAAATACATTTTAATTAAAAATAAGATTTAAAAATTTTTTGGTAACAAATTTGACTTGCTACATATTTTTGTCTTGGAAATAGATTTAAATTAAAAATATATATTTAGATGGTCCTTTAAAAATTCATAAATTGAAATTTCAGTGAAATAAGTCTAAATAATTTTTAACGCTAACAGAAAAATTGAAAATGTATTAAATATGAAAGTCGGCCAGAAGGACCACGTTCCGTTTACTATACCGTCCCAAAAAATAGATTTTAATTGGCATTAAATTTATTCATAATTCATTTTGAATGAAAAGATTAAATTAATTTCCTCAATAAATTGTATTGCTATACGTTAATCAGCATAATTAAATAAAGAGCATTTTGCAAACAGCTATGAAGCAATGGTGAAAACTCTGTAAAAGTGAATATTTCTAAAGCTAACAGAAACATTGAAAACTTAATTAAATGATATGAAATCCGGGTAGAAAGATCAAATATAGAAAATATCTTTATATTATGTAAGTTACTATGTTTTGTTTCAGAAAAAATATATTTTTGACATTAAAATTTGAAACTAGATTTAATTAAAAAAAAAAGGTGCGTATCGAGATGGGGCCCTAAAAAAATGATACATTGAAAATTCAGAAAAAATGTGAATAGTTTTTTAAAACTTTGAAAATGTATTTAAATGATTTAAAAGAAGGAACATCTTTTTTATAGTATTTAAATCACTATATTCTGTCTCGGAAAATTAATTTTAATTGAAAACAGGATTTGAAATTTATTTTGGCAAACTTTTTTTGCCACACATTTATTACGTGGAACTAGATTTAAATTAAAAAAGGAACATACTGACGTGGTACCTGTAAAATTTCTAAATTGAAAATCTAGTAAACAACTTTTTTTAACGCTAACAGAGAAATTGAAAATGTATTTACATTTATTACTATATCCTAGCCGGAAAAATAGATTTTAATTAAAAATAAGGTCTCAAATTATTTTCACTTGCTACACATTTTTTCCTTGGAACTAGATTTAAATTAAAATGGAGCATGTTGATATGAGATACTAAAAAAATTCATAAAATGAAAATCTAGTAAACATCGAAGATTTTTTATCGCTAACGGAAAAACTAAAAATGTAATTAACTATGAAATCCGGCCAGAAGGACCACGTTCATATTATATAAGTCACTATATCCTGTCTCGGAAAACATATTTCAATTGGAATTAATTTAATTAGTAATAAGTTCGAAAACGTCGTCATTAAATTAATGTACGTATTTTAACTTAACTAAAATTTAAAAAAGGGAAGCACATTGCAAACAGGGATGAAATAAAGGTGAAAATCCTACAAAACTGTACGTACTTACTTAACGCCAACAGAAAAAAGTTAATCCTTCGCTTCAAATTCCAAATAATTAACTTTCACCGTACCTAGTTGTTATACCGACACCGTGCCAGCTCGTCACCATAATTTCAACGCCCGCGTAAAATAAAACGGGAACTGTCGCAAACAAACGCCCGTGACCACAAAAAACGAAATCCCCAAACCTACCCGTCAATTACCCAACTCTAGCAATCTGTCAACTGAATATCTAAGCAACTAACCCCGTTGCTGAGTATCGTCCGCGGTTTCTAAGCAACAACCGAGTTCTGGCTCGCGTTGCCACTGCACACCGAATGAAACCTAAAACTGAAAACTGGTAAAGTGGAATTTAGTTAACTGTTCCTTCTATCTCACTCTGTTCGACTTGAAAACCGGACGGACATCCGATCCGTTCTAGCGCGCGGCGGATTCATGAATGAAATGTATTTTTCAATGAATGAATCACCTTGAACGTAGTATTTTACAACCGGTGGGGGACCGGAACAGGGGCCGAAGGGGAGGAACTGTTAAAATGGTAATTGGGTGATGGTTGTGCAGAAATCACGATGGCTTCTTGGAATCGGGGATTATATTTTTTTTTCTACACTGTAGGTATTGATGTGATAAGTTTTATGAATGAATACATTATTTATTCGGGCACGTGGAAGGTTAATTTGCCGTTAATTTTAAAATCATGTACTATTTTTTTTTAGAAACATTTTCACTTAGGTTTTATTTTAACAAGTTATAAGAGTAGGTTTTTATTTTTAAAGAATTTGAAAATTTGAAAACGAAAACGAAACAGAGCCATTACCAGGAACTGCGTCAACGTTTTAAAAAAACGCAGAGATCTTGTTAAAAAGAACTAAAGTGAGTCCACCCTATGAGTGCTGGTTTTAGAGTAAAATAATGTTGAATGATCAACCCCAAATCATCATGATAGAGAAAGGGAAGCAAAGACCAATAAAAGAAAAATAAACTGAGGTTAGTGAACTTGAGGTTGGGTTGGAAATACAGTTATGGTAGGTGGACATAAAAGTCATACAACCAATAGGTAGAGACCTGTGTGAAAATCACCCCTATCAAAAAGGGAACGTAACTAGGGTCTACGGCACATAACAAAAAAGGATAAAACGTCAGTCAAACAAATGCCCTCCACATCTGACTTCCAATAATAATGGAAGATACGCGTATCAAGGCAGGGACAAGGCTATTTAATGGGATCAAGACGCAAAACCATGGGGGACCATAGACAAACACCTTCGGAGAGGCGGATGGAAAAAGGAAATGCATGAATTATAACATGGTGTTACTTGGTTAGTTCACATACTCGTATAAGTATATTAACATTATTAGAACATTTTAAAATACAGCTATGCAAGTTTTTAATATATTGCTATCAATTAATACGTCACAATATATATATATATATATATATATATATATATACAGTGTGTCTACTTAAGTTGGAACCATATGGAAAACTTTTTTATTATTAATTTTAGGAAAAAAAGTTATTCTTCATAAAAAGTTCTGCATTATCTAAAACCTAGAATACAGTCATCAAATATCAAATTTTTTCAGTGGTATACGAGGTTTGTCAAAAAATATGAGTTTTACTCAAGAGTAAAGTACCTTTAAATTTGACAATATCGAAAAATGTTACTAAAAAAAGTTGATCAGAATTAAAAATTACGTATATATATATATAAATAAGTTACAAAGGAATAATTATTCTAGATGATTGATGTTCACCGTTAATTTAACAAAACAATTAAAATTATTAAGAAAATTGTATTGCAAGGATGTAAGTAAGGATGAGCTTTCTTAATTTATAATTGCTTTTTTGTCAACTATTATGAATATAAAGTTATCATAGGTTAAAATGTAAGAAATTTCAAAATTCTTCAAAAGGTCAGACAAATTGTTAATATTAGTTTTGTTAGAGTGCTGTGACCTCAAAAACCTATAAACAGACTGTCAAAATTTGACAAAAGAGATTTTTGAACTGATAATAGTGAACATCGTCAAAATTGTTTAAAAATAAAACACCCTTTGTTAATAATTGTGTAATAAAAGTAGAAAGTTTGTACATAACCAAAGAATATTTTTTTTTTACATTAAACATTAAATGAATTGTTAATTTCATTACAAGAAATGAATAAGTAATTCCTTGTATTCATGATTTTCGTTGAAAATTATTTTTTTTTTTTGTATGAAAACAAGCAGCGGTTTGTTACAAACATAAAATAGTTTTAATTTCTCTTTGTTTCTAGAAAACACCCTTAATATGAGTGAGTCTGAATCTGAAAGTTTTGCATCAGATATTGAAAATTGTGCAACAAAATCAATTTCGTTACTAATTCCAAACAATCTTATGGATGATTCTTTCCCGATATTAATATTAAATATAACAATAAGGGAAAAATAATTACAGACTGGTATACAAAAAAATGTGGTTTCAAAGACATTTTAATTACGATTCATTTGCTCCAGCTAAATTTAAACGCGAAATGTTTTAAACAGTTTAACCGAAAAAGCATAAATAAATCACAGTAATTTTTAGTTAAAATATTATAGACGAAACAAATAACCATCCAAAAATAATCCAAGTCCATATAATAATAAACGAATTACGTCAATTTATAATGTTAATATTTACCTCTACCATTTTTCATAATAAGAACGAAAAATCCGTTTCTTGCAATTTATCTTGAACCCCAAATACTTTCTGTGTTTATTTTCATAATTGCATACGACTGCAAAGTGTTTCCGTTTCGACAATTGAGTGAAATACGGAATGTTTCCGTTCTAAAACCGCACTTCCACTCGTTAAAATTATTTACGTTTTGAAAGTAGCAAAAATAAATACTGAAAATCGATTACCCGACTCTCCAAGTTTAAGTTTAGAGGAAATGAGACTTAGATGAAACCGTCATTTTAAAACGATTTACGAAACAGCGATTGACGATGGTTGTTCGATAATTTCGAAGGAAAAGGAAATTTACTTTCAATTATTTGTTTGTAATTGTTAGTGATATGGCGAAGTTTATGTGAATTAGAACAATCTTTTGAAGTCTAAGATTAGAAAATACGAAACCGCAATGGGGATATGTGAGTTTACAGTTTGTAAAACTCGCCTTCGGCTCGTCTTGGATGCATGGAATTTAAAATAAAAAAAGAAAAGAATCTTTCTGTTTTTATTTTTGATTTTCACTTCGTTCTGTTCACTAAATTGTTATATTAGTGCAAAAAATGTTGAATCAATAGTGGTGTTAAATTTCCTCGAATTTTCGCAGGATTTTCCTAGCCGACCCATAATTCCATAGAATTTCCTGATGACGAACCGTCTGAGTATTTCAGCGTTTCCTGAAAAAAATTCTAAAGATTCTTCAATTATTTCGTGTTTTATATCTTACTTTACGTCATCACTACTAAATTTTTAAAATAAAAACAAAACAAAAATATTAAGTGAATTTAAATCTAGCGACCCAACCATTAAAAAACATTCAAATGAAAGTTATTATGTGATTTAAGTTTTATGCAAACTATAAATTTAAGTTTACCTAAAATTTAAGATTTTTTAATTAGAACTAAAAACAGCAATTGGTTATTAATGTAAAGGAAATGCTTAATTATTAATGTAAAGGAAATGCTTAATTATTAATGTAAAGGAAATAATTAATTATTAATGAATAGTTTTCTACAGAACATATTAACGATAAAATATTTTTATTAATGGAAACTCATTTAAAATTTTCAAATAAAGCGGAAAATAAAAAAAATTCATAAATTTTAGGTAATCGAAAAGACAAATAAAGTAGAATTTGAAGCTACATTATCGAAAAATATGTATATCGTATTAATTATAAGATTAAGTATTTGAGAAGTAAAATTCAACTAAAATTAATTATAGGAATATGGAAATTAAACAGAGCACAAATTAAATGGTAATTTCACGTTTTTGGCTAGATTACACTAATAGAATCATTTCACAAAATAAAAATCAATAGGTCAATTTACCAAAGTTTTAAAATACTTCACTAATCAATAAAAAACATTTTTTAGGTTAGAATTAATGTTTAAAACAACAAAACTCAAATCACATTTGAGAATATGTGAGATTTCAAAAAACAATAAACTTTTTGATCAAAAGAGGTCGAGCATTTATATTGGAAGAGATCAAAAAATTTAGGCATAACAACATACTATAAATTTGTAGTAGTTTAAAAAATGGTAAAAAAATAGGATTTCATTCAAAATCTTATTTAGGCAGATACTATTACTAAAATTTACCGTAATTTTGTTTATCCTGATACTAGGCGTTCAAAATACAAATTAATTTTAAACAGAAAAAATTTAATTCCATAAAATTTCCTTCCAAACGTATTTAAAGTATTGACAACATCGTAAACTTCCAAAAAATTCGGGTCATAACTATTATAAAATAATCTAAAATACTCTTTCACTAATTTATCCTTTTCTAAAGTAACTTATGCACCTCCGAATATATTTTGAGAAATAATGGGTGTTAATATGGTTTTTTTTAAGAACGATTTAAAATTCGATACTAATTTTACTTAAAATTAATTTGAGGCCTGTTCTGTAACCCACACGGTTTCCACTTTGAATTATAATTGACTTTTATCTAAACGATTATTGACAAAATTGTGCTGTATTTTTCACAATCTAAAAAGTAATTAAAAGATAAATACTTATTGACTGTTCTAGCATCATCTAATCAATAAAATAGCAAATACGAATCAAAGTTTATTCAGCAATTGGCAACTCGCTGACACAATATTTCCGGTTCCTGGGGCGGAAACAATAATTAAAAAAATTAGCAGTTGTTCTTACACTTGCACTTGATGACATTCCACATTCCGAGGCGCACCTCAAATCGAACAGAGTATCGATTGTTCTATTGCATTTATAACGATTGTTTTTAAGGTTTGCTTCCTTGGTTAACGGGTTTTAAATAGAGTATGACACTTATTACAGTCATTAAATTCAATTACGACCGGTTAAATTTAGATGGAAGTCTAAAGGCTCGAAAGTGTAGTCTAGAAAATTGAACTTGAAATAAAACGAAATTCTTTTCACGTATAATCTCTCTAGTGATTGATTTTTTTTTTATTTTGAAAGATAACAAGCTCTTTCAAATTTGTACATACTGGGTTTAGTGGAAATAATTTGTAAGCACGAGAAATAACTCACTTTTAGTTGTAGAATAAGTAAATTTATTTACTTTGGACTAATGAGAATAATAATTTAAACAAAATTAATTCATATGTACAAAATGCTCTCCGTTCACCTCCTGACAATATGCCAGCTTATTAACAAATTCTTTAGTCACTCTTTCCAAGACTTCTCCACGCATTAGTTCACATTCATCAATAATTCTTTGTCTCAATTCCCTCAAGCATGTTGGTCGTTTAACGTAAACACGTGATTTTAGATAACCCCAAAGAAAAAAATATAATGGGTTTAGATCCGGAGAACGAACAGGCCACCCTATGAATCGATCATTAATAATATATCAATACGATCTTTTTCACTTACATGAAACATTCTTAATAGAAATTACAATTTGACAGTTTGGCAACAGTTACTAGACAGTACAAGTTGATTTTTTTACTATTAATACAAACAATCAATTTGTCTATCTACATTGTATTTTACTCTAATGTATAAAAACTTAAAAGCTGTTTATTAAAGTGCTGTATTCCTCGTTTATACAGATTTTTTACACTACACCCAGTATGTACGATTTCGAAATAATAAGATCTTTCAAAATCTGCAAAAATATACAGGGTGTGTAAAATTTCATAAATATCGTCCGATTCATTTTAAAGATATTTACTTGGTTCCATACTTTATCCCGTCCATGTATATTTCAGTCACTAGATGATACTTTGGATCTATGTCTTCTCTGTGCAAAATTAAAATATTTTGGTTTTCATGAAACTTCCTACCGATTTTTTCAGCATTATACTAGTAACTGTTGGCAAAAAGTAGTTATTAACATTCAATCTTCAAATTTTTCAGTCGTTATCTGGTGTACAACAGGGGTCTGTTTTAGGTCCTTTTTTATATTTAGTATATGTTTCAGATCTATGGAAAAGTACCAGTCATGTATATATCCAATCGTTTACAGACGATTCTCAAATATACCTTTTATTTGTTCCAAAATTCCAAAACAGAGCAACTGAGTTACTAAATAATGATTTATGTTCTATTGAAAAGTACTCTCTGTATCACAACCTTAAATTAAATGCCAGTAAACGTAACATAATGTTATTATCTAATATAATTTTTCATTTAGATACCTACAAAATTAACGTTCATGATGAAAACCTAAAAATTAATTCTGTAAGTAAAAATCTGGGCTTAATCTTGATTGTAGATTAAGATTTGAAGTACATGTCTCTTTACTAATTAAAAACTCTTATTTAGTTCTAAGACAGTTTTATCGGCAACGTAGTTTTTTCTCCGTGAAAAGCTTTGCGAATCATTAATTTTATCTATTTTAAATTATGTTATTACACTATTCTATCCATGTCTAACAAGTCAAATTATATCCTCTACAGAAAATACAAAATAGTTGCTGCAGGTTTGTATTTGGCCTCCGTCGTTTTGACCGAGTATCTAGTAAAATTAATGATTTGCAATGGTTAAAAATTGAAAACCAATACAAATACCTACAAAAAACTGTGCATTATTATTATCACTAGCGTTATATAAATACGAGAAATTAGGCACGTAAATCCTGGTCTATAACGAATGATAATCTAACTTAGCTTGTAAGTAATGCGTGTGGCCTCGAACAGTTTCTCCTCAGCCATTCATACATTCTATTCATTCATAAGTTTATTACAATTCATTCAGAAAAGTGGCCGCTACTTTGCCATTCATACGGCGTACTCCGTACTACTTGGGATAAGGTCTGATTTAAAAAAAAACTAGGACAAGGAAATTTATTATTGGGTTAATACATTTGTAACTGTTTATCTATTAATTTATAAGCCAGACACTTGTATACAATTACTTTGAGTAAAATACCTTCCATACTATTGTGAGTTGAAAAATTACTGACATATTTTTTTGCTCGATAAATTTTGATTATCAACAGTACATCCCTTATTACCTCTAAATAAAATAATCTAAAAATAGCTTCCCTTTGATCATAGTTAAACCTAAAAATAACAACCCTCAATGTACTTCACTGCGTTTTTACCGGAAATAAGACTTCCGATTTGGCTAATACAATTTTACAATGCCAGTTCCGTTTTCCTGTTAACGAAAGGTATGCCATCTGGCCTCTAAGGGTCTGTTTTTGTAACCAGCAAGGGTAGGGAATAGCCGAAAGACCAGAGTCAAAAAGTATTTATGACTCTATTGTGTACATATAAAAATTCGGCGTTTTTTTTTTGGATTTGTGGTTATGTGCTGCATATTGAAACTGTGTTATTTTGGAGCGTAAATAATAATAGTTTATATTTATTAATAAAAAAAAGATTTTGGACGCCAAATTAAAAAAATTAAATTATAATATAAAAAAAACAAATACCAATGAAAATCAAAGTGAGATACATGAAATTTAATAATAATTAATAAGAAAAGAAATACAAAACACTCTTTATTCTCAATGTGGATTCAAATTCCGGGGGTAAATGTTTTTAATTGTCTTTTTAAATGTTAAACTAAACTAAATCGGTTCATTACCAACGGATCATATGCAATAAATTGACTATTTCAACCGGTTTAAAAAAATCCCAATAAATTATTAAAATAATTTTAATCCATAAACCTTTTTTTTAAAAATGGATATGCCAATTTACTTCCGCATACCAATTTTTTGAAAATTATAATGAAAATAAATTAATCATGCTCCAACTTTGTCAAAAATATTTTTTTATGCATTTGACAACAAAATGTATACTTATATTAATAAAATCAAATAAATATTATTACAAATCAATGACATAATACAATGTAATAATAAATTTGTTTCTTAAAAACTTTTCATTTATTTATTTGGACTTGATAACTAATTTTACATTAAGACTTAAGGACAACATTTTTTTTATATAATACGATTATTATTTTGTTATTTGAAAAATTTCTGTACTGTACCTGATCTTAAATTGTTAGTTTAACTTTAAATATAAATTATTTATAAAGAAGTCATGTACTAAAGGAAAATTATGAAATTTTCTCGCAAAGATTCTGTTACATTAAGAATAGAGGTGCGAAAAAAATTAGATTCCTACTAGAAAATTATGAGTAGTTTAAAAAAAAATCACATCCCCCCCCCAAAAGTATATTATCCCCAAAAAATAAAATTTAAATTTTAGAACATATAAATTGACAAAGATTAAAAAAATGATATTGTATCTATTTTTATTCAAACGAAAAAAAACACCAGATAAAAAGTTAATAAATTAAACAAAAATTCCAAATACTATTTTTAATTTATAAAAATCAACCTCATAAAAAAGTTCGGACAAAATAAAATAAGAGTATTAATTCCACCCTCTTACAATGTATTTGTCATATTGAAAAAACCCTTATATATTTCGTACGTAATTTTCAAAATAGCACGTTTAAACATTAACTCAATTTTAATTTCGTCCTTTCGGGGCTGATATCTCTTTAGGGTTTGGGCTGAGAAAATTTTTTACAATATATACCCCTCATAATTTTTAACTAGAAACACTCCTACCAATTTTTTTCGCATGAATTTAGAAACACCCTGTATTTCCCTTCTATTCAAATAGTTTGCAAATTTGAAGAACAAAATAAGTGAAATGAGGAACTTTTTGAGGATAGAACTATGTTATTTTGTGAAATAAAAAATTACCTATTTATTATTATTCTACAGAGTTAAAAAATCAAATGAACAAACTTATGGATCACGGGTTTTCATTCATATTCATGACTTGTGTGTGAATGATAAAATATAAGCGGATGTGAATTGAAAAAAGTCGATTTTGAAATGTAGATACGTTTCGTTTCCATTTATTGGACTTTAAACAATGCCATAAAAAGTATCTCCTCCATTTTTTCGCATAATGCGGGAACAGTGGCGGGTCCTATACCAATAAAAATTATTTTTCCTTGTCGTTCATTTACTTTAAATGTTTATTAAGAAAAGTAACCAGGTTTCGAATTTTCAACAAATTCTTATATACAGGGTTCGCGAAAATAATGCGTATTTTTAAATGGTATGTAGAACGTGTCACCGACGTTAAATAAAACAAACAAATAAATAAATAAATTATATATCTAAAATATTAATATTTATTTCTTTGAAAACAGCTGACTTTAGAAAATAATTTTATTATACATATTTATTCTGCATACGTTTTTATACCCCTCCATATTTATATGCATTATTTTCGCGGACACCCTGCCATGTATTATAAATAAAGCTAAACTTTAAGACATGATAATGTTTTAATATTCTGATTATCTCAGTAATTTTATAATTTAAGCTTTTGAATTATTTATTTTGGTAAATCTGGAAAGAAAACGAGTGTAATATAACGCTCTAAGCAAGTCAATTTTTATTCAAAGAAAACTATTTTAAAATGTCTTAAATTAAGTATTGTATAAGTATTTGAGTTTATGACAAATATCCACTGTTGTGTACATTGTTTTGTACATCGGAAATGTATCAAACAGAAAAGAATTCCAATTAATCACAATGATTCTAAAAATTTTTGAACACGCATATTTATCTCGCACTTCCACCCACGTAGATTTATTATTCCAGAGACGGTTTCATAAAAATGTAAAATAGAAACCATTCTTTTTAAACGTATTGTAACAAGATTTTCTTCTATAGTTCAAAATTATATTACTTTTATAAGAGCTTGTATTTCTTAATTAATTATAAAATATTTCAAAGTATAATGGATTTATTAAATAAAGGTGCAATAATAATGACACATTTATTAACAAAATCGAATGACAACTAAGAGTTAAACTTAGTTTGGGGAAGTAGATCAAGAGGGAACCCCACAATAGGGTAGAAACCGAGTTTGGGTAGATGGCTACACAAGTCTGACAACCAATATTAAAGGAAGAGACCTGTGTGAGGATAACAAATTGGGGAGGTGACAAGGATCAGGGGAACATATTCACAAAGTGGAAAACGGCAACCCCCCACGTTTAATATCCATTATTAATGGAAGAGACGTATGAAGCTCAAAGACCAAAAGTATGAGGAAATGTGGAAAGCCCCTCTCAAAAGAGGTGGAGAAAGGAAACCTACTGAGAGTGGAAAAATAATAGTAAACAAATACTCAAAACAAAAGAAGTATATGTTTACTCTAATTTTTTTGGTAAGTTTATGAATGTTTGCTTACAACTGTTATTTATATGACCTTTTTGTTTTTTGTAGACCCGATGATGCCTGGTCACAGTCGAAACTGGTTGTATTGTTTAAATTAAAGTTTTTGTGGTAAACATTTAGAGTTTTCTTTGTTTTAATCCCACATACCACATTTGAGACTTATTGAAAACTTTCTGTATCAAAACTTGTATTATTGGAAAAACATTTTATTTCATCAGAACATGGCCCAATATCTGGGCTTTGAGTTACTGTTTCGCACCCTCTCGTCAGACTTGACTCCTTCGGGCTTTATTTTATTTCAAAACTATGTCGAAAGTGATTTTTTAGGTCGGAAATTTTCCATCCCATCCTCGTATATACTTAAAATTTGCTTGTAACGGACTGGTATAAAAAAATCCTCTTGTAAGTAAATTTTTAGTAATATTCTTTCTAAACGTGTTAATCTAAAAAATATGAACGGGAAATATTAATTTAGCATGTTCAATTATGGTAAATACCTCCCATTTTGTTGAAACCAACACCTGTTAAACAACTACTCATGTGATTATATTTATGCTGTGTAATTTTGTCTTAAAGATCCGGTTTGTTAAATATATTACTACACGAAAAACAATAATTTTTTTAAGAAATATTAAAAAAATTCCTTCTATGTTTAGCAGTACTGATAAATCAAACAGGGCAAGAAGAAGAAGAAGTGAAGAAATAAAATATAGAATTACAAAACAAAATAAGAAACAATGTTAAATAATTATGAATTAAAAAATATTATCGATTAGAAATATTTTAAATATATTGCAGGAAGGTTCGGATCTTTGACTAAATAAATAAATAAACAAATTCATTTAAAATTACACAAATATCAATAATTTTTCATGCAATGGAATGACACGTGGAAACATATTTTTTTTTGAATAATAATGTGTGTGCAATAATATAAAAAATGTTAAAAGTGATTTAACATTAAGCATGTAACATAATAATTTCTCTAATTAATGTTTGTAAATTAGAATTTGTATTATTTCTGAAGTATAGTACATGTATAATTACAAATGTAAATATGTCAAAATTAAAATTAAAATATTCATTTCATGTGTAATAGTTTAAATTAAATTGTTATATTTATTAAAATTACCAAAAAGTACTTGTTTGGAAAGAAATGTTGCTGATATCTGATAATAATTAAATCCAGAAATCCGAAAACATACTCACAAAGATGTAATGAAATTTCATGTAAACAGTTATGCAAAGTTTATTATACAAAATTGAAAGAAAAAGATCAAATTTTATTAAAAAGTAATTATATCCTTGTAAATAATAGTACTTAAGAATATTCATGCATTGTGAATGTAATGGTATTTCATTTTCCCTTAATTAAATTTTTATGGAACTTCCATAACCTTAAAAAAAGAACAAACAATTTTTAAGTGCATAAAGTAACAAATAATAGTGGCATAAAATTAGTTAAAATACTTAAGTGTGACATGAATGGATTTTCTTCAGTGATAAGAAAATAATATTTTCAAGAATTCACGCTGATGCTGATCAATAACCATAATCTCGTTGTTTTCATTTTCTTTTTGGATTTCTTTTCATAAATTAGTTGTCGGAAATATTAAGAGTAAAATAATTGAAAAAAAAGTAACTATTGCATCGTAAGTATCATTATTAAAGTCGAATGAAATCTGAACCCACCATGAGATCATTTTTGAACAAACATGAATCAATCTAATATTAAAAAAAAAATAGATACAAAGTGCGCCCAACTATCATATATCATTTTTCTCTTATTCTTGATAATTGATATTAAATGTTAAAAATAAAATTTATAAAAATACAATTTTTTTCTTTCATCATAAAACAATAATATTACAATATTTGCAAATTCTAATAATACGAAACCTAACCTAATTTTCGATTGTGTAAAACTAAAAACTAGGTTCAATAACAGATAAATCCGAAAAATGATAAAATACAAATAGCTTATTAATATCATCCAACTGGTAAATTTGTTATCACCATAATTTTATTTTATACCCTCCTTAACAAAACAACTATAATAAATTATAGGTAAACAACATATCTAATCGCAAGTTAAACTGTTCGACATCCTTCCTGTATAATAATCATGTGTTATTTTTTTATAGTTATTGTTCCTGTAGTGAATCAGAAAATAGGTGTTTTCTAAATTCCTTACATACTCTATCGTACACTCCTTAAGATAGCAAATACAAACACAATACGAATTGTATAAAACTGAAAAACATACTGACCTATTTCAAGGTAAGGTATCGAATAAATAATCGGAATAGAAATGAAAAATATTTTTTAATAATGTATTAAATGATTAAATAGAAAAGCCAAGGTTATTCCAGTTTGTTAAGTATATTATTGAACATGTAGATTTTTCTCATTATCCTCCTCAGTTACCAATGGTTTTAATTTTTTAAGAGTGCTAATTTTATTTATCTATACATATAACACATTATTCAATATTGGTTTGTCATTTTTAAATGAATATACCGATGTGAATTAATGTTTACTGGTATTTTACGACATATTTTTTAATATTCAACAAATGCAGAAGGCCAAAAATTAAAAAATTAAAAATCGAATGAAGTTTAAAAGAAAATTGAGTATTTAAATAAATAATAATTTCTTCAATACAGATATGATTTATATCACGTAAATCTTTGATACAACGAACCAATACATTTTACTTAACAAATAACATATTTTTTGGATTTAATAATAATGACAAAAATAGTCAAAATATTTTTTATAATAGTTCAATTCCAGTAAATATTCATTCTTTCGGTTGTTCCACAAGGTTCGAACCTGAGGCTGCTGGGTCTAGATTTTATTTAATAAAATTATTGATGTGTTTATTTTTTTATCTGATTTATTAATATTTATTTTATTCATATATTGTAATAGTATTAATAATGAGATTTTTTATTGAGTTATGAAAATATTTTGGGAGTTTATTAATTAAAATGAAAATTCAAACGTTAAAAAACAAAATATATAAATTTGAAACAAAACAATATAAATAAATTGTGAATAAATCCAATGGTAAGTATTTTTGTAGTGATACTAATGATATAATAATACTAATGAGTTCATGTATTAAATCAATTTAATATATTTTTCATCAATGCTTATTTCTAATTACAAAAAATTAATCTTCAAACTAATTACAAATCACTAATTCTAAATTTACTGCAATTAAATTATTTGTATTTTTTTTATCAAATTTATTTCGAAAAATAAAAACTCCTGTACAATTTAAAATTAATAACGTCATATGACGCTAGATTTAAAATTTAAATTCTAAGTTTAATTAAATACTGGTTGCTGAAATTAGATCATATGCTTAAAATTACATGATATACGAATTTACTAATTACGATTTATAAAAAAACTGCTTTTAATTTGATACGCTGGACTCATAAATTGCGTTCGCAAACACTCGGTTTTTAAAATAGATTCTAAATTTCTTTTAGAGTTTGTTACAATTTATGTAAAATTTTATTAATAATTTAAAATCCTTATACGTTAATTTAATACGGAGTAATATTAACATTTTTTCTAAAATTTAATCGTATTTTATATAAATTCCGTTACAATATTTACTTTTTAATTGCAAACAAATTAATTATCCTGTAAATGATATTTGGGAAATTCTCTTTCATTATTATTATTATTATTATAGGGTAGATTACAGATTACTCTTTTGATAGTTTTATCTAAGAAATTTATAGAACTATTCTTTTCAATTTCAACGGTAAATATTATTTTTGGATGTAAATTGTTAATAAAACATCCAATTGTCTACCATTACGTGTAAAACCAGCCAAAACGTCATCAACATATCTAACTGCGATTTAGTGAAACCTGGTCAGAGAAAGATATTTACAATACTGTGGAAATTCAAGATAAGTATAAATTATCTGTTATATTTATTGCGGTTTTTATTATTATTATTATTATTAATATTATTATTATTGTTACTAGTAGAAAAAAAGTGATAGATGATAACCGCTAATTTTTAGTTGGTGATTTCGAAGTCTATTTTATCGTCTATAATTTATTACGACATGAATTAAATATATGAAGCAAGAGAGCTAGACAATAATTTTTTAATAGAAAATGATTAAGGACGGAAGTATAAACATGTGCATCAGCATCCAATCCGAATGCCGACCGGATGGATTCAAAACAGCTTTTGAATACTTAATAATTGCGCAATTCCTAGCCTAAACTCAAGGCGAAAATTATTTTTTATGTACAAGGTTTAAATTGTTCGCAGATACATTGTTTATTATATGATATCGTGTAAACACACTTACAAAGTTTTCATAACTTTTTTGGCATTGTTACCCTTCAAAAAAAGATTTATTATCCCAGCTTAATAACAATATCTAATTGGCAAATTTTATATATTGTAATAATATATTTTGTTCTATTCTATTTTGAACATTTAATACCAATTATTAAAAATAAAAGAAAATTTATAAATATTGTTGGGCGCACCTTGTATATTTTCAATAGATTCATGTTGGTTCAAAAATGATCTCAAGGTGGGTTCAGATTTCACAAGTGTTTTACTCTTAATATGTCTTACAACTATTCAAACAATAAACATTAAACTTATCAAAATAAAAAAAAGCTTATCAAAACAACCATAAACATAAAACTTGGTAGGTTTTAAATGCAAACTCTAATTTTTTTCCAATTGAACTAATTCAACCATAAGCGGGAAAATTATTCACCTTGAAGTTCTTCCCGGCACGATGATGGTTATAGACCAGCATCAGCGTGAAGACTTGAAAATATAATTTTACATGTATTCAATTTTATATGGTGTACTTCAGAAATAACACAAATTCTAATTTACAAACATTAATCAAACAAATTAGACGGGATCCAAACTGAATACTTTACTGAGAGCTAATGTAACATTTGTTTTTCAACTAGTCATTAGCATGTTACCTTTCACGCCCGTCTAGACTAATAGTTTGAAAAAAAAACATTTAAATTATCTACCGATTCTTGTAAAAATAGGTGTTAATTATCATTCACCGCAAAATAAGACGTACGACTGTGATCGTTTGTCACCAGTAATAGTTTCTGACATTTTTTCTTTATTGTAAACGTTCTCAAGTGTGACAAAGATCATGTGCTTATAGGTATACCATGATGGGTTTTAAATTACATTATAAGTTGTAAACAAAAACAGACAACGAACTGGTTTTAATTGAGTACTTGAATTAACCTCTCGGTTTCAAGGTCAGCTATGTATCACCTATCGATTGTGGGCGGAGATTTATAAGGAATTTTAGTGGATATAATCATTTAATAGCAAAAAAAAAAATTTTCATCTATCTTGGAATAGACTTCCTTTAGAAACCAATCGAAATTAATGAATATATTTCATTTAAAAATGTTGTTGTTCCGGTCGCATCAAAACTTAGTTCCATTATCTTGTTATTAAATTTTTCACTTCCTTCCTTTATTGTTCTTCTAAGTGAAACAACACGTCTTAAAACAAAAAACAAAAGCTTGCGAGGAACTAGGGTTCACTAATTTCCTCTCCATCTCTCCCATTCCCATGGCTTATTTTCATGAATCGCACTGCTGATGGTACTAAATGGTACTACACACAAACATGTAGTACCAATGATATACGTAGAAAAGTTTCATTCTTATTTTTCAGGTTTTGTTGAAATCTTAAATTATGAGTGCGTTGAGAAAAAATGCAATTTTATTAACTGCAGGAGATGTATTAAACGGTGCGATATTTTATAAAAAACTACACACCCAGAGAAAAATTTCTAAAGGTTGTGACAATTATTCTATGAATATGAAAATCTAGTGACAAAAAAACTATCTAAACAAAAAAAGAAGCGCCTCTTCATGCAGATTTTTTAATTTCAACAGTTTAGCCATAACATTACCTTTATTTCAAAATCTGAGAAAAATTAAACAACAGATTTCGCCCATACCCTAGAAATATACAAAAATATAATCTGGCAACAGTGTTGATACATTACTTACTCGCTTCAGTGCGGCTTAGCATATGTTCTTGGTAGAAGTTGAGTTACTATCGGTACAGTACCATTTACGGAAATTGTAAACAACTTGAGTCAAACTTGAGTAATCATGTAGTATGTGAATAAAAGTACTTGCACCGAGAATGATTTTTTTATATTTTACCGTGTATTTTTTAATGCCCTGTACAGACTTTTCAAAATTTGTCTAAAAAATATTAATTAACAATAAAACTTTGTTTTCATGAAAATGTATGAAAAAATGTTCCGACGAAATCACTCATCCTACGCTCTCATGGATTTATCACAAAAATTAATTCATGCATTTTTCTGAAACCATTTTTCCATTGTTAATTGAAATTCGACTTGAAAAAGCCTGTAAATATTTGTTGTATCTTTTTAATTTTTATTACCATTAATGTTGTGCTTACTGATCCTATTTTAGTCGATGTGTATATCACAAAACCAATGTTGCCAAAGTAGTTTTGTTTGAACGATATACAAGAGTAATATAAAGCCTCACAGAACTCTCAAAATTGCTAATATGGAATGGCTTCAATAAAAACTAACAAACATCTTAGACCTCAAAAACCCTGACTGTGTTTGGTGCAACAAAGAAAACGAAAATTCCAGGAATTCCTCTATCATTTAAAGAAAAAACCAAAATTATAAAGCTCACCATGGAAGAAGTTAGGCTCGTAGAAACAATCAAAAATTGCTTGCCAATGATAATTCAAAATAAAAACATAACCTCAATGACACATTTAAGAAATCAGCTCATGAAAATAAACACAAATAACAAGCGAACGTGGACGGTTATATATAAGAGGGACCAAACGGCCCATACAAATAAGGGTTAAAGAACATGGAATATGATATGGTCAGAAGCAAATATATTGTAACGCTTGAGTGGGTTTAACAACTTTATTTACAGGAAAACTTCACAAAACTCATCTACTTTAACAATTTACTCCTTCTATCAGTTTCTCCCTATTTATATCCTTTTCTTGCTTTCTCGAAGATTCCAGAGAATTGTAGAAATTTACCAGAATATTCTTGACGTTTTCGAGTTTATCAAAAGTTAGGTTAGGTTTCTGTGTCTTTATCCTGGACATTCATTAGCCAACGTTCTCACAGAGAGTGCAACTAAACCGTTAAAATATATTTAGAAAAAAATTTAAAATGAAGTTCCAGGAGGTTGTCAACATCGTGATGCTTATATGTTGCCGAATATAGAAATGTATATCGATTAGAATATTGTGAGAAATGAAATGCTTGTATTACATCACAATTCCAAATTTGTAACTCCGCCATTATAAATACTCTTTCCATTTTCCAACTACATTTATAAAAAAGTATTCCCTTTTTTGGTAATGTAAGGCCTTAAAATTCCTAGTGGTACCTCTAAGACTAATTATGTTAAATGGTACTAAAAACAACATAGTCCGTACCGTCGTTTACCTCAGTCTTGTTCAACCTGAATAATAAATAAGTTTTTCATTTTCTCATGAGAATCTCCGGTTCTCAGGATTTACAAAGGAAGAAGGGTGTGAAGACCTGTTAACAGAACTCACTCGTCGATAAAGTTGATGAACGGACGAAAAGTTGAATGAGTTGTAGGTACTTTAGTATTTGTCGAGAATGAAAAATTCACACGAGGTGTTCCATTCATAAAATATGTGACTTAAGCCTTTCAGACTGTGATTATGTAAATAAAATGAAGCAAATATTACACACATGACATACATTGTAATATTATATTTTGTTATGGAAGGAAAAAAATATTTTTATTAATTTTGTTGGGCGCACTTTGTATATATATTTTCTATTATATTCATGTTGGTTCAAAAATGATCTCAAGGTGGGTTCAGATTTCATTTAACTATAACAATGATATTTACAATCCAATATATTTCTTGTACTTGAGTTTACACAATTGTTTTATACTTAATATTTCTTACAACTAATTAAACAATAAAGGTTAAACCTATCTAAAAAAATCATCAAAACAGCAAGAAACATAAAACTTGGTATTTTCTAATCACCAACGCTAAAAATTATCTTATTTTTTAAATATGTTATGGATTAGAATCAGCGTGAAGACTTGAAAATTCTTAAAAATATTATTTTCTTATTACTCAAGAAAATCCATTCATGTCACAGTTAAGTATTTTAACTAATTTTATGTAACTATTATTTGTGAGTTTGTTTTTATAACACTTAATAACGCTTAAAAAATTGTTTGTCCTTTTTTAAAGTTATGCAGGTTGATAATTTCTATATTATTATCATAGTCAATAATCTGAACATTCCCGCAATACATTTTAAATGTTTCTAATCTATATTACAATATTTTTGGGTCGAAATTATATTTTATTATAAATTCATTATTATTTTTCCTGATTACATCACTAGAGCATTTGCCAAAAGCTGATATTAGCACAACTTATCCTGACCATTTTTTTATGAATTTCGCTTATATTGGTACAAAATTTCATTAAATCATATATATTAACATTGAAACTACAAATTGCTATTATTAGCTCTTCTCTACCATAATTTCTCCTTACAAAAATATTCATCTCCAAATATTATTTATGCCAGGCACTTAAACCGTAAAAAAATATTTCTCCTAATTTAATTCACATATCTAACAATCAGCATTGAAAATTTAATGAATGACACACACGCCCGTGTCTAATGGTTTCAAAAATATCATGTAAACAAGATGGAGCGGTGAATCCATCAATTTTTCATCATCAAAACTAGAAAAGCACAAGAGTGTGGATGTCAACTTTTCAACGTGATGGATACAGATCTAAATGGGTCAAAGCATTTAAAAAATCAGGACCGGTGTTAATGTATTTAAATCCTTTTCAGTATGATTTTATATTCTAAATTAACTAAAACCGGTAACATCGATAACTCAGTCAAACAATAATAATAATAATAATAATAATAATAATAATAATAATAATAATAATAATAATAACAATGGTTTTTTAAACGTTCTAAAAATAAGATTTTATTTTATTACACCAAGATATTTAGAATGGTCGATTACAGTGGATGTAGAAAAGTGAAAAATGTATTCTCAAAAATTATTACATTACACGTTTACAATCTTTGGGACACTGATACAAAACATCGCGGATTATATTAATAAACATGTCGTGATATTCTTGATTTGAATAAAATGCCATTTTTCACTGAAATATTAACACTATTTTACCATACGATACACTTAAGAAGATTAAACAATCAGAATCTTCTGCAAACTAACACAATTTTATGATTCAACAGGTAGATATTCCTTGGTTACACGACACATGTTTTTATTAAAAGTGTGAAGTGTTGCCATGTATAAATTTTCGAGTAAATATTTAAAGTGAATTTTTGTGTAAACTAATGATGAAAAAAAAAATTAATACATATTTTATTGTATATGACACGTTCTACATACCATTTAAAAATATGCATTATTTTGGCGGCCATCCAGTATGATTATTAATTTTTTCTATGTCTTAGTTAATTCAATGTATGAATATCTGCAGATTTAAATGATACAATCATGATAACCATACTGAGAGTTTACATTACATTTGTTTACTTGTTACAAACTTTGAGCTTAGTGTAATTGTTTTCATAAAATTAACAATACGTTCACTTATTTATTTATTTTTAAAATCTGAGTCTGATAATTGTTTGATTACTATTATTTTTGATTTTTTATAATTTGACATCCACCTTAATTTTTTTTTAATAAATTTAATTTAATTATAAGGTTTGAGTTATAATTTTTTTACACTATATTTTAAGCAAATAAATTAAAATTCATGTATGTTATATTTAAAATTTCCTAATTTTAAAACTAACTTAGTAATGTTCATATTTTATTTAAAATAGACAATAATGATTTTTGTATTCCTAATGGGACTACCCGTAACAAAACCATTTTTTAAATCAATTATTGTTTTTATTTTTGGAGGTAAGTAATATTAATTTTCTTTTAAGGCCTGTCCTGTTTAAAAGACAGGATGTGTGAGTGATGGTCGAGGAAATAGGAAGCATGCTTCTTAATATTTTTGCGGTAGAGAATCATCAGCGGTGGAGAAAAGATAAAATTAACCAAGATTACCGCAAAGATAATGCCGGTCTCGGTTTCTGAAGTTAAGAAAATTCTCGGCGCGGAAAATGTTATGCACAATTTTAAAAATATAACAAATAATGTTTCCTTGAAAGAAAATTAATAGGTTGTAAAAAAATTAATGAGATATTGTTTTTTTTTCAATTGACTTTCTGAAGATGAAATGACGGGATTTTTTGTTATTTTCGGAGAGTAAAAAATTATAAGTTTCATAGTGAAGAATTTTTCGCAAACTTATTTGTATAAATGTTTGGAATATTTTTTAAGCAATGGGGGATATTAAGATATTAATATTTTTTTGGACTGATCCGATTGCAATACATTTGAAAAATAATTTGAAACAATTTTTTTGAATTCTGAGATTTTAGACTAACAATTTTCTCTTTTTTTTTTCTATTCTAAAAATAATAAAATTTCTTTCATAATCCAAATGTACTAGAAAGTAAATTGATCTATAATATTTTCATCATTAAGCAGATAGAAATAACAAAAAATGTTTATATACTCGTACAATTGAATGTTTGTGATATCTTCAAACTAACAAAAATATTTTTTTCGGTTAAACTAGATGAAACATTTATTGAAAAAAAATGATATTAGAATATTAGTCACCATAGTGAAGATTTACATAGATTCTAAACAATGAATAAAATTTAAATCTTTTTTTTTGTATAAAATCATTACACAGCCTTGAAAGCAAATTAATAATTTTTTGTAAAGATTCGGTTGGTAACGTAAGTGGTCAAATCAAGGAGGCGGGTAATGATTTAGGCCGATCAACCATGAAAAAAATAGACAC
This sequence comes from Hermaeophaga mercurialis, assembly GCA_951812935.1. NCBI lineage: Eukaryota > Metazoa > Arthropoda > Insecta > Coleoptera > Chrysomelidae > Hermaeophaga > Hermaeophaga mercurialis. Next base: position 18,010,636 of record OX638361.1, on the reverse strand, counting down.
GTCACTTTCAGTGACTTCTTTTCGTTTTTTATTATTTTTCGGGCTGGGGCCGGATGCAGTCTTCATTAAAAAATAATTAGCCCATCCTCCATAAAAATAAACTATTCTCATAGAGGGTTGAATGGGATTATACAGGATGAATCTTTGTCATGTTTTCATTCAAAATTGTATAATATTTCTTTAGGTACGAGAAAAGTTCTATAGAAGCAGGTCTAGAAACTGTAAAGAAGTGTTTACTCAGGGAATTTAAAAGAAGTCTCCATTATCCTTGCGGTTGTTTGCAGAACTTTTCTCTAACAGCAATCTCTACGTCATGGTTGTTTTAAAGGGCCAATCACAAGAAAATCGCATGGAGACAAGTCTGTAAGTTCGACGTTGTAAAACCTTCTGTTTCATATTACTAATTCCAATTCACTTTACTACACCCTGTACATTCTCCAAAGATTTTATATACAAACTTCAACGATCATGTAAATAAACCGTCTACATTTTAAATTGAACCAATCAACAAGTCGCTAATATTCGCCACAAAAGTTGACCAATAAAATAAAATCAGCCCTAACTGACCACATAATTGACCAATAAGACGTAATCACCCTTAAAGTGTCTTAATCGACAAAATAGAATTTAAAATTTATAATACTAACAACTTTTCAGTAACTGAAGCTTTGTATTTAGTTTAATGAGTGAAAAAGTAAAAAAAGTGAGAATATGTGAGTGGAATAAACCGAAAATTCACTCAAGAAAAATTTATTGTTAATGTGTAAGAGTTGTAATTTCATTATTTTAATTATTAGTATTTAATCAATTATTTTTATTTTAATGTAGAAAATGTTGAGTCCAATTTCGCTGGGTCCACCCTGTATTTTATGCTACGCCCAATCAACTACTGGTTTTTATAATTTATATGTACCTACAACCAATTTTTGTTTATTTTCTTCTTTTTGTGCCTGGACCCATCCAATTTGAATTTTATACCTATGGATTAAGTTCGTTGATGAAAAATTAATTTGAGTTATTATAAAATTGCTATGGGGCAGCCGGTTCCATTTAATAATTCAATTTTTACAGAGGATTTATATCCCCAAGAAGAGCTGCGTTACAACATAAAAACACAATATTTTAAACAGTAACAATGACAAGGTAGAATCCTCAATTCAACTTTACGATTAAGTCATGATTAACTTGGTAAGTAAGGAGTATAACAACTTATGGTAATGAGTACGGATTGCGGAGGAGTAAGTAGATGTAAATAAAACGACAATCAACCTGCTCTAGCTACGTTCTATTCATTTCCTCTGGTTCTACTTCGGTGAAAGACCCAAAACTGCCCACAACCGCTACCCACATTGCCTTAGAGTCCATCGTAACCAATTCCGTGTTATCCACCACCCATATGGTAGCTTTTCAAATAATTTAATAAAAAAAGCATTAAATGTATTCAGTGAATTAAAGATTTATGAAGATTTTTCTTTATTATAAACCGATAGCACCTTTTCATTCTTTTCATTATTGACTTTCTTTCACTCACACTATTTGGTAAAACGTCCATAAGTTTGTTCGTATTTTCGTGATTTTTGTGGAGTTAGTAGTATTTTCGTTTGTATAATTTTCAGTATCTGATGCAAGACTTTTAGATTCAGACTCACTTATATTAAGGCGTTTTCTAGAAACTAAGAGAAATTAAAAATATTTAGCGTTTGTAACAAACTCTCAAGATGCTCCACCAATAAATAACTGCTATTACAGAATCGCTGCTTTGATTTTAAATAAAATATTCGCCAATTATCAAATAAATTAAATTAAAATGTAATTTTTATCAATATCAGGAGTTGTTGAAAATTCTTGGCAGTGGTAGATAAAATTTTTATTTTATTTGTGTGATAAGAACTATCAATATACAATAGTTTGTTGGGATTATCAATGTAAACGATAAAATATACTTATGTAAATAAAATTCAGAAAGAGCGTGTCAAAAATTTGCATTTCCTTTTAGAATTTTTTAGAATTCACTATAATTCAAATGCATTAAATAAAATTTTAAAATAGATTTCTTTTTGAAATAGTTATGTAATTTTATTATGTCAATCTTTTACTCAAATCTGGGCAAGCCAATTTGCTTATTTAAATCATTTTCATGAAATAATTATTAAATTAATGAACCCATGTCACAATATAATTTTACAAACAATTTTGTTGTTTTTAACACATCTTAGTGTAAATACATATGGTAGCTTTTTTCGATTCAAATAATTTTATAAAAAATAATTAAATGTATTCAGTAAACTAAAAATTAATGAATATTTTTTATTATTCAATATAATAAGCTAGTAGACCTATTCATTCGTTTCCTTTTTGACTTTCTTTCCTTCACACTATTTACTTAAACTTCCATAAGCTATTATGTATTTTATTCGTGATTTTTGTGAAATTAGTAACGAAATTGCTTTCGTACTACACTCTTCAATATATGATGCAAGATTTTCAGATTCAGACTCACTTATATTAAAGCGTTTACTAGAAACTAAGGGAAATGAAAAATATCTGACGTTGTTTATAACAAATTGTCAGGATGCCATATTAATAAATAACTGCTATTACAGAATCGCTGCTTTGATTTTAAATAAAATATTCACTAATTGTCAAATAAATTAAATTGAAATGAAATAAATAATTATTATTACTCGCTCATATTTCGAAATAAACTTTAGATAGTTTTGGACATGTCCAGACTTGAAATGCGATTGATCCAAAACTTAGTTAGACATTTGAGAGAAATAATCTTAAAATTAGTATTTTTCAATTTTCGAATTTTTATTTGTAACATATGTATGCTAACAATAAAAGAACCCTGTAACTTTGTCACCGTTACGTAACGTCTAGTATTTTAGGATTTTTAAATGCATACTTGGAAAACCAATAAAACTGAGATTTTATAGTAAATAGTACTTTAACAAACTATAGTAAACCTCGACTTTACTTTAGCGTTATTTACTTTTTATGGGCTTTAGATGGAGACTAGTAGAAAGTCATTTTTTTAGATGTACGGTTTTAGAAAATTTACTACAGGAAACATAAAATTGTTTGTCAGCAATATAGATATATTTAAGTTGGCCAAGGAATGTTAAGATAATAAAAATTACGGTTACTTTCAATTTTATCGACGAGCTTAAATTACAACTCTACGCGTATTTCAAATTTTCGACTCATTGAAAATTTCAAATCAAATAAAAAGAAAAAATACACCAGCATCAAGAAAACTCTGACCAATTCACAAACATTCCCAAATCAAAAACCAATTTAACAAAATAGTTAATCGGCGTATTTTAATGCCAATGTAATTCTAAGAAATAGAATTTTTAATCGAAAAATAATGTTTTTACAACAGTTCTTAATCGAGGTGTTCCAGGATCTAGTATAAAGCGAAGTCTATATGGAAAATTATTTTAATTATCTAATCCTATTATTGCCATACACAATACCGTTTTAATATAATTATAATTAAATCTATTGGATCGTAATAGGTAATTAACATTAATAACTAAGTTTAGGTTAAGAGAGATATAAATATATTAAAATTTTTACAAACTTCCGTCTAGACAAAAAGACTAAGCTACTTTTCCGGATGCCAGGCCGTCTAGACTTTGCCATAAAATTTTAAATTACGGCAATTAAGCCAATTTTGAATTTTCTAATCTACCTGTTTGCTAACCGGCAAAATTAACAGTTGTAAGGAAAAAATAACATTATTCTCAAAAATTCTTATATTTCGTTTAAAAAGTATTTGAGGTTCAAGGGATAAAAGAACCCTATATGGTCATTAGACAATTCTGAATTTCTGGCCAAAATTTAAATTTAAGTTTAAGTTCAAAACTAATTGCATTTCACAAAGGGATAATTATTATTTTCAGGTGTAAACAACATTGTAAGCCTTATTTTCGTTTTCTAAAATCCTAAATGTTGGAATAATAGATTTAATTTATAATTCTTATGGTATAATGTGAAAATGTATTTTAAATCTTTTGTTGTAACAGTTTACTTACATGTTTCTTATATCACTTGAATGAAATTAATACTTTCTATTACAGATATGGCAAGGCAGCTATTTAAGACCGTAAGAAAATCCGACATACTTCGTCTTTATCAATTTTAAAGATAATTTGACATCAATTTAAATAATATAATGGTCAATGTAGAAATGTCTATTTATTTGAACTTAGAGAAAAAAGTAACTCGTTTAAAATCTGGATATTCAAATTATTTAGACTTAAGTATGTATATTTCCAAAAATTAGTTTCTTAATTTTCAAGAACATTAAATTATTTTAAAAAATTGCAATATATTGTTATAGTAATTTTAATTTAAAAACAAAAATTGTTTTGAATACCCACACAGATACTTTTTTTAAATGTGGTCACGTTTGACATTAAATAGGGTAACTTTTAACATAATTTATTGCAAAATAAAAATACATTATGAATTCTCATACTTTCTGTGACATAATACTATTTTTTATTTTACTTCATAATTAAATTTATGTACTATGCCAAAACTTAGATTAACCATAGAGCCTTTGACATAAATTTTATATCTAAATAAAAATAGGTGAACTGAATGTTCGTTCTTAAGGCATTCGGTCTTAATGAAAATTTTTAAAATTATTAAATTCTAGTTACAAATTCTTAATAATGACTTTCTAATTTATTACTTGGAATCTTCAAGTATTGTTGACTTAAAAAACAGGTTACATTTTTTATTAAATTCTCTTTTCTATCTGAAATTATCTTTACGTTTTTTTTGCAAAAGCTAAACTACTCACGTCCACTATTACTTAAATGGATAATTATTCAAAAAACTGGCATTCAAATTATTCATGCGATTCAAAATTAGAAAATAAATGTTCTTCCTCGTTGGAGTAGAACAAGCTAAAAATAGTCAACTGACCAAACCAAACTACAAACTAGCATATGTGGACGTGTGGGATATAAAAAACACATGAATATAGTGGGTCGGACCAGACAGAAATTGAAGACACATTAAGAGTTTTCCTTAAGAGTACCAAACCACCGTTTAATCATATATTACATTTTACAAAATGTATTATTTTTCTTCAAAGCTTAAATTTCGTCCTTAAAGTGTCTTCCCAAGCCCTAAATGTTGCTCAACAAAACTTATATATTTCTCAAACTATAAAATTTGTCCTACTAAGTGTATAATTTGTTTCACAAATTTTAATGTCCCATTATAAAGACTAAATGTTATATAAATCCTAATATTCCAACTTGTATCAAAGAAACATAAAACATAAACATATAAAATATTACTGGCAACTCAGTTTCCAGGTGATAATATGTTTTTAATTTTAATTTGTAATAAAAACAGCTCAATCTTCTTAAGCGATTTCTCAAAATCTGACGAGAAATAACAATACTTTAAACGACAACATAAAAATTTATTACCAATTGTTTCCCATTATCTTCTATGTTTGGAAATTAATTTATGTTTTTAGGAGCTCTCGGTTTTTGTTGATTTCCTCTGCCTCCAGGTATCCTAATCAGCTCTTTAACTATTATTTTATTTTAAACTGCCGACCACGTGTGGCTAGCAAGACCTCATAAATATTTTCGATGTAACAACAGGGTGGTAATGTGTCCCGACCCGCTGAGATTTAATTGGTTTTCTGTGATAAATGGGGGTAAATATGGAAAAAATGGTGGTTAAATTAATTGTTTCAATCCTTACTTTGTGGAATTTATCCACAATAAAGTTTAAAAAGATTAATGATACTTATCTTGAATTTCCACACTATTTACAAGCTATGTTTAAATATTTGTATCTGACCAGGTTTAGGAAAATCGTATTATCAAAGAGTGACATAAGACTGACAGATTTCTTATAAGCGTACTTGAATTCATACCATTAACATTACAATCAATAATTAATATCAAGCAATATGTACAGTATGATTTTTTGCTATAATAAATAGGGAAAGCAATAAGAAAAACTAATTTAGAGAAAACAGCAAAAAAGGGTCAAATAACGAATGAAATGAAATAATTTATGAGAAAACGGGAAAAACGGTTCTACTACATTTAATTAACAAAATAGTGAGTGATATTAAAATAGCGTAGGACTGGCAAGGAGTGATGATACAACCCGTATTTTGAGCAAGTTAAACAATTTAAATGTCTAAGATTAACTGTAGTTGTTAAAAATTCACTCATTTTAAACAAGTTAAAATAATATCAAATTCACCTTAGCAGACCCTGTATATTCAGCAAAATATTTTATAAACATATGTACACATCTGCAGTTTCATTTTAATTTCAACCAATCAACAACTCGCTAATATACACCACAAAACTTGACCAGTAAAAACAGGTCTAACTGACCACATAATTGACCAATAAGACGTGGTCACCCTTAAAGCACTAAAAATGTATGGTTAAAGTGTGAAATTTGAAATTTCATCACTTAAATTAAAGTTATTCCAAAATACTCTGGTCACCACCTTCTTTTTATATGGTGGGATAGAGTATTTGTATAAAATTGCACCCGAAAATATATATTATTATTTATTCGTTCTATAGATAAAAAGTTACGCCGTGCATAAAATCTTTGAGTATTAGAAGATGGAAAATCTAAAGTAAAATAGAAGAAAAATTAAAACCCAACATCAGATATTAGTCGATAATCAAACAAGTATTTAATAAAAATAATTAAAAATTCTAAGGTAAGAATAAATATGGAAAAAGCAAAAAAGAAGAATACAGGCTAGTAAGAAAAATTGCAGGAGTACGAATGAAAAGATACCGAACAAAGAAATAAGGAAAAAATGATGAATGAAATCAGTAGAAAAACGAATAAACAAAGATATATTAAATGATTAAATATGCAGAATGCCTAACACGAGACTAACCAAGATAGTATGGAAAATGGGGAAAAATAGAAAGACCACAAAAAGTGAAGAGAGGCAGAAACTGGCGAAAAGCAGAAGTAAATGGAGAAATAGAATAAGAGAAGAGTAACAAACTTAAACTTAACACCATAAAGTATCAATTATAATGATGATGTCTTCTAGATTGTCTTTTAAGTTCCGTACTTTATTCCATAATTTGCTTTTACTTCCGTATTGTATGTACACATGTCAGTATTTTTTTTTGGTGTTTTCATCCGTCTTATTTTTCCTTCATATCTTTACTCCTTTCTCTGTGTTCATTGCCATTTTTATTCCACATATCTTCTGCTACTTTGTTTAGTATTATGTTTTTTAAATTTCCCAGCTTTATTATAAATAATTTTTCCTCAAAGCTCAAAATTTGCAGTATGAAGCTTATTTTCATTTTACAAGATTAAATGGGGAAATATTTTTTCTGCACCCTTCGCAATATCTTTTAACCGAAAATTCTGTTATTAAGTGTCTAAATACGATGGTTCCTTACTTGATCATTTATTTGATTAATTAGATTTACAGCATTTGAAACAAATAACGATATCTCATCTTAAATTGCAAACAATCGCGAGTTGGTTTAATTTCGATATCACAATAATATTTACAAGATTGCTCGGCTAACAGTGGGGTCCGTCTTTATTTAGTGCATGTTTTTGTCCCACTCTATGTTAAATCTGTTTATAATCCGAGACATACATACACACGGCAGGATACGAGTGGGTGGACTAGTAAAAAATTGGCCCTAAACGGAGCTTGTCTTATAGTGTGGGGCCGCTTTCACAAAAATGCACTCGTTTCGTAAGCTTAGAAAGTACAAGAAGGCAGAAAATTGATATCAGTAGTGTTTTTATACATTAAAAACAAAGAAGCAATATATTTGTTAAAATAGGTGTAATTTGAAAGGAGATGCGTTGTTTATACCTGGATTAATACTTCCGGTGAAAAAAGGATCATTCGGTTGGTGGTTGAAATAAGTCGGGAGCCAGTAATGGATTTAATCCTTGCTAAACCTATATTAGTAGGGAGAAAGGACAATTCATTCTCTGGCACCAACTTTTCCAAGACAATATACTGTAATGTTATATTTTATTATGAAAGAAAAAATTTAGTACCAATAATCAAGAATAAAAGAAAATTTATAATTTTGTTGAGCGCATTTTGTATATTTTCTATTAGATTGATGTCGGTTCAAAAATGATCTCAAGGTGTGTTCACATTTCATTTAACTCTAATAATGATATTTACAATCCAATATATTTCTTGTACATAAGTTTTTACAAGTGTTTTACTCTTAATATGTATTACAACTAATTAAACAATAAACATTAAACTTATCAAAAAAATCAACAAAACTTGGTATTTTCTAAACGCCAACGTTAAAAATTGTCTTTTGAAATATGTCAACCATAGGCGGGAAATTTATTCACCTTGAAGTCCTTTCCGATACAATGATGGTTATGGAACAGCATCAGCGTGAAGACTTGAAAATTCATGAAAATATTATTTTCTTATCACCCAAGAAAATCCATTCATATTAGAGTAAAGTATTTTAACTAATTTTATGTCACTATTATTTGTAACTTTGTTTTTATAACATTTTATGCACTTAAAAATTGTTTGTCCTTTTTTAAGGTTATGCAAGTTCCGTAAATATTTAATTAATTGTCAGTGAAATATCTCTAAGTTTTATCAAACAAAAAGAACAACTTAAAAACAATTCGAAGATCACCATCTGGGGTAAGTCACTAAATTCAATTCATTTAACTTTTTTTAAGGTTATCAAATTTCAAATTTTACAATTTTACTTTTTTCTAATTTTGCCATAAATTGTACTAACTTCAACGATGTGCTCTCTAGGCGAATGAAAATTCGAAGAAAAATTGTGAAATTTCAATAAATTACTAATTTACAATACTTGAATATTCTTAATTACTATTATTTACAAGGATACGATTATTTTTCTTTAAATTTTGTATAATAAAACTATGCATAATAACTTTTTATATGAGATTTCATTATATCTTTGTGAGCATATTATCGAATTTCTGGGTAGTTCAACATTTCTTTCCAAACAAGTATTTTTTGGTATTTTCAATAAATAAAACAATTTCATTTAAACTATTACACATGAAATGAATCGTTTTTTTAAATTTGACACATTAAAATTTGTAATTTTACATGTACTCAATTTTATATGCTATACTTCAGAAATAATACAAATTCTAATTTACAAATATTAATTAGAGAAATTATTGTGTTACATGCTTAATGTTAAATGTGCACTAATAATTTTATCATATTTTATATTATTGCAAACACATTATTATTCATAAAAAATGTTGTGTCCATGTGTCATTCTATACACACAGAGTTAATTATAATTAAATTTGTTTATTTATTGATCATTTCTATTATATGTATTATTATTATAGCCAAAAATCTGAACCTTAAATGTTTCTAATCTATATCATAAACATTTTGGTAACAGTTAAAATTTTTATTGGAGATCAATTAAAATACAGTTTACCTTCAGCAATAAAGGAAACATTTTTCGAATAGATTCACAATTAGATAAAAAATGAAGTGGCCAAGCATGGATTAGAACAATTTAAAATCGAGGTATCATTTCAGAATATAAAAATTCTATTTCAGTAGTGGGGAATATTTTAAAATAGAGGATAAATTTTATCTTAAATATGTACATTTTTAGGAAAAGAAGAATATTATTGTATATATTGCTTGATAATGATTGGTTGAAATGTTTATAATATCCAATCAAATACGCTTATAAGAAATTTGCCAATCTTATGCCACTCTTTGACAATGCTGGATAGGCGAAACCTTGGTGAAGAAAATATAATTTCTAATACTGTGGAAATTAAGTATAATTTTTCTTTTTTTATTTAAGTATGTTTATAAATTTCTTGTAATGGCGCCTGACTATGTGACGGTCATTTTTTTCGTTGATGTTTTTTCATATCACCACATGCCATATAAACGGGCTGTTTTCCAAAGTCGTTGTCATCAGCAGAAGAGGCTGGCAATGTAACAGCAGGTAGAAAGAGAATCTAATTTGCGAATATTGAAAAGGCAGGTGGTCTTTTAAAACAATTGACTGATGGATATCTGATGAGATTTACTTAGATCTTTTTTTTGGCCGGTTGCGAGTGTAGGTAGTTTGTTTTCGAGAGGAAACAATTATTGCTATCTAATTTGATACTAAGTGCTCACAGAGAGTTCATTAATAATGATAATGAAATTTAAGTGGGATTCATTTTGTTCAATGCGCGAATTACAGAATGCAAAGATATTAAAACCTAAATACTTTTTACCTTTTTTAATGCCGACCTATTCTAATTCTTGCTTACCTGAAATAAAAAAAAACAGGAAGATCAATAAAAATATAAACCAAGCTCACCCTGATAAAAAAGCAAATCTATTGAAGCTAATTCGTCCAATAAAAACGGAGTTATATTTTGTTTTTTATTTTTAAAATTATTGTTTATCGGAATGGCCTGATCCCTTTTGCTACCGCGCATCAATATTTTCATTTCATATTTTTTATAGAATCACTAATTGTTAATTTAACGATATTTAAAGTCTTTGATTCGTTAAAAACAGATTTTACATAAATGGATTATTTTTTTTATAATTAAACAAATAGGACTTGAATTTTATTAATGGACAACGATATTTCCTTTTAGCAGGTTAAAAACTGAAAGAGTCAAAATTTGCTCAGCTTTTTTATAACCTCGACATCAAGAGCATATTTGCTATAATAAAATTGGAAAATATTTGACAACTACTATTTTTAATGTTCTAAAAAACCTTCAAAACTTCAAATAGACATGTTTCAATTGTGGATTACATTTTCTATTAAAAATAATAATAAAATATTCTTCCAATACTGTTATTTTAAGTTTAATTAAAAAAAAATTTTTTGGAATGTTGTCTATAAATTTTTTATTTTATTATTATAGTAGTCAATCTTATGTCACTCTTTGAAAATACAATTTAAGCTAAACCTGGTCAGAGAAAAATATTCAGGTTTTCCATCTTCTAATACTGAAATATTTTATGCACGGCGTAAATTTTTATGGCCTGTAGAACGAATAAATAATAAATATTTCGGGTGCAATTTTATACAAATACTCTATCCCACCAAATAAAAAGAAGGTGGTGACCAGAGTATTTTGGAGTAACTTTAATTTAAGTGATGAAATTTCAACTTTTACACTTTAACGATACATTTTTAGTGCTTTAAGGGTGACCACGTCTTATTGGTCAATTATGTGGTCAGTTAGACCTGTTTTTACTTGCCAAGTTTTGTGGTGTATATTAGCGAGTTGTTGAGTGGTTGAAATTAAAATGAAACTGCAGATGTGTATATATGTTTATAAAATCTTTTGCTGAATATACAGGGTCTCCTAAGGTCAATTTGATATTAGTTTAACTTGTTTAAAATGAGTAAATTTTTAATCTTAGACATTTAAATTGTTTAACTTCCTCAAACTACGGGTTGTATCATCACTAGTTGCCAGTCCTACGCTATTTTAATATCACTCAATATTTTGTTAGTTAAATGTAGTAGAACCGTTTTTCCTGTTTTCCCATAAATTATTTCATTTCATTCGTTATTTGACCCTTTTTTGCTGCTTTCTCTAAATTAATTTTTCTTATTGCTTTTCCTATTTATTATAGCAAAAAATCATACTGTACATATTGCTTGATATTAATTATTGATTGTAATGTTAATGGTATGAATTCAAGTACGCTTATAAGAAATCTGTCAGTCTTATGTCACTCTTTGATAATGCGATTTAGCGAAACCTGATCAGACACAAATATTTAAAAATAGCTTGGAAATAGTGTGGAAATTCAAGATAAGTATAATTAATCTTTTTTATATTTATTGTGGATTAATTTCACAAAGTAAAGGTTGAAACACTTAATTTAATAAAAAAAGAAATTGCGTGGGATGGAATCACTGACTGAAGATAAAAAAATGGAAGGAAAAATACATCAAGAGTTGATTACTCGTGTTATTTTTTTATTTAAGAAAAAAATACATTACGTTATTAAATTGCATTCGCCTCTATTCTAATTTAAATACTTTTACCGTTGATTATCAATCGACTAATAGTAAAACTAATTGTAATGAGAAATAATAATTTGCTGTTTCTTCGAAGTCATTATTTACACTGCTACTTCCGGAAATGCTAGAAATGATTCTGATGACGTTGTTTAACATTAAAAAAAAATATTGGTTTTATGATTTCCTGTTCTAAGTTTACTAAATGTTTATATGAAATTTGTTTTCTCGAAAACATGCAAGTTGTATTTTATAATTTTAGATGACACTAAAAATCGACATGCTGTTTTATTTATAATAGATTATTCAAGTGAGTCACATGTGTAGATAGTAGGTATTTATTTATCAAAAAATAATTTTCTGGGTTAATATTAGAACGGTAAAATAACAAAATGATGTTAATAATGGTCAAAACAATATCATCCAGAGGTTTATTATTATTATAATTGTAATGCTTATTTGGGAATAATAACAGGGCCAGTCGCAAAAATTCGGGAATGGCTATGAAAAGAAACATTTACATGTAAAAAGATTATTTTATTGTTTTTCCAAATATACTTTTTCATATAGTCAAACCAATTATTAAAACTCTTATTCCAATCAAAAGTTTTTAATTGTAGAAAACGTAGAAACGGAACTTCATTTGTTAATCATAATAAACTTCGTAAACTTTATAACTATACGGTGTACACATGGACAAAGATTTTAACAATCGGAATTAACTCTTATTCTAAATATATTGTATTATATTTTGTTATGAAAGAAAAAAATGTATTTTTATAAATTTTATTTTCAACATTTAATACTAATTCTCAAGAATAAAAGAAAATTTGTAAATTTTTTGGGCGCACTTTGTTATATTTTCTATTAGATTCGTGTTGGTTCAAAAATGATCTAAAGGTGGGTTCAGATTTTATTTAACAATAGCGATATTTACAGTCCAATATATTTCATGTTCATACATTTTTACAAGTGTTTTACTCTTAATATGTATTAGAACTAATTAACCAATAAACATTAAACTTATCAAAAAAACAACGAGAAACATAAAACTTGGTATTTTGTAAATGCAAACGCTTATATTTTTAAAATCTATTCATTAATTGGACTAAATTTTACATACAGTCTGGCTCTTAATAACATGATTTTATTCATAAAAAATTATATTCCTCACAGAAATATTATGAATTTTGATTTATCATGTTATTTATTTTCTAAATATGCAATTTTTCCCTCATTTAACCGATTCTCTAATTTCTACCATTTAGCTCAATACTTTTCCTATTAAAAGTAGCTCCATATTTTCTAAAATTGTATTATTAAAACATGTTTTTTTATTTATTTCTATAGGAAACTAACAACCGATTTTTCCGATCTGACCCCATTTTAAATTGGACGTAATTACTTCCGTTAAAAATGTGGACAGAAACAATGGTGAATATTTAATGTTTGCTAAATTAAAACAATTATTCATAGAAACACATTACATTAAAACAATAATAGGTATGACATTAGTCATAAAGGAACATTTTTTAGAAATCCTACCCTTAATTGAAATTCTAATTAAAAACAACCATATTGTATGTAAAATATCTTAATTATGAAGCAGTACAGCCGTAGGATAATATTTTAAAAATAGCAAACTTGAAAATGTAGTTCATAAACAAGAATGTTATAAATAACAGAAGAAACTATTAAAAATTCACAATATTTACGAAATAATTGACCGTTTCCAGACTTTTAGTCCACTCTGTGTATACTATTATAGCTTTTTTTAATTTAATTTCAATTTTTTTGATCAGAAAGCATATTTAGAGCCTAAGATAGAAAATTGTAGTTTGGACCAATTTTAGCATTTGTTGGAGTGATGCCAGTCTAAAAATTATCATTTAACCATCAAAAATATTTTTACAAGATTCAGAGTATTTTTTTTCCAATAAGACACAAGCGTTTTTTTTATGTTGGAAATAAATTAGCCTAAATATATAACGTAAATTTTTCTTAAGAAGTCTGCTGCCTTATAAATATATATCATGGATTTAGGAATGACACGAAGCAAACTTTATTAAAATCTTAAAAATTCAAATCGGTTTCGGGTTGATCCGAAATAACACGTTACTTACACGTAAAATACTGATAATACTAAAAGCCCTCGCGATAATTCTACTAATTCACATAAATTTTGCTTTGTTCTTTAATGGCTTTTCTAAATAATAAGGACGTGTGCGATATATAATGCGATTATTTTTATAGTTGCGATTATCAGAATTACAAAGTATCGTCTGGTGTCTGGTTAAATTAATTGCACTTTTATGTAAATGTCATGCGATTGTTTTGCAATTTATATGTACTTATGTGTGTTTTAACAGCTTATTGTATGACAACGCGACCATAAAAGCTGGTGCAATAAACTCAACTTGCCTTCTGAATTTTTTCTGACAATAAAAAAATGTATGTAAATGTTTAACGGTTGAAAAGGGAGCATTACACTTATAAAAAACAACAATATGTTTTTGCTAAGTGACCTTTTTTTCCTATTTTCTGTGTTATTTTCAACGTAATTTTTTTATAGTGTTTTGCAATAAGTTAGGAATACATGTTACAAAAAACTCTCTACCATATATGCAGAATAAGGTAAAAATATTGTTGTGGTATCTTTAGATCTAAGGCATAAGGTTATGAATATCATATTTTATTTACTGCTAATTAAAATATTTATATCCAACTTCTACAATCTCTTTGTAACAAGATTTGAACTATCCTCCTTTACTTTTTTATTGGTTGATTTGTTTTCAATATTTTACCTTTATGGTTTCCAAGTCTTCTTCCACATTCTTCACCAAACTTTTCCTTAGAGTGTCGTTTGTTTTCTTACTAGTAATTTGTAGTACTAGGCTTGTCATTCTTTTTAGGTATTTGTAGAGTTTTATCAGCTTAAGCTTTATTCTTTTTCTACTCTATCCTTCCTCAATTATTTTTCCTCTATATATGGGTGTGATATTTTTTCCTTTCTCAACTCAATTTCCCATAGACGGTCGAAGATCTTATAACTGTTTTATATATTCTTTCGTTCTAGACCCTCATTTGGTCTTCATCAGTGCTTTCAAGCTTCCATATTTTCTATTACCTTTTCCTATTCTGGACTGTAGTTTCTGTTTCCTTTACATTACGTTTAAATTCCAATAATTTTAAACAAGTTATAATAATATTCAACTCATATTACTGTAACCTGTTCATTCTCCAAAATAATTTTATGTCCGCAATTTTTACTTCAACCAATTAACATTTCGCTAGTATGAATTGACCAATGAAAACTGCCCTTGAGCACACAATTAACCAATCGGGAGTGATCACACCCAACGCCACAGTCACTCCAGTTCCAAAAAGAAAGAGTCGCTAAGAAGTGATTGTGCAATGCACACACTCACTCTCCGCTCAAAAATCAGTCAATCAGTGGAAATTATGTAAACCACTCAAAAACTCGCATCAAAGTTATTGTTAAAATGTAAATTTTGAATTTCGTTATCTTCCTTAAAGTTGTTAAAAATAAATCAGTTTATCAGTTATTTTATTGGATGAAATTGATTTGTTCAAGAAAATAAGTACATATAATTAATGTATAGATAATTCTTAATTGTCACTTAAAAATACAGTCAATTTTTGAGGGACAATCAATTATGCTATGCATAAAATTCTACACTTTTCAATTGTGCATCCTGCATAGCAGGATTTTTGGACTCACTCAAACACATATTTTCCATCGTTGATTACCAGTGTTATGGTTCTTGTTGTTGGAAATGGTTTCTGCTTTTGACCCATTACCACATACTTAAATTTACAGTGATTTTTCCTCGAGTCGAATTTCATTCCTTCTGTTTCTATTGCTCTTATGGTTCTCTATTTTTTTTTCTAGTTAGTATGATTAAATCATCTTGATATTTTTCCCCTTGTATTTCTTGTTATTAGGTTATTATAATAAGAGAACGAATATATTGATTTGACAGAAATAAAAGCAGGTGTGCCTCAAGAGAATGTTGTAGTCTTTACTTTTAATTTATTATACAGTAGTTATTTATCTGGTTAAGAAAATTCAACACTAGCTAAGTTTGCTGATGACACTGCACTACTTGCATTTGATACAAGGCATGAAAAATTCAGTAGAGGGCTACAACCAGCAAGTAATGTACTAGTAGATTGGACTAAAGTTTGGAGGATTAAACTCAGTTTAAGTCTATCCCAGTAAATTTTAACAATAAAAAATTACTTTGAACAGCAATGTAACAAGAGAACCATAACAGCTAAATGGAAAGTACCTTAGAATAACTTAAGAGACAAAGTTCGTGGGAAGGTACTTGTAAAGCAGGAAAAAACTGAACTAGATCATAAATATAAAAGTTTATCGACTATTTGGAAAAAAAGTGCAAGTTATCCAAGCTTTACACCATCCAGTTGTGGAAATGTATCAAAAATATTAACATTAAGTTCTTCCAGACGAAGGGATTAAAAGATTTGCAAAACCAAACACCAAAGTAGAGACTCTCCAGCTTCTGGATAACCAACATCGTGTCTGAATATCGAAGAGATCCAATTCATTTGATTTAAAACAGAACACAGTGTGTCTGAGTGAATTGTACATAGAAACGCTTGAGTAAATAATTATTTTAAGATATTATCAGAACCAAATTAATGGTTAATTAGTCTCTAAGACTAGTTTTAATAGATAGAAGACACCAATTTGATTGTGTCGAAAAGAACAAAAAAACATTTTTAGGTCATCAGTTAACACCATTCACCGAGTGACATTACATTGAAGTTATATCAATCAATTCCTTTCTGATACCGATACCATCTCTTTTAACTTTCTATTGTCATTTAAGTTTTAAGTAGTATCACATTAGTCCTGTCAGGATTCCATAGCCCACTATATTTCATGTATCAATAGCCGACGCAAATAAATTAGAACTCATTTTCTACAACAGGTAACCATTGCTAGCTGAAAATTAACTTGTCAGGTTTTACATAACTATTTCCAAGAATGGCGTAGCGTGGGATCAGATCACAAATGGAATAATTAGATGTATAACCCGTTCGATTCGTTTGATATGGTAGTTCACCGAAAAACAGGATCGGAATCAGTACATTTTTAGGGTAAAAAGTTGTAGAATTTTATCCATAGCATAATTGGTTTTTTATAGCAGTGGACTGTATTTTACAGTGCGTAATCAGAATTATCTATGCATAAATCCTACCTATGTGCTTATCTTCTCGAACAAATCAAATCCATCCAATAAATAACTGAATTATTTTTTAACTACTTTAATGAAGATAACGAAGTTAAAACTTTACACTCAACGAAAAATTTAATAAGCATTCTTTGAGGGTTTTACTTAATATTTGGTAAAAAATTTCAGTGAATCACTTAACACTACTTAAAATTAAATTCGTTTTTACATATGTGGTCTGAAAAGTCATTAAATATTTAAACTTAAACTTGGGGTGACGATTTATAGTTCAAATTATGTGAAGGGCGATAAACAACGTAAGAGAATCTATTTTTGAGCGGAGAGTGAGTGTGTGCATTGCTCAGTGACTTCTTAACGACTTTTTGCGTTCTGAAACTGGAGTGACTGTGATGTTGTGGGGTGGGTGATTACCACTCATTGATCAGAGGGCAGTTTTTATTGGTCAAATTGGTGCACTTAATGTTCATTCGTAAGACATTCGATCCCAATGAAAATTTTCCAAAACATTTTATTCTGGTTACAAATTCTTAAGAATCCTTTTCTAATTTATCACAAAAGCAGGGCTAATGTAGTTTTTAGGGAATAATCTGACGAGGGAATTTGACTTTAATCCGTCATTTGAAAGATTAATTTAGTATAAATGTTATATTGTCAAGGCAAATAATATAAGACGCTCGGTATATTTGTCATAGTATAAATATTTACAATGGAATTTAAATATATACAGTTTATATCTACAACATAAAAGAGGCAATTTTTAAAAAGTAGGGTTTCACTACTACTATTTTATAACCTACTGGGTAATTCAAGGTGGGGGAAATTGTTTTTTATTTATATTAAAAAAAAACATGAAAATAAAAGACATTTTGGAAAATTACAATAAAATTATCAATAAATCCAATAAATTATTATTTTAAGTAAATTTAGTTAATAAGTTAAGTTAATTAACTTAATTGGAATGGGTAGGTTATGTTTGTTTTATTTAAAAATATATTAGTAGTAAGTAGGACGTGCATATTGAATATATAGGTAATTATTTTTAAATGAAAGAAACTTAACCTAACCTCTCCAATCAGGTTTATTATCTAAATATGTATAATAATACTTTATTGGATTTATTGATAAAATATAGATTTTACAAAAGGTCTTATTTATTTTTTTCAATAAATGTTTACATAAAAAGCCCTTTTCTCAAAACTGAAGTAGACTTTAAATAGTCCTAAATAGGTGAAAAAATATTTGGAATCAATTTGAGATAGAATCTCAGTTCTAAATAATTAATAAAAAAATCCATCCTGCATCTTGAATTCCTTAGCAGTAGCTATAATAGTCCTAAATAAGTGGAAAAAAAATTTAAAATCTACATAATAATGTCGGTAATCTAACAATATCGTATTAATTCTTTTTTTAACAAAATGCTTTCAAATATTGTTTTCGCGCTCTTTCCATGTGTGTCATCTATTTTACAGTTATTTACAGATATTATATTTAAAAAAATACAGCACTGTGTATCTGATCTGTCAGATAAGCGCAGCTTATGTCCACTCTTATTCTCATATATTTGAGGTGGGCAATAATTCGAAGCCACCTAGTATACTTTCATGTCCAAGCAAACTTTATTTTATGATACTCACCTTTTCCCTAAAGCCTAGAAAATCCGCCAATAACCGGCAACATCACAAAAAAATGTCAAATGTCAAAAAAACCGTACCCCCAAAAAACGATCTCTCCAAACAAGAGTCACCCGTGAAAAAAACAAATGCCGGTCACTTTCAAATTTACAACTAACTTTAGTCGCACACGCCTTGGACGCTGAGCAGGGTGGTGGGGATAAAACATGAACGAAACGAACGTCCGACCGGGTGGTGGGGAGTTTCATTCATGATCGGGCGACCTTACGCTATGGCCTAAGAGGGGAACGGGCGGGGAAGATCCGGTCTTACCTCTGCGAGAACGTGGAGGCGGCGATGCCAATTTGGTAAGCTTGAAGGTAGATCTCGTAAAAGCTAAGTATAAATATTTATCTGCGACTGCTTGGCTAAATATTTTTGGTGTTCATTATGGTCTTCGTATACAACCAGGAAGGTCTTTCATACTCAATTTTAGTTTGTTCATCCTAGTTCCTGCATCCGCCCTACTACTTACTTTCTCTGACCAGGTTTCGCTTAATTTGCATTATCATAGAGTGATATAAGATTGACAGATTTCTTATAAGTGTATTTGACTTCCTATCATAAATATTTCAACCAATAGGAACATTATCATTTATTCTACAATATTCTTCTCTTTCTAAAAAAATTCTTGATTTCATATTCCTCCAAAAAATTAAGTTGTTCTTTATTACTTAAAGGTCTGGCCAAGATAGATGGCGTTACAATAGAGACAATTTCGTTTGTATATACCTGATTTTTTTAAATTTATTAGATTTAACATTTAATAAAAATGAACCCACATTATTTCTTACTTTAAAAGATATTGTAGAATATGCTGTACGAGATATATGTTTGATATTTTGTTTGAGATTTCTCTAGAATATGTCGTAGTTCTATTTGACCTGTCATCTTTAGGTTGTATTGAAAATATAAGGATAGTGGTAACCTTTTCTTCCTTTTTAATAATCAACCTATTTATTAGATGTAATGGATAACTATTAGAGATAGAGATTTGTTTTATTATAATAATTACCCTTTTAAAACCATCCCCACTCATTAGTACTGAAAAAGCTCTATGCATAATTGAATTATAAATTGCTAATTTACGTGACATAGGGTGATTTGAATTATAAGGGATAGTTATTATATTTATATGATTGAACACTGAAGATTACAGTTTACTCTTTTCATAGTTATATCTAAGAAATTTATGGAACTGTTCTCTTCAATTTCAACGGAAATTTTTAATTTTGTATGTAAATTGTTAATAACATTAAAGAAACATCCAATTTTCTGCCATTACCTGTAAAACCAGCCAAAACATATCTATACCAAAACAATACATTCTTGGAGATATTTCAATCAATTTTTTTTTTTTCAAATTATCCATAAAAATATTTGCCGAAATTAGGGATATTAGATTACCTATTGGAAATCCTTCATTTTTAATAATAATAATAATTTTGTTAATGCTTTTTCTTTTTAAGAATTTAACTAGTAATGGTATAATTTACCTTTTTATATTTATTATGGATAAATTCCTCAAAGTAAAGATTGAAACAATTAATTTAATTGAAGGCTGTTCTGTTGATAAGCCAATAATTTCCAAATTACTACTGTGGTTACTCTTTGATTGGGGTCAATTTGCTAATTCATATCTCCCAAAATTTTTGTAGCTAATCATTTTTTATTTTCTATTTTCTTTGAATATATCCCTCAGCTACCGTATTGCTTTTCCAGTCTTAGTGTCTTTTCATCGTTAGTAAATACGTTCCTGACTTTAAAAGTAGTAAAGTTGATAACCGATATAGTTTTTTTTACATTTAATAATCTCAATGAAGAAGCAATTTTTTGGCATTCTACCAATTGTATTAATACCAACTAGCAATTTTATGCAGTTGTTATTCCTGTAACCAACAAAGAACTTTTTGTGGTCGGTATTAAAGGAGGGCAGAACTATGTATTTTCTACTAAATTAATTCTATCAATGTCTCCACCAGTTATAACAAATTCACGAGACATCTTAGTTTTTGTATTTGATATCATAACGAAGAAAACTTAGTGTTTCATCTTTTATGTATTCCACTTGCACGTTAATGAGTTCCTTGTTCCTGCAGGATCCAGTAACGAAATTGCTTTCGTACTACAATCTCCAATATCCGATGCAAGACTTTCAGATTCAGTCCCACTCATTTTCTAGAAACTAAGAGAAATTAAAAATATTTGACGTTCTTTGTAATAAACTGTCAGGTTGCCATATCAATAAATAACTGCTATTACAGAATCGCTGTTTTGTTTTTAAGTAAAATCTTCGCCAATTGTCAAATAAATTATACAGATAAGCATGTCATTCATATTTATTAATCGCTGCAATTGTTGATAATTCTTTGTAGGCGTAGATAAAATCTATTTTAATTGGTGTGATAAGGGCTATTAACGTACTCATACTGTTACCGAATTGGACTAACGCCCTCGTCTTGCAACTATAGAAAGTTATACTTCGATTTTATTATAATTAATGTTTATTTGAAATAATCTCATTTTTCTCTACAGTACCATTCATTAAAGTTTAAAATTGAATACCATCGGCAACAAGGCTCTGTAAGAGCTGGTTATCGAGAACAGCCCAACGTTCTAGTGGTCATCTATAATGAACCCAAACGAATTGACTTATTCGTTGTCACGTTCTCGAAACGGCCTGTTCTTCGAAAATTCCTGCGGCTTGGAATTATGGCTAATAAATTTTATAAATGGAAATTGCGAAATGACCGTAAAGACACTAATAATGAAGTTATTGTGGTCGAGCGGAAATTGCTTAGGCGCAAAAAATTTTTTATTGATGAGGTAGAAAGAGAAAAAGACAACCGAAGTATTTTGTGCCATAGTTATAGGTGTTTGTAGAACAAACGAGGTAATCGTTTCTTTGTTAGAAGCGATGAAACCAGCAAGGAATTCTTTTTATAAAAATATTGTAATTTATAAATTTTTGTTGGCCGCACTTTCTATATATTTTATTAGATTCATGTTGGTTCAAAAATAATCTCATAACAATGATATTTACAATCCAATATATTTCTTGTGCATAAGTTTTCATAAATGTTTTATTCTTAATATTTCTTAGAACTAATTTAATAATAACAATATTAAACTTATCAAAAAAAATCATCAAAACAACGAGAAACAAATCTTTCTAAAGGCCAACGCTAAAAATTGTCTTATTTATGAAATATGTCAACCATAAGCGGGAAAATTATTCACCTGGAAGTCCTTCCCGATATAATATATGGTTATGGACCAGCAACAGCGTGAAGACTTGAAAATATTATTTTCTTATCACTCAAGAAAATCAATTCATGTCACAGTTAAGTATTTTAACTAATTTTATATTAATAATATTTGTTACTTTGTTTTTATAACACTTTATGCACTTAAAAATTGTTTCTTCTTTTTTAAGGTTAT
Organism: Hermaeophaga mercurialis; assembly: GCA_951812935.1. Lineage (NCBI taxonomy): Eukaryota > Metazoa > Arthropoda > Insecta > Coleoptera > Chrysomelidae > Hermaeophaga > Hermaeophaga mercurialis. The sequence continues at coordinate 17,988,238 of OX638361.1, read as the reverse complement.
GCAAGTTCCACAAAAATTTAATTAATTGACAATGAAACACCTCTAAAGGGTTTATCAAACAACAGGAACAACTTAAAAACAATTGGAAGGTCACCATCTGGAATAAACAAGAAAATCAGTAATAAGAACTTACAAACTAGCACAGCAAAAAGAACCCAAAAGAAAATCGAAAACTTTATAACAAAGGTAAACGACTAAGGTGGAGAAAATCTATGGACAGAATTCAAAAACAAAGTAATAACTGTAGCAAGAAGAATATGTGAAATCACTATTATCGACAAAAGAAGAAAAAAATAAACTGGGGGTTGCAGATATTAAAAACGAAGACAAGGAACAGATAAATAAATGGAAAAATATACTTAAAGAATACGACAAATAAAAAAAGATACAAAGGGTAAAGATGAAACAGTTGGTAAAGTGAGCTAAACAAAAATCTTGGGAAAATAGAAATAAGAGTCACAATAATCAAAAGCATTTCTATAAAACCCTAAAGACAATTAAGAAAAGAAAACTACAGAGAGTTTATTGATACAATTAGGCGTTGCTAGACTTCTGTTTTATTTATTTACGACCTTCTAGACAACATAAAATCATAAGTGTTACATATGGTTGAACTGGTATTGAAGAGAAGATTCCAAAAATGACTGAATATACAGGGTGGTGTATTTAAAAAACCAAAGTGACTAATAATATCAGAGAAAACGGCCAATCTAGCAACATTGCAAATGTTAAATCTGGAAACTCCGTATCCCAAATAGGTTTATTCCAAATTTTATAGAATTCGGACTAGCAATTTACGATATAATTGGCCGTTTCCAAGCTTTTGGTCCACTCTGTATATATTAATCTAAATAAAGCAAAATATTAACAGAAACAAATGAAATATTTTGAAAATAAGTTGACCTCAAAACAAACAAACAATGTAGAAAAAGCTGAAACCGAAGAAGAACCAGAAAAATACCAATTGGTAGAATTTAAGACCACAGAAATAATAGAGGCAGAAAGAAGTGTTGTTTAGCTTTATTATTATGAAAAATTAATTTATTGAAGCGTATATGAACAATATATGATCCTCACACTCAAGATACTTCATCCTGCCAGTTTTAAAGTACATTTGAAAAATGTTTTTCTCAGTTGATTCATTAGCAATCTACAACTGTGATATTCTTCTTCTTCTTGCTGTATTATCTACTTTTAATATTCAATAATCTGTTATAAAAATCGTTATATTATGTTGTTTATTTGTACTATATTTTTATTAAATAAATAAAATAGAGACATATAAAAAAGATAGCAAACTATTTATTGTTATTAAAATAAGACAATGTTTTGTTTAAAAAAATATATATTTTTCTTATAAGAAACAATTCAACTACAATATTCGAATTCCTACAAAAGGTAAATCCTTTCTTCTAATTCAAATCTGAATCACTTGAATCACTGTCATCGCTGTTAGGATTAATAATAATGGGATTAATTTCTAGTCTATCAAAAACTCTCTCTCTTTCATACCATTTTTGTATTTCTTTTTCTGTTTATGTTATGTTTAATAGAATATTTCCATACTTCAGGAGTAATTGTTCTAAGAGCTTCAGACCACATATTTAAAGAATCTTGTTCTTTATGACCGTCTCTGCCAATATGTTTATTATAATATTGCTTAGAAAGGCCCCAAATAAGTTCGATGGGGTTGAAAACATAATGATAGGGAGGAAGACGTAACACTTTATGTCCATATTGTTCTGCTAAATTGTCCACCAGAAATCGTTGAAATATTTCAATCTAAATACTCGACAACGTCGCATCAAGGCATGCCAATCGCTACAATGTCATTTCTTCATCATAAATACGAGTCTCATGGGCGTAGAAAATTTCAAAATTATTTAATGTAAATTATGGTTTTTTGAGTACTAAACATATAATAATGATTTATAAACTTTATATTATAAAGAATAAGACGTATATAAGCCAATATAATTGAAATAATTCTAAAATTATCAAAATAATTACGATTACTTTTTCGGTTTTTTAGTACTGTGACTACGTTCATGAGTCCTCGTGAATTTTCGTGATGTTTCGTATGATTTATCTTAGTTAGGGAAATTTTAATTATAGTTAGTTGCAAAATATAATAATTGGACTTCCCAAATCCCCAAAGAACGGCAGCGATTTCGATAGTATGACATTAAAACCATTTCGAATAGGCAATATTAAGCCTTATGTTACTTGTACATTCGTCAGACTTTCAGTAGAAATTTCTGCTGCATTGGTACGCTTTCGTCATGTTTAGTACTATTTGTAACAGGGTTGTATTTCGGCGAACAGCTTAATACCGGATAATCTTCGACAATAGTGCTATCGTAATCGCGTTAAGATATTCTTATTTTTAATCAATAAAATTTTAAAATTTAATAGTATTGCATTTATAATAACAAATAACTAAATTAACAAAAATGATAAATAATAAATAATTCTTTAGGATTTATTTATATTCATTCTTATTATTCACAATCCTAATGCCTACCCTGCCCATGAAGAGCTTATCGAGGGATTTGGAAAGTCCATTTCTTATATTTTGCAACGGACAATAGTTGGCAGTACTATGACGAAAGAGGTACGTCACTCCTGACGTGCAACGGTATTTGTACTAAAAATCCTATATGTAAAATTTGTACAGTTTTATGGTATAAAATAAAATAATCCTTTTCCCGACCGATTGTCCTCCCATTTTATGCACTATTTCTTTTTCTAACCTTATTCCATTTCCTTTTATCATTATTCAATAAAACAAATGATGATGTAACAATAACTGATATTAATCTCGCTTGCAAATATGCTAAATTACCATTATAATAAACTAATTACCACAAGTAAAAGCAATATTGATTGAAATTCAGTACGACGTGTAGATTTCCAAAGTATTTCTCGACTAACTCAAAGCACGTTTAATTAAAGAAATTACTTTAATGACTCGGTTGAAGTTATGTAGTACCTGGTGTGTCGTAGGTACCACGTGTGGGTGGATGGGTTGCTTGCTAGAGATTTTATCTACAGTTGCACCTATTCCCACGTGGAATACAAGATCAGAGAAAGCTGAATACGTATCTATTTTATATTCCCGATATTTTTATACTATGCCAATTCAGTCTAGTCGATTTATATACTCGTACATTGCCTGCATTCCACTTGAATAAGTTTAATGCCGTGATAGTGCTAAGGAACAGTGTCAAATGTCCTTTTAATTTATTTAAATATCAGTTACATGCAGCTTAAAATCAAGTTGCAAGTTAATTTAAGATCTTTCCAGTTAAATAGTTTTATTTGAAATATTAAGTGCTACATAGTTGGTTGTAGAATGTTTGTAAGTGACAACCAATGCTTAGCTTTATTACTTTTGATAAAAATTAAAACAAAAACTTCAAATAATGAAGTAGATTTTCTGTTATAAGGAACTAGAATATGGAATCAATATTATAATATAAATATTTTGTTATGAAAGAAAAGTTTCTAAATTTTGTAGGGCGCACTTCGTATATTTTCTATTAGATTCGTGTTGGTTCATAAATGATCTCAAGGTGGGTTCAGATTTCATTTGACTATAATAATGATATTTACAATCCAAATATTTCTTGTACTTGAGTTTACACAAGTGTTTTACTCTTAATATTTCTTACAACTAATGAAACAATAAACATTAAACTCGGTACTTGTTAAACGCCAATGCTAAAAATTATCTTACTTTTGAAATATGTTATGAATCATCATCAGTGTGAAGACTTGAAAATTCTTGGAAATAATATTTTCTTAGCACACAAGAAAATGCAATCGGGTCACAGTTAAGTATTTTAACTAATTTTAAGTCACTATTATTTGTAACTTTGTTTTTATAACACTTTATGCACTTAAAAATTGTTTGTCCTTTTTTAATGTTATGCAAGTTCCATACAAATTTAATCAATTGACAATCAAATACCTTTAGGTTTTATCAAACAACAGGAACCATTTAAAAATAATTCGAAGGTTACCAACTGGGAAAAGAAATTTTTACATTTTACAAAATTGGAAGAAAATTGTCAAAAATCTGCGCAGTATTTTTTATAGCTCTGCGTTGCACATCATACTATTTTATGAAAAATTGACATTTTTTAATAAATATGGTAGACATTTCAATAAATTACTAATTTACAATGCATGAATATTTTTAATTACTATTATTTACAAGGATGATTACTTACTGATAAAATTTGATTTTTTTTTCTTTAAATTTTGTATAACAAAATTTTGCATAGTAACTTTTCATATGAGATTACTTTACATGTTTTTGACTTTTTTGGGTATAATTAAATATCAGTAAATTTTCTTTCCAAACATTTATTTTTTGGTAATTGCAACAAATAAAACAATTCAATTTAAATGAAGAGTAACAAAAGTTACGTGTTGGTGCGTACACACTTTGTTGATGAAAGAAAAAGCCAAATTTGTATTATAAGTGTGTAAAGATTCTTTAATGAAGATTAGAGTTAAAGAAATTTATATTTTTCTCAAGTCAAAAAGTCGAGCGCTTTCGGCAATACAATGCCATCATCAGGACATTTTTTCTTTTTTTTTTTTTCTTTCAATTCAATTTAAACTATTATACATGACATAAATGAATAGGCTGGCATATTGTCAGGAGGTGAACGGAGAGCATTTTGAACATTTGAAATAATTTTGTTTAAATTATTATTCTCATTAGTCTAAAGTAAATAAATTTACTTATTTTACAAGTAAAAGTGAGTTATTTCTAGTTTTTACAAATTATTTCCACTAAACCCAGTATGTACAAATTCGAGAAATAACAAGTTTTTTCAAAATCTGCAAAAATATACAGCGTGTCCCATTTAAATTAAAAAAGTTGAGGGTATTTCCGGTTAAACCGGAAAAATATTATTAACAAAAAAATGTACATCAAATGCATTTTGTCCCATTGCACTTATTTGTAAAATTTCATAAATATCGTCCGTTTCGTTTTAAAGATATTTACTTGGTTACATACTTTATCCCAACTCTGTATAAGATTAAAAATCTGGAAAGAACAGCCTCCAACACATATATCTTTTTCGGTTTTTATCTGAAAATCACCCCATATATATCGGTTTTGACCATCGCCTGTCATCGCAATACCAACAAACAACCCAAGCCCTTTGTCAACCGGCGAAGATCTTTTGGTCCTTCCGGCCGGATATCTTGGTGGTTTCCACTCCCTTAATTCCGACGTCCGGTTTTGTACCGAACCGCTAACACGGTAATCCGATTTTCAGATTCCTACTTTTTTTCCGTCTTGCTTCTTTTTCTATTCGTGACAGGTCATCGAAGGCGACACAAAAAGAAACGAACACACCATAGGCGAACCCCGAATTAATTAATTTCCATTATTACATTTGATAAATTAGAAATAAAAAAATAGGTATAATCCCTGACAGCACCAGAGATTTTGAAGTTAGAACACGAAAGTGTTTAAGATTTTTGGTTTAAAATATTGATTTATTAAAAGTTGTCTGTTTAAAGTCAAGACTAATTAAAATCTCGATATCAAAGTCAAGATTTGGGATTTTTTAAGATTTTTATTTTTTAAATCGTTTATCGTCCATTTTCTCTTCAAAAAGTCGAGATTTTGAAGTTAGAACACGAAAGTATTTAAGATTTTTGATTTAAAATGGAGATTTATTAAAAGTTGTCTCTTTAAAGTCGAGATTAATTTAAATTTGGATATCAAAATAGACGTCTTGAAGAAAAAGAAATGTGTTGATTTAAAATCGAAAATCATTCAAATATCGTCTTTTTAATGTCGAGGTCTTAAAGAAAAACAATTAGTTTATTTTTGCAACATTCATTAAATCCCACCTTCAAAATCAAGATAATATCATATAAATATATTAACTTAATATTTAACCAATATGTGTAGAAAATATTTAACGAATAACTAAAAACCTGTGACAACAAATATTTAACAGACATTTTTTTAAATATTTAAGTAACATTTCTTATTATCTGGGATAATGAGACAAAAAAAATAAAATAGAAAACGGTAATTTTTAATTTTAGTGTTCATTTTATTAATTAATAGTCTATGTTTATTTAAATATTAGGCAACGTGCTAAAATTTCAAAACTACCTCAAACTAGAAACAGTAAAACTGTAATATGTATTACCAAAAGAAATAGAGAATCCTTTCCAAAACAAATACTTTGAGAATCCTTTCCAAAACAAATACTTTCAGCCAAAAAATAAGCAGCAAATTTTTTTTTTAAATAAAAATATGTGTCGTCTAATAAAATAAAATTGCATGTTTGGTGATGATTCAGATCGTTTAATCGTTTTAAATTTTTTGTTTGGTAAAGTGAAAAATGGCTTTTTAATCAAATCAAGAATATCATAACATGTTAATATAATCCGCGATGTTTTGTATCAGTGTTCCAAAGATTGTTGAAAAGTGTAGTGTATTACCTAAAAAAAGTAGTGGTAAAAATCATTCGGATCGTGTAAGAATTGCTGAGAATACATTTTTCACTATTCTACACCACCTGTAACAGACCATTCTAAATATCCAGGTGTACTAAAATAAAAACGTATTTTTTGAACTTTTAAAAAACCATTGTTTATACTTGACTGAGATATCGGTGTTGCCAGCTTTAGTTGCTTTTCAGTAAATAATATTTGGACAGATGTAAAATATTAATATTAATTTCCTTGAAAACGAATGTCTTTAGAAAAGAAAAATTACAAGACATTTTTATTCTTCATACGTTTTTATACTTCATCCATAAATATGTGCATTATTTTCGCGGAAACCCTCTAGATCTATCAATAACACATTCTACATTACAACAGTACAAATTTTACAAATTAACAATAAACCTATTCAGTGTTCACTGTAAGTTTCATTTTCACTTAAAAAAAATTAACTTTAGACAAATCACAATTTAAAACTAATTTACAGAGTTTTATTTTATTCACTAATGAGTTCTGATCTAACCTCGATTTAATATAGAGAGTTGTAGGGTTAAAAATGTAACTTACTATAATGTGATTTTAATATATATTTCGATTTGTGAATTCTCTGGAAATTTGAAGAAAAATTATACCCGATACAACGAATACTTGTTTAAATTAATTAATTTTAAACTAAAACTGCGTTTAACACTTTGGTCATATTTCCTCTGATCAATGAAATAGTTCCAGTATGTACTATGAAAATTGTATTTTATTGTTTTAAGTTTTCTAGTCAACTGTTAAATTTTTAGACTGTTTAGATTTTTAGTAGAAAAAATAATGGATGTAAAACGACTTTGGATGACAATTTCAATTCACTTTCAAAATTTTCTTTACACAAATTACTTTTCAGTACTAATTCTAACCCTTCCTAGGTACGCCCATGGTAAATACAGATAATAAAGGGCACCTGCACGTTTGAAGTGTAGTAGGACGTGATCGTGAAATTGAGTCGAATTTTACAAAAGCACGAAAAATATTGGTTCTTAGGGGTTTGTTTAATGGCTTTAGTATCAACCTAAGAAAATAGTCAACACTAAATATTTTTAATGTACTTATAAAATAATTTTAGAAAATTATGTGTTTTTTTTAAAAAAATTGGGGATTGGATTCAATTTGTTGAAATCTTGTATATCAAAATTTTAAAAAGCCATATGGAAAATAGTATTTGTTGTAAAAGTATGTGATTTTGGATTTTGAATTTTAGTTTTTGCGAATTTAAATGAAATAACTGAAGTAACAAAATTTATTTCTTTCCATAGCTTTTATTTTGTATTCTGTATACAGATGTAGTGAAATTTGCTATATTTGCATTTGTTGTTGTTAATAAATAGGAAATTATTATTACATCAGTTTTTTTAGCAAATCCATTACACCTTGAAAGATTTTATAATTAATCAGTCCTTTTATTCAATTCGTTAAGAAAAATTCAAAATCTTATAAAAGAAATATAATTTTGAACTTTGAAAGAAAATCTTTTTGCACTACATACTAGAGTATGAAAAAACTGAGTCCAAACTTTCATCTATTCTCAAATTAAAAAAGTTTAGATGTAATTTAAGATATAACTCAGAATCAAGCAAGTTGCAAGTTGCTTTTGAAATAAAAGAATACATTAATTCTACAGAAGCTCCAGGTTTAATCACTGGAGAAGTATAAAAACAATTACTTAAAAAGGCTTTAGTTAAATTAACTTATCTAATAAATGCATTCAGGTTACAATATGTCCCTATACCCTAGAAAGTGGCGAAAGTCATAATGATACCAAAACGAGTTAAACCTTCCCATGAAGCCTCCTCATACAGACCGATCTCCTTGTTGCTCTCATGTCGAAGCTTTTTGAGAAACTTTTGTTCAAAAGAATAAAGCCAATAATAGAAAAAAAAAGTTAATCTAAAATTATCAGTTTGGGTTTAAAAATAAACACTCAACCATAGATCAAGTATACACAATCAAGAATATAATTGTAAAATCGCTAGAGGAAACAACACTGTGCTACCATTTTCCTTGATGTTACACAAGCCTTCGATAAGGTCGGGCATGAAGGCCTAAATCACAAAATGAAGTTATTTATCCCCAGACAATATTCAGATATCATTGAATCATATATTTCAAACAGATACTTTCGCATCAAACAAGAAGAATTCTACTCTGTTCTGAGAGAGTTTAAAGCTGGAGTACCACAAGGAAGTGTTTTAGGACCAGTCCTATACCTACCATACACATTCCTCAATTAGACAATAATACTATGGCCACCTTCGCTGATGATACTATCTTAGCAGAAGGGCGCAACAATGACCAAAAACCTACAAATAGCTGTTAACCTTATCATCGACTGGACAAAAATGTGGAGGATCAAACTCAATGGGACAAAATCCGTCAATGTCAACTTTACGAATAAAAGAATAGATCCTAACAGACTAACTAATAGACCATCAAAAAATTTGCAAGAAGTCACGAAGATCGATTTCATCGTCACGTGAATGTTGAGGCCATCCAGCTCCTTGACAACACTGGATTAAAAAGAAGGCTCAAGAGGACGAAGCCTTTTGAGTTAGTTTAGTGACAAGTTAAAAGCCGAACTTGTGAAGTGTATATTCCAAGTATATAAGTATCAGAACAACCTGAGGAGCACTATTGAGTATACCTTAGATTAAGTTGAAACCCTAGTTAGTTTAAGTTAGAACCAAATTGCTCATTGTTCAGCATTGTCCAAATTCTAATTATAACTAAATTCACCGTAAGGAATATTTCTTAAAAAATATATATATATTAAGGAAAGAATATTGTTGTTGGCGTATTCATGCAACGTTGTCAAGGTATAATAAGAGTTTAAACCTGAAAGTTCGTATATCTTATTTGATATTCAAAATTTAGGAATGATTTAAATTTTCTTTATTTTTATAGAAATAAAAACATCAGTAACACTGAAAAATGTTTAAAAAATATATAGAAATATTATATTTTGTTATGAAAGAAAACGTTTTATTTTTAAAATTTAATACCAATTATTAAGAATAAAATAAAATTTATAAATTTTATTGGACGCATTTCGTATATTATATTCATGTTGGTTCAAAAATTATCTCAAGGTGGGTTCAGATTTCATTTAAGTGTAATGAAATTTGCGATTCAATAAATTTCTTGTACATAAGGTTTCATAAATGTTTTATTCTTAAAATTTCTTACAACTATATAAACAATAAATATTATCAAAAAAAAATCATCAAAACAACGAGAAATACAAAATTTTGTAAAGGCCAACGCTAAAAATTGTTTTATATATATCAACCACAGGCGGGAAAATTATTCACCTTAAATTCCTTCCCGATACAATTATTGTTACGGACCAGCATCAGCGTGAAATTCTTAAAAATATTATTTTCTTATCACTCATGAAAATCCATATATGTCGCAGTTAAGTATTTTAAGTAATTTTATGTCACTATTATTTGTTACTTTGTTTTTATAACACTTTATGCACTTAAAAATGGTTAGTCCTTTTTTAAGGTTATGCAAGTTCCATAAAAACTTAACTAATTAACAATCAAACACATTTAAAGGTTTTATGAAACAACAGGAACAACTTAAAAACAATTCGAAGGTCACCATCTGGAGTCACTAGATTCAATTCATTTAACTTTTTTTTAAGATTATAAAATACATTCTTACAATTTCTTTTTTTTTTCTAGTTTTCCATCAATTGTACTAACTTCAGCAGTACTAGGCAAATTAAAATTCGAAGAAAATTATCAACTAATATGGGAGAAATTGCAATAAATTACTAATTTACAATGCTTGAGTATTCCTATTTATTATTATTATTTACAAGAATATAATTACTTTCTAATAAAATTTGATCTTTTTTCTTTAAATTTTATATAACAAACCTTTGCATAATAACTTTTTATATGAGACTTAATAAAACATCTTTGTGAGCACGTTTTTAAATTTCTGGGTAAAATTATTATCAAATATCAGCAAATTTTCTTTCCAAACAAGTATTTTTTGGTAATTTCAATAAATAAAACTATTTTTTTTTTAATTTTGACACATTTAGATTTATTATATAACATATACTCAAAACAATAAAATTCATATATTTGTTCCCATACTAGATTGTAAGTACTTACATCAATCTTCTTCACTCTTTTATTTGACTGTTTTAACAAGAGTGTTAAACATTAATCGAAAATAATTATGGCCCACATCCGCCCTTAAATAATACCGGCACATTCGGAATTATCTACAAATGCAGGCGTAGAGAAGAGGTTAAATGGGATCAACATTGGTCGAGTACATCTCAATTTTCATTCATAAAATCGACCTGCCTACACTACTCTACCGCACCATAATTATTATTAGTGTCGCACCGCAATGAACACTTCTAATAAAACTAATAAAGAATAGTTTAAATAGTTGGATGTTTTAGTAAAAGTGGATTTAGAACTTTGCTACTGCTTGAAATAATAAATTGGTAACGCGTTTGTAGTATAATTTGGTTAAAATTATGCTGTTGACTTTTGACAAAATCTTAAATATTCCTTTGGCTACAATCTTTTTAGGGAGAGCCGGAGTAAAAATCTTATTTACCTGCATCCCTAAGTATTATATTATTAAAATTTTATTATAAAGTAATCATATCCCTGTAAATGATAGTAATTAAGAATATTCAAGCATTATAAATTTGTAATTTATTGAAATTTCTACCATATTTGCTAAAAAATGTCAAATTTACAAAAAATATGTGCTGTGCAATACAATGCTATTAATACTGCGTTAGATTTTGTACCATTTATTTTATAGCCTTAAAAAAAAGTTAAATGGATTGAATTCAGTGACTTTCCTCAGATGGTGATCTTCGAATTGTTTTTAAGTTGTTCCTGTTGTTAGATAAAACCTTTCGAGGTGTTTCATTGTCAACTGATTACATTTTTATGGAACTTGCATAACCTTAAAAAAAAGGACAAACTGTTTTTAAGTGCATGTAGTTACAAATAATTTATACCTAAAATTGTTCAAATAAAATAATTATTACTGTGTGTTCTTCTTTCTATGTCACTTAGGATTAACAAGAAATGCAGATTATAATTATACCCTTTATGCATTATCTTGAATAAGGCTCTGTGGTAACAGCAAGGGAACTCATTGTAAACGCTTTAAGTTTATAACTTTCGGCAAGGTGAAGTCAGGTCTATTCCAAATGGTTGGAGAATTATTTGTGTGATATATATCAAACAACAAAAATTGGTAATAAAATGTCACATGAAATTGAAGTTAAATATGGAAATCCACATCAGGGAAGTGTGTTAGGCTCTTTGCTCTTTATACTCTATTGGTATTGGTATAAGGGCGGGAAGGCTGATTCCTGGCAAGTAGGCCTGTTCAGGCCCTTTTTACCATCCCCATTCTTCCTCCTCCTTCCTTCCTCACATTTGCTCCTCCTCGAAACGCCTTGACCTTCTAATGAAGGTTAGGATGTCGTTCCATGAGAGTGCGTGTAGATCTTCCGCTTCCATCTGTTCGACACCAAAGATTTCTTTCCTCAGATGCCGGTCGACCTCACAGTTGCACAGATAGTGAAGAACGGTTTCCTCCCCTCCTAATTTCTGACAGTCTGGGTCCTCCACTACCTCAAACAAGGACAGGTGTCTTTGGAGCCTGCAATGCCCAACGATCAACCATAGTTGCTATCTGCTTCTTTCCAGCAGCCACCTGGTTCTTGTTGGGTCCGGCCCGACGATTGCCTTCTTGGCTTGTCTACATCGTTGCCGGCTCCGAGCCTTGCTAGATCATCCGCCCTTTCGTTCCCCACGATCCCTCTATGGCCCGGAACCCATAGTAGTTTTACCACCCTGTTATTGCTTAACTTGTCTAGGGCCTCTACCCACTCCTGAACCAGAACCATTCTGCTTCTGGGATGATAGACTGCCCTTATAGCTGTCTGACTGTCGCAGCAAATGCATATGCGTTGCTGCGGATCCGCCTTTGCTTCCAATTCCTCTGTCGCCTTTAATAAAGCGAATACTTCTGTATAGCATATCATACTTCTGGCGGGGATGTCAGCCTTGCCCCTCTCCCACTCCTCCCTTAGAGGAATTGTGAGCTGATATCTTCTTTCTGTCCTTATCCAGCTCTCCAGTGGCACCGCCTTGAGGGTTAGAAGGGTGAATTCCCTGTCCATCTTCTTGGCGATTGCCGTGTGTCCTTTTCCACTTGTATACTCTATATAAACGATATAAACATGTTTTTATTGAACTATTCTCGTATATAAAAAAGCCCTGATAACAACTGTGCCAAAATTCTCAGTACCTCAGTACCTACTTTTTTAGTACTCCCAAAAGAAAAAAAAATGAAAAATCTGCACCTTACAAGATATATGATACTCTTGGTAGGCTGAAAACAAAAATTTGGACCTTAAATTCATCATAACTCATATATTATTATGTACCTATATACCAAAAAAAATTAATTCATTAGTATTCAATTCCATACTTGAAAACATTCTTTCACACATACCTTTTACAGCAACTTTAATAATAAAAGAACAGTACACAAGGTGGGCATCCTTTGCCGCACAACGTGATAACCATAAGGTCAACAAATAACATCCGGTTCAAGCGAACAATTTTTTTGTGACGAACACGCGGTAAACGTCATTTTTTAAAAATAAAATCTTATATGGAAAAGTAATCATTTTAATACATTCAGTATATTTTATATTTATGGTCGTTTTCGTATACAGTACAAAGTACCGACTTTAGTTTTATAAAACTGGATAACAGCTCATTATGAATAAAAATTAATTTAAAATGTTAAACATAATAATAAAAATATCAAACTTTTCCAAACTATTTATTTTCGCGATGATTATGATAAAATTAACAAATGGGTTTGACAATATATTGTAACATTATATATTAGAAACATTTAAAATACAGGGTGTCCGCGAAAATAATGCATTCCTTTAGAGGATTGGTAGAATGTGTTATTAGCAACAAAAAATTCTAATAATTTTTTTTTCTAACATCAATAGTTTTCACAAAAATGATCAATAAACTTTCCTTCGGAAATCACAACGTGACAACACCGCGAAGATAGAAAGAATCGGAACTATTTTTTTTTTTTTTTTTTTTTTTTTTTTTTTTTTTTTTTTTTTTTTTTTTTTAATATTTTGGTAGTCACAAGCATAAGTAATTAGTCACTTACTAGATGCCACTGCCAGTTTTAACGTTGGGAGGTGTATCTAGGTGCTTATGGTACAAATTAATGTAAAAATATTAAGATGGCATTTTTTTCAACTCGCGAGTACCACGATATGCTACTTATTTATGGTGAATCACAGGGTAATAGTCGTGTTGCTGTAAGACTTTACAATGAACGATACCCAAATAGGCGGCAACCAAACTGTCGTACTTTTGTTTCCGTGTCTCAAAGATTGTTGGAAAACGGTAGTGTAATTCCTAAAAAAACTAGTGGTCGAAATCGCACGGATCGTGTATTAGCAGTGGAGGAGGATATCTTAGATATTGTTGCCCAAAATCCCACAGTGAGTGTACGATCTGTCGCAAGGCAAGTTAATGTTGGTAGAACTAGTGTACACAGAACATTAAAAGAACAACTATTACATCCGTACCACATTCAACGGGTGCAAGATTTGCATCAAGGTGATTTTGCAAGGAGACTACAATTCTGTACATGGTTTCAGAATAAAACAACCAGAAATCCTTTGTTTCCTTCTGAAATATTATGTACAGACGAGGCTTCTTTTACGAGACAGGGAGTTTTGAATTTCCACAATTGCCATATTTGGGATGATCATAATCCACACGCAACGCGTAGAACAAACTTCCAGCAAAAATTTTCCATTAATATGTGGGCTGGTATTATTGGACATACTTTGATAGGACCATACGAATTACCGAGACAGTTACGTGGAGATAGCTATTTAAACTTTTTGGAAAATGTTTTACCAGGGTTACTAGAAGAGTTGCCATTGAACATTCGTCAGGACATGTGGTTTCTACACGATGGCGCACCACCACATTTTGCTCGAGCTGTAAAATTATTTCTTGACGATCATTATCCTCGCCGTTGGATTGGTCGAAATGGACCATTTTTATGGCCACCAAGATCGCCTGATTTAAATGTCATGGACTATTATTTCTGGGGTCATATGAAGTCCCTCGTGTATGATAATCGTCCTGAGATTGAAACAGAGAATGAACTACGAAATCGCGTTTTCGCAGCAGCCGATACAATTCGTCATAATTTATTCAATTATGATATTAATGAAAATTGGGTTCGCCGCGTTAATGCGTGTGTGCGTGCAAATGGAAACCATTTTGAACATTTTTTATAAACAATATCGCAGTCGCTGAACCTAAACTTTTCGATATGCCTTAAATGTAGCTTGACGTTATGGTAAGTTATTTTGTGTATCTAGTCTAATTAAATTTTCCACATTTATCAAAATCAAAAATCAAAACATTTCAAAGGTCATTATTTCTAAAATAAAGATAGTACTTCTCAATTAAATTGCAAGAAAATAAGTTCACTTTAAACAAATTCTCAAGATACAAAGTCAGCTGTTAGCACTATTTCTTATCTATTACAAAAATAAAAGTTTTTTACTCGTATTTACTGCGATTAGCTATCATCGAATACAATAAAAACAAGACACCTGATTTTCTTTGCATAAAACCAACCCACTGACCTATTAAAGCCAGATATCAGCTGTTTTTCGTGGCGCTTCAGAATAGGCGGCGTTGTCGGTTTTAGTAAATTTACTGTAGATATCATACCAGGTATACAAAAATCAATGTTATTTTTTTGTTGAAAACCGTTGACTTTACAAAAAAATGTTATAAGACTTTTTTAATCAATAGCACATTTTATACCTCCCCCATAAAGGAATGCATTATTTTCGCGGACACCCTGTATATTGCAGGAAGGGTCAGATTTTTGACTATAATAATAATAATATAACTGTTATATAACAAAATTACAAATTATAGTGACATAAAATTAGTTAAAATACTTAACTGTAATAAATGGATTTTCTTGAGTGATAAGAAAATAATATTTTCAAGAATTTTCAAGCCTTCACGCTGATGATTGTCCATAAGTTTAATGTTTATTGTTTCATTAGTTGTAAGAAATATTAAGAGTAAAATACTTGTGAAAATTTATATACAAGAAATTTATTGAATGGCAAATATCATTATTACATTAAAATAAAATCTGAACCCACCTTGAGATTATTTTGGAACCAAATTGAATCTAATAGAAAATATACAAAACGCGCCCAATAAAATTTATAAATTTTCTTTTATTCTTGATAACTGGTATTAAACGTAAAAAATATTTTTTTTCATAACAATTTATACGTGATTACGCATAAGTGTGGTAGTTCGCTATTATTTAAGTTACGAAAAAAAGTATTTACTAAAAGTGTAGGCAGTCTTAAGATTCATATTTTAAAAATAGTTAGTGTGTTCAGGAACGCAGTGACAATGCCAAATTTTGTTTTTTTAAATGGAATATCCCGTATATTTTTACATTGTTATAAACCTCTTGCAGAGCTGATTTCAATGATGTATCATACTTGATGTCTATCATGTTTAATAAAGGATCTACAGCCACCTGAAAATTACATTTTTTTTGAATTTAGATGTCTGTAGCAGCCAAACCGTTGAAAATCAATATAAACGGCTTACATGTCTCTACTTTTCAAGTTCTATGCTATGGCATTAAAAAATAATTGACAAAGAGTGATAAAAAATTTGAAATCCCATCTGATTTTTAATCACTCTCTACAGACATATAATATCAAAAAAAATGTGATTTTCAGGTGGCTGTAGATCCTTTATTAAACTTAATAGACATAAAGTACCATACATCGTTAAAATTAGCTCGGCAAGAGGTTTATAAAAATAAAAATGTAAAAACATATAGGGTATTCCATTTAAAAAAACATAACTTTGGTCTGGCACTGCCTTCCTGAATACCCTGTATATTTCGGACTAATTGTAAAATATGAATCTCAAGACTGCCTACACTTTTTGTAAATACTTTTTTTTCGTAACTTCAATAACAGCGGACTAATCGAGCTTTGCCATACTAATGCGACACCCTGTATTATATTACTATACATAATAAATGTGTACTTTTTTACATATTGAAATGAACTCATGACAGAAAATGAACGTAGGAAAAAAGAAATATAGTTTGAGAGAGAACATTTACAATGTGCTCTATAACGAAAAATTTAGAATACAAGAAATAAAAATAAAAATGATCATTCGGCCGACAACATAAAGGTTATTAACTCCTGGCTAAAAGATTGGAATGAGACTTTACTTAAGTTTCACCGTATTCAATAATTTTCGCTTAAATTCTGGCGATTGAACAAGCCGATTAAAAAAACTAACTAAGTAAACTGTCTGCTCTTAAAAAAATAAACTTGTGCCCACATTTAGACCGTCTAACTATAACGATCGACCTCCATACGTATTTTATAAACAGGGACTTTTTTCCATAAAATCTGTGAGACGCGAAAAACAAATCAAATATTTGCAAAATTTATTATTCCTACAGTTTCAGAGTTTGAGATAATAATGTAGATGTTTAATTAAAAAAAAAAGAAGCCGAAAATTTGAATCCACTCTGAATGCAAGAGTAATTCAAAATAAAATATATAGTTTTATTAGTAATAAGTTTTTATTTTATAACAATAATTTTCACTAATTCGTTTATTTATATACAGGGTTACTCATTAGTTTGACAGAGCTCGATTAGTTCGCTAATATTGCAGTTACGAAAAAAAAGTATTTACAAAAAGTGCGGGCAGTTTTGAGATTTACATTTTAAAATTAGTCCCAAATATACAGTGTACTCAGGAACGCAGTGCCAGACCAAAATTTTTTTTTTATATGTAATACGCTGTATATTTTTACATTTTTATAAACCTCATGCCGAGCTAATTTCAAAGATGTATCACATTTCATGTCTGTTACGTTTAATAGAGGATCTACAGCCACCTGAAAATCACATTTTTTTGAATTTAGATGTATATAGCAGCCAAACCGTTGAAAATCAATAAAAACGGCTTACATGTCCCTATTTAACTTTTGAAGTTCTATGCTACGGCGTTAAAAAATATTTGATACAGAGTGATTAAAAATCAGATGGGATTTCAAATTTTTGATCACTCTGTATCAAAAAATTTTTTATGTCATAGCCTAGAATTCAGAAAGTTAGAATATGGACATTTAAACCGTTTTTATTGATTTTCAACGGTTTGGCTGCTACATACATCTAAATTAAAAAAAATGTGATTTTCAGGTGGCTGGAGATCCTTTATTAAACATGATAGACATCAAGTATGATACATCGTTGAAATCTGCTCGGCAAGAGGTTTATAAAAATGTAAAAACATATGAGGTATTCCATTTAAAAAAACATAACTTTGGTCTGGCACTGCGTTTCTGAACACTCTGTTTATTTTGAGTAGTTTTAAAATGCATATCTCAAGACTATCTTTCTGTAAAAACTTTTTATTCGTAACTTCAATAATAACGAACTAATGGAGTTTTGACACACTAATACGTCACCCTGTAGGTTTAGTTGCATTTATTTAATTTGAATATGGTTTTTATAATTTATTCGAATAATTTATAATTTGGCGTCCAACGAACAATTTGCAGAAGAAAAAAAAGAATCGAAGGAAAAACTGTTTTAACATTCCAAATTTTGGCAAGTGAATAAATTTTAATGACAATTTTAATTCAAATACCACGTTCAAAACGAAAATTTTCAAGTATTTCTGAATCACCCATTAACATTCACCATTACTTGTACATTTTCTATCATTTCCGATGGTTCCTCCTAATGCGCATCCAAAAAAATATAACCATGTCCCATCGGATATCCGTTAAATCGCTTGTCTAAGACCGACACGTTTCCTAATTAAGCCTTCCGAAAGTAAATCGCCATCGTTAGAGAAACCTTATGAATAAAAAATCGCAAGCTTGCGAAATTCGAGGGGACTGAAGTCTACATCTGTCATTAGACAAGCACATCACGAGCTAAAAACAACTGTTAAATCTTTGGTGTGGTCGGCTGCGAGAAATTTAAAAGGCCAGGACTAAGAAAAATTCGATTTTTACCATTTTCAAAATGTTAGTATAATTATATTTTATCTTTTACATTTTTAATGGACAGATTCCATAAATTAAGGATAGAAACAATCATCATGAGTAAGTAATCTTCGAGAGAAAACTTAATTAATCCATCTTTATGAAAAATTGCAGATAAAATATCAATTAACTTCACAAAATATTAGGTTTAGCTAAAAATTCTGGAAAAAGACATTAATCCCAACATCTATGAACTAAAAATACCGAACAAAAACGCCACATTCTGAAAAGAAGATAAAAAAAGAAGAATCTAGGAAGTGGTTTAAATTAAAAAACACCTTATACATATATATAAAAACTGTACATTCTGAATTAACTTACAGATTACATTAAGTTCAATTTCTTATTATAGATAAAAAACCAATTACACCAGTGGTTTGCAATGTCAATACATCGAATAATAAATTAGCAGAAACGCTCAATAATACTTTAAATAATTAAGGTTATACATGGTTGGGATAAAGTATGGAACCAAGTAAATATCTTTAAAACGAAACGGACGATATTTATGAAATTTTACAAATAAGTGCAATGGGACAAAATGCAGCTGATGTACATTTTTTGTTAATAATATACTTCAAGTTTAACCGGAAATACCCTCAACTTTTTTAATTTAAATGAGAAACCCTGTATATTTCTTCATTTATTAATCTTAAACATTAAAACATTTACCCATGTCCTGTAGATCCGAGTAGAACAATAATATCTTATCCAAATGGTACTTACATGGTCCAAAGATCTGATGGATGCCATTTTTTCAGGTCTTGTTCAAAATTGGCTCTTAAGCATCAACAATAAAAATTTAAAATAAACTAAAAAATGTACAAATACGGTCCTGTATCTTTTTTAAATGGAAAGAACCATTCCTCCTGTGCTACATCTTTTTATTCCCTATGAATTCGGCAAAACCAAGGTCACGTTTTTTACTACATGATGATATAAACGTCCATTCTATTCAAAATAGCGTTTTCAATTCATCAAGCAAAACTAGACGTGAATAATAATAATAAAAATAATACATATAATAATTCCATAGAAAAAGTTTATTCAGGATTAGTAACAGTAAAGAATCGTAATTTAAGTCGTGTTAGGGTACCATTCGATTCAAATAGAGCCGAGCTATTTTCTTATTAAGATTATTTTTTTTTAGCAAAGAATGCCTTTGAAGTTAAAAGTTGTATTAAAGAAAAATGATTAAATCAATGTAATTACTATTTAAGGGTTTGTTCTTTACAGTTTTTAATGAAATTCTGACAAAAACAGTGTTGTTAATATATTTTAAGAATTGTTACAATTTTTGTTTTGTTAAGGAAGGTATTCAGATATTTAACAATTTATTCATTACTCTTAGTGTTTATCCAGGCTTGGGACTGGCAAATTATAACATTACTCGCTTTAAGTTTTGTTTCAAATGGATAATTTTATATATTGGCGTGTTTAAAATTTTCTTATGCTTCAATTATGAGCTAATAAAAAAAAATATTAAATATACAAATAATATGAGCTTAAAATATAATTAAATATACAAAAATACATTTATTTTTACTCATTTTTTTTGCAACAGGCAGATAAATGGTTGTTGCATCTGGAAATTTTTTCTACGTCGATAAACTTTTCTGCCATTTCCATATTACACCATAAAAAAACACATCAAAATAGGAAAAACGAACATTTTAGTTAACAATAAACAACACTCAGAAATCATTTGGGTAAAACTAAAAGTGTAATGCGGGCGGTACTCCCCAAGTAAAGAATTTCTGTGACAATAAACTTTAATGGTTATTTCATAACATAGCCTTAGAAAGTCCAAATAAATATTGTGGACTTTTAACAATTATTGGTAAAGCTTCAAACTGAGTGCGAAACTGTTAAAAGTTCATTTTATGATCTAGTGACAGTATATCATATTTATTCCATTTGTAGGCTCAGTCACAAAACTGAGATTTGGACAGATACGTTAGCATTACTTATATAAACAAATGAATTCCGTTGCCATATTCATCAAACGCGTTTCTATTGAATTATCAGGTACTAACTACTTACTGCAAATATTTTAGGTATATCCGTTAAATATAACACATGATTAATAAATCTCGAGAAAGTAAAATGTCTGGCTGACAAGATTCCGTTGAAAAACTGTCAAGAGAAGTTGTTTACTCGATAAATATTAATACAGCATGTTTGACTGGCCTTGGCACCTGTATACCTGACTTAGGGGCTCGCTCTGCGTGTACGCGTAAACTCATCTCAATAGTAACTTCGAACTTGTACAAATAAATAGTGTCTTATTTGTAGAAGATATGGTAAAAAAACCTTTTGCTCTTCTACGATTTCATTCAAAATGACACGTTTAACACAGAGGCAGTTTTTATTTGGATACGGCCATAGGCGTGGAATTAGAAGCTTATTAATGTTAGCTTCAAAATAAGCTCAAAAACAAACAGCAGAAATTATTAATTTGGTAAGTATAACGCCAATCGAAGACAAAATGATAAAGACAATGATAACAAATCAGGAGTTAATAAACTGAATAATTTATGTGGAATGAAGCCAGATTTTATTTAAACATTTACCAAATTATTGTCATTTATTTTATTGAAGACACAGTTAAGAGTAACTTTTTAGTACCTTTATTAATAAGATGTTAATTATTCAAATGAATTAGATAGGTCTATAGAGATAAAAGAGTTTCATGTGATTTAATTTTGGTTAGAAATTATTGAAAAATTTGTCAAACAAATGGAATTGGAAGACATGGAGTTATTAAATGGGCTGCTGGGTCTCCCGAT
The DNA here is from genome assembly GCA_951812935.1 of Hermaeophaga mercurialis. Taxonomy (NCBI): domain Eukaryota; kingdom Metazoa; phylum Arthropoda; class Insecta; order Coleoptera; family Chrysomelidae; genus Hermaeophaga; species Hermaeophaga mercurialis. Next base: position 17,966,718 of record OX638361.1, on the reverse strand, counting down.
TTGTCCCCCTTCGATTACTTTTTATGGGACCATTCGAAATAAAAAATGTATATTAATCAATAAAACAAAATATTAAATTAATAATTTTTATATTTTGTTTGAAATATCTCCAAAATATGACCTTTCATCTTTAGGTTGTTTCGGAAATATAAGGTTATTGGCAACCTTTACTTCCTTTTTATTAATCAATCTATTTATTAGATGTAATGAATTATTTGAGTTATAATGTATAGTCATATTTGTATGAGTTGGTTTACGATAAATAGAATATTGAAGATTAGTTTACTCTTTTGATATTTATATCTAAGAAATTTATAGAACTCTTCACTTCAATTTCAACCATAAATTTTATTTTTGGATGTAAAAAATTAAAGAAAACATCCAATTTCTATCGCTACCTGTAAAACCAGCCAAAACAAAATATTTCGGAACTGAAAAATACAGAGGTGGTGAAAATAATGGGCAATATTTTCATATTAAATGATGAACAATTCAAATTTAAAATCGACCTATTTCAAGATATTTTGGAAGTTCATGATCCTGCTTAAAATTAATTTATTCCATTCTTAGGGACCACACTTTATGTAGTCAAAAATTATTTGACCAAAGCGACATCTATAAATAAAAGGTTTTATGGCGGGATATTTATTTTCCCGACCTAATTTGATTTTTCAAAATGTTCACCAAAAAATTATACTCATTGAATAATTATCGACTTTTATAACTAGTATATTTCTTTATATGTCCCACTATATTAAAAATATTTTATAAATCTTACCTTCATAACAAAGAGCTATAAAATCATTTTCGCTTTTTCTTTCGACGTCCCATCTCAATAACCAATTTCCGTTTTCGTTCTGTTTGGCGAAAATTCGAGTTTCGGCACCATTCTCGAGAATTTCAGTCTCCTTAGTAACCCCCGCTGCACCCGCCTCTTCATTTTCGAATTTATCTGGTTCGGTAATCGCATTTTCTCTAGGAGCACACTTTAAAAACTCACATTTTTCTTCTTGAAGCGCGTCACTAATTATATTAATGTCTTTCACTTCCTCCATATTCAAGACTTAACTATGATTTACATTTTTTCATTTGATCTGATCTGCTCGCATTGAGATCGTTGCTATGGCGACAGACTTTCAGGCGACTTGATCTATTGCGGTTTTTACTGATTTTGATTAATTCACTAAATACACCCAACATTTTTTTTTAACTTACTTACTCAAGTCATAGTTCATAGCTGCTTGTTTATAAATTTAAATAACAGTATTACAAATAAATAAAATTAAATTCTTCTTCTAACGAGTACAAAGCCAAAAGCAGTATGAAGGTACGTAACAACTCACGTTTAACACATAAACAAGTTTTCAAAATTTTACTTTAATGAAAAAAAATGAAATCTCTAACATTATTTAATAATTATTTGCTTTTGCAAACAGCTGATTTTACTTTATACCTGCCCTGCGTTTGCGCAATAACACGAGGTGATACACATAAGTTGTCAATTTTTGTTCCTGGTGGCGACATCTGTTTCAATAAAGAAACACTTACGCTAATTTGACCTAACTATTTTGCTGCGTTGCCAATACAAACAATAAATAAAAAAGTAAATAAAAACTCAACATTTATTCAAATGTACAAAGGAATCTAAATCCTACATTTCCAGTTAATCTTAATATACTTAATATACTTCTAATTTTTTCTTTGTGTTTACATACGACGGCGTAAATGGTTGAATTAGTCAATAATAACATTTTGAATAACTCGATGCAATATGAATCGCCCATATTTTCGATATGTAATGTTCAGAATCACATTTTGTTTGATTTCGTGTTGATATCAGCTTTGTTCCAACCTGCATCAGTAATAGTTTCGGATAGCTGTGATTCTGCGCAGTATCTGAAATGCGTTCCAACCCGAGTCACTAACCATTATTAAATGATTTGTATTCTGTACCAATCGAAATCTAACCGTAATTGGAAACTATCAGAAGAGTTTGTGGATTTTTCACTTATCACTTGTCCGAAGCATGCGCATTGCGCATAACAATGTTTTGTTTTGACAACATAACCTAGATCACAGACCTCGTTTGTTGTATTTCTGTGTTTTACTTAAATTTTAATTGAAATATGGATAATATTTGATTATAACGAAAAACTTAAGATTTCGTTAGTGATTCTTTGGTTATTCTTAGGTTAGGTTAATTCTTAGGTTATGTTAAATGCTAACAATAACAAAACATCTTTGGTACCAACCTACAATCAAACCATCAGAAATGGACCGTTTTGACAGTCATGCGCAATAGAAACGATTGGTAAACAGTTAGAAATCTATTTGTAATTTCAGGTTGGAACGAAGCTATCGTATCGATTATTTTCAACTTCACAGCGTTGCAATCGATAATAGATACAAGGTGTTTCATAAGGAATGGTCAATATTTTAAAATATTTTTCTAAGCAAAGCGGGTTCGAATGTTATCTGTAACAGATACGTTTGTTAAAATTGAAATTACCCATCTGAATTTAAACATGTATGCAGCTTACATTGCTACAAAGCGTGAATGATTAATGTCTTTTCTTTTGTTGTAATTTATAGAAGTTCCTTTAAAATGACACATTCTCATTCTTTTCAAATAAAAGAAAAAGTAAATCAAAATCGTTCCGTTTCAGATATTATGTTTTAATAAAATAATTTAAATTCCTCAAATCTCATTAGTTCTTAAAAAGTTGGCTCCACTGATTTATTCTGTAATACACAGCTAATTAGACATTATTCTTCCTTTTTCGCTTTGAATAATGAACGAAAAAGCATCCCTCTGCACTTTCTTTAAAAATAAATCAATATAAATGTTATAGATAAATTATACTTACATTATAATTCCACGACATTCCAAACAATTTTTAAATATTCTAATGAGAATTATTTCCTCGTTTGAAAAGCATTTGCAACTGCACAATTGCTTTTAACATTTTTTAGCGTGTATTTAATTTTTGTTACTAAAAATAAAACTAACCGGAAATTTGAATACGGTCGATTTAAATAAAATAATAAATATTTACTATACTCTAGTTACTCACATAAGTGAACACTACTTTTTTATACATTTAATGTCATTTTGAAGTTTCTAAATATTTTTCACGTTTTTTATTCCCATGAATATTGTATTTGTAAAAATATGAAAGAGCCAAAAGAGTGTCGATGTGTATTTCCCGTAAGTTTTTCTTAAATAGTGTTGAAGAAAATAGTTGAAAAAAAAATAATAGGTTACATATAATTTGTAACTCTATTTTTTTAAAACATGTCTCGATTTGTAGAAACCTATAACTTACGACCCTAGAGTAAAAACTGGGAATTGGTTTGAAAATCAACATATATATAAAAGAGATAATTTTAAACATACCTCCGAATATCTTCGAGAATACTATGATAAACCTCTGACGACTAACCCACGTTCAGTTAAATGGGATATTACTTTGAAAGCAGAGGTAAGCATGTAATAAACATTACTTTAGGACAGGGATCTTGCCACCGCCGTATCAATAATACAGGCCCCCCGAGCTACATAGCCCCGACGTGTGTAGACCAAAATTCGTACAAAGGGCTCCACAAATTTTGGTCCATTTAGAACTACTTACGCCACTGCTTTTTTAATGTAAATGATTTTTATAAATAATAGTACGTTATTTTATCTAGGGGAATACTGGAATATATCCCCCACGTACATCTGATGCTTCACCAAATTTTCACGATAATTTTTCTACTTCTTACCATTTATCTTATGGACACTTCCCAAAAATATCTCCTCCAATTGTAGAAAATGCCATATTCCCAATAAGGAAAATAGGACACCCACGATCAGTGCCAGAATTAATAGAGAGCTATGTAATTAACGGTAAAATCATGAGTTTATAATCCTTTTATCGAAGTCAAAATTTTAGGGTAACATTACCAATTACGGCCTTGTAGAATCAAAAAAAGACACCTGGAAATGTCAACAAACAAAGCGCAGAACAACTTCCTCAACTCTTACCCAAGCTGATTATTACAAACCAGACAAAGGAGGGTATAACTTCCGCAGATGGTGATTAACAGTATGGCTTAAATTAAAATTAATAATTTACCACGTTTGTAAATTTTTAGGCCTAGGTACAGGGCGATACCTAAGAAAACAGCCGATATATATCCACCTCTACCAGATGATCATCCTAAACTTCCTAAATGCAATCCATTATCTTGGGAACCCAGGAAGAAAGACGAAGTACCTCCAAATTACCAGCTGGATTGTTCTTAAAATAGTTGTGAGAAAATACGTCAAATTGCTCTCCAAAAAAAAGAATATTTATTTTTCAAAAAATGTTATGTGTACCAACATTTGGTTTTATTTTAACTAAATTATATATATTTATTTATTAAACTAGAACCGTTTTAATATACAAATTTAAAATTCCTTTAAAAATAATATTAATAAATGCAGAAATACTAGAAATAATTTAGGATATTAAACGGAATCAATGTCTGTGGTTTTCTTTTAGAAAATAAACTCCAGGGAAGGAAAAAATCACATGTTTATATACAATTTTTTATTGTATACAGTATTTCAGAACTTCAACATTACAAATATGTAGATTTTAAAAAATGGCAGTTCATTTTTTATTCGACTTTATATCTAAAATTTTTTTGGTTATAAATTGACAAACATTTAATTAGTGGCCAATTTTCAATTAAGTTTTTATCGAATTAATAAGCTATTTTAAAAAATAATCATTATATTTAGGTCAACAAATCCACTTATATCCATTTTAATTTTTTTTCAATATACAGGATGTCCCACTAGAAGTTGCACAAATATTAAAGGGAGATAAAAAATATCAAGATGGTCAGAATCATTTACCAATTTTGGCAAGAATTTTTACGACCAATTTCTTAATACTGAATTCAAAGAATTTGTTAAGGCTTAGGATATTTTTTTCTTAAGCTGTGACCGCCTATAAAAACGGGGACACCCTGTATGCTAAATTTGCAGGGTAGTATGTTTCTTTAAAAACAAAAAATACTAATATATTGCACAAAATTGATTTAAAAAAAGATGTATTAATTGATCTATTCATTATGAACACACTTTTTCACATAAAAAGTATACAATCAGCATATTTTTTTTATTCAAAATTATTAATTTTTTTTTAACAAAAATGAAACAAAATATGAGGAAATTATTGCTTAGATATTCCGTAAATGGTTAAAGATATTAAAAAAAATAAGTTTCCCATTTTGTTTATATTCCTAATTTAAACCAGGTATGGATAAAAATAACTTTTTCATAAAAATCAATAAATTACAATAATAGTCCACACTATATACTAAATTAAAATAATCACTAATACAACTAAGAAACTAACACCTGATTTTCATATCTTTAAAAGCTAACGTTTATAAACAATGAAATATATTCCATATCCCAATAGAAAATTCAATAATTCAAAGAAATTTGGAAAAAACGAGACATTGGACAAATAGGCCGCTTCTATAATTAATAAACAAAATATTTTTACAAAAATATACACTGGGTTATGAAATTTATATTCGATGTACCACTCCAAACATAAATTCTATAACATATATAAAATAATAAATAACAATTAAAATCACAGATATTCTCACATTAACAAAAATTGGAAAATGTAAATAACAGTTAATAGTATTTATACTTGGAGTAAAACGGTACCAAATAAATGTCAACACAAACATTATATACTTTCGTCATAAGCCAGCAGTTCAGACTGTTACTCTAAATTTTCAAAAATAGAGACTACCAAATTAAAAGACCTATCTTCTAATGGAAAAAGAGACTCGATAAAAACTAAATTACATGGAATAACTTATATGAACGAGTCTGTCTCATAAAGTAACAGTTTGAAGTGTAAAAAATAGTGCGTAGACGAAGTTTGGTCATATGACACCTAGTTTGAAGTCTGCTTAAATTCTTTCAACGTTGCTTTGATTTTGAAATTTTGTTTTATGGTTGCCAAATTCCGGTAACTTGTATGGCAAATGTAAAAATAAAATATACCTATTTTAAATTTGCACGATTTACCAAAATTTTTTAAATATTCTTATGACAATTGTTTCACCCTTTGGCCAAAGATACGTATACAAAAATATTCCTAGACATAGTGTAAAGTGTTCTGAAAAGGATGAAATATCATGCAAACAGGAGAAGTAAATTGATGTTACAAAAGAAATAAAAGACTAAGTCTGTTAAAGAAATTTTTTGTAAAACAGAATAAGAAAAAAAAGAGACAAAACATCGATCATCCAGAACATGTAATTGAACAAAGAAGAACGAACCAGTAGACCCTAATATTTTAAAGATATATACCAATAAAAATGTAAAAAAAGGCAATCTTCAAATTGCCGATTGGTTCTTTATGGGGAAAAGAAAGTTAAAAAGGTATCTTACAAATGGTTTAATTAAGAGGGCACAAAGAAAGGCAAAAATCTGAAATTTAAATATGAAAACGATGTCCATAAATAATAATGTAGAAGATTTAATAAAAGGACAGTAAAAAATTAAAATTATTTATTTTTACTATTTAGTTCTAATTACTTTTAAGTTGCCTATAGGGGCCAATTTTAAGTGACATAAGTTCATACTACTTATTTTAAGTGTTCAATTTAGCTGTGTAATATATATTATATTATTCACTTTTTTTATTTGCAATATTTTATAAATTCTGAGATTTAAGAAAATAAAATTATTTCTAGAGCATTAGTTTTATTCTATAATTCAGGAAATCCTGATTCTATTAAAATTTTTAATAATTACAATTTGTAAATGTAGATCGAATATACTTATCTTAAAATGTCACGATATTCCTAAACATGTTAAATATTCTTATGAGAATAATTACTTCACCCTTTGGTATCATTAAACGATTGTTATAAAAATATTTAAAACGTTTTGAAGTATCGTGAAATTTTAAAATGAATATATTTTATAATTTACATTTACAAAAAAGATTTCATATGTGAATTATATTTGTCTTAAAATTTGTATAGATACAATTTGAGAACTCTAAGATACAATTTAATAAACCGTTTTCCTAAATTTTATGGAACTTATTTTTCTTCAATAAAGATTTTGGAGAAACTATTGGTTTTTTGTAAAAAATTATAAAAATTAAGTGGTACGAAGTCAGGTTAAGTTTATATTAACTTATTTTTTATGGAAAATATATTTTTATAAATTCAAGTACCTTAAATTCTAACTCTTTCCTTATAAAACTTCAAACTCAAAACACCGTTGATCAGAGGATTAAAATAGATATCACATAACCCGTCTACCCATTTAAAAAAATATGGAAACATCGACTGCAGTTCTTTAAATCAAAGTGTACATAGTAAAAGTTAGTTTTTATTCAAAGTAGTAGTCTTTTTTCCATATAGAAATTAGCAGAACATGAGGATTTTAATGAAGCCTTTCTCTTCTGATCGTTCTTTTTCTTAAAATATCGGCAGCAAGATTTTGTGCCATAAGACCAATAATGTACTCAAAATGTTACCCAGAATTACTGTTTACAATACGAAACACTCTAGAGTTTTAACATTAATTAGCTCTGAATTCAAACAAGTGTTCACATATATTCTAATGATAATCTTAGTCCTCTAATTGAACACAGTATTAACTTAGTGGAAATGTAAAAAGATTAGTATTAACAATACTATAGCGAAAATAGCATATATTCTGGTTTATTTAATAACACAAGCATTTCTTAACTAACTGATTTTTGAAGCTACACAATACATTATAGGACCAAAACTTAAAAATGTTAACCAGTCTGATAGCCTCATTTAAGTAAGACCGAACACTCCTACAATGGTAGAAGAACGAGGATCAAAAATATATCTACCAATGGTTATTATTCAACTAATAACAATAATAATAATAATAAAAAACTGGGAGGTTTCTCATTTTGAAACCAATAGCAGTATTACTAGGGTCTAGTTGAAAAGTAATAATCAATAAAAAACTGAATTTATTAATCTGGCCAAGGTTGTAATGATTTTTGGAGGGAATGATTTTTACTAAAAAAACAAAACCTTTTAGAACTATTAAAGCAGATAGTCATGAGATTTTACTTTAACACTTGACAATTTCTGACTTAACCAAAGTTATGAGGTAGTGCTTCTAAATTAGATTTTGATTTTCAATACGCTTACTAAATATAAAAAATAAATGTTTAGGGCTCAGTAAAAACTTGTCAAAGATCTCAAACAGGGTGAGGGCTCCCGGAAAACCAATATGAGAACATCGATAAAGAATTCAAAGTTGACCCTAAAGAAATGCAGATAAGGAACTATTAGATGGTTAAAGATTATCATGGATGTGAAAAATGTTTTCAAATAGAGCTTATGTCTGTTACTTGGCAGTTTTGATACAGGCAAACGAGATTTAAGAAAAAATTTCCTACTGAAACAAGCAAAATGAGACGTAATTTTTAACAAAGGTTACCTATAAACTTTAAATGTTTGAAGTTTATATCAGATTTCCCGTAAAAGTATAAGCCCGGCATTTAAATGGTTAACATACAAAAGTCTCCTAGGCATTTAATGTAAAAAGCTATGGCACAATGTAAAGTCAAAACTAACTTATAATCTGATGAAAAATATATTTTTTATAGCCTACTAAGAAAATTGAGGCTTCTGAACATTCCCAGCCAAATTTAAGTTCTTAAAAAGAGGACTAATTGGTTTTTCACTGAACAAACTAGGCGAAACAATACTTTTGGCTCTGGTATCAAAATTCATCAAAGAGGAATTACCAAAGTTTTGTTGTGGGATACCATTATGTATAAAAAGCATACTGTTCTGGTTTAAAACCGGGTAAAAAGTGTTATTATTACCCTTGTAATACAAAGTAGAATTTTTAGTATGATTTATGGGAGAAAAATGGTAGGCAGGCTCTGATAATATAGAAACTCTATCTACTTCACCATTAAGAGAAGATTCTCTAGAGGCTGGCAAAGAACTAAACGGATTGTTATTTACATATCCATTTGACGATACAAAACCGGAGCTCTGACTTGAAGATCTACTTAAGTTTCTGGGATCTACACTTGCCGAAAATAAGCTAGCGTCATTTTTCCAAAAACCACCTGCTGTCCAAGGATTCTGGGTAACATTTTTTAGTTTGGCTGGCGATAGAATGGGTCTTTTAACAGAACTAACCGAATAAATAGGCGAAGTACACCGTTGTGACTTGGGGCTTAAATTAGTTAAATGTAAATTATCTAGACTTCGATTAAGATCGCTACCGCTAGAGTTAGAAAAATTGTATAAATCTGAGGTAGAAGTTACATTCTTGGCAGTGAAACTGTTTAAGTTTGCATCCCCATTTAAAGAGGAATATGCGCGATGACATGTAGAGGAAAACCTTGAGATTTCCTGTGGTTTTAATGGGTATGGTATTTCTTCGTCTGTATCTTCTTCTGATGATTCTACATTATCATTTGATTTTGATAATTTCTTGAATTGGTATTCTTTTTCATTTTTCGTTATTTCAATTGGCAAAAACCAAATGTAATGGCACAAAAGTGTCATAGAAGCCAATATCTAAAGTAAAAAAATATATGATGTTAAAAGATATATTCCACATATTTCAAACAGAGAAGTCCTAACAGGTCAAAATGGACATATTTAACTTGAAATTTTACAATATACAAATTTCAATATTTCCCATGTAAATTTGGGTGAAATTACTCCTTAGTTCATTAGTTCTATAATTCATGAATCCAAATTAATAGTAATGATGAAAATATATAATAAACAAGCATATAATCTTACTACATCTCTGCCAGTACTGTGAAATCTACTGTTTGTAATTCTCCTTATTAACAATAGAATATTCCTTTTGTAAAACAAAGAGATAAAGTACATTATAAGAATTTTAATGGTAATACTGTAATATTTGCTCTGGTTTGGTTTCATTAATAATATTTTTCGATTTTGTCAAAGAATTATTTTGACTTCATACATGTACACACTATTGTGTAATTGACCAACCATTCATTACAACCTCCCTATTAAGACTTGTTTGTAGTTATAATGTATAGGTTTTAAACTAACCTTTATAGAAAAAATGTACACAGTAAAATGGTCAGCAAATGACAAAGAAGATATTCCTAACAAAATCCAGGCAAGCGGTCCATTGACTTTCCACAAAAAGGTCCTTTTCTTCCCAAATGAAAACACCATATCCAAAAGTAATCCGAGGAGAGTCACAGGAGTTAGATCATTCAAATGAATGTTTACACCCCCGGGTATATAAATACTCAAACTATCTATATCTTTTTTAAACTGTTTGAAATTATTCAAAATTAATTTATAAAAATCTAGTAAAATTAATTTATATGGAGTGAACACTTCTGTAGGCAGGTATTTGTTCAAATTTATGTTTGGGTATACTATTCTAATATTTAAAATATAGCACAGAACTAAAATGGTAAGAATAATTAAAATAAGTCTTATGAACCTGAGAAAATATCGAGTTCTATTTTTATCTTCCTTTAGTATTGTAAGATTTAAAACAGCTGCGCCTTTATTACGTAAATATTTAAGGCGATTTCCAAACAACCATGAGTGCTGGCGGTCAATTGTAAATTTTAATACTTTTTCACATTTCTTACAAAGTTTGTAAACTTTTTCTAATTGGTTGCTAAAAAAAAGCTTTTTGATAAATTGTATCCATTTAATAAAAATTAAAGTCTAAAAATTACTTACCGGAAATGTTCAACTTCTTCATCATAATTTTCTTCTCTTAGTGGAGTAAATTTAGCCAGTTGAAATATTTTCAGTTGTTGATTATTGTTACAATAAGTACATAGACCGTTTTTGTAAGATTCAGTCTTTTGAGTAGTATATTTCGTGAATAAAGTATCATGTTGTGCCTTTATGACTTTATTGTAGCTACCATCTTCTCTAAATCCATTATATTGTAAACAATTCGGGCATTCAAAACTGTTTCTGTCTTGATAAGCGACTTTCGTCCAATTGTTGCAAAACCAACAATTAATACTTAAACGAAACCCATTCCTGGCGAATAAAAATATTTATTACTAATGGTCGTTGCCCATTGCCATTATTAATTGAAGACATACCGTTTTATTAAATATAAGTTAAGTAATATTAAAAAAGCGAGGAATAAAGCAGCCAATGAAAAAACTGAAACTACTAAGGTTTCAAATAAATAAGACATTATGGGAACTGTGCACTAAAAATTACAAAATTCAGTCAACAAACTTAAATTATTTCAGACCGCAAACCACACGCTCATTGGCGGTCTCACCTGACTTTTTCACATTTACAAGACATAACCTCAATAAAAGGTAGTGTCTCAAGTACCAATCAGCGGTTTTTTATTGGTTTCTCGTTAGAAAAAAAATAGTATATTGGTTTAAAGATAAATCTGTTAATCTCTTTCGAATTTCAATGTTTAATAAAATGTTGCAAATTATAGAGGTTGCATTTATTGGTTCACCAATCGTGCAATTTAAAGAGGAACATTTGATGTTCGATAATTTTAAATTCGATATTAGATATAAATATACTAGGTAATCAATTTTTAAATAATATATTTTGCATAACAAAAAGAAAAACTTATAATTTCAGTCCCATTTTTTAATTAGTTTAAGAGTTTTATATAAGAAAATATATACAATCGATACAATATCGATTTTTTCACCAAATACCTTATTGCACAGAAGAACTAATATTTACAAATAATACAAATATAACCTACAAACGTTATATTTTAGGTAGATTCAGTTTTCAGTTACTTGTAACAAAAAATGAGTTTACCAACAGATTTTGGTCCAGATTCTGGAGGTAGGATGAAAGTAAGTTATTATGATACTTAAGTTTAGACGGATAATATTAATTAAACTTATTTTTTAATAGGGAATATGCATAGTAAAACCCATCGTATATGGTAACATTGCCAGATATTTCGGTAAAAAACGGGAAGAAGACGGCCACACTCATCAGTGGACTGTATATGTTAAGCCTTACAATAACGAAGATATGTCTACCTATGTTAAAAAAGTTCAATTCAAGTTACATGAAAGTTACGCTAATCAAAATAGAATCGTTGTTAAGCCTCCTTATGAACTCACCGAAACAGGTTGGGGAGAGTTCGAAATTGTTATCAAAATTTATTTTCATGATCCAAATGAAAGAGCAGTAAGTGTATAAAAAATATTTACAGGGTAGATTTCTATTAATTTCTCCCTAGGTAACTATGTATCATATACTAAAATTATTCCATTCTGGTAGTACTCAGGACATTGGTATTGAGCAAAGTAAAGGTTTGGTATCTGAAAGTTATGATGAAATTATTTTTCAAGATCCCACACAGCTAATGCACCATTTATTGACAAATATAAAGCCGTTAACTTTGGGAAGATGGGAGCATAATACAAGTTGTAAGTCATAATGATTGTTTCTACCCTTACTTTGAGGAATTTATTGATTATAAATGTAAAAGATAAAAAAATATGTTTATCTTAAAATTCCACAATATTCCAAAACTTTTTAAATATTTTTATGACAATTTGTTTAATGAAATAATTGTCATAATCTTACCAATTGGGTTGTTTTTCTGGATAAATATATAAAAAAATTCTAATATTTTCTTAAGGGGGTTTTAACCCACTACCTAACTTGGTTAATGGAAATTAAAAAGGCTGAGTGAAATAATAACAATTTATTTACCTAATGAAAACTACTAGTATAAAAATATGTGGCCAACTAACACCTTTAAAAAACTAATACGTCTAATCGCAGGGGTATGCACTCTCAACTTCTTGTTCATCTGAGAACCCAAACTTGACCACAATCTTCTTTTATTTTGATAACCAAGAAGACCCCTATGTTTATTAATTTTGGTGACTCTACTAAAAATATTTATTTAACATTCTTTCGCGGCCGTATCCCGTAAATCTCGCTCACATAATGTTAAATAAATAGTAAATATTATAATTTGGAAAATATTAAATAAAAACTAAGTTCTATGTACAGGGCGATGCTTAGCTAGATCCCTGTACATACTATCGTACTATGTGCCTCCCCCTTCGGATAGGGCTGCTCCCCGTCTGTTAAAATCTTATCTAAATAAAAAACAATTACTATAAGCACTACCCTAATAATTCTATAAAATACTAAAAAAAATATCCTCTCTGATAAATCCAGACTTGCTGTTCCTCTCCTTGGGTGTCCAAGGTCCTTTCTTCGATATCTTCACAAGGCAAAATAATCCTGTTAGTCCAGATACTAGGCTTATAGTGGCTAACATCGAAAAAAAATATCAGGTAGTACTTCTTAATTAAATCGCAATTATACTTACAAAATACGTAGAAAAAAAAAGAATTATAAAATTAATCCTATTACTATCTTGAATTTAATTCTACTTTCTTACTTAACTACTTATTTTTACATACCTACTACGAGTTTAAATTATATACATAATAGTCTTCATCTCAACAATATTCATTACTCCTTAACTGTTTTTAGACCAAACATTTTCTGTTTACATAATATGGTTTACCATAAATTTTCTTTTCACCTAAATGGTTCATATATCCAACAATTCTGGACCCCAGTAGGGTTTTCAAAACCCCTAATTACTCCGGCACTGCAACATCTCATCTCCGTGGAACAAAAACAACTAATATAAAATATTAGGGCAACTTAACTCTTAATCTCTTTTTATTTCTCTAACTTTACTAAAAATATTTATTTAGCATTCATTCGCGGCCTTGTTCCATAACTCTCGCTTAGGTAATGTTAATTAAATAGTAAATATAATTCTCTGTACATACTATCGTAACAATAAGAATATTAAAAAGGTTTTGGATTATCTGAAATTATACATTTACAAATTTTAATACAATAAGTATTTTTTAAATTATAGAATAAAACATGCTATAAAATAAATTTATTTTCTTAAATCTCAGAATTTACAAAATATTGCAAATAAAAAAAGTTTATGCACATTTTTGTATAATAAAATAAGACTCCAAATATAACAATACTCAAAAATCAATAATATACATTTCTGTTAATCACACAGTTAAACTGAACGCTTAAAATATGCACTATGATTTTGTACCACTTAAAACTGGCCCCTATAGACAACTTAAAATTAATTTGAACTAGGGAGTATAAAGCATTTTTGATAAAACATTTTTAATGTTGAAAGTAACAATGAAAATTTATAATCAATATTTTTACTGTGTGACTAAATTTATTCTGCTTTTATTAAATCCTCTACATTATTTTTTATGGACCTCGTTTTCATTTTCAAATTTGGGTTGATTTTTCTGATTTTTGCTTTTCTTCGTGCTTTCTTAATTGAACCATTTATATCATCAAAATTTAGATATCTTCTTAACTTTCTCTTTCCCATAATCAAAGAACCAACTGGCGATTCAAATATTGTCTCTAGGTTGCTAAATTTTTTTATTGTTTTATCAGTATATATTTTTAAAATATCGGGATCTATCGGTTCTTCTTTTTTAATTACAAGCTCTGGAAGATCGATTTTTTGTTTTTCTTCAGATTCTGTTTTTACCAAAATCTTTTTAACAGACTTTAAGTCTTTTTTAGTTTTCTTTGTATGGCCAATGTGCTCTTCATGTTTGCTTGATATTTCATCTTTTTCAGAATACTTTACACTTTGTGTAGTAATGTTTGGTTTACCTGTACCTTCCTTTGAGGAAACACTCTTTTCTGAAGTTGAAGAGGATGTTCGTTTGATTTTTGATTTTTTAGCGTGTTTTACTTCACTAACAATTTTTGGGGAATTATTGTTATCGCATTTTTTAAGACGAAGAAGTGGTTTCATTTCATTTTCTAATTTCTTCTTCAATAAATCTACATTAACCAATTTCGGAGATACCTTATAAAGAAGATAACATTAGAAATCAATTTCAATATGCAGAAAAAATACATTTACAAAATACTAACCTGATCTCCAACTGACACATCTTTCGCTAAATACGACTTTCTTCGTTTTAAGGATTTATTTAATTCATCTTTATTGAGATTTGGTTCAGAAATAATGTCTTTAACGATTTTATCGAATTTCTCAATTTTGCTTAAATTTGTGTCCAAAGGATCTGAAATGCTATGCCGGATTTTTCCGACTTTCTTAAAATGGACCATGGGTTCGAATAAACAGGAGTACCGCCTAAGTTTTTTCACTTTATCCTCTAATTTTGATTGTTTGTCCATAGAAGTGGAAAAATAGGTATTTGCTTAAATTTCAGGCTGTTTAATGTCATAATCTGACTTTTAGCGATTACACTGAATAAAAAACAAAAGATTTATTTTTAGTAGTTTACCTCTCTTCTGCTGTTTCTTTTTATACATTCCTTATATTAAAAGATATTCTACAGTGTGGATACTATTTACGCCCTAAAAATATTTTTGTCGTTATTTAAAATGTTATGTATTCTGAAAAATCTAAAAGGTTCTAAGATGTTTTATAAACTTCCGGTTTTTGCCAACAAGTTTTTATTAAAATTCTTAAAAACTATTATCTTTGATATTTGAACTTTAAGTATTGTAACACGTCGCTGAACTTGATCAAGAAAATTAAAAAATACATTGACTATAATTCATCTAGCAAAAATCATGTATTACCCCTTATATTTTTATTGAATAGACGTACCTACCTGTTAGATTAAAAATGTACCTCTCCAATCTTATTTTGTTTTCTCAAATAAAACCAAAAATAAACTTATTCCATAAATGATATTGTAATGATTTCTTTATGTGTGAAGAACCGGACACACTTATAAAACAATCTCGATATCAATAATTTATTTGAAATTTTTTTTTGATAATGGGAAAAGTAATTTTATCATTGTAATCCTGTATGTATACTGGGTGTAGCAACAAATACGCACCAAAAATTTGTTATTTTATACCCACCTTGTAAAATAGTCCTGGTTGTACATTTCATAGTCATTATACTTTTTTGAAAGTGGCTAAAAGTAAAATTAGTCTTACTAAAAAAAATATAATTTGGTGACATTTTGAAATAAATATTACACATTAATGTATAACTAATCGAAAATATAAATTTTTTATTTTAATAGAATCTTAAATATTGCAGTGTCATTTGAAAAATTAACTTTTAATAACTACGAATTATAGTCTGCAAATGTGTATGGTATAAAATAAAACATGTCTGGGCCGTATATCTTAGTACATCCAATATCATACAGGTTTACTCTTTCATACTGATTTAACATACTAAAATTTCAAAATTTGAACTTGTTCATTAAAAATATATGTAATACTATTTTTAGTCAATGACAAGAAAGTCAAAACATTAAAAAGTATTTTAGAAGCAAAACAAAAGATAAGGACTGAAATAGCCAATTTGAAAAATAAACTGAAGCTAGCTAAGGAGACAATATCTTTATTCAAAGAGGAAATTGCAAAATCCCAAGAAAATCAATTTACCACATAGTTTAAGTATTATAGTTTTTATTTTTAATAAAAAACATTTTTATATTAAGGAAAATGTTTGTAATTTCATCTAGATCCTTTACCTTTAATTGCAAGATTGACTAGTGTGTAGTGTATATTCACCCAAATGAATAAAACCATTTTCTTATAACGAGTGTATTTCATATGATACATTTTCAAAAAAATCGTATTAAAATTATATGGATTTAAATAAAATTTTACAATACTTATTTTACTTAACCTACAGAAGAAGTGATAAGCTCAGCTACACTGTCATCTGGTGACCTTACAGTTAATTGCATCGTAACACCATCTGCTAAAGCAAGTTTAGCTCTAACTAGAATGTCTATGCCTCCTCTAAATACACCTAAAAAAATTTTCATTCAATCATTGCTAGAAAATTGTATCAAATTGAAAATGTACCTGAAAGTAAAAGTGTATGGGTACTTTTTCCTTCAGGAACTTTGTCAGTTCTCTCAGAAGGTTGCAATCCAAGAAACTGGATAATATTTTTGACTGCTTCATCCAAAGTGTTCACTGAACTAAGAGAATAAGTATCTTCTTTTTCCACTGAAGTTTCCGCAGCTTTATCCCATGCTGCGTTCCAATTAACTTTGCTCACCCTTTGTATCTGATCTCCTAGAGTAATTTCAAGATCTTCTAGCATGTATTCATCATCATAACCTGCAAACGCATTAAAATTAGTGAAAAATATTGGATAATTTAATTGCTACAACACACCTTCTTCACTGTCCGGTATACCTGTAGTAGGATCACAATCCTTGACAACAAATTTAAGAAGAGCTCCAAAAGTCCCAACACAGCTGGGCAGATCATCTGTAGGAAACTTGAGTACAGTATAAATAGTACCAGTTTCGTTATAATGTAATCTTTCACAAGGTACTTCAGCCAAAATTTCGAAACCTTCACTAGGCTCCAATTCAACCCTTACGTTCTCTAAGAGTTGATCCGCTAGGGTATTCAAACAATCAAATTGTAGGACTATGTGGTGCGCAAAACAATGTTTAATACAACGTACAAAGTACTCGGTTTCAGATTCTGTAAGTTCAACGACATCTGAGCTTCTGAAAATAGGTCCAAGCTGTTGAATTCCAGGGATGGAGGCGAGTTTTTCAGCGAAGTTTTCTTCTCTTGAAACTGGCGGTGGACGAACAGGCCCTTGAGAAATTAGCATTCCTTCCGATTTGTGCTTAGCTTCCCGCTCTTCTGATGTTGGCACTGATGCTAATGGAACTGATTTTATATCAAAAGGTTGAATGGTAGGGTTTTGTGTATATTCTTTAAGGGAGCGTTCCAAAGAGGGAATAGATACCTAAGACAATAGTCAAAAATATTTCTACAAGGTAGAGTACATTATATAAAAATTTTACCTGTAGAGTATCCAAAATGTAATCATTATATAGGTTTTTGTCGTTTTTGTTCAAAATGCTGCTGTAATAAGTTGCCCTGTCTCGGACTTCATCATCAGAGTCCATTTGGCATCTGGCAAGTAGTACCTGAATGTTTTCTAATAAATCTGGACATGAAGCACCAAATTGTGCCATTGCAGATACTGCAGCAGCTCTTATAGAAGGACATTCTAAGATAACGCGGTTGTAGATAAAACGAATATATCTATAAATAATTATAAAAAAAAAATAACAATTTTTTATTAATAATTTCCCCTTTGTCATTACCTTGAAGGCTGTTTCGTCTTTGGTCCTTCCTTTCCTAATAAATGGAGGATTCTTACAGCCAAAGAAACGTGTTCACAATCTTCAATGAACTCGCACAAATGAGCCAAACCTGGAATAAAAAAACGTATTATTAAAAAGATGTTCCATGTAAAGCATATAAATACTTACCAGACTCTTTGGCATCAGGATTATCTTCAATAATAGTAATAATAGTATCGGCAATGGATGCTTTGTATTCTAAACCCCCCTCATCTCTTAACATAGCTGATAAAAAGTTCATCAGTGTAGTATGCTTGCGGGGAAATTTAAGCGCTAGAGCTCTTATGGCTTGGACTACCACAACTTTAAATTCGTCACTTATTTCAGATACAAAGGTTGCAATTTGTTTCATAAGACGGTCAACAGACGATTCAGCACCTAAAACATTTGCAAATATAATATCAAAATTTCAAAATACTTTAAAACTTACCTGTTTTTAATAAAGTTGTAATAGCCAAAGTAGCAATAGATCTGTTTGAATCAGTAATTAAATTTTCCAAATCTAAATTACAGGCAGTAACAGCGGCGGGGTGGGATATAGCTACTTGATTCAAGGTTCTAACAGCAGCAAATCTCAAGGTTGGTTTAGGGGAGCCGCAGAATAGCTGCAGAACACTCACGGCTGGAGCTAGTTCTCTGCTGGTAGTTCTCTTGAGATTAACAATTGCATGTGCTGCTTCATAAACTACCATTTCAGACTTATGTCTTAAAGAGCATTCTATAAAATCAAAGTACGGGGTGTCATTTCCTGGGTCTTCTTCTTCAAGGAGCTTAGCTGTTATCCTTATCTATAAAATAATGTAAAGTAAGATCAAAATTATTTCATTTATGATTTAAATAACTTACCAACATACAAGCAGCATAGGGGGATTTCAAAGACATTCTAGTTAATTTCGCTATTAATTTTGTTACAGCCAACCTATCTGTTTTTCTGATATGATAGAGTAATCCTAATGCATGATATTGAACCATTACACTAAAAAGATACCAAAAAAGGTGAGTATATGACTATTAAAGAGGGAAATCATAATTCAGATTTGTCTATATATAGGATCCTACAGAATTATAATAAATAAAATTATATACACTTCTTGACTAATTAATTAAATTGAAATATCAACCCTATAGTTTTTAAATTATGTGCAAATAAAATATACTGTATCACCATTAATAAATATTCCGAGACACTTTTTAAAAGAGGAGATGACCGTTAAATTTTGTTGCATTTTGACGTCAGTAGTTATGGGTGAAAAAAGTGGGCTTTAATAAAGTGAAGATAAGTCCAAAAACATAGACAAACTTGATTAGAAATGTTTAAATTTTCTTTATACACTAATTGTCTGTCAGCTTATTTTGTTGTATAATATAATAGCAGTTCAAAATTTTGTTTTAGAATAGTAATTCATTATTTTATAACATTGAAAATTGTGCGTTTTTAATAATTAAACTTTAATGTATAACATACTTTCTGTAAAATTTAAGACAATATTTTCATGGATGTAGATAATTTTATACTCATAAATATAATGAAATAATAATTGAAAATACTTTTAAAATCTGCACTTTTGGATGCTGCAAAATCTTTTTTATTTTTATTTTTCACTGGAATGGATACATTTGACTATAATGTATAATGTAATCTTACTTGTCACTATTTACAGCTTCTTGCGCCTCATTCACCCATCTTTTAACCACTTCGGGTGCCAATTTAGACATATGTAAAGAACTAACAAGAGCAGCAGAACTAACAGCTGAATTTCTGTCAACTATTGCTTGTTTCATATATCGTTCTATAGCTTGTAACATTGTAGCATCTGTGATACTACAAAGGGCTCTTATAGCAGCTGCTCTGTAAATGTCTTCCTTTCCAGTCATGTCTTTAGTGAGACTAGAAGTGACTATGATAACATCATCTGCAATTGAGCTAAGTTCTTTAATACCTAGGTAGACCATCCTTCGTAAAATAACATCTTTAGATTGAAATAATTTCGTCATCGCAAAGAATACGTCTGTAGCTTCTTTTACGCTCATGCTTTCGCCCTAAAATATATCCTCAATAGATATGACACTTGAGGAAAAAATTAGTGCTTACCTGGTTGAGCAAATACAACAATTTTGTAAGAATGGGGGTACATTTTCTTGGATTAACAGTAGTTTCATTAAAAACACGGGCTTCTTGTAGTACAGTAGTTTTCTCGATATTTTGGAAAAGATTTCCGCCTCCTGCAACAACCAATTTGTTTTTTTTTCATTATAAAATGGAAATATCTTACCGTCTTCTTCCTCTTTTTTGTCTCTTTTAAAAGAGCTCATCGTAATGGGATATATTTTGAAAAACCGAAAAAATGACTTCTTTACACGTCACAGTGCTCGGTTGTCAAAATATGTGTGGCAAAAACATTTCAGCCAACATTAAAAAATTGCAATTGAAATGTCACTTAGACTGAATAATATTTTTGGACTTTCTCTTTTATGTAGCTAAGAAAAGGATGAGAATAACAATATGGCAAAGAAACGTAGGGTGTTGCCATTATTATTATAATTTAAAAATAAATAGGACAATAAACAAAAACGTTTTCATTTTGTTGTTTGAATGATACAAATTAATATGCTGGTAGATTTTTAAAATATATAAACGATTTGTATTTTTGGCAACGTTGGGGTATGAGACGGAGGATTTAATCTCGAAATCTCTGTCTGTCATTACATTCACTAACGCATATGTCACGCGTAGCAGACAAGCACAACATTCATTATGTCATTGGACGGTAAAATAGAAATGTCTCGCTTGTATAAATTGGCTCGAAAGTTTAACTGTTTCTATTTGTCAGGTATGTTTACCAGTCTTTCTTTATTTTATGATAAATTTTCTCGTATATTTCATTTAAAATGATTTCATAAACTTGATTTTAAACCTGCAGCGGCTACTTATTGATCTTGTATGTTACACCCATATACATATTTTTTTGTAGATAAATTGTTAAAATTTTAGGGTTGGATTCTCCTGAATGCAAACCTTTCTTTGTAGAAGGGTATCAAGTGGGACTGGTGCGGCCAAATGTAATGAAGCAGTTACTAAGATACCCTGAGGTGATACAAAAATATTCAAGAAAAAATGAATTCTTATTTCAGCTTGGTTTTAGGTTTTCTTGGTGGGTTCCTCTGGTGTTGAACTAAATCCCGCATTTAGGGATTATGAGGAGAGAAGTAGTCAAATAGATAAGGTTCTAAAAGAATTGAGAGTTGAAAATGTATTCATTGCTTTAAAGGGTTGGAGAGACGAGGTAATGTTTTATTTCATTGACATTATTTTTATTAGTACTCTTGAATTAACTTATTTAAGTACATGTGATATATATTGAAGTGTACTTTTTTATTTTTATGTATTTATTTTGTTTATTTTTAAACTTGGTGGGGATTATTGGAATGTGTATTTGACTCCCAAATATGGTCCTTATCTCAGTATTTGCCATTTTTTCATAAAATAACTACTTTAGTAAACGATTTTTAATTTGGTACAGGTATATTGTCCTTGACATATAAACGAATATGTTAATTTTTGAATAAGAAGTAGATTGTTAGAAGGTTATATTGACTCATTTGAATTTTTCTAAAATTTTGACCAAAGCAGTATATATTGATAAATAAATATAAGCTTTATATTTCACTGAAAGGATTATCATAAATTAATTTATCTTTGTAACTTAATACAACTTATGAAAAGATTTATCAAATATTTCATGAATTATTAGGACTTAAAAATTGTAAAGTCTTATTTTTTTTATGACACACGAGTTTCAGTAACTTTAAAAATCAAATAAAAATTACAATGCTAGATTATTTTCCAATTTAAAAAGGCAATTTTCGCCAATTTATTCTAGTCGTAATTTTTAGGTCAATGGTCATTTTTGATAATTGGTATTAACCTTTAGTCTACGACAAATTATGCTCATCTAAACACCTTCATTAAAATTCGGAAAAAAAACTAGAGGTTACAAGAAAGAATAAACAAAAAATTTAATTTTTGTAGAGTATTTGAATGTCAACATATACTTTTATTTACATTTATAATGATGAATAGTACACTAAATACTCATCTAACTAGCAAAACAATTTAAAAAATGCAGGCACATTAAAAATAATAATTTTGGCTTTATTTATATAAATATAATAATAATCTTTAAAAGGTACTTCAAAGATTCTCTAGACGTTCGCATTGCACTCAATTGGATAAAATAATATTTTAATCTTCAGCTGTCTATTAATTTTATAAGAAACTACCTCTTTATATTGAACATTCCTTATATAAAATGTACAGGGCGATCTTATATCTAAAAAGGAATATTTTTTCTTTTGGAACTTCAATACTTATTCTAGAAACAGCATTGCTATCTTGCTAAATTGGTCATTTAAATTTGCTACATAGATAATATGCAACTTGCATATTCTTATCCTGTTCATAGGAAATATTACAATAAAATGTTTATGTTCCTATTAAAACATTTAGATTAATGAGAAAATAAAATTATCAATTGTATTAGCGGTTTGTATAATTTTATTAGATAAAAATGTTTACATCCATACTTGAGTTGGTATGCAGAATATTATTTCAAAGTATCGGATTTCTGTTTATTATTATTTACACATGACTGCTATTTTTCTATTTTAGTATATTTACCATTTTAATCTTTTAAAATTGGTACACATTTTTTAGTGCTTTGAGGTAAAAACGGATTTCCTGTCTAAGAGTTTGTTTAAAATGGATAGGTGTGCTACGTGCCTATTTGGAATTAGAAATTATGGAGTTGATATTAATGGATATGTTAGGCATCCTGCATTAGGTATTATAATTTTAATACCTTGTAAAAAATATCATTTTTTTATGCCACAAAGTATTAGTAATATATTGAGAAATTTTGACTGTTAATTTCTTAATAAATATGTTATGCAATTTAAAATTTTCGTTATTTTAGGATATTTCTATAATTTTTTTTAACTAGGAATTAGTTTTTCAGGTTTTTCTAGAAAATAATGAAAATCTAACTCTTGCACTTGTTCTTGATGTTTTAAAAGTTTTATAAAGTTTTATGTTGTGTTAAATTTTATCTATATATCTAAAGGTAATTTTATAATATTTTTTAGGACTTTGCCTTTGGTTCCAAAAAAGATCTGCTACTAAACAGACTTGGCCTGGTAAGCAATTTATGTAATATAATAGGTACAAAATATATAATTTTTATCAAAAATAAACAATCCTAATCTTAATTTTAATTCATTTAATTCCATTCTGTTAAAAAATGATACGCTGATATACTTAAGTAACAGACAGTTTTACAAAGCAATTCAATTGCTCTACGTCAGCAGAGCATGTCCGTTTCGCTAGTAAATTCTTCATTTAAAATTTAAAAGTCTCCATGAAAACTATATTTTTAAATTGAACAATCATTGTTTTAGCATTTATAATTTACAAAATGTTTTCTATTGTTTGGGTTTGTTTTGTAGATTTTAAATAATTCATTCATTTATTAAAAAAAAATTCTAAAATTCGCCAAAAGAGTCAAATTAAAGATTCTATTTTTGAAATTCAACAACAATAAATGCAAATCGAATTAAATAGGCACAACCGAATTTGTAAAATATCTTTATAGCAAATTTTTTAAAACCCTAATTTTAAATAATTACTAAACATTGTTTGCATCGTTATTCATCTACGTTATTTGTAGGCTCGGGGCAAAGTCTTATGACTATAAAAAAAACATGGAACTTGGGTATGGTAATTTAAAAATCGCTATTCTTTTAGGGAAATGGGACAACATGGTAGGTGGTGGTCTTTCTGTAGGCCATGGTATCTTAGAAACTGCACATAAGGAAGCAATGGAAGAAGCATCTGTCCCAGTACATCTACTTAATAATTTAATAAGTGCAGGCTGTGTTTCGTAAGTAGATAAATATAGATGAATCGGTTTTTGTGATAGATCGGTTTTTTCTAGATTTTTCTTCGAGTCTGAACGAGGACTCTTCCCAAATACTGAATTTGTATTCGATTTGGAACTTCCAGTGGACTTCGTACCAGTGAATGCTGACGGCGAAGTCGAAACGTTTGAATTACTTCCTGCTAATCAGTGCCTGGAGAAAATACTCACTGCCGATTTCAAAACGACAAGTACACCAGTGGCCCTAGACTTTCTTATTAGGCACGGAATTGTTACTCCAGAAAATGGTAGGTCATACGTTTTGTAAATTATACATCCTTTAAAAAAATTTGTGATTTAATTTCACTATTGTGCATAATTGAGCACACTTTATATTTTTCATTTATGTTTTTATTTTCTTCTATATTATAACTAGCGAAATTGCTTGGTACACTTTTCTTGGTTTATTTTTGCTGTTTTTTTTTGTGTTGTTACTATAGTCTTTTTCTTAGTATTTTATTTTTTTATTGTTTTATTAAGGAATTTTATTTGGTTGTTCTTTCTATTATTGTGATTGGTATCTTCATTAGTTTTTGGTTGGTATTTACTTCTTCCTAGCCTGGATGCTTTATTTCCCTTGTTACATATTTTAGTTTAGATTATATTTACAATCAAAATATGTTTATTTATTTATTCAGAATGCAGTATTCTGCAAGAAGACTGGTTATTATTTTAACCATCCTCCAGGTATGACTTATCAGATTTTTTATTACCTCCTACGATGGTTTCTTAATTGTTTCGTACCATTCTGACTCACTATTTTTGAGATTTATTTTGCTAAATGTTCTTGCAATTCTAAAAATCATAGCATTTTCTAATCATTCAAGAACTAGAAATTCTGTTTGACTTTCAAAGAAAATGACAATAATGTGTTTGATAAATTCTTGCATTATTGCTTCTGCAGCGTTGTATTGGTGTAACCTCAGTTTGGAACAATGTTGCATATTTGCTTAACATTCTTCTCTTTGGATTTTTTCCATATAGAACTGCCATCATTTGATTTGTAGATCACTTTTCTGTATAGAGGAGTTTGCTCTTTCCAAACATATGTGTCTGGAACAACTATCTATAATTTTTGTCCTCTCCTTTTATTAGCTTTTTTATTTAATGTTTCCTTCCTTTTTTATTCGATGTTTTCTTGCTGCTCTCTGCTTCGTAGTTTTTGTTTAAATCCTTCCATTCGATTCCTTTTTAATTTTCAAATATCACGATAGTTGACCCCAAATTAAATATAAAAGAGAAATATTCTATAACAATTATCAAATGGATATTTAAGATAAGAACTAGCAATATTTATGCAGATAATAAAAATAAATTGAGTTAATGAATAATTTATATGCGATTGGTGGGTAACGGTTTATTTAAATGAAAAATAATTAGGCTATGATAAGAAACTAGTTTTAATCTGTAATACAATCTGGATACAAGGTTAAATGAACGTTTATCTCTTATGGTGGTTTTATTTTTTGTCAGTATAGTGGGTTAGTCATAAAAGTAATAATTTGTTTTTGAAACAATGCATGTTAATGTTTAAAAAGCTAAAAAAAATTATCTTTCAAATTCCTATTGAAATTTTGTTTTATGTTTATTTGCAGAGTCGGAATACCTTAAAATCATAGAACTGCTCCATGTGCCACTGCAATCGATATACAGAAGTTGCAGTACTATAAATAATATTAAGGAGAATGGTACTTCCTTACATAATATTAGTGTTAATTGAAGTTAAAATCTAGAATTTAAAAGTATTTTCGCTATATTACAATGATCTACTAAGCCTTACTAATACAGACTTTGGCACATGTGTAAAAAAGGCCGCAATAACCAATTTTTTTTTATCCTTATTACATGAAACGAAAATGTGAAAAAATAATTATTATTCTAAAAACAATAGTTCCTTAAATAGATTCAAATAAAAAAAACATAAAAGATTTTTTCCCATTTTGTTTTTTTCTCAACTCTTTTGTCAAACAGTCAAATACTAACATTTTTTATATCTGTAAGAGAAATGTAGATTCTTATTGTCGACAATCTATTGTGGTGTTTTGTTTTAAAAATACCTTTTAATAACCAGACATCTGTTTATTAGGCGTATAGAAGATGCTTCTAATTCTACTACTACTACTACTACTACTACTACTACACCTAGTACCAATACTACTATTACTCTATGTCCTCCAATAATCTTTCTTAGTCTTCCTTTATCACAAGAGAAAATATGATTATAGGATTTTAAAAATAATTTTTATTTTAATACTTCATGAAAAACGATATTTTTTAAAAAGGATTTTGTTGAAAAATAAAGTGCAATGACGAAAATACGTAAACTTAAAATGATTAAATAACAATTATTTGCCAAAGTCCGTATTATACTTTTTTTATTGTTTTTTTTAATGATGACCCTATTTTAGCAAAAATTTACATACATTTTGAGAGCTTACACTTTTGTAATTATTGTATTTTTTTTTATTTATTTCATAGAGTTTTTATACCGAGTAGATAAATTAATCTAGTGTAGAATTTTAATATATGCCCAAGAGTATTTTTATTATTTATATTTAGTCTCTTTTTGACTTATGAGTTTTATCGTACTTGTGATATTGTTTTTTTTTTAGTGATGTTGACTGTAATGACACATTTACAAAAACACAATAAAACTCTTCTGACTTAATTGATTATTTATTCTCTCTAAAAATCTTACTGAAACTTTATCTTTTAACAATCGATTTTTTAAGAACCGGAGGAAACCCGGAAACCCAACTTCCATAAATGTTACCGCAGAAGCGTTTCATACCCTGGTTACCTAAGAAACAACCAGTATTAACTTCGATAAAAGTCTTTTACAAGTGAATTTAAAACTAGACATAGAGCGTTTTATGAAATTCTTTTAAATGTTAAGTGTTAATTATGAAGATTCATCTACTAGAAGTGATCTCAAAAATAATCTGTTCTCAACACCTTTTTTACCCAGATGAACCGAGTGTAGTTTTTAACAAAGTTTTTTGCCATAATAATCATTTTCAATATGCAAAGAAAACCAACTACAGAGCAACCTAAATATTCTGACGTTCTGAAAGACAAATCGGCCTGTAATACTCATTCTGCCAAAAACTATCAATCAGCAACTATGACGGATATTCTACTTATTGTTGACCCACGTCAGAATTTGCAGCTGTCAAAAGTTAAATCTGTGAAGGATGGTGACATCATTATTGGATGTAGGAGTAAAGGCGATAATGAGAAGTTAATAAATATTGTGCAACAAAAAATGTCGAATTCTTACGATCTTAAAATAATTGACGGTATACAACCTGGATTAAGGTTAGTTGGAATGTCTGAGAATCTCAGTTGATACGCTAAAATATTTACTGGCATGTAACGCGGGAATTTTTTTGATGATTCTGACTGCAAGGTAATAAAGATATTCTCTACCAAAAAAAATCATAAAATGTTTCAGGCGATAATTCAAGTCGATAAACTGGTTTATGAACAGGTAATTTGTTTGTTGGGTACGACAGATGTAGCGTTTATGATGCTATTGAATTGCAACGCTGTTTTAGTTGTAATGAATTTAATCATTCATCCAGAAATTGTCAAAAGTCAGTAAAATGTCCTTTGTGTGGCAAAAAAGATTGTAAGGTTAAGACTTGGAAATGTTGAAATTGTGCCTATTTAAATAATAATATATCAGTTGATCATGGAGTTTGGGAAAAAGAAAAATTTGAATTATTTGCAATAAACTAGCAATCAAATAATACTTGTCGCTCTCCCCTCGTAAACTGTCGTCGGTCTGGTATGAATGTACAATCTGATAAAGGTAAATTGTCTGTCTTTTATCAAAACACTAGAGGTCTAGTTCCTAGTTCCTAACAAGTTTAATTGTAAGAAACTTAAGAAAAGAATAGATTAAAAGACAACTTAATTAAAAATATATATTAATTTAAATCTCTATAAAAAAATATAAAATCACGATGTTTTGGGCGCTATCAATACTTCCATGTCATCTCGGCATTTAGGAATGTACAGTGAGGCACAAGTGTGCTCCCAGACATCCTGTGGATACTTCTCTTCGACAGTCCACTGACCGGTGTCTATATTGTAGTGTTCTATGGCCGCTGTATCTCTATCAAACATTTCATCACTGCTAAAACCACCGACGAAGTAAATTTTTTTGTCTACAAAGACGATACCCGCGTGATATCGGGGCGTAGGTACTTTAGTCACCACCTGAAAAAAAAGTCCTAGTGACAATTTACTACTGTTACATTAACTTTAACCCTAAATGAAGAGACCAGAAATTATAGTTGAAGGTAAACTGTAAGTTAGTCTTACTTTCCAAGTATCTTTTTCAACATCGTAAGCGTCAATAGTGTCCACTAAAGATCTGGATCTGGAGTCCTCAGTCCATCCCCCACAAACGTACAAATATTTTCCTATACTCAACATTACGTGGTCAGCCCGAGATTTTAACATTGGTGTACAAATCTTCCATTTCTCCATGTTTACGTCGTAGCAATACATCTGACTGCTCTGTAATAAAATACACAAATGAGAGGTATGTTTGTATATTCCTATAATATTTTGGCAAGCTTTCCTTCTCTCCAACTTTCATATGAACCCACTCACCTGTACATTATCTCTATCAATTCCTCCGCTAATATACAACTTGCACTCATAGTTATTCTCGTATCCAGCTCCAGCGTGTTGCGTCACGTAAGTTGGTAAAGGCTGGATCATGTACCACGAATCCATCAAAGGGTTGTAACATTCGCAAGTACTAACATCATATTCATCAACTTCGCTCGCTCCACCTACGGCATAGAGAAGTTCGCCAACTACGTTGAGACTGAAGCGACATCTTTCAATTTTCATTGGAGCCATTGTCGACCACTTGTTACACCTAAATTATTTCACAAATATAATAGGATTAGACGTAGCTTAAATATCTGCAATATATGGACACGAAACGCATTATAAAGGCCATGAGAAGAACTGGGAAAGTGGGAGGAGAGCTGGAGGCTACTCAATTAAGTAATTGCTGGTGCAGAACTGACCAAGACCAAGTGGTTCCCAGAAATAGATTTGGACCTTATTGCAGACTCCAAAGGGTATATTTTATATTTGAGATTTGAGGCCGCTGAACACCTAAACTCCATTCATTCATTCATTCATTTATTCATTCATTTCAAATACATCTGATCTGTAGCACGTGTTAAGCGCATGCTAGTCTCGTGATTGCAAATTATCACAACGCTATTAGGCGAGTGTGTGAGAGACAAAATGAGCTATAAGAGTGGTATTCAGTTAGTTGGTTACATAACATTTTGACTAAATGTTTGTTGTAAATATTTTGTAGTGTACGCTTTTGTGCTATTCTTGATTTTGGTTTAACGGGCGTCAGTTTTATCGTACAATGTACTTCTTGTTGTTGTTGTAATTGATTTTTTTGTGTTGGAGAATTTTATTTGATCATTCTAGTTAGGCGTTCGCATGTTTCTGTTAGAATTATCCGTATTTGAAATGTGAATAGATTTTAAATGTTTAGGAAAAAAGTAAACCTTCTACTCTGCTACTACTTAAATAGTTGTAAACCGACGAACTTACACTTTCATGAAACTGTGACCTTTACAAAGGAAGCAAGGCGATTCGAGGAAATAAGAACAAGTAAAAGTAAGAAAAGGTGAAAAGTAAAGCAATAAAGAACCTGACTATGATATAAAAAATATCTTGTAAGAGAACAGATTATGGATCTTAGTAACCCTGTTAAATTATGCAATGCTTACAGAGCTAAATCAGGGTGTAATACTTCATAATCCTGGGCTCGAGTAATGATAAACAACAGTTTGGGACCATACCATATAACAAGACAATTCATGATTATAACTTTATAAGTAAATCTTATATATTTTCATCGATTCAGATTCAGACCTAAACAGTGAACACATTCAAACTAAGACAGTAGTGCCACAAGGAAGTTCGACTTAATAATTGCATGAATATCAATCACTATGAGACAGAAAGAAGTCTAAAGGGGAAAAAACTTAAGTCTACATGTATATGGTAAGTAAAAAGGTTCTAAAACTGAGCACAGTGTACAAGTGTTGACTGGCACAAAACGCTGACGTACCATCTCTAAAACCGCATAAAGGGGCGCAATAAAAAAATATTCACCTTGGTGTGTACTTGAATCCAAATGGATGGATATTTTCTTGTAGACTCTGGTTAAAACACCCTCCAACAATATACAATTCGTTATTAAACACCGCCGTCCCAAAATTGCACTGTTCTACATGAGGTATAGAAGTCAGGTGCTTCCATTTTCTATCCGAAGCAAAACAGTACGTAATTTCGTTGGTTATTCCACTCATACCGAATCCTCCAATTTTTAACAGAGCCATCTCCATTCCCCTAGAATTTAAGAGATTTGAGATGAATCGCGATTGCTCTTTTGTAGATTGCCTATAAACTTCTTGTAATATAATTTTGTATAATTGCCACTCGCACTTTCTGTCTTCAAAGACTTTGTCTAAGATGCTGTCGAGTTTCCGTTTCGATATTTCGATGAAATGGATGTAGCGGATTATGCGAACTGCATATGAAAGACGGACATTTAATCTGGAAAATAAAATGTATTAATTCTTGAAGGTCTATTCCAATATTGTGAATACGTACTCGTTTGTGTCTACATGGAAAAACCAAGCAAGTACTATCCTAAGAACGTCGGCTTCTGAACAGTCTACTGGGTAATCACAGGCAAGCAAATTTTCCAATTGTTGGGGTGCTAGTCTATAAAACTCTGAACTACTGGAAAATTCTAATAAGTGGCCGCTCATAAACCTATAGACTTTCATTCTGAGTTGAGAGAGAGAATATGTCTCTGCTGAAAATTGATCACAAATGATGTATTTCTAATCAGAGCTGTTCTGAGTATAGGTAGAAAGTATTGAGCAGAGAATACAAGTACTTTTTATACGAAGTACTCAAACACGAAGTACAAATAGACGTAATCAAGTACTCAAATAATTCACAAGTACTGAGTAGTAATGGGGTTCTACAATTTTCAATACCTAGTGTTTAAATACTTTAATCTAGTTATTGAAAAAATTCCAAGGTTATTCCTGCTCAAAGTTGAGCAAAGTGTAGAGAAAATGTTCCACAATTTCTATTCACAAGGTCATACTGATGTTAGTTTGAGAATATATATTGTGGAGTAGAAACTAGTTTTTGTTTTTCTCATACTTTATTCTAATTATTACAAGTCGACACCCAATATAATAGTTTATTACTTATCTAAAAATTGATCGGTCTTAATTAAAAAATAAATACAACCAAAAGGTCCTCGGACAATTTTAATGTCCTTAGTCTTCGGTAACGAGACAGAGGAGAATTTCGATATGAGTCTTGAATCTTGATCTGGGAGATAAAATGCGTTTGAGGAGAAACATATCCAAAATTCTTCCGTTGAATGTTTCTTAATGAAATGTTAGACGTTTTAAAAAGGAGGATTAAACAGAAGAGGTGTGCAGCTAGTTTTGTAAATTTTTGTAGCAAATTTAATATTATGCCTTCACTTTTATAGATCAGAGACTGAAAGAAATTTGCTCTGGTTTTAGTTTTCTTCTTAAGATTTTGGGTGTATTCTTTAAAATTCAATTTTTTATCAAAATGTACACCAAGATATTCCACTGCAGACATTTTGATGGGTTAATAATCAATCTTCACTTATTAAACCCATTTTCAGCTGTTGTAATTTGATGTTGTATGGTAGATACACTCCTGGTTAACGAATTATGATGGGATATTGTCACGCAAAATTCAACAACAATTACAGGTTGATTAAAGATACAAAAAGTGGTCAACTAATATTTACAAATAATAAAAAGAGTTCTTATCAAGAGAATGATGCTCTTGAGGGGCGCTTATGTCCCTTAGGTACTAGGTAAACTTTCTCGTACAGTCGGGAGACGATTGAACTATCGTCCCCAGTCTGGGACTAGTTAACTCTCACCAATGTAATCGTCTCGTATTTTTATTAAATACTCTGTTTATGTTTTTGAAAAGTAACCTCACGTAGAATATATGGAAAGTATACCTATCTTTTAAGAATGTAAAACAATGTTTACTATACGAAACGATTACTAAATATAAACAAGTCCGTGAACTATTGAACTGGTAAACAAATTAAATCTGATGCCCTTTTCATATGTGACAATATTAAAACCGTATCATCTACATATTGAAAGGTATACTTGGAAAAATTATATGTATTCTGGTGACTAGGGAGAAATCATAGCAAAAAATGTTGTAGAGTAAAGGCGAGATAGTATATCCTTGACGAGTATGTAGTGAAACTATTCGAAATAGAATTATTTACAGTGACCGTCAAGTGTCTATTAAGAAGGAATGGTTCAGTAATAAAAAAAAATAACTACGAATTTTATTATCTGATTCTGATTTTTTACAAATTTAAACTATTTCACGTACCCGAGAACGTTTCTGAATATTCAAATACACTAAAATGTGCTTGTGTACTTGTTTTATATCGAAAAAGCTGTAAGTACAAGTATTAGTACAATCAAAGTACATGAAAAGTATTTAGAATACACTGCTCGAGTACTTTATTTGAGTACTGCATATCTCTGTTTCTAACTGCGACACTTTTTTCTTACCTATTGTAGCAATATCAACACAATTATCTATATCTATTTGAGTTTGTAGGTATGAGGAGCAAGCCTGTATGACAGCAACCATTTGAACATGCGATGCAGCCTCTAAAACATCCTGTACATTGGCTAAGTTTAGGACTAATCGTGTGGTGTACGCATAATCTAATAATTGACTGAAGCCTAAAATGAATATTTAATGAATATATTTTATTGTACATTTTAAAAAAATGCGTTACACACCTTTTGCTTTAATACCGTTTAAACATATTTCGTCTTGTTTCGCTTCTAGCATATTGTCAGTGAACATTGCTCGAAAGTAATCACTACATGCTGCTAATACTGCTTTGTGAGCCCTAAATACACTACCTTCTGCAAAAATAATTTATGTTATTTATAAAACAAGACAATAAAAAATCTTAAGGAAAAATTGAGAGATTTATTGAAGATCCTTTGATTTTTGGTCTGAAATAACTTCAATCAATTCCTGAACTAGTCTTTCTTTTTTTAGGCACAGGTAAGGTTTTGCTGTCTCTTATCTCTGACTAAACGGATACATATTTTATCGTATTTCGTTTCCTGTTATGGCCAGGCAATATACAACAATAAAAATGGTCTATCTCAAAATCTAGTTAATAAAATATCCCTTCTTCAATTAAAAATCAATCTTAAATGAGTTATTAATAGTTAAACCCAAAAAGTAGGAAAAACCAAGACGAAAGCTGAATGAAAAATGATCATAAATAATCAGAAATGGTGGAATGGGATCCTGGACTTTTAATTAAACTATCATTTTACCCTACTAGACATAAAGTTGATTATTTAAGAGTTTGACATTTGTTATTCTTACCTATGACTAGAGTAATATCCAGGAGTTCTCCTTTATTCCTTAAAGAGTTCAGTCCTTCCAGAAGATGGGATTGGTGAGATGGATGTTCGTAGAAGACACTGTTAAGTATCTTATCAGGAAGGAACTTTTCTTTTGTCTTGGTCATGGCCAATGTTAATAAAATTTATCATAACTGAAAAAAAAATAATATCAATTGATTTTTAAACGACGATGAAAATCCCAAAAATCGTCAATATTCAGTTTTAATGGCTTATTTATGATGCAGATATAAAAGAGGATGGAATTCGTTATCAAAGTCAAAAAACAGGACTATATGTTGTCACAACTGAATCAGTCATTTTCAAATAGAAACGATCTGTGGTTCCAACAAGAACCGTTGATGTACGAATTTACTTAAAGTTGTACAAGGTAGCTGAGCTGAGATAAAGGATAAGATCAATAAAATGGCCACTAAGGTCTCCGTATTTGACTCATTTAGACTTTTTTTATGGGGATATTTGAAGACAAGTTTATTAAATAATCTAGAAGAGTTGAAGGAACGCCTCAGAAAAGCGATTGCACAAATAGCCTATAAAGTTCTCGAAAATGAAAATAATTGCTGAAGGTCATCAATTTGAACATTTATTATAATTTCATTGTATTTTACTAAATAAGCAGTTTTGATTGCCCCTATAGAAACAAATAGCGTTGGTTAAACGACATTTGTATATTAGGTAAAATAATTATTTTATTTGTTACAAATGAAAATCGTCTTGGAAATAAGCTTTTTTTAATGACATTTAAACTGTCGGTGGTGCCACTGAACCTTATGTATTCTGCACTAAAGCAACAAATATGCAAAACAGTTGTAACTTTCACATACCACAGCCATTTGGGTCTGTTAGATTCTTATTTACTTCTGTTTACAGTTATATCAAAAACAAGTGTAGCTTTTCAAGCTTGATTAATATTATAAATTAGCATGCCTTTAAATTACTACATTATTAACTTGAAGGCGGATTTAATTGAAGTTGTTAGCGGAATAATACACATTTATTGTGCTAATAAAAATAAAACTAACTGTTGTACAAGGTTCGGTAGATTATAACAGATGTTTTTTGTATGCAGAGAAAAATTAATAGATCTATTAAAATATACAGTAAGTTTTTAAAAAAGAGAACACAGTTCCATGGAAACGATTTGGTTTGAAGTATTCTTTGTTTTTTATTATGTAAAATACACTCCCTATGGTGATTCAAATTAAAGGGTTTAGGTCACTATTAATGAAATATTGTACAACTTTTTATTTCTTGTTTAATAAAGAGCAAATTATTTCACTGTACAGAGTATAGCTTTTTATTATATATTTATCATATTAAAACAAATTATTGTAGGCATGTTGATTTTTGTGCAATATTTAAACAGTTATTCAATTTAACAATTTCTCACACCAAAGAACAATTGACTTGAGGCCACAGTTTCCGCAATGCAATAAGATTTTAAAATCCAATGAAGTGCACAAACACAAACCTTATTGTTTCAACATTCTGTTATTTAAACAACAAATCAAAATAAATATTTGAGTTATAGCTTATTTGAAATGAATCAGTGATCGATTTACTAATTCTAAATCTGTACTAGACAATAAAATTAACCGAGCACTGTTTTTCAGGAGATAAAAGTAAAGTATGTATCAACTTACAAGGCCATTATTTTCTAAATAAAGAAAAATAAAAATACATTTTTTTAGGTAAGATTGTGTAATTACAATGAATGAATTGCAGGGAAAATTGTGATTTTTACTTTTTAATTTTTACTTTTTGCTGTTTCCCCCTTTCCCAAAGAAATACATATACAAGTAAATTTATTTGATAATCATTTTAGAAATTTTATTTTAAATTATATTGGTTTTTTGGAAGTTGTAATGTTTGACGATTTGTATATAGTCATATTCCTTGAAGTGCTCTGATGATGGTCGATTAAGTGTGCTGAAATGTTGGCAGATGAAATAATACTGATTTTTCTTAACTGAACCTAAACCCAACAAAATTTTCAAAAGAAAATTATTTATATTAATTGAAATTTGTCAATAATAAGTATTATCCACTATCGGTGATAGAAACAGTTACTTTGGAAATTTGAAAATTTAATTAGGTATTA
This sequence comes from Hermaeophaga mercurialis, assembly GCA_951812935.1. NCBI lineage: Eukaryota > Metazoa > Arthropoda > Insecta > Coleoptera > Chrysomelidae > Hermaeophaga > Hermaeophaga mercurialis. Next base: position 17,930,834 of record OX638361.1, on the reverse strand, counting down.
AATAAGTCCTAAAGAAAAAAATGTTACCTTGCTACTAAAGCCCATTTTTTTTAAATATTATATTCGTACTATTTAACATTTAAAAACATACATTTTTTTATCTCGAAACTAATTTAATTAATCCAAAATTATATCAAATTGTATTTATAGTATCAAAATAGGTTCCTTTTTTAACAAAATTAGTACTTTAAGAGAAATATAAATAATCTTTTATTTTTAAAATTATTTTTTTTTGTAAAAGAAGTTCAACAAACATTTTTTTAAATAGGACTTTTCGTATTTACAACATTTAGAATTTAAGATCAATTTTACTGAATTCCAAGATAAAAAAATGTGTTTTTTTATATTATAAAATATCAGTTAGGAACTAGATACAATATACAGGGTGAGTCAGAACCAATGGGACATAATGTAAGGGCAAGTTAATTGGATCAAAATATGAAGATTAAAATTCTGATTACCAAAAAATATCGTCAAAAAAGTTTTGATTCATTTTTATCATCAAGAAACGCTCATGTGGCTCTGCTGTAACAAAATGTAAATATGGAAAGGTAAATAATACTTACTAAGACATAATGTCTTGGAAAATGGTATTGTCAGATAGCGAAATTTAAGTAGATTTAAAATATATTAAAACGCTTTGGAAGATTGACGAAATTCAAGATAAGTATTATTTATTTTTCCATATTTATTATGAATAATTTCCACAAAGTAAAAGTTGAAACAATTAATTGAAAATTTAAAATAATATTCCTTGTTTAAAATGATGCTAATTTTGATACCACTTTATGAATATATTCTGTAATTATTATCATAAAACAAAAAAAAATAAACTTTAACACCCACAGCAACATTTTATTAAGGCAATCTGTTCTATAGTTATGACTCATACTGTGGTCATTTAAGACCACCTAATTAGCACTTTTATACATTTTCTAACTTCTCACTTTGTTTATAACGTTTTTTTTAAATAATTGACGTAATCACTAAGAAATAAGAAATATAACATTGATATAGTGATGTAATATTTGAATAATAAAAAATATTGGAACAATTTGCTACAATCAATCAATATTAAAAAAAGAACGGAATAGATGTCAATGTCTAACACCTATTTTACTTTTGAAGACCGGTTTTTTAATCACAATACCAATAATGTAATAATAACAAAATTTGTTTCTATTTCCCATAGCAGCTACCAACGACCTATTTAATTACATAAAAAATACTAGTTTTGTTCGCAACGGTTATTTCTTATTGTTTGATCAATCATCCGGTTGCTTAGTTACTATCTAATCTAATCATTTAAATAGTGCAGCCAAAAAAAAGTGACATTTTATTTTACACGTTTTTCGTCCCCCAAAATAAAAAAGCGAAATGCAGTGCCATCGATGCTGTTGCGACTGCAAGTGGCCTTGCGAATGCGGGTGCACCTGCAAGAAAAAGAACCAATGGCCCCCCGAAAACTTCAATCTCACTTTGTCCCCCTTCAATTTCAACATGGATGAGCCAGTGGTTGTAAAATTTTTAACATCTAATGCCAGAGTGTTTACCAAAACTTTTCCCATACGAAAACTTATCAAACAAGTAAGTCGATCTATTAAGTTGTTTGTTTAAAAAATAGTTATACCTCTGTAGAAAAAGATGTGCAAAATATGCAAAAATGATTAATGAATAAAAAAGTAAATAATTTGATGCATTTAATATGATTGGTGAAATAAATATAGAATTACAGTAATAATATCTTACCAAATTAGTGATTAAGAAATTGTTGATTCAGAATATAAATACTTCATTTTTTGCTCTTCTATTACATTAATGACGTTTAAAGAACGTGATGACGTCAGTGTTTGTCAATTTGCTAGGCGATTTTCAATGTAATATTATAACAATTTTGACAACAAATTCATTTCAGACCAATTTGTTTACGATAACAATGCGATTCAACGATTTTTTTTTACATTTTTGTTCCAAGACACTATTATTTCTTTACTTCAAGGTATACTCCTTTGCAATATAGTTGGGACGATCTTTCGGCCAAAGTTGGCATCTCTGGGGAACACCTAGTTATAATCTTTCCAGATGCAACCAGCCAATTTAATTGTGTACAACAACAATATCATTCAACGATTTAGTATTTTTTACAAACATTATTATTTCTTTAGTATCTATTTCTTAGTTGAGATCAATTAAAATTTTCAGTTACGAGACGATCTTTCGGGCATATTTGGCATCCCTGGGGAACACCTAGTTATAAACTATCAAGATGCAACCTTGAACGACGAAGTTATGCTCAAAAGCATCGTTAAAGATGAGGAATTCAAAACAATAGAACTAAAGTTGTCAACAACAGACCCTTGCAAATATGTAATCGATGTTCAAAAAGCTTACCAAGACACCAGTATTGTTCCTGATATTATCACCGTCCATATAGAGGAAGAATATGAAAATCCAAAGGAGGTAGTTGTAGAAATTGAAAACAAAGCAGTACAGAAACCGTTTTTGGGAGGATACAAACATATAAAAACAGGTACAAAATTTGACCCGACGTTATTACAGACATTGTATATTAAGTTTTATTTTTATTTAGGGGTTAAATACTTCCACGGGTATTCCCAGACAGGTCCTCCGCCTCCAAAAGTTCCACATGAAAGAAAAAACCATCGAGATACTCAAACTTATTTCCTAAGAAAGCGAATGCAAAACACTGATTATACAGAAGCTACACAAATGTCGAACACTGAAATATACATACCGAATGTTACCGATAAAATTTTAACTGCAGGTCCTTACGAAACTGCCGATGAAAGAGAAAAACGTTTGGACGTAAAAGGAAAGGTTCTAACCATACAGAGGTTAGTAAAGAACTTTCCAAATATTTAAATTTGATCAATTTAATCATACAGGTATTACCGAGCTTGGAAGATGCGAAATGCTTTGAAAGAACTTAGCGAGGAATATCAGAAGCGGATGCGTCTGGCCAAAGGAATCGAAGAACAAGAACAACAGGAAGATGAAGATAGGCGAAGAAAGGACATGGTCAGTAAAGTGTTTCCGGTGACCCTTACTGATTTCGCCATGCTGTATACCATGGTGGATAGATGGAAGAAAAGCGAAATCGCAAGGATAACATCCATGTACTGTGGCGCATCTAAAATAGCAGAGTTGTATTTGTTGTTAGAGAAGGAAGTTGAAATGTTAAGGGGGATAGGCAGCTTGAGGACTAAGGTGATTAAAGATATGGAGTATAAGATGGTTACGGATTTCTTCAAAAATATTGGTAAGTAGGGATGGAAAGTATCCTTTAGTATGGAAAATATTTTGAAGAATATATTCAATTTTATAAATTTAGGTAAACCAATCGAGTGGTACAGTACATACAAAAGTCTACATATCTTTATGGATACACTAGAATGTCAAAGAGGGCGAGAATATTTTGCAATTTACAAAAAACTAGTAGATAGAACTCTTTGTTTGGAAGAAAAGCTTGACGTTTATGCAGAGGTAACATTACTTTTGTGTGAATTAGAACGAATAATAAATAATTTTTAATACTACAGATAAAGGAGTACATAAAAGATCACGAATGTCAGGACAGTGACCTACTAAACAATTTAATCAATAGGGTGTGTCAATTATTGGTCAGAGGAATAGAAGGCAAGTATTTGAGAGGTCTGGAGAAGAGAATCGAGGCATGTGTACTTCATCACTTCAAGAAGATCGAATGTAATGAAGATGTAACTAGGTAAATCAATGTATACCATTATTATCTAACTATAACATTAATTGTCAAAAGTCATCTTTTCCTGCTCTGTTTTTCGTTTCAGTGGTGCTTATTTTGTTATGTTATCATTTTTTTTCTTAATGTGTGACCTAGTCGTTTCCATTTTTTTGTCCTTGGCTGTCAACTCTCCCTAGCTTTTTCCTGCTTTCCTGCATTCGTCCTCTTTAATCCTTTCCATGTAGTTGCTGATTTTCCTCTGTTCCTCGTTCTAGTGGTTGCCCATCTTGGTGCTTGTTTTATGTTATCAGTTTTCTTTCTTATTGTGTGACCTAGCCATATTCATTTTCTAAATTCTTGTAAGACAATTATGTTACTAGATAACAGTAGTCGTGGACCTGTTTTATTTCTATAAAAGATTATATACAATTTCTCTTGTTGTTGGTCTATCCCCACTCTCATTTTTTTGACGCCTGAGTCCCACATTTTCTACCGCTTTTATTATTGGTTCTAACATATTTTTCATATCAAATAATTTATATTAGCTCAGATATGGTCTGCCAATTTTTGGTTCTGTAGATGGTTCCAGATGATTCCATTTTTCTTTCCTATGTCTCGCATAGCGAGTAATTTAGATCTATATTGAACAATAGGAGAGACAATACGCAGCCTTGCTTTACAGTCTTTACAATGTTTATTTTTTGGCAACCCACGCCCTCTTGTAACACTGGGTATGTTGATCCATGATACATTATTTTTATTAACAGAAGAATTTTTTGTGACAATCTATGGTATTTTAAGGTTTTCCATAAAGCTTCATGTATCAAAAGTCTTAATAAAGTATACAAACATTATTGTTAGTGGAATGTTCTTTTCTCTCGTTACTTCTGTTATGATTCGTGCTGTTGCTTTGATCAGTCTATTATGATCTCCCTTTCCTAAATCCTGTTTGTTCTTTCCTAAGTTTTTTATCTACTCCCTTTTTTGGAAGCCTTATTGTGATTCCATTTTTACATTGAGTAGGCATACTCTCTTTTTCGCATGTACCAGGTGTCCCAAAAAACATCCCAATATTCAGTGTGAATAGTAAGTCCAAAAATAAATACGGTTTGTCCAATAAACTTAAGTCCTAGCGCTTCCCATTTTTGAGATACAGAGGGTAAAAGTTTAAAATTCAAATATGAATATAACTTCTAGATGACTCTGTATTTTTCATTAAATTTGTCAGTCAGTTTAATTAACTTAACAAGCTTTTTTGGCAAAAAAGCCTTTTTAATTGGTGGAGCCAGTGGCGTCCTCCTGGGTTGAAGAACGCCTTTCCCCTTCTAACCTGAATAAATCATAGTTTTAGATTTAGTTTTACATTTCATAAAGTTTTCTGAGTAAGTTATGTATTCTTGTCATACTTCCATAAAATGAGTATTTTGCGAGAAAATAGCACTTAAAAAAATTGTGTCATACAAATGATGAATTTAATGCATGAACATACAACAAAAGTTTATTGGGAGGCAAAGGGGATCTTCAATCCAGCAGTACGCCAGTGGCAGCCCCCAATTAAAAAGGTTTTTGGCTAAAAAAGCCCCTTAAGTTAATTAAACTGAAAAAAATACAGAGTCATGTAGAAGTTATAGCCAATATTCATTTTTGGATTTTAAACTTTAACCCAAAAATGGGAGACGCTAGAACATAACAAACCCTATTTATTTTTGGACGTACTAAGACACTAAGAATATTGGATATTTTTTTGGAACACCTTGTATAAACCTAACCTAATCTAACCTCTACACCCTAGAGGGCAGGAGAGGATGGATTATGTATGTATGTATAAAGGTGTTATTAATTCTAGTGTGTTATTAATATCTGCCTTCCAGAGTTCTCATGGTATATCTTATATTCCCGGTGTTTCTAATTTCCGTATAACATTAATTGTCAAAAGTCACTTTGTGGCTTTGAAGTTGAAACGGTTTATTTATTACATATAATATTTTTGTAGGCATATGATGACATTACAGGAGCGCAAGATGGAAAGAAACCTCCAGTTTTGCCAGAGATGTCAACAATTCAAGACCATAGACGATTTCAAATTGATAGCTAGAAGTGACAGGTTTAGATTTTGTAACGCCTGTAATTGGTTAGACAAGGCAGAAGAACCGTGGGTCGATTTGTTGCCATATCGGTTCATCTTGAAACAAGTGAGAAATTATGAGAGATTACATCAAGCTGCTTCTTCGGTGGCGTTCATTCTACAGGACGTCGACATCAACCATATCATTATCAAAATATGGCACGGACATTCGGCTTTATCGGAATGTAACGATATTTATCAGTTAAGGCAAGTAGAGGCACGAAAAACGTTTTTTGTTTTGAATATTTTTATGTATTTACTTGGAATGATGATGACCATATTTTGTTTGTGACGTATAATAAAATTTGTATCACGGATTACACACATTATTAAAAAATGATACTAATGATACACTAATGATACACTAATAGCAAATTTATAAATGTGGGTATTAGTTATAGTATTTCTATTCTAAATGGCAAAACTTAAATTTTAACTGCATTTACGACGTTCATCTAATTATAAGTACTTGTTAATATTAAGAACTGGACATTTAAATATTATATATACCACGTATAATCACTTTATATCTGAGGTAGTGAAGTTCAGTTGGCCAAATCAAGTCGTTCAATCAACCAAACATGCATTTATTAAGTATTTGATTGTGTTTCTATTGTCGTAAATTATTCCCCTTCTAAGTTCTCAGGCAGCAGCGTGCGTGAGTGATTGTTTTCTTAACATTTTAATTTTTCATTTCTTTAAAAATATGGCGTTTTGGGGACTGTAGATAAATAGTGAAATATGACAAGATCATGAAGTTCCAAACAAGGAATAACAAATTATTTACTTAAAAATAAAAATTTATACACACAAACGCAACAAGTTGTTTTAAATATGTTCGAGTATTTAAAAAAGATGATGGTGAAAAATCCAACAATGAAATAATTAAAAGAATTTCAGAACTAATAAAAATAAATTAACATGTAAAAAAATATGAGCATATTGTGTTACCCCCTTAAAACCATCATTATTAGATTAAATGACGATTCTCCTTCAGAATTTGAGTACGAAGATTTATACAGTATATTTTTATTTAAATAATAACTAAAGAACTAGTTTTTTAGTATAGAACAAATATTAATTACAGATTTTTTACTTATTTTTAATATTTTAATGGAAGCCGTTTTCTTTATTTTTTTTATTATTTACATAAATATAAAATTTATGTAGATACTTAAGCATGGATTCATGGATCTTCTTCATTTCTTGGATTTTTACGAGCTTATTTTGAGGTTTTTTAATTTAGAATAGAAATAATGTACACTTTGTGTGATTTTAGGTTGGTTAGATGGCGAAAAGAAGAAGAATGGGCCCCGTGGAACTGTATCCTTCTAACTCTGGAAGAAATGAAAGCTCACCTCAAGGTCACCAACATCCAGGATGTTTATGAGGTTGAGTTTATCAACCACGTGTACAATAAACACGCTTTGGCCAGAATGCATTTTCCTCAGTTAAGGAGTTTAGACAGGCATTTCACTGAAATGACTAAAAACGATATCAGGATGGACGAAAATTCCGAATATTATAATAAACCCAGCATGGAATGTTTGAAGTATAAGCCTCCAGAATAAATTTTATCAAAACAAAAGTGTTTTCGTTATTGCTTACTTAATCATGCACGTTTCGAGTGCAAACGACTTGTAAATCGAAAACGTGAAAGTTCATATAAAGAAATATACACTGTAAATAAGATTCATGAGAAAGAATACAATTTTACATAACCCATTATGTGTAATTACGTAAGAGTTACTTAAGAATCTTAAAATTTAATAAAACTAGTTTCCCAAATTGTCGTTAATGCGCAATATCTCTTTTAAAATAGTTTTCAATAGTGAAAATACGTAGGGGTCCAACTGAATAATAAAAAACGAAGGTGGTTTCCAAAGGGTTGTAGAAGCAAATTAAGTTTTTTAAAACATTATTAGAAGGAATTAGGAATGCCATTAAAAACCGTTTTCTATTTATTTTTCTATCTCTACAAATTGAAGAGATCTTGCCTAAAACGGTAAATTGGGACATCCAGTAAATACTGTTTTATTAAATAATAAAACATTAAAGTGCGGTCTGTTATGTATGGAATGAATAAATTCTAAGCGTGATCATTAACTTTACGAAAATATATTGAAAGAAGTCGATGTTTTTATAATCGTCTGTTTTATATCGCTCCCCATTTTCACCCTCAGAATTACAACCACCCAAAAATTATGCGGGATACGACCGAAAGGGAATTTGGTGTATTAATAACGTGCATCAATAAATTTGAAATTTTAAAATCTTGTTAACGCTTTATAGAGTCAATGGTGTCTCCATTGATTTTAATAATAATAATAAAACCAAAGAAAACTCTAAATCTTTACACATTTTGATAAAATTGACAACTAGTTTCGACTGTTACCACTCATCATCAGGTCTACAAAGAGAGGCCATATAAAAATAACAAATAAATTACAATAATAAGAATAATTAAATAGTAAACTTAACAAACTAATAGTCATTTACTTTCAAATATTAAGTTTAGACCTGATGATGTGTGGTAACAGTAGAAACTAGTTGTTAATTTTATTAAAGTGTGTGTGGTAAAGATTTAGAGTTTTCTTTGGTTTAATTCTACATACCACGTTTGAGAGTTATGAATAAACTTCTCCAATAATAATAGTAATAATAATAATAATAATAATAATAATAATAATAATAGATGCTATTAAGTAGATAATTAGACCTATGGTTTCCTATGTTAATACAGCGAATAATAAATTAGCAGACATCTCTCCCTTTGAATGTATACAAATTGTAATTAAATTCTTAGAAGAAAAAAATATTCAACTTTTAATTATAGAAATTATAAATTTGTTTAATATAATTACCAGTCCAAATTACTTTGTTTTTGATGATAAATTTAAATTCAAAATGAAGGATAACCAATGGGTAGTCCAATATCACCAATTCTGGAACATCTTTAGTAATATCTATTAAAGTAAAAAATAATGTAGATCAGTTGTAACAAACTTAAAAACCAAAATTCCTGAATTAAAAGAATCAGGTATTTTTAAGTTACTGTTCGGATTGTAATGCTACCTATATTGGCCAAACCGAAGGAATTTTGAAATCAGATATAGTGAACACTTACAATCTTACATATTAAAACAACAAGATAAGTCACATTAGACAAAACACCTCATTGCTCAATACACACCTATACGTAACAACGCAATAGAAACAACAATGGAAATCCTTCATTCCACAAAGTAAGGGTAGAAACAATTATAGACAATAGACATTTGTGAAACAATAAAAAATCAGAAGAATTGAATGCATTAATGGGAAGAAACTATTAGATTTACTGCTATACATACAGTAAAATCCTAATAAATCTACCATCTCGTTATTGATAATGATATAAGTAAATATAAAGTTCAGTTGGTTCAGGTGTTTCATGAGTTCATTCCCAATTGAACAAAAGACTTCTGTAAGAAGATAACAGAATAGAACAAAATGATAGCCGATGAAAAATGTATAAACTTAATTATTTTCTAGAATGAAGGCACAGTTTATTTAAACCTAACGGTTAACAAACAACTGTCTAAACTGGAGCAAAAAAATTCTCATTAGATAATGGACATTCACACACACTTTTCTCAGAAAGTAAACGTTTGGGCTGGTATAATTAGTTATTAAATTATTAGAAATTATATTTTTAAAGGCACACTAAACGGTGAGGTCTATCTAGATTTTGACCAATTTTTTAGTACCTACAGTACTAAAATTTTTTCTTAATGTTAATTAACCAAGTGAAATAGAATGGTAAACTTGATATCAAAAAAATGGAGTACCAACGCGTTTTTATAATGTAGAGTTAGAAATTATTTAAAAGTTTTCCTAACATATGGAATTATTGAATGGCTGCTTTGATTTCTTGATTTGACCCCATTCGAGTACTTTATAAAACTATTTGAAATCGAAAGATATTATTTGTGCTTCATTAAGAAAATTTTTGAGATTGGTACATTTTTGTATTGCAAATTAAAAAAAACACTACATCCATTTTAATCCGTTTTTCAGAACACTAATTACAAAAAAGTACCATAATTCAGTTTACAAAAATTTTACATTTTCAAAATTACTGTCTTTATATAAGCAAATAAACATAATAAGTTTACTGATCAAAACAAAACTTTCGAAAAAGGTGCAGCAGAAACCCGTTTCTAATTTAAATTTTTTGAAGGGTTCACATAGCTCAGAGGTGGAGAAAATGGGGTACAACATTTTTATGTTAAAAAATAGCAATTGAAAATGAATTTATTCCATATATTTGTACAGGAAATATAATATATATATATAACTTTATTAGAAAACTATTTAAAATTCTTAATAATTCAATACATTTTTAAATATTACTTTGAGCAACGGCTATTAAGAATTACGACAAATGTAACCGTATAATAATTTTGCTATAAAATTCAAGGTTGAATTAATCTAATCTCACCTTTGGGTGAAATCATTTTCTAGCAAAATTGTGTAAGAGAAATTTACACAAATTCCCTTATCGGTGTATTAAGCAATATATTATCACTAATAAAAAATCATTCAATTTCGATTATATAAAAATATGGTTTGTACTGGTTTCGATAAAATGTGCCATCCTCAGTCGAGTTAGCGAATTACATACGCATGTTTGAGGCTGTTACTTACATGTAAACAATGCAAAATTATTCAATTTGAGAACTGGTTTAAAGCTCTACTGGTGCAAAAATTGTGCCTCCGATACTACAGAGAAATAAATAAATTGTCTTTGTCCAATATGGACTTGTTTTTAACATCAACTGCAATATTTTTCATAGATAAAACCAGATGTATAAAACCTTACACAAATAAACCATTACAATAATAAATAGTGAATGTAAATTTAGATAATAGTAAACTTACCAGAATCCTAAAACATTCAATAACTTCACCCCCGGTTCACAAAAAAATCTTAAAACATGATATACAAAAATTATTATTGTGAAAAGATGAGATTAACAACAACATAAAATCGGGTGTAAATAAATAACAAAATCATTCATTTTTGATCCCCAGTTGAATGAGATCAAACTACTAAATACTCTATTGCCAGATTGTATAGGTTGATGTTGCAATCTGACCCACAACAACCTACAAGACGTCGCTTCATTGCTCCTAGCAATGTTGTCGGACCTACTTGAACAACAAAAACAACAAAGGTATAGAGACTCTTTAAATACGCAATTGTGTTTTTGTGTGAAAATGAAACTATCTTTTTATAAAAATAGGAACTAAATATTTAATAAAGAATTGTTGATGATATGGCTGCATCGAAAAAAATATTCAAAATACAATATAGAAATGTTTGCTAATCTTTATTTCCAATGGGAAATAAGACGGAACGACAACGCAGTTAAATAGGTAATGGATGTGCCACACCAGTGCCGTAGCCTTTCTATTTTTACAGGTTTTAACGGTCAAAAAGTTGTGATATCCGTTATTATTGAAACAGAATGTTTGAGAAATTTCATAATTTTTCTATATTATTATTATTTTTATCGTAAAGGGATTGTAAGATTATAAAATTAATTAATTATATTTGAGTATTACAAGTATTTACTTATACAAGGCGATATTAAAAAATGCTGAATGAAACCCTAGAAACTTTAAGTTCAACAGCATGTATTTTTGAAAGTACTTGACTTCTTTACAAATTTAGAAGTTAAAATAACAATTCAAAATCAGGCTTAGTATAGAATTTTTTTGAATAACAATTAATAATTGTATAAAATAAATTTTTCTATGATGTCACACTGCCTCAATGTTAAATTAGTTGTAAGCTTAAATAAACCTTGAAAAATTTGTAAGAAACAAAATTATTATTAAATTGTATTATGTCATTGATTTGTAATAAGATTTATTTCATATTAGTATAAATTTTTTTGTAAAATTCTTAAAAAAAGAATGTTGGAACATAATTAGTTTATTTTCATTATAATTAGAAAAATTAATATGGGGAAATGATTTCGCATATCCAGTTAAAAAAAGGCTTGCGGATTAAATGATAGTTATAATTTATCGGGAAGCCAGTTTCCAATATTGAATTTTAAGAATATAAAATTAGCTTTTTGGTAAATTTCATGAAACATGGCTATCGAATTCATTTTTTAGAATCAGATAATTTAATCTATGACTTACAAAAACGGTGCATTTGATCAACATTTTGTAAGAGTACTTTTTTGTGTATGTTCAAAGAAGCCATAATTTGACATTAATTCCACTTATACAGGTTGTCCCAAAAAAAGATATGTATCAAAGTTATGTTTTTTTAAATAGAATATCCCGTATGTTTTTATATTTTTATAAACCTCTTGCCGAGCTAATTTCAACGATGTATCACACTTCATGTATATTATGTTTAATAGAGAATCTACAGCCACCTGAAAATCACATTTATTTGAATTTAGACGTATGTTACAACCAAACCGTTCAAAATCAATAAAAAGAGCTTACATAGCCCTATCCTAACTTTCTGTGCTACGACATTAAAAAATATTTCATACAGTTTCAAATTTTTGACCACTCTGTATCAAAATATTTCTACAGATATTGTAGAATGAAATTAAAAAAGTTATTTTTGGGGAGGAAATTCTAAGATTTTACTATATTATAAATATATTGTAATATTACATTTATTTATGAAAGAAAAAAATATTTTAAAAATTTAATACCATTATTAAGAATAAAAGAAAATTTATAAATTTTGTTGGGCATACTATGTATATACGAGTATGTATAACTATTACCAAATATCAGCAAAAAAAATTTATGTTTTTCATATTCCATAGTTTATTTAATAAAAAAAATAAAAGAATATTCATATAAAAAAAATCAGGTGCAAATATTTTTTTTTAATCTAATTGAAATTAAAATAAATATAGTTGATATTTATGATAGGCAGGTTCAGGTTACGACAATCAATATTTTTATGTTACGCCACTGTTTAAGAATGTTGGCAACACTTCTTACGTTATCGAGTTAGTTGGTTGCATATTTTTCGAATTAATAAAATTACCTTTTTTATATATATTAATAAGAGGCGTAGCTGAAGACCACTAGAAAAATAGTAGGGGATTATTACCCACTTTTACTAAAATGGATTTAATTTAAGTTAGAACCTAGTTTAAAGGTTTTATTTCAAATCAATATTGTATTCAGTTATTACGTTGCTTGTTTGTAGAAATAGGTATACGCTCTAATAATTACTAAACAACTCTCCAATTTTGGTGAAACAAAGTAATTCTTAATGATTATTTCTACCCTTCTGTGAAATCCTGAAATCTATTGTAAATGTAAAAGATAAAATGTACATATCATAAAATTCCACGATTTTTCAAAAACTTCTTATAGTATTTTCGCCTTCAGGAAAGAGTAATAAAATGTGTTTTGATCAGTAAACCATGGGCGTACACATAAATGTATAATGTTATTGAATGAAGTTGAGAGTTCCCATTTATATTACCTATTTATTAATAGAATACAAAAATATTTTGAAACTTGCGAGTTGTGTTTCAAGAAGAATTTAATAACTTCTTGCTATCATAGACGGTTTTCTTCTTGTTACCATTCATTTACAACATTTATTTTGTAATCCTCTTTATTCCCCAAATAATTAAGTAGTTAATGCACCCCTAATTACCCAATTTTTGGAATTATTAACATTAATACAGCTATAATACTACATAATAATAATAATCAAAGAGGAAAAAACAAAGCTTAAGGAATGGTCAGATAGGAACTTTAAAAAAGGCAACTTTTTAGAAAGAGTTACAGGCAAAGAGTATAAAATGGAAGAAGTTGACAGTTATACATACTTGCGAACAATATTTATAAGAACACCGAATATAGACACAGAAATACAAGCAAGATTAACAGCAGCAAATCGCTGTGTAGGAGCTCTTAATAGAGTTTTAAAAAATAGAAATATATCCAGAAATGCCAAAGTGAAACTATATACAACAATAGTTACATTGTCATGCAAAACCTGGACTTTAAATAGAACTGAACAGAGTGGAGTGGAGATATGGGAACGAAAGGTGTTAAGAAAGATTTTTGGAGGTAGGAAAGAGGGTGAGACGTGGATAAGGAGAACAAATCAAGAACTAACAGAACTGTACAAAGAAATTAATATTACAGGAATTATCAAAGCACAGATACTGCACTGGTTAAGACACATAGAAAGGATGGCGTCAACAAGAATAATGTCTTGCACACTTGGTAGGAAAAAAAGAAGAGGGCGTCCGAAAGCTAGGTGGAAAAATGAAGTGACTCAAGACACAGAAAAATTAAAAATTAGGAACTGGAAAAACAAACTCAAAAATAGGAAGCTATGGAGAACTATTTTAAATCAAGCCATGGGCCAAATCAAGTCATGGGCCACCTTGGCCTGCAGAGCTAGTTATACAAAAAGTATCAGGCCGAATTTTAAAATTTAAAGACTGTTATAAAGAGAAGGGCTTTAAAATGATGCCTTACTTGACCCCTAATGCCATTTACATATTTTGGGGTGATTGTTACCCTAGCTTGGAGGTATAAGCAGCGAAGTCGAAAATACCGGAAAAAAGTGTCAATCAAAAATCGACGGGTCTATGCGTTTTTTTAAAACGTTGCCACAGTTCCTGATAATGGCTCTGTTTCGTTTTCGTTTGGCCGCCCTGTATATATATAACACAGCAATAATTATAAATAACTCAAAAAAGGGTTAATAATTGGTATATAGTACCTGCTGTGATAGACGAATCGGGTTAAATTTTGTAAGTAAAAAGAGTGAAAATGGAAAATAGTTCGGAATGTAGTCCTGTGAAATGTTTGAAAGGTAGTCAGTCCATTATCGGTAAATGAGAAAACTAATATAAAAAATGTATATGACTATGTAGGAAGAAAAAGGGAGAAGGGAAAGTCAACTATATATAGACTGTTTAGGGAGCAAAAATTAGGAATTGTGATTGCACCAAAACAACATAGTGAAAGTAAAGAAAAAGAAAAACTTCCAAAAGAAGTTAAAGGAGCGATCAGAAAGATCAGAAAGAAGGTACATTAATTTTATTTTAACACCAACGTTAGCAAACATTTTTTTTTTATAAAAGAATATCCATATTTGCCTGACATAAAATAAGCAAAACTTTGAAGAATTAAATTTTACGTTGTCAAAAAAACAATAGGAAATCTATGCTTATTGATAATGACGAATTTATATGTTGGAGAAGAAAAATTAGGAATTGTGAATCCACCAAAACAACATAGTGGAGGTAAATAAAAACAAAAATTTCCAGAAGAAGTCAGAATTTTATTTTAAAAAAGAAACACCAACGTTAGCAAACATTTTTTTTTATAAAAGAATATCCATTTTTGCCTCACATAAAACAAACCAAACTTTGGAAAATCCTTGAAGAATTAAATTTTGCGTGGTCAAAGAAATATAGGAAATCTATGCTTAATGATAATGACGAAATTATTTGTTGAAGAAAATATCTTAGAAAAAATTAGGAACAATGCATAAACCATATTCTTAAAGAAGAACATAAAATGTGGAAACTGGACCAATTTATAGAAGAAACTGTAGAACCTCCAACTTTTGTTGTTAACAATAACGATTCAGACAGACATGACAGTCTTTTTGTGTAAATGTATTTGTCACAATTTTTTAAATACATTTTGGAAATTATAATAAATTGCTTTTCTTTTTTTTGAATTCTCAAGCATTAATATCTACAAATTATTATTAAAATAAATGTTCTTTTCTTTTATAAATATATAATATATTATAAATATCTAAGATATTTTAGTAATCTCTTAAAAACCCCACAAGCACGTTAATGCTATGTATACTGGTACTTAATCAAGACTAAGTGAAAGGCCTGGTATTATTTGGCGGGTATACCACTGTAAAACTAAAATAAATGTGATTAATGCTTTATGGTAAACTGACATTTTTTGAGCCACCTGTACTATAGCTTGCATACATAATAATGTTCTATTACTCTCTCCGGATGACGAAAATACTATAATTTATAAAAACATTTTTCTTCAAAATTAAAAAATCTGGGTTTTCCCATTGTATTGCAATGTACAGTGATAAGACGTATTTCGAATCGCTCTGTATGTGTATGTATTTGTTGACTTTCTTATACGGAGTTTCCTTGAACATGCCTACATATAATATGTCAACATTCCTTGCATTACCTCTCTTTGCCTCAACAAACCACTAACGGGCTCCAAATGGTCCCACCTTTCCGCGACCATCTTTAACAGACAGCGTTGCCAACTTTTTCAATGAAACATTTTCTTTACTGAGGAAATGCCAGGATTTCCAAATGCGGAAGAAAATGTTCCGTTTAGTTTTTAGAGGGTTACCTTATTCCTACCAATGAATGAGGCATCGCAAATCAGTTTTAATATAATTTTTTCGTTCAGTGAACTAAATTGAGTAACACCAAGTATCTAAATGTTTATTAAATATTTATTGCAATAGATTTTTAAAAATTTATTGAATATTATATGCATTTATTAGTTTTAAAATATTGAAAAAAGAAAACATTTGTTGCGACATATTTTCAAATATTCGTTAAATATTTTCTACGCATATTTGATTATCAGTTTAATATATTCATGTACTATTTATTATATTTATATTTTCTTTTCCATAAATATTACCAAAATTAATTAAAAAATCTCGATTTTAAAGTAGAAAAAATCTTGTATTTTCTTCAAGATCTTATTTTTAAAGTCGAGATTTTAATGAATCTCGATGATGAAGTTGTGATTTTACATAGTTCTCGATTTGCGCAATTAAATATTTTAAAAAACTCTTGTTTTTGTTCAAAATAACACGTTTTTCTTCAAATCCTCGACTTTTTTAAATGAATTTTGATTTTAAAATTACGGAGTGTTACTTTAAAGATTTCTAATTTTGAATTCGAGATTTCAACAAATTTCGCTAAAATTTTAAAAAATCTTCTCTTTAAATCTCGGTTTTAAAATAATGTTATTACATTTTAATTAATCTCGTTTTTAAACCAGAAATCTTAAAACATTTTTCTTCAAGACCTCGATTTTGTAATCGAGAATATTAAATTCAAGATTTTATTTTTCCATGAAGTAAGAGTTGAAACAATTAATTTAATATTAAAAACGAATTATTTTTTTTTTCAAGATATTGATTATGATGTCGAGATTTTAATGAATCATGCAAAAATATTTGAAAAATCTTTTATTTTACATTAAATCTCGACTTTAATCTCAATATCTTATTGAATCTTAAATTTCAAGTAAGAATATTAAAAATTAATTGTTATTAAGATTTTGATTTTAAAAACGATAATCTAATGATTTCCGATTTCAAAGCAATAAGTTTCCTGTTTTTTCAAGATCTCTACTTTGATTTTAACTAATTTCAATCTTAAAGAGTGAAATTTTAATAAAATATCAATTTTAAATAAAATATCTTAAAAAATGTGATATTTTGCTTCAAAATCTCCACTTTTTTCGAAATGAACATTTTAATGAATCTCGATTTTAAGTTTAGGTATTACCAAATCCCATTTAATTGGACCACTTAGAGCACGAACGATTGAGCATATTTTATGGTTTTTTTAGCTCTGGAAATGAATAGTTTTGCTACATTTTTATCTCGTACAGTTGGAATCTAACGACTTTAACCAAAATCAACCATTGACTTCGTTAGAAGTTATGGATTGTATGGTGAATTGTAACCCATAATGAGAACCTCATTAAGCAGTTAGCCCAGCACTATAGAGTTCTTCCCAGTTTGGCACACTCTAATTCGTTTATATCTTAACCCTTAGGTATTACCAAATCCCATTTAATTGGACTACTTAGAGCACGAACGATTGAGCAATAAGCCCCATTGGTCCATTTACATTAATCTAACCTAACCCTAAGGAAATAGCAATAATAGTACAGACAGTTTTTAAGAAACAGAAGTAGTCAATTAACTTTATGTTCTTAAATGCATTTCTATTGGACTAAAAATGTTTATGTAACAATATTGGCCCAATAGAGCAGCCATGTTATTTCTAAATTGTTTTGGTTCTTGAAGGGCTTTGTCGTGGTGCGTTTTATATATTTTTTGTGTATTCTCAGCCAAGGCATTGATTGATTTGCGTTTCATATAGAAATGAGTACTTGAGTACAATTATGTAAGAGAACCATTAAACAAGAATTACAGCAAATAAATCTAAAGTGGAAAGAAGAGGCCAGGGAATCTTAGTTCAGGATTGAATGGAACTCACCAAGGAAGCCTGATGCTAGTAATTTCTAAAGAAACATACCATCAAGTGTCCTTTGTTTTCAGAGCTACAATTAAGAAGATCAAAAAGATAAATTATACTTATGTTGAATTTCCAAAGTATTACAAAGCTATTTTTAAATATTTGTCTCTGACCAAGGTTTCGCTAAATCGCATTTTCAAAAATGACAGATTTTTTATAAGCGTACTTGAGATTATACCATAAACATTTCAACCAATCATTATGAAGCAATATGTATAGTATGATTTTTTGCTATAATATTCTTCTTATTTGTGTGACACAGGGTGATCAATAATAAAGAAAAAACTAGGGAATTGGAACCTCTTCACCAACGAAGCGAGTTATAGAAATTTTTCTTGTTAATTTCCATAGTTGGTAATAAAGATCTACCGACTTGGCAACATTAGGAACGAGTTTCAACTGTCCTCTAGCGCGACCGATCCGCTACCTTTTGAATTGTTGTTTGAGCTAGAAACTTGAAACGCGCCTGGCAGTGAATACAAATATTCGCGCTATATCGAACAGGTGTCGGAAAAAGTGCATTTTTCTTGTCGTCGGAAAAGCGCGTGGTTCAAAGTTCTTTCTAATGATGACGGAAACGGTGGTTAACGTACAAGAAGCCCCTAATAATAATGCGGCGAACAAACCGCAACAGCCCGGAGCGCCACGGCAGCCCGAGTCGCCGCTCGCTTGGATTAAGATTAATCTGGAGTATTTCAAGACTACGCCTGGACTACTAAAACTAGCAGAATTAGTAAGTAGAAAAATATATATCATAAACATAAACACCCAACCCAAACATCACTTAAAGTTAAAGCTACAAAAACAAAATTAAGTTATTAAACAAGATAAACAGTTGCAAATTATATTTTTATTTAAATATCCTTTTTTTTTCTTTGGACCAAATTTGATTTTTATAAAATATCATTTATGATCGTTTATTTGTTATTTATGCGAGTTTTCCACATAATTGGCCGGGATTTTAAACCTTGGGGTATCCAATTTTTAGTAGTATCATCTTTAGTACAAAAATGCGTTTCACAAATCCTATAAATAAAAATAATTCAGAAATTACTAAAAATTAATTTTACATCATAATCTGCAAAAATATGGTTCATCAATTAATGGAAATACAAAAAAATATCAGGAACAATTTTTATTTTTAATTCATTTATTTTAATTTGGTTTTTAAGAGCAAATTGGATTTTTATAAACTCTCATTTAAGTGTGTTCTGGAAAATCAAGAAAAATTTTCATTTGCTATTTTTAAGAGCAAGTTGGATTTTTATAAAATACTTAAGTGTGTTGTTTACATAAGAGGTCCTAATTCGGAACCTTGGTGCATCTAATTTTTGATTGCAGAATTATAAAGACAAAAATGAATTTCACGATGCCAATAAATAAAAAATTACTAATAATTAATTTTACATCAAAATCTGGAAAAATATGATTCCTCAAATAATGAAAATACAAAAAAATATCAGGAACAATTTTCATTTTAATTCATTTATTTTCATTTGTTTTTTAAGACCAAATTAGATTTTTATAAAATTACATTAAATAATGTAAATACAAAAAAAATATCAGGATTAAATTATTTTTATTTGTTATTAAGAGCAACTTGAAATTTTATTAAACATCATTTAGCTCGTTATTTAAATACTTAAGAAGCCTTAATTCTGAACCCTGGTGTATCCAATTTTTGGTAGCTTTTGACGGTATTCAAATAATATACCTTTACATTTTGCATTTCTGGTTCTTAATGTCATGATAAATATTATTTTTGTGAGTTTTAAACATAACTGGCCCAAAAACTGAACCTAGCTCATACCACTTTATGGTAGCTTGTGATTATACTTATTAACGGAAGAAAACATAATTTTAAAACGTAATTATGTCAAACACAATTTAATAAAGGCATTTAGTTTGGTCAGTTTATTCATTTTCTCTTGAAATTAAGGATATATTTTATTTATTTAAAAAATTTATCATTTTTTATATATATAAATATGTTGGAATAAAACGTTTTAGAGGGGCAAGAAGAGCAGATTATTAAAAAATATATAAAAAATACATCATTTAAAACATAGAGGTGAGACATTTGAGTAAACAACAAAAAAAAATTTAATTATGTACCACAAGATTATTAAAAAAAAAATTGAGTTTGAATTTGAATTTAATATGTGGGTTCCTTTAAAATGTTATTTCTCATCATTTCAAATTCTGTTTTTAATAATAAAAAATGTTAATGTTTATTTTATTAATATCTTTTGAAATATAGTTGCTTGTTTATTCTCTGATTAGTTAAAACTGCTTTTGTTTTTAAAACGTTTATTATTTTAATCTTTTACAACTATTTGCATTCTATTTAGATAAGTACCTCTAATTAAAAAATATATATAAACAAATTCCAGTTATAATATAGTTCATTGTGTATTAAGTTAATATAGCACAAAAATTATTGTGAAATAGTAGTAGAATATACTCAGTGGCAAATTAATAACGGTACCATTTTTTCGAATTATTTTAGTAAAAATTTTGAATAAAAATTTAATTAAACTTTTGAACTAAATAATGCAACATATTGTAATATTATAGGATAGAAACATTTAAAATATATTCCAGGAATGTTCAGATCTTTGACTATAATAATCATATAATAGAAATTATTAATAAATAAACAAATTTAATTAAAATTACACAGATATCAATAATCGTAGAAGTTAGTATAATTGATGGCAAACTAGAAAAAAGTGAAATTGTAAAAAAGAATTTAATGGATAGAATTTAGTGACTTACCCAAGATGGTGATCTTCGAATTGTTTTTAAGTTGTTCTTGTTGTTTAATACAATCTTTAGAGTTTTTTCATTGTCAATTAATTATATTTTATTGAACTTGCATAACCTAAAAAAAGGACAAACAATTTTAAGTACATAAAGTGTTATAAAAACAAAGTTACAAATAATAGTGACATAAAATTAGTTAAAGTATTTAACTCTTGACATGAATGGATTTTCTTGAGTTTATAACCAACATTTTATGGAGATGGACTTGAAGATGAATAATTTTCCTGTTTATGGTTGACATATTTCGAAAGTAAGACAATTTTTAACGTTGGCATTTTATGTTTCTCGTTGTTTTGATAATTTTTTTGATAAGTTTAATGTTTATTGTTTAATTAGTCCTAAGAAATATTAAGAGTAAAACATTTGTGAAAACTTATGCACAAGAAATATATTGTATTGTAAATATCATTATAAGAGTTAAATGAAATCTGAACCCACATGAATCTAATAGAAAATAGTGCGTCCAAAAAATTTATGAATATTCTTTTATTTTTAATAACTGGGATTAAACGTTAAAAATAAAATTTATTTTTTTTCTTTCAAAAAATATAATATTACAATATATGTTTCTGCATTCTTTCAGTATTTTAGATATTTGTACCAATAACAATTTTGAAATTTTGGTTTTTGAATCGCATGGGAGCAGTTTTCTAAATTCTGCTTCGTTTATGAAAATTTGAACGGCTAAAATTACACTCTAATTGATTTTATAAGGCAAAGGTCAACCACATCAAGATTTTCTTCGCAGGTAATAATCACATTTACATATCGATCCGTTTCTAAACAAAATCTGATTAAATTTCACAGAAAGTGAATAACCCTTAACTCTTAAGAAAAGGTAAAAAAATTTTGTTTCTTCTAGTTTTGAAGTTAAACAAACCGACTTGTCTTGCCCAAGAAACACATTTAGGTGCTGAAAAACTGTAGCAGTTACCTATTTGCTACTTAAACTGACTACAACGAAGGTCCGCAACCTTGAAGACATTTTTAAATTTAATGGAACTACCCGGCTACTATTAAAATAGCTATAGCCACTATTTATGAACATAATGTAGCTTTAAAAAAACCTTTCGAACATAAAAGATGATCCCGTTACGTGAAAACACCCTGTATGCAAAAAACGAGAATTTATGCCGAACCCATAAAATTTTATACAAAATATTAAGCAATTATTTTTTGGAATTTATAAAAGAATTTTGTATGCATCTTTATTCGAAATCATCAAGAAATCTTATTATGCAAAGCGCACATCCAAAGTAGTTGAAAATAAAACGTGAACGTGAATAAGTACTATATAAATACTGTATGATTCAAATAAAAGGAATAAATTCATTATTACTAGGATCTTTGTAGTAACAAGGTAGAAACTGCTACCATACAGTTCCATTAGGATGGATCCGATTGTTATTTTTTCGTAGCGATTACCTTAAAAGACAAAATGGTTGGAATTTGCCACCTTGTAGATGGCTAATATAATATAGAAGTACCAAAAGGTACTTTGAGATACAAAAGTACCATTTCCGTAATATAAAAAATTAAAATCTGGAATCACACCATTATTTTTAAGTTCAAAAAGTGTTAATGTAAATACTATTTCCGATAAACTAACAAAAGAATCTTAATAAAGTTTCTCCTATTATATATATAAAAGAAAATTTGTTACGATATTTTAAATATTTTTTATTAAATAAGTGTATATATTGAGGGCGCTTGTATTTTTTCAACCTAATTTTCAAAAATTTACGATAAATTTTCATTCGTTTGTAAATTTTGTATCCGATATAAACAACACATGAATTATTTAAATATTATCAATTCTGGTTATACCGTCATATTAAGTATAAGTATTAATAGAATGATGTTAGGGAAACCTAAGTGAATGGAATAACAAGTTAAGTTGAGATAAGTTACTCCACTCATCACTTCCTAAAGATTATAATCATTTAAATTATTTATTAATAAGAAAATAAACACATAAATTATAATTAAAAATACACATGAACGCTTTTAGCAACCCAGTCCTTCGAATTGGGAAATAAACTAATCTCTACCTCCCAAAAATACCAGATCATTATTAAGACAGGCAGTAAGTAATCGTAGAAACGACTCAAAAAATTAATGTCGCCGAGTATATTAGTGAAGGTTTCTAAAAATAAATTCAGTTCTGAAAAAATCTCGCAGCGTGCTAGTCGCTTGTTTTTGAAACTGCCATCGAAAGTAATTCGGTCCTAATGATGACAGAAACCGTGATCAAAGTGTATCCAGAATCCCCCACCACCGGGACTAGTAACCCTCCTTCTGGAAAATTGGCCTTTAATGGAAATTACTTCTTGACTACGCCAGGAATTTTGAAAATACTGGAATTTGTAAGTAAAGAGGTTTTTGAAAAGCGCCTATTATGGTTATCTTAAAGTAGAAAATAAAGAAATTCTAGTATAATATAATAGTACCAGTTACTATTAAAACTGCTTATTTAAAATTCAAAAAAATAATATAGTAAAGTCGAAGTAGGAGAAGTGTCTAGGTTTGAGTAAAAATTGGAAAGTTACAAACATTACTAAAATATTTGTATTAATTAAATAATGTTTAAATCTTTTCGGTGATTTTTCTATTTAATGTTATTGATAATAAAAATATATTATTGGCTAATATACAGGGTATTTTCTGCCTAACTGTGTAATACTTTTTCAGTTTTTTAAAGGGTGTTGTGTATGTAAATGCTAACTGTACGAGGATGTATCAGAAAATAACGAGACTGGTGCTGTAACTTCTTCAGAGGTAGAATTTTATGACACATGATTTTAAAGATCAGATTTAATATAATTTTCGATTTTACAGCAAGAATTTTAAAAATATTACTTTTTTTCTTTAAGAACTCGATTAAGAAGATCAATCTTGATTTTTAAGTTGAAAAATCTCCTTGTTTAATTTAAATCTCGACTTTAAGGTCAATATTTTAACGAAGTTCTATTTTCAAGCAAAAAATATCATGTTTTTCTTCAAAATGTGCAGTTTGACATCGACATTTTAATTAATCTCAACTTCAAAGAGAGACATTTTAATAAATCTCGATTTTAAACCTAATCTCTTAAAAAGTCTCGTGGTCTACTTCAAAATTTCGACTTTTTGAAGTGGAGATTTTGATGAATCTCGAATCAATAGTCGAAGTTTATGTAACTCGATTTTAAAAACAAATTCTCAAAAAATCCCATATCTCAACTTTGATATTTAGATTTTAATTAATCTCGATTTTAAAGTGATAAATTATAATAAATCTCGATTTTAAACCGAAAATCTTATCGATAGTGAAAAAAATTCCCAACATCAAAAATTTAGGGATGTTAAATTTTTACATTTTAATACTATTAGAAGTTTCATTTTTATTTATTATTTTCAAAATAAATTTATTAAGATGGAAACAATATTCATTAAATATTTAGTTTGGATAACAAATATTTAAAAAAACGTATGATATTTCCTGTATATAAAGATAATATTTACTGCTATCAGGACAAACTCTTTACTGAGACCATAAATTTGATACTTTGTTGAAATCAGCTCAATGATTAAATTTTAAAAATAAAATACGGGATGTTCAATGACAAAAATATAACGTTGATGTGATACCCTATATATTACAAAATATTTTGAAACTATAGCCGCTATTTATGAACATAATGTAGCTTTAAAAAAACATGTGCCTTTCGAACATAAAAGATGATCCCGTTACGTGAAAACACTCTGTATGCAAAAACCGAGAATTTATGCCGAACCCATAAAATTTGATACAAAATATTAAGCAATTATTTTTTGGATTCTTTAAAAGAATTTTGTATGCATCTTTATTCGAAATCATCAAAAAATCTTATTATGGAAAGCGCACATTCAAAGTAATTGAAAATAAAACGTGAACGTGAATAAGTACAATATAAATACAGTATGATCCAAATGAAAGGAATAAATTCTTTATTTCGTAAATTGGTGATTTTTTTTGTAAAAATAGTTAAAGGGTTTGTCTTGTGTCGATATATTGGTTTTTCTTGTTTTCTATATCGATCTTATACAAGTTGTTTTCAGTAAAAAAGTCCAATATCTCAGTAAAAATTAAGTTACAAAAAAAAACATACTCGAAAAACGATACTCTAATAAATTAATGACTTGTATTACCTGAGCCTTTGAAATTTGTAATTTTAGGAAACGAACACTACAAAACTAATTTTCGCTTGGATAGGCCATCTTCAGGTCTACATGGAAGGACAAATGCAATTATATAACATAACGAGTGGCGGTTTCAAAAACTTAATTGGTTCATGCGAGACTGGTTACAAAGGAACTTAACATTAAACTTTAAAGCGTTGTTTTTCAACGTGTGGGTCGCGGTTTAAAGCCAAGTAAAAGTAAGGATTGTAAGTCCAATACTAGAACAAAAATATCAAAATGTTGGTGCTAACAATCTTAAAGATTTCTTTACCGGCTCTGGATATTCTTCTATTCTCTTCATCCAGAAGACAAATCTTTTGTGAATTAAATTTCATGCCGTACAGCAGCAAGATCTATTACATTTTCATTTATCTTCGTGAACAAACCAGCTAGGAGGATATCCAAAAAATAATTTAGTATCCATCTATGTCTACTTTCAGCATCTGGAAAGTAACTTAATAGTGTCTCTGCCGAATTATACAAGATTTATATCATGCTTGGAATATTAGAACGATTGGTACATTACAATCTCTTCAACAATTTTTGAAACAAGCTAAAGGCTCCAGTTTTTATAAACACTTTGACCACAAACAAAGTTTTGCGAGGAATTTATTTTTTTATATTTTTATAACTCTCTGGATCAATTTCCAATGTTAAATTTTCAAGATCTCCACATGTTCATGCTATTTATTTGCTATTGTTCTTAACTTATTGTTCTAAATTGACATGCTAAATATTTTATTATTCACCCTTGAATATTCATTTCCCTCTGTAGTTTCCGTAATTTTTCCTGTTTCATCTTTTTATGAATTGTTATGACTAGTTCTTCTTTCCATTTCTAAAGCATTTGTTCTGTTTCTCAGACATGGCGAATAAATATCATTTTCTAATTTCTTTCCTTCATATTTTATATTTTCTTTTGAATTTCTGTTCAACCCTGAATTTTGTTGTGTTTCACTAGATTTATTATTTCTTTTACCTCTTTTTTAGTCAGTATTGTAATATTTGTTTTTCTTTCTTCTGTTCCTTTTATTCCTTTTTCTTCGTCTTCTTGGCTTCCATTTGGTTTCTCATTAAATATTTGTTGGAAATATGGTTTCCCTCTTTTTGTTTTTACTGTGTCATCGCCTATATGATTTCCAACTTTATACGTGTTTGTCTTTATGTCTTTTAAGTCATTCTAAAAAATCGTCATGTTTTTTCTTTGGTAATTTAGTTTTATAATTGTTATCTGATTTTCTAGTAACTTTTCTAAATTTTGGTCGACAAATATGTTCAAGTTTTCTTCTTTGAATATTATATTTTTTTTATATTTTCTTCACTTCTGTTCTATAACATTTTCATTCGCAGTATTTTTTGTTGTTTCACTTCATTACCACATTCTCGTTCATGCATTTTTATTTCTTTAGTTTTCTTCCTGCTTAAGTGCTTTTCAATAGCTTCTATTATTACCTGCTCTATTTTTTCCTATATTAGCTCAATATTTCATTAAATATGTCTATAAATAATACGGTTTTTTTAGTTAAGTAGATTATCAGTTGAAATATCTTTGCAATTTATTCGCATTGTATTATTGCAATTACCAATAAGTACGCCGTTATCTAAAATCATCATTAGACAGATGTAAGAAATCGTTTACGTTTACTTCAACGGCCATAATTAATTATTTCTTTTGAACTCTTAAATAAATTATTAAATCGAATTGCGGAATGCTAGTGCAAAAATTATTGTCGAGAAGGTAGACGACCTTGGCACAAAAGTTACATTATTTAAATCAAATGTGTTTTATTTAGGTACCGCTTATGTTTATTTTGCAATTTCCCCTTAGGAGTAATACCAAGTTAGGGCGGAAAATTTTATTTTATACAAAAAAATGCATAAAATAATGGTCTACTGAAATATTGTACAGATTACTGCGCTATTTATGAAAACTCAACAGTCATTTTATCATGGTAGTGTTTAGAGTAAATAACGTTTTTCATACACAGGGTGTCAGCGAAATTAATGCATATTTTTAATTTGTATGTAGAACGTTTCATTTGCAACAAAATATTTTTATAAAATTATAAAATTACTTTACACAAAAATTCAATTTAAACGTCTACTCGAAAATTTATACGGGGCAACACCTCACACTTTTAATAAAAATATGTGTCATGTAACAAGGAATATCTACATAATGAATCATAAAATTGTGTTAGTTTGCAGATGATTCGGATTTTTTAATCGTTTTAAGTATATCGTTTGGTAAAGTAGTTTGAATAATTCACTGAAAAATGGCATTTTATTCAAAGAAAGAATATCACAACGTGTTAATTAATCTAATCCGCGATGTTTTGTATCAGTGTCTGAAAGATTGTTGGAAACGTGTATTATCTAAAAAAAAGTATCGGTAGAAATCTTTCGGATCCTGAAGTAATTACCGAGAATACATTTTCCACTCTTCTCCATCCCCTGTAATCGACCATTTTAATATCCAGGTGCATTAAAATAAAAACTTATTTTTAGAACGTTTAAAAAACCGTTGTTTATACTTGACTGAGTTATCGATGTTGCCGGCTTTAGTTGGTTTTCGGTAAATAATATTTGGATAGATTTAAAATACGTTTCTTTAAAAACGGCTGACTTTAGAAGAAAATTTTGTAAGACATTTTTATTCTGCATTCGTTTTTACCTCATACCTAAATATGCGCGTTATTTTTGCGGACACCACCCTGTATATTCAATTAGATCACGAAAATAAATTTAATCAGTACTTTTACAGTAAAATAAAGTGCTACTCGATAAATTTGACATGAGATAAATAAAAATAATTTCACATGATGTAAGTCTATTTTTTACTTTATTTTAGAATTTTTAGGATCTAAAATATGTGTTTTTGGTGAGCTCCCATGTGTAAAATATTTTGTACAGTCGCTTTTATTAGCGGATGTCCATTTTGGACATATTTACCGTATGGTCGCGTTTAAAAACAGTCACTAATATTGAGGTCACGGGGACACTAATTATTATTTATGTATAAATTAGCATCAATTAATGCTGAAAATTAGATGGATAAACTGACGCCTATTCTCACACAATAATAATTACGTACTTTCCCGGTTAATTTTTTTAAAAGCTATCAAAAATATGTGTTTTTTGTTCTTAAAATATAAAATTTTGCTTTTTCCATATAAATAATTTATAACAGCAAAACAGATACCTTTCAATAAAGTGTCTTTTGAACAGGTATGTTATGGAATATGAAAAGTTTGGATACTGGCAGGATAGTAGTAATAATTGGCACGTTTTAACTTTTAAACTTGTTTATTTAACTCGAAAATTATTATTGTTACAAAAAATAATAATTAGACGCAACTAAAAGGATGAACATAATTTTAAAAGTACATTTTCATTTAAAACCAATTTGTAATGACATATTTATAAATTTTGTTGATACCTTCCGAAGTGTAAAATTATATCTCGTACTACGAAATAATACAATTATTCAATAATAAACCTTATTTAAATAAAAGAATATTAACAAAAAGCAGTCACAATAGATATAGGGAATGATTCACAAAAATGAAAGCTATTTAAATACTGTATAAATCATAGGGTGTTCCATTTAAATAATTTGAGAAAATTTAGGTTTCGAGTTTTGACTTACTCTGTATGCAATTTAAAGGTTTTATTAAAAAATTATAAAACAGATGAAAGCAGAGCGTATACCTAAACTACTAATTATACAAAAAATTGACAACCAATTGTTTCTATTTCCATATACAACGATTTAGATATAAAAGTGGTCATAACTTTTGAAACATCCAATATATATCTGACATACCCTATATTCGAAGACATAGAAAAGTCAGTAGAATTCAAATTAGTAAAAAAAAATGCACCATTGTATTTAAAAAATTGTATGTTTAGGTTCGCCTACAGCTTCGGAACACTCTGTATAAGTAAAAATAATTTTAGGTTGTAAAGCTTAATGTCCCCGACAATTTTGCCATGTTTTCTTCTCCAAAGGGATGGGATATTAAAAATAATATTTTGTAACTATGTACTAGTGACTATAGAGTATCTAAAAATGTAAAAAAAGTTGGGCAATAAATTAAAAAAAATTGGGTGATCCGTCTATTTTACTGTTGGACCACCCTGTGTACATGAAAATAATTTTAGAATATTTGATTTTGACCCCTATTGACAGATATCCTTGAACTAAATCGTTAAGTTTTGCATAGTAGGAGTTATAGAACAACGATAGAGGTTTACCGGACCCTGTACACTAAAAAAGAAGAAATACAAAGAAAAAATATAAATATTTTTCTTTGGCGGTCCAAATGGATCACTACAACTATTTCTATCTTTGTAATTTTAAGAAAACCTCTTTTAAAACATTTTTAGTGCTAAATAAGTATTCGCATTTACTAAGCAGTTACACCTGTTAATATCAACAATAACAAGTTGATAATAAATTTTCTGAGAGGCGTAATTACAATCTCAACAATTTCCACGTCATTGCAAGGTCACAAACCGCAATGAAATATCCACTCAATAATGTTTTCTTACAAAGCTTAAGTTAGTTCCATGAAACGTATAATCGATATTTTTTCAAGCAAATATTTATAACTTCTAAATTCTGGTTTTTATTTATAAAGACATATTTATTCTGTATAGTGACTAGTTTTTTTAAATTTTTTAAGTTATATTTATAATGGCGGGTGTGTTAAGGTATTTATTTTCAAAGAATATAAAAGTCTTTTTATATATTTGAAACTTACTAAAATTATTAATTTTAAAAAGTGACATAAATTATTATTTTCTATTAAACATTTCTAATTAATTTCCATGCAAATCACTTTATAACCTTTGTCTTAAAAATCATTTTCAAATTAAAATTTATCATGAAAAATATAGGTCACCTTAAAAAAAAATTAGAAGTATAGTATTTCTATTCTAAATTGCAAAACCTCAAAAAAAAGCCCATAAATATACAAGAAATAAAGTAAATCCATGGGCGTAGGTGCTTAAGCATCTACATAAATTTGATTTTCATGAAAATAATAAAAGAAATACCTTATACATAGTGTATAATTATAATCCACTTTTATTTTTTATTAATGAATGAAATGTTTTATTTTTGAGCTTATTTTTTTTTCTAAGTTGGAAAAGGTTCAATATATTTTGTAATTATCTTACCAGACATATTATTATTCAATGAAATTGGCTCAGTCCAGTTTGTACAAGAAAATGAAATAAATGTATACATAAACTTAACAATTTCCAACAATAAAAACAACTCTGTTACAAATAACGTTACTGACTACACCAAAATCAATTCGCTCCTATCTCAGATTGATTGGAATACCTCATTTCAAAACTTAGCCGATCCCTCTTCAATATGGGACAATTTTCTCGATATTACCACTAGAATAATTTCTGATAATACTTCAAAACGTCATGCTTTCAAAAATAGTCTAAAACCTTGGATAAATTACGAAGCTTTGCGTTTAATTAAACACAAACGACATCTTTGGCGGAAATATAAGCAAACTGGTCAAATCACCGATTTTAATAATCACCGTAGTTTCTCCAATTCAGTAAAGTCGTTCCTAGACTCTTTAAGACAAAACTTTGAAGAATCGATTATCATCAGTAGTGACAATGATAAAAGGATCTTCAAATATATTCGTTCTTTCTTGGAATCAAAAGTCGCTATACCCCTTCTCAAAAAGGATGATAATAACTTTTGCTGCTCCAACCAGGATTCCTCTGAAACTTTATGAAATTTTCTCATTCTGATCAACAATCTTATAATTATTGATACCCATCAATATACATATATTCTTCGAGAATCTTACGAAGCTGTCTGAGTGTGTAGACTGAACTTACATAACTGTTAGATAAAAATCTTGTTCTGCAAGATCGAGATAATGATGCCGTTAAATACTATTAAAATCGCGAATATATATAAACTATAATGTGGGACACGGACGAAAAGGGAAATATATTTTTAGATGCTTTTAAAAAACAAGATGTAAACTTTTATTATGCAAAAATGGTGAGGAAGTATAACTAGTTTTTGTAAAAAACTTTTTTTAGAAATACAGAATATACAGGGTGAGTCACCGTAGACGCGACGGTCCATAACTTCAGAAAGGTGTGTTTGATGAAAATTTTGTAAGAGCAATTTTTTGTGTATAGTCGAAAAATCCATAATTCAAAATTAGTTCCACTTATAGAGGTTGTACCAAAAAAAAATATGTATCAAAGTTATGTTTTTTTAAATGGCACACCCCGTATATTTTTACATTTTTATAAACCTCTTGCCGAGCTGATTTCAACGATGCATCACACAGAAAATCCGTTTCAAATCGTTCAAAGTCAATAAAAAGGGCTTACATGTTACTATCCTAACTTTTCGTGTTCTATGTTGTGGCATTAAAAAAAATTTAGTAACTTTAAGTAAAAATATAAAAGAGAAAATGGGTTAAACAAAGAAATGTTTATTTTATATAGATCCGTTGTTTATTATAGTATTTTCGCCATTAGGAGAGAATATAAAATGGGTTTTGATCAGTAAACCATGTATATAAATGCAAAATATTATTGAATTAAGATGAGAGTTCGCATTTCCCACTACCTGTTTAATAATACCTGTTTAATCTTAGAATCTAAAAATATTTTGAGATTTACGAATTATGTTCCAAGAAGAATCTAATAGCTTCTTGCTATCATGTGCAGTTTTCTTCTTAATATTTAAATTAATAATGTCTCTTGACTTTCTAGGAATTTGGTTACCATCCATTTACAGCATTTATTTTGTAATCCTCTTTATTCTCTAGGAACTTAAATAGTTAATGCACCCCTAATTACCAATTTTTGGAATTATTAACATTAATAAAGCAATATTTATGAGTAACGTTGAAAATGGGTTCCCAAACAACACATTTAGTACCTGCTACGTGGTAGCGACTAAATATGTCACTCACTCCATAATGGTGTGCCTTAGTTGCCGCTAAGTCATCGGAACGGATTAAATCCGTTCCTGGTACCAAAGTATATATAATTAGGTTTTATTACTCTCTCCTGATGCCGAAAATACTATAGATAATTTGACAAAGGAGGTCGGTCAACTCCATGTGAACATTGTTATTGAATTTATTGTTAGCTCTCTAAAGTTATTTCAATTTATATCAATATTTTAATATCTAAATATTTGTTATTGATTACAGGTGTATTTAGGACTGGATTAATTAAGCAAACTAAGAACTATGATAGAAAAAGGGACCCCAATATTATAATCGTTTAGCGTCTCTCAAGAGTTTAATCCAGCCCTGGTTGTAATAAATTAATATTATTATTAATTTAGAGATACAAAACTCGAAAATACACAGTTAAAAGTTATCAAGAAAAGACCGGAAACTTGACATAATCATGTTGATGTAAATTGTAGGATTGTTTTTAGCAGCATAATCCTTTTAATGAATTATTTGCCAGAACAATTGTAGTTATTTTAACTTGACATACCTTTTATCTTTGTTTTTATATTTAAAAGGTTGTCTTCTAGAGTACCAACGTTGACAAACGGTACCAAGTATTATCATCCGTAAAAAAGTGTCGCTTTCACAAACTTAACGCACTTAGGAAGTACCGATTAAGAAAAGTACTGAGAAACGTATACATTTATCGCGATGTAGGTCGAAAACTAACATAGCGGTGATAGTTTATTTAAACTATAATAGAATTTTTTATTGGGTATCAATGAAAAAACAGTAATTACAAGACATTTGTTCCCTCTGCAAAACAACTATAATTTTACAGACAATTTTATGATATTTAATTTTTTTTAATCTCTCAGAGTGAGTTCAGAGCAAATATAAAATGTAATGCTAATGTGGGATGCAACAAATAAACAATTTAACTTATAATAGCGAAATTAGAATATATATATATTTTTTTGTATTAATAAATATGAAAACTTATTTTATGGAATGCATATTAGTTCTTCTTGGCATGCAAATGGAAGCCAACAGAATAGCTCATCGAAAATGTATTTCTGATTGCTGTTAATTGTACAATTGGACGAGATGATATTTTTAACTTACTGTAAACAACAAACTTTAAGATGGCAATGACAGCAGCACTGGTGTTGCCAGTTCTCAATACATAAATAGCAACCCTCGTACTGGTGGATTATAGTCAAAAGATTGCGGTGCTACCTTTCATCATCACGGAACTTCTAACAATTTGCGGCTTCGTCCCATTGGTATATGATCTAATACCAATAATATTCGCTGGTACAACTTTGTTTTTGTTTTTAATATTGGAATGAAAGAGACAGGATTTAAGGGATTTAAATATGATTATAAGTCTAGAATATGGTAAAAGAAGATAAGAAGGAATGTCAAGGTGTACAATCTAAAGATAGATGATATGGTAATAAGAGCAAAGAGGAGGGAATAATTTTAAAATTGCGAAAATACAAGCTAAAAGGAAGGTCTAGAATGTAGTTAAGGAAACATCCACAGAAGAAATAAATCTGAAATTGTGGATAGAAGAGAGAGGAAAAATAACCATTTTTGAACAAGTCCAAGATGAAGGTGAACAGTCCATTCCCAAACGTCTACTTTAAATTGAAAAAAGATAATTAAAAAAGAGTAAATCTGCTGGAGTGTGGAGGGAAAATATTTTGTAGAATATGGAAAAGCAAAACAATTTGAATAAAGATATAAAAGAATAAAACATTTGAAATGATACTTTTTCCGAATTAAAAATAAATGCATCAGTAATAGCAACTAAGAGAACTTTGAATACCAAACCATAATTTAATTTAGATTTATTAAAATTCATGTTCGGGTATAACGTTCCTTGGACATAATTGAACAATCCAATATTTAAAACGTTATACTTAAATTCACGCAAAGTGACTATGGTGAAATGATTTTACCTTTAGAATGTTATTTATCTAAAATATTGTTATTTAAATTTATAAGGTCATGAATTTTTCTTTAAAAATAAAGACAAATACATGGGAATATTGAAAAAAATAAAGCAGTAGGAATAAAACAATTATAAGCAACTACAAAGGAAACAGAATGTGAACTTAGATGTTACAAATTAGATATAAATATTGGTATTTTAGATCTATCCAAATATTATTTTAGCGAAAAGCAACTAAAGCCGGCAACACCGATAACTCAATCAAGTATAAACAATGGTTTTTTAAATGTTCTAAAAATAAGTTTTTATTTTAGTACTCCTGGATAAAATGCCATTTTTCACTGAATTATTGAAACTACTTTACCAATCGATTAAACGATCTGAATCTCCTGCAAACTAGCACATACCCCTTGGTTGCACGACACATATTTTTATTAAAAGTGTGACGTGTTGCCACGTATAAATTTTCAAGTAAATGTTTAAAGTGAAAAATTTTATTACAACATTTTGTTGCAAATGACTGGTTGTACACACCATTTAAAAATATGCATTATTTTCGCATGAAAAACATCATTTTTATTCTAAATTGGTTTTAAACGTAAACTTTTTAATTGCACAGATCTTTAAAGATTCAACGGCGTCATTTTACGTTTTAAAAATATTTTTGAACAAAAGTTTTTCTTTTATTATTTATATTTATATTATTTGTAGACAAAACGACCCTTTTACAGGAGCCAAAATATAAAAATCTTGCGGAATTAAATCCCAGAATCTAATTATAGCTAAATCAAAATATTTTCTTTATGTTTAAATCTTCATTACTTCACATACATGTGTTTTATTGTTTCCTCGAAAATCATTAGTAATATGACATTTTTGCAAGTTTTAGAACCGACGTGGGAATCAAAAAATATAAATTTAATTATTAAAAAATATCACCTCTTCAATGATGATAATTTCCAAAATAACAATTAATAAATGTAATAGATTTATGAAAATATTTTGTTTCTTGCAATTATATTTTTTGGCAAAACAATTAGAAACTCCCTTTTAGGGGCTATAAACAGGGAACGAAATATTATTAAAAATTTATCTATGAACACGTTCTCTATGAAGGTCTAAGAGAGGAATTATCTGTTTGTTTATTTAAAAGATCCGTCGTTTATTTGTTGATAGGGCAATAACTTGTTAACTCACATCATCAAGATAAATGCGGCTAATTTGAATCGTTGTTCGGCTGCAGCTGTGACCTATTTTATATTTTTATCTGTTCACTCATCAGAGCGGATCTATTTTCGTTCGTTTTTGTGAGTGCATTATTGCACCAGCTTTTGTGGGCCATTGAATCCTATTGACATATTGTATTTTATTTTCGTCAATTTATTTCCGAAGCTAAAACATTACATTTAGAGTCGTTTTACGGTAACATAATAACTTTCAACTTTATTCATAATAACCGTGTGGTAACATGAGAATTGAATAAAATATTTTCACCACGCAGGAAAAATAAGAATTACGTGACGAAAAGTGCTAAGAAATCAGAATGTATAATTTTAGCCAATAAAGCGTGTTGAGGAATGCGATTAGATCTGAGTGTGTAGTAAAACATTTTTCTTTCGGAAAATAATTCGTTTGGCTTTGGCACTCTGATCCCACCTGAATAAAACACAGAGTATTTTGTAATTAATGAAAGTTGGAGGATTTAAGGATACTCTAATTACAAATGAATGAATTACCCCAGATGGGGATCTTCGAATTGGTTTTAAGTTTTTCCTGATGTTTGATAAAACCTTTAAAGTATTCATTGCCAATTTATTAAATTTTTGTGGAACTTGCATAACCTTAACAAAAGGACAAAACATTTTTAAGTGCATAAAGTGTTATAAAAAGTAAAATTACAAATAATAGTGACATAAAATTAGTTTAAATACTTAAATCTGAAATGGATTTTCTTGAGTAAATTTTCAAGTCTTCACGCTGATGCTGGTCCATAATCATCATTTTATCGGGAAGGACTTCAATGGAATAATTTTCCCCCAAATGGTTGACATATTTAAAAATAAGGCAATTTTTAGCGTTCGCCTTTAGAAAATATCAAGTATTTTGTTTCTCGTTGTTTTGACGATTTTTTAGTTTAATGTTTATTATTTAATTAGTTGTAAGAAATATTAAAAGTCAAACACTGTCAAAAATTTATGTACAAGAAATATATTGCATTGTAAATAAATCTGAACCCACTTTGAGATCATTTTTGAACCAACACGAATCTAATAGAAAATATACAAAGTGCGTCCAACAAAATTTATAAATTCTCTTTTATTCTTGATAATTAGTATTAATAGTTAAGGGAAAAATTTGTAAAAATGCATGGAATTCTTTCTTTCATAACAAAATGTAATACAACAATACTAAATGTTCGCTATTTTCCAAAATAATTATCACAATACACAATCATACACATTTTAAAATAATATAAGACAAAAATTAATAATTATAAATACTACACTCAAGAACAACTTTTCTTAAATTTAGTATTTTTAACATTCTCTTGGATGTTTTTTAGTGTTTGACAATTCCGGATGATTATAAATATATATGAGAGTCAAATACTATACTTTTTTTGAAAAGTAGCAATTTTCTTATTCAATTCAATAAAATTTCACACCGTGGCTTGGATTGGATTTTATCGTGATACAAAGACAAAATTTGAATCATCTTCAAAATCGAATAAAATGTCCTCTGACTCATAATTCATGCTAACTTACTGAATTAGATACGACAAAAATGTAAAAATACACACGCTTGACAATTCGAATTCCCATTTGCACGTTTTCATGGTTACCATATTTAGAGAGGTTAAAATATTTAGAATTATTCGCACGAATAAGTATTTACCACAAATTAATTTACAAAATTAACAAAATAATACATTTTCAAAATTACTGTCTTTCTTTATAATAGCCCAAAATTTAACAAACTTTATACTGCAGAAGAGAGTTAACCCCTTTCTGATTTAAAATGTTTGTAGGGTTCACATAATTCAGAGGGCGTGAGAGTGGGAAGCAATATTTTTATATCAGAGAATGGCAATTTCAAATTAAAAATCGACCTGTTTCAGGATATTTTCAAAAAGATCTTAATTATTCTTAAAATTAAATTATTTTATTTATTTGGAGAGCGAATTTATTCTATGTATCTGGATCGCACTGTATATTCTTGGCATGTTAGAGTTGTACTGTTTCTGACGTAAAATTATATTCTAAATTACAAATAGGATATTATTAATTCCAATTTGTTTGTACGGCTACGAGTGTTATTACATTTTTAACCCTACAACTCTCTGTTTTAAAGCAGGGTTAAATGAAATTTTGTACTTAACACGTTATGAAAACTTTATTTGAGTCATGTAATTTGCAGGACTCACTCATTATTCATTATTATTAATTATTTCACATTATCTTTCTCACCGCGCCTCTGTTAATTACGAAATGTCAGTAAATCGCGCTCTCCGGTCATTAAACTGACAAGAGTTTTTAAAATGAAGATAGCGAAAAATATCGATTTCCAACAAAGCTTTAAAAAGGATGACATTCCTTATCTACTCGTAAATACACAAACGAAAGTTATTTCCACTATTTATTCGCTTCAGATAATATTCTAAACAAATACGTACATAATGACTAAGTAAGTAGGTGTATATTAGCATAAAATCGTCGCTGTGACGTCCAAATCCATTCCTGGGCATGTTCCATGATTCCATTGCATTCGTTATGTCATAAAAGACAGACTTACTTCCACATCCTCTGCAAAAATTACCTACCTTCAACACCCACAAGATTTCGTTGGTTATATTTTAATACAGAAGAGTTTGACTGTGGGTGCAGAAATGTTCCGATTTTTGTTTCATTCATTATTACAATAAATGTGTGGGGAGCTGGATTTCATTTTAAACGAAATTGTATAATTTGTTGAGCAATAAAAACTTATTTACAAATTAATAAATAAAGTAAAGAGATCAATATTCTACGTTACTGGTTACTGGTAATAGTTAAACATTTTTTTTTTATTTACTTAAGCGTTTATATGATACTTTTTTTACTGACATATTTTCTTCTCGTTCTTGTCAATTTTCATTTTCGCGAACTGCCAACTGTTTAAAATTCTCAATTTTATCGCTTCAAACCGGAGAAAGTTATTTAGCAAAAAAAATATTTTTACAGAAATATCTAATATTTATCTATTTATTTGCATTATTTGCACTAATTATTTCATTTTTTTATTATAAATTTGAGAGAAAATTTATAATATATAATATCAATTTTCTATATTTTTTTTCCCAAATCATTAAATTAAAGACTTTTCATATATTTTAGTTCAGTTTTAAAAGAGTTGTATAAGTTTTATGTTGGTAAAATATCAATAAATAAATTATGACTCAAGAGATCAATATTCTTCTTTAAAAATTCAACTCTTCCATTACTGGCAATAGTATAACTTTTTATACTTTTTTTTATTTTTGTTCTGTACTTTGCGTTACTAAACGAAAGTAATGACAAAGTGAAAAAATATTTTTTTAGATGAATTTTATGTTTCAAACAATTTCTGTATCGAAATCGAGACTATAAGGAAACTCCTTGTTTAGAAACTAAAAAAAATCTTGTAGTTTTATGAGAAATGAGTCAAAATCTTTCACGTTTGGTAGGTTTTTTATTAAAACCAAGAGATTTAGAAAGTGCTGTATTAAAAAACAGTAATTAAATATAAATTACTTACAGTTTTCTCTACTTACTAATTGGTGAAGTGGCAACACTGTAAGTATCATAAATAAAATAAATAGAAATTTTGAAGATTATCGGAATTATTGAATTTTCGATTTGTCCATTTTTTTATTTACTTAAGCGTTTATAAAATACTTTTTTTACTGACATATTTTCTTCCCGTTCTAATTAATTTTCATTTTCGCGAAATAAAATTGAATGAGAACCTTAAATTTACGTATATACATAAGCAAATGTCCAGGCTGCCAACTGTTTAAAATTCTCAATTTTATCGCTTCTAACCGGCGAAAGTTATTTAGCAAAAAAAATATTTTTACAAAAAAATTTAATATTTATCTATTTATTTATATTATTTGCACTTATTATTTCATTTTTTTTATTATAAATTTGAGAGAAAATTCTTAATAAATAATATCAGTTTTCTATATTTTTTTCATAACCTGCATTCGCTTATTATAAATTATTCCTAAATCAATAAATTAGACTTTTCATAGATTTTAGTTCAGTTTAAATAGAGTTGTATAAGATTTATTTTGGTAAAATATCAATAAATAAATTAAACTCAAGAGATCAATATTCTACTTTAAAAATTCAACACTTTCATTCCTGGCAATAGTATAAGATTTTTTTTCTTTTTATCACTAACTTTTAAGTATTCTTTACTTACTCTTTGTTTT
Organism: Hermaeophaga mercurialis; assembly: GCA_951812935.1. Classification (NCBI taxonomy): domain Eukaryota; kingdom Metazoa; phylum Arthropoda; class Insecta; order Coleoptera; family Chrysomelidae; genus Hermaeophaga; species Hermaeophaga mercurialis. The sequence continues at coordinate 17,891,229 of OX638361.1, read as the reverse complement.
AATAGGTATGGTATAAGATTTATTTTGCAACAGATATTAATAAATAAAATATCTTAATAGTAAACAGTTTACTTTAAAAAGGTGCTATTCAATTACTGACAATATTTCTTTCTACCCTTACTTTGTGGAATCGAACCATTATAAATATAAGAGATAAATCATTTTACAAAAACTTTGGAAAACTGTGAAAGTTCAATTTATTTTTTAAGTTTATAAATTTAACCAAATCAATAAATAAAATTAATCATAATAAAATGTCTCCGGAGAAAAATTCAGGGTACGGACCTGTAATAATGTCTACTGAAAGCACATGTGCCGTTATCACAGGCAACTGAGTTTATGATTGGAATTAATAACATATTAACGGTAAAAAAAAGATTCCGTGTGTGCAGTTTTGGATTAAAAAAAAATAATTGCGACCGTTTAGTAAGTGCAGAGCAGATGTAACTGCTTAGGTATACTTTTTAGTTAAACAGGTCTTCAATATAATAGGGACAGGTACGTACTCACGAGATTGTTAAACATCGCCCTGTACATAGAATTTACATTTTCCAAATTATAACATTTACTACTTATTTAACATTACGTGAGGTAAAGTTATGGTACAAGTTCGCGATTGGATAATAAATAGATAAATAAAAGAGCGATAGATCAAGTCGTGATAATCTGATAATGCCTACCCCTTCGATTAAATATGTTACTTCTCTAGAGGTGTAAATATTATATATTATATTTTTCTTTAAATAAATAAATTCTTTTTGTTTTTCCTCAGCCGCTTTCATTTCTAATAAGCAAGTTATGTGATGGGTAAACTTCCCGAAAATATTAATTAAAATTTTCCATATATTGATTGAAAGAAAAACAACCCAATATGTAACAATATTTATGAGTGACTCTTACAGAAAATTAGCCGATAACTTGTCAAATTACTAATTTAATTGGATGAGCTAATTGAAGTCCATGCCTAAAATTGATTTAATTATTTTCCAAGACGAAATTAGTCACACATTATGGGAAAATGGAAATCGATACAGGGAAGTGATGGAAAACTCTTTTTAACCAAAACAAGAAGAAAATTTATATTACTGGTTTTAACAATTGCTCTTTTGAGGACACATTTTCCAAATCGATTAATTTCGAGAAAAGGAGAGTTGAGATGGCCGCCAAGATTTCCAGATTTCACTGCTCCAGATTATTTTCTTTGGGGTTATTCAAAAAAATAAAAGGGTTTATGTAGACAACCATCAATGCTTCGAATAACTTATAGCGAGTATTACGGGAGATATTTTAGGGATATAAAAAACTCATAGTTGCCATCGCGAAAGGGGATATTATTTGTTAGATGTTATTTTTCGTAAATAGATGAAAAGAAGTTGAAGAAACACCCTTTGTATTATGGGTTTTAAAATATTTCCTTAACTTTTAATATAAATTCGTATATGTACTTTTGCGACACCCTGTAGATTATCTTTGGTATGTCTGGTTTCCATTAAAATACCCTGTATATATGACAAAAAAACCTCCGTTTTTGCCACCAAACAATAATATTTATCGTAAAATGTAAACAATTAACAGTCATCAATTTTTAAATGCAAATTTTGAAAATACCAAAATTTTTTTGGTTTAATATAGCCAAAATAATTAAAAAAACAATAATTAATACAATCAAGTCGCAGCTAGCAATCAAAACTCAATGGCACATAGTATTTCTAATTCTACATAGAAATTTTTTTTAATTTTCTAAAACTTTAGGGATCTTAAAAATTCGAAATGGCACTTTTCTGTACTGTTTGTAACGCTATAAACAAAGGAATTCAAACATTTTTGATGAAAAGTCTACCTGACTCAAAATCATAAATTTTGATTTTTTAGACACGTATAAAGAACTAATCTGGAAGTTAAATAAATTATTGCTAAAACAATATTTAGATATCTTAAAATCAAACAAGAATAAGCCTATTCACGTCTGAAAGATATATATGCAGGAGTACCACAAGGAAGCTACTTGGACCTCTCTATATGCAAGTGACAGTTCAACAGCAGCAAAACAAACTAAAGGTCTTTATTGGATTAATTTACTGATAAGTACCCAGTTATAAGATATTCACATGAAAATCAATGTTTCGTTTATTAGAAAAGTGATATACTAAATGTGATTAATAAGAAAAATACACGTCAGGTAATTTTCCCGTAACCCACTCTAATAGTTTTGTAAGTAGACGTTCGTTCGTTTGAATATCGAATAAAAGATTAATAATTCAGTAGGAAGAAGACTATTAATTGCACAGGGACTATTCTAATAAAGAGCAAATGATAAGAATAGGTTAGACAAGGAAGTAGATGAATTAAATATAAATCTTAAATTCGTAAATGATTCATTATCATGAAATTAGAACAAAGTTTTTTTGTTACCAGGATTTTTGGTTTCTTAGTAGTAGACCATTTAAACATTAATGTTGTTAAATTAACTGTTTCCATAAAAAATATAAAAGATAATTAAATTAATTGTTTCAAAAATTTTAATGAATAAAATTATAAAACTATTTAATTTAAGTATTAAATAAAATTACTTTGCTTTTGATGATACATTTTATATTCAAAATGAATGAAAAATCATATGTATAAACTATACTTATCTTGAATTTCCACAGTTTTTCAAAGTTTTTGTAAAAATTATTGCGATTCGAGTTACGCCCTTCATACATCAACTTGTAATATAATAATTTTTACAAAAGCTTTGTAAAACTGCGGAAATTCAAAGTAAATATAGTTTTATATTTTATATTTATTATTAATTTCGTTGTTTTGACAGTGGAACTAAAAAAGTAATTAACAGCTATATACCTAGCGCTATCCTGCTAACCTCACTAATTTCATGTTTCTTCACACATTTAGTTAAACAATAAATACATTCTTTCGTAGAATCGAGACTAAAAGATCGAAAACATCTAAAAAGAACATCTATTTGCATAAGCATATTCATTTCTAAAAATAAACAAACTATGTTGAAATTAAATTATTATCGACAATATTTAACGATTTTGGCCTTGATGAGTGCAGCTGGTCTGCTAATTTTTTGTCAATAAGTTCATATATATTTTTAGTAATTTTCTAATTTGAATATTTCAAAAAAATATTTTATTTTTTAGCCAATCACATTAGTTAATTAATCATAGAGATAAAAAGGAAGATAACGTTTTTATTAAACAGTAACAACGAATCCCGTGGGTGTGGCTTAAAATGTATATAAAATGGCCGTTCTCCCCAGGGATTTTAAACGCTGTATTTGTATATAAAAGAATGATCAAAATCAAGAAAATTTTTTTTGTAAACTATACATATATTTGCGATTAAGTCAAAACTATTTTGATTTTTTTATTGCCTTGTGAACATTAACATTTTTGTAGAAATGCGTGCGACTTACGATCTTTCGTTTTAAAATGAAATTTTGTGGATACTGGCCACGGGCCAGAACTAAATAAACTTATCTACGAAATAGTAAGCGATACTTTACTATCAAATTAGAAAATTGTAGAGCTGACATCAGGGCTTTCCTGTAAATTGTGCCAATTTTCAAACGGGATTTTTTACCTTGAACTAGATTTATTACATTTTTTATTTCATTGTGTGTGTAACTTTTCAACTTTTGACGTGTATGATATTGGACAAATTGCAACAACTGGCATTTTGTATTTTACTGGCTTTGTATATAATGAACTAAAAATAGTTTGATTAATTCACTCTACTACAGTTGGGTCCAATGGAAATATTTTTGATTCAAATATCTCCAAGAATGTGTTGTTTGGTAAAGATGACTTCATAATGCTTTCTTTGGCTAGTTTTAGAGGTAGTGATAGACAATTCGATGTTTTATTTAATCTTATTAATAAATTACCGTTGAAATTGAAGAGAAAAGTTCTATAAATTTGTTAGATATAAATATCAAAAGAATAAACTGTGCTTCAATATTCAATTTATCGTAAACCAACTCATAAACATATCACTTATGACTCGAATCACCCTGTATCACATAAATTAGCAGCTTATAACTCATTGAAAAATAGAGCTTTTTCATTACCAATGAGTGATGATGATTTTAAAAGGGAAATTAATAGAATTATTCAGATAAATATAATTTGAAACAATTAATTCAAAAATTTATATTAATAATAGTACACATATTAAAAAAATCGATATTATTTATTTTCTAAGTTGTATTTTAGTTTACTTAAATACTTTTTAATGTTTAGTACTTTTAATGACAGTCCGAAGATAAACAAATATTATAGTTTATAGGTCATACAGAAGGCTAGTTATATTACTGTTTCTAATACAATATTTCTTTAAGTAATCAATATGCTTATTGTTTTTAATAAATAATGCATCGATTTATCCATTTTGTGGCTATTAATTAAAAATGAGCCAAAAGACTCCGTGAGGTTCTTGAATAAATTAAAAGATGATAAACGAGCATACTTAGAAGTTAGGCGTTATGGTTATTGACATCTAATGGGAGTTTTTGCTTCTTGGAAATAGTAGTTCCGGCGAATTAATAATTTATTTATGAAAATTAATAAAGAAAATGAATAATTTGCTCTCTTCTGTCGGCCAATGCCATTATGTTGAATGTCGAAAAGTTTATGTTTGTTCATTTGGTTAATACGTTTGGGTCCTTTTTTAGGATTTTATGACATGTGCCACGAAAGCATTTTCTTTAAATTTAGAAGCTTTATAAATATAAGGTGTCCGCGAAAACAACGCGTATGTAGAACACGCAACAAACTTAATTTTTTTTTAAAACATCGTTAGTTTAAACTAAAAAACACTCTAAATATTTACTCGATAATTTATAGCAACACCCCACATTTTTAATAAAAATATGTGTCGTGTAACCAAGGAATATCTGCCTGATAAATCATAAAATTGTGTTAGTTTGCAAATGGTTCGGATTGTTTAATCGTTTTAAGTTTATCGTTTGGTAAAGCAGTTTCAATAATTAAATAAAAAATGGCATTTTATTTAAATCAAGAATATCATGACTCATTAATTAATCTAATCCGCGATGTTTTGTATCAGTATCCCCAAGATTGTTGGAAAGGGTTATTATCTAATAAAATAGTGGCAGAAATTGTTTGGTTCGTGTAATAATTTCCGAGAATTCATTTTTCACTCTTCTACATCCCCATTAATCGACCATTCTAAATATCCAGGTGTACTAAAATAAAAACATATTTTTAGAACGTTTAAAAAACCATTGTTTATACTTGTCGGTGTTGCCGGCTTTAGTTACTTTTCCCTAAAATAATATTTGGATAGATCTGAAATACTAATGTTAATTTCTTTGAAAATGGCTGACTTTAGAAAAAAATGTATAAGACATTTTTATTCTGTATATGTTATAATGCCTCATTAAGATGTGCTTTATTTTCGCGCACACCCTGTATATTTATAACTACTAAGTGCTAAAAAGAAAAAATCAAGGTGAATGGTATTAAGTTCCTCTATTGAGTCACTAGGAGTATAACTAATTCAATTATTTTTAAATTCCAGAATCATTAACATACCTCTAATGGCTCTTATACAATACAAAATAAGTACTTACTGACATGGTATTTTATACATAAAGTAATAGATGTGACTCTCTTTTCATTATCTTAATAATATACTGTTTACAGGGTGATTCCTGATGACTTTCTATTAAAGGTTTTCCTCTTATTTGAAGATAGATAGTCAGTATATTTTTACTTTTTTAAGTTTAATGATTTAGCTGAATTCTGTAACTTTTTGGTTAAAAATAACCCATAAATATTTCAGTAATATTACTGAATATAACCTCCTTTAAAATTATAATCCTGGGTTATTTTTAACTCAAAAGTTATAGAATGGACCCCTTCAACGTTTTTAATTAAATTTTTAAATGAATCGTTGGTGACAATTAGTAATATAACCACATGTTTATCTATAGATAGAAATATTATTACGTAATCAAAAAACTCATCCACAATGCTAATGCTGAATGTTCATTTTTAAATAAAAAATTAACTTTTAATGTTCAAGGATAAAACAATAGCCAAGAATAATATTTATTATTACATGTTAGTTGATGACAATTTTGGAGCCATTGAACAAAAAATAAACAGTCTTGAACACGGTCCAAGAACTAATAAAAATTAGTGAATGATACCGGATTAGTTCATTCACGATTTGTATTTTTAGAATTATTTTTACATTTACGAGTAGAGTGTCCTTTTTAGAGTTACAGCTTATGAAAATAATCATATAAACAGGCTTTAAGGCTGACTTTTTATGGCTGCATAATCTGTAAGGAAAATCACGTTCAAATTAAGGAGTGAAAATACGTCTTAACTTTTTGCATAAATTGTTTTGTTTACTTCCTTTTCTAAACCAGTCATTATAGTGACGTAAATCAAACATCTACATTAATGTAGGTCTTGGAATATTATCAAAACAAGTAAAAATTTTAGCTAAATCTGTATTTGTAAAATAGTACATTATTTTTTGGGATAGCCCAGTTGCCACCATCTATTAGTCATTTTTAATTCAAAATACAATATTTAAGAGAGATGAAAATAATCTAAATATTGAGGGAATTAAAAAATAATTCAATTAAAATTTTTAGCAAATTTAAGGACAAGTTTATATATGATTTGGGATCAAATAAAGAACATATTATTATCATTTTTAATTAATATAAAAAAGTAATACAATATAACAGTCTTATTTATGAAATGAAAAAAATATTTATTTGTAAACAATTTTAGTTGGATAAACCAACGTTACAAATAAAGAACGGACTCTCAGGCAAGGTCACTGTAACAGCATTTTGTCTGACGCGTACACTCGAGCTACTCCATTAACAACATTTATTTTATTCTATAAATGTATTCTGGGGCATTATAATTTGGTTACAGAATACATTTTTAGCTTATTTGAACATGTACAATTGACCAACTTAATAAAACTGGGATTTTGTTCTGGAGTAAAGTAGATGTGGGTTGATCAGATCTAGGATATAGGCTGAGAATATATTTGCTGATTTTTTTGTGGTATACAAAAATTTAGATATAGAAAAGTTACAAAATTAGTTTTGTATTAAATTAGAGGTTTTATATGGTTTAATGGTCTGTAAAGGTACTGATTCGTGTTATTTTTAGCCCTTTAGGAGATAATTAAAACCAAGGTTTACATAAAGCTGTTGATTTATTTGATAAAGTTCCAAAATTAATACACTTTTCCAGAATTTTGATGTACTTTGCATAGATTTGTAAATTAATTGTTATTCTGATTTACAAGGTTTGATTTATTGTTGCTAGTTTAAGTATTAATTTCGTTATTTTTGTACTGCTGTATCGGTTTGATATATTGTTATTGCACTTGATGAAAACAAAAAAAATAATCGATAATAAAAATCAATACTATAAATAATGAAAATGTATGTGGTGAAACATGAATAATTAAAAGAGTAGAAGAGAGATAGGTAGTCGTTTGGTTAAAGATGTTACTAATATTTTCATCAATTAGAAATATCATCAATTAGAAATATAAAGAAATTTTATGTAGTTATAAAATTAATCTGTTAAAAATTATGAACGAGTTAATGAAAGAAAGGGTTTTTATTTACAAACCTAGAAACCTGATGTAATAAAATTTCACATTTAAAGTACAGGGTGACTCTAAAAGGTGAAAGTTCAAGTCCAAAATATGATTTGATTTTGAAATCATAGGTTTTGAATCACGCCGTAGGAAGTACATTAAAAATTAGACAAAAAATATTTTTTCATTAATGTTACTCTAGTTGAAAATAACAATGATTCAAAAATAAAAAAATAGTTCTTGAACTGATTTTTTTCTTAAACCGTTTATCAAAAAATGTTATCAAAAAGATGGAACTAGAGAATACATAAAAGAACAGGACAAAAAAGAAGGTAGAAATTGAGTACAGAACAAATTAATATTAGTACTAAAACAAAAAAAATTGGTGAAAATATAAAAATTAAAATAAAAAGATTAGACCACATGATAATAATTAAATACATAATGAGTAAAATTGTGAAGTACCACATGTTAATTAATATAATCACCGATGTTTTCTATCAGTGTCCCAAAGATTGTTGTATATTAACAAAAAAACGTAGTGGTAGAAATCGTTCAGATCGTGTAATAATTGCTAAGAATACATTCTTCATTTTTCTACATTCCCTGTAATCGACTATTCTAAATATACAGGTGTACTAAAATAAAAACTTATATTTAGAACGTTTAAAAAATTATTGTTTATATACGATTGAATTATCTATGCCGGTTTTAGTTATTTCTTTGAAAACGGCTGAATTTAGAAAAATTTATAAGACATTTTTATTCTCCATACCTCTGTATACCTCATCCATAAATATGCGTATTATTTTCACATACACCCTATACGTGCGTGAAAAACTAAATTTAAAAAACAATCGATATGGTACATCTAATCATAAGAAAGAAAAAAAATAATGGAATAACAGTGAGAATCAAGTAGTCGTAATAATTTGGATATTAAAAACAAATACTATACCACGGAACTGAGACCAGAATCAACTTGCAACACCCTGTATGTTGAACTTATTTAAAAGAACCTGCTAAAAGATGCGCTTTCTGCCAATTTCCCTATAAACAAACAATACTAAAAAACTTGTTGGAAGAACTTTCGTCAATTTTATTTAGTTCTATTAAGGTCGTTTTCGCTTTTTTTACGCTTCCGATCGCTGGTGATGCAATAACAAAAGAACAGAAACCAACCGCACCTGCGACGTTGTCTACTGGGTCATGCTCTTTAATTTTAAACAGAGGCGTAGATTGCGAAAGAAACAGAGGCGAGCGTTAATCAACAATTCTGGTATTTAAACGACGCCCTCTGGTGTTTGTTCTCGCAGGTGTTATTTTTGGACCAATCATATTAAAGAAATGGAAGTGGAAAGCAATATGGCGATCATTCTTCTTCTTATCTTAGATTTTTCGCCTTCATCACTAAGGTATATGGCTAACGCAAGTAATTTAATAATATTTTGGGAATATTCGCTGAATAATGTGTGAACTTTTGAGTGTTTTTTTTCATGGCTTTTATTGATTTTACCATATCTATTTATATTTATCTTTTTTTTCCTAGTCTTTCTGGGTACCTATATCCTTCTTTTATATTATTTGGTATCTTATTGATAAATGCTTGTATTTGGTTTAATGTTATATTCTTGTTTTATGTTTACTAACAGCTAAAATTCTTAAATGTTTAATTATTTCCTTAATATATCTTTCATTGGTTGGATATTTATCAACATCAAAATTTTATCATCATATTTTCCAAACTATATGTCTTATAATCTTAATTTCTGGATTTTCCCCCCAAAAATTGTTTAATAATACTTCCTCAAATTCATAAAAACTGTTTAGATAAGGATCTTTTGTTAATTATCATATCATCGCATTTTCGCTTATGTTTTCTTTTATTATTGGCCTTACCACAGAAAAATTTGCAATTCTTTTCAATATATTTTTTATAATTGATGGGTTCTTCAAAAGATGAAGGGAGATTTATAGTAATGGAAATGAATGAAAACAAAACACAATTAAGAGAGTAATAGAACCAAGAAATATAGAAAAACGAAGAAAGGGTAAACCCAGGAAAAGTTGGGAGGATAGAATGATAGAAAAAAAAATGAAAAAACGATGGAAGGATTAAGAAAATTGGTTAAGAATCAGAATAAATGGACACCCTAACAGGGTATAGATTATTGGAGAAGAAGAAGAGAAATATCTTAGGGTGCAAGTTATGTTATAATTAAATGTTTGCATGTTGGTATTTACATGAAAAGTTATTATTTTGGTATCACCTATTCTATCGTCATCTACATTTTTCATTCGTTATGGTTCTTTTTTGCTCCTTTTCCAATTTTCTTTTTTCTTTTTTTATTCCTGAATCATGCCTATTAAGGTCTTTTCCACAAGATTATTTCTTTGTCAAGTCCCCCCTTCTCCTCCATTTATGTTTTGAATTTCTTTCATGTTATTATCAATCTTCTCTTAGATTGAACAAAATTCTATTTTTGAATGAATTATTGAAACTACTTTACTACACGCTAAACTTAAAAGTATAAAATAATTTGAATTTTCTGCAAACTAACACAATTTTATGATTCATCACGTTAATATTCCTCAGTTATATTACACATATTTTGATTAAAAGTGTGAGGTATTGCCACGTATAAATTTTCGAGCAAATATTTAAAGTAAATTTTTATGTAAACTAATGATGTTAGAAAAAAATGTATTAGAATATTTTATTGCAAATGACACGTTCTACATACAGTTTAAAAATATGCAATATTTTTGCGGACACCACGTATAAACTGTATTACCCTGTTAGCACCAGGATATCTTTATAATTAGTCTGAATTAATTTCAACTATGAAATTAGTTATTCTTAGTTAATTGTTACCAAAACTTTATCTACTATATATATACATTCTGATTCACTTCAGACCTCCCTAAGATCCTGAACTAGTTTTTTTTTGTATTCGTTTCTTTTGCAGTGAGATTGAGTTTTGATTTTTGTTTCAGATTTTAGGAATCTTCTGTATGGCGTTAGCTTCACCGGCGTATATAGGTGCTACACATTTTTTCCTTACTGTAGCGACCTTAAGTTTTATTTTAACCATTATATGGATCTTCGTTTATCTACTAGGAGTAAGGGAAGCCCTTCGCATCCCCATCAATTGGATATTATCAGTGAGTTCAAATTTATTTTTTAATTTTTAACGCATTTATCTTCTGCAGCACAAAATTATTAGTAGATAGTTTTTAAGACTAATTAAAACGTCACATAGCAGTATAAATGTAATGTTTTATGAACCAAATACTAATGTATAGTAACGGTTTAAAAAGAGGAATTAAATAATTATTTAACTTTGGATTAAACAAAAATTGATGTACTTTAAGATATTTGATGTTAAAGTAATTTATTGTAAGAAAATAGGCTTTATTGTATCTGAAAAATAAGCTAAATTATAATGTCGAGATGCAAGTAAAAACTTCATATTTTAATTATAAATAGTTAATTCTTTGGATACGACAAATAAGTAAAACGCATATTACATATGGTAATCACAATTTATTTGAAGTTGAAAATTATTAAGTGTCAAAACTAAAAAAAATTAAACATAAAGAATGCTCATAGCATTCGAAAAACTATTTAAGGTTAGTCTGAATTTGACAGAACTCTCTTCAGTTTGAGACCTGATAGAAGAAACACCATTGTTCGTAAGAAATTTAAACTTTATTACTTAACATCAACTTTTATTTTCTTAGAAAGGCAAACAAAATAAAAGTAATTGATATTACCTCTTGGTTGGAACCTTAAAGCATTCAGTTAGTGTTGTTTACTATTATAAGACAATTGTATAAAGATAAACTATAGTGTGAATAATTTAAAAAAAGGAAAGATGGAAGATAAAGACAATAGTGCTAGTAGTGAACTAACCTTACATGCTGTAGATGGACTCCAATAAGAGGGTAAAAATTGGAATATTTAGGACAATTGTGGTGTTGATATACTTTATTTGGTCACCGGCCCTTGATTTGATAGAAACTTTGAACTGACAAACAAGAAGAAATGGACTTTTACTTATTGCACAAGAAACTACAAAATGGTAACTCATAATGGTTTATACTTTTTTTATAAAAGTTTCCATACACCGATTTCAAAAGGACAAAGACTAATTATAGTGAATGCAGGAGGCGAAAACGGTTTTATACAAAATGCTTATCTAAAATTTAGATCAAACACAAAGTCGGGTGATAATCACAGTGAGATGAACTATACAAATTATAAAAAATTGATTGAGGAAATGCTTATGCCTAATTTGCCACAAAAAGTGTTAGTTGTAGACAATGCCCCCTATCCTAACGTACAAGTTGAAAAATGTCCTAATATGGTTTATCGAATAGATGAAATGAAAGAGTGGTTAAGAACACGAAATATACCATTTACAGATGACATGTTAAAAATAGACTTACTTGTACAGTGTAATAAAAGTTCATAAACCAGAGTACAAAATATATCAGATCGACAGAATAATGGCTGCTCACGGACATACAGTTCTAAGGCTCCCCCCATATCCTCCCGACTTGAACCACATTGAATTAGTGAGGGCATCCTTAAAACAATATGTTGATAAGAGGAAAGTTAGCAACATTACAAAACTTAAAATTTACAAACCTGTCTTTGTATACCTATATATGTGAATCGTGGTTACTCACTCAAAGTTTAAAATCCAAAATGCAGCAATGGAAATGAAAATACTAAGAAGAATAGGAGAAGTAACAAAGATGAACAGACCAAAAAATTACAAAATAAGAACTAGACAGAACACGGACCAACAACAACCAAAATAGAAGATAACCAACTTAAATGGTACAGACGCATGCCATGAATGAGCAAAAATACTTCAGTAAAACAACTATGGAACGCAGGATGAGATGGAAGAGAAAAGAAAACACTTGGAAAAAGTGGAATCAAGAAATAGGCGGAATACTGAAAAACCAAGAATCTACGTGCAGAACAGCTAAATCTACGGTCACAGATAAGAAAGAGTGGAAAATATACTGCAGGAACCACAGTCCCGATCCTTATCGGCAAAAGGGGAAACCGATAGGTTATTATTATAAATTTTTTACTAACTTCGTATTACTTAGGGTAATTAGTTTGAATAACAGCCATCAATTTGTTGTGACAACTACTGAATACGTATTATCTTTTGCTCTAATTATAGAAACGAACTGTAAATTAGTTATCATTGTTTTATGTTCTTTAAATGACGAATCGAAAAAGCTTGCCTTTTGGAACAACTGGAATATTTCGAAATTTATAAAGACAAATATTTTCAAGACCAAATAGATTCGGGCGTCCATCAGATTTTTGTAGCACTAACAATACTCAAAGTGAAGAAAAGAAGATATATTATGGGCAAATCTTTAATTTTTAAAAAGAAAAACATTAAAATTTTACATTAATTTTTTCAGCAGGCTTTCTTGTCATTATTATTAGGAAAATATATTATCTTCCCTTTGAACTAAAATGACCGAATTATGTTTAAGAAGGTTTTGCTATTTATGATCGTTTTTACCAGCAAAAAAGGCCTTTTTACTTTTTCTTTCTTTTTTCCCTTCCTCGTAACTTTTCGAGTGTTGGAGTTGGGTTATTCATTACTTTTCGTCTTTTTCCTTGCTTGTCTACCCCATTCATCATCTTAATATCTTCGAATTTCTTCTCCCTTCTCATTCCGACATCTACTATTTGCTTTATTCTTCCCTCTTCTTTGTGCTATTTCTTATTAGTCTGCTTAGTTTCATCTTCACGATATGCTCTTACCAATTTAATTGTCTCTTTGGCTCATTATTGGTATTTGTTTTTTCGTTTCAGATTATTTCGCTCCTAACTTTATCCCATTTGGTTTTTCCATCTCTGTTCCTCAGTTGTCTCATTTCCATTGCGTCTATCATGCTGATGTGTTACTTTTGTATCTTTCAATTCTCACTGATATTATTGTGTTATAGGTATATTTAAAATGTATTAGTATGATTTTAACACTTTTGAATGTTTTGGAGTCATATTTGTCTATCACTACCTGTAAAACCAGCCAAAACAGCATCAACATTACTATACTAAAGCAATATCACCAATTTTGGCAAATATTTTTGTGGATAATTGAAATTATTAAAAATTACTTATAGTCGATTAAATTAAATAGTCACTAAAGGTATCAATATTGACTAAATTAATTAATATATGTAAAATAACATAATTGACCACATACAAGAGTTTAAACGTCTTTCCAATTTAGTACCATTTATTTGCCTTTTATTAATTTTTAACTTGGAACAATTTAACATATAAATAATATATATTTTTTTTAGGAACTGGTCAACACTGCTTTATGGGGTGGAGCCTACATCATAGCCTTCATCGTGCAGTTAATTGAGATATCTCCTTATTATTCATCCTCCTGGAGGGCACGTAATATTGCTGCAGGGGTAATATTTCTTCTCTTCTATTTGATTCAAAAAAATTTGTAACTATTTACTTGATAAGAGTGAAATAATGGGACTCTTATTCCACCCTTTTTAGTTTGTACTAGAGTATATTATTTAATGAGTTTAATTTTTTCATTATATGCGAGTCAAATACTATACTTTATTTACAACTATTTATAGAATTTTATTTTCACTATTATTAGAATCCATTTTAGAAATTAGAACATATTTTAAAACAAACCTTCAGGTTGGCATGTTTATTTAAAAGTCAAAATCTTTATGACAAAAATATGTGGCGTCTGAGGTTTTCATAAAATCTATAATTTTGGAGTAAATATAATTTTCTTTATGTTATTTAAATAAAATGAACTTATTTTATTTATTTCTATTTTTAACTTGTTAAGTACTTAATAATAGGAAATACGTTACCAGAAAATTTATATATTATATAGGGTGTTCGCGAAAATATTGCATATTTTTAAATGATATGTAGAACCAGTCATTTGCAACAAAAGGTTGTAACAAAATTAATTTATACAAAAATTTACTTTAATCATTTACTTGAAAATGTATACGTGGCATCACCTCACACTTTTAATAAAAATATTTGTCATGTAACCAAGGAATATGTAGCTGATGAATTATAAAATTGTGTTAGTTTGTAGAGGATTCGGATCGTTTAATCGTTTTAAGTTTATCGTTTGGTAAAGTAGCTTCAATAATTCAGTGAAAAGTGGCATTTTATTCATGTTATTTAAACGTTCTAAAAGTAAGTTTTAATTTTAGTATACCTGGATATTTAGAATGGTCGATTACAGGGGATATAGAAGTGTGAAAAATGCATTCTCGGCAATTATTACACATCCGAACGATTTCTTTCACTGCTTTTTTAGGTAATATCAACAATTTATGGGACACTGATGCAAAACATCGCGGATTAGATTAACTAACACGTCGTGTTATTCTAGAATTACAAAAAAACATTTTTTACCTAATTATTGAAACTACTTTACCAAACCATAAATTTAAATCCATTAATCGATCCGATTCGTCTACAAACTAACACAATTTTATAATTCATCAGGTAAATATGACGTTAGAAAATTTTTTTATTACATTTTGTTGCAAATGACTGATTCTACATATTATTTAAAATGATGCATTATTTTCGCAACCTGTATACTTTGAAAAACACATATTTCGTTTGTTATTAAATACTTACAAACTAATTTTATTTTCAATCTTTTGTTTTCAGGTTTTTGGTTTATTCAACTCTGGTGTCTATTGCTTTGCTTCGTATCTTCTCTATCTCGAATGGAAAGGCAATAAAACAACGAATTAATTTATTACATTTTTTTTTGTTAAACACTTAATTTTAATGAACTACGTACTGTTTTAGGTTAAGCGACACAGAGTACCTTAGTTGTTAAGTCAATAGAAATGTACTTGTATACACTGTCGAACAACTTTTGTACGATTTTGTTTTGTTTAGATATTATTTATAAGGACGTTATTAACTCTAAGCGACAAGCTATTTGTTATTAATGAACGTTTATATATTATATTACATTTTAGTTGAAACAAATCGTTATTACGAGAAATAAACGTGTAAGTTATCTCAAACAAAATATATCGATATTGAATTAATCTGAGTAAAAAAATGGATAAAATTAAATTAAATAAATATATAGTTCTGGCAATTAAATAGTTTATTATTTGTGAATTGTATTTCTTGGTGCTAATATTTCCAATTTTTATTAAACGTTTAATTGAAATTAAAAATTATTAGTATTTCATGTCATTTTTGTGCAGTTTTACTTTTTATACACCTTATTAAAACCGGTGACTCGACGCAGCATCGCTGTGTTTATTTTATAAGATTTTTGTATGTTTTGTATGATGTATGTTATTTTATTGCATGTCGGAATAATTGATATTTCCTTTTACACGCGAATTCACTAATTTTTGGCATATTGTATGTTCTGTTTTTAAGTTATCGCTCTTAGCTTATTTGTCAAAAGATCACTTTCTTAATAATAATGTTTAAGTTTTCAAATTTTATCATGAAATAACTTTGTACCTAATATTAAATGTATATTTTATTTAAAAAATAAATAATTTTTGTTTTATGCCTGTGGTCGTTATTGAATCTTTGTCAGATAGAAAATAAATTTTTTAAAGAAAATTACAATTTGAATAATTTAAAACAGCAAAGTATTAAATTAATGATTGTTTAAAAATTGAAGACATTTATATTTTTAAAATAGCAATTAAAATAAGGTTATAATGAATTAAAGGTAGTTGAATTTTTTAGAAATATAAAAAAGGGTTTTTCCTCAGTCCAAAATTGGGGAGTATAAAATATTGAAACTAATTTCTTAATAAATCCCAGAATTTGTATTATATTTTGGAAGTAAAAAAAAGAGTATACTATATTTTTGGGTATTAAATATATTAACCAGATCAAATAAATGTCATGCTCAAATTAGAATGTGGAAAATTTAGAGAAGAGAAATAAAAAATTTAAAAAAGAAAAAGAATGTACCCTTTTTATTTATACATATTGTTTAAATTCATTTTCTAAAATATCAACAATGATTATTTTGATAAAAATATTGTTTGCAGAAGAATTCAGTAAAAATTAAGATTTGATTAGAGAAATAATATAGGTTTTGTTTTTAGTAATTTGATGTTAAAATAATTGTAAAAGTAGTATATACAGTAAACCATTGTCCCAAAATTTTTTCCACATATAATTGTTTTAACATAGTTTGTCTTTTATAGTAAAGTAATGGAAATTGGTTGATAATATACAAATAAACCAAAACATATATATCGCCTATTTCTTAGTTCCAGTTTTTTCTTCTTGGTTTTTCCTTCCGTCCCAATCAGCTTCCCATAGTTATTTTGTTAAGTTTGTTCTCTTTTATTTTGGTTGTTATTACCTATCCTCGTTTCTATTACTTCTATTCGTCTTTAATTTTAATTTGCGTGAGTATCTATAATTCGCATCTATAGGTTAGACTAAGATAGTTTTGAAAATTTTAAGGTTTGTGATTTTGTTATCCTCTCTTATTGAAAAATAGTCCTCTTAATGTATTTAATGATTTAGATTTTTTGTAAATACCACATAGTGCGATAACAAGTGCTGTTTCAACTCCCAAAGTGGCTAATTTCTCCTTTTCCAGTTTTAGGATGTAAAGAGTCTGTATAGGATCGGTCCAAGTACACTTCCTTGGAGTACTCCTTCTCGGATATTTTCCAGATCTGAACAGGCTTTTTCTTGTTTGATTCCATAGAGCCTGTGTGACATATATGCTTTTAAGATTTCTACATATTATCTAGATAACATTTTATTAAATCCAATAAAATTCAAAATTAAGCCACATACAATTTTATTAAAGCGACAACTAGTTTCGACCACTTAAGGTCGTCATCAGGTCAAGTAAAGACAGTAAAACAACAATGTTAAATTAAAAACAAAAGGAGACTCTCATAATCTCTTCCAAATTTAACATGAATTAAACAACTTTAAATAATTAAAATAATGCATGTGATAACAACATGTTGGCGAAACTAGTTGTCGTTTTAATAAAATTGTATGTGACTTGATTTTGAAACCTTTGCACCACATTTGAGTGTTATGGATAACCTTTTGTTTCTTAATATTTTATTAGCTTGTAGATTAGTCCCTCATGCCACACCTTTAAAAGCTTGTGAAACATCAAGATATTAAGTTGAGCAGATTTTTTTCTTCTAAGGTTTTGTCTATTATATCAATGAACTTGATTTATTATCGAGTACTTTTCTCTAAATCCAAACCGAATATCAGGAATAATTTTCTTTCTTCGAACTATTGGTTTTATTATTTTAAGAAATAGCTTTTCAAACAATTTAGATTGTATTTTATTGTTTATATCTGCCTCTAGATTTCCCTTATTTTTTCAATATTCGTATCAAATATTTTTAAAATTTCTGATGTCTTTATTCTGTACTTCATCAATTTATGGCAAGTTTTTTTATTATTATTGGCTTTAGATTTCGTATTCCTGCATTAAAACCTTTCCTACCTGTTCCACATAATTGTTAATAACGAATTAAATGAAAACTGCCTTGAAATGTTTCCTACGTTGTGTGAATTCTCATTGGAAGAGAATTACAAATCTGTGATGCTAAACATCGTGGAAAGTCAATTAGAAAACTTAAGAAAAATTTCAGACGATACTTCTTTTCAGAAGATGATGCCCAATTGTCATATTGGAGCTGAGTTTTAAATCTGTTTGATTGTACACCAGTCGAATTACCACTACAAGAAGAAGAACAACCACTCAAAGATGTAGCCTTAAGCATCTCACAACAATAAAATTTTATTATCAAGTCTTTAACAAATTTCTGGACTGAACTTCCGAATGATTATTCCCAAGGCTATTCGGATTCTATTACCTTTTCCTACGTCTTATCTTTGTGAAACTGAATTTTTTGTTGCGTTGAAATCTAAATACTGAAATAAAAGTCAAGTAGAAAAAGAACTAAGAGAGACCATCTCAAACATAAAATCGAATTTGGAGAGACTGTGTAACTTAAAACAAGCTCATGTTAGCCATTAGTGCTGATATAGAATAAGGTTCTTTGACCGTAAAATAAAATATCAATAAAGAATTTTAGTACTTATGGCCTAAGTTATTATAGTTCAGTAGTGTTCTTGAATTATGATATAATTGTGAATGACCTTTATTTAGAGGATGTTCAGTTCTCCGATTCTTATGAGGGGCATACAGAGATTTAAGTTACGGTTCAACGAATTTGCTCATAAGGGACGTAGCTTTTTCATATCTCAACCATTTTGAAATTTCTTGACTTTCAAAGCTTCTCCAACAGAACTAACTAAGAAAACTGTAAAATTTTAAAAGCCTTATTAATCTTTACCTTCTATTAAATCTGGAATGCTTTGATAAAACACTTATATTTATTTCAGAGATACAAATTCAATAGTTCAATATATATCCTTTGACACTTAATAGATCTATAGAAAAAATATAACAAGTTTAAAGGCTGTTAAACAACTGTCGAAATTTCACCAGCAGGCAAAGTTTTATTACTAGAATACATAAATTGTTCCTTAAACTAGCATCTATTAGTTTAATGATTATAAATGCAGGAATAATGGGCAACGTTTGTTGAACACTGTACAAGATGTTGATTTTTTCGGGGTTTTTCTTCTCGTTCGGTATTGTAAGCCCCTAATAAATTCTTCAAACAGAGGGATATTGTCAAATTTTTAAAGCCAAAGTTCTAAGTATTCCGAAATGGTCATAAAAATACAAAGTCATAAAACTGGGACGTACTGGTGTCACTAGCCAGTAACAGCAGTATGGGCCAGTAAAAACAATTTTAGCCCCAAAAGTTAAGAATTACAAAAGTAGTTGATGTTTAACCTTTGTTTGGAAAAGACTCTAGTTAAGCGAATGCCATAAGTGTTTCTTTTTTCTAGAAAGTTATAGTTTTTTCGGTTTAGTTTCATTTGTTGATTGAGTATTTTATCAACGATAAATGTATCTCTAAACCGGACGTTCTCCAGAATCTGATCTGCAGAGTATAAAATATCTGCTATCAATTTTCTTTATCAACACAACACGATTATTTAATTCTTCATTGTTGACATTCGTCAACATTTCTATATGAAGAACTCAGGTGCCCCCGCTCGGCATCAAGAACCTTTAGGGAAGCGGCAAAGTACAATAATTTAATAAATCACCCTATTATATGTGGTTTTAGTTAGTTCTGTCTTGGTCTTGTTTCAAAAATTACAAAACAAGCCTTGTCTTGTATACACACTACACAGTATTTCTTAAAAATCCATAATTATTGAGCAGAAAACTACAATAGTATACAATTAACGAACACCCACTCTGAAGACGTTGGAAGACCTCTTACAAATTTTCGCGTTGGACGCATAATTTTTTTAGCACCTTCCTGTAGATTTCGACATAAACATTTGGAGAATTGTTAACTAAAAGCCGATGCCGAACCCAAATCGTAGGCGAAAATCGTGAAAATTAATCCGAGCAATCGCAGTAGGCAGATGGTGTGGTGGGTGCGCGTCGTCTCGTTCGTTTTTCAACTGTTTCAGTCGCTTTTTCTGCTGTTTCGAGTGCATCGTGACGTTTCTTAACTAGGATACACGCCTGCTTGATTTTTGTAAACAATAAATATAGGACAGTCCTATTAAAAGGTAAGAGATGGGGTTTAATGAGCACGGATGCGATAATTGTATAGAATTTTCGGGTTGGATAAATAATTGTGGAATATTTCCCGAGGAGAGATTGATGAAATGCAAACACGCTTTTATTATTTTTGATCGATTTATTATGTAGTAGTGAGTCAGATTTATTTTTGTAACGTTTTGATTCTTGGGTGTTAGGTTTCTTAAAAATATACCGTATGGTGTGTTAAAAACAAAATTGGGTGATCTTTTTTAAAATTACGTTTTTATTTAAAAATGGATCTAGATTTTTATTTTAAAATGTTTTAGATATTCTGATTGATTTTCTGTCTTTTTCTTATATTTTTGAATATTTTTAAATGATTGAGATATTCGTGTATGCCCTAATTATTGTACATATAATTATTCAATCCATTATTAATTATTTCTTGAAATTTGCGATCCTAATGATATTATCGAATTGACATGTTACAAGTTCTAAAACCTTTTCTGCGGAATAATATTAGCATCTCTTTTAATTTTTAATGACATAAAAATATTTACGAAAATATATATGTTTTTTACTTTATTTAAGTGCAGTATAAATAAAACAAGATACTGTTTTTCACATTATTTATCAAAATAATGGAGTCACTACCTTTAATAAATACCTGATTTAATACTTTATCAATAATATTTAGAAACTTTTGCACAAACAGATTATCAGTATATTAAGGTTTGCTATCTTTCATACCCTGAGTTATCAAAATTTACTTTAATGATTGAACATTTTACTTTCTTGGAATAAAAACACATTTTATAATTGATTAGAATTGTGAGCTCATTTTGATACCAAAACTGTTTGTATGAATTAATATTGTGGTGTAAAATATTCTAAAGGAAAAGGAAATACCTACTGATATAACCTTATCTTAATAACACTTAACAACCGCGAATGCTATCACATAAATTAATAAGAATTATGGCCTTAAAGTAAGAAAAATAAATTTTTTTACAAATATCATAAAAATATAATTAAGCTTAATAAGCAGCAACTTCAAAACTTAGAATTCAAATTAATTCTAATTTCTATCTTTTAAATAAATGTCAAAAAACAAATTACAAAATAACTTTTATGCATTTTCAGATAAAAACATTTAAGTTTTTCTGTATAATATTCCTTTTTAAAACAAAAAAAAATGATAAAAATTAATAAGAATATAACATTTCCCAAAGTTTTAAAACAATATTGTTGAAATGTAACTTTTCTTTATAATTTTGCTATCAAAAGCTAGAAAAAATGATAAAAATTAGTTAAAATGTATTATTTCTTAAAATTTTTAAAAAAGTAATTCAGATGTGACGTTTGTTTATATTTTGTTCTAAATCTAGAAGAAATGATAAAATTACTTTAACAACATTTCAAAATTTCTTTATAATTTTTTTTACCAATAATAGAAATTTAAAAAAGAAATGTTTCAAACGCGATATTTCTTTATAATTTTTCTTTTAATAACCAGAAAATAATTATAAAAATTAGTTAGAATGTATTATTTCTTTACATTTCTTTATAATTTTCCTTTTCAAAACTAAAAAAAAATGGTAAAAATTAGTTAGAAATCATACATTTTTACATTTTTTATTAAAAAAAATGGGGAGCTCCAGGAGGTTGTATTTTCGGGTATGAATTTTGTATGACAATTCGTCCCCCTGCCAATAAAATTTGATGTAGCTTTTTTAAATTTTGAAAAACTTGTTTCCGAGTTTCTGGTGGGGTCAAGTTTTCATTAGTACCCTGTATACCCTGAATATAAAGATAAAGATAAATTTTATTAGGCAAACGGAAAAAATATAGAAATATTTTTCACAATATTGCTAAAAATAAAAATGTTTGTAATGTTTCGTTAGTTATTGTTGATTTTTCATATGCTGAGTTTGCCCGAAAAATATTTCTTTAATTAAAAATAAATTAAGAACTAATAGTAGCTCCAAAGTAAATAGTTTACACATAGACTTACACATCGAACGTATATATCCCAGAAACTAGATTTATTATAACAGCAAAATGTTCTAAAAATAAATTTCAATCAACCAAATTTTCTAACAAATCCTCAAGTTGATTGAGTCGAAAGAGAAAAATACCGTTACATAACCTATTTTTAAAAAAGATTTTTAAATCGGGACTGTAGCAAGGTTACACTCAAGATATTTGTAGGTGGAAATCAGCTGAAAAAAAATGTGTGCTCGAAATGTTGGAAAATTACTTTTTAAAAGCCTTAAAAACTGCGGTTGTTTATTTATAACGTTACAAAAATGAGTTCAAAATTTTGAATTAAATACACATGGAAATCATGATGGATAGTAAAATTTAATTTAATCTCATTATATACACGGTGTCCGAGAAAATAATGCACACACTCAGTCAAGTATCAACAATGGTTTTTTAAACGTTCCAAAAGTAAGTTCTAATTTTAGTACACCTGGATATTTAGAATGGTTGATTACAGGGGATGTAGAAGAGTGACAAATGCATTCTCAGCAATTATTACACAATCCGAACGATTACTATCACTACTTTTTTTAGGTAATACACCACACATTTCAATAATTTATGGGACACTGATACAAAACATCGCGGATCTGATTAATTAACATGTTATGATATCATTTTTTACTGAATTATTGAAACTACTTTACCACACGATAAAGACGATTAAACGATCCGACTCTTCTGCAAACTAACACCATTTTATGATTCATCAAGTAGATATTGTTAAATGTTTAAAGTGAATTTTTATGTAAACTAATGATGTTAGGAAACAATGTGTTCAATATTTTCAATATCCCGTACTCCTTTAATTGTATTCTCTAGGTATTTTTAGTACTTCTTTTTAATTTCCTAGTTATCTAGTTTTATTGATCCTTTAACCTTTTGGTTACTGACATTTTTAGTTTTAGATTCTTTTTAAAATTATTTTCATCCTAACGGCAAAATGTTCTGTTTTCAGATCCTTGTATAGTATTAATATTCTAAATTCCAAAACTTAAATTTTAACTTGATTTGCAGATTCATCCAATATATTTCTTGTAAATGTTAAGAACTTTATGAGAAATGGACAAGTGTTTAGGTGTTACCACGTATGGGTTTTCGAGTAATGTTTGAAGTGAATTTTTGTGTTAACTAAAGATGTTAGAAAAAAATTTTATTAGAATATTTTATTACAAATGACACGTTCTACATACCATTTAAAAATATGCAATATTTTCGAGGAGACTTTGTATATTTTCTTGCTTATTCGGTAGGAGATAAATCTAACTGGTTGCTTTTCTAGGAGTAAATCTTAACTTTTATTTCAATTTCAGATAAAAATATTTCAAAATGTCTCACACTGTAACCGTCACCAGGACAACAACCACCACCACCACTTCTGCTATTATTATTAATACAGGATACTTGAAATCCTGGCCAGGACTATTAAAATTAGCACAATTGGTAAGTACATATAATACAATTAATTGAAGCCTTAAGAACATTTATCCAGTTTAAACATTTTTAAAAGCAAACAAATTCTACTTTTTTCCTTCAAGTACGACTTTATCCATAAATTTCATCCATTTTTTAAATTTTTTTGCGTGAAAATCTCTAAAGATATAAACATAAAGAAAACTTAAATAGCAACAAAAAAAATTAATTTTTTTAACAAAAACGTCAAAAATGCCATTCATAAACAATTTTTGCCTGAACTTTGTGCTCAAAAAATGAGATTATTTCGCTTTTTAAAATTGTTTTCGTGTTATAAAGAATTACTTCATCTCAATTTTTGCGAATGTTTTCGAAAATTTATTACTCTTTAGCGTGATGAAAAAATATTTTTGCTAAAAAGTGGCAAACATGCCATCAATAAATAATTTTTGTCTGACCAAAGAATGAGAGAATTTTCCGCTGCTCAAAAATGTTTTTCAGAGTCATGAAAAATAACTTCATCTCAATTTTTGCAAATGTTGTGGGAAATTTATTACCCTTTAAAATGTTGAAAAAATGTTTTTGCCAAGTTATAAAAAATAAAGTCAACTCAATTTTTGTAGAAGTTGTAGGAAATTAAGTTGTTTTAAATAATATTTTAGACCTATGTTCCGAATTTCAGTTCAATATTTATAATTTTTGGTTTCTCCAATTTTTTCAAAATTTTGAAAAAATTGATTTTTGATTATCCTTTAAATGCTCTAGTTTGTTTCTCCAGGCATATAGGTTGTTCTTCGATAAAAAAACATTTTGAACATAAACTAAAGTTGTGGCTTCAATAAACTTTTACACATGCTTTTGTATTAATAAAATAGCAAAGAGTAGTAAACATTTATAAATTAGAAGAAATCAATCCTAAATTGAAATGTTTGAGAAAAAAGAAAAAATACTAAAATTGTGAAAAATGAACTGAAACTCGAGTTATAGGTAGAAAATATTTCAAACAACTTTTTTCTATACATGAAATATGTTTAACAATTTAAATTAGTTATCTATATTTTATTTTTATTATATCGACTGTGGGTACCTGCAGATTTTAATTTGGGAAAACCCTTCAATTTACCAACCTCATTAAAAAAATTTGGTGTGCAATTTACCTGTGTCCTTATCAATTAACATGGCCATCTGGCCAATATTTAATAGATTTCTTTTTAAAATACACGCCTTATTATGTAAATCGAAAAACCAAAGACCGAAACGAAAACACAAAACACGTTATAGGTAATTTTCATTTTCATTTAGACGATCATTGATTGCATTGACCTACTTTCAATTTAATCTGCGAGGTGATTTAATAAGGAGGCAAACATATAACCTTGACTGATGATAAATCATATAAGAAAGATCATGAAGAAAAATATGGGAAAAAATCGATTATTTTGAAGGATAAAGTCCATAAAAAGAAGATGTTAAGAATGTTTTTTTAAATAAACAGCCATGTATGGACATGTCATATATACAGGGTGGCCACTTTTTAATAAGTATAGTATTGCTACCTAATAAACAGTAGGAATAAGAAATCAAAATATTCCTATTATCAATAGTTTTTTCAAAAATTTATCCAACTCTGAATTCTACCATTTAAGAAATAGCAACATGTATCTGTTAATAATTAGCACCCTATAGACAGTACTATTAAAAACAAGTATGTTTGTTGCTAAACCATACAATAAAATGTGTATATTCAGGTAAACAAATATTGGAACCGCTTATTATAATTTGTTTTTGTGGCCAGCAAACGATTTAACTGTAATAAAATGTATAAATTTAGCACTTTTTATCATTAAGAATTCACAACTATACAACTATATTGAACTTTTTGTTCAAAATATTAAAAACCGCATGGTCACATTTTCAAAAAATTTTAATTCTAACTAACTCATGCCTTTGAAGCACCGGTTGTCTTTGTTAAAGACAACATTCAGGCCTGAGCCTTTTAAAAATTAAAAAAAAAAAATTAAAAAATTATTAAAATGTTACACTCATACATTTCATTGATGTCGTTTAAGATACTTAATATGGTTTTGTTCCTGCTAAAAATGTTTTTTTAAAAAGAATTTTATAATTAACCTTTTGCCCTCAAGTTTGTATAATATTTCGTCCTGATGATGGCATTGTATTGCCGAAAGCGCTCGACCTGTCTGACTTGAGAAATATATATATATATTTCTTTAACACTAATCTTCTTATTAAAGAATTTTTACACACTTGAAGTACAAAATTTGGCCTTTTCTTTCATTTACAACTATGTTTATTTGGATATGATTTTTGAATAAAACTTTCGATTCAAGGTTCAATGTGACTCATTTGTAATCGAAGTATGCAAATGATGCCCGTAAGGGCTATTTTAAGAACCGATAAACAAGGATAATTTAAAAATGTGTAATTTTTTTATTTTTAAACAATGAAAAATGTGTAATAATTATCTAAAATCGCATAGAAGATAGCGACTCTCTAAAAATATATTTAGTCAATAATTACTAGAATAATTATTAATTTATATTTATAAAGAAAAATATAATCAAATATACAGGATGGTCCATTGTACAGAGCTATATGGTACCTCGATTTTAAAATATTACTGTTTGAACTACTCGTCTTAATTAAATTTTAATAATAAGATACAGACAGGATCTCAAAAGTGAAGTTTTAAAATATATTTTAAATTTCAAGGGGAAACAACACTGTGAAAGGCGGAAAAATTGCCAATTCTCGCAATTTTTTATTATTAATGAATTATTTTTTGATTGAGGAACCAACGATATCTAAAATCGTAAATAGCAAATATTTCAAAAACGAATTGACGAAATAAGAATAAGATGATTTAAAAACTGCGAGATGCAATTTGTACAGCAAAGAGGGGGACGTAGTTTCTTTTTCAAAATACTTTTAAATGCCGGAGAAAATGGTAACAAACTGTCGAAACAAAAAAAAATACATCCACCCTTATGCAGATTATGTAATTTAAAATTTTAATGCAACTTTTTTAAATTTTAACCGCTTAGCAGTAAAATTATATTTGAAATACTGGGAAAATTAGACAACAGATTGTTCGTATACTCTATAGAAATATACAAATCTATAATCTGGCAACAGTGTTGTTGTATATTATATATTTATACCATAAACATGATGGTTTATGTAAATTTGGCATTGACTAATCCATACTTTAAATAACTCTGACAATGTGTACGTTCATGAAACTCGTATTAATGTGAAATTGAACTGTTGGACAAACTGATCATGATGTTGCCATTGTTATATTAAAATTTATATTGGCATTAATTTAATTAAGTAAGAACTTTAATCATGTTGTTACGCACTTTTCTGCTACTATATATTTTATATTTTAACCGCCTGTTTAATTCAAGAGGCAAAAATGTTTATTTAATTTACACTATCGACATTTTGTACATGGTAATAATGCTTATTCGGTACCCAAACGGTATGGAAAGTGGAGAATTCGAAATTCAAGTAAATAATGCTTTTTTAATTACACACAATTAAACTATGGCATTGAAATATTTTTCTATTATTTTCTTGATTTTCTTTAATCTTGTGTGAATTAGATAACATTTTACGGTTGTGGCGGATTAAAATTTAACCACGACGTACAATGGTTTTTGTAGTAAACATTTTATATTATTTAAGGCAAGTCGTATCAAATCATATCGCTTTGTACAATTAATTATTCTCCCCACTCGACAATTCAATGTTGGGTTTTGTAAGTAATTAATACTAATAAAAAAATACGCAGAATACAATAATAATGAAAATAGCACACGATGCCAACGGCACTAAGAAAAAAAATTATTACCGAGTGTAAAGTTATTTGTTTAGCAAACACAGGAAATGAATATTTGTTATATTAATTGAGATTGAACAAATATTTTTCTAAGCCATTACACTCATATGCGTATTTACTTTTATTTGATTCATCTTTTAAGTAAATCATATTATTATAAAAAATAATATATATAATAAAAATAGGTAGATATAAAGCTACGACCAAGTAAAAGATTTTCACATTGTGCATAATAATGCATAATCGAAAATAATGCATATTTTTAAATGGTATGTAGAACGTTTCATTTGCTACAAAATATTCTATTTTTCTAACATCATTAGTTTACACAAAAATTCACTTTAAACATTTACTGGAAAATTTATACGTGGCAACACCTCACACTTTTAATAAAAATATGTGTCATGTAACCAAGGAATATCTCTCTGATGAGTCGCAACATTTTGTTAGTTTGCAAATTATTAGGATCATTTAATCGCCTATCATTTGGCAAAGTGGTTTCAATATTTATGTGAAAAATGGCATGTTATTCAAATCAAGAATATCACGACATATTAATTAACCTAATCCGCGATGTTTTGTATCAGTGTACCAAAGATTGTTGGAAACGTGTAATGTATTACTTAAAAAAAAGTAGTGGTAGAAATCGTTCGAATCGTGTAATAATTGAGGAAAATACATTTTTCTATCTTCTACATCCTCTATAATCGACAATTCTAAATATCCAGGTGTACTAAAATAAAAAATTATTTTTTAGACCGTTTAAAATACCATTGTTTATACTTGACTAAGTAATCGGTGTTGCCGGCTCTATTTACTTTGCGGTAAATAATATTTGGATAGATCTATTTATTTCTTTGAAAACAGCTGACTTTAGAAAAAATAATTATAAGACATTTTTATTCTGCATACGTTTTTTACTTCATCCATAAATATGTACATTATTTTCACGGACACCCTGTATATGAATACAAAGAAACTGTCGAGCACATTTTATGTTAATAACAAGAGAATCTAACTGCTGGTTCCAAAACTCCTCTTGCTTGAGTGTTCAATTAGTATGTATCGCTGATCGTCTTAAGATGAGAACTAACTACTTTTATTTTATTAAATCATGGACAAAGAAAAATAAATTGGATATGGAGACAACAAAACTAAAACAATGGAAGTTCGAAAACCAGCAGCATCTACATTATCTACTACTTTCAACTGGAAAATCCATACTACACAAGTATAGATCTTCTAAATAAGGAAAGATCTTTCGAAGATGTTATCAACTATTATAAAATATTACGACGGATATTTTTTGAACTCCAAACAAACAACGACCTTCCAGAAATATTGTTTATAATTGTTTTCTTCTGTTACAGATCTTGGGCATTATTACCGTTGGTTTAGTGAGCTACTACGTAAACAAATACACTGGATTTATGGGACTGGTCAATACTCCAGAAATATTCTTCCTTCTTATGGCTGTAACATTCCTAGTAGGAACGTTTCTACTACTGACTTCATGTTTAGTATCAATATCGACAGCTTCCATTATTTCAAAAACGATTTATGTAAGTATTCGTAGCGTATTTTTATTTTATTAGTCACTATAATTAATTGTTTGATTAATCAAGGATATAAAAATGTGCAGAATTATAGCGCCTTGCTTTTATATAGTATTACTATTCTAAATTGCAAAACCACAAAAAAAATGTTCATAAAAATACAAGAAATAAAGATCCATGAGTATAGGTACTTAAGTATCTACATAAAATGGTATTTATGTAAATAATAAAAGAAAGACCCTATACGTAGTGTATAATTATAATCCACTTTTAGTTTTTATTAATGAATAAAAAATTTTATTTTTGAGATTATTTTTTTTTCTAAGTTGGAAAAGTTTCAATATATTTTGTAATTATGTTACAAGACATATTATTACTCAATGAAATTGGCTCTGTCTAGTTTGTACAAGAAAACTAAATCTTTCTAAACATACTTTTTCATGATGAAATATACAGGGTGGCCAAATGAAAACGAAACAGAGCCATTATCAGGAACTGCGTCAACGTTTTAAAAAACCGCAGAGACCCGTCGATTTTTGATCAAAGGGGGACACTTTTTGCCGGTATTTTCGACTTCGCTGAATATACCTCCAAGCGAGGGTAACAATCGCCCCAAAATATTTAAATGGCATTAGGGGTCAAGTAAGGCATCATTTTAAAGCCCTTTCAGTCTTTAAATTTTAAAATTTTTCATTTTTGTCAAAATAGTGAAAATAACACATGGGTCGTTGACTACGCCAATGGTTTAAATGTTGATTTTCTTGCTTTGCATTGTTTTTGTAATTTTTTTATCACATTCTTAAAAGACAAATGGATACGATACGGACACACAAAGAACGTGAAATTAGTGGATTCGTATATCGAAGCGAAGGTTTGTTTAATTGTGTTTTTGAAAATTAAATACCAGGTTTATTCCATTGCGGAAAGGGTAGATATCATTTCGCTTTATTTTATGAACAATAAGTGTGCAAATGTAACGGCTCAGTTATTTAATGAAAAATATCAAGATAAAAAGGTCAGTAGGAAGTATGTTCTAGAGTTAGTGAAAAAATGTCAAGAGACTGGAAATGTAGCTAATAAAAAATGAGAAAATAGACCGCCTGTAGTTAATACAGCTAGTGAAGTTGCAGTTTAGTGAATATCATTTAATGTTTCAAGAGAACAGTGCTCCTCCGCATTATGCTTTGATTGTTCATCAGTATTTAGGCCAACATTTTCCACGGCACTGGATTGGGAGAAGAGGTAGCATTGAATGGCCTCCACGGTCACCAGATTTGTCGCCCCTTGATTTTTTTTTGTGGGGATACCTCAAAAGTAAAATCTACAAAACACATCCAGCCTCTTTAGAAGATTTGCGTCAAAGAATTGTCGAGGAGTGCCATCGAATTACTCCGGAAATTCTTCGGAATGTGCGAGAACGTTTCGAACAAAATCTTTATTATTGTATGGACGCGGGTGGTCATCAATTTTGAAAATTTAATTTAATTAAGAAGTAAGTAAACAACTAAACATAATTTAAACTTTAAAATGTAATTTATTAAAAAGTATTAGGCCGAATTTTAAAATTTAAAGACTGTTGTAATGAGAATTGAAAGGGCTTTAAAATTATACCTTACTCGGTCTCTAATGCCATTGTAAGCAGTAAAGTCGAAAATACCGGAAAAAATTGTCTCCCTTTGATCTAAAATCGACGGGTCCCTGTGTTTTTCTAAAATGTTGACGCAGTTCCTGATAATGGCTCTGTTTCCTTTTCTTTTGGCCACCCTGTATATAAAAAATACATCACTAAAAATTAGTCGTTGCCCAAGAACAATTTTTAGAAAACTAAATAAAGTTTTGCTATTAGTAGCAATTATTTTTATTTTCTATCGATTTATTAAACCCTCTTTCTATCTCCGGATTTGGGACTGGCACAGCTATTTTGCTAAATTACCAATTTTACTTAGCAAAAATCTCAGATGATGTTAAAAATAATTGAAAGCAGGTAAAACTAAAAATTAACTTTAATCCAAAAATAAAAAAAAAACATTCTTAAAACCAAATTAAAGAAACTGCTTCCAATCCAAAATTTAAGTTTTGCAATTTAGAATAGAAATACTATAACAATTCATTCTTAATACAGAGTGGGCACCAAAACTGAAACGGATTGTAGGTATAATTAAAAAACGTAAAAACACATCTAGTTTTTTTATCCAAGGTGGATCCTAACAATCATAATCGATACTGATTTACTAATAGATGCTAGTGTTGAGTTGAAGTTTATCAATCTTCGCTTATTTTACTTTTCCATTTACTTCTACCTTTCTTTTACGTTTCCTCATTTTCCATACTATCTTGGTTAGTCTCATGTTAGGCATATTCCAAACCATCTTAATTAACTTTCACTTTTTTCCTTATTTCTTCTTAAAATTTTCATCTCACGAGCTGCTTTCTTCTTCTTTGTTATTTGTTTATTAATTTCCACATTTCTGAGCCATATGTTAATATTGAGATATAGACATTGTGTTCCCTTTTAATCTGTTTTCAATTCTTTTTTATTTCTATACTCTAACCAATATAATTTAAATATTGTTTAATATTTGTGCTCCCTCTAACACCTTATTTAAAATCTAATGTTGATATTAATTCAATGCACTACATGATATTTAATGTGATCAAAATCAACAAAATAACGAAATAAGATTGTACTTAGACCTCTGCAAGGTTTTTGTAATAATTATTTATAATCATATTTCATTGTTTCAATCATTTCAAAAATCAACATATTAGTGCTCATTTTTTTATTAATTTCTATATTCAATTATTCAATGTGTTTCGTTTTTAATATCATAAGAATCAACTTTTTAGTCGACATTAATTTGTCAAATATAATTAATTACTTTTATCACAAGTAGTTCAAAATGATCTCATCTTTTTATTAAATATTTACTGTCTTGATTCATCATTTAAATTAAATGCGTCTCGATTAGCAATTAAACATGAGAAACAAGGGAATGAATAATTTTAAAATAATAATTGGTTTTGGGTATATTTATATACGACTGTGTAATAAAAAACCTTGATGGCATTGAACAAATTATTTACTGTTTACTTATATGTGATAAAATTATTTTTAGCATGATTAGAATAATTTTTTTACACAAATAATTTTTAGTGTGCGTTCTTCACATAGCACACAAGGACGCATTAGATCAATGGTTTTAGATTTATAAATTAGTCCTAACATTAGTTTTCTGGATCTAGAAAAAATTCCTTACTTAATTTAATTTATACAGAGTGGTTCATTGAAAAAAGGATAGTAACTTACTGAGGTAAAGGAGTTTTAAGAAATCTGTTAATGGGAACATGTGAGTTTTAATAGAAATACAAATCAATAAAACACCCTGTAGCTCCATTACAACAAACGTGATGCGCTTAAACACATGTTGTTACTTAGTGACCCTAAGCAGAAAAAAGTATACCCGTTTACCTTGCACAAATGTATTGTAATCCACACAATGTAATAATTTCAGAGTTAATGCTTGCTTATTTTTCATATTTATATACATCGTCAGCTGTCGATTGTATATTCACAAGATATAAAAGTATGACAAACAATTAAATATATCCCAATCTCTATATTTTTGGAACATATCCAAAAAATCGTAGTTTATAAAGCGTTTACGGATTTTCTAAAATAATGAAATAAAACTAAAAATAGGTTTAATTATTGCATAAGACTGTAGAATCATACAGAGTGGGACTAAGAAAAAATAGATAAACGTTAAATTATTAACATGGTGGTATATTAGTACCATGAAACTTAAATTAAGTATCTTG
This sequence comes from Hermaeophaga mercurialis, assembly GCA_951812935.1. Lineage (NCBI taxonomy): Eukaryota > Metazoa > Arthropoda > Insecta > Coleoptera > Chrysomelidae > Hermaeophaga > Hermaeophaga mercurialis. The sequence continues at coordinate 17,858,242 of OX638361.1, read as the reverse complement.
TGAAGCTCACTTAATTATAAATCAGTTCAATTGACAACCCAATCTCATTTAAAATTATTGTGTAACAAATATCTACCCCTCCTCTTACACCCTATCAAATTTTAACAGTTTGAATATCAAAAGATAAATTATACCTATCTGAATTTCCACAGTATTCCAAAGCTTTTTTAATATAACTTAACAAACTTTGTAATATAGTTTCCACAAAGTAATAGTTGAAACAAGAAGCTAAAGATGAAGCGTTACCTGGCGTCTCAAAATATATGGTTCAATCAACAGTGCCTAAAAAGAAACATTACTCGTATTCCTAAATACATAAATTTAAAATGTCGTACAAAAGACCACCAGCCAAAATGTAACATTTTGTCTGTCCCTTTTTCTTCTAAATATTTTTTATTTTTGTAGGAAGTGGTATATCATGGTTTCGCTTTCATGCTACTTCTAGCTGCGAGCCTTACACTTGTTATTGAAATCAACCACAAGAAACAACGATATTACGGAGTAGATTACGAACCTTATTTTGCAGCAGCTGTAAGTTTATTGCAGTTCCCAAAATCCGTATTTTATTTTATTTTATTTTAGATAATGGGGCTTTTGAATGCCATCCTCTACGTTGGAAGTACAATCTTTGCATTGAGGAGTTACAGGGGGCTGTAAATATTTAGTAGTTTTGATAAGTATTTATTTTTTAAATTATCGTCGCCATTTCGTAAAAAGTACATACCTATAGGGATGCTATTATTTAGTACTTACTGTTATATATTTTTTTTCAGTTTTAGTTCATGTGATTTATATTAATTAACATATTCAGCCAAAATTCGTACTTTCAATTAATTTTATTTTCATGAATTCTATATACGTTGAAAGATTCAATCATTTGCCATTTAAGTAGTCATATCTAACAAAAACCTTTATTATAGTTAAACGTGTATTCGTAAAGCTAAATGCTGCCGTCTCATATTTTTGCATTTTAAATGTGCCTTAAATGTAAAGCTTTTAATACATATTTTTTGAATAATACTATATCGAATTTATATTTTTTTATATGAAGTTTTTATCAAAAATTTTATGAATTTCAATTTATCTGACAATCATATTTGTCTGTGTCACTGTTTTATAAGAATTTTTTAATGTAATGAGATTTCCTCCAAACCAATGTCGTTCTAGCCATTTTCGCAATCGCTATGTGACTCTAAATGTTATTCTGTATTAATATATTTTTTGTAAAACAGATTTTAGTTAATTAGGTTGTAAGAAATGTATAATAGTTTAATGTCAATTAAAGAATGCAAAACATAATATTTTTATTTATGTTATCTCCAACCCTTTTACCTTTTTAGTACCAGCAAATAAAACTAAGATAGTACAAGTAATTAGCAGCTGTATATGGCAATTCAACTAATGCTAATTAATAGTAAGATCCAAATCTTCTCTTTTGTGTAGCAAAAAGGATTATATAATAACAGTACCAACTTATATCAGACTTAAGACACTAAACAAAATTTTAACAGAAAAAAGACTGAGGGAACGCAACCTGTAGGTGGTGAAAAAGCAATTTGCTCACTAAGATATTATGTTACAAATGGTAGGAGGCTTAGTATGTATAATTTGTCCCAAAATTATACAAGGTATAATTCAGAAAAAGTTCAGTTTTAGTATAATATAAGAAATGCATAGTTTATTACAATTGATATATATTAAATTTCCAACTTCTATACAACACGATAAATATACCATAATTTTCCTCCTATTGAACCATTTTTTCTTTTAAGTTTTATTTACTTCAATTCGATTAGGTTTGGAATGAAATAAAACTCTTAGTACAATTACAATTAGAAATTTAATGATGCCTTTAAATACATGCAGTATTCACTAAAGGCAGTGCCTTACTTCATAATTAACTTTCTACCCTGTATACGAAAAAACGTTTAGAATTAAAATCCACATGAAAACAAAAATAGGTTATTGTGCGAAAGACAAGAGTAGGAGACCAAACTTCATGAAAAAATGATAAATGAATCTTAGACTAATAAAAAAAGCTATCACTATTGATACATATTTTACTCTATAAATACTGTTTTCTTACTAAATATTTAAGTAACTACCACATAAAAGTAATAGAATGATTTAAAAATATAAATGCAAATAAACATTAGAATTGACAACGTTGGGATAAAGTAAAAAATTAACTTAATTGTATAACAAAAAATCGGATATGGATAGAAGGAAACCTGAAATTTATAAAATATCAGTCAATGTTTATGTTTTCTACATTCCAGGGTTCTTTCGATCAGTGTATTAATAAACTTAAAAAGTGGACACATTCAATACAAATATTCCATTAAAAATACAATTAATTCTAACACTTGATAAGATGCCGCCTTTTGATCACTTTATAAAAATTATTCTGCCATCATAAATGTATAAATAAACTTAGTAATTTGTCATATTCGACCAAGCAAAAAATATATAAAAAAAATCAAATACAAAAAACGGAAGCTACCTAACAGAAATTATTTAAAGATTTGACACATATATTTTGCTATTATGTTTATCTAAGCTCAGTAAAAGTTTTAGCACCACTATTTCCGAAGTAACAAAAATACGTTAAATAAGAAAAAAATCTAAACAACACACAACAATAATGTGTTAATAGAAAATACATACTTAAAAATAAAAAGTTATGGCTTTCAAATGGTCCTATAAAGACAGTAACTAAACATATTATAATTCATCGAATCTTCCCACTTAATTGTCATATTCACATTTACTTCGATGGCAAATCAGAAATAATATTTAGTTACTAGCTAGATAAACCAAATATTTTGATTGTTAATTATTTGTATAATTACAAGTCGGTATCGTACCAAGCGGCAGCGTGGTTATTATCTTGAGGAGGGGTTGGGAGTTGATCAATTGTATCGAAATTAAGATCTGGGTCTCCGCTGGTAACGTCCATGGCGTCGATTGCACTATAGGTCGAACCATTTCCGCCTCCGTGAGAACCAATCTCTAAACCCTGCATGTCTATGGGTATCTGGTCATACCCTAAAAAAAATTAAATAATTAGGACAATATTCAATGTAGATCAGGCTATTACATCGAAATCCTAGCACATCTTAAATCACTTTGTAGTTATTTAGTTTGTTACTGTTAGAACCCATAAAACACTAAATCTCAAACATATCAATTTTGTTTGGTTAACCAAACACATTTTTTTGTTAACAATTCATAAAAATGTAGAAGCGGGTATTATATACAATTGAAAGTAAAAAAATAATTATAGTTGACAAATAGCAATTTTTAGAAAATACAAGAATACGTCGCAGAATGAATATATATCGCTACATATTTTAGTACTTTTAGTTTTGATTATTACATCAAATGGACTTTGAATTACATATAAAATTGATTGATGTCGTATGTCCATCTTGTCGGACTTTTATTGAGTTTGCAGGTGGTTTCAGATACTATTTTTACACTTAACTCAGTTGGCAACCGTTGTTTCTTTGGTTGCAAAGAAATCTAAATAGTGGCAATGAGATAAAGAAATATATGTTTTTTTAATTTTTCATGACTGTAAGCAATGAGTTTTATATATATAAATTATTCGTTACGAATACCAACAAAAAATTTTAAAAATTGGAATTTCTAATGAAATTTGTAATATGTTTATGCGGTTCTTTGAATAAGTTATTTATGCCTCTACTAATAGATTTCTCATGTAACTTGTTTTTTATATGTACATTTTGTTTCTTCATAAACAATAAAGATGCACAACCAATTAAATTCGACAAATATAATTTCTCATAATAGACCAACAGGTGTACAAAACCATCTCATTACAAATCTTAGAACAAACAAATAGCTATGGGATATAAAAATAAATTGTGGAAATTATGACTGCGAATTGTATTAAAAGGAATTTCTCAGAAATTTTGTAAGAAAATATATATGATGTTTATTGAAATATATTTTCACATACTTTATATTAAATTAAAACTACTCATTACTATATTTAGCAATAAATAGCAATAAATTTAGCAATAAATATTTATTGTCGTACGACACAAAAACTGAACCAAACATTTTTTTTAATATATGACTCATTTTTTTAGGTACAAATTTTTCTTCAAACATAAACTTAAATTTTACTTAAAATCCCAAAAAATTTTATTTAGTTACCTACAACTACACAAATTTAAAATTTAAAATAAATTTCAAAAAAAAAAAGAAAAGAAAATCTTATGAAGGAAAAAAAAATAGTAGAGGGAAATTAAGAAAGTAAGTTATGAAATTTTTTGTGAAAATAACGCCACTGAAGGTAGAGATATTGGGGAAAATTAATAATACTAATAGTGTGAACTAAAATTCTTGAATATATAAAAGGATCGTTTTGTTGTTTGTTTAAGTACCGCAAACACAAGAAATACATTATTTATATAAATAATTGATTTAACAGTTTTATTTAAAAAAAATGAAGATATGATTGTCATATAAACCTTGCACTGTAGGTTTCAAACTTAAACATATATGCAACGATTTTAAAAATCGACCTGTCAGCGTTTTAGTAACCGTTTCCTGTATGGACATAATAATTACATAAATATAAATAAAACAAAGAAAGACCATAGAGACAATAAAAGGGCAAGTAAAAACTGATTTTCATAAAAAGTTATTGTTATGTCAGTAATAAAAATGTAAGATATTAATACATACACATGCATAACAAAAATTTTAATTTATTAAATATGTTTAATTCTCGCAGAGTTGAAAGCATAAAAATAAAAAAAGCATGCAGTAATATACCTAACAAACACTTCTACTAAATACATTCACCTTAATTGTTAGATGAGGTTAGAAGATAATGCTCCCTTTAAAATCCATGTCTGGAGTAAAAAAGTAATTTTGTAAAAATATCTATTTTAACATATTTTTTTGCATATTTTATATTTTCAGGAAAATAATAGTTTAATACTTTACCTTGTTGCTGGTATGGTCTACCACCGTGGCTACTATGGACACTTGGGGGACCTTGGGCATACATATTATCATAAGCCTGATCTGGGCTTAAGATATCCTAAAAAAACGAGCAACACAAATGCAAAACAAAATAAATAAAACAAAAATCAAGATAAAATTGTCATCACTAATTTAAATCAATAAAAAATAGCACTACAGTGTATGAAACATAAAAGTAAATCTAATTACAGCAAACGCAAAAGAAAAACCATTTTTGCTAAGTAAAACACTAATAAAACGAAAATTTGACTAAAATTCATGCAATATGTATATCATAACAATATACATACCTTAATTTAAATTGAATTAAAAACAATCTATAAATATGCATTTACTTATTTATTTCTCGAATTGTTTAATTTAAATTTTATAATTTTATTTTTAGAAATCTTATAACAAAATTTTAGTTGACTGTGAGAGACCTAAATAAATCAGATATTGCGTTGGTTTTTAAGTTATTTAAAAAATATTCTACCTGTAAATCAGGACCCATGCCGAGATCAGGGTTCCAAAGGTTCTCTTCTCTGAACAAGGAATTAGTTAATTCCATTGACAGTCGTTTTTTATAATCCTGTGGTTTATCCTCACTCATTCTAAACAAAACTGCTGCTGCATACGTAGCAACACCTGTAACAAAAATATGCAATAAAAATCAACAGTATCATACTTTCAATTTCATATCATACCTTCATTTCTGGAGTGTAATAACTCAGTCAGAGGTGCTGTAGCTCCTTCGTTCTCGATCATTTCTGCTCCTTCTTTGTCAGCTGCGAGCTCGCAGAGTACTCCTGCTGCCACACGTTGTATGTTCTCGATATCGTTGAAAAGTAGTTGCACAAATATCGGAACTACCATTTGCTGTCTAATTATGGCGCGATTATGTGATTCTCGTGCTAAAATGTGTAAAGCGCCGACAGTGCCCTCTACTATTTCTTCCATTCGTACTCCATCGGCGTACGTTCCTGGGGGTTGGCTGCCTCCACTGGCTACGCTTGCCCTTTGCTATGAAAAAAATATATTAATGAAATTGTTAATTTAATAAAAATGTTTAAATACTCACCCTTTGTGTGTCCTGGAATGCTCTCATAAGTAACTGTACTAAATGATGAATCGCACCGTGTTCTCTCAGAGGTGCGTGATTAGCAGGACACAGAGCCAAATTTCTGATTAACCCAATAACGGCTTTAACCAACGGCCAGCGAGATGGTGGGTTCAACAATTTCACAATAACCTACAACAAAAAATATTAATAATAAATATCATAAAGAAATTAAAACATTCGACTAACCTGTATTCCATAGTTGAGCCTAACACCATTTTGTGCCATCTCAGATTCGACGTGTCTAGATGTCAAATGCCGTAAAGCGCACACGGCTGGTTCTGTAATTTCTTCACGGTCTCCAGCGCTAACAATCGTACGCACCAAAGCATCGACTCCACCAACTTGACAAACTGTCACTTTGTTGCGTTGATTGTTGCAGGTCAAATTAGACAGAATACCAGCAGCACATGTCACAACATTGACGTCAGAAGATGCAAGAACCTTTAATAAACAAATGTGACAAAATTATTTTTTACTTACAATAGGATTACTTACTTGCACCAATGATTGCAATAAGCTTTCCAAACCATCAACCTTAGTAGCAGCATCTGATAAGTTTCGGAGGGTCCAAAGACAATTTTGAACCAACCTCGTACTTGGGTTACCCAGATGCATGGCCAAAGCTTGCATACCACCTGCTTCGACTATGGCTGGCTTGTTACTGGAGCATACCGACAGTACCTTCAACACTCTTGACGTAGTCCACAATAGCTTCTCATAATCATAAGACCTCATAATCCTGACCAATTCAATAGGACCTTGTGATGCCAGAATTATTAATTTGCTTTCTTGGTTTCCGTAAGCCAGTATTTGCAAGCAATCGGTAACAATAGCCAAAAATTTAACATTATTACGTTGTAACAATGCTACCATCTTTTGCAAACCACCAGCAAGCCTTACTGCCATTTTTGAACCATCCTGATGCAATAGCAAATTATGTAGAGTAGTAATAGCATAGAACAGTACACTCTCTACAGGTGAACTTAGCAATTTAACAAGAGCCGGGATTCCTCCACTCTTGAAAATAGCAAGCAGACCTTGTCTGTGATGTGATAATTTATGCAGGGTACCAACAGCACCTTTGGTAGTTTCTAAGTCATTGGAATTTGAGATGGCTCTTACTAAAGCGGCCACCATTTGAGGACTGTTCATGATAGCATGTCTGGAAGCTTCTTTCTTTGACAGTTGGTGTACCATCATAGCAGCTTGTGACACCACAACTTGGTCTTCATCATTCAAGAGCTTGATTAATTCAGGAATAGCTCTAGTAGCAAGGTCAGCGTCATCTTGGTAATTGATGAGATTAACAACTGCATGTTTCAGCATCTGACTTGGTTCTGATAAGCGTTGTACTGCTGTTTGATGATTTGGATCAAACTGAGTGGAAGGAATTTCTATTCCTTCGTCCAAGGTTTCGGGAAACATTGCTGCCCTAACTCTCTGGGATCTAGTATGATTCAGCTGGTTGTTCATGTCATCTACTTGTTCTTGAGTGAACCCCTGATAGGGTTGGTCAAGGTCAAAGAGGTCCATCTCTTCTTCTTCTTTGCCAGTCAAGGATGGGACCTGAGTGGCAGCTCCTGATTGGATACCTGAATCACCCATATAGGAATTCTGCTGCCATAGCAAGGTCTGCTCTTTTGAAGACTGCATTGGTAGATCATTTGGTCCTTGGTGGTAACCTTGGGACACTAGATAAAAATTAGAATGTATTATTTTGGTCAAAGAAGGTTTAGTAAGTTACAAAAATATGAAAATCTAATTATAGCAGAGAAAATATGATTATGTATTTTAAATTATAGACTAAAAATCAAGCGGTCAGTTTGTAAATAGTTGTATAAATTATCAGAAAGTAGTTTTAAGTTCATATACTAAATGCAGAATGAATCAATAAGGTCAATAAGTACTCCAAAGTATTTAAGTATAAGTTTTAATGTCATCTTTTCATATATTATGACAGATTATGAAGAAGCACATTTTGTTCTAATTAGCTACATGGATTACATTTTGTGATACTTAAAGTTTGAAAGAATTGATATTTTAATATCTGGGGGTTTCAAGCCTTGTAACAATTATCCATTTTTTCAAATGAGGAAGTACATCATATGATACCTGATTTGAACATTTTTAAAATACTTACTGATTTCACTCATTTGGAATTCAAAATTTGCGGGATTTTGAATATGCGTGAAAAAGTACCTGTCATTAATTTAGTTTTAATTAATTATAAAAAACTGATAATTTAACTATTTTTACTAATTTTAAAAGAAAAGCTATTCTACTATCAAAAAAACTCTAATACAATTCAAAAATATTTAAGTATTACAGGGTATATACTAAATATTTCTTCACATAAATGAGAATCTGTAAATTTTAGAGCTAAAGTGTAGTAAAAGCTTTTAGAAATCAGTATTTTAGGAATTATTAAATAAAATGTTACTTACTATTGCTAATATCTTAGTAAATTCGTTTAAATGATATAACATCACGAACAATACAAAGATGTCCCAAATAGATTTTAAATCAAATGTAGTATTACACTTGCTGAAAATGAATTTGCCTAGACTTTAGCTTCATTTTTTAGGAGCATACCAACCCATATTTGTCAAGATCAATTGAGCCATACAAGAAGAAGATTCTGATTGTGTGACAGTCAGACAGTATATGTTTGTATGAATTGGAATGTCTATGTACATTGAAGTTGGAATTGTTGTTGAATGATACCATTTAAGTAATGTGTTTCAGCCAAGGTTGTGTTCACGCAAGTTATTTTGTTCTTGTATTAAAATAAAAAAAAACCTATTTTTGTACTTTTATTTGAGGGTCTAATAAGTCATTTTAAGCAAATATTTCATTACTTTATCTATTTTTTCAAATCTTGGCCGTAAATGGGTTAAAAAGTATAGATACTAGATAAGTTAGTACTGAAAGTTATATATAAATATAAAATATTTAAGTAGTAAAGATTATATATAAAAGTTTTCCCCCAATTCTCTGACCCAAGTAACAGTTTGAAAATTTTGCATGAGATGTCACGTGTTGTACTTTCTCATTTAAAAAAATAAATGACATTTGAAAAGGCATAACGTGAGGCTCGAAACTTTTGCCATAGCTTTCTAAAACCGATCTGATCGAACATTTGACTCACTTTTCTGAAATAGACTAAATAATAGGACAACATTAATTATTTTAGTAATTTTAAAACCAAAAACAATTATTTCTATATTAACCAATGTCTATAAAAAAATTGTACTTACTAGGTCTATTCTGATTAGACTGCATGTAACTCATGGTGAATTGGTGAGATTTGTCACACCTAACAAAAGGAAACGAAATTCTGAGAAACATGTTACTCACACTTCATCTATCACAAATTAGCATAAATAAAATTGACATGAGATGTAATGCACCATTTCTCGTTTGAAATAAGCGTTTGTCGCATTCTTTAAAGGTCAAAGTAACAAATTACAGCAGGTTAGAATGCCGAAAAAAAAATATAAACAAACTTAATGGTGCATCAAAAGAATGCACCATACATATAAAGAGATAATACATCCTCCATGTTGTATACATAATTAGAAAAGTTCAACGACTTTTAGTTGCTTTATACGTTTAATTTGCAATAGTGCCTTAATAAAGCTAATAAATTTACTAAACATTATTACCTTACACCACAAATTTGCACTTAATTCACTATTTTTATCTTATTTTTTCAATCAAAATATTACACACACCGCACCCCAATTCACTGAACAGCGAACTAGAGTACTATTCACACAGTACCAATAATCGTTTATCATATGTTATTAGTTAGTTTTAGATTTTTATTATTTGATGATATAAATACTAATAAAAAGAATTACTATACACAGTTGTTAAAGTAGTTTATTATTTCAAAATTCAATGTAAAAACGATAAAATGTACAAATATTTAATACGGTATTTTGTATGGTGTAAATCATACTTTGACACTTAGCGTCATCTAGGAGAATGATGATAACTATATTTTCAAACAACACTTGACAGTAGAGTAGTTTCCTATAATGGTTTTTACTTAATGTATATATAACGATTGCAGTTGGCGCAATTTGAATGAAAAATTTAAATTGTTAAAAGTGATGCAGGCGGCAAAGTAACTATAGCGTGTCCTGCTAAAGGTGTAGGAAGACATGCAAGGCCACGAACCCAGGTTCCTAAAAATAAAATATTTTAATCAGCTATATATTTCATCTTTTATAATCGAATTTAAATGTTATATACAGTGGGCGCTTGAAGTATAGATGCACCTAATGCCGGGCTACAGACTCTCGCGGCTCATAAAATCTTCTTAATTAATAATACGAGTCCCAATTAGGGACAACATGAGACGGTTTACTTAATTTAACATTTTCACCGCTCCTATAAGAGCCCCAAGAACGTACCCAGGAGGCGAGTAAAAAACCAAGTTCTAAAATAAACTATTACATTTATAAATTATTAGTATAGTGAAGAGGAGCAATATATTTTTTAAACCAAAGCAAACAATCACCGGTAATGCCCGTAGCACACAAGTGAAATTTTATCAAGCGGGAAATCCGAACGCTTCAAAAACTTGTCAAAACATGGGTCTAGAATTTGGCAATTTTTGAGAAAAATATAGAACCAATTTCGTGGAAATTTTCAGGACTTATATAAATACATGTCGGCGACATCATGCGCAAAATCATCAATTTTTGTGCATATTTTTCACTATTTAATTCTTCAAATTTAAGAAAATAATATATCCATCGATACACGTACACTTCTTAAAAAAATTGCGAAAAAGTGAGATTGCGTCAAAATTTCTGAAAGTAGTGACTAAAATTCCCGGGCATTAAATAGCATACGCCTCGCCTGCTTTTAGTTCAAGTTTTTTCTGTTAGCGCTGTTAGCGTTCTTCTGACGAGATCCAATCGAGCACAGTTGTCAGATTATGTTAAAGATTACGTAAAAAACCATATCACAATTATATACTTATTAGTACACAGTAGTATTCAACTAGTCATTGACATTGAAATAATGTATTTGTTAAAAAGATGTAAAATTAAAATTGAAAATAGACTTCTCGAACCTTTTATTAAACTATTATTAATTCAGAAGATACTAAGCTTTCATACTTGTGGACACAAATATAGTAGACATTGATATATTACCTCTTTGAGTACAAAAGCACTCGGTATTACTCAAAGCTCTTCCGTACGCTGTTGTAACACCACCTACTATCAATATCTGAGTACCAAGGTAAGATACAGCATGTCCATGCCTAGCTATATTTAATTGTGCCATTTCTGTCCACTCCAACCTTTTGTCGTCCCATACATCTACAGCTCCTATACTCATTGTAGAACCCTTGGATATTTCCAGAGATTTTCCCGCGCCCCCTATGAGATAGAGTTTATTGGAGAGGACAAACATTGATGAAAAACATCGGGGGAAACGTAAAGGATACTTTAATTCAGTCCATCTAAAAAAAGGTGAAGTTATGTATAAGAAAAAGAAGATTTCTATGAACCTACTGGTTAGATCTAATGTCATATGTTTCTATAGAGTCCAATATGTCTATAGTACTTTCACCGCCTGATATACCGCCAGCTACCCAAATATGATTTTTGTATTTAACAGACGCAAATCCAGTTCTAGCAGTCAACATAGGCTGCATTTGTTGCCATCGACGATTTTCTACGTCATATTTTTCTACAGTATCCAGAACCCTAAAAGTGGAATTTATAAACTTAAGAAACGTTAATATTAAGAACAGAATTTACTGATATTGATTCCCTTGTCCTCCAATAGCATATAAGCCTACACTACAGGCAACTAGTCCAAAGTTTTTTCTTGCTGTATTTAGCGGTCCTTCATTTAACCATTTTTTTGTTACGGGATCAAAACTCCACGCTGTATTAGTAATGCCAGCGTCTTTGAAAATTTGATTCCCGCGAGGGTCGCTACCACCTAAAACAATAGAAAATTAGAAGCTAGTTTAATAAAATTTAGAGAAATTTTTATTTACCAACTAAGAAGATTTTTCCTTTATAAAATTCTGCTGCTTGATGATGTCTGGGTTCTGGTATTTCTCCAACGATTTCCCAATAATTTCCAATAGGCATATAACGGTAGATGCCTTTGCCCGTGTTTTTTCCAAATCCATAGGGATTATGGGGATCTAGTCCACCAAAAACTAAGATAGTTTCTCTGATTTCATCAAAGAGGGAACCAACTTCTAATAAGTTTCTTCCTGTTCGAAACCAAGTTACAACAGGAACATGCTTCCTAAAAATAATGATTTGTATCTATTTTCTGACAATTTTTTTTCACTTACTGGTCTTCAAAGTGATTTTTGAATAAATTAAACATATTGAGAACACCTTTTTTAGTCTTCTTGAGGACTGATTTCTTCTTCATTCTGTCCACTACAAGATTCTTAAGTAATTTTTGTTTTCTAAATTTCCTGTAGGCTCTTTGAATGATCGTTGCAGCTTGTGGGCGACTAAGCCAAGCTCTAGAAGATGTAGGATCCAGTTCTTTTTCGTTCACGATTGGGAATGTGGCCTCATTTAACTGGTAACAAAGTTTAAAATTATTGAAATTGAATGTAATACTATAATAAAGAACGCCAACAAAAGGTAAAAGCCTTGCAAGTGCCTATTTACCCTTTTGTTGGCTTTTTAAAAATATATAAAATGCACTTACATACTAATTACCCTTTATTAGGATCTTCAAGTCTTGGTTAGAGCCTACCAAAAGATAACTATTAGAATTAAGGGACTTTTTATACTTGGAGAACTTACCAATCCATAAATAGATGAAACAAAAGGTAGGAAATATTTTTTATTACCATTACCATTTTAAATTTACTAGTTTATGTTGAAACTAAGCATAATGGAAATAAAAACCAAGTAAAAATTTACAAAAATAATATTTCACAAAGTGTATATATATATATATGTATAAAATAAGTCTTTCCTCTACATTTAGAAAAACAGCAAATTTCACTTTAAGACAAAGTTTTATTAACCTTTTTCCGTCCGCAAGTACTACTCACTTTCTTCTTGGTCAAAAATTCTTCCATCGAGGGAACTCTTGGAGAGTTCTTTTGAGCTGAACCTGAAGCCGAATTTTGATCTTTATTTTCCTTAGCTCGATGCGCCACCTTTTCTTGCTTTTCGATTAACTTATTCCTTCTATGTTGATCTAGATAGATGAGAAACTCCCTGTAGGTAAAATACGTTTTTTCGTTTCCACTCCAGTTACGCGGAGGTGGTTCTTTGAGGCCCAGCACAGCGTTCCAGTGTTGAAAATCCTCATTTTCTTGACCGTACCAGTATTTGATGATAACGTAACTATAAAATAATAATAGTAGGTATTATTGATGGCAAGAGAAAAATCTGGACTTACGCTAAACCATCATCAATCATTTTACAGAGCGGTTGATCTTGTGCCAGTTCCAAAAAGTCTGGATTTTCCGGATTTCTTTTTATATCGACCAATTGCCACGGTGCAATGTTCCCGAAACGTATGCATTCCATTATTTCGTATTTATGTTGCTCTCTGGCAGCCCAATCGTGTTTTAACCACCTCACAGCGGACATAAATACCTCCATTTCACTAAAAAAGAATAGTTATCCTTAAAGATTGTTTCTAACCTTACTTTGGGGAATCTGTTTGTTATAAACATAATAGATAATTAATATCTTAAATTTTTGAAATCTATTAATATTCTTATGACAATTGTTTCACCTTTTCGAATCTGATCTACGCCAAAAATTGAAACAATTGTCATAAGAATATTTTTAAAAGCTTTGGAAGAACTGTAGAACTTTAAGATAAGTATAATTTATCTTTTACATTTGTAATAATTAGTTCTTAGTGAATTAATTACCAGTTCACGCAGATATAATTAGATTTGAGTAAATTTTTGACATCATCTAATTCTAGTTCGAGCCAGTCTTGGGTGCTGACCAACATGAGGAAAAAGCCTTGGATTCTGGGAAGCATTAATTCGCGAACTTCAGGAAGGTTTTTATTTTTTGCTTTCAAGTAAAGCAAGAAGGAAGTTTCTTCGGAAAACACGTCTGTGTGATCTATGAATGCCCAACACTGTTCTACTAAATCTGGAAAAATATGTGAATAGTGATCAATTTACTTGAAAAATGAGGGAATTCTACCTTGTATTTTTAAATATTTGGCACTGTTGAAAATATCTAAAACGTTTTCTCGTGTCAAGTCTTTACAAGATGGTTCTCCAGTAATCATCCATTCGTAGATGAAAGAAAAGGCGGCTGCACTACATTTTTCCTAAAATAATGGAAATTTTACGAAACCCTTTTAAAGAAAAAAAGGCCATATAATCTTACACTTGGCAATTCTACTTTTTTCACAGCAATGTATCCATCGAAAACTTCTGAATAACACTGAAGAACAATAAGATGGCAGTTGAATTCTTCATTATCGATATATACTTTACAATCTGCATTTCTAAAAATTGTAAAGTATTTTAATAAAGACTATTCGTATATTTCATTATGGGGTGTTGGGTGTCACATGCCGATTATACAGAGTGGATCAAAAGTCTGGAAATAGCCAATTATCTCGTAATCCGAATACTACAAAATTTGGGACAATCCTATTTCGGGATACGGAGATTCAAGATTTGACATTTGAAATTTTGCTAGTTTGCAGTTTCTCTGATGTTAATGTCACTTTGGTTTTTTAAATACATTACCCTGTAAGCAAGTCTTGCAGAGCTAATGCAACGAATTATAGATGAATCTAGATTAATTTCTAGACAATTATGGAGAAAGTGGTAGACGCATTCTACCATCGATTCCGGTACTGTCAACTCATAAATGGAGCACATTTTGAACACTTGATTAAGTAATCATTATTTTCAAAATGTTGTAATCTTTCAATTGTTACCTTTTAATGCAGTTCAAAATAGTTTGTATTAAAAAATTTATGGAGACGTTGCCAAACTTATGTTTTATTTATTTAAGACCTTCTAGACTACATAAATTCATAAGTGTTATATATGGTTGAACTCGTATTGAATAGAAGATTCAAAAAACCAAAGTGTTCGGATTTTGAGATAATCGGCCATTTCAATACTTTTGGTCCACTCTATATGTATATTCAACAGGAAAATGCTTATAAATGAGTTTGAATTCTATTAGTGAAATACCCCAGATTTATCTATGGTAGTGGTGAAATCTACTAGACGTGAACAATTTTGGTTTACATAACCTGTCCACAATATTTATAATTTTCTTTAATTCTATTTAAAATTATTCTCTTACGTATAATTTGTTATCCGTGAGTACAGTTCAAGATATAAATTCTTCTTTTCAGGTAATCCAACTGTATGCCAATTGATTTTTTCGGTATCCGTAATACCTATTCTAAAAGTATTAAACAAAGATTAATATCCGGTTACATCCAAAAGAACTATTTACCTTCCAAGATTTATCTCAGGTTCTAAAATTTGTGATGTTTGTTTAGTTTCGTATTCGGACGCTTCTTTATGGCCGACTCTCACCGGAGTGTTGCCTATTAGAGTACCAAGGCTAGAAAAGCCTGCCTAAAAAACAAAATTTGGTAAATTGCTAGGAAAAGAAAGCAAAAAGAAAAAGAAGCAGATGACTCTAACATTTCAGAGATCAAAAGTTTGCAGAATAAATAGTAGGTCAGTACAAATAATAAAGGAAGAAATTTATAAAAAGTGAATAGGTTAGAGACAAACATAATTCTTAAGAAAAGTAAAAGAAGCATGTTGCATTTTTTTAATAATAATTTGTTCCAGTACTGTTTGGACTGGTACCTGACTCATAATGGTGTCCATTGCAGAAGTTTTCGATAGATCCGTATCGTTGGCCATTTTTTTACTACAATTTGTTTCTTGATGTATACTGACTTTAGTAGCCTCTGGATCTGCGATTAACACACTTAATTTATTTGTAGAAAAAACAACCTGCGAAAATGAACATACTTAACTTATCAATTATTTGTTCAAATTTTAACTCACCTGTGACGAATTAATTTTTAGGTTTCCACTCGGAGTATATTTAAATGGGAATCCACTATCAATTTTGTTGTTCTGTGAGCTAGATTAAACGCTGTTTTTGAAAAGATTAGTG
The DNA here is from genome assembly GCA_951812935.1 of Hermaeophaga mercurialis. NCBI lineage: Eukaryota > Metazoa > Arthropoda > Insecta > Coleoptera > Chrysomelidae > Hermaeophaga > Hermaeophaga mercurialis. Next base: position 17,841,970 of record OX638361.1, on the reverse strand, counting down.
ATTTTATGAAACAAAAACGTTGGTTTTTAAGTAGAAGACCTTAGACGTTTGACATTTCCGTTCCAAATATTCTTTAACGTATAAAACATTAATGAAAGAGCTAGTTAAAACTTACACTGATGGAAGTATTGATATCAGGCTAAATAACATAATAACAGAAATATGCCATATTTCTAGTTTTCTTCTACAGTTTACATTTGGAATGGTCCAACTTACATAGGTTTTGAAATTTTATCCTCTGGCACAAGATCAGTGAGTTGGGTCTGTGCTTTCTTTCTAGTAGGCAAAAGAAAATCCCTTCCACTTCTTGGTTTTGTACTGACGTAATCGAGACCTCTATTTTTCTTTGAATAGAGCAGTATTAAATGATCGGATGGAATATTGGATCTCTTATAATCACTTTCATAACCTACAATTTTTTATTCTTATTAAAGTTCCATGACAAGACAAAGGGTACAGGATAGAAACTTACCTCTTGGTAGTTTGTTGATGTTAGGGACCAACGTGGCTTTAGTACTTTCTAATGGGTGACGTTGCTGCAATAAAGATAAAAATTGAAACGAAACAGAAAATTAATCCAAGAAAGAAATATGTTATACTTTTGCCCTCGTATAAGAATCGCCTGCTCCCAGATGAGTTCTTGTTAACAAAATGCTTTTAGAAGTTTTCGGTACTTTTTCGTTTTTATCTCCTGAATTTTCATCGGGAAAAAGCCTGTAATAATTGTATATCAAGTTAATAGGCTTGAGAAATACAAAATGGTAAGAAATTAGGTGCAAGATGGAGCAGTTCAAACACGTGCACTTCTCGGAAGTTGCGACAGGTTTTAACAAGTCGATATGCTCAGATATACATGTGCAATTTTCAGAATTTCTAACAAGATTCAACAATTATAATGAATAATAGATTGAAATGATATTTACTATAATCTATTCAAATTTCAAATATGTTCGATATAAAGTGATCAGCGCTTGTAAAGCGCATGCTAGCCTCGTGATGGTAAATTCTCACAATGCTATTGGGAGAGCCATCTGGAGAAAAAAAGTTATATTTGAAATATGAATTAGTTATTTTTTTATACCTAAATAATTATTTCGCAATAATAGTTTGAATTATACATTTACATGAGTTCTAAAAAGTACATTATCACAGATAAAGAAAGATAGTGTAACAGTGTCTTACGTTTTAGTTATTTTATTTCAAAATTATATATGTATCTTTATGCATAGCACCTATGTCTAGAATTTGAAATATTTTTTTGTAATTTTCAAGATATTGTAAAAACCCCATTTTTTTTATAACTTTAGAAGCCTGTATCTCCCTTATTATTGAGCTTACGAAAAAAGTGTATATAAAAAGATAACTTAATTTTTAGGTGAACTGTCACCTCTAGAAGTATTGCTCGACAATTTTGAACCACCCTATTTATCCCCACTTTTTCTGTACTTCTATCCCAACTCATATTTTTCCAAAAAAACTTTATTTTCTTACCTTAAATTTAGTAAATCGATGTTGCCCAAACCAGAATCGTCTTCCTTTCTCTCAGAAAATTTTGAAGTTTCCTTAAACGTCAAATAAAAATAAAAATTTTGTATTAGGATTTTCTTTCATCTCACCTGTTTGCTGTTAAGAACACTTTCTACCATTATACTCTAAACACGGGAATTTTTTTCGATGTTATTACTGAAACCAATATTTTCCTTTTATTCTCCCAGAAAAAGGCAGACGAAACAACGGAAGTTGGTTGTCAAACATTACAAACATTTCAAAAATTTAGTTGGGTTGTTATGGATGATATACTGGGTGGTTTTAACGTAGTTAGGTGAGATCAACATCAGCCAATAGCACCGTTCCATGCTAAATTAAACTGAATAAGAGCATAAAGCTAAGTTTCCATATGATATGTTTACTTTTTGAATATATACTATGGACTCACTATTTGTATTAGTTTTTGTTTGTCAATGTTGAAGTTTAAAGTTTTATTAAGAGCCACCCTCATCACGTTAATTTTTCCGACTAAAGAAATTTGCCTCCTTATAGATAATTTAGTCCATATAAACCTACAAACACATTAACTAAAAATACGTATCCTTTCTTCCTATTTGATTATATGAAACAAAAAGAGAAACGAATACGATTTTAACAAAACTGCTTTGATAACGTGGCAACGTAGCTTTTCCACTAGAATACTGCACAGGCCCGGTTTTAATAGAATATAGATTTAATTTTTTTGGCACATACGAATGGTTAGAGTAGGTACAGTATATTTTATATTTTTGCGGTGGGTTAAATTTATAGAGAAGTGGTGCACTTAAAATGATTTAAAGGGAAGGTTTCCAAAGATGGATCAATAATCATATTGTTCATGGTAATAAAAACTTAAAAATTACAACAACTAGTTGCTTGCTTTTCAGTCAAATTTCAATTAATAATGGAAACATGTTTTCATAAAAACACATGGATTAATTTTTGTGACAAAATCACGAGCGCGTAGGACGAGTGATTTTGTCTGAAAATTGTTTCATACATTTTCATGAAAACAAAGTTTTATATCGGATATCGAATGTGTACAGTAGGTGTCGGACTAATCCTAAGACACTTCCTTGTGGTACTCCAGCTTTAATCTCTTCCAGATCAGAGTAGGTTTTTTCTTGTTTGATCCGAAAGTATCTGTTTGAAATATATTATTTAATGATATCTGAATAGTATGTGGAGGGCAATAGCTTCATTTTGTGGTTTAGCCTTCGTGCAAGATCTTATTGAAGGCTTGTGCAACATTAATAAAAATTGTAGCACAGTGTTATTTTCCTCTAGCGATTTTTCAATTATATTCTTGATTCTGTATACTGGATCTCTGGTTGAGTGTTTATTTCTAAACCCAAAATGATAATTTGGGATTAACTCTCTTTCTTCTATTATTGGCTTTATTCTTTTGAACAAAAGTTTCTCAAAAAGCTTCGACATGAGAGGGAACAGGGAGATTGGTTTGTATAAGGAGGCTTCATGGGCAGTCTAGGAACATATTTTGACCTGAATGCTGTATTTATTAGATAAGTTAATTTAACTAAAGCCATTTTAAGTAATTGTTTTGAAATTTCTCCAGTGATTAAGTTAAACCCTGGATCTTTCTTCGGCTTAATATGTTCTTTTATTTCAGAAGCAACTTCTTTGGAAGAGATTCAATTTCCTGTTTTTCTTGAGGAGGATTATCCAGATGCACTTCTTCATTTTGTTCATCAAGTGGTCGATATATCTTTTCTAGGTGGTTTACAAATTTAATCATTTTTTGTTTATTACTCCTTGCTCATTAACATTTTCCAATCTAATTGGCGGCATGTTCATTATAGGGTTTTTTAGACTTGGTAGCCTTCCATAAAGAGTAATCAGTATTGTAATCATCTGTTAACTCTATTAGATAACTATTAATTTACTCATTTTTAATTTGTTGTATTTTTCTTTCAAGCCTTTCTGTGACGTTATTAAGAATATTTTTATGTTGCGGAGATCTACTAGAATGTTGCAACTTTCTTCTTAGTTGTTTTTTTCATTGATAAGGTCTTTAACTTCTTTAGGATAGTTGTTTCCAGTCATCCATCTATTATCATTAAATAGTTGCACTTCGTCATCTAGCTGGTGTTTATTTTTCAGAGGAACAGAGATTTATTTTTGGATCAAGGATTTTCTTATAACTTTCCCAATAATTTAATTTATTGGTAAGCGTTGGGGTAGTTCCTTTTCTAATAATATTTTCATTAATTGTTAATATGATAGAAGAATGATCAGAGTTCATATCCCATCCTTCTATATGCAGAAAATGAGCAGAAATATTTTTGATTATGAAGGAATTTATGAGATCTGGAATCTTGTTGATATCAGCTAGGTTTCCCAGTAAATATAGATTCGCATTTTAATTCTCTAATAGCTCCTAAAAGCTCTTTGCCTGTAGTGGTTGTTAGTGTGGATCCCCAATGAGTATTTTTTGCAATAAAGTCACCTTTTATGATTAATTTACTTCCTTGTTTACTTAGAAAATCTACATATTGAGTTTTCTTCAGTACATATCTTGGTGGGCAATCGACGATATATGAAATTGAAAAAAAAATATTCAGGATTTTTCCGGCAATCTCCCAATTATTTGTTTATTGGAGTAGTTGAATCAAACATTCACACAAATAATGCAAAGTTTTGCGGAAAAAATCTACTAGATATATATAAGAAAAAATGTATTTAGTCCCAAAAAAAAACCTGTTAACTGGGATGGATTAAAAAATTTCAAAAATTAAGACCAATAATGATACTGGAAAAGGACCCTCACATGACCCATGCATTGATGACATGGAGTAATTTAGTAAATCACAGATATTTTTACATAATTTTCTTAAAACTTTAAACACTTTGTTCTCAAAACAACTTTTTTCAAAATTGCATATGCTCTTACTGAGTAAATATAGTTAGATTATAATTTAACAAAAATTTCTATAATTACAGTAGTTATGTCTTTCGGAAGCCCTTCTCTTTAATTATAATAATGTGTACTAAAAAAAATGGCCGTAGACTCATTGAAATATTTGTAGAAACTGAGAATCATCTCCTTTCTAAAAATTTTACGGAGGACCAAAATTTCATTGCTAGGAGAGAGATAATAAATATAATATAACTCTACTAATATATATGTCACTTTACACAATGATAATGCAAATACATATTGCGTAAATAGTAACAATTTTTTTTAGTTTTATTTGGTGACAGGCGTAGTTATACCTTTAAATAAATTATTAAAGATAAAAATCACATGGTTTTCAACTCTCTATCGTCATAGTGCTAATAACAGTTTTTTTATACAGACAAAATAATATGAAGTTCAATGTGTAATTATTAAGCAACAAAACTGTGCAGAAATCCTTATGTAGTGTGGCTATTTTAACCACATTATGTTAACATCCTATTATTATCTCAAATTTCAACAAAGAATACTTTTCACAATAAAAAAATGTCTTATCTTAACAAATAGCGTACTAATTAAAAAATTGCCACTAATATGACAAATAAAAAGAGCTAACATTAATACTTCTACTATTTTAGTAGGTTAATGAGTAAAACTAGTATATTTGTATCAATTTTTTATTCATACTACATATGGCATACAGAGTTACATTCAAATTCTTTTCCTGATAATTCCAAACTCATCATCTTTTCTTCTTCTGCCTGCTTCCTCTCCAAATACTTCAAAAGCACAAAGGCGTAAATAGAAAATATAAAATACAAACTAATTCCTACGTACAAAAACAGGAACATATAGAAAATATCTTTAAACTGGGTAACTCCAATAGTAAAGGCTAGACTCCAAACAGTGTTCAAGAATATCACATACAGAGCTGTCACAATAAATGGTGCTAATTTCGGTTCAAAATGGTCGTATTTATGAACGTATAATCCTATAAGAGGCAAACACGTTAACAAAATCATGGCTTGGAAAGTTACATTCACTTTTAGGGGCTCGCAGATAAACGGGTTTGCTGATTCCTTATGACAGTAAAACGTATAAATTGAACAATGCACGGTGAACATTATCACAAATCCGCAACATGTTCTTACTAAAAAATCGGTACTTAACTTCTTCATTCTTAGTTATATTTGTTAATTTTTTCAATAATCACTCAAAATTGTCATTTTCGAAATTGTATTAATTATTCAGTTTCTATGGTTGCCGTTTATCATTTTTTATGATAGGCAGTATTAAGAGCCAACATCATCACGTGACTTTTACCGACTAAAAACATTTGCCTCCTTATAGACCATATAGACTTACAAACACACTAACTATAAACACGTCTCCTTTCTTCCAATTGATTGAAACAATGAGAAATAAATACAATTTCAACAAAACTGCTTTGGCAACATAGCTTTTCCACTAGAATACTGCACAGGGCCGGTTCTAATAAAAAATAGATTTAATGATTTTGACGTACATAGAATGAATGGCGTATGAAATATGTTTACGGTGGTTTTTTATAAAAATGATTTAAAGAGAATGTTTCCAAAAATGGATCAATAATGGCAATAAAAACGTAAAAATTACAACAAATATTTGCCAGCTTTTTCCAGTCAAATTTCAATTAACAATGAAAACATGGTTTTATAAAAATGCATGAATTAATTTTTGTGACAAAAATTATGAGCGTGTAGGACGAGTGATTTCGTGTGAAAATTATTTCATACATTTTCATGAAAAAAGTTTCATTGTTTGAAATGTTATCTAAAAAAAAGTTTTTAAATCCGTTAATGATATTTTTTAGCAAAATTTGGATAATTAAGTATATAGTAAAATATTTTTCCGAGAACTCATTCGTGTATACCTATGTGACTTTTATCATTCATTGATCATGATTACTTAAGTCTGACACATTTCCTCAAACGGTACTGTACAAATAATAATTTTCCCTAAAAACTGTACTTGGCCGCAGTCAATGCGCATTTTGTCAAAATGTATCAACATTGTTGCCAGATTATAGATTTGCATATTTTTAGTGTATAAGCGTAATCTACTGACTTATTTTTTTCAGTATTTGAAATGTCATTCCACTGCTAAATGGTTGAAATTAAAAAAAGTTGCATGCAAACTTTAAATTTAAAAAATTTGTATGAAGTGGTGAACGTATTCCTGTTTTTGTTTTTTGTCCTTTTCTCCAGTACTTAAAAATATATTTAAAAAAAGAAAAATACGTCCCCCCTTTGGTGTAAAAATCTCAGTTTTTAAATAATCTCATTGTATCAAACCGTTTTCAAAATATTTGGAATTTACGATTTTATGACGATACAGTTGGCTTTTGACAATAAAAAAATAAAGAATTGGGAGTGCGTTGGACCAATCTGATTGTAATTATAAAACAATTCAAAAATGCACTTATAAGCCTGGTTCATAGTAAAGTGCAGAATTAGAGATTTGAAGGATATTAGTAAATATTAATTGATATGTTGCCATCTTTGACCATGTTTCAAATATAATATTTGAAAATAGTTTGAGGCAAAGAGGTACAAATATTCTTAAGAAGATGATGTTTTGTTTGCACCTAAAAAACAAGAAAACGCCCAAGTAATAAAAAAAGAAACGGAGGGAAGTTGAAGTTGAAAGGAAAAGTGATCAAGAATATGTTGACACCAGGGAAAAACTCATGAATAGAGGCAAATTAAAATGTATCGTCATACAAATGCACATAAATATTCGAGGCTGAAAGTATTTATAAAGTTTTGGAATCTAAGAGAGTGGATTCTTCAAACTGCACTTCTACTATTATGTATAAAGGTGAAATATCCTCGGCGTTCTCTTCAAAAGGTTGAATATTTTAAGAGAGTTTCACAACAATTTACCTCACTGGAAAACATGTCTGCAAACAATTTTATTTGTGAACTTTAAACATTAGCAACAAAAGGTTTATTCATGTAGTGGTAAGAACAATTGATACAGGAATTGCACCTACTATTGTTAAAATATTATTGTTATAAAATTTAAAGTTGAGACCGAACTAGACGGATGAAAAGAAGAATAAAGAATAAAATACAGTCGTATACCACGTTGAATTAACGGTCTTTTAATTTTCGAGAGCCACATGACCGGTTTTCGTGAAAAAACACGCCACAATTTGCTTCTTAACACTTCGAGAAACAGTAACTTTTGTTGGCTTTTCTTCACATTGAAACACCCAAACTGCCGATTGGACTTTTCTTTCTGGCTCATATGCAAAAATCCACGACTCGTCACCTGTGACGATGCGGTATACGGCTTTGGATGCACCACAGTTGTATTTTTTAATCATTTTACGACACGAGCCTTTTTTTGAGCATCTCTCAACAAATGTGGAATCCAACGCGCAGACAGCTTCCGAACACCCAAATGTTCTTGCAAAATATTATGTATGCTGGTCATACTAATGCTTAAACATGCCTCGAATTCACGGTACCTCACATGACGATCTTCTTCAATTAGTTTTCTCATAGCATCGATGTTTTCCGGCACAACGACCGATTTTGGACGACCTTCTTTAACTTCGTCCGTGAGCGAACTACGGCCACGTTTGAATTCATTGTAGCAGCGATATACACTGGCTTTGGATGGTGCTTCATCGCCAAAAGTTGAATTAAGTTGACTGATGCACTGTTCTTGAGTTGCCCTACGTCGAAAGTCATAATAAATCACAGCTCCAAAATGTTAATTCCATTTTTTGGCCGAGATGAGATTTTCAACTTACTGTAAACAACACAAATACTACCAGCACGTCAAAAAGTTCTGAGTAAGTATACTGTCAAAAACGTCAAACTTTAAGATGGTAATGAAAGATTTCACCAGTTCACAATACATCAATAGCAACCCTCGTATAAAACTTACGATTCGCCCTTCCGACATCACTTTCAACCAATCAGAATGATTCCCTTCCTCGCGCATCTTACGATCAGCTCCAGGTTTTAAACTAGTCGTGCCCAATATCCTGAAGAGTACACACAAACACACCTTCGCCAAGTTAGTTGTTCTTAAACACAAACACAGAGTTGTCTTGAACCACCCACACAATGTTAGTTTACCTTCCACTTCAAGAAACCAAAATTTGTAAAAAATTGATTGTTTTCATAAGTAATGCAAAGTAGAAATGGTTAAGTTAAATGTAAAAAAAAAATGTAATACCTCTTCAGAAATAAAAAGTAAATTGGTTGTGGCTACTGTGATAAAAAGGGACTTACACGAAGTGCATTTGTAATTGTTCAGAATTTGTACCACGATAACTTGTTCTCAAAGATATTTGTCGGAATAAAGAAGATTTGTTCATTCTAGTAGTGTTTTTATTAAAGAAAATAGTCACATAGAATTTATATGTTGCATTAAACAGCTACAGTTCACTTAAAAAAATCATATCATATCGATTTCTACACATACATTATTTTATTTACTGTCGTCGTTGTAGGATAGGTTTCTGTCTCCACATTTTTCTATTTAAAATATTTATATATACATATTACACATACTTCAATTTAAGTTTTCATGACCCATATACAGACATATGCACTTTGTGGAACAACCTACAACTGTAATAAAAACTTTATCTTTAGTTATGATCATTATTTATAGCATTGTTATTAAATTTAAGATATTATATACAAGGTATTTGGAAGATGGGTGCACAGCTTTAAGGGAAGCTAGTATAGACCGTTTTTAACTATGGTTGGCTTAGACAAAGTCTGACTATTTTTTTTATTTAATTTTTAAGGCGATTGGCAAAAAGTCCCAAATTTTTACAGTTAACTGCTGATAATGACCAGCTTGAATTATAAATGAATTTTAGAATAGAAAATGGTTCTAAATGGTCTATGCTAGCTTTCTCTTAAAGCTTTGCACCCATCTTCCGAACACCCTGTATATCCTTCTTCGATTTTATATCAGTTTTTATTAATCTGATTAGAATTTCAAAAATGAAAAATAGATATCAAATTGAAAAGAAGATAACTATTAATTAAAATTAATTTCTCTTATTTTTATTAACATTATCTAATCTCAATGTCACACAGGAATTGGTATCTATAAAAGTATATTTATTAGTAGACGAAAAAGTGATTCATAGTGATTCAAAAATCTACCTAAAACTAATAATGACGTGACATTTTTTTTAAATTTTGTTAAAAATGGGCGAGTGTTGTTCGAAAGAAGAAGACTTGGAATTTTCAGCCACTACTCCTGGAAGAACTAGCATGGTTGAAAACAACGAGTTTTCTGATAGATCTGTGATTAAAGACGACGAAAAAAATGTAGAAAATTTGAGACGAGAGTTCAGAGAAGCTCCTTCAGTGTTTTTATTAAATAATTTACTTATGACAGTGCAGTTTTTTGAAGATTCGCGAAAGTGAGTACCTTCACAAATATAAATATTTCAATTAAAGTTTCACTTAACTCATTTATCTTTTAATTTTCCGTTTAAAGTTAAGATTGTGACTTTCCTATTATTCTTAAGAATGTCATGATCTAAGTGTTAGTTTCACTGTGCTATTAGTGCTAACAGAATCTTGCAACTAAAAAAAAATTTGAAATGCAAAATATAGTTGTATTACTAATTGTTTTTGTAATCATTTAATGATAAATAAATACTAAATATCTAAAATCATAAATTTAAATGAATATATGTATACAAGTAAGTTAACACTGATTTTAAAATTTCTCAAATTCCAGAGAAATACAGTATTGGTATCTGAAACCACAGAAAGATCAAGTTTAAAATTGTCAAAATGCAATTTAAGGGAATAATAAAGTGGTCTTAGTATACACAATGATAGTTCTTGAGATTTTTTAGAAAATAAGTATAAGTCCCTCTTAGTAAATATTTATTTTGTATTAATACTTATCTTGTTTTATTTGTAATTTATACTTCTAGATAAACAGTTATCGGCATTTCTCACTTGTGATGTGATGATACAATTTGTTTGTAGTAAAAATCTCAAAGTTTGAGATAAAATAAATATCTAATTAAGATCATTATTTTCAGCTATTTTTTGAACGACCTGATTATGTATAGGGTTTTCCATTAAGAGCGCAATTTTTTATTTGTTAATAAAACACAGTATATCAATTGTAATGATTTTTATTTAAAATAAATGTTTGAGGTATGGCAATTATAGCTTGAAAAGAATATCTGACAAATGACCAGCTCTAGCTGCTCTACAATAGGATATTCTTTTGTCAAAATTGTTGATAACATTTTCACACAATTGAGGTTCAATCTCACCAATAACTCGAATTATTTCAACTTTTAATTCATCAGTTGTTCGTGGATTGTTCCTATAGACAAGACTTTTAACGTAGCCCCAAAGAAAATAGTCCTATGGTGTTAAATCGCACGATCTTGCTGGCCAATTAACATCACCATTCTTTGAGATTACACGCTGAGGAAAAGTTTGATGCAATAAATTGATCGTTTCACCAGTTGTATGACATGTTGCACCATCTTGTTGGAACCATTTGTCTCTGATATCAATATTTTCAAGTTCTGGCAAGAAAAAAATGTTTATCATGTTTCGATATCGTGCTCTATTTACAGTTACAGCAGCACCATCTTCATTTTGAAAGAAATATGGTCTAATTACACCACCAGACCACACCAAACAGTGACTCTTTGTGGGTGCATTTGAAGTTCATGAATCTGTCTTGGATTTTCCTCACCTCAAATACGGCAATTTTGCTTGTTTACATAACCACTCAAATGAAAATGTGCTTCGTTACAAAAGAAGATTTTTTTGGAAAATGCATCATCTTTTTCTTCGATGAAATTAACAAATTGACGACGTTTTAAATGGTCTGTTGGCTTCAATTCTTGTGTTAGCTGAACTTTATAAGCCTTTAACGATAAATCCTTGTGTAAAATTGTCCATAATGTGGTTTGTGGAATGTTTAATTGTTGTGAACGTCGTGTAATCGACATTCTTGGATCATCTTCAACATTCTCAGGAACTGCATCAATATTCTCTTGTGAACGACTTGGACGATGTCGAATTGGTGTTTTTACATCCAAAACTGAACCACTTTGTTCAAACTTTTGCACTATTCTCAATATTGTTGATTCATAAGGACGATTAAGTCGAGCATAAAAATCACGTGATTTACGAAAAACAATTTTATTTGAACGTCCATTTTCATAATAAAGCTGAATTATTTGGACACGTTGTTCTACGCTGTATCTTTCCATTTTATAAATTGCCAACTATAGTAGATTTTAAATTTCAATGTCACTTGGAAATTCGAATGAAAGATATAAGAAATATAATCTTACAAAAAATGTCGTCCCTAATGGAAAACCCTATATATATATATATATATATATGTAAATAATGTATTTAAAACTTCCTTAATTTTTTTAATCCGTTTCCTCCACTTATTTCTGTTGTTCTTCTTCATTTACCTGTCTGATACATTTAAATAATTCAGTGAAAATGGAATTTTATTCAAATGAAGATTATCACGACATGTTAATTAATCTAATCCGCGATGTTTTGTATCAGTGTCCCGAAGATTGTTGGAAAAGCGATTTTAAACTGAGTATAACATGTTTTACATTTGAATCAAATGATGTGTGATTACGTCTTAACTGTGCGAATTTGTCTATTATTGGATTTAAAGGAATTCTAATTCATATATCTCTTTATATGGTACCATTTAACAACTACAATTGTTTTAGTCTCTCCCTTTGCATTTGTATTTTGTCATTTACTTTGTTTTTTCTTTATTCTTCTACAGACCATCTCTACTGATTGTGTCGAATGTCACGTTCAGGTTTATCAATCTTCTTCTTATCGTGCTCTCTCCTGCTGATAATTTCTACTCTATGAATAAAAATAAATTTGTCTTACTTTTGCATTCTGGAAAGAAATATATTACTTTTTATACATGTTATTCCCAACAAGTAATTTGAGACAAAGTCTGAAATGTTTTTACCTGATAACATGTTGTTATATTCTTATTATAATCTCTTAGCTATTTAGAAACAGCAAGATACAATGAAACTAATGCTTTGGTACTTTACAAATAGTGATAATCTGATATAATCCTTTTATTACTATTATTAAAAGGTCCCAAGGTTGACTCAAATATCTCATACAGTTAATACATTGTTATTGGGATTTCTATTTTTTTTAATACACAATTTTCTTTCTTTAATTTATTTTTACTTTGTTTTTTAGACTCTTTTTTATTATTTTTGTGTGTAATTTAAAGCATAATTATTCTAGACTTGTCCTGATTTTCTCTCTTATTTTTAAATTGGAGCATTATTAGATTTATTTTCTAATCCAAAGGATTTTTTTTCATTTACCATGTTATAATGCAGCTCCTTCTCTCATCTCATAATTTTTACTATTTCTGGGCTCAGTTCACCGTCTCTCGATTACCTTTTACTTTATTGTTTTTTTATTTCTTCTTCTATCTCTCCCTTTGTTTGTTCAGTGCAATGTGCATAATCTTTTTGTCTGATAAATGTTTTCTCTTCTTTAAAAGTATTGTTATTATTATTATTATTATTATTATTATTATTATTATTACCTTAATTACTTTCAGTGTTTGGCGACGAGATATACATGCACTCCTGAAATTCAATATATAAATAATCAAAATCCAAAACAATCTCGAAACAAAGGTTTTCCACTTTAGATAAATAAAAAAATAATTCCTAGTAACTAAAAAGGAGACAACTATATACTTCCAAATGTCATATATTTTAAATTTTATTTACAATAAGTTTTTTGAATATTTAGATCATTATTTTTTTCCAAATATATTTAAAAATTTGAGGATTACCGCTTCTGGAGGACCGTGTATGGCTACATTGAGTAGTTGAGTTACGGTGCACATCTCACCTCCTGAAGAAGCTGCTTATGTCAAACGGCTTAATCTTCGGATTCGCTTTGGCCGTGAAAATCTACGAAACTCACATTTGAAAATGATTTCTTCCGTTACAGAGATAGAGAACAATTCCTCTCAACCACTAGTAAAATAGAAAAAGACCTAAACATCACGCTCCTAGAAAACGAGTCAATGGAGTGCATCTGTCCAGATACAACTTTCGAAATAGTCAACAACAACCTACGGTTCAGACCCTTCCATGGACCCAAAAAACGTACGTCCGAATCGTTGTTACCAAGAAGGATGTTCATTGTCAACGATACAATAGAGGTTGTTAATTGTGTCGAGATGGCCCAATATACTTCCATAGATAAACCGGCCTATCAAGTCAGTTTAGAAGAATCTAGCAGAAAAGGTAATATAATACTCGCCTCATATAATAATCTTTTGTTTTTCAAGAGCTTCGAGGGAAGCTAACTTTATTACCAATGACAAAACACCGAGACAAATTATCCACACTAATTTTAGTTATGGTACAAGATAGTTCTTAGTCAATTTTCGATAGAGAACGAATCTGTAATTCTGAGACTGCCTAGGGCCAATGCTGATTATGTATCTCCGCTCACTGACACGAATGACAAAATAAATCTTTATATTTTCTCCACTTTAATTCTCCCTTTAGCCCTTGAATTCCGCCGGTAGCTCTCGGTTATTTCCTTCGTTTTTTCGCCACGAAATTAAAAAAAACCCTAAGCACTCATAGTAGATGACCGAAGCAAATTTTTTTAGAAAAAAAAGTCCGACTCAGAAACTGGACAAAAATTTATTTTACTGTTGTTGGACTCTACTTCAACCGCTTTTTTTTCTTTTCGGCGATCCCTAACCGACTGACTATGGTTTTATTTCAAGTTCCATATTGACTTTTTTGAAAGGCCCTCCCTAATAGTTTCTAGTGGAAGTTAAAACATTGAAAATTAGCGACCAATGTGTTTGGACCCTAGTGTATTTTTTCAAGTTGAAACATCATCAATTTACTTTGTAAGTAGGTTTTCTAAACATACTTTTTAAATATTCAGCAGTGGTATATTTTTTTATTTCGCACGAATCTAATACAAGTGTGAAATTTAAACTCAATTTCCTTGTGGAAATTTGTGTAGCTTGATATTTTTTTGTTGTCCAGGGCATTTTTTTTTCAATTCCAGTTTTGATTTAAATAATCTCTATTATAGTAACAATATGATCCTAAAGCTTTGCAGTTAAAGGAATGATATTTTTTAGGATTTGTAAGGCTTAAACAGATCGACACAAACAAAATCCCGAAAATTTACGCCCGGAATCCTGACCAACCAGGACCCAGTGGCTTACAAACCCCGGTAGAGTCTGACTATATTTATACTACTATTACGGACCTGCAAACACCTAAACCTTTGGAGCGAATAGATCCTCCAGAACGTAGGGACACTTTGCCTGTTACATGTTTCGTTGCTAGGAAAATCAGGAAACCTTCTCATGAGATTATTGATTTACAAAACGAGGAAATCGAATTGACCGAAGAAGATCTTTTCGACAATATTATTTATATAGACGCTAAAGGATTTATGAACTATATAAAAAATGCTGTATTTCCTCATTCATTGGGGAGGTCCCTTGGATTCACCGAACACGAAATCGAATTTACCAAATCGATACCTGGGAAGATATTCTGCAATTTGACTGATGATGATGATAATCCTATACCATGTGAGGTAACAGATACATTAAACCGTTTGATTAAATTGTACTCAGTTTGTATTGTTACAGGTGATTCCTTCAGTGGCGATAGACTGGCCAGATGAGCAAACATTCGAATTTATAATGAGAGAAGATCGACCCACTATAACAGATAATATCACAGGTATTCGCTACAGATGGCCAACTGATCAGATGCTTAAAGAAATGAGGACTTTTAAATGCGTGGCGGTACCGAAAGGCTATTGGAAGAAAAAAGGAACGTATTCTGACGCTACCATCGAATGGGAAATAGCTCTTCCCAAAGCGGAAAGATATTTAGAAGCAAGAATGTCAAATGCACAGATTAGGTGTTACTTGTTTCTTTTAATACTCCACAGGTAGATATATGAATTGTTTCGCTAAAATATGGAGAATATTTTTGTTTTTGTATTTTAGAACTTTTATAGACCCGGTAACGCATCAAAATGGTCTTCTGATCGAACATATAAGGTGTCACATGTATTGGGAATGTGAAAAAAACTACAGAGACTGGCCAGAACATCGTTTAGGAACTAAAATTTTAAAGGTTATTGAAAACCTAAACAAACATCTTTCTAAAAGTGAACTACCTGATTATTTCATAAAACAAAAGAACCACTTTAGAAACATACCCCAGAAATACCTTCATTTTGCTCAAAAAATTTTCCACAGTGTTCTTCAGAATCCCGTGGTATATTTCATTAGGGCTCTAAGAAATGTTAGATATGCCAGCGGAAAATTCTATCCCCCTTTTGACTTCAAAGAGTTCTACAGGTAAAAACTTATCACATAGTCGGGCTAACCTAACTAAGAAGTTTATTTCCAGGATATTAACAGAAACTCAGAGTTACAGACTTGTAAATCCGAATTTGAGAATGGGCACAACACATTTCAACAAAAATAACTACATAGATCCAGATATGCAATGGGAGCATTTGCGGGAAATGACCAAAAGAAAAAAAGTTTTGCAGCAAAGAAAAATAGAAGATATGAAGCTTGAAAGGGATGACACTGATACTGCTTCTGTTGATTCCATAAATTTAGATGTAAGTGAAATAATATTGTCTTTTTTTAAAGTAGTTTTGAAAATAGTATATTCAAGACAATTTTAAAGATTGACCGAAACTCTTGAAAGACTTTCGTATTATGTTTATTTGAAGTTTTTGTTATTTTTCAGTGGACATGCGAAAAGCAATTCGAATTCTTTAAAACAAGCGCATTGCTCAAACTTTTCATCAAAACGTTTATAGCAATCGCTAAATGCGTATCTAAGTTTGGAGGAACTGAAAAGCAAACGATGCTCTACCTGAAACAAGCTTCATATTTAACGAAGATACTAGAAACTACATCTCCCTCTTTAAAACCAGAAGTTCGTGAGTTCACGCAGCAAATCAATGCAGAACAAGAAGCTGTACAAAAATCAGCAGTTTTAAGAATATCGGATATACCACCAGCAACACCAGTGAGAAATTCTATACAGTTTGACTATTCAATATCTCAGCAGGTGAAAAATAACGTCCTGAATTTAAATAACTTACATAATTCTTATAATGGCGAAGTTAAATCTACTGTCAAAATAAATAAGAATACTCCGATTTTGAGGATTAAATCGGATGTATCTGGCTACAAGAAAAATACAGGGGGACCTAGAAAAAGTGTGGCTTTTGTTGAACCAAAACCATCAGATAGATCAAAGATCTAGAAATATTGTTTTATGTTCTTTGAGCCTATTGCACAGATTTCTTAACTCCACTTTATTATATTTTACTCTAAATGCATTAGACTTCTTCCGTTTGTAGGTGAAACTGATGAAACTGATCAAAGAGTGTCTGAAATATAGGTTTAGTAGGTCGATGCAAATGGCGACTATATATTTATTTTTTGTAAATAATTTTAATAAAGAGGAAAATATTTGTGTGTTACATTAATTGTATCATAATTATTAGCGTTAATTTGTTTTTATAGAGGGTGAATGTTAAGATTGAATAGCTTATAACTAGGAATTTACCAAATCTGTTTTGGTAATGATCATCTTCGATATTAAATAAAAATAAAAAATGAAATAACAAAAAAATTAGACACTTTATTCTAAGTCAACAAATATTTTACAATACAATAAATATTTTTGATACATGTGGAAATGGTAACAAAGATTTTAGTCAACTGACTAGTTTCACATTTGAAACATTTTATTAATTATATAAACAACAAAAAATATTTATTAAAATATCTGAAAAAAAATAAAATAAATATGCAATCAGTCAATGAAAATGAAATTAAAATGTTGCGAAATTGTTTGTTAAATATAATAAACCAAATAAATAATATCGAGAAATGCACAGATGGTTCAAATACTATCAAAAAAATTAAGCGAAACTTTTTTTGTTTTGTATTTTATTAAAACAATCTTTATTTACAAAAAAATCTTAAAAAATCTGTTCAATTACTTAAGCCAACGTAACAAGTAACTGTATATTAATAAAAAACGTATTTTTGCTACGTTTACCTACATCTAGCTTTATGTACACTCATTACCACTAAATTTAATTTTGTACCTATTAAAAATGTATTTTCTTTTTTGGCACAATAAAAAAACTCATCTAGTTTCAGACGCAATGCTTTCTTTGATCCATTTCAAGTTAGAAGAA
The DNA here is from genome assembly GCA_951812935.1 of Hermaeophaga mercurialis. Classification (NCBI taxonomy): domain Eukaryota; kingdom Metazoa; phylum Arthropoda; class Insecta; order Coleoptera; family Chrysomelidae; genus Hermaeophaga; species Hermaeophaga mercurialis. Next base: position 17,824,204 of record OX638361.1, on the reverse strand, counting down.
ATTTTATCAAATAACCTTGGCCTTTCCAAACCATTCTTGGCACAAGCGATTCTCCAATTGGTGATCCCCGTTAAAAACCAACTTGCATCATTGGTATATTGACAAATCATTGGACTTCCAGCAAACTCTTCTTCCTAAAAATATAATCATTTTTTATTTGGCTCCTCTGTACATTCTTTTTTATTTACTTACACTGCAATCATTTTGTCCGTATACAGGCTCGGTACAAATACTGTTAATACTAGTAATACTGACATTTTCACATTTTTCCTTATCAACCAACTTCACTTGGACCCTCTGCAGTTGCTCTCTGTTTCTGGCCCATCCCAAAGTGTTACATTGCACGTGATCAACTGGAAGACCCATCTTTTCTTTTGGCAAACAAATCGGTCTTACGAAATCGTTCAAATGCACTGGTTGATCCAGTTTTATAAGAGCGATGGTGCTGCCTTCTACCGGAGATTTTACCATGCCTATTATCCTCCTTTCCTGCTCCCAAGGCGTCGAACTAAAAATTTAAAACAATTAAAACAAAATGAAGAAAATATCATTCTGTCTCGCTAAACTGACTTCAATAATATCCGAGGTACTACCCAAAAGTTCAAGGAATCTAAACGAAACTAGCGAACAAATTATAGGCAATACGTAGAGCCGAGTATGGATTTTCTTTAATTGTTTTAGTCGCGTTGTAATTTTTGTAGTGGAGTAACGAGTTTGCATTAAATGTTGTTTTAGACTTTAGACTTTTAGATTCAACTTTCGGCTTACAACTCGATATTCCTTTAACTTGTATCTTGAAATTCCTTGATATTAGTTAAATTTATGATTTCGAAATTTTTAATAATATAGAAAACTTATAACCTTTAATTTTGAGACAAACGCCGGAATTTCGAGATTTAAATACAAATTTCTCCTTATAACTAGAAATTTCTATAATTTTGACTTATATCTTGAAATTTCTGGTTATAAACCATTACATTATAGAAAAATGCATCTACCCATCTGAGAAAACAGTTATTGTCAAAAAATAACATGCCCCTTGAGCTTCATTGACCCTACTTACCCGACTTAGTACCATGCGACTTTTTGGTATTTCCTAGGATAAAATCCAAGTTTAAAGGACGTGGATTTGACAACAAATTTAAATGGAATTTCAACGAACTTCGAAGAGTGTTTCCACTTATTTCAGAAACGCTGTGTGAAGACGTAAAGTGTGACTACTTTGAAGGAGATTATTGAATTCTTCATTAAAAGTAATTGCTTCTGTAGTTCTTAAATAATGCGTGGATTTTTTGGGTAGCCCTCTTACAAACAAATGCTTTTGTTGGAAGAAATAAAATACAAGATTCTTTACCTGAGGAGTCGTGTTATACCGAATTTGGCGATCCACTCGGCTTTAGGTTGACCTTGGAAACAAGATGACGTTGTAGCTACCCATTCATCTGAGATCAAAGTTCCGTCACAGATATGGACATCTTCTTTGAATAGAGCTGCGTGCCATGGCCAATCACCGTGAGACGCCATTTTGGACAAGAACTTGATTCCTGCGGGTCCGTGGGTAGCTTGCACTCCACATTCTAAAATTATTTTTATTTTTATTGTTTTTCTTCTTACAACAAGAATTAATAAAGGTGCGACCTTGGTGGTGATCATAAAGTGCCCCAGAGACATCATTAAAATTGTCAATGGCAATAGACAATGACATCATTGTCGTCTATGAGACAATTGACGAGATTGTCAATCAATTGAAGATGATTGATACACATTTTGATTAAAGGGCATCGAAAGCAACGTTTGATAATGTAATCATGGTAATCGTTTCGTTAGTTCCTCAACAACCAAGAAGAATTTATGGAATCATTGAGATGAACACAGCAAGATTGACACTAAATGATCCTGGAAGATAAAGTCCTGTGGAATGGCTACATGTCAGATAAATTCTTTATAAAAAATGGACTAACTTAAGGGAATCCACTATCTGCAGACCTTTTTAACCTGGTATTAGAAGGAATAATCAATAGAATGAAAGAAAGCGAAAGGAACTTTATTCAATAATAACCACCAATATCTGGCATATGCAGATGATTTAGCAATAATGGCAAAATCCAAGAATGAGCTCCAAAAGGTTTTAAAGAGAATAAAGGAAAAATCGAGCGATTTCGGGCATGAAATTAACCAGGAAAAAACCAAGGAATACCTCCCGCATGGATTAAAATCCAATTCCAAAACTAACCATCTAAAAGATTGCTTTAGCATACCATTCCTCAACTCTTCTGTAAATGTGGTTTCGTCCATTGAGTTTGCACAGTGAATTACGACCTAATTTGTCAAGAAAATATTTTTCTCTCGGTCCAAATTCCACCAAATTCTAATTGACGAATTTTATGATTGTTAGAAAATTGATAATTTTTTTCAAGTACAAATGATAACAAAAAATATTAGATAATTTTAGTTTACTTACGTAAGTCCGAACAAGTAACCCTAAGAACTTGCTTAGAATGGCATTTCGATCTCACAAAACTAATCTCTGATGCTGTAGGATTTTTCATTCTAACATAAGAAACATTGTCTTCGAAATCAGTAACTACATGCACTGACACCATTTTTCTACAACAAATAACAATATTTTTTTTGTACCAAAACCAAAACCATTTATGAATTCAAGTTCTCATAAATCGAGTAAATAGTTAATTTTCAACTAAACTCTATTCACTTTTCATTTATATGTCCGATGTAAACAGTGATCACCGCGTGTTAAGTGCATGCTAGCTTCGTGATTATAAATTCTCGAAATGCTATTCGGCTAGATGGCTGCATTTAAAAAAAATCTAATAGACGCACGAAAACAAAATTGGTATATAAAAAATACTGGTTAATAAAATGTAGCAGAAACGAATGCAGCTTCTAACTGTTAGTTAAGTAAAAATATTTTTCAATGTAAAGTTTTGTACCGTTCTTGGTTTTGATTGAAGAAGTGTCAGTTTTATTGCACAACGTAATTGTTGTTGTTGATTTCCTTGTGTTTTCTAATTAGTCGTTCATGTGATTCTGTTGACATTTTCCCTATTGAAATGTGAATAGTTTTTAGACTTAAATCTGGTAATCGTACTGGACACTTACTCGAAACTTAATGTTTTGCAAAGGGACGCCGCTGCTGCTTGCAGGACCGCATTGGATTGGTTCGCGGGTAAACTCCTGTTCACGTTTTCGGTGCATAGTTTTCCTACTTCGCCTTTTTCGTTGAAAGTCACGAAACCATCTGCATAATATCGTGATGGGTGTGGCGTCAGGAATTCAGCGGCCATAATTTTATCCACGTTGGGCGCCAGTATTACTGAATAATAATAAAAATGTAAAACATTGGAAAAGAAGAATTATGCAAAGATAGTAGCAAATTTTACCGAAACTAAATCAGATATGGGTAGACCTGAATACATATTAAATCGCTTTGGAAGACAGTGGAAATTCAAGATAAGCATAATTTATCTTTCCATATTTATTATGAATAATTTCCAATGTAAGAGTTGAAACAATTAATTTATTTGGTAATGTTATTTGTTTACAAAAATTGTTGTCTTATCTGAATCTAAAAATAGCTGTCAGTTAAAATTAAGACATTCATATCTCGTTTTCTAGATTTATGTCGACTTAAAATCTTGGTATACAAAGATTTTATCTACAAACAACAATACTCACAAAAAACAATAGAGTAGATTGTACGTATGTTTGTGTACAAGAAATTGGGGCTCGTTAGGAACAATTCGATTTTATCTAATTCAGGAAGTCATTTATCATATAAGGAGTGTCGAAAAATATGTGCATGGAACTGCTGAATATTTAAAAAACACAAATTAGATATTTTTTTATTTTATTTTTTTATTTACGCTTACTCGAATGTCGTATAGTTATGACTGACCCTGTATTAGTTTTTTTAAGTTTAAACTTTTCTTAAATTGGCTGATATATAGTCTTAATTTACATTTTTCTCTCTTAAACATCTTTCAAATAATAAGTTGCCTTTCACTTGTGATGCTGAAATTCAAGTAGATTTTACCTGTATACAAATTATAGTTATTACATAATTTCTATGTTGCTGTAATCTCGAAAAACGATTAGGCACGATCTTAATTTTATTTTATTTTTTTTTCTAAAAATGTATAATACCAATTTACCGGTTATAATTTTTAATATGGAATAGCTAACTTATATTCTTGCTTAAGACTATAAACCGAAATGTACGTTAAAGCATTTGGATTGTTAGCTGTACATTGTTCTTGCAAATGTACAGGACGGAAATCAGTGGTTTTATAAAAAAATTGGATTGTACAATTTTTTATGTGATATCAAAAACAATCCCCCTAAATTCATACATAGTAAAAACACACAAAACCACAGGTATTGTTAAATAATTAGTTTGTTATAAATATTTAGTTCAATATGGCATATTTTTAAAAAGTGGTCAACCCAATTTTTTTATTTAGTACATCATTACTATTTAAATCACTTATGGAATTTATTAGCATTCAAAAGTTACTAAAAACTATTTGGTTTTACTAAATTTATATTGGTTTAACCAATCTCATATTTATATATTTTGATGTCTTCTGTTTGTATTTTATGATTAAGATTGTTTAGAACTTTTTCGTCGGAAAATTACTAATAAAAAAGTTTTCCGTATACTCACATATATTTTTTGTTTTTTTGTTTTTAGTGTAGAGTGTCTCCACTTAAGTTGGCAACATAGAGAAAAAATTTTATTAAGAAAATTTTTTATTTTTAACTTTTCTATTAAATGTATTGTTATTAGTTATTACTTATTATATTTTGTTTATTACATTTTTATAATTATCACTGTTATAAATTTCTCTTTCTTAGGATATTAATAATTAAATAAATAAAAAAATTCTTGATAAGTCCAATTTCTATATTTTAAAATTTGGATTATATATACGAATAAAATTGATTCAACTAATAATAACAAATAATAAAATATATAAGTATATAAAATTTTTATTTATTATTCGAGTGATTACTGCAAAGACAATAAAATTAACGCAGAAGACAAATAATACAAAAAAATAAAATAAAGCAAAAAAGTCTAAAAATTATTAAGATATTATTTTATTAAAATATTAATGTATGAAATTAATAATCGAAAGTTTTCTACATTTGTATAAAAAAAATGGAAATTTGCAGCTTTCAAATATTTAAATTTTTAATTTTATTTTCAATTATACAGGATTGTCACAAATAATAAAAATAGAATTGATTGAAATTATTTTTTTTTTAAATTGTAAAAAAAATGTCTGGCACTCAATTGAAAAAAATAAGGTCAATTCAGTTTATATTTATTTGGATCATCATGTACAATTAAAAATAATTTTAAAACCTGCCGATTTAAAAACCATTACAGCTTATCGCCACTGAAATTCTTTACCTGGGCCGTATTACCCGTATTTAACTTTTAGTTTCGTGCAAACAATTTCTGGGTGTGGTCGTGTTATCTGAAATTTTCGTTTTTCCTATTTTGTTGTGTGTTTTTTTGTGGTGTAATATGGAAAATGTAGTAGAGTTTATCGATGTAAAAACAGTGCCCAAAGTCAATAAACATTTATCTGCTTGTTGCAAAAAATTGGTAGTTAATGTTTATGAAGGTAAATTTTACTATAATCTTTTTTTCGTAAAAAAAAGTATCCTTTAGTTTTCATTATATATATAATTCTTAACATCTAAAAATTCATTGAACTATTAACAATGTTATTTAGTTTTAATTGTTTGTTAAGGATAGTAAAACAGGATATATTAAAATATTGTCTAACGTGTTGAGTGAAACAAAGTCTTATTTTTAAAAATAAGCAATCATTAACTGTATTTAGGGATGATTTATCAATTTTTTCTACTTAAAAATGAGTAAGGTAAAGACATTTAATCTTACAACTAATTAATTAGTTGATCAAACTAACACAGGTAATTCATTTTCGGAAACTAACACGGACATAAAATTAAAATACACTAGTGATTAATAAAAAATGCAGATTACAGACTCTTCATGTGGTATCTTGAATACGGGTCTGTGTAAACTGTAGGGAAACTCGTTGTAAGCGCATTAAGTTCTTAACTTTCAGCAAGGTCAATATTTTTTATTTTTTAAAAAATTTGTATTTATTTATAAAAATTCATAAAAACAACTTACAACATCCTCTTTCGTCGCTACCATCGGGACAATCCACATGACCATCGCATCGTTGATTTTTGGAAATACACACCCTGCCAATACCACAATGAAGATAATTTTTAGGGCAGTAATTACATGACTTTTCATCAGTAATATCCTGACAATCTATTACACCATCACAAATTCTTGGAGACAAAGCTTTGGACTGAAGATCATCCACACAACCTGGATTTAAAAAAAAAGAATTAAAACAATTTAGAATACCAAAGCACTTTAATTCAATAAAGTTACCCGGCTTTGTGAGGCAAGTGCCTTCCCCAAATTCAGGAAAATTTGCACAGTTCAAAATCTCCCTAGTTTTTCCTTGAATCCTGCTTCCGCAACCCGCCATGAAGTCCCTGCAGAAGCTTCTGCAAGGCAAGATCATTTCGTCCTCTGTAACACCCTTTTTGCAAGAGGACTGCAGAACTTGGCATACAAAATCGTATGCGTACCTGTAGCATTCCGCATCAACCTAATAAACATTTCTATGAAAAAATACTCAATTTAGCGAAACCTTGGTCAGAGACAAATATTTAAAATAGCTTTGTAATACTATGGAAATTTAAGATAATTATATTTAGTAATTATTTATAATCATACTGTATGTGAAATGATATTTACCTCGAATGCTTCAGTTTCTAATGGACTATTTCAATAATCACAATAATCTCTAAATAATCAGATTAGAAAGCATTAAATTATGAAGCCCTAATTTTTGAGTTATAACAATCACATAATTAGGAATTAAAAGTAGTAGATGTACAGTTGATTAACCATAACAAAACTATTTATAAACGCTATGAAACGTATGGTAATACAATTTGTTGACAATTTGTATCGCCTCTTTAAGAGAATTGGAGCTTAGCACCAAATCGTCCCACTTCTGATTTCAATTAAATTTTTCTTACCAGTTCTCTGAAGGAAATGACATCGTTTTTGACATCGTTGACACTCCAATGGTTAAAAATATTGGGATACGTTGTGAGGTTATACCCCACTTTTTTACAATAATCCAGCTCCATTGGAAAACATCTTCTAGGAGGATTTGGTTTTTGCGTCACTGCTTCGGTAACGATTATAGTTGTAGAAGAAATTTCTGGCAGTTCGGATTCTGGTTTCACTTCGACACTTTTAGTATCGATGGTCAAATTTTTAAAAGCAAAGGAATCCGGCAGGGAAAATTCTGTTGATAGAATTGATTCAAGATCTTTTGCTCGGATGTCTGAGTAATATGGTTCTATGTGGATATTAAAGTGTACTATTAAGTCTTTAGCTTCAGTTCTAAAAGAAAATAAGTATATTGTTTTGAGTATATAACTTTATTAGTGAAATACATGGTTGGGATAAAGTATGGAACCAAGTAAATATCTTTAAAACGAAACGGACGATATTTATTATGTACATTTTTTGTTAATAATATACTTCCGGTTTATTCGGAAATACCCTCAACTTTTTTAATTTAAATGGTATACCCTGCATATTTTTGCAGAATTTGAAAGATCTTGTTATTTCGAATTCGCACATACTGATTCATTTAAGTGAAAAAGATCGTATTGAAATATTAATGATGATCGGTTATGGAGATCGATTCATAGAGTGGCCTGCTCGTTCTCCGGATCTAAGCCCATTAGATTTTTTTCTTTGGGGTCATCTAAAATCACGTGTTTCCTTTAAACGACCAACATGCTTGCAGGAATTGAGACAAAGAATTATTGATGAATGTGAACTAGTAGGTGGAGAAGTCTTGGAAAGACTGACTCAAGAATTTGAATGAATTTTGTTTAAATTATTATTCTCATTAGTCTAAAGTAAATAAATTTACTTGTTGTACAACTAAAAGTGAGTTATTTCTCGTTTTTACAAATTATTTCCACTAAACCCAGTATGTACGAATTCGAAATAACAAGCTCTTTCAAAATCTGCAAAAACATACAGGGTGTCCCATTTAAATTAAAAAGTTGAGAGTATTTTCGGTTAAACCAGAGGTATATTATTAACAAAAAAAAATGTACATCAGCTGCCATTGCACTTACTGGTAAAATTTCATAAATATCGTCCGTTTCGTTTTAAAGATAGTTACTTCGTTCCATACTTTATCCCAACCCTGTATAGTTAAATATTCTAGGGTTACACTGTGGTAATGGTGAATTTTACAGGAATTGAATAATTTTTGCTAAAATTTTATTTCTAGACAATATTTAATAAGTGAAAGAAGGATGTAAAACACATAACACAAAATTTTATTGGATAATTAGATTAAAATGAACAAAAGGGAGGTGGAATTACGTTTTAACCAATTTTTTTGTATATAAAAATCAAATCAATAATATCCGTTAATCGACTGTACACATTGTCAACTTATTATACTGTTGTCAATTGGTAAGGGTTTTTCTTCCTTGTTTAAATATTTTATACCTAAATCAAATTATTATTAATAACAGAATCAATTAATTATGTTTGTCATTTAATTTGTTTTTTTTTCTAGACTTATTAATATTAAACTGATTATTAATTAAAATATATTGTGATAAAAAAATATTCACAACTATTTTATGCGAAGATAAAATATTAATTAAATGTTATCAAAAGTTTTTATTATCACATGTTTGTCGATTGTTATTAACCATCGATTTTTCTTACTCTAAATAGATTTATTGATCCATGATTTTGTTGAAAGAAAACGATACTAAATGCCTTGATTTTCTTCTGGTTTTTTGAACCTGCATTTCAAAGGTGCCCAGCTTTCTAAAATTAATCAACAACTGTCGAAATCGACTATACAGGACTAATTAAAAGTTTTTATTCAGTATTTGGATATCCATTATAATAAATAATTTTTAAATTTTTACAAAATACATTAAAAATTATGTTTATTCTCCTATTATTACTACCATATGATGTCTTTGCGATATTAATTTTGTGATTACATTTCATACCTGTTACTATCTAACTTCATCATATTTGTTTCTCCAAATTAATAATATTTCATTAAATTTCTATTTTCTTTTGTACGAAAACATCTTATAAATAAATACTATTTCATTTAAAACCCAAATTTTCCTGTCAATAATTTTACAACTTATAATAATATCTTTTATTAGAATTTGTGTGTATTAATTCCTTTTTTTATTCTATTTCAAAATATTCTCACCTATTTCAAATCGATACTTTATATTATATGTATAGACCTGCACCACAAGGTTCTATTTTGAGGCACATCATTTAATAAATAATTTTTTAAACAGGTACTTACCCATCTAAGGCTAGTACTTCAGTACCGATGTACCCATGCCTTACTGAGCTGCGTTTAAACAATAAATTCAGTCTTTCTCTATAATCACGAGATCTGTTTTTATATTTATTTGTACCAGGATCCGCTAGTTCTGGAGTAAATGCGTCCCCATCTATCACTTTAAACGATGCCCGGAAAATGTGCTCCTCTGGAATTTTCGGAAGGAAAAATGTATCTGGAATAAAAAATACAATGGATACTAGAATTTTGTTTTTGAATTCAGTAAATAGGAATTAGAAACGAAAATCAATGTTTCTATAATAACTTATATACAATGGTATGTAGATCGTGTCATTTCCAACAAAATATTCTATTTACATAAAATTTCACTCAAAAATTTATACGTGGCAACACCTCACACTTTTAATAAAAATATGTGTCATGTAACCAAGGAATATTTATTTGATGAATCATAAAATTGTGTTAGTTTGCAGATGATTTGGATTGTTTAATCGTTTTAAGTTTATCGTTTGGTAAAGTGGTTTCAATAATTCAGTGAAAAATGGCATTTGGCTCAAATCACGACACGTTAAACAACCTAATCCGCGATGTTTTGTATCAGTGTTTTAATGATTGTTGGAAACTGTAGTGTGTTACCTAAAAAGAAAATAGTGGTTGAAATCGTTCGGATCGTGTAATAATTGTGGAGAATAAATTTTTCACTCTTCTCCATCCCCTGTAATCGACCATTCTAAATATCCAGGTGAACTAAAATAAAAACTTATTTTTACAACGATTAAAAAACCACTGTTTATACTTGACTGAGTTATCGGTGTTGCCAGCTTTAGTTGCTTTTCGGTAAATAATATTAGGATGGATCTAAAATACTAATTTCTGTGAAAACGGCTTACTCTAGAAAAAAATTTATAAGAAATTTTTATTCTGCATACGTTTTTGTACCTAATCCATAAATATATGCATTATTTCGCAGACACTCTGTACACACTTCGTTCCATTTAAAAGTCTATTTTTTTTCTACTATAAATCTAAGACAAAAGCTTAAGCAACCAATACCCCACCTGCTCTACTGCTTTCGGTTATATATATTTAACTTGTACATCAAACATTTACAGAGTTGAGTCCTTGTATTGAAACACTCCTTTCGGCTTGCTTTCTATTGCGTTATAAGAGGATTTAATGTCACGATCAGAAATATCACGGTTTTTCTTCTTCTTAATACCTCTACCATTTACATACTTCACAGAAGAAAGAACGTTATGAGAATCGAATATCTTATTGACTTTTAAAAACATTAGAGAACCTGCTTAGAATTGCTAAATACGAGAGAATGATTCGCTTAAGTACACACATCTGGTGGATTTATCTAAGAAATTTTTTTCATAAGAATGGAGTGGTTCTTTCTATTTGTTTTAATGTAAGAAATAAGATCTATTGAATCAAATCATTTCCTGGTGGTTTGTGTAATACATACTAATAATAGGATTTTTAATTGCTTTTTTATTCCCACTATTCTTATAAATAATAAATATACGTTGCAATTATTGAAACGGTTTAATCTAAAATTGAGTTTGAAACATTTGTGATAACTGTTTTAACTGTCTAAATTTTATGATTAGATTCGAGATTTTAGAAGTAAGTGAAAAAACTCAAGTTTAAAGTTGAAATTTTATAAAATCTCTTCATTCTCAGTCAAGAATTCACAAAATCACGAGTTTACTGTCTAAATTTTATGAATAGATTCGAGATTTTTTAATACTCGAGATTAAAAGCAAAAAAGCTCGAGTTTGGCTTCAAAACTTAAAAAAGCTGTTTTTATAAAATCGCTTAGTTATAAATGTTTGTACAAAATCACGGGTTTATACAAAATCACGAGATTACCGGTAAAATTTTATAATTTTTTAATACTTTTGGTTAAAATTTCGAGTTTGACGGAGAAATTATACAAAATGATGTGTTTTAAAGTTGAGATTTAAAAAAACTCGAGTTTAAAAACGAGGTTCTATAAAATCGCTTCATTATAATTCAACTTTTTACAAAATCACGATTTTGCTTTTTAAATTTTATGATATGAATCCAGACTTTTTAATACTTGAGGTTAGAAGCAAACATTTCGAATTTGACGTCAAAATTTTACAAAATCGAGTTTAAAGTTGGGATTTTATAAAATCGTAGATTGAAAATTTTACAAAATCTTTTTTTAAAGTTGAAACTTAAAAAAGATCAAGTTTAAAGTTGGTATTTTATAAAATAGCTTCTTTAAAACGCAATATTTTATAAAATCACGAGTTTACGCTCGAACTTTTATGAATAGATTTTTTAATAATTTCCTTAAAAACAAAATGTTCGAGTTGGGCGTAAAATTTTACAAAATCACTATATTAAAGTATAAATTTAAAAAAATCGAGATTACAGTTGAGATTTTATAAAATCACAAGTAAACTATTGAAATTTTATTATTAAACCGTAGATTGATTAATACTATAAGTTAAAAGTTAAAATTTCGGGTTTGGCGACAATATTTTACAAAATCTTTATTTTAAAATCGAAATTTTAAAATAACTCGAGTTTAAAGCTGAGGTTTTATAGAATCGCTTCATTATAAGCTAACTTTTTACAAAACGACGAGTTAGCTTTTTAAATTTTATTATTAGAGTGAAGATGTTTTTTTCAAAATTTTACAAAATCTCTATTTTAAAGTTGAAATTTTACAAAAGTTTACAATCAAACTTTTATTATTAAAGTTTCTAAAATCGCTTCGTTATAACAACATAAACTTAAAAAGTATTGACAAGTAAGTTATAAAAATTACATATTTTTTACTTACATCCTATGTACACTCCTACGGCTGCTACAAGAAGAAAAAGAAGAAATATGGCTATAATGAAACATCCACATTTATACTGGGAAGTTAATTTTTTTCTAGTGAATCTTATGTCAGAATCTGATGAGAGTATCGAACTAGGAGATCTCCTGTATTGCCTCGTAGCCCCGGACCCTATGGAACTCACTGATGTCTGCAAAAAAAATATTCAGTCAACAAATTTATCAAAATAATTCACAAAAAAAACGTTTAATTGAAACAGTAAAATAATTGCAAGACCAAAAAGTACAAAAAATAAAGCAACACACTTATATATTGTAATATTATATTTTGTTATGAAAGAAAAAAAAATATTCTTATAATATTAAATTTATCAAAACAACGAGAATCATAAAACGTTTTCTAAACGACAACGCTAAAAATGATCTTAAATTGCCTAAAATGATGGTTATGGACCAGCATCAGCGTGAAGACTTGAAAATTCTTCAAAATATTATTTTCTTATCATTCAAGAAAATCGATTCGTGTCACAGCTATGTATTTTAATTTCATGTCACTATTACTTGTAACTTTGTTTTTATATCACTTTATGTAATCAAAAATTGTTTGTCATTTTCTAAGGTTATGCAAGTTCCATAAAAATTTAATTAATTGATAATGAAATACCTCTAAATGTTTTATTAAACAACAGGAAAAACTTAAAAACAGTTCTGTATTAAAATTTATAAGGTTGCAAATAAAAAATTATTTGTAGCCGTTACTTCATTATGTCATAAATAAAAATATTTTTTCATGGCAAGTTTTTGTAAAATAAAATGTTTTTCTTAAAAAAATATATTTTCGAGACAAGAAAAAGGTTGCAATTTTTATATAATTTTAATTATTTTTTTATTGCTTAAATTATCCTTAACTGAAAGTACAACTTTTTTTTTATATTATACAAAAATAATTTTTATAAAGTTTTTAGTATTTTATTGATATTATAAATTCAATCATTTTCCAAATATACTAAATTAAGATAACAAATTTAATTTTATATGTGACCGTTTCTATTTTAATATTTTTATAATAAAGTGAAACTTTCAACTATATGCTCAGTTTCCTATTTTAGGTTTATATTTTAATTTGCCTAGGGAGAAACGATCCATATTGTGTTAACGAACTGATAATTCTATAATTGGAAACATTTGATTAAATTAGTAGCTTTCCAAATGTTCAAAGGTTAAAGAGAAAGTAATATTAAGATATTGATGACTAAGAATTCATTTCCCATGATAGGTACTCAACTAAATTTACGAAAAAATACTGTAATTTCCTACTATTCATAGGTCAATAACTCAGGTATACGAGTAACAGTAAAACTACAAAATAGCTATTTATCGACACATTAAAAACGTTACTGTTCGCGGTTTTCTAAACTCAATGAAACATTTCTTAACGGTGTTTTCAACAAATTTTTACAACAACAGCCATTTAATAATAGATAAATAGTGCAAGTGGACGTATTATTATTAAATACCTCATGTAATAATGTCTGTATTACATGTGTTAAATAATGCGCATTTTCCTAAGTTTAAACTATTTCGAACTACTTTTATGTAATTTTTCTTAACATTAATAATAATATTCGTAGAAATTTCTAAATGATCGTTAAATTCTGCTTAGACTCACCTCAAGGGGGCCCATGTTGCCTCCAGATGTTCATATCTTGACCAAACGATTAAAACTAACTAAATATGTTGTTTTTTTGATGCACTTTTGCAACTGAGTCTGTTGCAAAACTCAAGTAGGAAACTAAGAAACTTCACCAAATAAGTAACAATGATTAATAATTACTTGAAGATTATAACAAAATAATAGTGCCATCCTACAAACTATTGAATGAAGACCGTAAGAAGATCCCTGAGCTCCCACGTAAATTTAGTTGCGATAGAATGACAATTTTAGGATCGAAACCATTGTAATCATAATAAAGCAATAATCAGAATATTCAGAAATTTTATTAGATTAATAAACCTGGTTTAAAGTAAAAATTTTATAAAAAAAAAGGAAGCCATAATTGACGTTGTTTATTACAAATTGTCCGTTATATGCATTTTTGATATAGTTTCTATATAATAAAGAAAGTAGGTTATCACCCACATTGAATTCGTAAGTGACATACTGAAAAAATATTTGCAGTTACATGTTGCTTTAGCGCGCCCACTATTATCGAGTTTTCGTCGGAAGTATTAATTTCAGGTCATCATGTCAATTTAAATTTTCTTTTCTTCGCTGAATACGTTATACAGAAAACAGGGGCGTATTCAGGACGAATCACAAGGTATTTTACATAATTTCACTATAGTCTTTCCGCCATCAGGAGAGAGTAAAAGAACCTTATTTTACAGGGCTGGGATAAAGTATAGAACCAAATAAATATCTTTAAAACGAAACGGACGATATTTATGAAAGTTTGTAGGTAAGTACAATGGGGCAAAGTGCAGCTGATGCACATTTTCTTGTTAATAAAAATACCATCAACTTTTTTGATTTTGACCGTAAAATTCTTTTATTTATATTTTTTAATAAAATTGTATTCCATTTTTTAGCATTCGAATGCTGTTTTCAGAATACACAGATTCCAAGATCCTAATAAAATAAGAATATTGTAATAAGAAATATTATAAATGATACGTACTTTATGTCATTTATTTGAAACTTTTACCACAATTTTTGTAGATATTTTAAAAGCGTGGTCAATATTAGTGACATACTTAATAAACTATTTGGAAAAATATCTTTAATTACAAATATTCAAATTAAAATAAGTAAAACCTAATTAGACAGTCTAATAATTTTTATTATTATTATTAAAAAATAAAATTATAAGTAATAATTTAACAGTTACAAAATCAGATAAAGGTAGTACAACCGTCATTTTAAATACAAATGATTACAAATCTAAAGTAAACGAATTTAATGAATCAAGTAACTTAAAAATTCTCAGTAGAGATCCTACCAAAGAAAAGATTTTCAGCTAATATTAAAGAACTAGTTAATCAATCAAATTTCCTTTATAATAACTATGATAAAAACATTAGAATTCAAAAAAATCCTCAAGCACCAAAATTATATGATATAATTAAATTACATAAAGATACAAACCCAATCCCATGTTAATACACCAAATAATAAATTAGCAGATGTTCTTAATAAAACTTTAACTAATTATGGTTACATATCAAAATATTCAGTAAAGAACTCTTTAGTTTTAATACAAAAACTAAATGCACATAAATTAAATGAAAATACAAAATTAGTTTAATTTGGCATTAATAATGTTTTCAAAACTTCCTCCAAGTGAATATATACCATTAATAACTAAATCCTCAGAAAGAAGAAACATTTTATTTAATGAAATTTTAAAACTATTTAATTTATTTAACAATCAAAATTACTTCGTCTTCGATGATAAATTTTATATTCAAAATGAAGGATTGCCAATGGCTAGTCCAATATCACCAATTTTGACAAATATTTTTATGGGTAATTTGGAACAAAAAATTTTTATTCAAATATCTCCAAGAATGCATTGTTTTGTTTCAGATATGTTGATGATGCTTTGGTTGTTTTTACAGGTAGTGATAGACAATTGGATGTTTTCTTTAAATTTTATGAATAATTCCACAAAGATATTATCTCGTTGCTTTTTATTGCATTCCATATTCCATTGATACTGACAGAACCAAACTCAACAAACGACGATTTTTCATTTCTTTTAATATTCTATTTCCTACTTGACGGCGTAAGTATAAATATCACAGTACCGCATTTAAAAAAAATCAGTCTACCATTAAAATAAGTCTTCTGGGTAAAAACCATTCGTTCTGCACAAGTCTAGGTGCCGATTCCAGTTTCTGTGAAACATAAACTTCCTTGTCTTGGCATTTACAGTTTTCATTGACATTTAAGAAGAATGGAATCCAATAGCCACAGGTCTTATCGGTTGCGTTTATATTGGAAAGTCATTCGTACCGTGCAAAATGGTACTCGAAGCGTAAATAAACGTATTAAGTTCTGTTCAGAACCGAGCACACATCGTCTGACTCGGTAATAATATTCCTAATTACACAATTCGGCGAGATGAAAGACGGATTTGTGGCAAATGCATTTTATACTAATACACAAGTTACTAAATATTGAGATCTGTAGATTTTTAATAAAATTTTAAGGTTACATATAAAAATATTTGGTACAAAAAGTCTTTAGATTTGATACATAAAATAAATACACCTAAATTAAGTTAAAATACAAAATTAGTATCATTTGACGTTCGTAATATGGTTTCAAAAATTCCTCCATGTAAATGTATACCATTAATAGCTAAATTTTTAGAAATTAAAATATAAACGTCATACGAAATTATTACATTTTTTGGAGAGATTTCAAACAAAATGTCAAAAATTATATTTCGTATATCTTCTATAATATCTTGTAAAGTAAGAAGTAATGTAGGTTCATTTTTATTAAATGTAAAACCTAAAATTGATAAATTTTCAAAATAGGGTATTTAAACACTAAATTGTCCGGATTGTAACGCCATATATCTTGGCCAGACCCTTAGAAATTTTGAAATAAGATACAGTGGACACGATCTTATAGATAAAAACAACCAGATAAGTCACATTCCGCAAAACACCTTATTGACACCAAACACAAAGCTACACTTAATAACACAATAGAAACAACAGTGGAGGTTCTTCATACAAGTGACAAATAAGAACTTGATTTTTTGGAGGAATATCAAATCAAGACATATCAAAAATATCCTCAGTTTATAGTATTGAATGAATAATTAAATCTTCATTTATTTTAGATCCCCATTTGGACGAAACACCTATATACATAATATTAACCAAATTTTTTAAGAAAAGAAGAATAATACTATATACATTGCTTGATAATGATTGGTTGAAATGTTTATGGTATGAAGTCAAGTAGACTTATAAAAAATCTGTCAATTTTACGTGACTCTTTGAAAATGCAATTTAGCGAAACCTGAATAGAGAAAGATATCTACAAATAGCTTTGAAATACTGTGAAAATTCAAGAGAAGAATAATTTATCTTTCATATTTATTCCAAATTAAGTTGGTTAAAGAAGGAAGACGAGGACCTTGGAAGAGTAAAAATAAGAAATTGGAAAAAGGAACCTGAAAATCAGAGAAAGATAAGAGAGAAAAAATAAATGGAATATGGGAACTAGCTTACCCCAATCAAATTAAGAAGTTGTTTGATTGGGAGGAAGTTACAAATATAAGGAACAAACAAAATGAAACATAGGAATTCACTCCAATCAAATTAAAAAGTCGTTTAAACAGCGAAAAAGTTGAAAATATAGAGAAGAAACAAAATGAAACAATGCAGTTCGAAATATTCGAATCATCGTCGAATATATTTAAAAAGGCAATCGATTTGAATTATTTGAAAAATCGACTAGAATAAAATAAATAGTTTTTCTTGAGATTTTTAGTTAGTTTACGAATAGAACTCATAATTCAAAAAAATATACACTTGTATTGATAAGGTATAAAATGGCTATTATTATTGAAGTTACGAAGGAGGCAAGGAAAGAAAATTTGTTTTGCTTTACATAGTCTAACTAAAATTAAAAAAAAAACTAAATAATATAATAATATTTTGAATTTGAGTACACCATTTTTTATTTATGTACTATATATACAGAGTGTCCGCGAAAAGAATGTATATTTTTAAATGGTATGTAGCACGGGTATATTTGCAACAAAATATTCTAATATTTTTTTTAACATCAATAGTTTACACAAAAACTCACTTTAAAAAATTACTCGAAAATGTATACGGGGCAACACCTCCCACTTTTAATAAAAATGTGTCATGTGACCAAGGAATATCGATTGATGAATCATAAAATTGTATTAGTTTGCAGATGTTTCGGATTGTTTAATCGTTTTTACTTTATCGTTTGTTAAAGTAGTTTGAATAATTCAGTAAAAAATAGGATTTTATTCAAATCAAGACTATCAGGATACGATAATTAATCCAATCTCTATCATTTAACGATAGCAAACTATCCTTATCGAATAGTAGCGCCCTGTATATGTAACTGAGTTATTATACTGAAATCTATAATCACGATACACTTTTGTAACGACTATTACCTAAAAATTATATTTTTCTTTGAAATTTACCTTTGAATCCCAAGAACTTTTTCTGCGTTCTCTCTTATCCATCGAGGCGGTCATTTCTCAACATTTGCCACTTAATTGTTCTTCATCTCAACAGTTTGGGAACTACCGGAACAAAAATCACGGGTTTCATTAAAATTTAAACACGAACACGCACTAAAAGTATATTATCCAAATTTTGTCCCATAAAATTAATAAAACTGATTTTTTGAAATTTTCTATTTCACGTAATAATCGTATTATCCAAGAAACTGTAACAAAATTCTCCAAATATTTAATTATATTTTCATTTAACAGCAATTTCAATCTTCTTTACCGACAATTAGAAATTCAATTGTATTTAGTAATTAAATTCACTTCACTTAAGTTAATCGGTCGTTTCAATTTGAATCTAAATCCAGTTCTCTGTAGCGTTGTTGTTGTTGTTGTTATTGAAGAATTAATTGTTGTGTGAAAATTACAAGAGATCTCATCACAGGGTTTCTCTTCTTCAGGATGCAGTTGACTCGAAAACTTTCACCTATAACAACAAACAGATTTTTCAATATCTTAATTGACAACATAATAGACTGAAACATTATTATTAATAGACCAATCTGACAGTTGTATTAAAAAAAATTCAATGTATAAAAAGTTGGGTATTGGCGCACGACGTGTCAACGTGTCTTTTCCAAAAAGTTAATTCAAAGTTTTTTGTACGTTTTTGGATCTAACATCCAATTTTATGTTAACGTAACAATAATTAATTTAGCAAATATGTGCGAACGACTTATGTAACGGATACACATGTAAATTTAGTGAAATGTCGTGGGAACTGCCTTTTTACGGAGACATGTTTCTTGTAATACGTGTTTAGGTAAACAATTTCATACTAAAACAATATATGTAATAGTTTTCAAGGCTTTGTTTAAAATAGAGTAGATAAGCCTTTTTCTCATCTTGACCAATGAATAATAACTAAGAAGACATGTACAAATCAAAATTTCACCTCATAACGAACAATAGTGAATTTAAAACAATAACAGATGATATCAAAGTTAAAGAAGTGATTTGATTCAAAGATTTTATGGTGGAATCCGGAAGGAAAAAAATAAACAATAAACATTCAAGATAAATCAAATTTGGATATTTCAAAGATTTCCACTGTTGAAAGTTATTAAAATATATAATTTATCAATTATTTTCTATCGCATTACCAAATAAAAAATTTGGTTAATATTGACCACTATTTTTCGATAATAATGCATATTTTTATATTGTTTTATTGCAAATAAAATGTTCTAATACATTTTTAACATCATTCATTTACACAAAAATTCACTTTAAACATTTACTCGAAAATTTATACGTGGCAACACACCACATTTTTAATAAAAATATGTGTGATATAACCAAGGAGTATCTACCTCATGAATCATAAAATTGTGTTAGTTTTACAGCAGATTTATACTTTATGTCTAATCTCAAAATATGGTTTTATACAAAATTCCTTCCAAAACTTTTTTCTATACAAAGCTCAAATAAAATTTGCTATATTGTCATTTGATTTTGTTAATAACTGGGTTAAAATTATTGCACCATTTTTTAGTAAATCCATATACGAGGGTCATTTGAAAAGTTGGCGAAATGGAAGGGAAAATGAAAAAATATTTTTTCGAAATATGTTTTATTTTTCAACATAATCTCCTTTAAGTTCAATACACTTTGTCCAGAACCATAATGCCATCACGAAAGTGCGATTCTGCAAGTCCTGTAAAATAGCCGTAGACGACTGCTTTTACCTCTTCTTCCGTCGAAAATCGTTTTCCCCTGAGGAACATTTTTAGTCGTGGAAATAAGTCAGAAGGAGCCAAATCAGGCGAATAAGGTGGATGTGGCAACAAATCGTACCTCAGTTCATTCAATTTTCCCATTGCTACCACACATGTGTGGGGACGTGCTGATGGAAAATAATTTTCTTCTTACTCAAGCCAGGTCTTTTTTCGCGAATTTTTTCATCCAGTTGTTCTAATAGCTTAGCGTTTATTGTTTGGCCGTTATTGCATATCTTTATGAATTGCCAACCTTTTGTTACAAAATATTTAATAAAAGCGCATGTTTCAATTTTGTCCATTTTGTAAAACTCACAAAACTAGTTCCTTTCAAAGGATCTCCATTCTGACACTACTTAGCAAAACGATTTTGAATTTAGACAGTTGGCGCAATTTTTTCCATATATTTTATTCGAACTGGTGCTGCCATCTGTGCTCCATTTCGCGAACTTTTCATATTACCATCGTACCTTAAAATATTGTATTACTACCCAGTCCTTTTCTTCAACTCATTAAAAAAATACAAAATCTTATAAAAGAACTGTAAATTTGAACTTTAAGAAAAAATATTTTTACAATAGAAACTTTTGACAAATAGTAACTCTTTAAATAACATAATTAACATTACAGATGAGCTTCACTCCAATGGAATAATAATCGTTCATTTAATTAGATAATTACAGAGAGGTCAGTGACCAATTATCTACTGACTAACTAATTAGCTCAACTCTCGTGATAATGTCGAACCAATAATTCTTGCAATTTACAGTAATTAATGATTTTGATGAATCAAATCATGGTGTTATTCTGAGACGTACATTTGTCTAGGTCGTAAAATCAATTAACAGAGCTAAAGTGTCAGTTACGCGGAGAATAAGCCAGTCATAGATATATGGACACAAACAACTAGTCAAAGTGGTCATTCTTGTAACTTACAGATAGATCAGAGTGTAGTAACCGTTTCTTTAAATAATATTAATTATGAATAAAATGAAAAAATAAAGGTGCAATATATTTGAGAGAAGATTGAAATATGTTTATTTGAGAGCTGAAGTAATTTGGTAATATTTTTATAGGATTTTTAGTACAAATACCGTTGCACGTCAGGAGTGACGTACCTCTTTCGTCATAGTACTGCCAACTAATTAAAATTTCCCTAACTAAGATAAATCATACGAAACATCACGAAAATTCACGAGGACTCATGAACGTAGTCACAGTACTAAAAAACCGAAAAAGTAATCGTAATTATTTTGATAATTTTAGAATAATTTTAATTATATTGGCTTATATACGTCTTATTCTTTATAATATAAAGTTTATAAATCATTATTATATGTTTAGTACTCAAAAAACCATAATTTACATTAAATAATTTTGAAATTTTCTACGCCCATGAGACTCGTATTTATGATGAAGAAATGACATTGTAGCGATTGGCATGCCTTGATGCGACGTTGTCGCGTGGCCGTCAACCAGTTCATATACGCTTCAATAAATTAATTTTTCATAATAATAAAGCTAAACAACATAACCTAACCTTACATTTTTGAAACTTCCTACATTCCTCGACAATTTAGACAAGCCGACAACACTGCAGGGTCGTGATCTCATAATTGATATATGACGTGCAACGGGATTTATATTAAAAATCCTATAACAATGTTTTTGTTTTAACCCACGAAACAAAGTCTGGAAAAATCAGGTCAGGACTATCTGTGTCCGGTAAAATAATGCGCGTATTTATGAATGAGGTATAAAAACATATACAGAAAAAAATGGCTTATAATTCTTTTTTCAAAAGTCAGCCGTATTCAAAGAAATATATATTAGTATTTTAGATCTTTCCAAATCCGATCACTCAGTCAAGTATAAGCAATGGTTTTTTAAACGTTCTAAAAATAAGTATTTATTTTAGTTCACCTGGATATTTAGAATGGTCGATTACAGGGGATGTAGAAGAATGAAAAATGTATTCTTTTTAAATTCAAAATAAAATAAAAATAAATTAATTAACAGTTTGAAGAAAAATTGATGTTTTTTTAAATAAATTAACAAGTTTAAATTCCTTGAATTGAAATTATAAACCTGCTCCTCATCAAAACACGTTTTGAACCAATGATGCATTTTATTTAAATTTCAATGCGTTTTATCATAATTAATAATAAAAACTGCTCTAATAGGACATAAATTAATCAATTCTACAATTTTACGTATTACAAGGTTGTTTTAAATATAATATGTTGCAAAATAAAAATACATTATGAATTCTCGTACTTTCTGTGAAATAACACCATATTAAATTCTAATTTTATTTTATGATTACTTGTTAAATTTATGTACTCTGCCAAATCTTAGGTTAATAATAGGAGCTTTTACCATAAATAAAATGTATATTTAAATTATCCTTAATTTAATACATAAAAATTGGAAAACTTAATGTTCATTCATAAGACATTCGGTCTAAATGAACATTTTCAAAGTTATTAATTTCTGGTCATAAATTCTTAATAATCTCTTTCTAATTTATCATTTGGAACCTTTAAGTATATTTGTTGATTTAAACTTGAGAAAACAGCTTATTTTCCATTTAAACTTCCTTAATAATGTACATAGAATTATTTCAATTTTTACTACTCTCCAGCCTGTACGGCAGGCCACTTAAAGACGCGACCCATTAATTCCATCTAACGGTACTGGAAATGGTTTGTGCTACTTCTCTCGTTTTATATTAAAAACACGGTGCTAAAATAAGTGAAATTACGCTTCTAGGCTCAACGTCAACATCTTGATCCGATATCGGATCTCAAATTTAATGCTCTAGTTGCATCAAATTTGCTACTGTTTCACAACTGATTGGATATTTTTCTTTCGGATTGCATCGCTAACCTCATCATTAAAAAACTCGGTCATATCGATAGAATTCGTATTGCGGTGATCAATGGGCATATAATGAATGTTATACAATTTGAATCTTGGCCGAGTAAAAGTACGATTTAATCTTTGTTGTTTTGGTTTTATGTGTTGTAGGTGATGCCAAAGATATGAAATTGGTTGGAGCTGGTAAATGGAGGAAATTGGTTCATAAGGCAAACTATTTTCAAGAGTAAGTTTTCCAGAAATTGAACGGGTTTAAGGAAAGAAGAATTCCTGGCCAGTTGGTCTCTTTGTTCTCTCTGTTTCAGATTTTTGACAATTTTCTTCGAATTTTCACTTCCCAGGGAGCACATGTTTGAAGCTACGAAGTTAGTATAATTTATGGCAAACTAGAAAAAAGTGAATTTGTAAAAAACATGTTAAATGAATGGAATTTAGTAACTTATCCCAGATGGTGAATTTCACATTGTTTTTAAGTGGTCCCTGTCCTTTAATAAAACCTTTAGAGGTATCTCATTGTCGATTAATTACATTTTTATGGAACTTGCATAACCTTAAAAAACAAACACTTTTTAACTGAATAAAGTATTATAAAAACAAAATAACAAATAATAGTCACATAAAATTAGTGAAAATACTTGACTGTGACATGAATTGATTTTCTTGCCTGATAACAAAATAATATTTTGAAGAATTTTCAAGTTTTCACGCTGATGCTCGTCCATAACCATAATTTTGTGTGTCTCGTTATTTTGATGATTTTTTTTATATGTCCAATATTTATTTTTAATTCGTTGTAAGAAATTAAGAATAAAACACTTGTAAAAACTTATATACAAGGAATATATTGGATTGTAAATATCATTATTACAATTAAATGAAATCTGAACCCACCTTGGGATAATTTTTAAACCAACATGAACTTAATAACACAAAGTAATATATTGAATTTTTAATGTTAAAATAGTATCACAAATACTTCAAATTAATCTTTATCTGGTAAACAATTGGCCTAAATATATCACGTAAAATTATCAAATGTCATTTAAAATATACCTACAAAACGGACAATGCTCCATTTAACTTTGGTTTAATGCTCGGTTCTACTGAAAATATGTTTATAATGACAATAATAAGAGTAACGGAAAATAACATTATTTATGGAATTCTCACAATTGCAATTTTATTAATCTTAATGGAAAATAAATTACAGTTTTCTCTATAAATCACGAACAAGAAATACCATCTGTTCGAAACTTCAACGTACTTACTTTCCGCACAATTTTTTTATCGTTAATTACAGTTATGCTTCAGTTCAAAATTGATTTGTAGTAAAAATCACTACTTTCACTTGAATCAACAGTTTTTTTTACAGAGAGTAGTTATTATTATAATATCAGAAATGCAGCCAATAATGTACGTTATTTTTGTACTAGATAAAGAAACTGACAAACGAGAGAGAGAAAATGCAGGGAAAATATTCAATACATTGAAATTGTCAGTTCTGGGGAAAGAATAAATAGGTAGAAAAATTGAAGAGGGGTAATTAAGATGACTAATAAAAAAAAAATTTGAGATTTCTGTTTTTAAAATCGAGATTGATCAAAATCTCCAGCTTAAAAATGTTGAGATTTTGAAGTAGAACCCAAGATTTTTTTAAGAGATTTAGTTGAAAATCGAGATTTATTAAAATTTCTCTCTTTAACGTCAAGATTAGTTAAATTCTCTATACCAAAGTCGACATTTGCGATTTTTATTTTTAAAATCGAGATTCATGGACTTCGACCTTAAAATCGAGATTGATCATCTTAAAAAACCTCGAGATTTTGAAGTAGATCCTGAGATTTTTTTAAGAGACTTGGTTTAAAATCTAGTTTTATTAAAATTTCTCTCTTTAAAGTCAAGATTAATTAAAATCTCAATACCAAAGTCGAGATTTGGGATTTTTTGAGATTTCTGTTTTTAAAATCGAGATTCATGAACTTCGACCTTAAAATCGAGATTGATCAAAATCTTGATCTTAAAAGAATCGAGATTGATCAAAATCTTGATCTTAAAAGAATCGAGATTTTGAAGTAGAATCGAAGTCTTAAAGAAAAACAAAATATTTTTTTTGATATTTCTGATTTAAAGTCAAGATTTATTAAGATTTCGGATTTAAGGTCGAAATCAGTTATAATATTAACTTAAATAAGTCGAGGTATGCAGTATGGTCCAAATGATTAATTATTTCGTAAATCGGCGATTTTAGGGGAAAACCCTGAAACACGTCGATTTTTATTTTTAAATGGTTAAATGACGTCATTTAAAATTTAGACCTTGAGATTCATCAAAATCTGGACATTTACTAAAAATCTCGACTTCAAAAACGATATTTTGAAAAAATACGAAAATACGAAAGCAATTGCCATATCTACTTATTAAAATTAAACAAAAACAATAAATGAAAGCGTTTTATTAAATATATGATTTTTGCTAAATTCATAAATATATTTTGAGTGCGGTACTGGCTAAAGCTTAAAGATAAATATCATTTAAGCAATAAGAAAAAGAATAATTGTAGATCAATAGAAATCTCTTTGAAAATCGACCATTTACAAAACACTACTACCTACCATTCAGTTTTCACTCAAATTATGGAAATTGTAGTCGATTAAAGCAGCAAAGCGAAATTGATTGTTTAGAAATTTTAATGCCTAGAGGCAAACTTGCGCATTCTTCACTTTTAGTCTTATGTCGATTGGAATTCGAGTGGAAAATAAAACATTAAAATGGTATATATTGTAAACGTAAATATTTTGGAGTTAGTGAGGAGAATAAAATTCGATTTAAGATATTTTTTTGATAAAATTAAATATTGAAATTGAGTGCCAAATAATAATTAAATTAAACTTAAAAGTTTTTTAAAATATCTTCCTCGTCTATGATTAACTCCCCATTTTCTTTTTTGAAAACCATGGGCTCTTGTGTCCTTGTTTCTCTTTCCCTAAGACCATATAGAAAGTTCTGATTTCCTTATTCTTGAATTTCTCTTCAAGTTCCTTTATGCTTTCTTCACGGCATTTTCTCTTTATGTTTCTGACTACCTTTTTTCCATTCTCTTCTTCAGAGGTAGAATTTTATGACAAAAAAAATGTGACTTGAAAGCTTCATCTTTAATGTACTTTTCCTCAAGTAGGTTTTGATTTAACTTTTGACGTTTATTACAAATTAATTATTGAATAGTCGGTGTTTTGCGTACCCGTCGAAAAAATGAAAGTGGAGCAAAGATATGCGATAAAATTTTGTGTTCCGTTGGGTAAAACACCAACTGAAACTTTTAAAATGATTAAAAGTGCATATCCAGATAATAGTTTATCACGATGTAGACTGTTTGAGTGGTAGAAGAAGTTTAAAGACGGTTGTGAATCAGTTGAAGATGAACCTCGTCCTGGTCGACCACAAACTGCGCGAAATGACACAAAAATTACAGAAATTAAAGACTCGATGCAAAATGATCGCCGGATTGGCATAAAACGAATTTCTGACATTGTTAATTTGTCTCACGGTTCCACTCAAAAAATTATTCATTAAGATGGATTCCAAAAGTGATGACCGATGAACAAAAAGCGAATCGAGTGACAATTTGTCGGCAGTGGAAAAGGCAACTGCAACGTAATCCAGAGTTTTTAAATAATGTGGTTACATGTGGCGAAAGTTTTATCATTACGATTCTGAATTGAAGTCTCAAAGTATACAATGGAAGCATAAAGGCAGCCCAAGAACGCAAAAGGCCAAAACTGTTAAGAGCGGTGGTAAAGTGATGCACTTGATTTTTTTTTATAAATGTGGCGTTATTTACGATTACATTGTACCTAGAGGAAATACAGTAACTGGGGAGTACTATTCTAATGTACTTAGAGGACCTTTAAAAGCAAAATTAAAGAAAAAACGGCAGCTTTATTAAGACTTTGGTTGGACGCTCCATTACGACAATGCTCCGGCTCACAGATCAGCGATTTGTCAACGAACAATTGAAGAACGTGTTGATTATTTACATAAATCCTTTACAATAATAAACAAAATAATTTTCAACTAAAATCAGGAATACGAGTAATTTCTTTTTCATCTCTTGTAATAAAATTAACACTTAATTCAATCTTATACAAATTTTTACTTTTTTGGTTATATACAAACTTTCTCTTATTATTATACAATTATTAACAAAAGGTACGTTGATTTTAAACAATTTTGACGATGTTCACTTAAGTCAAAAATTAAATCAAATTTTGACTGTCTATTTATAGATTTGAGAGATCACAGCACTCTAAAAAAACCAAAATTAACAATTTTGAAGAATTTTAGAATATTCCTACATTTTAACTCATGATACCTTTACATATATATATATAAAAAATAAAATTTTTATATATCGAATTGAACTCATAGAGGTTCAAAGAAAATGATGAATTGGCTCAGGACACCAAAAGACCAAGACAGTACCAAAAATAATATTGTCTTATAATTTTAAATATCCTTTTCATTTATACCAAATCCTTTTTCAATATAGTATTATTTAATAATAATCTAATATTTTCTACGACAAAAATACTGGTATATTTTACATTAATTATTTAATTGTTCATTGGCATTTTATTGGATAATTAACCTTCCTATATTTCACGTTGGTATACGCCAACTATCGTAAATTGCACCTGTTTGGAGGTTGTTTCAAGAAGGTGTGGCATAAACTAAATACTTAATTGTCGGTCTATGTTGTTTACTTTTGTTGGCACGACAAAGACAAACCGCACACTTTCTCTATTCTGTTCAAGAAAAAGGTCAAAAGTAATTTACGAATTGCATTAAATTTATCTAGAGCAACTAGAATTTGGTAGAAAAATTATGTTAATTAGAAAGCTAGACAATTATTTTTGTTGGAGTTAAGAGTCTAGATTTGGGTAAATTTTAAAGAAATAAGTGTTTACGAATAATATAATGTAAATAGTTTGGATTTGGATTTCTGTTTAACATATAATCAGATTCCTTCTTCTGATTATAGGTTTACTAGTATCTCCCCATTATTTACGGATTTCTTTTTTCCACCCCCCTTTTTGGAGAGTGTTTAGCCACAGTCCTTCATAGTTTTTGGCCTTGAGGCCATTAAACAGCCTTGTCTCTGCCTTCATACACGTCTCTTCCATTATTATTGGAAGTCAGATGTGGAGGGCTATTGGTTGGCTGACGTTTTATCCTTTTTTGTTATGTTTCTTTGAACCTTCTTACGTTCCCTTTTTGATAGGTGATTTTCACACAGGTCTCTACCTTTAATATTGGTTGCATGACGTGTGTAACCACCTACTCAAACTGTATTTTCAACCCATTTTGATGTTTCCTCTGGTTCAACTTCACTAACCTCAGTTTTCCTTTTTATTGGTTTTTGCTTTCCTTTTCCTATCGTGATGATTTTGGGTTGAACATCCAAAGTTATTTTAGTCTAAAACCAGCACTCATAGGGTGGACTCACTTTAGTTCTTTTTAACAAAATTTGCTTTTACTTTAAGTATTAAATGACCGTTTGTTTACTAATCATTTGTTCTTATTATTGTTAATGTAATTTCATTTAATTTCACGTGTAATCTAAAATATACTCTAATTTCATATGTTAATTTGGAATTGAAATTTTGCTGTTTTTAAGCAATTTGTGGTAAGTCTTATGATTGTGCTTTTATTTGTTATTTTATGAGTTCTATTTTAGACCTGGTGATGACTATTAATGTCGAAACTAGTTGTTAATGTTATTAAAGTGTATGTAGTAACCATTTAGAGTTTTCTATGGTTTTAATATAATAATAACTTTAATTATTATTATTATTGAAGGACATATTTAGAGTTTTTTTTATTAATTTCAGCTTGATATTCGTGCTATTAATTGATTTGTCAATTTAAAATTAAATAAAATTTGGTGGTTTCTTGGGATATAAAAAGCAATGAGAAATATTTATAAACGTTAAATAGAAATATTATTAATACCATAACAAAAAATGGTGGAACAATAAAATAGTTTTGAAAACCCAGAATGTGAGTGAAAAAAGAAGAGAAGAAAAGGCTACAGAAGGGGTGGAAGAAACATTTTTAAGAGATGGGGAAGTAATGAGAACGGAAATAGAAAATACAGATAATACAAGTAAAATTGACGAAATAACTAAGAAGCAAGAAGAATCTAGAAAAGAAAAAGTAGTAGAAAAAAAAAGGTAAATAAACTGGAAGAATTGTTATAAAAGATAACAAATAAAATAAAGTAAAATAAATAAGAAAAGAGAAGATGAACAGAAAAAATGACAATTGAAATGAATAAGAAAATTAATGAAATGTAAGAAATAAAATCTATACAGAAATGTTAAATAAGGATGTTAAGAAGAAATTGGAAGAGTAAAATAAAAATCATAAAATGAAGGAAAATTTTGAGACTAAGATATATTAAAAGGTTGAAGAAATTAATAAGAAAACTTAATCAGATAAAAAAATATGAAGAAAATATACAAGAATTGGAAGAAAATATGACATGCACTAAGATTAGTATGCAAACAAGAAACACAGAAAATGTGAAAGGATATAAGAAATTCTGATAAACGGACGAAGAATATGAGATAATAAATTAATAATGCAGATATAAAAAAAATTAAATCCTAAAACGTTTATAGAAAAATTAGAGTGAATAATAAAAAGGGGAATGAGACATTAGAAAATTTGAATTTAAAAAAATCATAATTCATAGTTTGGTTATTTTAAGTTGAAATTAAGGGGTATCGTGATGGTTTCTCTGGATATAAAAATGTCATGAGTTTGTCATGGAAACAAATTTGAATTTAATTAAAAAATCAATTAAAAAGATTTATAAAAGGTAAACAGAAATACTCTTAATACCACAACAAAATATTTCAAAGAATAAATACTTGCTATTTGCCAAATTTACTTAATTTTGAATAAATTATTCTAGCAATTATTTCTAAATAAAATCTGTACATTTGGCATAAATAACTAATATGGTATTAACAATCGTTTTCCATATATTAAGGATTACACGTTACAACTTCAAACCTGACTGCACAAAAAATAATTAGTAACATTTGGTAAAACTTGAATTTTTCATAATAATATTCATATTAAAACCGACAAAATTATTTTGAATGACCTTTCTTAAAAGTCCTTAAACCAGTAACAATCAGAAGGTTATTAACACCTAATTAGTATTCACAAGAATTTTAAATATAGCAATTTGACTTTCATAAATATTTGTCCTATCGAAATGATTTTCTAATTGTATTCAAAAATGTAAGTAAAACAATTATTTGTTTAATTATTTATTAGTAATTATAATATAAATACAAATTGCCTTGTGATTGGGTTTTTTCATAAATAAGGAAATTTTTTATATTTTTATTTGAAGCAGTGTAAACCTCACAAATTTGTAAATGGGTGCTTTAGGGCAAATGGTCTTCGTAACGGACCAACAATGCATGGGGCGTTCTAGTCTGCTTGACACCAAAAATAAAAAAAGGACATTCTTAGAACAGTCGTTTATAACTGAAATTTTATAATGCGATAATGAGATTATCAATTTACCGCTCACCACGTGCTCGTTAAAGAAAATATTTCTTATTAAAATATACCAGGTGCTTCTCGGTGAAAGGTGTGGGGCATTTGGATATTTCAAAAGTACCCATTATTTTCGTTACCAATAATACAACTATTCAAATCTATTAATTACCGAACACAAGTATGATATATTTTTGGAATCGTCTTGAAATAAAATATACAAGGTGTGCCATTTAAAAAAATGTCGATGACCTCGTTATTTACAAATGGTTTACTCTGTATATTTAATTGTTATGTAAAAATATGTTAAATTAAAATCAAAAACCGACCAGTCTCAGGATTTTTCCTCAAAATTGTTTCTTTAGCTTAAAATGAATGTATTCCGTACTTTATGTACACAGTGTATATTACTCTTAAAATAAGTTATTTGCTTCTATTTTAATTAGAATAACAAAAATTTCATCCCTACAAATCTATAT
The DNA here is from genome assembly GCA_951812935.1 of Hermaeophaga mercurialis. NCBI lineage: Eukaryota > Metazoa > Arthropoda > Insecta > Coleoptera > Chrysomelidae > Hermaeophaga > Hermaeophaga mercurialis. Next base: position 17,792,960 of record OX638361.1, on the reverse strand, counting down.
TTTATCACTTTATCTGATATTAAAATATGACTTATATTTTATACACAATTTATTCATTTCCAAAACTTTTATTTTGCGATCTGTCTACAGGTACAGTGGAATTTACTATATGGTCATTTGGTAGGCAGTCCTTTTATTCAATTCGTTAAAAAGTACAAAATCTAATAAAAGAAATACATTTTTGAACTATGAAATAAAAATTGTTACAATATCTTGAACTTTCTTGATAAAATAAGAATATTTCGAACTCTCTCTATCACAGTTACAGAAACTCAAAATCCCTCTAACTCACACATCCCTCTGTACAAAATACACATTTACCTCATAAACCAAACTAACCAATAAAAATTATTATTATTAACCAACCTGAATTTTGTTGAAACCCCACACCAATCAAGTAACACAACAAAAGTCACTTAAACCTCGATCACCCAGTACAAACGATCTGTTAAACCGCATCAACTGACCACTCACCGATTCGACCGTCTCATAAGCCCGAATGGGTGCCACTCGCGAAGGAATCAATTTCCTTGGGTACGTACCATTACTCTGAGGAACCGACCGCCAGTGCCACTTCTTCGTTTAGATGGAGATTGTTAGTCTCCGGAGTAATGCAGAAAGACTTGGACTTACCTACTCACGGCACCGTTTTCCACGCAGACTTCGAGTTTGACCGGTTCACTAGGTCGCTTTTGTTTTTGTTGATTGTTTGAATTTGATGCCGAGGGTTTCGTAAAAGAGGTCAATTTTGATTAATAATGCCGCGTCCAAACCAAACAGACAAAGTATAGTATTTCTATTCTAAATTGTAAAACGTAAATTTACGAGGTTCATCCAATATAAGTATAGGGTTTTCCATTAAGAGCGCAATTTTTTATTTGTTAATAAAACACAGTATGTCAATTATAATGATTCAAATTTTTATTTAAAATACATGTTTAAGGTATAGCAATTATAGCTTGAAAAGAATATCTGACAAATGACCACCTCTAGCTGCTCTACAATAGGTTATTCTTTTGTCAAAATTGTTGATAACATTTTCACATAATTGAGGTTCAATCTCCCCAATAACTCGAATTATTTCAGCTTTTAATTCATCAATTGTTCGTGGATTGTTCCGATAGACAAGACTTTTAACGTAGCCCCAAAGAAAATAGTCCAATGGTGTTAAATCGCACGATCTTGCTAGCTAAATAACATCACCATTTTTTGAGATTACACGCTGAGGAAAAGTTTGATGCAATAAATTGATCGTTTCAACAGCTGTATGACATGTTGCACCCTCTTGTTATAACCCTTTGTCTCTGATATCAATATTTTCAAGCTCTGGCAATAAAAAATTGTTTATCATGTTTCGATATCGTGCTCCATTTACAGTTACAGCAGCACCATCATCATTTTGAAAGAAGTATGGTCCAATTACACCACCAGACCACAACGTACACCAGACAGTGACTCTTTGTGGGTGCATTTGAAGTTCATGAATCTGTCTTGGATTTTCCTCACCCCAATTACGGCAATTTTGCTTGTTTACATAACCACTCAAATGAAAATGTGCTTTGTCACAAAAGATTATTTTTTTTGAAAATTCAGCATCTTTTTCTTCGATGAAATTAACAAATTGACGACGTTTTAAATGGTCTGTTGGCTTCAATTCTTGTGTTAGCTGAACTTTGTAAGCCTTTAACGATAAATTTTTGTGTAAAATTCTCCATAATATGGTTTGTGGAATGTTTAATTGTTGTGAATGTCGTGTAATCGACATTCTTGGATCATCTTCAACATTCTCACGAAATGCATCAATATTCTCTTGTGAACGACTTGGACGATGTCGAATTGGTGTTTTTACATCCAAAACTGAACCACTTTGTTCAAACTTTTGCACTATTCTTAATGATGTTGATTCATTTGGACGATTATATCGAGTATAAAAATCACGTAATTTACGAAAAACAATTTTATTTAAACGTCCATTTTTATAATAAAGCTGAACTATTTGGACACGTTGTTCTACGCTGTCTCTTTCCATTTTATAAATTGCCAACTATAGTAGATTTTAAATGTCAATGTCACTTGGAAATTCGAATGACAGATGTAAGAAATGTAACATCACAAAAAATTGCGTCCCTAATGGAAAACCCTATACTTGTAACTTTATAAGAGATAGACATTTAAATATTTTATGTACCACGTATCTTGGAAATATCCCAAGTCCTTTTTCCTTCTCTCTTGATTAAATATAAAATGGATGAAACAAAAAGTTACTAGATTTTGGCAAATCGTACATCAATAATAAATGACACTGAAACTTGAATTGTCAAAATAATTTGAAAAGTCACAAAAATTTCAGGTATTTATGTCAATACATATTTTAATTATATATTTAACATAAAATAAAAATATTTAATGCAGTATGACTTGCAGCATTTCCCTTTAATTAAATTTTACTCAAAAATACAGTCCCAGACGTAGGTTATGCAGCTCTTCCCCAAGAACTGACCTCCTAATTTCAACCCCTTTTCTGTAAATTAAGCTCAGCTCAATTGAACAGAAATGTCATGACTAAGATCCATTACAAGACGAAAAACCATGAGAAAAAGATCAAAAAATTCCTTCAATGGTATTCTGAAAAAACTGACACACCGCTTCGTCCAGGAGGAAAGATTGGACCTGTACCAAAAACTGAAGAAGAAAGTGATCCAAAGTGGTTGTAATGTTTGTGATTTGCCTTTAACTGGAAAAATGCACGCAGATTCTCATAATATGGGCAAGAACCATCAAAAGTAAGTCGAAACAATTACAAATAATTTTTTGTAAGTTTTATTTTTTCTAGAGTTGCAATGGACCATAAGAACCCTTATGGTAAGGGATATTATAATGATTAAGGAAAATGGGTGAAACAAACGTAAGTAATTTATATTCTAATCTTATATTATTGTCATAAATTCTTTCTCTCTTGCTTAAATATAAAATGGATGAAAGAAGATACTAGATTTGGGCACGTTTTAAATGAATAATGACACTGGAACTTCAAATGTCAAAATAACTTTAAAACATTCTCGTATATATATTGATTAATATTTTAATAGTTAAAAAATAATAGTAACAAAATGGTTAACGTTTAAGTGACCAATCAAAAACTTGAATCTTAAACGTCGTTTCATATTTTAAAAACCATAAATCAATTTGTGACGCTACCGGAAAAACGTACGTGCAAGTATCTGCAGAGGCGATGAAAATTAACATTAAAAGTATTTCCCGGCTTTCAAAATTAATTGTGTTGAGGCAAATTATTAATAATACGTATGATGGTACGGAACATGGTACAATGAAATCGTTCCATAAACGTTTTTCATAAGAAATGCCTGATGTTGTTTGTTCTGCACGGTAAATTCAAAGTTGGATACGGAAAATTAGTTTCCGTTACAAAAGAAGTAGCAACACAAAGTTTTTATTAGAACTGTCCTCACTACAGTACAAGAGGACCTCATTGTTGAGAATAAGGAGATAGAGGCAGATATCTTCAAGCCTGTATCTATTGATGAAAAGTAGATCTATAGTAAGGGAAGCGAAAAAGTTGGTAACAAGTAACTGTTCACTAAAAATAATAAAAACGGGGAAGGTATTAGATACATTAGTGTTCATGGTGCAATTGGAAAGGGGTTTATAAAAAATGCGGACTTGATTTTTAAAAATAATAAAAATGCGGGAAATTACCACAATAACATGAACACGGCAAATTTTGAAAATTTAAAACTCAATCGAGTCTCGAACACCCCTCTTTACTTATAATGGATAACGAGAGTTACCAATCGCGTTATGTGAAACCAATTCCGTGCTATAATTGGAGTAAAGCTAAAATGGTAGAATTGTTGGAAGAAAAGAAAATAAGTTATCCATTAAATGCGATGAAACATCAGATTTAGCTAGTTATAGGCAAATATCTACTAATGCCAATACGATCATAAAATACTAAGAATTCCTTCTTATCACCGCCAAGATAAGGTAGTAGAGATGGTGTGGTCACCATGCAAACAGTTTTATGTCGAAAAAATTGTGAAAATATAATCAACCCTTGAAGATGTATTTCAGATTTGGTCGGAAGCCTTAAATAATGTTACCGCTACTCAGTGGAAGAATTACGTAAAACGTACTAAAAACCTAATTGTTTCAGATTGTGAAAAACTCAAACGGTTAGATGTTTCTGACATAAAATCAGTTGTATTTTTTAATTTTTTACGGCACCAATCGACATGAGCCTTTTTTTTGAGCATCTGTCAACAAATGTGCAAACCAACGCGAAACGCGCAGACAGCTTCAGAACACCCAAATATTCGTGCAAACTTTTATGTATGCCGGTCATACCAATGCTTAAACATGCCTCGATTTCACGGTATGTCACATGACGATCTTCTTCAATTAATTTTCTCATAGTATCGATGTTTTCCGGCACAACGACCGATTTTGAACGACCTTCTTTAACTTAGTCCGTGAGCGAACTACGGCCACGTTTGAATTCACTGTACCAGCGACATACACTGGCTTTCGATGGTGCTTCATCGCCAAAAGTTGAATTAAGTTGATTGAAGCACTGTTGTTCAGTTACACCACGTCGAAAGTCATAATAAATCATAGCTCGAAAATGTTCGCGAGTTAATTCCATTTTTTGACCGAGATGAGATTTTCAACTTACTGTAAACAACACAAATAGTACTCGCACGTCAATACGTTCTGAGTACGTATATACGTACATATATATGTCAAAAATGTCAAACTTTAAGATGGCAATGACAGATTTCACCAACACCAGTGTTTCCAGTTCTCAATACATAAATAGCAACACTGGTATTAAAGTTTTTTCCTTTATATGTTGTATTTCTTTACTTTTGTAAGATGAAGATGAAGATAAAGCTTGTGTAACCCTCAGTGAAACTCGTATAAACAAATGAAGAAAGTCGGCTGAAATATTTTGCAATTAAAAAACGCAGATTTCAAAAGTCAGTTCCATGTTATTTTATAATATTCATATATTAAAAAAAAATCGGTTTATTCAATGAAGTTTTCTGAAAATAATTTTATAAATTGGAAAATCATGCTCTTAAATAAAAATACCTCGTAGATGGTCGACAAATTCACTCACAAACCAATAACCACTTTTTAAAATAAAATATGACTATTCGAACACACCTTAATCTAAAAAGTTTACGTTGCTAAGTTACAAAAATGTACAACTGAAATAAAAATACCCGTGCTAATTGTAACTAAAAATGCGAAGTTCTTTTGTCCGAGGACTTAGATATTTCTAAGACTATATTACCAATGTATGTGTTTAATTTAGTTATTCATTTTTTATAAAATTTCACCCTTCACATCACTATTGCCATAAGAGATGACTTAATAATAAACTGTCACATAAAATATAAATCAAATGTCACTCATTTTTAAATAGACCCCCAAATTACCGTTTTTTAAAGCAAATTCAGTTAATTAAATCGAAATATTATGCTTTTAGAGCAAGTAAACGACCATTTTGAAAGATAGCGAAGACACTTTTGGGCAAGACTTCAAGAAATAAAATGTCTGTGAAAATTGTTCCTAAAAGAAACCAACATGAATCTTTTCAACCTGTTCAACATCAGTTCTATTGTAAAATTTGTAATGTGGGCACCACTTGCCAAGAAGAACACTTAGATGAATACTACCAAGGTCAAAAATACAAAAAGAAACAATTAGGAATGTTGGATGCTAGTATAGAACCGGTTGCCAGCCAAAAAGGTAAAATAAAATACTTTTGGGTTAGTGTTTAAAAATTAATTAACCAAATGAAAATCGAAATCGACTGCAACAAATATTTTATTACAAATTATATTAGACGACTAATTTCGACTCTTTGGAGTCTTCTTCAGGTCTATCTTGGCTGCTATTAATGACTCGGTTCTCCTTTCTCCTTCCTGTTATCTTCCCCTACGTTTTGGAATTTTGTTTTTATCCTTAATCCTTTTTTCTTATTTGGAAAACGTTGTTCCACTTACTTTCGATATGTTGGTATTTATTAGCCTGGGTTTTCCCATTTTCTTATACTCACACCGCTGAGTTTATCAGTTTGTGTTTTAAATAATGTTTATTAATTTTCAATTTTGATGTTAAATTAGTTTTTTGTTCATTTAAACCTGTGTAATTTTAATAGTTTCCTTTATATGTTGTTTAATTAGTACCATATTTGATTTCAACTTTTCATATTGTTTTACATTTGTTAATTACATTGTACTTTAGACCTGAGGATGATTGCAGGGAGCCGAAACTAGTCGTACTTAATAAAATATTTGTTGTGGTAAAAACTTGGAGTTTCATTTCGTTAAATAACTATACCACATTTGAGTCTAATGGACAGCCTTCATCATAAAAATTAATTTTCAGGTCCAGTAAAACAAGATTTGAATTTGGCTGTGTACAGAACATCGTCTGGAGATTACTATTGCCCTTCTTGTAATTTGACATTTATCTCAAGTGTTCAATTTAAGTCACATATTAAGGGTAAACAACATCTCAAAAATACTGTACAAAAACAATCTTAAGATCCAAAAAAGTATTCATATATAGCTTAGATCCTTTAAATATTCTTTAAAAAGCACTAATGGTACAAAATACATTATCTATCATGTATACAACTACTAAAATAAAGGAATTCAATGAGTCAAGACTTAATCGATATGTATAAATATATGACTTTTTGTCTATTTTAAAATTAAATAGTTTATTTAAGGATTTATCATAAGATATATATACAAATGTAACGATCTAATTAACTTTCTAACAGTGGCCGTGACGCTTATAATTTAATTTATAATGTCAGTGTTATGACGAATTTCAAATATATTAAATTTAGTTTCCTATTGGGTAATTTTAAATAACTCAACTAATTATCGGCATCATTTTAATGATCCAATAAATTTTTCATATCTCTTCACGTGAACGTTCATTCAATTTTTGACAAGTGAAAAAATTCTACAATAGTTACTCAAACTACTGAGATCAAAATGCTACTGCAATTTTCTAGGACGTTTATGATTGCATGCAAACTTTTATAATGGTAATAAAAAAAAATCAAAAACCATATTTTTTGTTTATAATTTTCGAGCATTATCCATGAAGCCAATAAAAAGAGAATAATATTTTGAAACTTGATTTAATTTTTAGATCAGTCTAATTGAAATAGAGATCCATGGAAATATTATTGTTAGATGGAAACATATTTGAATTTTTGGTTTTGGTCTTTTAATAAATTGGCTGATCTTTGGAATGATTGTAACAAATTGTTAAGCCTTATTAATAAAAATAATTTAAATTATTGTTTTAAATTTAGTAATTTAAATAATTATTTTAAATGATTATTTTTATTAAAAAGGCTTAACAATTTGTAACAATTACTCTACAAATCGGGGAATTTACTAAAAGACCGAAAGCCCTGTGAAAAATTCAAATCTCAGTTTCCATCTAACAGTAATATTTTCATGGATATGGATTTCAATGATCTCAGCATCAAGTTCGATATCAACTCCAATTAGACTGGTCTAAAAATTGAATACAGGTTTCAAAATATTCTTCTCTTTTTATTGGGTTCATGGATAATGCACTGAAGATTAAAAACAAAAAAGATGTTTTTAATAATACGCTGGGGTTACTCACCTTCTACAGACTTCATTATCACTGTAGAAGTTTGGATGGAATTATAAACGTCCTAGAACTTTCAAACTAGTTACGATTATAATATATTCATTTTGTTTCTTGTTAGGTATTTTTAAATGGAAAGTATTTAAAAAATCTTTAGCTTAGCATCTCTTATCACAGGTCATTAATTTTTGATAGGTGTAAAATTCGACAGTGATATTTTTTAATGATATGAGAAATTTTGAATATCAATTTAGTTCTTTATTGAGTAATTGTGAGTAAATAATAAGAACCAGCTCTTTACCGATTATGTTATTTAGTTTTAATCATCATTAATAGAATTATAATTCTAATAACACCATGAACAGAGTTAAAAAGTTTACATTTTACTCAGTTCCATCTAGTCGATTTTCAACTGTTAGGAGCAAGTTGTGCCTCGAAATAAAAAATGAAATCAGAATATGAGGATAATAAATAAAAAATTGGAATTATAAGAACTTATAAACATAAATTTTCAAAAAGTGATATTTTCATTATTTTTAGCTGTAAAGTAAAAGATATATTTATCACCCAATATAAAAATGTGAATATTTGTTAAAATTTTAATATTTCCTTTAATGACCTGTAAAAGTGTTTGCAACTTGGTAATGTCCATCTATTTGATCTTAGATGGGACATTTGAATTATCTATTATAATTTATAATACTTAGCTTGGGACTATTTTATAAAAACATCATTTTTGCATTAGTATTGTTTTTTATTTTAATAGAAATGGGATTTTATGGGACCAAAAATTTCTCTACTTAAAATAATTTAACGCTGGTAAATTATTTGTTACCACTAATTGTTAAATATAAATATAGGGTGATAAATATCTAAGAATGTAAACAGACTGTATTTGGGCAATTACTGGTTTTGTAAATTTGGGAAAAAGAAACAAGAATGGCAAAAAAATTAGCTGAAAATATGTTTTAAATATCCATCTAATCAACTCGTGCAATTAAAGTCCGTTCCAATAATACTAAAATTTCGTAGAGCTAAAAGAAATAAAGAAACCTGTTTGTAAATAAATATTTTTCCATCCTTATTTACAGAGTTAGATCAAGGAGTATTATATGGAAAATGCGTTTCATTTAGTTGAGATCAGTGTATTTTTTCTAGATTAAATGAAGTATGTGGAAGTAAACTTGATGTATACACTTAATATGAGTTTCACCATTTGCGACCTAGCAGAAGTTTCAAATGCTTTTTCACTATATTCGTAATTTTTTTCACAAAATTTTCTGACCAATATTTGCATTGATACAGCCATGTCCATCCCAATAGAACACTCGGTATAATAAATTAAAATTTTAATTTATTTTTGCATAAAAACTTGGCCAAATTATATTTATATTTGTTTTGATGAATTCAAAATTTGGAGGTATTAAGTGTAACTATTGTTCTTATTTTGAAAATAAATTAGTGTCAAGGACAAAAATATGTTTTTTCTTATTATATACACGTTTAGGAAAAACCGAATTTATTTTTTATGTAAGTAACTTATTAGTTACAAACAACAAATTTATTGCTAGTTTTATTTTACAGCTCATTTTCAATATGGTGGTTGAAATGTACAATTATATCTTTTGCCATAAATAACCAGAAATATACAACATGAACTAACATAACTTAATTATGAACCTATTGCTTCATATAGAGATAATTTCTGAGAGTTAGTAGAGTATGGGTACTCCCGACCAAATTGCCCTTTTTTCCCATATCATAAGAAAATCTAAGGTCTATTCTACTCATTTTAAAACATTGAAGTCACTCGCCAAGATGGCTTCTGTGACGTCACAACCGTCATCTGTCAACACCGCACCCCTCAATGTCAAACTGTCATGGCGGTGACAAGAATCTGTAGTAAGACTTGAGTTTTAGGAGTTTGCGCCATGCTAAATTTAGAAAAGTAGTACCGTCAACGTTACGCCTGTTATCGATCATGGTGGACAGCTGTCAACGTCATACTGAACAAATATCTAACTTCACTCTGACCTAGTGACAATTCTTCTTTTTTGGTGTGGTAAGTCTGAGGTGATTAAAAGTGTCAGGAAACTCCATCCGTCGTTTCCAATATCAAATCTGTTAACGTCAATGTCATAGAAATGTACAAGAGGGGTTCAAATAAAAAAATGCATACGTAAAACGTGACGTTTACCAATAAGACAGACAAGTTGGCATCATTGTAAAAATCGGTAATCGTGTAGTTTCGCCGATGATTATTTGCTGGAGCTAAATTCTGGTAGCCGATTGGTAGATAGCTCTGGAATATAAGTCTGGTTACCTGCTATGTTGCTCGTTAGTCACTTGTCAGTGTTCTGTCAACGTCAAACTATCATTGTGGAAATTTTTAAACATATATCACTTTGCTAACTTAATGTCATTTCTATTTAAAAAGTTACTTTTTAACGTAAAAGTGTCACGACAAAAATTTGTGAATAAACATTTAACTTCACTTTTCTAACGTAATGTCCATTTAAATTTATGAAAGTAAAGTTATCAATCTTATATATGTCATTTGTCAATATCAAACTGTCTTAGTGGTGAAAAGTTGGCAGCACTGATGGAAAGCTGTCAACGTCAAACTGCCATGAATGGTGTCATCACATATCACTCTGCTGACCTGTCAATACTTCTTTTTTTAACCTAGTGCAAACATTCCCGGAAATATCGATGAAAGTCTGTGGTATCTACAAGATGGGGCGTCGCCACATTATTCAGCCACCTTTCTAACATATCTTGACCACGGTTTCCCCAATAAGTGGATCGGTAGACGAGGACCTACTGAGTGGCCACCAAGGTCACCGGATCTCACGCCATTAGATTTCTTTTTGTGGGGTCATCTAAAAAATATTATGTATAAAAGTAAACCCGACGACATAGATGATTTAAAAGATATAATAAGGCAAGAAATAAATAACATTTCGCAGGAAACCATTAATAAAGTTCAGCAGGAATTTATTGATCGCTTAGGACACTGTCAAGCACAAGAAGAAAGAAAATTCAAGTACTTTTGTTATTTTAATTTAATTAAAAGTCTTCAAAAATACAGATTTTAAAATTATTATTATATTATTATTATATTATTATTATCTTCAAAACTATTAATTACCAAACACAAGCATGCCATATTTGTGGAATGGTCTTGAAATTTGCAATCTAAAAAAATAAAATACACAGGGTGTGTCATTTAAAAAAATTGTCGATGACATCATGACTTACAAATGGTTTCCCCTGTACATTTAATTATTAGGTAAAAATACATTAAATTAAAATCAAAAACCGACTTCTCAGGATTTTTCCACAAAATTGTTTGTTTAGCTTAAAATTAATTTACTCCATAGTTTATGTACACACTGTATATACATATATACATTCAAGTAGTAAAAAGTAAAACTCACAACACTTTTTCCTGTGATTCATACGTTTTAATTGAGCTAACTTACCGAACTTCTTTTGATTTTCTTTGTCCATACACATTCAAGTACAAAAACATACACAAATACAATGTTATACTTTATATCTTATTGTTTCTAATATATCGCTCTGTATATCGGGAATATAAAGTCAAAACAACTGTCACTTTAATCATTTTTCCATCACATTTCATTAAAATATCTAAAAATTTTTGTGGAAAAAAATCCAATAAGATCGGAATAATCCACTACATCCCCATCATTAGCAACATTAAACATCTTCATATTTTTTAAGAAATACCTAAAATATAAACAAAAGGAAACATACTGCAAATAGGTAAGTCAATTCAATATTTTTTTTAGATTAACCCACTTCAGTATACTAGAACCACGTACTTAACGGAACATTTTTATTAAAAACAATTTATATACCAAGACTAACAGTACAAAATTATTAGTACTCTATCCCTTCTTTTTTCATACCGAAGATTGTATTCTCAATCCAGAATAATCATTAAAATTAGATTCTTAAAACAGAATTTTCTTAAGTAGATCTCCAGCTTTTTTCGTAAAGTACCCTACCAAAGAGGGATCATGTAGGATTCTGAACATGTAACTGAAATAAAATGAAGTATCAAAAGAGATCAATTTATTTATATATTGTAATATCATAGATCAGAAACGTTTAATATATATTGCAGGAAGGTTCAGATCTTTGATTTTTCTTTAGAAACCCTTCGTAAAAACAAACTCCAATGGAAACAGTCGCAAGTAACAAATCCAATAAGTCCAATAAAGAGCAATGGGGAGACCCGGAACCCGTACCAAATTCGCATCTAGCAAAAATCGATGTACGCCCCCACCACAACACCCCGTACGCATTGTATTTTGATTGGTTGAAAGAAGCCCACAAATGTGGCTTAACACCATTCCAGACTAATACTTTTTCTTTAGCCACAGCATCCAGGTAAGCAGAGCAAATATTGGTAAAGTAATACTGTACTATGTAGTCATTTAAAAGCAATTGTCACTTTTCGGAAAGTGTTTTGTATACACATTTTTTCTAGGAAACTTTTATTTTTCATTTTTTCTATTCAATAGATACTTTTTACAGTTTTTACTTCACATTTTATATTTCTACGGGGGAGTTATGTATGTAATACGCCTCAATTTTGTAATGCCCGGTATAAATTTAAAATGAGTTGCAATTGACTACTTATTTCAGGGTGAGTTCTAATAAAAGTGTAGTTTAAACAATATAATTATCTAAATTTATTTTTTTAAACAAAGAAAAATAAATAAAAATAAAATAAAATCAACAACAATTACCACTTTGTTGTTCTTTGTGCTGTAAGTAAAATTCCAATCCTTCTCACTTCCTATATGTCACTTCAAAATGTCTGTTATCTCATGGAAGTTGACCCAAATAAAGTTTATCAAAACTTTAAATGTCCAAATTTTCCAAAAAATTTAAATTTCACCATCCACAACAGGTAGGGTTTATTTACTTCTATTGATAACACTATTTTCTTTTACTTATAATTTTCCTTTTTTAAGTTAAACACTTTATAGTTATATTTATACAGTTGTCTTTATAACAATAAACAATACTAACTGAATGCTTTGAATTTTTCAAGTTTCATATCGGTATCTATCTTTTACTACTCCATAGTTCCAAAAATGACTGAATATAAAGGATGATGTATTTAAAAAACCAAAGAGATTAATAATATCAGAGAAACGGCAAATCTAGCAACATTGCAAATGTCAAATCTAGCTCCGTAGTCCAAAATAGGCTTGTCCCAAATTTTGTAGAATTCGGATTGGCAATTTAAAAGATAATTGGCCGTTTTCACACTTTTGGTTCACTCTGTATAATTAGGTTTTATGACTCTCTCCTGATGCCGAAAATACCATAAATATTTTTGTTTGTGTCTATCTCTTATTTATAACAGTAGTCGTTGTAATAGGTAAGAGAAAAAAAAATTTAAAACAATAAAAAAGGGAATTCCGATACCGGGAATCGAACCCGAGCCTCCTGGGTGAAAGCCAGGTATCCTAGCCACTAGACCATATCGGATCATACTAAGTTATTTCTTATTCTTTCTTATTAACAACCATCTTATTTTCAGATGTGGTGAAATAGGCAATAGAATGATGACAATAAAAGAATTCAGAAATAACATGTTTATCTTCACAGTTAGCGATTATAGCCAAACATACAAACATTTGGTAAGTTAAAAATAATCAACTTTGTTTATTTCCATTTCAGTTAATTGGTGAAAAAGTACTGGGTGGTTCATAAGTCACATATGTAAAAAGTTAATACATTTTATATTTATTAATACTTTTTATTCATAGTAGATTGTAATGAAGAACAAGTATTGGAGATTTGAGTACGCTATAATTCAAATGTGCACTTGTTCATTAAAAAATAATTAATTTATGGAATACCTACCTCTCGCCAGCATTTTACCTACCACCCCCTAGATACTAAAATAAAAAAAACCTTAATAATTATATAAAAAAAAAAGAATTTAGAATACAAAATAATAACTTTTTTTTTCTCCATAAAATGGAATTTATAAAAAATATGAAGCTACCTTGCATCATTTAGGTCACAGCACATTTAATAATAATAATAATAATAATAATACTTATTCTTTGTGTCTATAAATATTTTGCCAAATGGAGACAAGTTGCACAGAAACTGATTTATTTATCTTAAGAGAATGGACGCTTTATTTTGTTTTCCATGATTTCTCTATTCTGTAAAAAAAAGATATTTCTTCCATAATCATTTGGAGAAAACAATCTTAGACGAAAAACAAAAATAGAGACAAAGCTTGAAGGTTATTCTAGATACGATTCTCCACTATGCTAAGGATAATGATGCTCTTATTTCTGGCAAATTCTAGCCCCGAAATCTGGAAAATTTTTGAACACAATTGAGCTCATAAACCGTTATAATCATATAATAATAAATAACTTATAATACAAATTTGGCCTTTTCTTTCATCAACAAAGTGTGTACGCACCAACACGTAACTTTTGTTACTCTTCATTTATATAATAAAAAGTCACATAGAGACATACAAAGTGATCAAAAATCAGATGGGATTTCAAATTTTGACAACTCTGTATCAAATATTTTGTAATGCCGTAGCACAGAACTTCAAGTTCAATCTTCCCCTTCCATCAATCCGTAAATCAAGGTTTCTTTCAATCAGCTTCCAACATTGACTCAACCAACAATCGTGACTCGTGTCAATCATTGACGGCCAAGATTGTCAATAATACTGATCGTCTAGGGCCACCTTTATTTTAATTTTGGACATAAAAAGCATTGCATTTGGTCAGATTTTATAAAAATATTATGCTTGGACCTAGTACTTATTATTATTATTACACTGATTTGGATCCATATGAATTGGAAAGCTCCAAATATCAAACTTTTGTGATGTTTGCCTAATTGGACCAAATAAATAATCTAGGTATACTTCGGAAAATGTTACTTCAAACAATATATCCAAATCTCTACATAGCTATCAGCATATTTCTAACGTTACCAGTAAGAACAGCAACATGTTAAAATGTTTTTAGCAAACTGAAATTATTGAAATTATATTAATAGAGAAGAACCGATATGATTTTGAATTCTACGATCACATCATTGACGTTTTTGCAAAAACTAAAGCAAAAAAAGGTTTTAATTCATTAATTCCCAAAAAGTCAATGTATTATGTTTTTCTTTTTATTTTATTCATTTACTTCCATATATTGATTTTGTGTTTTATTATGTTTTTATACTTTTTGTATACTTTTTGTTCAATGTTTATATATCAGAAAATTTTTCGAATGTTTTGTTTTTATGTATTGCTGTTTTTGTAGATGAATTCAAAAGATTGTTGTTAATAAAAACAAATATTCTTAGAGGAGCATTTTGGAAATTCGCCACAGATGCTAGAATTATAATTTCGTCAAAATTGATCTACTAAAAGTCGAATTATTATTTCGGAAGGGTCAACTCTGATTTTCAAAGTGCATTTTGGTGTAAAAAATAAAAAATAAATGTTAATAAGCAAAAAAGTTATTGACTTTTAAAATGTGAGTTATAAGCCACCCAATAAAAGTCTGCTCTTATAATGGTTAAATTCATTTCAGAAAGAAACCCGCAGAGCCAAAATGCTGTTTTATTTTCAATATCACCATTATCGAAGTAATGTAATGAGACAAGTAAGTATGCTGCATATATCTCACTAAATCAATAACTACAACATTCAAAACTTTTAATAATAATCTCACTTATTGGTGAAACTATAAACACTTTCATGAATCGGTCATTCTAATCATCAAACTTAGTGGACACACAAAAAAAAATATTCTATTAGCACATACGTTCCTAAAAATGTCCCAAGCTAGGTCTATTTCAGAAACTTTCTAGAAACGCCTAAATCGATTGGATATTATAAAATTACTTGTAGTTAAGTTATTTTTTTGAGAATTTTTCCAGATCAGATGAATTTAAACACAAAAATAGTACTATGGACTTTATTAAAAACATATACATATATAGAAAACTTTAAAGAACTTTGGTAGTTAAATTCTAACAAAATTAAAAAAAAAAGTTTAAAGTTAGTGCTAACATAATAATTAATGGGTGATGAGATAATAATAATAATAATAATAATAATAATAATAATTTTATTCATTTCAAAACATGGGTGATGAGTACAACATATGTAATTAAAAATTATCGTGCCTATTTTCCGAATTAGTTTTTTTTTCTTAACAATTAATATTGATTTCTTTCAAATCCAACTTTGTAAATGATTTTTAGAAAGAAATGGATTATTATGAAGAAAGATCATTACTTTTGTTAAATATCTAAAATTGGCCGACTTACTTTTAATAATTTTTATATATTAATGTTAAACATGTTCGAATTTATGTTAATTTTACTAAAATACAGGCATATAACACCATCTATTAATGTAAT
The DNA here is from genome assembly GCA_951812935.1 of Hermaeophaga mercurialis. Lineage (NCBI taxonomy): Eukaryota > Metazoa > Arthropoda > Insecta > Coleoptera > Chrysomelidae > Hermaeophaga > Hermaeophaga mercurialis. The sequence goes on along the minus strand of OX638361.1, from coordinate 17,776,835 downwards.
ATTAATACTCTCTAAAAACTATAAAGAAAACTATATGAATTATACAGCGTGGTCCAAAATTGTCGTGCAATATTTCTAGAAGTAATAGTTCACCTAAAAAAAAGTAACTTTTTATTTATATACATGTTTTTGAAAGCTCAATAATAAAGGACCTGCAGGGCTCTAAAGATGTATAATAAAAATGGTTTTTTTAAATGAGTTAGAAAACAAATTTCAAAATCTAGACATAGAAGCTTTGCAAAAAGATACTTAATTTTATGTTATTAATCATTTCATCCATTCTGATTAAGGAAAATTTCTTGACGACAAGTACCACTGAATACGTCATATAATTTATGGTAATTAAGATTCCCAGGCTTTTTTACGCAAAAAAGTACTCTTGGTGCGTTTCCGTAAATAGCACCGTTTTCAAGAAATTTAAACTTTAAAGTAGACGTGCAATTTGCAAGCAATAACAAAAAAGTATCTAATAAGACAAGTAGGCTTTGAAATCGACAAAAATGTATAACCGAATGTTTGTCCATTGAATTTCCTTGAAATCTTTGAATTTAATTTCTTTAAAAAAACGATCAATTTTCGAATGATACAAGAGTAACTTTTTCAAGAAAAAACTTCAGGATATAAATTCGTAAACATTTCAAGGCATATTTGATACGCTACCCTTCCATTATTGTCGGTTTCAAAGCCTACTTGCCTTATTAGACATTTTTTTATTTGCAAATTGCACGTCTACTTTTAAGTTTAAATTACTCGAAAACTGAACAATTTACGGAAACGCATTAAAAGTACATTTTTGCGTAAAAAAAGGTCAGGGAATCTTAATTACCAATAATACTTAACGTATTTAAAAAATATATGACGTAATCAGTAGTATTTACTGCAAAAATCAACTCCTTAATCAGAAGGGATTAATGAAATGATTAATAACATAAAATTAAGTGTATTACGAATTTCAATTTTTTGTTTGTCATTTTCAAGATATTTTAGACAAAACATTTTTTTACACAATTTTAGATCTCTCTTATTATTGAACTTTCGAAAAAAGTGCATATAAAAAAATACCTTTATTTTTAGATGAACTATCACCCTCAACTCTGACAGTCTTGGACCACCCTGTATATTATATTATTTTAATAATAAACTTTAATAATACATGACAATCTAATCCTCTTTAAAACACCATAATCCACATTAATAACAAAAACGAAAAACATTCCTCCTTAATTAACATTATCAGAAAATGTTTGAAGTTTGTTTCACAATACTATTTATAGAGATTTTATAATTAATATATATCTTAACAATTTTCCCAAATTTTATTTTGATTTATTTTCATATCTTAATAAATAAATAAATAAATAACTCTATGGTATGGAATTGGATAAGATTTTGATTGAACTTTTTCTTTAAATTTATGTATAAAATCACCCGGCACTCTCATTTCATATTTAATTAATCCTTAATTGTTAATTATTATCATTTCTACTTTATAATATTCTTCTTCACATTAAAACTCTGTTATAACTTTATTATTTTTTCTTTTAAATTCTATTGAATATTTGCTATTTCTTCTAGTTTCTTTCATTTAGTTCTATTTCAAGACTTTAAAGACTTTAAATTGTTCTTTATTTTTCTTTTAATGATTTCCTCTGATGTCTTAATTTGTATCAGAGTTTAATTTGTTCTTGTATTATTTTTTATGATAATGCTTTAATTTGATCTTATTCAAATTTGATTAAAGCTTATGTTTAAAGTCCAATTTTGAATAAATTTTAAATTTTAAATCCAGGTTTAACTAAAACTAAAATTTAACGTTTGCATTTAAGTTGCAAATATATTAAAATGTTCTTAATTTAAATTTCAATTTTTATTAAATATTAAACATAACGACCATATTTAATTACAAGAAAGTCTAATTTTACATTAAAGTAATGAAACAATTTGAGATTAAAACCCAATTTTAATTCAACATTAAGTGTAAGGACCGAGTTTGATTAAATTTTGACTTTAAATTTAAGTCACATTGTAATTAAATTTTAATCGTAAAGTTCAGGTTTAATTAAATTTTAAATTTAGCGTCTACTTTTAACAATATGTTTGCATTTAATGATCAAAGTTGTTAAAATTCTTGAGTTCAAAGTTCAATTTTTATTAAATATTGATTTTAAAAACAGAATATTATTAAATTTTAAGTTTAAAATGGAATTTTAATTAAATTGTAATCTTAAAATTCAGATTTACTTAAATTTTAAACTTAACGTAAACAATTATGAACTTTTTTGCATGTAGAGGTCAATGTTGTTAAAATAATTGAGTCCACAGTTCGATTATTATTAAATATTAAAATTAAAGACCGAATTTCATTAAATTTTAAGTTTAAAGTCACATTCTAATTAATTGTTAAGCCTAAAGTTGAAATTTAGTCAAATTATAAATTTAGCGAAAAAATTTAACAAAATTTTTACATTTAAAGATCAAATTTATCTCTTGAGTCCAAGCTTAAATTTTTATTAAATATTAAATTTAAAGACCGAATTTGATTAAATTTTGAGTTTAAAGTTCAGACTTAATTAAATTTTCAACTTAGAATCGACATTCTATAGAATTTTTGCATTTAAAGTTCAAATTTTTAAGTTCTAACTTCAATTTTTATTAAATATTAAATTTGATTAAATTTTAAATTTGTACTAAAATGTATGAAATAATATTAAACTTAACCCATTATAGTTTTATCCCATATTCGTCTTGGATCTTCTTTTTTCTTTCCTTTCTGTATTTTTGCTTCCCAAATATATTTGACAAGCTTTGTGTATTTTTCCTTTATAAATTTCCCCACCAAATTATTTGGTTCAGTTCTGAGGTTAGATTGTTTTCTTCTCTTGTTTTTGTATTTTTTTCTTATATTTTACTTTATTGTTAGTTTCTCAGTTTCCAAAAGTAACATTCAAATCCCAAGATTGATCGGTGTACAGACTTAAACATATTTATTTTTATTTTTACTGATATTTCTTTTTTCTTTCTTTCTTTATGTTCTGTTGTTTATTTTTATTTCTTATCATGTTCTATTCCATATAAACTTATGTCAATTTCTTTTTGAACTTTTTCTTTCCATTACCACAACTCTGGTTTTTATCTTCTCTATTAATGGTCTCTTTTTATATCTCTAATCTTTTCATAAATATTTATTGCTACACAAACTATATTTATTCCTCTATGATTATTGCAAACTTTTTATCCCCTTTTTTATTTTGATACTATTAAAGCTGTTATCCAGCATCCTCAACCTGTTAAAATTCATCTCAAGCTCAAATTATGGTCAGAACAAACGTATTTGATGATTTTATATTTTCTTTGGATAATATATTTTAATATTTTCTCAGATAAAAGTGGAAGGAAAAGTTAAGAAATTGTGCAGCGGTTTAGCGGAATTGTACCACGATCGAGAATCGTTAAGCGGGAAAATTATGTACGAAATTTGTAATTCAGGAGAAATGGTTGACTGGCAAACTCTTAAGAAACAACACGACAGGACTCTTATAAAATTCAAATGCGGACAAATAGAATTAAAAATGCCAGACATATAGTAAGTGATTCTAAATGTTATCATATAATACATCAAAAAGTAAAATTACTGCATAAAATTGATAGCTGACATTTTTTTTATTGGCTTCAAATCAGTTTAATTGCATGATTTCGTCCATTCAGTATTGATATTAATTATTTATTGTTGTTGTATATAAAACTTTTAATAAATATAAAAAAATATTATACTTACCTTGAATTTCCACAGTATTACAAAGCTATTTTTAAATGTTTGTCTCTGACCAGGTACAATATGATTTTTTGCTATAATATTCTTCTTTTCCTATAGAATTTGGTTAATATTATATAGATATTTAGTCCAAAAGGTAATCTAAAATAATTGAACTTCGCAGGTTTAATTGTTCAGTCAATCCTATATACTAAACGCATTTTAGATATTTCTTGATTTCAAATTCCTCCAAAAAATCGAGTTCTTCTTTTTTGTCACTTATATGAAGAACCTCCACTGTTGCTTATCTGGTTGTATTAATCTATCAGATCGTAAATGTTCACTGTACCTTATTTCCAAATTTCTAAGGGTTTGGCCAATTTAGAAGGATGGTGTTACAATCCGGACAATTTAGTTCGTAAATACCTGATTAGTTTTGGTTTTACGTTGAATAAAAATAAACCTACATTATTTCTTACTTTAAAAGAAATTGTAGAAGATGTTGAACGAGATGTAATGTTTGATATTTTGTTTGAAATATCACCGAGATATGTAATAGTTTTGTATGATCTGGCATATTTAGGTTGTTTCGAAAATATAAGGTTCATGACAGCCTTTTCTTCCTTTTTATTAATCAATCTATTTATTAGATATAATAGAGAATTATTAGAGATAGCGATTTGATTTATTATTTTAATTTCCCTTTTAAAATCATTCTCACTCATTAGTACTGAAAAAGTATTATTGAATTATAAGCTGCTAATTTATGTGATACAGGGTGATTTGAGTTATAAGGGGTAGTCATATTTGTACGAGTTGGTTTACGATAAATTGAATATTGAAGATTACAGTTTACTCTTTTGATATTTATATCTAAGAAATTTATAGAACTGTTGAAATAAAATCTTTTTGTTCCAAATTATCCCTAAAAATATTTGCCAAAATTTATAATATTGGACTACCAATTGGTAATCCTTCATGTTGAACATAAAATTTATCATCAAAAGCAAAGTAAATTTGATTGATAAATAAATTAAATAGGTTTATACTTTCGTTAATTAAAATTTGGTTAATATTTTTTCTTTCTAAGAAATTAGCTATTAATAGTGTAAATTCACATGGAGGAATTTTTGAAAACATATTACTAACGTCAAATGAAACTAATTTTGCATAATTTAACTTTTATATATTTATAATGGAGAAATTCGACAAAGTAAGGGTAGAAACAATTAATTTAATATAAAATTTCTGTTTATTTTTAGTGTCGGTTATGCTTTAATCCCAGACAAAATTGAATTTATGCACGCTGAAGAAGGTTACATTCCGGACAGAGTTGTTTACGACAAAAAGTGTGACTGTGGATGGAGTATTCGAAGAATTATGGCTTAAAAAGTGGAAGATGTTTCAAGATCCAAATATATATAACACTATGAAGTCTTTTATTCATTTGATAAAATAGATTTAAAAGCTACAATTTTCTTTTATTTGTTTTGAACGCTTTTTCTAGACTCCTGGTTGGAAAATTGATAAATTTACCAAAACAAAATGAAATTAAGAATACATTTTATTAAAAGGATTGTTAATGGTCTTATTGTTGAAATACCATAGTTATTGATATAAGTGTTTCAAATTGAAAACAACTATTTAATGTATGTGCTGATTGTGTCTTATGTTTTGGATGTTATATCGAATGTCCCAGAAAATAGATATTGCAATTTTATAGAAACATTTAAAATATATTGCAGATTGGTTCAAATTTTTGACTATATTAAAAATATAATAGAAATGATCAATAAATATACAAATTTAATTAAAATTACACAAATTTTTCATGCAGTACAATGACACATGGTAACTTATTTTTTTTGTGAATAATAATGTGTGTGCAATAATATAAAATATGTTAAAGTGACCAGTATACATTAATCATGTAACAATAATTTCACTAATTAATGTTTGTAAATTAGAATTTCTATTATTTCTAAAGTATAGCATATAAAATTAAATACATGTAAAATTGCAAATCCAAAGCGTCAAAATAAAAAAAAATTATTCATTTCATGCATAATAGTTATTATTAATTTGTTTTCTTTACTGAAATTAACAAAAAAATTTAGTTGCAAAAAAGTTTGACTATGTTTAATAATTATATCCAGAAATTCTAAATTAAACGCAACGCCTATGTTTGGCTAATGTGGAAATAATTTCAACTCGTTCTGCAATAGAATAGACCATTATGGGCCGTAATTAAAAAACACTACCTAGTATCTTAGCAACTATTTATTTAATACATCTGCAAAGTTTATTTTTGACGTGATGAAAAAAATGTAATACATTAGCCAAACATAGGCATTGCGTTTAACTTTTTTTTTTGAGTGGCTCACTCTGTATAAGGATTAGGATTATTAATAGATTCAAAATAAAACTGGACCCAAATGGTTATAACTATACAGGTTATCCCACAAAATTCCTTTCAAATTATAAAAAGTACTGTACTTTTTTCATTTTTTAAATTAGTATATGGAATAATGATTACAAAATGCATAATAAATAATATTTACTTTATCATTTAGTAAACTATTTTTAACGCCTTTACCTCTGTCAAATCATATTTGTGTAGTATTTAAGGTCATCGAAATGAAATACAATATGTATCCCAAAACAAAACAAAAATCAATAAAATTTCACACGATGTAAAATACATAGTTTTTTACATTTTGTTAATATAGAATAAAGAAACAAAATTTTACAACACTAAAAACTAATTAGAATTAGAAAAAAATATTTATTAAACATTTCCACTTTGAATAGAGTTATGTTATAAAATACCTTCACAAGAATAACCTAACATCACTATTACTATTAGGGATTATCAAAGAGGTTCTAAAATAAAACTGGTTTTCCCAGACGAAAAAGGACCCTTTATACGAACCCAAATGGTTATAAATACAGATTGTCTCACAAGATCCGTTGCATGTTATGAAAAATACTTCACCTTTTTTCTTTTTTTCTTTTTCTTAAATACGCATATGTAATAATTATAAAATGCAAAATTTACTGATAATGGTTGCTTTTAGCAAATTATTTGTTTACATCTTTACAACTATTAGATATTAATTGTGTCGTAGTTGAGGTCATCGAAATGTAATACAGTATGTATCCCAAAATGAAAAGAAAATCTATAATATTTCTAAAAAATGGCAAATAGTTTCTGTCTTAAATAATCTAATTTGATTTTGGAACATCCCAGATAACAAAAAATATTAATAAAATATTTTTTTGAATATTTGTTGGACAGATTTCTAAATATTTAATGGATATTGTATAGATATATTAGTAAAATATTGGTTTTAAAATATTGTATAAATATTGAAAAAAAAAATATTTGTTAAACTTTTATTGTCAGAGATTTTTAAATATTGATTGATTATTAATATTAGTAACCATTTTTAATGTTTATTATTAGAGAATTTTAAAGTCGAAATTTTATTGAATCTAAATGTAAAAATATCGAATTTTTTGTTTGAAAATCTCGATTTTAAAGTTAATCTTTAATTAAATCTGAATTTTAAAGCAGAACTATTAAAATCTCTTATTTTTTCAAGATCTTTTTTTTACAAATCCTGATTTTAAAGTAGGAATTTTTTAAAAATCACGTATTTCTTCAAAATTCTTCTTTTTTAAGTTAAATCTTTGAATCTCGATAATGAAGAAGAAATCTTAAAATTATAGTGTTTTACCTCAAGATCTTAACTTTTGAATTAGAGATTTCGACAAGTTTCGCTCCTCTTCTACGTTAAGTCTCAACTTTAATGTCATTTTATTACATTTTAATGAATGTCGTATATAAAAGAGAAATCTTAAAATATTTCATTTTCTTCAAGACCAGGATTTCGTAATTGAGAATTTTAGACCATTCTGCAAAAATATTTGAAATATTTTCTGTTTTACTTTAAAGCTCTACTTTAAACTTGATATTTTAATGAATCTCGATTTTAAAGCAAAAATATTAATAATTCATTGTTGTTTTTTTAAAGAGGATATTCCAATTATTTAAAGCAATACATTTCATGTTTTTCTTTAATCTCGACTCTACAGAGAGAAATTTTAATAAATCTAAAAAATTTTAAACCAAATTTCTTAAAATATCTCGTTTCCTATTTCAAAATATCGACTTGTTGAAGTTGAGATTTTGATGAATCTCGATTTTAAAAACAGAAATCTCAAAAAAATCCCAAATCTCGACTTTCATATGGAATTTTTAATTAATCTCGTCTTTACAGAAACAGATTTTAATAAACCTCAATTTTTAACTAAAAATTTTATAGATAGTGTGAAAAAAAATCCATAAACAAATTGAAAAATATAAAAATTTTATATTTTGATACGATTACAATTTTTTTTTAATTTATTTTATATTTATATAATATAAGACCTTCAATACCTTGTATATTATTTACTAAATATTACTTTTCAAAGATATAAACAATGTTCATTAAATATTTTATATAAAAATGTGAAGCAAATATTTAATAAACATTTATATACATTTTATATATAAAAAAAAAAAATTGAAGCCCAACGTGGGGCAAGGAAGTTAATAACCGAGTTAAAAATTTGAAGAACTCAGAATGTGGTAACGAGAATGATTTCTAAAAAACGGGAAAGAAAAGGTGTAGAAGGAATGGAAGAAACATCGATAGAAGATGGACAAGAAATAAGAAAAGAGAATGAATCTTCAGAATATTCAGATAGAATTGATGACACAAAGAAGAACAAGAAAGTTCGTGTAAAGAAAAAGCGTCAGCTATTAAAGAAGAACATAATAGAATGGAAGAATTATTCCTTAAAATGATAAACAGAACAGATGAGAAATTTGAAGAACAGGGAAAGAATTTAGAAGAATTAAAAAAAAATCTGAATAAATGAGGAAAAATTTTGAGATTAAAGAAATGGAGTCCAGAGTCATGAAGAAACTAAGTTATATAGAACTGTAAGTGGAGATGTTGATGAAAACCTGAAAGAGCATAATGTTAAATTAAGAAAGATAAAAGAAAATTCTGAGAAATTTGAAAGGGATGTTGCGAAAAAGGTAAAAGAATTTAAGAAGAAAGCAGAAGTAAATATAGAATAGAATAAAATCTAAAGAACTAGAACAAATGATTAAAAGTAAGTTATTAAAAAGAATGTTATTATTAAGATTTTGTACATTAAAAATTAAAGTACGTAAAAACGTATATAAAACTATTAAAATTATTATTCCAATTTCTAAATATCACAATAATACACTTTTCAAAACCACCATGTAGTACTCAAAACAAATAACTACATTATTTACAAAAAACCACCGTCGTAAACTACTCCAAATACCAATTGGTTTGCGTAGAGAAATAAACATGGGACTTCCTGTATAACAAAACTAAACTACTACCAGATAAACAATTCCGTCGCTCGTCCAGTCAACAATTGACTGCATGAGTCGTTTGGTGCCGGCATCCGCGTTCTCTCTTCAATTTTCTCATTTTCCGGAAAAATGGCCCAACCCGATAAAAAAGGCACCTGTTTTCTTGTACTGGAGGACGGCACTGTCTTATCCGGGGAGCCTTTTGGTGCCAAAAATCCCGTAGAAGGGGAAGTTGGTGAGTAAAATATATACATATATATATAAACACGTGGTACTGATTAAGGTTATGTGTGTATAAGAAAGAGAAAGGAAATTGTTGGGAACGCCGATAGATTCGAAAATTTCCTATTTGCGTACATACAAATTATTATTGTAATGTAGAATCAGATTTATTGCGTTTAATTGAACAGCTACATACAAAATTATAGTTTTAAAATTACCTCCTAAAATTTTAAATTGTATATATAATATAGATAACCGCGAGTTTATATTTACCTTATCGTGCGATACGTTTATGTACGTTTAATTTTATTAATGTTTAATAATCAATATTTATATTATTGTTATTATTTAGGATACGACAATGCTTGTTGTGATCCAATTAGTTTCAATGTATGAGATTAAATTAAAACAAAATACTTTTACGACTTCCAAAAGCGCTGGTTTTAAAATTAGTGGCAACTCTATAGGGTGGTCCAAAAACAATTTATACACCTTTCTGATTCTTTAGTTTTCTATAAAATATTTCCTTTAAAAATTGCATTGTATTTATGTAATATTTTTTGTTATAAACTCAATTTTTCACGTTTTCCTTCTATATGGTGTGAAAGTTAATATTTAAAATTAAAAAAATTCCTGGGTTTATTAAAAGTATTAGACACTATTATCCAATTTTTTTAAGTATTCAGTTTTTACAGAGTGTTGTCAATAACAACTGAAATTTAGCAAATTCCAAAATATTTTTTTTTTCGAATGGAACCCTATATGAAAATTATATATCATAAATGTAAAAATATATTCTTAATGTATCCAGAGTATATGTGTTACTACACCCAAATTGAGAGTATTTTTTTAAAAAAACTACATTATTTTATAACCAGTGTTGCATTTGCCATACATTTTAATTCATAATTTTTTTTTGCGTTAAAATCTATAAAAGTAATAAAAACATAAAGAAAACTTAAATGGAAAATTCGTATATTTTTCAAAAATTAAATATTTCCTCGCTCTCTATCATATGCGACATTCGGGCAAAAAAATGTTCACCATCGTAAAGAATAATAAATTTCCCATATTTGCAAAAATTGAAATGAAGTTATTTTTTATAACTCGGAAAAAAATTTTGTAAAGAAGAATATTCTGTCATTCTCCGAGCACTTCGTTCAGACTAAAATTATTTATGAATAGCATGTTAGTAATTTTTTTGTAAAAATAATTTTTCACCATCTTAAAGAATAATAAATTTCCCACAACATTTGCAAAAATTGAAATGAAGTTATTTTTTATAACTTGGAGAAAAATTTTTGAGAAAAGGGATATTCTCTTAATCTGCGAGTAACTACGTTCAGACTAAAATTATTTATGAATAGCATGTTAGTCATTTTTTTGCAAAAATATTTTTTCACCATCGTCCTATTTTTGTGGTAAAATTGTTATTTCATTTTTATAAAATTTTACTGAATTAATTTTACATCCTGTAAAAAACGATTAATTCTTTTCCATTAAAAAGAGATCTGAACTAAAAATTTATTTCATTATTTAAAAAATGTTTATTCTTAATTACCTTAATTAAGTTTAAAGTGTCCACCATGTACAATTTAACCATGACTGAAACGACTTTCGAAACCATTAATTTTTTAACAAAAATAAATAAATAAACAATAGCATAAACAATTACAATTTGATATGATTAATTGATATGTTTTATATATTTCAAAAACGTAAAATTACAGATTTTATGTGTTTAATTTAGGAATTTTGGATTAAGAGTATATTTAAATCCCTTAAAAATAAAATAAGAACGTCTCTGGGGGTAATTTTAATAATTGAATCGGAAAAATGATTGGATTTAGCATTCTCTCATTATTACTTTTTTAAATTCTTACTAAAATGTATTTATTCAAGTTTTTCAGACTGGTATGGTAGGATATCCAGAATCCTTAACAGATCCCAGCTACCATTCCCAAATTTTAATTCTGACGTACCCCATTGTCGGAAATTATGGAGTTCCAGAACAAAAAAATGACGAAAATGGTTTACCTTAGTAAGTATAAAAATTTTTTACATTTATTATTCATTAACTTTACTTTTAAATAAATTTCTGATTTGGTTTTTTAGTTTTTTTGAATCACACCGTATCTGGGCGTCGGCTCTCGTCGTTGGGGAACTCTGCGATTTTCCCAGCCATTGGCGTAGTTCGAGGACGCTATCAGAATGGATGGAAAAAGAAAATGTACCGGGTATTCAAGGAATCGATACCAGGCAGCTAACAAAAAAAATTAGAGAGAAAGGTACCATTTTGGGAAAAATTGTTTACAATCTACCGATGGCCAATGATATCGGAGTAATAACGGACCCAAATACCAGGAATTTGGTTGCAGAGGTCTCAGTAAAGGTAAAAATAATATGGATATATTAAGTAATTTGTTACCAGAGATTTTAGTTAATATTGAATAATAATTTCTATAATTTTTATTTTTATTAAAATTATGTTGAAAATAGAAAATATGATAATTTAATGTTTATTTCTTCTTACACTTAAAATGTTTTTCAATTTTATAATCATAGACGAGATTATATTTACTACAAGGTCATTCCAATAAAATAAAATATACACTTATCTTCAATAATTTAAATTTGTTTGATTGTACTTACAAATCTGTGCTTTTATGACAAACTGTTGTTTTTTTTCTAAAAATTATTCCATTATTTTTTTAACCATTCAAAAATATTTTGTTTACTCTTATAGCTGATTTACCAAGAAAATTAATCTAAAACTGTTTTTTTCCTTTATTTTTTAAAGAAACCAGTGACATATAATTCAAATGGTTCCCCTAGAATTTGTGCAATAGACTGTGGTCTAAAATACAATCAAATTCGTTGCTTCATCAAAAGAGGAGCTAGGGTTGACGTGGTACCATGGAACCATAAACTAAACATCGAAGATTATGACGGATTATTCTTAAGTAACGGTCCCGGTAATCCAGAGATGTGCAAAGAAACAATAGAAAACGTTAAATCTGTGATAAACAACGAAAAAATCAAACCTATTTTCGGTATTTGTCTTGGACATCAGCTTCTTTCCATGGCAATAGGCTGTACAAGCTACAAAATGAAGTGAGTCTAAAAATAATCATAATTTCTCTTATTTATTAAAACTAATATTATATTTTAGATATGGAAACCGTGGTCATAATCAACCTTGTATCCACCACGATACAGGAAGGTGTTACATGACATCCCAAAACCACGGATTCGCTATAGACACCAAATCTTTACCTTCAGATTGGACACCTCTATTCACGAACGCCAATGACAAAACAAACGAAGGTATAATAAATATAAAACATCCTTATTTTAGCGTCCAATTCCATCCTGAACACATGGCTGGACCTCAGGATCTTGAAAATTTATTTGATGTATTCCTAGAAACAGTTAAAAAAGGAGCAATTGTTAACGTCAAACAATTAATGACACAGACTTTAAAATATAAAATAGAAAAACCTTTAACTACTCACGTTGTTCCCAAAAAAGTTCTTATAATCGGATCTGGTGGCTTGTCCATTGGACAAGCTGGAGAATTTGACTACTCAGGTTCCCAGGCTATCAAGGCATTGAAAGAAGCGAATATCCAAATAGTACTAATCAATCCTAACATTGCCACAGTTCAAACTTCAAAAGGATTAGCAGATAAGGTATATTTCCTTCCCCTAGTACCCGAATACGTAGAACAAGTCATTTGTTCAGAACGGCCCGGTGGAGTTTTACTAACTTTTGGCGGCCAAACAGGGTTAAATTGCGGTGTGGAACTAGAAAAACGGGGCGTTTTCAATAAATACAATTGCAAAATCCTTGGCACTCCAATCCAAGCTATTATTGACACCGAAGATCGTAAAGTTTTCAGCGAAAGAATAGCAGAAATCGGAGAAAAAGTAGCTCCTAGCATGGCAGCCCATTCTGTTTCGGAAGCCTTAGAAGCCGCAGCTCAGTTGGGATATCCAGTTATGGCGAGAGCAGCATTTTCCTTGGGGGGCTTAGGCTCAGGATTTGCTAACACTTCTGAAGAGCTAAAGAGCCTTGCCTTACAAGCTTTAGCTCACTCAAGTCAATTGATTATTGACAAATCTTTGAAAGGGTGGAAAGAGGTCGAATATGAAGTAGTGAGAGATGCATTTGATAATTGTATAACAGTTTGTAATATGGAAAATATAGATCCTCTTGGAATTCATACTGGGGAATCTATAGTGGTAGCTCCTAGTCAAACACTATCAAACAAGGAATACAATATGCTTCGTACAACAGCTATTAAAGTAATTCGTCACTTTGGAATAGTAGGAGAATGTAACATCCAATACGCCCTAAATCCTAATTCCGAAGAGTACTATATTATTGAGGTAAACGCCAGATTGTCCAGATCATCTGCATTAGCCAGTAAAGCTACAGGTTATCCTTTAGCTTATGTAGCTGCAAAATTAGCTTTAGGAATACCTCTTCCTGACATCAACAATTCAGTTACTGGTGTAACAACTGCCTGCTTCGAGCCAAGCTTGGATTATTGTGTAGTAAAAATACCAAGATGGGATCTTCATAAATTTAGCAGAGTTAGCAGTAAAATTGGAAGTTCAATGAAAAGTGTGGGTGAAGTTATGTCTATCGGAAGAAAGTTTGAAGAAGCTTTTCAAAAAGCACTCCGTATGGTAGACGAAAACGTCACTGGATTCGATCCGTATCTTAAATCTGTAAATGAAGAAGAACTCAAGGAACCTACAGATAAAAGAATGTTTGTACTGGCGGCAGCTCTTAAAAATAGCTATTCCTTGGAGAAATTATATGAACTTACAAAAATTGACAAATGGTTTTTACAAAAAATGAAGAATATAATTGATTATATGTGCCTCTTGGAAACATTTGATCAGCATAGTTTGACGCACAGTGCTCTTCTTAAAGCCAAGCAAATCGGGTTTTCTGATAAGCAAATCGCTACTGCTGTCAAAAGTACTGAATTGGCCATACGCATGCAACGGGAAGAGAACAATATAACTCCTTTTGTCAAACAAATTGATACCGTAGCAGCAGAGTGGCCTGCTACAACTAACTACCTTTACGTAACTTACAATGCTTCTAGTCACGATTTAACTTTCGAAGAAGAACATACCATGGTTCTAGGTTCTGGGGTTTACCGCATAGGAAGTTCAGTTGAATTCGATTCATGCGCTGTAGGATGTTTGAGAGAACTCCGCAGGCTTAATCGGAAAACAATAATGATTAACTACAACCCTGAGACTGTTAGTACCGACTACGACATGTCTGATCGATTATACTTCGAAGAAATATCTTTCGAAACAGTTATGGATATTTATAACCTAGAAAATCCTAATGGAATTATTTTGTGTATGGGAGGACAGCTTCCCAATAATATTGCTATGGATTTACACAGGCAACAAGCTAGAATTTTAGGAACTTCCCCCGATTCTATAGATGGAGCTGAAAACAGATTTAAATTTTCTCGTATGTTAGACAGAATTGGTATCATGCAACCTCGTTGGAAAGAGCTAACCAATCTAAAATCGGCTATCAAATTCTGCGAAGAAGTAGGCTACCCTTGCTTAGTAAGACCTTCTTACGTACTTAGCGGGGCAGCTATGAACGTAGCGCATTCTAACCAAGACCTGGAAACTTACCTAAACGCAGCTAGCGATGTTAGTAAAGAACATCCCGTAGTGATTTCCAAGTTTTTATTAGAAAGCAAGGAGATAGACGTTGACGCTGTAGCTTGCGATGGAATTATACTTTGTATGGCAGTATCCGAACACGTCGAAAATGCAGGAGTGCATTCTGGAGACGCTACTCTTGTGACACCACCACAGGATATCAACACCGAAACTTTAGTGAAGATTAAACAGATCGTTAAAGCTATAGCGGCTTCGTTAGAAGTAACAGGTCCCTTTAACATGCAGCTGATAGCTAAGGATAATGACCTAAAAGTAATAGAATGCAATGTGAGAGTATCCAGATCTTTTCCGTTCGTTTCTAAGACGCTGAACCATGATTTTGTTGCTATGGCTACCAGAGTTATGGTAGGAGAAGAGGTCGTACCAGTAGACGTACTTCATGGATGTGGAAGAGTGGGTGTTAAAGTTCCCCAGTTTTCTTTTTCGAGACTAGCAGGTGCTGATTTTATGTTGGGAGTTGAAATGGCTTCGACTGGAGAAGTTGCCTGTTTTGGAGACAACAGATACGAAGCGTATTTAAAAGCCATGATGAGTACTGGATTCAGTATACCCAAGAAGAGTATTTTACTGTCGATTGGAACATTTAAGGTAATTAGTTTGAAATCGCGATTAAAAATGGTTGTATGGAGATTTTTTAGCATAAAATGGAATTGTTACCAAGCATGAGGTCCCTTCAGAAGATGGGCTATAAACTATACGCTAGTTTAGGTACTGCTGATTTTTATACTGAACATGGAGTGACCGTAAGTTTTTTAATTATTGTATTCAACTAGAAAAGTAAAAATGCGGGGATGGTTTAAAATTAATTTAATAAAAAAATTTTAATATTTACAGTATTTATAATAATAGCATTAAAAGGGGATATTTTCAATATATTCAGACTTACAAAAAAAATTAAAGAGAGATTCAACCTCCAAGTTTAAACACATTATGAAATATACCAGGTGTCTCATGACATCGGGTCATACCAAAGATTATTTCTTTTAGATGGAACATCATGTATAATTTAAACTACAGCATAAGCAAACCAAAATCTTAACATTTTGAATAATTCCGTACTGGAATACTTTAACGACATAATATACTGTTATAATTTATATTAATTGAGATATATTACAAGTGTGATAGTTTAATATAGAATTTGTTATTTAAACATCTATATCAAAACAAATCAATGATGATAACTATTATTAATAAGCAATAAACAAAAACTTATTTCGTGGCAATCTTCTAAATGTTCTTCCCCTCATTATTATTTTCGATATAATACTTTATAGTTTATATTTTTTACATAACTTTCAAGCTTCATAATCTTTATACAGATCTTTTTTAAATCTGATAAATATTTTTTGACATTTTTCTCCCCCAAATTTCTCACTCATTAGTCTACAATCTTTCTTGGTTACCAAAATAACAATTTTCTTATTCATTATGGAGTTTAATGAAATAAAATATATCTTCATCTTTCAATTTTTTAATTAAATCCATTTCAATACATTAAACCATTCAAAAAAAATTATTGCTGTATACAAAATAGAAGCAATCGAATAGTTGATCTATTGCAATAAAACTAGACCATATACAAAAATGATTTACCATAATAAAATAAAACATTTGTAAAATAAAAAGCATCGAATTAATAAAGATTTTCACATAAAATTGACGATATTAGTAAACCTTATATTGCCAAAATTGGATAAATTTATTATTATTATGATTAGTATTATTATTTGCTATAATAGGAAATTGAAATATTCTGATGATAAAATACACCATACATATATCAAAACAATTTTAAAATATGGAGCTGATTCTCTTTTTAATTTTCATATAAACATTTGTAGTGTCTCTCAAGATTACAGAAATACCGAAATCTGAAATATAAATGGATCACTCTGTACTTAAAATATGAATAAAATTTGGATTGCTAATTTATATTGTTATTGATGAAATAATACTTTATTATCAGAAATAAGTGAGAATCCAAAAATACTGATATTAAGAATCAATTTAATATTAATTAAAAAAATAAATTTCTTTATCAATGCAACCATCAATTGGTAAGTTAATTTATATTTATCAAATAATTTACTATTTGAATCAAAATCAATTACACGCAGATATTCAGATAATGTACTGAAAATATATTTTTATTATTCTGTTATCGTCTACAGATATAAAGCAGTAAATTATTGATAACAAAATAATTTATTTTGATCGGATCTATTACGATTTAGGACAGAATATAAATTAAAAAAGTGATATTTTTAGTCCTTATTGTTGAAAATAAGATTTTTTAAGTAGTTTCTTTTGGTACATCTACAAATACTACACTCTTTCTTGGCTGATTTTGCACATTTTTAGTATGTTTATTAACCCCATTGAGAGGTACCTGAGTTTTCGAAATTTCTCTTGTTGGGGTACCAACTACTTTATCGGTGCCGGTGTTACATTGTTTTTCTAAACTGCTAATTTTTTCTAAATATTCCTGTGCATCGTCTGTGAAAGCAGGGCATTCTCCTTTTAAAATAATACTCAAATAATAAGCTTGTTTAATATAAATGAGACTGTTGTATTTCGAAGATATTCTCAAGCTTTTTTCAGAGATTTCAATAAAAGTTTCGATGAAAAATTTGAGTATCACTCTCTTTTTCTGGATGCTGAACGTTTTCTCGCAGTTCCACTAAAAGAAAAATAAACAAATTATATAAATACTCAAGTAACAGAGTAACAATACAATCAGTCTTCTGTGTAAAAATTTTACAAAATACGGTAACACAACAAGAAGTAATTTTGCAACTTATTCAACTGCTCTAGAGCTACCATATTTTATAAGAGTGTTAAAAGTAATCTTTATATAATAAAATAAAAAACGTTTTTACTTAAACAGCTAAATTTTCATAAAAACAGGATATAATAATTAAAAAAAGGATACTCCGGCAAGGTCACTTACTTTAATTACATTTTGCCATAAGCGTACCCTTGACACCTTCAGTTGAACAACATTTGTTTTGTTCATTTTCTCATTTCATATACAAAGTGATTAAAAATCAGATGGGATTTCAAATTTTTGATCAACCTAATAGACATCAAGTATGATACATCGTTGAAACTAGCTCGGCCAGAGTTTGTTTGGCACTGCGTTCCTGAACACACTGTAAATTTGGGACTAATTTTAAAATGTGAATCTCAAGACTGCCTACAGTTTTTGTAAATAACTTTTTTTGATATCTCCTTGAATAACGGATATATCGTACTTCGACCCATTAATGCCGCACCCTGTATATATTCTTAGTTGAGATATTTACACATTCGACACTTACAAAATTAGAAAATTAATAAAATAAGTGATGTTAACGGAATATCCCAAGTATACACCTAGATCAAAATGCTGTTAAAGTGAGTAACTTTGTCTGAGAATCAGTGTTTTAATAATATGTAATATAAAATATTAGTAAAGTAAGTGATTATATAGAAACTTTTATATAATTTTGTGCCGAACACTTTTGTAAATTAATATTTAATAAGAATTGAAATTGACATATGAAGATTGGTATCTTAGATCACTAGTAAGAAAAATTAATTAAAAATAAATCACTTTACAAACAATTCTAAACCAATAATAAAGCGTTATGGTAATAAAACAGTAACTTATGGGTAGAAAATAGAAATTACTTACATTGAGGTCAATGGAATCAACAGACCCCCTCCTTTCTTCTTTGTTATTGAGATTCGCTTCATTTTTTCTTTGTTCCTTTTCATGTTTCTTTTTCATCGCCGCCTGTCTCTTCTTAGATTCTTCAAATCGCAGAAAAATATTATCCATATCATCTATTTTTACTCGTTTTGGTGTAGTCACAAGATGTGATTTGTCATATTCTGTGCCAGGCTTCACCATAATGTCACAAAGCTTTTTAAAATCGAAAGGAGGGAAAAACGTTACCCCGTTGGTGTATCTAAGGTTTCTGAGGGCCTTAATGAAAGACATTAGAGGAGCTTTCAAGATCGCATCGAAATATTTATGAGCCACTCTTAATTTTCTAATATCAACTTCGCTTAGAGTGTTACTCTCGGTGACGAAGAAGTTGGGGATGTTTGGCCTGGGTTTACAAAGGTAATCCGCAAGGTTTTTTATTACTTGGAGTAATTTTATACCGAGCCTGTGCTCTGGCCAATCGCTAAAATTAGATTCACACTCCCATAAAATAAAATTTCTAATGTGTTCAGGGAGTAGCCCGAAATGCATAGTCTTTGGTTCTACGTATGTTTTGTGAAGAGTAAGAAGAATAATCAGACTCTTTATTTGAGCGTGAGACATAAAACTTTCTAAATATCGCTGGGCTTGAGGAAAACTAAGTTCCCACTCAATATCTGCGTCCTTTCGATCACCTTTTTTCTTCAAGTGACCTTTTGGTAGTAACGAGCATCCCAGTGAAGTTATATCGTCTATCATAAACTTTGCAGGGAAAACGTAACGTTTTCTGTTTTCTGGGGCTCTATTTGCTTTTAGTACAAACTTTAAGGTTTCTTCAAACGGCCAGTTGGTTGGAATACACGGTATAATCTCGCATGGGATACTCCTTTCACCCTCTTTAATCATACAAAAGATCTTCTCTTGTTTCGAGTTAGGTGGATAATCATCTAATTCGAATCCCAGTTTTTCAGCTGTTCTGCTTAGGAACAGATCATTGTCTAAATGTTTCATAAAACTTTTGGAATTAATATAAGCCACCGTATCGTACAAATCGTCTTCGGATATTTCTCCACCAACCAATTCATTAGGATCCCAAGATAACTTTTTTATTTTCCGATATGATACGCAAGATTCTGGTAGACTAGTTTGGGAAGCTCGTTCGTGTCTTTCTAGACCTTCAATGATATCTATGGGTTTTGGAGTCTTGAGGTCTTCTAGTGCTGCGTAATAGCTGGTGTCTGAGGAATCGGAGCTTCGCGATTGGGATTCTATAGAGTCGATGCGTAAAATTGGGGAGCCGCTGTCCAATTTAAAAGTGTTGTTGATTGCCCTAAGTCTGATATAACCTGAAAAATAGATGGAATAAATCAAAGATTCCAACCAGTTTTGAGCTAATATTTTAACTGTTTCTACCCTTACTTTATTTGTGGAATCTGTCCATAATAAATATAGAAGATACACTTATCTTAGATTTCCACAGTATTACAAAGCTTTTTTTTAAGAATTATTATGTTCGAGTTTCGCCCTTCGGGCATCTTCTAACAAAACTCGAGTCATAATTTTTTTTAAAAGTTTTGGAATACTGTGGAAATTCAAGATGAGTATAGTTTATCGTTTATATTTGCTAAAAAATTAAATCTAATATTGCATATTGTCAATTAACCTATTTTTTTACATAATATAATGTATTTTATGTAAAAAATTAATGAAAACTACTTATTAAACCCGTTACATACAGAAAACATTGGAACCTTGGACTCGAAGAACAAATACAACATTTAAATATTATTATTAATTATCTAAACATTATTTCCTAGAATCAAACTTAGTGCAATTTTATTTGAATCCATCAATGTGATAACGCTTATCTTAACAATTTTACATAAAATGTATTATAATCCTTTAATAGGTTTTTTTTTTCAACCTTGTTCACCATGAAAAGATAGACCTAGATAATAATTGACAAAAATGAAAGTTATATATTTATATATATTTTATTATATAACAAATTGTAAAGTAAAACTAACAAACCAAATAAAAACATTTGGTTTAAAATCGAGATTTATTAAGACATCAAACTTAAAGTAAAACAGAAATCTTTAAAATATTTTTGCAAGATTCATTAAAATTTCGACATTAAAATACAAACTTTTAAAATGTCGACTTCATAAATGAAATCTTAAAGAAAAACCATTAATTATTAATATTTTTGCTTGAAATTCGAGATTCATTAAACTTTTCAGCTTAAAGTCGAGATTCAAAGTAAAACTGAAGATTTTTCAAATATTTTTGAAAGATTTATTAAAATGTCATCTTTAGAGTCAAAATGTATCAAAATCTCGACTTCATAATGCAGATCTTGAATTTTTTTAATTCCTTTTTTATTGATGGTGACAATGTTTTATTTAATTTTCAAACTCTATAAAAAATATAAAACATTTAAAAATAACAAAAAATAAATCTATTCAATGCTATCTTCTCCTGCTACTTAATTTTAGGTATTTATATTTTTTCTAATGCTACTAGAACATAAGTTAGCACTTAATGCAAACAAGTACTTCAAATAGAAAAAAACCTTTGTTATCTGTGCCAATATTTACACTAAAAATGAGGTAATTACAATTCTTGGTAACATTTTATTTTATTTGAAATTGTTAGTTTTTACGTTTTATCTCCAGCACTAACCTTTTTTAGTACATTGTTCAAGCCTTGCAGTGGTTCTTTCATCACTTTCTCCAACTTCATCAATGGTTCCCAATACTCTTACCCAATCATTGAATACGTACAATCTTTTTGGTACTACAGGTTCGGAGTGGTCCTTATTTGGTCCATGATGAGGACGATAGAGTACATTTTCGCTAACTTTTTCCAGGATAACATCTGGAGCTATGTAACCCTCCGGTTTTTCTAAGCGTAATTTTTTCAGATCTTCTTTGTATCTGAAAAATAAAAAAGCGCTGTAGTGGTTTTATTTTTGTTAATATACAGGGTGTTCGCGAAAATAATGCATATTTTTAAATGGTATGTAGAACGTGTCATTTACAACAAAATATTCTAATAAATTTTTTTTCTAACATCATTAATTCACAAAAATTCACTTTAAATATTTTCTCGAAAATTTACATGTGGGAACACCTCACACTTTTAATAAAAATATGTGTCATGTAACCAAGGAATGTCTAACTCATAAATCAAAAAATTGTGTTAGTTTGTAAATGATTCGGATCGTTTGATCGTTTTAAGTTTATCGATTGGTAAAGTAGTTTCAATAATTCAGTGAAAATGGCATTTTAATCAAATCAAGAATAACACGATATATTAATTAATTTAATCCGCAATGTTTTGTATGAGTGTGCCAAAGATTGTTGGAAACTAGTAGTGTATTATCTCCATCTCCTCTAATCGACCATTCTAAATATCCAGGTGTACTAAAATATAAACTTACTTTTAGAACGTTTAAAAAACCATTTTGTATACCTTATTGAGTTATCGGTGTTGCCGGCTTTAGTTACTTTTCGGCAAATAATATTTGGATAAATCTAAAATACTAATATTTATTTATTTGAAAACAACTGACTTTAGAAAAAAAAATTATAAGACATTTTTATCTGTATACAAGTTTATACCGCCTCATCCATAAATATGTGCATTATTTACAGTGGTGCAAATGATATTTATTATCTGTTATATCAATGTAAATAATTTCTGAGTGATTATCTGATTGAATTTTCAACATATTTTATTCCGGTTTTTACAATCAGTAATCGGTACTAATCCTTGATTAAAGTATATTTCGACATAATCTGGATTTTTCAATGAGTAATTTCCTTTTAAGTCATATTTTTTATTTCTTAGTTATTCAAAAATTCATCAAACATTATACATTGACGATAGAAAAAAGAGTTTAAAGATAATGAGTATTAACTAATTATTTAATTTTTAATTTAATCAAATTGTGAGTATATCAGCCTATTATTTTTTGAATTATTTTACGCAATTTTTTTTTTCTTTAATTCCGCATTAGGCATTAATGATGATTCTTTAATCGAAATTAGTAGCTAGTTTTATATATTTAACATCAAATTAAAATATTTAATGTTGGAAGACATGTATTTACAAACCACATAGGAATAAATGGAGTTCCTATGTTACTTAAAAATGTTACTTTTATTTAGATCATTTCTTTTTTAATTATTTGCAAATTCCTCTTAGTAAATCGTGGTTTAGAATAATCATATTTTATATACAGTATGGTCCAAATGAAAGGAATAAATTCATTATTTCGTAAATCGGCGATTTTAGGGGAAAATCCAGAAACCCGTCGATTTTTATTTTTAAATGGGCGCTTCGTCGGATCACCTTTTTATTTTCATTGTCATCAATAAAAAAATTTCTATTTAAAATGTTTATTGATGACGTCATCACGCTCAGAGAGATGACGTCAAAAATAAAAAGGTGACTTGACGAAGCGCCCATTTAAAAATAAAAATCGATGGGTTTCAGGATTTTCCCCTAAAATCGCTGATTTTCGAAATATGTAATTAATTTATTCCATTCATTTGAACCATACTCTATAAACATAACCGTCAAAACAATGTGACTTAATCTACACTTATTATTAATAATATTAAAACCTATAGTCTTATATAATCTTATTCGCATATATTAAGATATGAATATCTCTATTCTTTGTCATTCTGAATAAAGTCATTAAACAGGATTTAAACTAATGCTCACTAGTTTCACTAACCAATCCATAATTTCAAAAATGATGATTGATTGATTATTGATAAATTACAAATTTTTCAAAATAAATTATTTTTAAAAAATTGAAGATTTAATTAACAACTTAATGTTTTGTTGTATCGATAACGCATTAAAGTGCATTTTTCTAGTGATTAAAATAAATGTCGTCATCAGGGTGATGTTTAAATACACAAAGTGCAATACACGGTGTGTCAGATAAAGTTAACGTTATAGTATTATATAAAGATAGTTATAAAGAATGTTAAAGGAGAAAATTATTTTTTTCCAAAATGATTAAAAATGGAATTTTTTGTTTAAAGTGGCACTAGACTACTTCAAAATCTTTTCTACATTCCCTGATAGAATCGAATATTTTGTAAATATTTTATATATGAAAGAAATATTTGTCTTTTAAATATTTGTTATCCAAACTTAATGTTTATTAAATAGTTACTTTACAATATTTATAACAAATATTGGTTATATCTTTGAACAGTAATATTTTTTAATTAATATACAGTAAATATTCATTTCTTTGCGTATATGACATATTCAAAAACCTATATTACATAATTATTTTGAAAATAATTAAAAAATTGTAAATCGTAATTGTAGCAAAGTGTAAAAATTTTAAAACCCTCATTTTTTTGTTTGGAATTTCGTTTATCACACCATCTATAAAAATTTTGGGACACTAAAACTGGTCTCTTTAGAGTCAAAATTAATTAAAATCTCGATATAATGCCGAAATTTGCAATTTTTTGAGATTTCTGTTTTTAATATCGAGATTCATAAACTTCGACCTTAAAATCTTAATCTTCACCTCGAAAAAGTCGAGAATTTAAAGTAGAATACGAGATTGTTTTAAAAAGTTGGTGTAAAATCGAAATTTATTAAAATTTCTTTCTTTAAAGTCGAGATTAATTAAAATCTCAATGTCAAAATCGAAAACTTGAAAAAATCAAGGAATTTATTGCTTTAAATCAGGAATCATTGGAACATCGTCTTTAAAGCCAAAATCTTAAAGAAAACTAAATAATTTTTGATATTTTTGATTGAAAATCGAGATTCTTTAAATATCAGTCGAAATTGAAATATTTTTTAAGGATTATTAAAACCTTAAGTTTAAAATCAAGATTTTAAAGACAAAAAAGTTATTTTTTTAAATTCCAACTTTAAAGTCGAAATTAATTCAAAACTAAACTTTAAAATCAAGGTTCTTTAACTTTAAAATCGAGAACTTATAGAAAACACGATATTTTTTTAATATTTCTGATTTAAAATAAACGCATCCTAAAATTTCGAATTTAAAGTCGAGATCCATTGAAATATTGACTGAAGTCGAAATTTAAAGTCAAGATTTAGATGTAAAATTCGATATTTTTAAAATTTCTATTTTAAAGACGAGATTCATTAAAATGTAATAAAATTATTAAAGTCGAGATTTAAAGTACAAGAGAAGATTTTTTAATGCATTTGGGGGATTTGAATTAAAAAGTCGAAATTTTGAATAAATCATAATTTTAAGATTTCTACTTTGAAATCGAAATTCAATAAAAAAAGTCAACATTTTGAAAAAAGCAATTTTTTTAAAATTCAATTCGATAAAAAGGACAGTTCTGTCAAAGTATTAGTGCGAGCTTTAAATTTTCAATTTCATTTTTTGAAAATAACGGTGCATTTAACGAGTTAAATCGACCTGTTTTCATCGAATTTTTCTCGACAGACTAGCAAGTGATCGGCGAGTGTGGAAAGGCCGTGAATTGGGTTGTGTTTTGCGAGTGGTTTCGTTATGCGATTGATCTACACTTGTATGTATTAAACTTTTTCACATTTGTATACCAAAATTCTCGAGCATAACAAAGTGCTTTTTAATCTTGCTAATTTCCAAAAAAAAAATAAAAAACTGTTAGTGATAAGGATAAGAATTCCAACAAATTCTTTACCTATAGGCTACTTCTCAGTGCCCGAGGAGCAGGCAACCAATTCACACGATGGATGTATTGCTGTTTCCGGTTCTGATTAACTGTAATTAAGAATTTGCAACAACGACTTGCTGCTTTTGACTACATGAGCAGTAAACCACCAACAAGTGTTCCAACAGCTTCTAAATCAAATATGTCTTTAAACAATGTACAAACCGCCTCTTATGTATCAGCAGTTAAATCAACACCCAAAATAACTTTCCCAAAAAGAGATCAAGCCATAGTTCTTCACTCAGATAATAATCTTAAACTTTTTGATTATGTCCATGCAATCGGAGATATAATTGGTCCCAAACAAATTTCCTTTGCCTCTAGAATGTCCAACAACCGGATTTGCATTTATCTAACTAGCGCTGACTTAGTAGATAAATTAGTACAGTCACATCCCACCATAAAAATATCTAACATTGATTTAAATATTCGTAGATTGGTTTCTCCGACCAAAAGAATCCTTATTTCTAATATCTCCCCATGTATCCCCCACGAAACAGTTGAAAACGAGATAAAAAAAATTGGGCTGCAACTAGCATCACCCATTTCATTTCTACGTGCCGGCTTTCCTGGCGACGAATATTCCAGTATCCTTAGCTTCCGACGCCAAGTGTATGTTTTCTGCTCCACTGACAACTTTGAATTGCAAACATCTATAGTGATCAATCATGATGATTTTGAAAACCGAATTTTCCTTTCAACCGAAAAAATGGAATGTTTCATCTGTAAATTGCCAGGACATATTGCATCAAATTGTCCTAATCCCCCTCCTAACAGCTTACTCCCTTCCTCTGCTATCGTAGTACCATCCTCATCCCAAATTAACCCCAGTCAAACACCTGCGGTTCCCTCTTTAACTAAGGCACTAGAGCCCCCTACCCAGCCAAATCCTGACACCATTAAATCCCCCCCACATGTAATTATCCCACCCCCAAGTCAGACCACTAGTCTAAAACGAGGCTTAGCCGAAATTTTAACCCCTACCGATGAGAATAGCCACATTGATGATGAATCTATACATACCCTACCAGATCCAGAGAGTATGCCCCCCCCCCCTAAAGTCCCCCCTAGTAAAATTAAAGCAAAAAAGAAGAAACAAAAAATTAATTCCGGTACAGATGCTACAGATGCTCATTTAACAGAAATTACAAAGGAGTCCATCAGAGAAGCTTACCAGCAAACTGACGACCCCTTTGTGCTCCCCATTGATAGTCTATTTGTTTTCATAGAAAACACATTTGGTAACAGTAACCCATATTATGAAAGTTTAAAATTCACGAAAGATGTTAAATCTTTAGTTGCCGATCTACATTTGATATATCCTTTCCTAAAAGAAAGATATATTAAGAACAGATTTACGCGTCTAACAAAAAAAATGAAAGAACAGCTCAAACTCGTTTCCCTTGATACTGGCAGTATTCCTAGTTCAGCATCTTCCATCGAATCAAGCGACGAAGAATATGACACTGATGACTCGCACATGTCCCAGAAATCTATAAAATCGTTGCCTGATGATCTTGGGCAACAATCCGATTAAATACTTTCAATCTTATGCAGTGGAATTCTGATGGGTACTTCCCCCGCCTGGAACGTATTCACCAGCTCATTTCAGAATTTGCTCCAGACTTCCTATGCTTGCAAGAAACTAACTTCAAAGAGTCACATAATCCTAATCTTAAAAATTATATTGGCCATCACTATATCAGACCAACACATTTAAGAGCTAGCGGTGGAACCTCAATCTTTGTTTCCAGAGATGTATTCCATAAAGAAATCATTTTAAACTCCACCCTGGAAGCAGTTGCAATTACTGCCTGGTGCCCCTTTAAAATTCATATTTGTAGCATTTATATTCCTCCAAATTACAACCTTGCCCAAACAGAACTATCAGACCTTATAAGCCAGCTTCCTGCTCCGTTTATATTGGTAGGGGATTTTAATGCCCACAATACGATGTGGGGTTCAAAGCATACATTCGGGAAAGGCAAAATAGTTGAAAACTTAATAACTAACCGCAACATTAATGTCTTAAACAATGGTAGTAACACTCACTTCAACATATCATCAGGAACTTTCTCAGCAATCGATCTCAGTATTTGTGATCCAAAGTCCTTCCCACTTCTCACCTGGAACACTCTAGATTGTCTTTTTGATAGCAATCACTTTCCTATTCTCATTCTTCTTCTTTTCATGCCGTCTTCTCATAGAAGGTTGGCGACCACTTTTCTAAATTCTTCTCTGTCTTTTGCAACATGGAACAGTTCTCCAACGCTGAGATTTGTCCACTCTCTAATGTTTCGGAGCCAGGATTTTTTCTTTCTGCCGATACCCTTCTTCCCCTCAATTCTGCCCTGCATAATATTTTGTAACAGTAGATATTTGTCATTGCGTAATATGTGTCCTATGTAAGATATTTTTCTTATCTTAATGATTGTGAGCAGCTTTCGTTTTCGGCCGATGCGTCTCAACACTTCGTCGTTGGTTATTCTGTCGGTCCAAGGTATCTTCAGAATGCGCCTATAGAGCCACATCTCAAATGCTTCAAGCTTTTTAATCATTTGAGTCTTTAGCGTCCAAGTTTCTACTCCGTACATTAACACTGACCACACATAACACTCCACGAATCTCAATCTGATGCCAAGGTTTAGATTTCTGTTTGTAAGCATTGTGGAATATTTCATAAATGCCTTTCGAGCCATTTCAATTCTGATCTTAATTTCCTGGTCAGGGTCCATTTCAGAATTTATGACAGAGCCGAGATATTTGTATTTTTGGACCTGCTCTATTCGGTTTCCATTTACTGTGAGAATAGGGTTAATATTTGGGTTTTTGCTTATGACCATCATTTTAGTTTTCTGCGTGTTTATAGTGAGTCCCACTTCTTCACACTCTCGACTGACTCTTTCCACAAGGGTTTGAAGATCTTCTGCCCTCTCCGCCATTATGGCAGTATCATCGGCGAATCTTAGGTTGTTAATCAATGTCCCTCCAATGTTTACTCCCTCAGGTCTCTCGTAAAGTGCTTTTTGAAATACAGACTGAGAGTAGAGATTGAACAGTTGTGGGGATAAAACGCAGCCTTGACGAACTCCTTTTTGAATTTCGACTTCATCAGTTTCGATGTCCCCAACTCGAACTACTGCCGTTTGATTGTAGTAGATATTTTTTATTAATTGTATATCACTTGGGTCCAATTTGATGCTCTTTAAGTTCTCTATGAGTTTGTCATGTTGGACCTTATCGAAGGCCTTTTGGAAGTCAATGAAACAGACGTACACATCTTTATTGTATTCTCTACATTTCTGTAGCAGTACTGTGATGGCAAATAAAGCTTCTCTAGTTCCTAAACCTTCTCTAAAGCCAAACTGCGTCTCATCCAGTTGTTCTTCGCATTTTCGATATATTCTCTGTTGGATTATTTTTAAGAGTACTTTCAAGGTATGACTCATCAAACTGATTAGCCGATACTCATCACAGGACTTGGGGTTGTTCTTTTTAGGCAGAGGAATGAAGACTGATTTAAGCCAATCTTTTGGGATTTCCCCTGTTTCGTATATTTTATTGAACATTTTTGTGAGTTGGGTTAAGTTTCTATCGTCTAAGGCCTTCAAGAATTCAATTGGTATATTATCAGGTCCGGTCGCTTTTCTGCTCTTTGATGTTTTTATAGCATACTCCACTTCTGATTTTAGAATACATAGCTGTTCCGTCTGATTGTTTTCCTCTCTAACGTCATCTCGTCTTGCTGCAAATAGATGTTTAATGTATTCCTCCCAAGTTTGTTTTTTACCTTCTTCTGTTAGTTGAATATCTCCTTGTATGTTTCTTGTGATTATCGGTATTCTTTTTTTTGTATTTCCAGTTAATTCCTTTAATTTTTTATGTAAATTAAAAGAATCCTGTTTACTGTTCAGTTGTTCCATTTCCCGGCAATTCTCTTCCATCCATGTCTCCTCCATCCATGTCTCCTTACAGACTCTAAATCAAAACCTGCAAATGCTATCACTAAATGGAAAACCGCCAATGCTAATTGGCCATTATTTAGCTTAAGCGTCAAAGAAAAAACAGACCAATTAATATTTTCAAATAATATCGATGATGCCGTCAGTGAATTTAACAATTGTATCATTTCCTCAGCTGAGGAATGTCTAGGTACTTTCACCATCAACCCCTCTAGAAAAACCGTTCCCTGGTGGAACGAAGACTGCAAAGTAGCTGTATAAGAGTCCAAGAAAGCTCTAAACAAATATCGTAGAACTCGAACACAATCTGATTTAATTAATTTTAAAAAACTAAAAGCAAAAACTAAACGGATACTAAAAGAATGCAAAAAGTCATCTTGGAACCAATTTGTCAGTTCAATTACGTCTGAGACCCCTCCAGCCCAGGTCTGGTCTAAAATTAAGCAGATGAAAGGGTACTCTAACTCCCATAAAATCCCAGCCCTCAATCATGACGGAAAAATTGTTACAGATGACCAAACAATTGCAAATATCCTCGCCCAACACTTTCGTAACAAAACTAAAAATATTAACATCCCTGATAACCTGCCTAATATTTTCCCCACATTTAGACCTACACCCCCTGCTTCTATAAATTTTCCGTTTACGTTCTCAGAGCTAACCGCCGCTATTTCTATGTCAAAAAACTCAGCTGCAGGACCAGATAATATCCCTTTTTGTTTTCTCAAAAACCTGCACGCATCCTCACTAGTCAAACTTCTGGAACTGTATAACAAAATATGGACCAGTAAAAATTTTCCTTCTTTATGGCAAAAGTCAATTATCCTCCCTATTAATAAACCGGATTGTGAATCCTCTCTTCCAGACTCTTTCAGACCAATTTCTCTCACATGCACCCTATGCAAACTCTTAGAAAAAATGGTCAACAAACGTATTATTTGGTACCTAGAAAAATTCAATATCCTAAATAAGGCTCAGTCAGGTTTCAGACCAAATCGGTCTACGTTAGACAACCTTGTTCTTCTTCAATCAGAGATTGCTCAAGCCATATCAAATAAAAGCGACCTAATAGCAGTTTCTCTAGATATAAAAAGTGCCTTTGACACTACCTGGAAAAGCACTATCCTATGCAAACTTAAAGAAATAAACCTGACAGGTAATATTCTAACATTTATCGAAAAATTTTTAACCAATAGATCTTTTAAGGTTAGCGCAAATTGTAAAGAATCCGAAATCCATACTACTGAGAATGGAGTTCCACAGGGTTCGGTTTTAAGTACTACTCTATTTTTACTTGCCATCAACGATATTTGTTCCTCTGTCCTACCTCCAGTTAAATTCGTTATCTATGCCGATGACCTCATAATATTTTGTCAGGGAAAAGTGACTTCTAGTATCTGTAGTTTGCTCCAAACATGTCTCGATAATATTCATATGTGGTCCTTAAAAACCGGTTTTAACTTTTCACCTAGCAAATCTAAAGTAATTAGCTTCAGTAGGAGATATAAATGCCAGCAACCTAACCTAAACTTGAACGGCGAGCCGTTGCAATTGGTCGACAATCTTAAAGTATTGGGAGTCATCTTCGACAAGAGACTCACTTGGACTTCCCAAATAGCTCAAACTAAGAGTAACTGTCTAAAAAGATTTAACATCTTAAAATCTTTAGCTCATTATCAATGGGGAGCCGACGAAGAATGTCTGCTTAAAGTCTACAGATCTTTAATCCGCTCGCGACTAGACTATGGCAGCATACTATATATATCTGCTAGTAAATCAAACTTAAAATCCCTCAACGTAATCCAAAACTCGGCCCTAAGAATTTGTCTTGGCGCCTTCAGGTCCAGCCCTACCGAAAGTCTTTATGTCGAAGCAGGTGAACCCCCCCCCTTTTATCCGCAGAGAACGTCTGCTACTATCTTATTCCGCTCGTGCATCTGCTAATCCAAACAATCCTATATTCCAACTAATAAATGCTACACCTCCTCCTACTAGAAACAACTCCGGAACCTTACCCTTAATTCCCCAGACCCTATCAACCCTATTGGGCAACATTGACCTAACCAAAACAACCCCATTTCACGCCTCAAACATTCCTCCATGGACCAAAACACTACCTCTCTTTAACACAAGTTTGGAAGAATACAACAAGAAAGAAGCTTCCAGCATACTCATTAAGCATACATTCACAAACCTAATTCGTTCGTCCCACTACGACAAGATACTTTTTACCGATGCATCCAAAGATGATCGTGGGGTAGGCTGTGCAGTTACTACCACAAATTCAGTTGTAGATACGAAGCGACTTTCCACTAACTGCACTGTTTACACAGGAGAACTATTCAGTATTCTTTTAGCCCTAAAATCTATCACGCCAGATACCAAGTCAGCAGCAATTTGCACAGACTCTCGCTCATCTATACATGCCACTAAAGACATATACTCCTTAAACCCAATTGTCCAAAATATTCAAGAAATCTGCCACACTCTTATTACCAAAGGCACTGTCATAAACTTCTTCTGGGTTCCTTCACACATCGGTATCGAAGGTAACGAAAAAGCAGACCAAGCAGCAAAACAAGCCATTAGCTCGGACGAAAATGTAGAGAACACCCAACTCCACACGGACCTAAAATGTACCATCAAACAAGCATCATTAAACTCCTGGCAAATACATTGGGATAGAGTTAATGCTAAGCTACATGATATCCAGCCCAGTATGGTACCTTCAAAAAAACCCCCAATGAAGAGAAGAGACAAAATTATCATTAGAAGATTAAGAATAGGACATACTCGCATTACCCACGATTACCTTATGGCTTCAAAAAATCCTCCGACCTGTGAACACTGTAACAACACCCGCCTTACTGTTCAGCACATACTGCTTGACTGCAACCGTCTGAGATCGAAGCGACTGCAACATAAACTTAGTGGAAACTTAAAAGACGTTCTTAACTCTCCTGATAGTTTGTGTAATGTTGTTAATTTCCTGAAAGACTGCAATTTGTACCACCTTATTTAATTTAACAGTGCCTGTGTCAATGACCAAGTTGTCGAGACACGTTAATAAAAAAAAAAAAAAAAAAAAAAAAAAATCACTATTTTGAAAAAAAATGCTTTTAAAATTCCGAATTTAAAATCATATCGAAATCTGGACTTTAACATCAAGATTTATTAAAATGTCGACTTGAAAAACGAGATTTGGAAAAAAAATACGAGATTTTAATAATTCTGCTTCAAAATGTATTTGAAAATAGGTATAACTTTAACATCGAGGTTTTGAAGCAAAACACTAGAATTTAGAGCGAGATTTAGAAGTATAATTCGATATCTTTAAAATTTCTTATATAAAATGGAGATTAAATAACTTGACTTTAAAACTCTCGATTACAAAATCGAGATCTTAAAGAGAAACATGAAATATTTTAAGATTTCTCGTTTAAAGACGAAATTCATTAAATTGTAATAAAATGTCATTAAAGTCGAGATTTAAAAAGGAAGAAAAGTGAGACTTGTCGAAATCTCTAATTCAAAAGTTAAGGTCTTGAAGTAAAACACTATAATTTTTTAATTTCTATTTCAAAATTGAGATTCAATTTAAAAAAGACGAGATTTTGAAGAAAAACGTGATTTTTTAAAAATTTCTGATTTAAAATCTCGATTTCAACATCAAATTTGTTAAAAACAAGATCTTGAAAACGATAAGTGATTTTAATAATCCTACTTTAAAATCCATATTTGATGACAGATTAACTGTAATATCGAGATTTTGAAACAAAACACCAGAATTTAAATAAAATTCGATATTTTTAAATTTCCGTTTTAAAATTGAGATTCAATAAAATTTAGACTTTAAAATTCACTAATGATAAGCATTAAAGATGGTCGGGATATCAAATTATTAATAAGTGGAAAAATTTTTAAAAGTTTTTTGATACATATATTCAATTAATTTTGGTAATAATAATGGAAAAGAAAATATAAATACAATAGTACATAAATATATTAAACTACTATTTAACCGTTTGTGTAGAAAATATTTAACGAATATTTGAAAATATCTAGCAATAAATGTTTAACAAATATTTTTTTTCAATATATATATATATGTATACAGGGTGTTATTGAAATACACGTACATATTAAAACTGGGTATTGCGCAGATCCCCACTGAATGTAGAAAAATATTATTTTTTAAAAATACCCCTTATTAAGGGAGTTATTAATTTTTGAAAATTAATTCTAAAACAAACGTACTTCACTGATATGTTGAGGATGACCTATATAAATTAGGTTTATTTACCTATTTTAAACATCAACAGTAATTAATATGCAAGTTTTTGTCAGATGATAAGAAAACTAGTCTTGTAAGAAATAACCATGTTGCCAAGATTTTCGAATTAATTTCTATTTCCGAAGACTGGTTTTTACTACCCTCGTTATCAAAAAACTAGAATATTTGAAACTATAGATTATTAAAATTTTAGTTGATTTACGAATCTGGCTAACACGAGCGCGTCATTTCCAAGTTGGTAAAAAGTGTTGTTACGATTACTTTTAAATATTTTTTTACGATGCCACTATTTACGAATATTGAACTAACCGATATAGTGCTGGTTTATGGGGCAGCTGGAGAAAATTCTCGGCAAGCACAAATCCTGTATCGCGAACGGTTTCCAAATCGGAGAATTCCGGACTGTCGTACGTTTATTTCAACTGTTCAGCATCTAAGAGACCATGGAAAATTTGAGAGTGTCAATGCAGATCGAGGGAGAACAAGAACACAAAGAACATTGGCGGCCGAAGAAGAAATATTGGAAGCTGTTGAAAACCGGCCTCAATTAAGTTGTAGAAGACTAGGTCTTGAAATTGGAGTGTCCTCATTTGTTGTGTGGCGGACACTTAAAGAACAAGGTTTACATCCTTATCACATCCAAAAAGTCCAGGCCTTATATCCAGGTGATGAAGAAAAGAGAGTGGAGTTTTGTGAATGGATGATTCAAAAATGTGTTGATATTCCTGATTTTCTAAAAATATTATTGTATACTGACGAGGCTTCATTCACTCGTGATGGCGTGTTCAATATGCACAATACGCATATTTGGAGTGATGAAAATCCTCACGCCATTAGGGAAACTGGGCATCAAAGAAAATTTTCAATAAATGTTTGGGCTGGCATAATAGATCAGTATTTCATCGGGCCTTATGTTCTCCCGAACAGATTAAATGGGCCAGGATATCTCCACTTTTTAGAAGATATTTTGCCAGTACTCCTAGAAGAGATACCGTTACAATTAAGGCAACGGATGTGGTACCTACTAGATGGCGCTCCTCCTCACTTTGATTTAAACGTACGGCAGTTTTTGAACATTAGATTTCCTCAAAAGTGGATAGGCAGAAATGGACGTACTAAGTGGCCTCCGAGATCTCCGGATTTAAATCCATGCGATTTCTTTTTGTGGGGTCACATGAAACAACTGGTTTATAATGAACCTATTAATAGTGTTGAACAATTAACCAATAAAGTTAATGCGGTAGCCGAGGAACTACGACAAAATCCAAGACTAATTTCTAATGTTCAAAGTTCTTTGGAAAGACGATTGCAAGTGTGTGTAAATAATAATGGACGGCATTTTGAACAATTACTGTAATAAACTTTATTTTGAATTAATTGGTTTTGCTACGGCAACAGTGCAATTTCTATGGGTAAGTTCAATTTCGATTTA
Source organism: Hermaeophaga mercurialis (assembly GCA_951812935.1). Taxonomy (NCBI): domain Eukaryota; kingdom Metazoa; phylum Arthropoda; class Insecta; order Coleoptera; family Chrysomelidae; genus Hermaeophaga; species Hermaeophaga mercurialis. The sequence continues at coordinate 17,741,625 of OX638361.1, read as the reverse complement.
TTTTACTTCTTTAAATATGGAAACTAGTAGGTCGGAAAAGGGGACTCTTCCCCAATATTTAAATTTTAGAATTTGAAGTTAAAATTGGTGCCAATCGTTTTTGGTCATTACATACTATTCCCCATTTTAATATGTACGTGTATTTCAATAACACCCTGTATATATATATATATATACATATATATCATATTTTAAAACTAACATTTAACTAATATATCTATTTAATTTAATAAATATTTAAAAATCTGTCGCAAAAAATATTTAACAAACATTTTTTTATAAATATTTTATCAATATTTTTTGTTATCTGTGATATTTCAAAATCATATTAAATTCTTTAAGACAGAAATTATTTGCCATTTTTTAGAAATATTATAGATTTTTTTTTATTTTGGGATACATACTGAGTTACATTTCGACGACCTTAACTACGACACAATTATTATCTAATAGTTGTAAAAATGTTAACAAGTACATTACTAAAAGTAAAGACTATCAGTAAATTTCGACTTGAGAAACGAGATTTTGAAGCAAATCGCGAGAATTTAGAGTCGAGATTTAGAAGTATAATATAATAATTTTCAATAAAATCTGACCTTTAAAAATCTCTAAGCACTAAGGCCAATTGGGATATATTATTAATATATGATAAATCGTGATTTTTTAAAACCGTTTTAATAATAATAATCAATAGTATGGCATCGATATGCTACACTGACGATTTTTTTAATAAAAATATGCACCTGTTTACTGACTTTTTTGCAAAAATAATATATAAAATAATAGTTCATAATCATTATTAAATAAGTTTTATCTCATTTAATTGTTTGTGTATTTATTACAATTTACAAGCCATGTGGCCCACCCTGTATATTATAGAATAACTAGTAATAAATGTTTTCTTACTGGGTATAATTTTCAAAAAACATCACAGCCATTATCATATTATTCAAGACGAATAACTCTGGATTTTCACTAAGATCCTTTTGGACGGTCTGTATAGTTTGTCTATCTAACCGAGTAATCAAATCTTCCGACTTTTGCCCATTATAGTCACTATTTTTGAGATGGTTCACTAAAATAGAGTCACTTTCTGGCACTTTTTGATGCTTTTTCGAAGAAAAATTACCCATTTCGGCGAAAACTAACTCGGGTACAAACTATAATTTTATAAATTCACAGTTTTCTACACCAGAAACGAAAGTATTGCATTTTCACTCATCAAATTGTAGAGAACTGGCCCAAAGAAATGATTATGATTATCAGTCACCTCTTGTTGAGTACCTGTATTTATTATTTTATTTCGATTAATCAATTATCAAATATATCAAAATCCTGACGTATAATTTAGATATGAAAAATTTGTAAACCGTGGAGTATTTCGACAAAAACTTTTAAAATGGATTAATATTTTATTTTAGAATTTTACAACATGTATTTATTATAAATGCGTTCTGGGTAGGCTTTGTTACTCTTATAAGTTACCGTTTAAGTTGTTATTTATAAAAATATTTCTTTCGAGTAATACAGTTTTTCGTGATTTCTGCCATAGTTGCATTCAAAATTATTTGGTTATATCTTTATTAAAAAAACGTAATTTTTTGGAAAAATTATGATTTTTTATTAGATTGTTTGTTTTCAAAAAAACTGGGGTTTTTTTAATAAATAGGGATTCAAATAAAGAACTGTACAACTGTATCTTTATAAAAATTTTGCTAATAATTGTGATTTGGATCTTTATATCTTTTTTAATTATTCGCGATTTTAATGAAAAAAAACTAAGATTAAAATTTGTTTAGTAAGAAAATTAGAAATCAGATATTACAAATATCTCTGTTTTTAATAAATATCTGGAATTTTTGGAAAAATTGGACTTTTCGTAATAATTTGCGATTTTAATAAAACCAGGATTTTTGTGAATGAAATTAATAAATATAAAAATTTTTTGAAATAATCTGCGAGATTTGGCAAAGCCTCTAATTCATATGTTGAGATTTTGAAGTAAAACACTATAATTTTAATATTTCTACTTTAAAATCGAGATTCAATAAAAAAATCAAGATTTTGAAAAAAATGCTAGTCTTTTAAAATTCCTAATTTAAAATCATCGAAACTTTAAAATTTCTTATATAAAATGGGGATTAAATAACTTTACTTTAAAATTCTCGATTACAAAAACAAGATCGTGAAGAAAAACATAAAATATTTTAAAATTTCTATTTTAAAGGAGAAATTCATTAAAATGTCATTAAAGTCGAGATTTAAAATGGAAGAAAAATGAGACTTGTCGAAATCTCTAATTCAATTATTAAGATCTTGATGTTAAAGATTATAATTGTTTCATTTCTATTTCAAAATCGAGATTCAATTTAGAAAAAAAACAGATTTTGAAGAAAAACGTGATTTTTTAAAAATTTCTGATTTAAGATCTCGATTTCAACATTAAGATTAGTTAAAAACAAAATATTGAAAAAAATAAGAGATTTTAATAATCCTGCTTTAAAATCCATATTTGATGAAAGATTAACTTTAATATCCAGATTTTGAAGCAAAACACGAGAATTTATTATCGAGATTTAGAAGTAAATTTCGATATTTTTAAATTTCCGAATTAAGATTCAATAAAATTTCGACTTTAAAATTCTCTAATGATAAACATTAAAGATGGTTGGAGTATTATATTATAAATATAAGTAGTGACATTTTCCAAAGTTTTTTAATATTAACAATCAATCAATTTTGGTAATAATATTAATAATAAAAACTAATATATGTATATAATATTCATTAAATATTTAAAAATTTATCGCAACAAATACTTAACAAACATTTTTTTTAAATATTTAATTTGTATTTCTTGCTAGCTGGGTGGATAGTACTGGGACTAATAAATTACCCTGAGGCACTCCTGCTTTAATTTCCTTTATTATCAATATAACTCTTCAGAATTAAAACTAATAATATGTAAATAAAGTAAACAAGTCAATGAGATGAAAAATTTAGTAGTAATTCAGTAACAAGAGTGACATCCAGCAAAAACTTTATTTGAGACTGAAAAACCTATTTCTAACAATATTTTATAACCTGCATTACTTGCATTCAAAATATATCATTATCATTGTATTTGTATTATTTTTAGGTTGAGTCAGTCCAGTGGACTTTCGACACAATAGACAATATCACAAGTCAAGGAGAATTGAAACCTTTGGCCGAATTTTTAACGAAAAAACAGTTCGATTTGGTAATCAATTTACCAATGAGAAACGGCGGCGCCAGAAGGGTTTCCTCATTTATGACACACGGATATAGAACCAGAAGATTAGCTATAGATTACTCTATACCGCTTATCACAGATGTTAAATGCGCAAAATTATTAGTAGAGGTATAATATTTCTATTCTAAATTACAAAATTTAAATTTTAACTCCATTTACGAGGTTCGTCCAATATAGGTACTTGTATATTTTTTAAGAAATGCGCATATAAATATTTTATGTTGCACGTATAATCACTCGAGGTAGTGAAGTTCAGTTGGTCAAATCAATTAGTCTCGATCAATCGCACCACACGAATTTATGTAGATAGTTTAGCCTACGCCCATGGATCTTCTTTGTTTCTTGGATTTTTGAGCTATTTTTGAAGGATTTGCAAATTTTAAATAGAAATACTTAGTATATTTTTGCCATTTCAAAAGCCATTTCTTGCCAAAATCTATATACAGTATGGTCTAAATGAAAGGAATAAATTTTTTAAATGGGCGCATCGTCAGATCACCTTTTTATTGTTGACGTCATCTCTGTGAGCGTGATGACATCAATAATTTTTTTAAATAGAAAAGTGCGTCTTGCAATACATCAGTTGAAAGGTCTTTTAAATATATATTCACTCATACCAATTATGTCTAAGTTTTATTGTCAAAAGTAGTATTAATAGCATTCGAACAGATTTCTTAATTTATTAAGTATCATTACGATGTATTTATTGATACCCAAAAATAAATTTAGTAAAGACATTGTTTCTAATTTCGTACGCTAAATCATTAAATTAATTTTTCTATTGCACCACTATAACTTGAATGACATTTAATGTCAACTCATTTCTGATTTCACCTATTGGAAAATAATGTACTTGGTTTTACGAAACGTTATTAAAACGGTTAAATTCAATTTTATAAAAATATTTCAGGCAATTCGGGTTATCGGCAAAGCACCACCAATGAAAACCCACACGGATTGTATAAGTTCCCGGAATATTATCAAATTACCCGGATTCATCGACACCCACGTCCACGTTAGAGAACCTGGAGCTACCCACAAAGAAGATTACTCTTCTTGCACAGCAGCAGCTCTAGCTGGAGGAGTTACTCTAATATGCGCAATGCCAAACACCAACCCTGCCATTGTAGACGAAGAGTCATTCGCTTTAGTCAAAAAATTGGCAAATGACGGTGCTAGGTGTGATTACGCCTTGTTTGTAGGTAAGAATCAAAAATAATGTAACCACCCCATAGATATTTATTTTTTTCAAAATGCGTTACCCTAATATACAACCAAATAATAATAATAGCAATTTATTGGTTTTAGATACAAAAATAAATACAACCAAACTCCTGCAGCATGTAATGTTAACTAATCAAATATAATTTTGTATATTACACCAAGGAACATAATAAGGAACTTTATACCGTCTATATAAACAAAAATTCTAAAAGCATAATGTACTGATTAGAACAAATTCCAGTGAATTATCGTTCTTCGATTATCTGTTGAACCAGAATTTCTTGTATAGTTTCGGTCGGATTCTTAAATCTTGTTCTTGAAGGCCAGACTCTTTGAAGGAAAAACCTATCTAGAACTTTTCTGTTGGAGGAATTTTTAGAGAATATTTTTGCAACTTCAATCCTTCTTTCATTGACTGGCCCAATCATGGTTTGGTTATATAAATATTCATTCGCTGGTGATGTAGAGGGTTGTTTGGGTGTTACATTTTTGTAATTATTAAGAGCTGATGTCTCAACCACTCGAATGTTTTTCAATGATGTGTTAAAGGTGTTTAGAAGGAGGATGTAACAATAATCAAGAACCGATGTGCAGATTTGATATTTATGCCTTCACTTTTATAAGTTAGACAACGAAAGAATTTTGCTCTGGCCTTAGCTTTCTTCTTAAGATTTTGGGTATAATCGTTAAAATGAAGCTTACTGTCCAACTGTGCACCCAGAGATTTCACTGAAGATAAATGGGAAAATCGACTTGTTTTGAATTGTGAGAGTTTTCAGAGATGATATGGTAGAAGGCAATATATTTATATTTTGAGGGGTTTGTAACTAGTCTCTATTTATTGAACCAATGTTCTGCTACTGAGATTTGGTGTTTAAATGTAGATGTAGTCTGGGTTAAAGAACTGTGGTGGAAAAATTGAGTTCTTTATTGCTCTGAGGGAAATTATAACAGAAAATGTTGTAGAGTACAGTCGAGATTGGGGATCCTTGAGGTACTCCTTGTTGTGCAATGAATTGGTTAGAAAGACAATTATTGACCGTAACCTTCAGCTGTCTGTTAAGAAGAAATTGTTTTGTAATTAAAATTAGAAACTCAGGAACATTTTATCTTTTCCTCTTGTATAAAAGACCTTTATGCCATACACTGTCGAAAGCTTTTTTAATATCCAAAAAGATGGCTGCAAATTTTAAGTTTAATAGAATAATAGTAATATTAAGAACCAGTAAAATTCAAGATAACCCGAAATGAGATGCACCTACTCAATAAATTTGACATACATTCTAATAGATTGTTATCAAAAATCTTTAATGAACTATTATAACATCTCATTGTATTGGGTAGTTTATTCAAATTGTCAAAACTTTTGAAATACAGAGAATTGATTGAATGATTTTTGTTTGTTCCTGCTATATCTATTTTGTTATTATTCCTTGTGTGGTATTTATGAATATTTAAATTAAAATTAATAAGCTTTTGAAAAAAAGATGGAATTGAATTATTTAATATCTTTTTTTTTTATTTGTTTCAAAATATAATCTTTGTTATACTGTCAATCACTGTAAAGAATTTAACATCAGTATTGTTGGTGTATATCTACAAACTTTTAAAATTTTTCTCATACCATTATTTTGAATCTTTTGTAATTGAGCAGTCACGTTTAAGTTGAAAAGATAGATAACTGATTAGCAATAATCGACGTTAGGTTGGATAATGGATTAGTACATTGTAATTTTTGTCTCAGTTGGTAGATTATTAAAAATACTTCTAAAAAATAAATATTTTATTTTAATATTTTTTATCTATATTGGAAATACCACCAATGTATTTTTGAGTTATTAACCGATTTCAATAATTTTTTTTAACGTGCCTCAACATTTTTATTTGGTATCAAGGTTACAAAATGTTATTTCTATTTTTAAGACACGCAACGATATTTTTTCATCCTCAAAAATGGAGAAATCTTATTAGGGTTTTTTTTTATCAAAAAAATAAGGAGACCACTGGATTTAGATGGCTCCCAAATAGGTTTGATCCAACTTTTATTAAAATATATTTATTAATAAATCTTGGGAATAGAATGAACAGTAGCAGTAGAAATACTATCATTTACAAGTACATAATCAATGAAGGTTCCACTTTTATTTATTATTCTTGTATGCACATATACTAACTGTTCAATTTGATATTGTAAAACATTCCCTTTAATTTCTTACCATAAAAACTTTTACTTAAAAAACTCTACATTAAATTTCCCAGTTAAAGCATATTTTAAATTACCAGTAAAAACGTTATCACAGATATTTTCAAGATTATCTAATATTATAGCACCAGAACTCGATGAAGAATGAAAAAAACATCCAATTAACCACTGACTTGCATCAAGATTGATTTTAATAATTTTACACCAATAATTATCTTCCAACATCAAAGTCTTATGTATTAAAAACTTCAAGTTACCCTTTATATAGATCACAACACCTCCTGTATATCGATTTGAAGAGTTGCATCTAACTAAATTGTAACCGTTAATTTTAATTTAAATCCCATTAACTGTATTTTTAAATTCCAGGTGCCTCATCTGATAATACCGCTACAATTTCGGATCTAGCAGCTGAAGCAGCAGGTCTAAAAATGTACCTCAACGAAACATTCACCACACTACAACTCAAAGATCTCGATGTTTGGTCTAAACATTTAATAAACTGGCCCAAACGTGCTCCCTTGTGCGTCCATGCTGAACGTCAAACCACTGCTGCCATTATACTGCTAGCGAGTTTGCAAAACAGACCTGTACATATTTGCCACGTGGCTAGAAAGGAGGAAATACTCATCATCAAAGCCGCTAAAGAGAAAGGATTGAAAATTACCTGCGAAGTTTGCCCCCACCATTTGTTTTTGACTACAAATGATATAGAGAAAATTGGACCTTCGAAAAGTGAGGTAAATTAAATTTCAGATGGTTTTGGAAACCATATCAGAACTGGTGGACAATAGCCTATATATTCTTATTGCAATTCAATATCTTCTAGATATCATTTGGATGCATCCAGTGAAAATACATGATATCATAGTATGTTTTATTATTAAGTGCCTTCTTTCAAAATATTTTATAGTTTTATTCACCTACTATTTTCAAATGTTTCCTCACAAATATTCTTACTATAGGACTATAAATTACATTCACTAGCCCAGGAAATAATTATATATCCAAAGTAGATATTTAAAGCATATCCGTCCTTTCTCCATCCGTGGATATCCTCCGGATACATACTTGTTATGCATCTCTTAGTATTGAAGTAGATTATTCCACCCATTCCAATACCTTAGTAAGAAATAATTTGCAAAGATTTGTAAAGTGTTTGGAGGAAACTAGATTATTTCTAAATAATGAAAATATTGTTGAACAAATACAAATTTATGTTTTTACTTAAATGAATTAAATATCAATCTACAAGGTCTCAACAAAACGATCACTGTAATATTTGACTTAATCAAAGCGTTCGAAGTCAAATTATAAATTTCTTTAAAAAAAAAAAGAAATGAAAAAATATAAAGTAAAAAACAAAAAAGAGAAAAATAGAAGAATCACAATTTATGTTAGACAATTTTAGAATGGCACGTTAGTAATTTCATAAAGATTATTTGTAAACCTTTGGCACGGACAATGAAAAATGTTCGTCTTCCCTGTCCTAGTACCTTGAAAAAGATAGTATAATTCCTCATCATAAGTGTACTAAATTTTTTCAGAAACGTTTTTGGTTCCCCAAATATCTACATGTTTTGCGAATAAAAATACGCTTGTAGATTTTTCCCATGAATAGTTCATCCACAATTATTTAAAACCATTATCTATACTAGATGTACTGATAAATAAAATGTAATTAATCATTTTGAAAAGATCTGACATTTCTTAGCACCGAATCATGATACTTAGTAAACTCTCTTGAAAAAATGCGATTAATTTTTTGAATTGCTCAACTATTTTAGAATTAAGATCCGGTATCTGAAGATAATAGTACTTATTTCTTTCCTCTTAAAACCCAAAAAAATATACCCACTTGACAATAACATTAACTAAAAATTAGGTCAGACCAGTGCTGGTATCTTCTGAAGACCAGCAAGCTTTATGGGATAATCTTCACGTTATCGATTGCTTCGCTACGGACCACGCTCCTCACACCATTCAGGAAAAATTGAGCGAGAAGGCTCCACCAGGTTTTCCAGGCTTGGAGACGATTCTTCCGCTTCTTTTAAATGCAGTTAACGAGGGTAAAATGACAATGGAAGATCTAATTAATAAATTCCATAAGAATCCTAAGAAAATTTTCAATCTTCCCGACCAGCCTAATACGTATGTCGAAGTGGATATGGAAGAGGAATGGGTCATACCTGAAGCTATGACTTATAGTAAAGCTATGTGGACCCCTTTCGCTGGTAAAAAGGTAGTAAATATCTTACAATTAATTTTTAGTTTCCATTTTATTTTGTTAATTTTTAGATAAAAGGCGCCGTACATAGAGTAGTTCTTAGAGGAGAAGTTGCTTATGTAGAAGGCCAAATTCTAGTTCAGCCAGGCTTCGGTCAAAATGTTAGGGAATGGGACAAACGTTTGTACACTGTTTCATACGAAATAAGCAGACCTTCCTCGACTTTAACGTTGGATAGACCAAATTCTCCTTATCTATTGAACGGGCCAATTGAACAAGATAACGACATGCAAACCAACGAAATATTTTCTAAGCTTCTGTCCTCGGAAGGCAAAGTTCATTTTGCTCATGAACCACCACAAACGTTCGAAAGTACCAGGTATGTTTATAAATAACAATGGTATCTAAACTGCTAAATACGATTTTTTTAGAATATTGTCGCCTGTTCCTCCAAGAATAAGAACAGAAAGTTTTTCAACTTCAGAGAAAAAACAGAAAGGAGATATCCAAACAGACACTACACAAGCACATCATCAACATCAGTCACATCACTCTTTAGTACACAAACATATTTTAAGCGTCGATATGTTTAGCAAAGATCAACTCAATGACATCTTTAATCTGGCTCAAACATTTAGAGCATACGTATCAAAGGATCGACCTCTAGATCACATTTTGAAGGGTATTGATTCTTTGAAGCATAATTCACAATTAATAAACTTTAATATTTTTTAGGAAAAATCGCGGCTTCAATCTTTTATGAAGTTAGCACAAGAACTAGTTGCAGTTTTGCGGCTGCCATGCAGAGATTGGGTGGTAGAGTAATTTATATGGATGAAACTAGTTCTTCGGTTAAAAAAGGTGAAAGTTTAGAAGATTCTATTTCTGTGATGGCTGGTTATGCGGATGTGGTAATTTTAAGGCATCCAACGCCAGGTTCAGTAATGGTATGTTAACACTAACACCCAATTTACAATAATTTCAACTGTAACACTATTCTTTCACAGAAAGCTTCCCATCATTGTCGGAAACCTCTGATAAACGCTGGTGATGGTGTTGGGGAACATCCTAGCCAAGCTCTCTTAGATATTTTTACTATAAGAGAAGAAATAGGTACCGTTAACGGTCTCACCATAACACTAGTTGGTGATTTAAAGAACGGCAGGACCGTTCATTCTTTGGCTAGATTGTTAACACTTTATAACGTTCAACTAAGATACGTCAGTCCTCCGAGTCTAAAGATGCCGAGTCATGTTACCGATTTCGTTAGTTCTAAAGGAATTTCACAAGAAGAATTCAATACTCTGGAAGAAGTTTTGCCTGACACAGACGTTCTTTATATGACCAGGATACAAAGGGAGAGATTTGAGAGCCAAGAAGAATACGATAAGGTAAAAGAAATTGTTAAAGTAATGGTTTGTACATTATTTATTTTTTAGGCGTGTGGTTACTTTATTGTAACTCCAAAATTAATGACAAGAGCTAAGAGAAAAATGGTTGTACTTCACCCTCTTCCTAGAGTATTTGAAATTAGCCCTGAATTTGATACTGACCCAAGAGCGGCCTATTTCAGACAAGCAGAATGTGGAATGTATGTTCGGATGGCACTTTTAGCTATGGTTTTAGGAAAATGTTAAGATTATTCTTTAAAGATTGTTCATCTGTTATTTTTAATACGATTAAATTTTGAAATAAGTATATTTTTAAGTAATATATTTTTCTTTTCGATATCATTATTTAAATTTAAAAATGTTTGGAAGTACAAATTCTGTTAGCATCAGTGAATTGATCCTGAGTTTGCAGTTAATTTATGTTCCAATCAGTCATTCTCCTGATACTTTAAACCTTATCTGTAAAGTAACCTAGGTTTGGAGCGATACCAAAATTTTTAAATGTAAATGGAAAAATAGAATTGAATGATAAGCATTTAGATATTCAGCATGTTCTATATAAGAAAGACAATTGTCAATTACAATTAAGATAACTGCAGAGCAAGAAGATAGATAAAATACAATATACAAATACTACAGTACTTTAAAATAAAAAAATCCACATGCTCTTGTTAACAGTGCTGTCTTGTAAATTTTGATAGTTTAACAGAAGTTAAACAGGAAAAAAGTTGTCTAAAAAATTTATCAAAACAGCAAATTAAAATCTAAAATATCTTTTGCACTTATCAAGTTATACAGGAAAAATTAAAACTTATTTTTATGTCTCTAGAAAATTTTCAAAACTATCAAAAAATAAAAAAAATAATTTTGATGGAGAAGTTATACTATAGAGCTTTCAAATCATTTCTTTAACGTTTGGCATCTTCAGTAATAAATAAGTATACATTTTTAAATATGGACCCAATTCTTTTTTGCAAATTTTCGTCTTACATATACAATGATTTGCCTAAACTCTTGACAACTTTTCTTATAATTGTTCTGACACGGATTATTTTTTAAAATGTATACATATAACTTTTATCTGATTTTTTTTGTAGTATTCATCGCAAGTGAAAATGCTTCAATGAAGCTACGGGTTCATTATTAACTAAGTTTTATCTCAATATATATTTAAATTATTTCATAGTAAACAATTGAGTTTTTCGATTGAAAAATTAGCAAATGTAATCATAGAATCCATAGTTATATGAAATAACTATTCTCTATTTTTTATCTTCTTTTGTTCTAACTGCATCAACACAAACTAGGCTTTATAAGTCTAGAAAAAATAGGAAAATATAAGTCAGCCAGCAAAATAGGCCTTGGTCAACCGATCTAGATATCCTCAAATATTTGATAGAGAAAAATTCCCACTGGAACATAAATATGAGAGGTACACATCTTGTTGGTTTCAAGCTGATTTCCACATACTTAATGCAAGAAAAACTGAATTTCTTAATATAATTTCCACAGTAGAAATTTATATAGAAAACCATCCTAAAATTTTATATGGAATCCAAAATTTTTTTAAAATACACTGTGTTACGTTTAAAATAAAGTTGGTAATCACTTCCAATATAACCAAAAGTCACTGGAAGTTGAAAATATTTTTCTTCAATGGACAATACTCTCAAAGCCTTGTAGCCCCAAGATTTCATATTTCAATGGTACACCATTTTACTGGAGGTATGTTTATTTGTTAGATATTCAAATATTTTGTAATAAAAGATTCAACTAAATATTAATGTATATTTTATACAGTTCAGTCTTTACAATTAAGACACTTCAATAAATATGTACACAATATATGTAGATAAATATTATTCATATTTAACAAAAATAAGTCTAAAAACAAACATTTGTATTGCAAAACTACGTAAGACTAACAATTAATTTTGGTAATAAGATTATTTTTACAATCATAATACTTCTTCTGGTTAATAAATAAACAATTTGAATTAAAATATTTTGACCAAATAAATACGAAAACCGCAAATTACGCTACATATCTATTAAGATTGGGAAGATGATGACGGTATTCCATATTCTATTTTGTCCAAGATGGAGTTTTGGTCTTCTCTAACTGAACGCCCCACCACTGGTATAGGAAGTTTAAACCTAATAAGTTTTTTCTTTGGTTTTACTTGCAATTTTTGTAATTTTCTGCAACAAATATTAAAAATTTAATACAAATAATCAGCATTTTAGCTTTTTACGGCACGAAATTTACTACTCAAGGAAGAGGGTTAAATAATAAAGAATGCAATAGATAAAGCAAAAAACCAGTGAAAGATTTGGACTGACAGTAAATAAAAATAGAACCAAGTTATGGTAATAGGAGAATAACAAAAAGAAATGAATATAAATATCAACGATAAACACATAGAAAAAGTAAAAAATTTTTATTACCTTCTAACGTAAATGAATGGACAAACACGGCAAGAAATAGAAATAAACACTAGAATAGAATAAACATTAAAACCATATTTTGGGATGAATTTTAGATTTCTAGAGAAAAAACCATAGACTTCATCAATATGTTAGGAATTCTTTGCTGTAGCAATTAAATTCATTACAATTGGAATGAGAAATGTAATTAAAAATTGCCGATAAGTTGATTGTTTACAGTGTCGTCAAAGAAATAGGGTCTAATGATTTTATTTTGTAGAATTCCTGCCCAAACATTAACTTTTTGTGGATACTAAATGTAATATTCTCGCATTCTCTTGGTTGTCGTATGTATTTAATGGAAAAATGCATTCACCTGAAAAAAATATTTTGTACAAAATGGTAATCATCATTACACTATCCATCATTTTTTTGCTAAATTCCATTCTTTGAACTCTTGTCTTAAACGGATCCCATGTCTTTGTTTTTAATACTTTATATACAGACATAAAAGAAACATCACAATTACAACCAATTTAGCAAATGGTGTTATGTGGATTATCTTACACAACCAATAAAATGTTTGATTTCGTTAGTTGGTATTAAGTAAATTCTTAAATTACCACAAACTTCCTGAACCTTTTTTCAATGTTGCTAATTGTTAATTGACTTATAGGTCTTTCTGGATATCTATTATTATACAATGCGGATACATTTTGTTGAAATTTCATCAATTAATCAATATAAAAATTTCAATCCTATGCATTTTTAAAATAGTAATAGTCAAATTATCCAATAAATTAACTGATACTAAGACTTCAAGAAAATTCATGTGGCACTATGATTAATGAATATAAAAACAACACATTTAAATAAACATATCCAAAAAAGGGACGCTATTACAAATAGACATGATACAGGATATGATTAGTTTTTATACATAAAAATCGATCTTTGACAAATATTTGGGAAACAACGAATTTATTCCATACTTTATATATACAGTATTTATATAAATTCAAACATTTCTCAATTTTTCTGATCTAAACGCATTACTAATGAAATGATTATATACATAAATCAAGTGAAACACTTACTGTTGTCTGCAATCAATGAAAATTGCTATCACAAACAATAAAGTTATGGTTAAAATGGCTGATATCACAAAAATTATCACTGTTGTTAGTTGTTTTGTATCAGAGTCTGTTACATCTTCTGCTACTGTGGAGGGCTGAGTAGAAAATTCTTCTGAAATAAAAATTATAAACATAATAACCAAATCCTTAATAAAAAAAATGGAAATATCCAAATAAGAATGTTGTAAAGTGAAGAAATAATAAAGGAGTGGTTATTGCCATGTGTGAGTACCTGAGCACAAGGAAAATAGAGAAAAGTAATTGCTTTAGTCTCTCAGTCTTTATAGATTGTAAAACTAAAGGACTTATTTTTCTCCATTTTCCTTATGTTGAGGAAATATTTTTTTTAAAATACTCACTAGATTTTACAATCCAAATTTGCCATTTCTTTTATCGTAATACCCATATTTAAGATAGTCCAACAATGAAAGTAGGTTGCCTACAAAGCACCCTGCTATTGCTGTATAGCAGCAAGGAATAGGCCAATCTTGATAAGGTTTCTCCCAATCTAACGGTATAACTATTGCACCTAACCAAGCCCCAAATAGACTATATCTTACAATCAATAAAAAGTGTTCTTGAATCTTATTTCCGTCAAAATGCATTACGGATGAAAACAATATATATACATGTTCCGGGTCTAAATGCAAGCAGACTGGCAATACTGTCAAAATAGTCATTAAAATAGCAAAAAGTAGGGTTTCATATTGATCAGTTACAAGTGGAGCTCCAAATAAGATAGCCCCTATATGGAAAATTAAAACCATAGCTCCGAAGGTTAAAATCGATTTAAGAATGCTTCTTACAGTTAATTTACTTCTTATAGTTTTTTGTGCTTTGTAAAAACGTAAAAATTTTAAAATTTCCGCTAAAGCGAGTAAATATTCCACATATACATTTCGTTTTCCAATGCTGTATAAATGCCCAGTATAATTTAATACGCAAATAATTGTTGGTAAATATAAACATGTCAGAACGTTATTATATTTTAAAATGCGATATGCTTCTTGTGTAACATCCATTTTAATTAAAAATAATAATACTGGAAGCACTTCACTCACACTAAACCTTAAACAGCCATGGTAACAATTTCATAGAACGCGCAAAATGTTGGCGCGGTTGCCAAATTGACAGAAAGACAGAGTACTACTTTATTTTCCCCTTCATAGTTTAAAAAATTAAGTAAAAAATTAAGCAAATCGGGGTGCCGGAATCGGGGATCGTCGACTCTTTCCGTCGGTTTTTCCAAAATGATTGGTTCTGTATTGTTCTGCGCACCGAGCTCCGCTACGCTACGCTCGGTACGCAGTGTTTTATTAAAACAAAACCTTAACCTAGAGTGACCTAACCTGACCGAAGTTGATTTTTCCAAAAATCGTTAGCCATAATTTTCAGATAATTTTGATATAAGTATATATCATGTGTATTTTCGGAGCATTTTCTTACGAGAGAGCTCTTGAATCTCCCACGCGCGTGGCACCAGATCCGAGCGCTTCCGGAGACAGCCGGCACCCCGATTTGCTGGCTACAGACAAGAGTTATCATCTCTAGTCCACAGCTAGGTGGAAAGCGTAAATGGCAACATTGTTTTCCCTGTCAAAATATTTTGTAACCATGGCTGTTTAAGGATAAGTCTTCACTCACTAATTATCGAATTCAGTAAAATGACAACTAACATACCACGTGGTTACAGGTGCACCAACAGCATAACATAATATTCAAACATTCAATAAAATTTTAATTTTTAACTAATATGTGGTTATTTAAACACTTATTCTCGAATTACATCAGCAATATATTAGATAAACGTGATTTATTAATTACAATACATCTCTAAAACTGGTCAGCAAATTGAATTCATATGAGTAATGATGGTTGCGTAGTATGCCTGTGAATTTACCGCTAAATAATTATTTATTTGTTTTTGTTGGATTTACCTTCAAAAGAAATTTAATTGTCACGAACAATTATTCAACCTTGGCTCAAATTTATTTTCTTGATCATAAAAATGTATATCACGTTTTACGATAAAAATAATGTTTTGTCAATAAGTAATTCGGAATACAGGGTGTCCCGTTTATTAAGGGACATAAATAGCACAACTGGGGATACTCTTGAAAATGTGACAAAAAAGGAATCATATAATCAAAATTAACATTTGGACAGTCTGATTGTAGTGTTTATTTTAATAGAAGACTTTATGAATGTTATAAAAATTCAAGTATAATTCACAGTTGTTTCAGATAAATCTTTACTTTTTATTATACTATTATAAATTCCGTTTTGGGTACATAATTAGGCACATAACCATAAAGATAAAAATGATTTTGCAATTTGTATATAGGTTGTATTAGCCAATTATCATATACCAAACATCACAATCATAATAAAATCATGAAGGTACAATTTTTATTTCTCCCGAGTACATTTGTAATATGTAAAACTCCATTATTACTGTTAAATTTATCCAATATTTTATGTTATGACTCTGACATCCTATGGCAATAAATGTCTAGTAAAATAAATAAAATACCAAATACCCATGCCAAATATATTTATTAAAAAAATCCACATTTTTATTTTTTTTATAATATTCTCTTTTTTACGATTAATCTATTAATTGATACATTTTAATTTTATTAAATTGTATCAAATTACATCTTATTTGTTTTACTATTAAATTGAAATTGAAAAAAAATATTTATTTTTGTATTTTAAAGACAGGAGATAATTTAGAAAAAAAATGTAATGATTTATTTAAAATTTATACAGATTGGGCCATTCAAAACAGTCCACCCTGATATTTGACAGTATTAATTTTTTTCATCATATCGAACATAATAAACTTTGCAATTATTTACTGGGTAGTTACTAAAGCATTTGGTAACGTTTGGTCTATTCTATTGCAGAACGAGTTGAAATTATTTCCACATTAGCCAAACATAGACGTCGCGTTTAACTTTTAAAAGGTATTAGACTTTAATTAAATGAAAACATTTTTTATAAACATAGAGTTAATATCGAAAGAAAAGTCATGGATGATCATATGGCTGATTAGATCAACGCAATACCTTTCTAATGAAGTATCACACATGTTATATTCCCTATTTAAAATTAAGGGGTTGGAGTCGTGAAAGGGAGGGGATTGAATTATGACAGATGTCCGTATCGTGGAAATGGAATAACAATAGACTTGTTTCAGCATTTTCTTAAAATATTTTGAATGGCCCATATATATTTTAAGACATAGAATTTGTTATTTTAGTCCATTTTATTATTTACTTTTCAATTTGAAACTCAAATTCGGCTCTCGCATTCAACACATTCAAGTAATTTTAAACCAAAACATTTTTGGGGTCATTAAAATTTCCGCATGCTATTTGCATTTCTTCTCTATTTTAATATTTCATTCATTCTTCTAATTTGATCTAACATAACAATTTCTGCTTCCAAATAGAACAGTATTTTCTGCTTGTTTAAAATTTAAAACTTAAAGTGCATCAAATATTATCAGTATCCTACCAGTAGTTTAAAAGCTTTCAAATGAGGTGGCCATGTTTTCCGTTTAAAAAAATTGAAGGTATGACGTGACATGAAGAGGATGATTAAACATGGGTCGAAACTTTTATGCCATCTATGGTGATTTAAAAATCGAACGTTTTGTTATTTTTTAAAACAGTTTATTAAATGGAGGTTTAACATTTGTTCCAATGCATTTTAAACCGACTTTTGTAATTAAAAATTTTTTTGTTTGTCATTTACTGATAAACCAATGTAAAAGGAATTTTATTTTTTCTCATTATAGTAAATGGTGTATGTCAGTTCTTATCAGAAAATTTCGTTTCATACAGATAAACAAATTGTTGCCGACTGTAGTTAAGCCGTGACTAATAATAATAATAATGTAAAAGCCCGATAACAATATTTATACGCATATATATATACAGAGTGCCTTTTTTAAAACAAATAAGTAACTAATATGTCTAAAATACCTATATCACAGTTGTTATTATTATAATTCTAGCAGGTGCTCAGAAAGTCCACTTAAAATTGCAAATTAAGTGTTCAGTTCTAAAAAAATATATTTAAATAACTTATATCTAATACTTTGGATGTTTTTAAGCCTAATTGATAACAATCAGCTCTTTAAAGTTTATTTTAAAATCATCGTATCATATTGTATTTGATAATATTAAAAATAGTGTAGTTAAAAAAAGGAATTTATTAAGACTAAATATTTTGGGCATTTCTTAAAAAAATAGTAAATAACATAAATATAAAAATAATGCGAATATTTTGCTAAAACATGATGCGTAAAAATAACATAGATTGTATACATTGTGGTATTTTTATTTTATTTATTGTTTTAGAGACGTAGTGGAATGTTTTGTAAATAAATACCATGAATTATTAATTTTTTACAAAAAAGCAAACATATACAGGCTGCGTCACCGTAGACGCGACGGTCCTTAACTCCAGAACGGTGCATTTGACGAAAATTTTGTAAGAGTTCTTTTTTGTGTATATTAAAAAAAGCCATCATTTACAATTAACTTCTTTTATACAGATTGTCCCAAAAAATATATGTATCAAAGTTATGATTTCAGGTGGCTGTTATTTCTTTATTAAACATAATAAACATCAAGTGTGATGCATCGTTGAAATATGTTCGGCAGGAGGTTTACAAAAATATAAAAACATACGGGGTATTCCATTTAAAAAATCATAACTTTGTTACATATCTTTTTTTGGGACAACCTGTGTAAGTGAAAACAATTTCGGATTATGGCTTTTTTGAATATAACAAAAAAGCACTCTTACAAAATATTCGTTAAATGCACCGTTCTGGAGTTAAGGACCGTCGCGTCTACGGTGACTCACCCTATATATGTATATAGGTATTATTATAAATATAACCAGGTAAAATATACTTATATTTATTATCTAAATATGTTTCTAATTTATTAAAAAAATGTTTTTCAAATGTTTATCTCTATTTTATTTAAAAGAGCCTAACCCTTGGATTTTTTGTTACTACAATGGGTGGTAAAATTCAAAGAAAAAGCACAATTCGGGTCAAAAATATACCTGCAAACTATTCATCTAGTAAAAGTTTTTCTAAGAAAATAATTTCTATGGGACACCTGCCTATTTAAAAGCCCCCAGAAAAATTTACTTTATTCATATATTTTTTTTAACTACACCCATAAAAATATTTTCCATCTAAAAGAAATTAAGATAAAAGCTAAATTCCAATCATTGTTTGTACCCTTTGTGGAATTTACTCATTATAAATGTAAAAGATAAAATATACTTATCATAAAATTCCAAAATTTTCCAAAACTTTTACATTTATAAAAACTAAATTAAATAACCCTATTTTAAGTAAATCCACACTTAACATTTAATAAAAAAACCCTTACAGAACAAAAACATAATTTAGTTACTTACCATTTATCAAACTAAACACCTTTTCACTTGTTACCTCCACCATAATTAAAAAAAATTAGTCCTAAACTAATAACATTAAAAACTAGATTTAACAAACACGTATCAATTGCACTGCATTAGTCTCGAGTAGTTTAAAATCTACTGACTTTGGTTTTCGTTTATTTTCTCTTTCTCGATTTCTCCTTTCCTTTATCCTTCATTACCTGTCGGTACTTGTTAAATCAATGGTACCGTGAGGGTACCTCCGCAAGAATACGTGACTCACTTTACGCTTGAACTTGAGATATAGTTTATTACCTAAATCCACGCTTAAAGTCTAGCCTGTAATGGTTTCAATTGAAATAGTACAGGCGCTTATTTCAACTAACAAAAAGTTCCTTTAAAATGAGTCCATTTAAAAAATGCGCATTATTTATTTTTTTGAAAATTGAGATAATTATTGATAAGGAAAGAAAAAGAACCAAGGAGCACAATTGGTACAATTAAAACGTTTCGAAAACCAAACCAAAGCCTTCAAAAACTGGTTTGAAAATTTGTTTATTTCCATAATCCTGACGTGGTATTTAAATAAGCATATAAAGCATATACGTTGAGCTGACATGTATAGATCTGGGATCTGTATATTTAATGCTCGTAATTTTGATATTTTCTGAAAACCATAATCACCTAATAATTTTGAAAAAAGTAAAGACTTACGAAACTGCTGATACATAGAGGTTTTCAGGTCGGCCCATATGCAGCAATAATCCGAATGATTGCATCATCGTCCCAATATATCTAACAGAAAGAAAATTATCACTCACACTCGCTACTGCCTGAGAATTTATAAGGGGAATACTTCACGATCATAGAAACTCAATCAAATACTTAAAAATGCATATGCTGTTGATTGAGATGATTTGATTTGACCAACTGAACTTCACTACCTGAGATATCAAGTGATTGTACGTGGTATATACAATATACATTTCTTATAAATGTTTATATATGATAAACCCCGTAAATGGAATTAAAATTTAAATTTTACAATTTAGAATAGAAATACTATACATATGTAACTAAGATTTTATGAAACTGTTGCTTTATGTAACCGACTAAACCAAAATGAAAAACTATTTAGTTCTCACAAGTATTTTATTTATTGAAAAGTGCTTTTGCGCCCGTACTATATTACTGATAAGCTAATGGATAGTGTTGGAATTCCATATGACGTCATACTTCCAACTGTTTTGACTTCTGATAAATCTATTTTCCGTTTATTCCGTAGTTTTAATTATGCAGGAGGCGGAAATCGCCAATAATATTTCGATATTGATCACATCAAAGATTGTTTTCGTTACAGCATAACATTCACACCATTGGTGGCAATCATCAATCATACAATTAATTGCCCAGAACCTGTCTGGCCAAATGCGCCATCTGAATAAATTGAAATCGATTTATTTGATTAGAATATTAAAAAATTGATATACAGGGTATTAGGAGATTGTACAATAAATTTGGAAATTCTTAGGATGAACTCCTTAGTAAATGAATGTTGCTCAAATAAATGTAACAGTGGAGCATTTCGGAACTAATGTGAGGTTTAAATAGTTCCATTAGGTCTCTACAGATGACATGCAATCATTGTTTTGTTATTATTATTCATTATCAAGGACACCACTCTCAAAATCAACAGCTTTATTTTACCTTTTTATTTTTGTCTTACATAAGACTTAACGGCCCTCAACGAACAGTTTCTCATCTGTGCGAGGTGTAAAGCGGGGGGAAGGCGTAGGGCGGAGTTTAAAAGAAAGTGATAAAACTGGACGGGGATGTTAGGACAATATCAGAAGCGTACGAATATTTTTAATTTGTTTCGCTTGATAGGTATAGCTCATTCACAAAATGTTTGATAATATTAGTTTATTTCAATATTTTGCCTCTATTATTTCTAACTTAGTATCAATATGACTATAAAAGTAAAAGATAGATTTAATTTTTAACAAATTTTTACGTATTATTAAGTCGTATTAGCTTTATCTATTTTATTTCATTATTTTAAAACTATCTTTTCTATAAATATAAAAAGCACAATATACTTATCTTAAAATTCCACGATATTCTATAAAGCTTTGAAAATTTGTTTAATGCCTTATGTGACATTCAAGTTCCCAGTCTGCAAATCTTAAATAATTGTATCTGTAGAATAAACAAATCAATATATTTCTTACTATATTTTTAAAATGAATAAAGATGTGTATCTAAAAGTAATAAAGAATCTGAAATAGTTTCGCCTCTAGGTAAAGAATGAAAAAGTAACGTTTATCCGCCGACCAATTTTTGGTCTACTTATTTGTTATTAAGAATTTAAATTATATATTTATATTATATTATATCTTTCATTTGTTACAAACTACCCCACTTCAAACAAAAATAAACTCTATGTACTAATTTCGGATATACACGCCACTGATTAGGAGGCGTGACTATGATTATCCCTCTTTTTATCTAGTCAAAATGTATGCAATTATGAATACTCTAGGGTAATAAAAATTTCCTAAAAAACACACATTCAAACAATTCAATTTTTCAATTTATGCCCTTATGCCTTATTTATTTTTATTGTTGGGATGTGCTATCAATAATTACGTCCTCATTCTAACTTGGCGCATCTCCCACATTTTTAGAAATTCAGAGCTAATTTTGCCAAGTAATACAGTATTTTTGTTTTTCATTATTTTATCAATTTTTTTATATATCCAAAAGTAAAAAAAATGTTTATATTGTTAATGTTAAGACTTTATAAGAAATGGACATTTAAATATTATTCAGGGTAATCAACTTAGGGGGTTTGATATCTCCGTTATCTTGAGAAATAGGAAAGAATGTTTTAAATAAAAGTTTTAGATAGAGTCAAGCTTAACATTTTAAAATTATTTCACAATATATAAGGTGTCTCATAAGGACACAGCATATCAAAGTTCCTTTCTTTTTAATGGAAGACCCCGTATATTTTTATAGTTTTATAAACCTATTGCCGGGGTAATTTCAACGATGTGTCACACTTCATGTCTATTATGTTTAATAAATGATCTACAGCCACCAAACCTTAAAAATCAATAAAAATGACTTACATGTCCCTATCCTAACTGTTCTATGTTATGGCATTAAAAAGTATTTGATACAGAGTGATCAAAAATTTGAAATCCCATCTGATTTTTTATCTTTAACTTTTATTTAAAACATTCTTTACTATTTCTCAAGATAACGAAGATATCAAAATTCGGAGAATAAGTTGTTTACCCTGTATATACCTCGTTTAATCACTTGATATCTGAGGTAGCGAAATTCAATGGACCAAATAATATCTTCTCAATCAAACGCGCACACATTTTAAGTATAAATTGACTAACAATTATAGAATTTTAGAAAACCAAGTACATTTGAAAATAAAATTCAAAATTTCAACAGTTTGTGCTCATTTAATATCAACTAACAAATATTCAAAAGTTATTAAGTAAAACCGACAAATGTTCATGGTGATCCATTTGAAATAACAAATAATACTTTAAAGTGGCTTTAAGTATTTTCACGAAACAATTTCGCGAATAATAAGATCGGTATTAACAATTCTTAAATAATCGGGCCCACCTATTCTCCGAACTTTTATATAGATGGATTTCATTTTAAATTCGAATTAGTGAATTGGTTTGACCTCCAGTATTCCAAAACGCCAATTTAAAAGGAATGTAGGTTGAGTATTATCAAGTTACATAATTAAATACCAATTTACGTGGAAAGATAATAATACCAGTGCATTTATTTCGGTTATATTATATATTTACTGTATTTTCCCAGTTTTATTTATTATAAAAATTTCCATCATATTTTGTATTTAGTGTGAAAAAAACCTCTAGCATTGCTTACATAACACGATTGTTATTGACGAACGTATATTATTAAAACAATTCCAAAAAAGTATGTGAGTTAATGATTAAAATAAATCAGATTTGATATTCAATTCTCATATATTTCTTAATTATAATTTAAATTAAAAATGCGTATTGTTATAAATACAATTTCATGAATTATTCTATGAAAATCGAAACGATTCATTCCTAGTATTATCTAAATCCTTTGAAATATTGATAAGATTTGTAAGCATCATAAGCGTAGATAAAACCTAAAAGAGTACCCATGAGCTGCAAACAAATAAATATAATCAGATAAAAAATAAATCCATATCACTGAACTAATGTTGTATTTTGTAAAAATAATTGAACGATTACATAAAAAAAATATTTTATTTCAATAAACAAAATGACAAATTGCTGAATACGCTCCTGACTTTAAATTGACAAGATAACATTTTCACATCGATTTGGATGACATTGGTAATTTGCATTTTATTAATTTGCACATGTTATAATATAAGGTTATTTAAGGATTTTAGTTTTGATAACCTTCTATAATTTTTAAATATTTATTTCTTTAAAAAATCATTCAAGACATCTTTACTTACGTAAGCAGCACTCATGGCCGGATATACTTGAAAAAATGGGGTGACAACGTACATGGGTTGTAAAAATGTATACACTGCCCAACCTAAGTACGAACATGACCCAAAATATGATAGAGCAGCTATAGTGTTAAATAAAGTTTCCTAAATAAAAGAACAAGATTAAAAATCAGTAAAATTCTATAAATATCGTATTTGGGTAAATGTTTGAGCTTTTATACTTACAAATAATGACTGTTTTAAAAAATTAAGTGACTTCTGAGAAAATACGTAACTCAGTAATAATAAAAAACTTGTCAAAAGGCACCAAGACGCTGTAGACAAAAATGATTGATAAGATGTACCGAGTGTTGAAGAATATTGGGCTCCAAAATTTAATGCTAAGCTTTGGCAGAAAAATCCTATGATCTAAAAGAAAGAACATTATTTTTCATGGTTATTTGGAATTTTTCTGAGGGCATAAGTTTAATAATTAACTATAAAAAGAGAATTCAGAATTAACAAAAATAAAAAATCTTCCAAAAAAGAAGATGAGGTATTCAAGTAAAAAAATAAAGAGAAATTTAATTGTAAGAAACACAAAGTTGATTTCAAATTAAACGAAAATTATATTTGTACAATAGTGTCATCAAGAAATCTGAGAAAGTAAAGAATTGGCTCTTAGTAAAAAGGCAAAAACACAATGTCAAAAAAAAATAAAAATCACCGACTGCATGTATTTAGTTAATTTCACAATTTTTTCAAATCTCGACTCGTTTGGAAAATACGGATTACTTTTTTGAAAAAAATTAAAAAGTTTTTAGCATTTTGAGGCAAATTTCTAGACTGAATAATTTCAGTATTTCAAAAATGTTCTTCTATATATGAATATACGAACAACAAAAATAAAATTTTAACAAATAAATCTTGAAAATTCGATGATAAATTTTTCTCTAGTAAATAAACATGTATATCTGGAAATTAAAAACTTAACATTCTCCCAGAAAATAATTCACATAAGCCTAAACAAAAGTGGTACGAAACTAGTATTTTAGTTATTCAAATATTTGTGATTATTTTCTCTCTGTTTACTAAATTGTTTCTTTGTTAAATAAAATAATACACAATATATCTAATAATAATGATGAAATTAAAAGACTTAATATGAATTCATACCAGTCATATACAAGTTGTTTAAAAAAAATATGACATAAGTGATACCCTCCTTTTTTTGTCTTTTTTTGTACAAGGAGTTGTAAAAAAATTATTTTGAAATTAGGATTCATACATTTTTTTACTAAACTTTGCAGACATTTTTAGTGATATAAAATGACACATAACTATAAATAAAATCGGTTTGCTTTCTATTACCAGGGGCGTACAACAGCAGCACGAGTCTCCTTAACTTCCCTATATTGTACGACACTGTTTGAATTTAATATATTTTATGTTATTTGAAGTATCCGGGTTTTCTCAAATATTCTTAAATTTGAAGTAGAAATAAAATGTATTTGGAATTATTTTCTGAGACTCTGAACTGTTCAATAAAGTTATTCTCGAAAACGGTTGAAATGATCGTCTTTTAATAATTATAACAATGTTACATAAAAATGATAAAAATTCATGTTTTTATTCAAGATTACTGAAAATTTTCGTTGAAAAAGTTATGACTCGTAAAGTCATAAATACAAAAACATATTTGGTGCAATCGTCATATTTTGGTACAAAATATCTTGCGAATACTTTATGTTCCAATAGTTAGTACTCACCCTGTATAAATCAACTATTGGTCAAATATAATTAAATATTCAAGAAAAAAATCACTGAAATATTTAAAAAGTATCCCTTTTAAATTTATTAAATAATATACAGAGTGTTTCTAAATTCACGCCCCACCGAGCACATGTTTATTCTTTATGAGAAGTTATGGTGACTTTCTATGTACCACTTTTTGATTTAAGCCCGGGTAAGTAAAATACAGGGTGATAAAAATTCTTTAAAAAAAAGTTTTTACTTAATAACTTTTAAATTAAATATTGTTTTTTGAATCAAATTTAGTTCTAAATAATTTTGCAGTGCCGTAATTATGAAGCAGCCCTTACATACTCTCTGAAAAAAAAATTAGTACATCACTGGCTTTTTTAAATAGATTTTTATAAAAACGGTTATGTCTTTTATTTCTCTAAAAAAAGCTACTCGACTTTTTTTTCATATTCCATCATTTTTATTCAGAATTTGGCATTTTATGATTTGGTGTATTCATTTCTCTAAAATTTTACCTAATTTCTTCCAAAAAATAATCTTGTTTTGTAAAATTTTAGAGAAATAAAGTTTCAACTTTATTTAAATTATACACAAAAATTAATACATCAAATCATAAAATGCTAAGTTCTGATTAAAAACGATGGAATATGAAAAAATGTTAAGAGTAGTTTTTTTCAGAGGAATAAAGAACAGTCATTTTTATGAAAATTGATTTAAAAAGCCAATGGCGTAACATTTTTGTTTCTGAAAGTATGTACAGATTACACAGTATTTCCGCCACTGCAAAATTATTTTGAACTACGTTTTCATCAACTAAACTAAAAAAGAGTGTCTATCAATTTAGTTCAAAATTGTTAATCAATATGACAATGATGGTGTAAAAACCTTCTTTTTTAACTTTTTTAACACCCTGTATTTTACTTACCCGGGCTTAAATCAAAAAGTTGAATGATAGAAAATCGCCATAATTTCTCATAAAGAATTAGTCTTGTGCACTGTGAGTCGCGAATTTGGAAACACCCTATTTATACCATTCTAAAAAACTATATAAAAACATACATGCATAAATGATTAAAATAGCATTATAAAAAATTAAATACTTACTATTTCAGCTAATTTTAAAACACCTTCCTGTTTTTTTAAAACATGCAACTGTATACAAGTGCAACACCTACAGAAACAACAATTTAAACCCCCTTGTCCACCATTTTGAACGGTAATTATAGTGGGGCCGCGTGCCATCTCAAAATATTTAAAAAATACACTGTACAATATTTTTCCTTCAGACACTAAAAATATTTGTAACTGAATTCGCTAAAGCCTTTGTCTTCATGTCAATTGTATTTACAATGAATATTGAGATGAGTTTGCTCTGTTGGGGGCGACGATCTATTTTAATGGGGTACATCGCGCACGCGACTCTACCTATTTTTGGAACCGGCTTTTAAAAATATTTATAACGCCTTCCTGTGTGACATTTCCTGAGTCTGATGTCGGGAATTTAGTACGAATGAGCAAATTTAGAATTGTTTGCAAAATCGTTCCAGTAAATAAGAAAAATAGTGGAAAATTTTTAAATGCCCAATGATTTTAAACGTATTATTATTATGGTTTTGCACTCATTGATACATGAATAACCCTTTATCTATTTTCATTGCAAGAGAAAAAATAAGGGTTAAAATTCGCAAAGTTTAACCTGTCAGTGAATTTTTAAATATTTGATTATATTCGACAAAAGTGATACAAGAAAACATTATTTATGTCGAAATGTTCAAATTCAAAAATATAACGAAAATTGAAATTCATGCAGTATCGTACAAAATAGGGAAGTTAAGGAGACTCGTGCTGCTGTTGTACGCCCCTGGTAATAGAAAGCAAACCGATTTTTTTTGTAGTTATGTGTCATTTTATATCACTAAAAATTTAGTAAAAAAATGTATGAATCCTAATTTCAAAATAATTTTTTTAAAACTCCTTGTACAAAAAAAAACAAAAAAAGGAGGGTATCATATTTTTTTTGAAACATCTTGTACAGAACTAGTATGAATTCATATTAAGTCTTTTAATTTCATCATTATAATTAGGTATATTGTGTATTATTTTAATTTAACAAAGAAACAATTTAGTAAACAGAGAGAAAATAATCACAAATATTTGAATAACTAAAATACTAGTTTCGTACCACTTTTGTTTAGGCTTATGTGAATTATTTTCTGGGAGAATGTTAAGTTTTTAATTTCCAGATATACATGTTTATTTACTAGAGAGAAATTTATCATCGAATTTTTCCAATTTTCAAGACTTATTTGTTAAAATTTTATTTTTGTTGTTCGTATATTCATATATAGAAGAACATTTTTGAAATACTGAAATTATTCAGTCTAGAAATTTGACTCAAAATGCTAAAAACTTTTTAATTTTTTTCAAAAAAGTAATCCGTATTTTCCAAACGAGTCGAGATTTGAAATAAAATGTGAAATTTACTAAAGACATGCAGTCGGTGATTTTTATTATTTTGGACATTGTGTTTTTGCCTTTTTACAAAGAGCCAATTCTTTACTTTCTCAGATTTCTTGATGACACTATTGCACAAATATAATTTTCGTTTAATTTTAAATCAACTTTGTGTTTCTTACAATTAAATTTCTCTTTATTTATTTTTTTTTTACTTGAATACTCATCTTTCTGTTTGGAAGACTTTTTTATTTTTGTTAATTCTGAATTCTCTTTTTATAGTTTACAAAAATTATTTTGTTAAAGATTTTTTCACACACAAAACAAATATATAATAAATAATAATAATAAAAATTATTATTAATTTTATTAACTTCTTGCACTAATATGTACACCAAAAGCCCACTGTTTATTTTCATTTCAAGAAAAAATCAAAAATAACTGTTTGATAACATCGGAATTACGTTCGCCTGCTAAAAAAAAAAAAGTTACGGAAAAGTATATTAAAATTCGCAATATTTTAAATAACACAAAAAAAATCAAATTGTGTAAAACGATATTTTTTTTTATCTAAACCTTGGCAATTATTAAAAAAATGGTACCCATGAATATTCAAAATATTCGTTGGAAATTGATAAACATTTTAATGTGGCGGAAACATTCTATTAAATTTAAGTTCAATAATTTACATTATTTTTTTTATTCAGTATTAACAAAGGCTACTAGTTTCCTGCTAACCACAACATCAGGCCAAATTGATTACATGAAACCGAGAAATGTGTTATGTGACAAATATTTTTTTATTCATATATTAAAATCTTTAGTACCTAAAAGTTGTTATATATTGTTATGATTCAAATATAATATTAAAAAAATCAAAAAGTCATTAAAATTTATAACTATAGAGACTGTAAGAAAAAACTTGGAAGAGAATTGGAAATGGATGTCAAAAAAGATAGTTATCAAATTGGAAAAGTAAAATAAAATTTTTTTTTATAAATTTATATTATCATTACAATATATTTATATTCTATGATTACTTCTACCAATTAATGGTGTAGGTTGTGTATAAATGTATTTTTCACATTTTTTCCATTCTCTTCTATTCTGAATAAGATCTTTGCTTCATTCCAATTTTTCCTTTATTTGGTTAATATACTGGGTATTACGTTATCCCAGAATTTTATTGGTCTGCCTCTTTTTTAATTTTTTCAATTTTTGATTTTCCTTCGTCCTTAAGTTGCAGATGACCCCATCATTGTAGTTGTCTTTCCTCTATGTAGTCTAATGTGGGTTGTATTTCTAAATCCTTTCTAATGTCTGAATTTCTCATTTTATCTATCTTTGTCTCTCCACTTCCCCAGCTACATTAAGGGACACAGCATTTCTTTTTCTATTTATAGCGGAAAGAAAATATAATTTAATTTTGTTTTTATCTTTTACATTAAGAAAGAAAAAGTAAGACATGTAATTTTAATTTTCTTATTATTTATATTTTAATCCTCTGGCTCTTTTTGTTTTCATCATTAGTTATTTCTTGTTCCAGAAATTTTCTTATCTTTTTTCGTAAAGCATTGTATTGTTAAAAATATTGGAATGGCAATGGGTTATTACAGAAAAATAGAATACTGATCCTTCATTGGTAAATCTTCAATAAATAATTGCTGGGTCTTCCAGCAAACCGTGTGAAGTGGGGCCCTTAGAATATATTTGTTTCCCGAGCCGTTTTACTGTCCAAATGTTACAAATAACACAATATTTAATATTTTTAAAAAATATAACAAACAGTCAACGCATTATATGTAATTTATTGTGATAAAATATAAATATACAAAAATAACAATGTGCTGGTATAAACAAAAACAGAACAAATTGGCGCTATAAATGCAGACATATGGAAAGGATTAAACCGACAGTATCATTCAGAATGATCAGAGCAGGATTAACTAAACCCCAACAATAAATTAAGTTGCCTAGCATTTCTTTTTCATTAAAGAAACGAGAATGAACGGAAATATAGGCGCTTTAGGGCTATAAGATTAGGAGCACAGCAATTTCTTTCATTTTCATTTCTTAAAAAATGTTATTAATAAGTGGATCAAAAAATTAAAATTGTTTAGGGTCTTTCAAGGGTAAATCCTGCCCTGAGAATGATCAATTTCCTTTGGTTCATCCCCCAAGCGATGCTTACTGGCAGTAACTATATTGCTTTAGATACTAATTTGCACTCATTACTATGGCTGAAACTTTCTAAAACTACCATCCATAGCTAAATCTACGAAATTGTCTATGGGTTTTATAATAAATGGAATTGTAAATAGGCCTATACCAGTAACAATCCATTTTCTGTTAGTTTTCGGAAGTTTCTCCGCTTTTTTGAGGATATAATTGGAAAATGCACAGACTCTGTTTATTGTAAGTCCTGGAATTGCAACAGAAGCTAGTAGTTGCCAAATTAATGTATCTGTTGTCGTATATATCACCTTTTTTAGATGGTTTTCTTCATTTATTTTCGCCTGAAATAAAGAATTTCACTAGTATCGCCTGTGATGTAGGCAACTCACATATCACTTAACTAACAATTGTGTGTAAACTTTGTTGCATAACCATATAAATTATTATTTTTATTTAGAACGCAACAACTACTGTATATTTTTAGAAACAATGGTAATTTTTAATTACTACCTTGTAAGTTTTAATACTTTTGTCTCCAGTATCAGCTAAAACGTATAGTGTGGCTACACCATAAGTAAAATTAACCCATTTTCTTCCTATTATTGATCTAAACGCTTCTCCAACTTCATTGGCGTAACCTATAAGCTCGTTTCGTTAATATTTGGTCTAGTAGAATTTATAATGCTTACCTAGATATCTAACAGGCGTTTCTCTGTATAAATCTACTTCTTGCAACTCGTTTTCATTCATTGTGTACAAATGAGTAAATTGTCGATCACAAGACACTTATAACCTAAATTGATTAGAATTTTAGAAAGTCAAGGGTATTGACGTATGTAATTAAAGCATGTTTCATTTTTGTTAGTTTAAAATACGGTTTATTTACTCATTGTAACGTTTAAAATAAATTTTGTCAAATTCTTTCAAATTAAAAGAACGATTCCATATTTGAAGCATCAATTCCAAAAGAGAGATAGACGGCCTGTTGGTCTAGGGGTATGATTCTCGCTTCGGGTGCGAGAGGTCCCGGGTTCAAATCCCGGACAGGCCCATTTTTGCTTTTTTACATTTTAAAAAACACGAAATGCTTTTTAATTAATTAAAAGTATTCTTTTGAAGAAAATAAGTGTATATTTTCTTATTTACTATTTTTATTAAATTTAAAAAAAATTGAGAATAATTTTTTAAATGTATTTATTTACAAATTTTAAAATTTGCCACTTCTTTTCCTGCCTGTATATTTAGAATCTTGTCGAACTTCCTTGCCTTGTCTTCTCCGTCTTTCTTTTTTCTCTAAAATCCAACTTTTACCCCTTTTTAAAGACTTTCCTCTTTGTTGCTTCATCCGTTCCCTTTTAGCAGTATAAGAAACTCCTAAAAAAATAAAAATGTATTACTAAGCTTCAAATATCTTTGAAAATAAATCACTATTAGGTGTATAAGAAACTCCTGTAAAAAAATACAAAAGTAGATATTACTCAGCTTCAAATATCGTTAAAAAGAAAAAAGTTCACTGTCAGATCTATAATAAACTCCTATAAAAAAATAAAGTTGTGTTACTGAGCTTCAAATAACTTTGAATGAAAAAAAAAAGAAAAACAGTTTACTCACTGTGTATAAGAAACTTTTATAAAAAAATAAAGATGTATTAAGCTTCAAATATCTTTGAAAAAAAAATGAATTTCACTGTCAGATGTATAAAAAATGCTTATTCAAAAATAAAGACGTGTTAGGAAGCTTCAAAAAACTAAAAAAAAAAATCCACTGTCAGGTGTGGGGTTCGAACCCACGCTCCCTCTCGGGAACCAGAGCTTAAATCTGGCGCCTTAGACCGCTCGGCCAACCTGACTTATATTTGATAGTTCCATTATGCGATATTTAAGCTAATATTATTGCTCATTATTTCACAACTACTAGTTAATAAAAATTACATCTATAATAATAACATAATCAAATATGTTTTACAATAATTCATTTAATAAATACCATTTATTTACTATCTACAAAATGTTTATGTCAATTAATTTTTAGTAAAATGAAATTAATATTAAAAATGCGAATTTTAAATATAGGGTGTCCCAAATAAGAATGAGCGATTTTAAATGTAAACGTAAACTTCTAAAGACATGGGGTTTTCACTAAGTGTTTCGTTTACCCAAAAGTTTCTTGACATTTTATTACATCAATATATGGTGTTTAACTAAAGTTGATCAAATTAAAAGGAAAAAATGTATATTATTTTAAATGAAACACCCTATATTTTTAGATGGCATTCAAAAAAGCATTCTTCTTTTCAAAAATGCTTAGTTTATCTTTTGTTTTCTTAAAATTGCTGTTAAATAAAATTAACAAATCTGACAAAGAATTTATTCAGGAACAATTCAGAACAAAAATTTAATACAAATAACAAAGCAATTATTATTAATAAAGGATGTAAAAGTTACAAATGCTGTATGTGACTATCCTCTTCTTCTATACACATACTCAAGCGTAATTTTAGATTTTCAAACGGTTTTTGGCGGAATATTTTCGATAATGTTCCTAATGTTATTTTTTAGTCCTTCTAAATTCTTGGGATTGGAACTGTAGCACTTATCCCTCATATTTCCCTAAAGAAAAAATTTGGCACAGCTATCTTAGGAAATCGCGGTGACTACTCAATCCGTCCAAATCGACCTATCTACTTTTAATTTAAAACATTATTTAATGAAACAATTAATAATGCGGTGGTGCGCCAACTTGTTGAATGTAAACGATATCTCTAAATCCATCTTGAACTGATTGTGGATAAAAAAAACTGTAGCAACATATCCGTGTAATTTGTACCTGTTACAGATTAAAAACTGACAGATTTGTTAATTTTATTTAATTTTAGCACAAGGAAAACTCCAGTGTTACCTGAAAACTTGAATATATTTGTTGTTAATAAAACAAAAGATATCGAACTATACATTTTTGAAAAGAAGATGAATCCCTCTTTTGAATACCCTCAAAATATACATATTTTTACTTTTAACTTGACCAACAATAGTAAAACAACTTTTATTGATGTGACAAAATGTAAACAAACTTTATAAACACTTTTGGGTAAAAGAAATCAATTGGGGAAACCCCCGCATCTCTTTAGAGAAATTAATAAGATGTGCATTTACATTTAAAATATATTGCTCCTAATTTAGGACACCCTGTATATAAAACAAATTTAAAAATAAAATAAAGATCTTATTCAATTTAGAGAAATTCAAAAATAAAAAAAGGTATTTTAAAAAGTCAAATATACCATAAGATACATTAAAACAGACATTTGTATTAAACCCCGAAACAAATTTCAATATTTTTATTTTAAACAGTTTTACAGTGTACTTGATATTATTTCAGTTTGTGAATATCCTTTTTTATTTATAAAAAAAAATATCGTCACCCTGAGCTAAGGTTCAGACAACGAAAATAGGTACCTTCATTTCATTGTCACATGGCGCAATGCATTAACCCGTTGGTTAGTGACGATAACACTTTATCATTCGCAAAATTAACTCATATATCCACTGCACCTCACACTACCATCCCAGTCAAGAGAATCCAGTAAATATCTCTTTAACTGCACATTCTATCTATATTTCTAAATCAGAAAATCTTCCACATGAACCGAGTCACATCAAATCAACTCTTTTCTTCCTTGGCTAGAAACAATCCAACAAACAAAAATTATCTCTAAAGTGCAAAAACCTAGACCCAATCATTCCTTTTCACAACCACAATTCAAAGCTCCAACAATGTCTCTACCATACATTTGCTCCAAATAGGACAATATCTACCCCAGGTAATGATCTTTTGCTCTCCCTGTCTTCCAAATATTGAGAAATAACTCAAAATAACGCAGTTCTCTGGAAGTAGTAAACCTCAGATATGAATATACTTTCACAATAGTTTTTTAAAATTGAAAAAATCAAAAATGAGTTACTAGAATGTTTTCTTTTCTATTGGACCATTTTCTTTTAAAGTTACAAATGCTTCAACTTCAAAAACAACTGGAATTAATTGATATTCCGAATGATTAAGTTTTAAAAAACAAATACCGAGAAGTAGGAATACCCTAAATATATTCATATTTAGGTTAGAAATTTAATGAAGATTGTCTGTTCTCAGTCTTTGAATCTAGATATTGGAAAACTAGTAGAAGGAAAGCGTTGGCAAGTTTCGAGTAAATAGAATAATTTTAGTTTCATTAATGAAATAATTGTATAAATAAAAGCAATTATATAGTGTTTTAATTATCCTAATCGTATTCCTGAATCCTCATTTCAGAACAAAAATTTAGATTTAGAGGACTTCAAAAGTACAAAAATGGCATTTCAAGAAGAGTAAAATAAACCATAAGATACATTAAAACAGATATTTGTATGAATACCCCGAATAATTGTAATGTTTTTAGATTAATCAATTTTACAGGGTACTTAATATAAAATTATTTTATTAATATCTTTTTTTAAGTATTAAAAAAATGTTTAAAAAATTTACCTTCACCACCGAGCTGTCCAAGCTTCAGGAGCCGAAATTATTTCATCCAAAGCCTTAAACAACTCAGTAGTGAAGTTAAACACTTTATCATTCGCAAAATTTATAGATAAATAGTTTATTTTTACAAAATATAAATTATCTCAAATATTAACGTTATCCACTTATCAGTAATAGGTCAGATCATCAATCATCAGAATATCTAAATAGATCAGTTTGCTAGTTTCGACGTTGAGAACCTTTTCAGAAATGTATCATTGGATGAAACTCTAGAAATAATTATGAAAAATATTGCAAAACCTCAGTTGATGGTCTTTTGGTTGTAGTTATTTTTGTAATTGTGACCAATAAACAATAAATTGGTGTTATTATTATATTCCTAGTGCGGAAAGTCATATGTAGAAATAAACATGCGGCCTGTGTAAAATAGTAAGAGATAAAAATAATTCAAAAAGAATTGAAAAATTCAAGTTTGCAGCAAGACAATGAATGTTTGAAACTAAAAGATAAAATCATCTACTTTGTCTACTACTTTTAAACAACAGCATTATTACTTTCATTTTGGAGTGTGATCAATAGTACAGTTATTCAGTCTCCAAATATAGATATTACTTGTAGTTGTGGTACTCAAAACATTGATTAAAATATATGTAGATTTTCACGAATTTCATAAATGTACTAATATATCGAAAACAATTATTTTTTTACTAAGGTCATATTTAGATATTGCGGTTATTCATGAGGTGATCTATAAGCTCTCAAAGACACAATGTTGGTTTTCTGGACACCCTGTAAATATCAAGTAAGTTAAAGATCAATTTTGTAATTTGTTGAAACAAAAAAGCAAACTATGAATAAAAATATGCAAATTGCTTTTATATGTATCACCATACAACCTTAAGACCATATATTATAAAATATAAGTTTGAAAATCATCATTTTCCTAAGTATAACCCTACACCTATTATTTTAATAATATAAGAGTAGAAAATAAAAATTACTTTTTGTACTGATGACTGAATAAAATTCGCAAAGCAAAAGTAGCAAATATGGTCTAAGTCACTTCTGCATTATAATAATAAAAACTTTAATAATAAGTCATTGTAGAGATAATAATTTTATTCTTCGCTTTTTTGGTCAATAAGGCAGAATATAAATTGCAAGTGAGACAATTGTCTAACCAACCACAATCCGTCATTATTTATATTAATGTTTTGATATCGAGTATAAGTATTAAACATACTCAGCTATTTAAACGTACTTATATATTTTTCCATAATATTACTTTTACGCTGATGACATCATATTATATTTGCAATACCTTGTGAATCTTCTCCAGTTCCAAGTCCTTTTGGTAATGGTACACTACCTCCAGTCATCAGTACCAAAAAGAATTTCTTTGCTTTGGTACTGTTAGGATAATCTACAACTACTCCACCATAGAATCCAGCCTTCATGGCCTGTGCAGTCACCAACTCCATCTGTTCGCTATTTTCTGGATAAAACTGGAAAACTGCCCTTGCTGACCGACTCTTAAAAAATATATATATATATATATATAACATTATTTTATAAATCTCCATTTATTTTTACTTCAAAGTTACAACAATAAATGCTTACCAAACATGCATATAATGTACTAAAAAATTTATATAATCTTTGTACAGGTTTGTGATAAGATTTGTCAGCATTACAAAGCCACTGAAGTGCAGAAATACTTACTGCACCATCAAAACTACCTACAAAAACAAAAAATTAATTTAATTCTAAGAATGTTTGTTACTTTAATTTACCTGCTTTAAATGGACATCCCTGTCCCATATCTGCTAACATCAGATCACCTTCTACCTCCCTCTCTTGTGCTATATCTATTATAAAAGAACGTTAAATATAAATATAAGTAAATAATCAATTAACATTGCTTGTATATTTTTAATCATACCCAACATAGCTGTGGCAATATCTAAGCCTACCCAATAATGTCCTTGGTCCTCTAAGACGCTTCCACTTAGACCTGATCCACAACCAATATCTAATAGATAGCAAGGCGTATCTTCAGGTAAAATTAACAACTCTATGGCCCTTTCGCACATTTGAACTTGAATATCAATAATACGCGAACTAAAATCCAAACGAATAAATAAAAAATACCTACACATTATGTACAGAATTTTTACTTTTGTGTATATTTGCGTGCTTCATCTTCATTGTAAAACTAAAATGATATTTCTTTATTAATAGGCATCAATAAATTAGGAAATAACTTACTATTTCGGGAGGTGCTAAATATTCCGGTCGTGACATAGCTTAATTGTTTATAAAATATAACAATAATCAATCCAAAAATTTATTTTGACAGAATACCTAACCTTAAAATTCCATGCACATGGCAATGACAAATATGACAACAGATCAAGTAAAGCGCCATCTAAATCTAAAATATCATTAACGATATCTGTAATGGCATTTATACCGTATGGTACAAATGTTTGGAATAAATTCATCTTCAAATCAGTCAAATTTTTAATAAGTGGTTGTAACTTGTACTTTTACCAGTGAAGGAACCTGTATGTATTTAATACAAAAAAATCTGAATTGTTTGTCCTCTGAAATTTTGTTTTTAAAATTCGATTGTATAAAAATTACAGGGTGTAACACGCTAAGTTAATTTCCAAAGCTCGCTTGTCAATTCGTTTCACAAACCGATGCACTGATGGAAAAGTGCCAATTTTTGGCACTTATTGTAGAAACTATTATTGTTTTTCAAATAATAAGAAATTAAGTAACAAATTGTA
Organism: Hermaeophaga mercurialis; assembly: GCA_951812935.1. Classification (NCBI taxonomy): domain Eukaryota; kingdom Metazoa; phylum Arthropoda; class Insecta; order Coleoptera; family Chrysomelidae; genus Hermaeophaga; species Hermaeophaga mercurialis. The sequence continues at coordinate 17,704,109 of OX638361.1, read as the reverse complement.
ATTTGTATCTTATTTAAGTCAATTAAATATACACAGTATAAAAAATATATACAATTAAAATAAATATTATTTACAATTATTATAATAAAATTGAATTATTTGTACTTCACATTAAAAAAATTAAAATACATCAACTCAATAGGGCAGTGAGGGCATCAAAAAATCTTGTCCTATCCTTTGTGTGAATTTCAAAATCTAAAAATGTTTTCAATATTAATTTATAATAAATAAATGACCAATATTAAGTAGTATTTTTATGTTATGTAACATATATTTCAGTAACTTACAGGACGTGTCAAAATAATTGCAGGAAGAGTCACAATTAATCCTTTCAGCAGCTTGTTCAAATGCCTTACCAAAAAAACTGAAATAAAAAATGATATTACTATATTAGTTAACTGCTTTCATCAACGCAATTAATTACTTTTTTGGTGAATTTTCGCATAATGGAGGGATTCCAAGAAGTATACATGAACCAGCGTCCATATTTTTAGGCGCAGAAACAATAAGAGGAAGAGTAGCAGCTTTCCTGTTCCTTGATATTGCTACATATGCCTTTAACAGATAATGCGCCAAAAGTAAGAGAATATGTTCATGAGAGAACATGTACCAATTTAGGCAACCCTGTAAATCATAAAAAATATTATGAGAGATACACCAGACCTCCATACAAGTTAGCGCAATAAAAAAAGTTAGAATTTGTGCAATGAGCCTATAAAATAATAATTATATATAGCAAGTAGAGGCTGACTCAGAGGTTAGAGCATTGGACTTATAACCAAACGGTTGTGGGTTCGAAGCGCAACTAAGAATAAAATCACTTTCTAATTTTAAACTCACCTCTTGTATAATAAAATAAACAAAGGGTCCAGCTGTGATTATTTGTTTCATATCTAAAGCACTTTGTACTGTTTTAAATAGTGCTTTAGCTACATCTTTAGCCCTTTCAATAGAACAACTCACAACGTCTCTTTTTGATCTAGTAAGACAATCTAAAGCTAAATTGAACAGTTCTTCTGGTTTCTTATCTCTAGGCTGAAATCAATTAAACATTAAATTTTAAATCAAAAACTTAAATGAAAGAATAAGGTATTAGTTGTATTTTTTTACTTTATATACTTACTGATGATTCCAGTATAGCCAAAAGTGCATAAACAATGTCAGAGGCACAATACAGGTTCCTATATCCATACTGAATGATAAATGATGCATACACTATATCCTGCAATCCATACTTTTCTGATAATTTTTCTAATGTCGAATGGAATTCTTTCCTAAGGTCTAAATCCATACTTTTGAATAATTGTCGACTTTGGACTAAAGGAAACCTACAAAGGAACCAAAATAAAAACCGTATTACTACAAAACATACTTTAAGCTTTTGTAATGCATTTTATTTTTCATATAACTATATAACTAACCCCATATCTGCTAATAATTCATGTAACTTTTTGTCTCCCTTTAATGACCACAATTTCATCTTTACTGCTGTAAACATGGAATATTTTAAACTGGATTCCACTGTCCAGTGTCTATAAAGTGTAAGCCTTAAATCATTTTCAAATTTAATTTTTAGTGATGTCATAACATTAGTGTCATTAGTTTTATTTTGTAATCTGGTGGCATGTGCTTGCAATGGACTTATTTCTAAAGTGTATAGGGTGTTTTCAATTTTTCCTAGGAGTATCTGTTCAGTTAAAGCTACTATGGCCAGCCATAGTAGGTCTTTGTCATCTTTGTTTAATTTCCAGGCCAATTCAAAAATTCTTATAGCACTCTAAAACATTAGTTACATTATATTTGCAAATGTTTATGAATCCATAATTATATTTACTTACTGCTCTAGCATAGAAAGTAAATTGGGAATATTCAAACATCAATTTATCTCTGTTTTCTTCCCATAGTCTTTTGTCTCTCCTTTTCAAAAGCTCTTCTTCACCTAATCGTCTTCTTTTTGCTGCCCTTGTTTCTTCATCACTGCCGCCTTCTTCATTTTCTTGCTCATCATCAGACTGAAGGCAAAAATAAAAAATCACTATTAATAAATACTTTAGGATGAAGTACTGGTTTTTTTGTTGTGTCATTACGTATTTGATGTCCATGATAATGGTTTTAGAATTTTTTTTATTTAATAAGAATCAAGCAAAATCAAGATCTGAAAAGAGTCAAAGACATTAAGATTAATAGTAAGGGCCAACCCGACGCCTGAAAGGGCAACAGGGATTCAAGAAAGATCACTTTACTAATAGATCTAATTGAATTTTCTCTATTTTTAAACATCTCTAAACTAACTACATACATTCTATAAGCACTCGATATACGAAATTCAATAATTAAAACACAGATTAATAAACTTACTTCTTCCTTGAAAATGTCGTGAAAATCTGGAACCCCTATATCTTCCTCAGGTGTAGATAATAACCTAACTTGTCCATTACTGTATATATTACACAAATCAGTGGGTCTGTGACTATCCAAAATAAAAAACGTTACATCCTCTTCAGCTTCTAATTCTTCTACAACGTCTATGGTACCTCCACAATTTATTAATACGAAATATTTGACATCATTGCAATTTTCCCTATAAGCAGTTTTGAGATCATCCATACCTTTCAACACAGCTAATGAGTACAAAATTTGTTTGTGTCTAAGTAATGATTGAAGAATTTTGCAGGCACATATACTATCTATATCATAGTGAACCATAAGAAATATCCTCTGGAAATTAAAGTAAAATTAATCTTGTATAGAATTAGAAAAATATAAAATATTTTTAATTTAAGTTGGCATACCTTTCCTGACAAATAATTATAAAAATCGTTTTTAATATCGTCCACATACATCGTAAATAAATAAAAAACAAGAGACTAAAACAGCATTATAACCTCTTTCAAGTAACCGCCAATGAGTGGCAGATGTCTGGTTTAAATTCACCACTACCAACCAACAATATAAAAATTACGATCCGCGCTCATTTATAATCGAAAACGCCTAAGGGTACACGTGCGTTTTTGATAGTGGCAACACTGCATGTATTTTCAGTCTCCAGTCATGTCAAAGTCAAATATCAATCAAGAGGAATTTGACAAAAAGAAAGTAATATTATATTGTTTTTAAACAAATAATCAAATTAATCACTGAATATTTACATTAATGTTGGAAAAGAGAGACATAAAATCATTAGGAAGCTAGTGACTACAATAAAATGGCTAGAGATTACGACCACTTGTTCAAACTGCTGATAATAGGAGACAGTGGTGAGTTAAACTGTGGGTGGGGTTAAATTAACGCTCAAATTTTACTATTTATATTTTTTTAGGTGTAGGCAAAAGTTCCTTACTTTTACGATTCTCAGATAATACTTTTACAGGAAGCTATATTACTACCATAGGAGTAGATTTTAAAATTAAAACTGTTAATGTTAATGGTCAGAAAGTAAAGTTGCAAATTTGGGATACCGCGGGGCAGGAAAGATTTCGAACAATAACTAGTACATATTATAGGGGCACCCACGGAGTTATAGTTGTCTATGATGTTACTAATGGGGAAAGTTTTGCAAATGTCAAGAGGTGGTTACATGAAATTGAACAGAACTGTGATCTAGTTAATAAAGTATTAGGTAAGCAACAGTTTATTAATATTAATGTAACACATATTTTCACTTATTAAGCTGTAAAAACCAAATTGAATCTATTAAGCAATTTTATCATTATAAATTAAAGAAATTATGATGAGTCTACTGTTTTATTTTCATTTTTGATAATCACTTTAATCATACTCGGAGTTGGTTATAATCTTTAGAATGAAATGAAATCTATTGTGATTTTTTTTTATTTGCTTGTAGTTGGGAATAAAAATGACACTCCTGAGAGGAAAGTGGTGCTCACTGAGGATGCTCAACGTTTTGCCGACACAATGAACATCAAACTCTTTGAAACGTCAGCTAAAGACAATGTTAATGTAGAAGAAATGTTCCTAGCAATAACAAAATTAGTGCTGCGCTCGAAATTGGAGATGCAAGAAAGGCAAAATGTCAGCCAAAATGACACTGTCAATTTAAGAAAAACTAACAAACAGGGAAAGAAGAAGAACTGTTGTTAGCCAATATAAAAGTATAATTTTGCAATTATGTATGATTGTGAGTGTGGGTGAATGAGCAGTACAACGATTTTTTTTAATTGGAAAATTTTTAATTAGTAGTGTGGCATAGTTGAAATGGCGCAGTTGGTAGGATAACATTTTTAAATACTTCTCTAAGTCTTCCTTAATATTATTTTATTATCACTAAATTAAATATTTTATCAGTGCATAAAATTAAGATAAAAATTTAGTGTTTAGGTTTTCAACTCAGTTCATATCAATTGGTCCTAGTCAATTATTTCCATAAGCAATACAGCATACTCCAAAATACTTTAACAGTTTGATTTAATATATTTTTTTAATAGTAAGTATGTCATGATATATATTCATATAGTTAAAAAAATTCAAAAGTAGAATGTTTAAAATAAAATTTTGAAAATCATATGAAGAAGTCTTACTATTTTCTATGAATAAGTTTGACGTTAAAAGACTAATTAATTTACATTTTTGAAATAAATTATTTCTAATACTCATATTAATTTTGTTTAATCATTTGGAACATAATCTTCCATTTAAACAAGTGTACTCATTATATTATATATGCCACACTACAGAATAAATTTTATAGTTTAGGGGTTTCTGTATATAACAAATTTGTAAATAACAAAATTGTTAAAATCTATAACAATGGGAGATATTTTTTACAGGGCTCTCTAAAGCTACAGAAAAGACCAAAAATAAAAAAGGATAGTGATATTTTCTAAGATGTACAGTTACTGAAAATTAACACCTGGATCATATCACTGATCTCTGCATAGGGTAAATTATTTATCATCTTTAATTCTGGAACAGATATGTAAATAATAATAAGCCCTAAGTGTGATAGATGGAGTAAATATGTGTGTTTGTACAAACTAAAAATAAAGTATAGTAAAGGTAATTCTCAGTGTTAGCCAAATTTTTCCAGTTTTTTAGTAATATACCTTCCATTTTAAATTGTTATGTACTGTCTTTAAATATTATTTTTGTACATAAGCACTCAGTTTTTTGTATCCACTTTATACTTTTATTCATTTTAAAAAAGCTATTATATTTGTTTTATTATGTTATTTATAATCATTTTTTGTAGCTAAGTTTACCGTCAGAATCCATAAGGCTGATATATTTTAAAAATTATCAGTATAATTATTGGTGTAATCAGAAAGGAATATTGTCATCATATTTTTTAGTGTTTGGCTACAAAAATGAACTATTACTGATTTTTTAAAAGCATATCAAACTAAAAATCATTATTTGACAATATTGAATATTATTTAATAAAGGATGCATTTACAAAGCATTATTTTAATTGCAAGTGTTAAAAACATATGTGTACTCTGTTTATTATAAAATAAATTGTATATTTGTTGTGGAAATGTTTTTAATTTTCGAATTCTCACCTTTATAATAATAATAATTCCATGTTTCCACCAAGAGTACCATGTTATTGTTTGATGTTCAAAAATGTACTACTGCTACTTTAATTTTTAATTAAAACACTCTACAAAAGAGAAATTCTAAATAATTTAATCTAAATTTTTTACATATTTATATATTACTATATAAAATTTTTAACGATATAAATGATCAGCATGGATATTTGCTGCAATTTCCGACTCCCATTTATCTCCGTTGTTCAACAATTTTTCTTTATTATAAAGAAGTTCTTCATGTGTCTCAGTTGAAAATTCAAAATTGGGGCCTTCAACGATAGCATCTACAGGGCAAGCTTCCTGGCAAAAACCACAATAGATACATTTTGTCATATCAATATCATACCTTGTGGTGCGCCTAGAACCATCAGCTCTTTCTTCTGCTTCAATTGTAATAGCCTTAAATATAGAACACAATTCACAAAAAATTTAAAAATAATTGAGTGATAGAAATTACCTGTGCCGGACATATGGCTTCACACAATTTACAGGCAATGCATCTTTCTTCACCAGAAGGGTATCTTCTTAAAGCATGCTCTCCTCTAAATCTAGGACTTAAAGGCCCCTTTTCAAATGGATAATTGATTGTTGCAGGCTCTTTGAAAATGTGGGCTAATGTAACCCCAAATCCTCTTATTAATTCGGTTAAAAATAAAGTATGAGCTGCACGATCTGCAATAATAAACATGGTTAAATTTTTAGAAACCCATTAAGTTCTGGTTACCTGTGATGTCTCCAAATTCCATACTCAGCTCATCTTTATTTACATAAATGAACCCATCTTTTGGAGCACTAGATACGCATCTTTTGCCAATATTTTGAATCTTAGGCCTTACAAATGTTGAGCCTAAAAACGTTTGTTTTTAGGTTAGGTTTTACTATAATGTACAGTAAAAAAGATTTAATATGTAGGTATTTATTAAGTGGCATATAGCCGAAATACATCCTACCTGTTCTGGCTAGTGAAAACAATTTGCTAGCCCCCAAACTCATTTCTAAAAAATTATTAATTACAAATTGGTCTCGTTATGTCACCACTCTAAACGTCAAAACATCCCATAATCAGGAGATTTCAATTGTGTAACTAACCGGATCGATCATTCTAATTATGTTTCTGGTTACCTATATAGGGTTAATTGAAAACGTGCCTTGTCGATTATCTCGATTTTAGCAAATGTCAACTTTTCTTCAAAAACTTGCAGTGAGGTTACGTGGCTCAGATTATTTTCAAATTTTTTTTAAAATAGCCGAATAATGAATATCATCGCATGTATTGTAACACTAATTTGTCTCTTCATAAACGACAGTTTCGCCTACTTTATAACTGTAGATGCACACGCAGAAGAATGTTTTTTCGACAAAGTTGAAGCTGGCACAAAAATGGGTACATGCATACATTTAATATTAATATTGTACATTTTTTATATAAAACCAATTTTCAGGTCTAACTTTTGAGATAGCAGAAGGTGGTTTTCTAGATATAGACGTACGGATTATAGATCCTAAAGGAAATAATATATACCAAGGAGAAAGGGAGACATCTGGAAAATATACATTTGCTGCACATTCTTCGGGAACCTACACGTATTGTTTCTCGAATAAAATGTCAACAATGACACCTAAAGTTGTTATGTTTAATATGGCAATTGGAGAAATCCCTAAAAGTCCAGAACCAGCTGAGGGTGAAAATGCTAATAAATTGGAGGAAATGATGAAGGAACTTACAAGTATGTCAATATGAAGGTAATTCTTCACAAAAAAAGAGTGGAATGATAATTTCTCAAGATGTTTTTGTTTATACAAATTTGCAAAGGTTTTAATTAACAAATTGGCATGGGGCTAAATAATTAATATAATTTTAAAATATAAAATGAAAAAATCCTCATTTCATGAAGTTATTTGATACTCCATAAAGTTGTTTCACATACCATGAAATGCAATTATGAAAAATAAAAAGTTTTGGTATCTGAAAGATATTTAACTTAGATAGATTACAATGTAACAAAAAATTATAATAGTAAAGCTAAAAAGTAAACAAGTCTCTTTAAAGATTCAATCAAAGAGGTTTATGTGTTCATATGAAAATAATTCTACTTGAGTGTATCGTTTAGAAAAAATAGCCCCATATAGAATACAAATCTCCTCCTAAGACTATTTTTCTGGCTTTAGATTGACTACTTTAATTTAATCTATTATGGTCGTTTTCATTTCTGGAACATGATGTTGCCGGTGGGGTTCCATATTCAATAAAACAGTTAATTTCTTGATTCTTTTATATTTTTTGTTGATAAAGCACTGAATTTTCTTCTCCGACCTTTACAAATGATTAAATATTTTTTTATCTTATATGTTTGGTTCCTCATGCATCTCTGAAATAGTTTTAATCTTATGTGTTCTCTTCTGCTATTATTCCTTCTTTGGTTTCTTTTTTTTTAAAGACGTTTAGGATCATAATTTTGTCATTGTAGTTCATAGAATGTAATTAAAAAAATAAATATGAAATTAAGCTAATAACATACACTGGCATTCATTTTTAAAAGAATATACACTACATTTAATTTTAAAATACATTCACCATGGATTTGGTTTGTAATAAATACTCAACAGTGAACTTGTCTTTACAATAATAGTATTACTTTTTCTGAAACGATGTTATAATTCACATTGAACACAGTATGGCCTTATGGAATTGTTTGTTTTAATCTAAAGCAAGTGCAATTCTTAAAGCGAAAAATATATTCGGAATCTAGGGTACAACTATAAATAGATATATTTTCTGTTTGTTAAAACAGTTTGAGTTATATATTTAAATCACAGTAGAATTACGGTTAGTTTATTATTTTTGTCTCAGAGGGAGTACTGACATCCTACTCTATAATTTATTTACAGTCTATGGACTTGATTTTTTGTGTAATCAAAAATAGAAAACTTAGAAATAATTTTTTTAATGGCACCTGAGGTCTGGGCATATAACATTTTTAATGAAAAATAAGTTGTATCCATGAATCCAAAAAACAACCTGATTTTTTTATGATACTGTTATATAATTTGGTTTTGTGAAGAATTACCTATAATTATTTAATAAATTAGAATAGCATTAATTTTTGTTTTTAATTTTAGATTCTTTATCAAGTGTAAAACAAGAACAAGAATACATGCAAGTAAGGGACAGAATTCACAGAAGTATCAATGAAAGTACAAATTCTAGGGTTGTAATGTGGTCATTTTTTGAGGCCTTGATCTTAGTGGCAATGACTGTAGGACAAATTTATTATTTGAAAAGATTCTTTGAAGTTCGAAGAGTTGTGTAAATAATGAATTGTAGCAAATCCAATCTGATTTGCTTTATTGATCTTTTTTCAATTTTGAATTTAAAAAAATTGATGTATGGGGTATATTTAAACGAACTGGTATAAAATTCAGAATATTTTCTATTTTTAATTAAATTTTGAACTATTGTTTATTTTATTGGAAATTTGGAAGTCGACTCAAGTTTATAATTTAAAAAAAGGGTAATTAAAGAGAAAGTTGGGCTCTCAAAATGTGGATTTGAAAAACAAATACTTTCTTTTTAGTTTAGTTCGAAATTTGATTCAAAAAATTATATAACTCCAAATGTCACAAAATATTGTGTTTTGTTGTAAAATATTTGTATTTATAAGTACATTTTTATACAATTGATTTGTTTTATTTTTTTCAACAATATAATTCACTCAACCTTTTTTGAGAATAAAAATCTTCCTTGTGGGTGAAATAATAAAAACATGCAAAATGTTAATAACAAAGGTAATTACAATTAATTTGTAGTTTGCCGGCTGTACAAGTAATATTACTAGATAAAAACACAGAATATTTTAGAGACAAACAAAATTTTTCAAAAGACTTCTTAACATAGACAAATTTAAAAATGTATAGAATTAAAACTTATAAAAATAATAATACTGTCTTTATTTAGTAAATACAAAATTAGCTTGACAATTAAAAGCATACAGAAATATATACAAATTTACAATATAAATAAAAAAAGCAATAAAAATGTAAAAATCAGAAATGAAAAAATCAATAAAAAATGTAAAAATCAGAGCATACATCACAGATTTTTTACACAGACCTCTTCGTTATTTCGACATATGACTTTTCGCACTAGGAATATAATAACACCAATTTATTGGTCACAATTACAAAAATAACTACAACCAAAAGGCCATCAACCAAGGTTTTGCAATATTTTTCATAATTATTTCTAGAGTTCATCCAATGATACATTTCTGAAAAGGTTTTCAACGTCGAAACTAGCAAACTGATCTATTTAGATATGATGATAAGTAATGAGCTGGCCTATTACTGATAAGTAGATAACTTTAATTTTTGGGATAAGTTATATATGGTAAAAATAAACTATTTATCTATAAATTTTGCAAATGATAAAGTGTTTATCTTCACAATCCAGTTGTTAAAGGCTTTGGACGAAATAATTTCGGATCCTGAAGCTTAGACAGCTAGGTGGTGAAGGTAAATTTTTGAAACATTTTTTTTAACACTTAAAAAAAGTTATTAATAAATTAATTTTATTTAAGTACCCTGTAAAATTGATTAATCTAACAACATTACAATTATTCTCAGTATTGATACAAATATCTGTTTTAATGTATCTAAATCTAATCTAATTCTAAATTTTTATTCTGAAATGAGGATACAGGAATACGATTAGAATAATTAAAACACTATATAATTGCTTTTATTTATACATTTATTTCATTTTTTAATAATAATAATAATAATGTCTTTATTTAGCAATAGCTATTTCTTCATAAATACAAAATTAGCTTGACAATTAAAAGCATAAAGCAATATATACAAATTTACCATATAAATAAAAAATCAATAAAAAATGTAAAAATCAAAGCATACATCATAGATTTTCTAAGTTTCTTAACAATATCACATTGAAAAGAACACAATCCTAGATTTGGAAATAAATTTCTCGCAGCCTTTTTTTAAATATTTTGACATTTGGTGAATTTTGTTAAAATTTATATGGAAACTGTAGTACTAATTAATATCGGTGGTCGTTGCATAATTGCTGAAAACGATAAGACAATTATTGATTATTGTTTTTATTTTGCTTATATTATAATGGTCTAACTAAAATATTAAAATAGGCAGTGTTTAAATTATCAATGTCTGCTCTTTTATTAACACTATTATTATGTTGTTTAATTTTCATCATCAGTAACAATGAATTTTTTTATAATTGGTTTCTGTGCTTAATATCTCTGCTGGCTCAAAATTAAAATGATGCCCTGTGGTTATTCTGTGTTCCACAAATACAGTAGGATTGCGTTTTCGTTTTATTGCAGAATTTCTATGTTCATGTAGACGTTACTTCAAATATCTATTGGTTTGTCCAATATAGCACTTGTTACAATTTAAACAGGGGATTTTGTAAACTATACCTGGTCAGGCCCTGAAGATCATCTTATAATAAACCAAAACGTCGACAAGTTTAGAAAGTAGTTTTGTTAAAACTTGATCTATATACCCACCATATTTCAGATTAATACCATTAAGTATTAACTTTACTTTATTGACAAACTGAAACAATTAAATTGTTATTTTGCGACTAAAAAATCAATATTTAAAAATGACAGTTAAACCCTCTTAAGCCGCGCATGTTTAGAAATCTTTGCTTTTTAGTAGCGATCTATTCTTTTGTTTCGGCTTTCCTCAATAATTCAGGTTTTTAAAGTTCATTTTAATTCCTTTGATTAGTCAAAATTAAAAAATATAATTTTATTTAAAAGCTTTCACTTGTTTTACTGACGTCACAGAAATAAATTTAACCAATAGTAAATCAGAAAATTAATTAAAAATCGCCTATAGCGAACTAAGGCGCATGCGCGAGCGTGACATTTGGGAAAATAAGTATGGCAGCATCAACAACGGCGCCAACTATGTGAAATGTCAAACAATTTTAGGTAAATAAATGAATGTAGAATATATTGTTCGAAAGCAATAATACTCAAGAATAATAATATAGTTAAGTGTACCAGTGATTAAGATATACATTACAAATGCTTAGTATTCATTTTAAAAGAATAGTTACAGGTAATCGTTGTTTAACCAGCAAGAAAAAGCTCTCCTGAAATTGGGATTATTAAAGATTTTAGTGGAAGTATTTAAATAATATTAGTCTACAAAGCTATCGATACAATATGTCTACGGTTAAGTACGATCTAGACACCTCTGGAGGCCTTATGGATGTAAGTTTGCCTGTCTTTGTTTTTGCATGAAAAATTAAGGCTAGAAAATGGCGGATTGTCACAATTTGCTATATCCATAAATATATACCATATTCCAGCTCCGTATCCTTTATAGTACACTTTGAAAATAACAATACCGTTTATAAAACAATAATTAGTAGCAAACAATGGGTTCAAGATCATTCCAAACCCTACAATATTGCATATGGTTAATACTAATGCTCTTGCATATCTATGTATAAATTAAGAACAAATAAACATTTCGGACACTTAAGCATTTGTTTCATTGTGTTTTTTTTAGCAAATACAGGCACTAATAGCGCCTCCTCAGAGTGATGATGGTAATGAGAAGAACAAAAAGCCTGAACATCCTTATTACAAAAGGCCTGGAAAGGGGCATAATCATGATATGTGTGATGCTTGTGCCGAGGGTGGAGATTTAATATGTTGTGATAAATGTCCTTATAGTTTCCATTTTGGATGCCAGTAAGTCTGCTGAAGTAAATTATAAAATGTGTTCTGTTATTTTGCGGATCTAAGTTCAAGAAACTTTACTGCCGTAAAATTTTCAAAAAATTTTTTTCCTGTGTTTTTGAAATCGAAAAGTCATTATTTATATTTTAAACAACCTTTAGAATGCTTTTTTGATCGTTTTTCGTGAATGTTGAAGATGTAGCAAGACTCTTTGTATAACATTTTCTAAACACATACATAAATAGTATAATAGGTCAATGTGGAACTAATTGTTTATTGATATGTTTGCCAAATTACTAAATACAACTCTTGTTAACGTTTTATTAGTTGATAACTTTAATGACAACTTCTATTCTTTTATCATGACAAATATCTGACATGTACATCCCATAAGTCAGTAGTTAGGACACACTGTATACATCTCCCCTTTTAGAAATTTCTTCATTTTATACCTATTTTTTTCTCTTTTTCTCCAAATTCGATTATTTAGCTATGGACGATATTCATATTTTTATAAAACTAAAAACCACTTATGCCAAATAAATCTGTCCTACCTTACATCAGTTTCATTAGACACAATGTCAATGTGAAATTTGCTTGTTCAGCTTTTCCATTAATTTTCTTTTAAATTTGTTTTTTTTTAAGTAACTAGTTGTGCCCTTATTTTACCCTTAAATACTGAAATTATTTTAGTTGCCACAGACTCATGTATTCTCTCTCTCCTGTGTTGGATATTTCATAATTTTTTTTGCTACATCTTCAAAATTCATGATATTTTATGTGAAGAATGTATTATAAAATTTTTGTAACTGGCTCAATTTTGTGTCTCCAGAAACAATTACTTTCACATTGACTTGTTCTGTACATGTATGTGTTTAGAAAATGTCATTAGAAGGTATAAATGCATGGATTTTTTTTGAAATGGTGGTAGCCCCGGGTTATGGATGAAAAGCTATGGGTAACTTCAAATCTATATTTTGTTTTATAAATAATTTGAGCTAACTACATATATGTTTTTTATTTTCTTAGTTATTAAAGATAAAAATTGTACGCTTAAGCTTAAATGTTTCTCTAGTAACGTGAAAAACATCAGGACTACTGATCATACCAAGAACTGAAATTGCCGACCAAACTAATAAGACTAGTAAATATGACTGAGAAATGCCTAATGCCCACTAAAGTTTCGGGAATAAACAAGCGTCCAATTAACAATACAATACAAAAGAGTGTAAGACAAGGTGACCCCCCTTCTACAGTACATTTTAATTTAGTTCTGCAAAACGTAATAAACAAAAAGGGAACCTTATGTAACAAGTGTCATTAATGTGGGGCGTATGTGGATGACCCATTACTCCAAGCAAGGAACAAAGACTAGATATCACAAAAATACTAATAGAAAAAGCAAAAGAAATGTGGTTAGAAATTAACTTAGAAAAAACAAAATGCATGGAATTGAAAATGAAAAACCAAAAGAAAAATATCAGCAAGGGAAACTGCAATATTCAGATTAGGCCTGGAGAAATCCTGGAACTAGAAGATGTTGATAATTATATCTGTTTAGAAATCCTGATAAATAACCAATGTGAGAAGCCATTTAATGGATTATATCTTTTATTGTGCACTCTCTATAAAATTATAAAATTAAATGTAGTATTTATTTCATTATTTAAATAATTTTAAATAATTACACCAGTACATAACTTAAAAACAAAAAAACAGTAAACATTATACTTATTTAAACAAAACACAAAAAAACTGAATATCATTAAAAAAACACTATAGTAATCTCCTGTAAATTGGTGCTGTAATAACTTTGTCTAAAAGGCACAGAAGATCGCAATAAAAGAGGAGGAGCATAAAAATTTATTTGAGTCAATGAATTAATGGAAAAACTTTCTCTGGATGCACTCTAAATGTAGTAAAACTGATTTCAAACAAATGAAGTACATAGCCTACATAAGAATAGCATAGCATTTTCAAATAATTTGTGTTGCAAAATAATTTGTGTTGCAAAATAATTTGCAATGAATATATAGAATTTACTTTCTCCAAAAATTTTAAATTAATATGATATATTAAACTATACACCAAGATCCTTAAATACGTTAACTCGAGCTACAGGAATGTTACCTCACCTCTTCTATTCTTAGTGAAAGAAATTATTTTATATTAAGAAGATATTTAAATGTATCTTATAAATCTTTTATAAAAAGAAGAAACTGCAAAAGGCCGTGATTTGAGCTTTGCGGGAAGTCAAAGATTGCAATGTATTTGTATTATCCAAAACCATTATAATAAACATATTGCTGCCTGTAATCTAAATAAGACTTTAAAAAATAAAATAAAAGCCTTGTTAACCCAAAACTATCTAATTTACTTAATAATATATATAATATATAACAAAATCATCCCATTTATATTCCAATAATAATGAAAATAAGGAGTGGATAATGAATAACTTATACCGATAAATTTTATAAATAACAAAAAATCTTATTTTTCAGTGATCCTCCTTTAGAAGAAAAAGATATACCACGGGGAGAATGGTTGTGTCAGTCATGTAGATTTGCCAAATCAAAAGAAGCAAATGATGCTCCACAATTACGCAGCAAGAGATCAAACAGTACTCCCCCAAGCACTTCTCTTGTTAAAGAACCAAAAAAACTAAAACTTAGTCCCATGGATGTTCTTATAGAAGCAGCAAATGCCATGAATCCAAAACAATTCGAGTTGCCAAGGAGTATGAGTGTACCTTGTGTATTTCCTGGGATTGACAAAGGTTAGCAATAATTAGTGAAAATATTTGTTACATTTACCAAGATTTTTTTTAGAAATACCATATTCTAAAGTAGGTAGAAAAATCACAAAAGCTTTGGCTCATGAAAAGGGACCTGGAGGAATTGTACCACTGCCAGCAAAAAAATGCAGTGAATGTAGAAAATCTTGTAGGGTTGCTCCTTTAATAGCTTGCGATTTTTGTGAGAGTTTTTATCATTTAGATTGTCTAGATCCACCCTTAACTAATCCACCCTCTGGAATGTGGATGTGTCCTCTACATGTTGAACATTGCTTGGTAAGAAATCACGATTTATTTAAATCTGCTTTAAATTATTGGTAAGAGTTTCATTTACCAAAAATCAGGTAAAAATATCAAATAGTGCTGGAAATCAGGTGCTTCCTCTTTTTTTTTTTCCATTCAACGGTAGTAGTTTTTGGTCCGTTTTCCCAGTTATCTCTAACGGTTAGAGTCTAACCAATTCTTCCACGCTTTTCAGTTCTTTAACAAGTGATTCATCTGTCTTAAATGTTTTTCCCTTCTTCCTTCTTCTGCAATCACATCACGAGAATATGAACGCATCTTAAGGATTGCTTCGTTTTAAATGTGTATCCCATTTCATATGCCATTTATCAAACTGTGATTTTCAGTAAACGAAACTAGCAAAAGTGTTTATTAGTTAAATTATTATAAACTCGATATTTGTAAAAATTATTTCTATTTTATTTAGGATTCAACATTACTAACATCAGTTTCGGCTACTGAACGTATAAAATTATGGGATAGATTCACTGGAACTCTTGACCAAGACGCAGTTAAACTTCAATTTTTCCGAAAAATACATAGAAAATATCCTCCCTTTCGGATAAAAACCGCTCTACCGCCAAGAAATTCTGTTATAGTGCCCGATATGGTAAAATATCACTATAAAAAACCAGTAAATTTATTGCCGCGTTTGAGAGACGTTCTAAGGTTAGAATATGTTGAAAATAGAAGAAAAAATGTTGAAAATTTAGAGGAGAATTTTGTTAAAATAGAGGAAATTGAAATTGATGATGATAATATTAAGACAGAACAAGAACATGATGAAGGTAAAGTAGAATTAGTTATATTTGTTCTATGGAGTATATTTAAATATTACGACGATATAGATCGAAAATAAAATTTTAGGCGACGTAAATTGTGATATTAAAAATAAAAGTTGTGAAGCAAATAATTTAGATGAAATAACAGGTAATATTGCCGATTGGACGGGTGTAAATGGATACATAAAAAACGAAAATTTAAATGGAGGATTTTTTGAAAAGGAACTTATGAAAAAGGAACACAATTTCATCAGCGACATGATATCAGGACTAACTACAGAAAGTGAGTAACACATAAAATAACGATAAACAATTTTAGAAACTATATAAAAATTATATAAAACATGATTCTTCAAGTTAAAAAAAGTGATTAGTCATTTTTAAAATTTTAAATGAGCAACTAAAATTTACACTGCAAAGACAAAAGAATAAAAATTGTAGTATTGGAAAACCCCCTGACAAAAGAACACTGAATTTTTAGTTACAATTAGTAGCAAAGTATTCTTATTTCAGTATTTTTTTGTAACTTAGCAACGTAAACTTTGTAGATTAAGGTACGTTCCAATTGTCATATTTTATTTTAACAAGAAGTGGTTATTGGTCTGTGATCGAACTAGTACGAGGTATTTTTATTTAAAAGCGCGATTTTCCAATTTATAAATTTCTTTACCGATACTGTATGCGTAAAAATGTATTTTAAGGAACTTGATTGATTAAACCAATGATTTTTCGTGATACATGGATAAATGATATATTTATATGTGTGCAGAAAAATACTCATACTAAAATATTATAAAATAACTTGGAATTGACTTTTGAAATCTGCTTTTTAATCGTAAAATTTTTCAGCCGACTTTCTTCGCATTTAATGGATAACTTTTTTTCAACCATTCTACCATTTTAGCTTTACTCCAAATATAGCGCGGAACTGGTTTCACATAACGCGAATGGTAACTCGCGTTATCCATTATAAGTAAAGAGGGGTGTTCGAGACTCGTATAAATTGCGCTTTAAACCTTTTTTTAAAATTTACCGGTCTCGTGTTATTGTAGTAATTTTCGGTATTTGACAAATTCAAGTTTCACTGTCACTTATTATTAATTTACGACGTGCCCAAATCTAGTAACTTTTTGTTTCATCCAATTTATATTTAAGCAAGAGAGAAAGAAAAAGGACTGGGGGTATTTCCAACACTTTACAATTAGTTTACTTGAAAGACTTTAGGTTGGTATGGATTGCGTCCTCAATATTTTTTCATCTTCGTTTCTATTAAAATACATAATAAGTATATGATAAACAATGTAATCCCAATCTTTCATTAATCGCCATTTTCGGATCCTTTTGGGAAACTGTAATGGTAATAACATAAGTAGTACCTAATGTGAAAACTATAAACTAAAATAGTTCTAGGATTTGTACTCCTTTAAAAATACAAGGAAATATTTCCAACTATCACAGAATAATAACTACATAAAATATCGATATTATTAATAAACCTTATATTTACGAAGTCTGTGGTCGCTCTCGAAACGACGCGTTTCAAGCATACCAAGTCACATCATAATAAAAATTGATAATTGAAAATGGATAAACATTAAAAAACGAAAGGTTCGTTGATAATAACATTTAAATAAAATCAAAATTGTTTTTTATCGCACAAAATGTGCAATCACATCCATGAGTAATAATTTGCTGAACGTAAACACTGAATTATGGTATCTGAATGTTCAATACAATTGATTATAACAATAAACAGTTCTGAAAATTATTAAGAAATTAGATATCATTACTTATACATATGTTCGTCCTTAAAAGGGCGTATTTAAACTTACTTTTGCTTTCAAAGAGGTAGTAGGCTGGAGAATAATTATTATATTTTTTTAACGTTGCCAATAATTTGACAGATGAAGTTGTCAAGAATTTGATTGAAACATGTATTATCGGTAAGAATTTTTTAAATGTTTTAACTGTAGTTAAAAGTATTAATTTTCAAGTAAACAAAAATGTTTATAATACTTTTCGTATATTTTTAAAAAAATTAAATTAATTATGGGATAAATTAGTAGTAACTCATTTAGAATTTCAGAAGTTGATGGAATAACTTTGGGTTAAATATTTTTTCAACAATTTTTACCAAAATAATTAAATAACTCATTCGTGAAATAAAATACAACATAAATTCGGGTTTCAAATTTGATTACTCAATATCTTCTAATTATTACTTGAACAACAAACTTGCCTAAAAAATACTATTTCTTTATCCCAAATTAACAGTATTATTTTTGGATTATAATTATCCGAGAACTTTCACATAATTAGACCCATACCATTCATTTTGATTGAGAATTGATTATACATATAAATGTAAAAAAATATACTTATTTTAAAATTTCACCATTTTCCAAAACTTTTTAAATACTATTGTGACAATGGTTTTACTCTGTGGCAACGTCAGATAATTTTATCTAAAACTAATATTTTAACTCAGTATTGTTTAAAAAAAGGGTTGTAGTTTATATTTCCTGTTTTAGTATTCAATATTAAAATATATATTTTTCATAGAGATCACTCTTAAAGAGTATGTGTTTTATATTATCAGATATTAATTTGAGCCATATGCCATCTTAATTAATGGCTCTTATATACCCTCATGAGTGCAGGGACATAGAGAGGCTAACTCAATAAAGTTATAAATAAAGGATGTCCTTTTTAAAACATGGAAGTTGTATTATATCATGTATTACACACTATATATTACAAATATTTTTTTTTTTTCAGTCGAATTTGAGCTGAAACAGCTCGACGATAGACTGATCCATTTGTTAGCGTATCAACGTATCCAGCAACTACTAAACGCTCCCTCGTCAGCAAATAATCTTTTTTCTCCGGCCGTGAGAGAAAAGCTTCGTCACATGCCCTTACCTAGCGAACTTCTTACACCCGCCGACATTGATAGGATCTCACGGGTCTTCAATAGCCCTAAAAAAAAGACAAAATCTAAACCGACGATCAGAGCTAGAGCAATGATGTGTCCCGTAGTGTCTAAACATTTTTACAATGTGCGTACTACTGAGGTAAGTGTTTTAATGAATTTGTAAAATATGACAGGGCACTAAAACACTTTAATTAAAGTTATTTTTTGTTTTAGATGCTTTTTGGGAGTTTGTTTAGATCAACTGCTTCTTTGCACAAATTTAGTATCTACAATTTGATTAGTTATTTAACAATTTCAAATTAAACCTGTCATATTTTCTTTTTAATTTGTTTATTAAAATTGTTAGTTTTTTCAATTCATTTGTTAAAAAAATGTTTGATTAACGTTATTTACATGTAAATTTGCACTGGTACGGTGTAACGGATTAACGAGTTATAAAATTAATTTGAATGTATTCAATAATACGGGGAATCCATGACAATTCTTCTTTCTCTAATTTGGGCTTATCAAATATTTTATTTTGTTATAAATATAACTAATTTTAAATATTGTTTAATTGCTAGGATTTCTCTTTTGCTAGGTGGATCCCACTGATGTAAGACACGACGCAAGTTTCATGGGTTTTCGACCCACCGTGTCTCTTCGTTTTCCTGGAGCAGTAGCGATGAGGTATAGGGTGTTGAACATAGGCAAGGGTTCTTCCAATGATGTCAACTTAGAAAAATTTGGATTTTGCAATAATATCGTTCCTAAACATGCGGTTATATTTTACGATGAAGTAAGAAACATGAAATTGTTTGTCCCTATTTTTACCATTCTTAATTTCAGTATACGAAACACTATGAGCTGATTAATTATTCCTCCTATGGAACATACGTAAATAATGTACTGTATTCTAATAATATTTGTACGAAACGTCCCGATTTTAACGTTTCTACCGAAGAAAAAAGTGCCAATATTGAAATGCAAGTTAGGGAAATTATCGATAAGAAAAGGAAGGCCAATAGACCTCGAAAGTCTTCATTGGAAACCAAAATGTCGGCCGTCGATTGTGTAGAAAGGTAGTTCCACAATTTTGTACTTTTATTCTTCTAGCGCCAAAATTTTTTTCTATAAATATCAAGTGAGCTATTAGCATTTTAATTAGATAGTTTTTTTGTCACACTAAGAGATCACTAGCTATTTTTACACAAAAATTATAATAATTTACCAGTTAGCTGTTTCACCAATTTACATTTAATTTTTTTACGATTATACTTAAATAAGGTACAAAACTGAATTATTACATAAGATTTTTTTCTACTACAATGCTTATAGTTTGACTCGAGCATCTAAGACAGGTTGAGATAGTTTCTTCAACAATAAAACACGCTACTTATTTTTTTACTTCTACTACTACTACTTTATGCACTAGTGCATAGTGTTTACTTAATTTGTTCATTAATACTGGAGTTTGAAATTTGCTTGTCATGGTAGTAAAAAAATATTATATGCAATTTGTGTGGAAAGTGAATTTTTTTCACAAATTATCACCTTAGGTGAATGCGACCATTCAATGAGTTTCATAAATAACTATTCCAGTCAAACTAAAAATTGGTTGGTAACTGGGTTTTTTTATAAACTTTTCATACACACTAAAATCAATTTTTATATCTCAACTTACGAATTATTATAATTTTTGCATTAAATTTGTTTAATATTTACACAAAATACTAACCTTTTTGGATAAAATTGATTTTTTGCGGTCATAGCAAAAAAGTCATTTTTTTTATAATCATCCTCAACACAGTTATGAACTACCCTTATGCCTTATGGCGCAGTGAAAAATAATTTATTCTTTTAGGTTAGAGTGCTGTTGTGTAAATAATTCAGAAGAATTGAAGAAAGGTTGGGAAGGTTCGGCTATTTTGAACCATGGTTCGTTATTGCGTTTTGGGTGTGTTTCGTTTGTCTTTTCGATTGTTGAAAGTACAAATCAATGAAGTTATTTATTGTAAATATAAATGTTATTTTTTGTAATTTACTTGTATAGTACTATTAAACATCAGCCGCTGATATTAAGAATAAAGTATTTTTTATTACCTATGTTTCACTTTATTATTTTGGGACTATTTTTTTTCTTTAATCACACTGCAAAAGTTTTAAAATATGATTTTGGCCTTTTTTTATGGGTCACTAAGAAAATGCATGTTTGGTATGAGCTTTTTATTGCATATCACAGTTTATTTTTGGACTCTTCTATCACATGACTAGCAGGTAATTTTTTATTAAGAAAATCGACAGTTATGGATAAAAATTCTGCTCGCTTTTGAGTATGTAACCAATGACCTGCACCTTCTATGTATCTCAATTCGGCGTTTGGAAACAGTTTCTGTATCATGGGAAAATCGCTTTTACTGTAAACAAAAATATCAATAAATATCTACATTCATACTCAATAAAGACTATGGATTTGCCACATTTTCTACTCACGGTAAATGATCAGACTTTGTTCCTCCAATAAACAGAGTTGGACCTTCGAAATGAATGTTTAGCGTGTTTGGAAACGAAGCTACTTCGTCAAAATTTTCTAATAGTGCTTTTGTATTAAACCTCCAACCATAACTATAAAAAAGTAAAAATATTTACTAGTTCTGAAGTATTAGTGCCGAAAAGACTAGTACTATACAGAAAAAAGTGTAATTGGAGAGTATACAGAGATACTTTTGGAAAAGAATACCGAGAAGCTCCACTAAACTTTCTTATTTAAAATTAAAATTTTTTACCTTCCGTCAACTTTTTGTACAAGATTTGTAAGTAAATATCCAAGCAACATTCTATTCCTGACCACATTATACAAATTCTCAGCAACTATTTTTCTGGCTTCACGAAGAGACTTATTTGATGGAATGTGGAGCTGTTTTAAGCTCTGCAAAATCGATGGAATTATTTTAATCCCTGTGCTGGTGGATATTGGCGATATATCAACGACGATTAGTTTTTCTACTAATTCTGGCTACAAAATGAAACTTATAAATTTTCAAATTTTTCACAAATTAGTAAATTATTACATATTTCAGAGCAAAAAGCATAGCAGTCCTTCCTCCCATCGAATGACCCAACAAGTGAATTTTTTTTAAACCCATCTTATTTATAAAATTCTTCAAATCGACGACCATCGCATCATAATTGTGTTCCCTGTAATGGGGCGAGTCTCCGTGATTTCTAGCATCGACTGCGATTACTTTTGCTTTAGTTTCTTGATTTATTCTCTTCGACAAACTGTTCCAATTATTTTTGGTTCCCAGCAAACCGTGCAGCACAATCAGAGGAGTTGGGGATGGATTCGATTCTGAATAAGTGTTGGTTAGCTCATATGAATTGAAAGCTAGTTCTAAAGATTCATAATTTGGTTTTGAACTTAAATTTCGATAATGAATTGGGGATAATGAGATGAACCTTTGTACATTTTTTACTAAGATTTTTGCATGGTGATGACGAAAGAGCATAGCTTATGGGGACAAAACTGGAATGTTTACATGAAATGCCTAATGGAATGAGAACTAGTTGACAATTAATGTCATGTCACCATTTTGGCAGTTAAACTTTAGTCTAAGTGCTAAAGGTAATATAAAATGAAGATTTAAGACATCTATATCTAAATGTATAATTAACTGGTTGTCCTCCATACATTCATGGTGTAACAGATTTTAAGTATTGTTAACTAAAATAATGAATCACATACTTTTTATTGATATATTTAAAAAATACTCCAAATTTAAAGGAAGCTAATAAATTGGAGTCATCTTTTTTAAATAGAATGCATCTTTTTTTGTAATTTAAACAATTTTTACGTTTTTATAAATTCCTAAACTATTTCCTTTAAAATATGTTAGTTTCTATATTTTTTTTTTGGCATATACATAAATTTCATTCCCCAGAGACTTAGTTTTAATGTATTCTAATTCTCATGTAATGGGGATTATTTATAAAACAATTTGTATATTATCAGATTAAATTCAAATCCAAGATATTGAATGGTTGATGAAACTACTTTTTGAGTTTTTTTAAAGCCAATATTAATTCAAACAAGAAAAAAAAGAATCCAGTGACCTACTGTATAACTATAAGCAACAATTTATAAGGAAATCTGGATTACTTGCATTTTTTTTTAATAGCGGTTTAAGTTAGAAATAACTTTTACTCAAATGGAAAATATCTTTGGTGAAGTTAATGGACAATTAAAATAATGAGCTTATATGTCTTTATTAAATAAAGCGAATGTAAAATATCACAGATTAGTCTTTGACTCTTTGTTTATTTTTCGATTAAGAAAATCTAAAGTTATAGATAAAAATTCGGCTGGTTTTTCACTGTGTAACCAGTGTCCCGCTCCTTCTATATACTTTAACTCGGCATTTGGAAATAATTTTTTTATCAACGGGAAGTCACTTTCTCTAAAAATGAAATAAAAAAAATATTTAAAATCTAACAGTGCATTATAAATCATATTCTTACTTTATAAAATCTGAATTGGAACCAGCTACAAATAACGTAGGCCCTTCATATTGCAAATCATTAAGTATGGGAAATTTGGCTAGATGATTGAAATTGGCTAAAAGTACAGGTATATTTATCCTCCAGTGAAAACTAAAAAAAATGATTTTTTTCTGAAATATTTTTGATTATTAATGAGGACCACACAAATATTCATATTATTACTTACGTGCCTTTACTTTTTTCCACCAAATTTGTCAAAAGAAAGGCTCTCAGCCCTTTGTCATCTATTGACTTGGATAATTCTTGATCTACCAATGTCCGACATTGAGACATAGTGATATTTGATGGTAAATTGACTCTTTCCAGTGTTTGGAAAATACCAGGCATTGTAAATAGATGTGGACTATCTCTTACGGGGGAAATATCAGCTACTATTAACCTTTCAACTAGTTCAGGCTGAAATGGTTTAAATTTAATATTTATAAATATTAAAATCCTACATTATTTACATATTTTAAAGCAAACAACATGGTAGCTCTTCCACCCATAGAATGTCCCATTAAAACCGCTTTTTCGATAGACAAATATTTAAATAATGCCTTTATGTCTGCTGCAATGTGAGCATAAGTATGATTACCAGCATGAGGACTATCTCCATGATTCCTTGCATCTACAGCTATAATTTTTCGACTAGGAGTAGATTTTTGGTTATAAACTTTACACATACTATTCCAATTTGACTTAGAACCAAATAGACCATGTACAATTAAAAAAGGATTCCCCTGATCTTCTTTATTACTAGTGCTTTCGTAACTAGCGTAAGACATTTTTATCGGCTCCAAAGTTTCTGAAGTACTCACGCATCTTTTATTTGAGCAGTTTATTTTTTTATAAGTTGAATTTAATAAATATATCGAATTTTTGAATTTAAATATAGACATCTCTACCTTGGTTAAGTAGATTTTTGACATTTATATAGTGATAAAAATTTTGTATTTTGAAATGATAGGCAATTTTTTGCGAGATGCAAGTACAACCAATAGTGTTTGGAGACCCAAGGTTTTTGACTTTTATTTATACATTACTCAAGACGACAAATTAAAGTTGAGGAGAAAAGGGAGCACGATTATTATTAAATAATAAAGTATACGTTAAAGCTAACGAGGAAAATGAATTTATCTATCGGTAAATCGAAAATGCCTACATTCACTATTACCGATATTAACAGAGCAAAACAAAAATGCCCGCATGACTAATTATTAAAAAAGGGAAAATGTTGTGTTTAGCAGGTGGTTTTAGATTTTATTAAATTGGAATGGAATAAGAAGATAACGCTTTATCAGAAAGTGGTAAACCTATTTACGCAATCAGAATAATTATTATCATGACTTATTTATTTACTCTAATAATTTAATCTGCCATAGAATGGAATGTAGTTTGTCCTCTGATATTTATTGATTTTTATTTTTCAGTGCGCAAAAGATGTACAAAATTTATAAAACTGAAATAATGAGGAAACTTAAGTAGTGAATATATTAAAAATGGAACAAATAAGTGAAACTAACACCTCATTTGAAAACTTGTATCCAGCTTTAACGCAATGTTTTGTTATAATATTATGCGGGTATGTTGGTATTTTAAATGCTTTTTATGCTTGTCAACAGGACTTAAAATAAATAAAGGTTTGTTTCATTGATTTAAATAACTTTTAGATATTGTGCTGGTCGAATGAACTGGATATCAGAAACCGAAGCCAAAGGAATAAATACTTTTGTAGGGACATTTTCGTTACCATCTTTGATATTTATGTCTTTAGCTGAAGTAGAGCTTAACCATGTGAACTGGATATTTCTCTTAGCTATTTTGATATCAAAGAGTATTGTGTTTTTTTCTGTGATAATTGTTACCTTATTGGTTGGAAGACCTTTTAAGTTAGGAAGGGCTGGGATTTTTGCCATATTTTGCACACAGAGTAATGACTTTGCCATTGGTTATCCCATAGGTAAATTGTGTTTAGATAACGTTTAGGGAAGAGAGTAATTAACTTTGTTTTATAGTGGCTGCTTTATATAAAACAACTCATCCTGAGTATGCAACATATCTTTATCTCATGGCTCCAATAAGTTTGGCAATTTTGAACCCCATATCATTTGTTTTGATGGAGCTGGGCAAGAGAAGAAGAACGGAAAGTGCAGAGCTACTGTTAATGAATGATGGGGAACTAAACAATTCTTTAAATATGCACAAAGAAAGATTCAAAATGGCAGTGTCTGTGATCAAGAGTATTTTTTTGAATCCAATTATTTTTATGACTATATTAGGAATTTTGGGAAATATTATATTTAAGCATACCATTCCTGTATATCTTGGAGGAACCCTGGAGGTAGATGCTAATTTTGAGCTACAATATTTATTAACAAATAAAAAATATGTATTATATTTTTAGGTTTTAGGTTCAGCTTTTTCAGCTAGTGCCCTATTTTTACTGGGTCTGAGAATGGTGGGAAAAGTACACAAACTAAAAGGTGCTACTTTAGTTGTACCCGGTATTCTTATAATGGTGAAACTGTAAGAAAAAAAAATTGTCATAGTTTTATTGCTACTTAATTTTTGTTTTCTAGACTGGTTTTACCTTTAATAACGCGAGAGGTGATAAGTATGTTGCATTCTGGATACAACGAATCAGAGACTGTAGATCTTAGTACTTACGGGTTTTTGTATGGTACATTTCCTTCTGCGCCGACAGTTTTTGTTTTTGCTACGCAGTATTCAATAGATGTAGATTTGGTAAAGAAATACTAATATATTTTTTAAATAATTCAAGGAGATGATTATAAACATTTTGTATTTCATTTTATTAAATTTTTGATGAAAATCCCTTTTAGATTGCTAGTGCTATGGTAGTATGTACATTTGTTAGCGCCCCATTAATGTTTGTTTCTGCAAAAATGATTACTATAACCAACTGCAACCCTTCGGATTATATCAAACAACTTGACGCTTTTACATTAGATATAAGCATTTTGGGTCTGTTGGCCAGTATATGGGTGCTGCTAGTATTTATACTTACAAAGAAAATTTTGAGAATACCACATAAGGTCACATCAGCATTAGTTATTTCACAGGTATGAAGAAAAGTCGTTTTACTTTATATTATTATTGACATTATTGTTTTGTTTAGCTTATAGGTTGTTTGGGAGGCATTTTATGGAACACTTTGCACCAAAAAGAAGGTTGGATGGGTTATATTCAGTTTTCGCTCTTCAGTATAGGAGTTTATAGTTCGAGATTGTGGACAATGATTTTGGCTATAACACTATTGTTTTTGCAATGTAGAAGCTTGTGTTTCGTTCTGAAATTGCAGCCAGCTTTTGTAGTAATTGGATGGGGGTAATAATTTAAAATTGTGATTCATAGCAGTTCTTTTAAATATTTATTTTTAGATTCCCAGTGATTCTATCGGCCTTACTATTGATATTTGACTCTAGTAGTGGTTCTACACCGTTTGAGAAGAGGAATCCAAATTTTGTATATGGTGCTTCACAAGCTATTATTGCTGTTTCATTATTGGTGCTTTGTTTTATAGGTTTGTTCATTAAAAAATGTTTATTTTATATTATTTATTAATGCTTCGATTCACACATGAATTTCATTAAATATTTATTTTTGTATGTTTCATTACTAGTAGTTTTACAATTAAACTATTTTTTTTCTTATTAACAGTAACTGTAGGATGTTTAATCCTTCACCAAAGATACCGAAGGCGTTTTACACGCTACGTAGATCTATCGGCAGATGTCGCTTCAGATCCAGAACCCTTTCAGTCTACTCCAGAAGCTGAAAGTACCACAGATACTGCAGCTTTAAGCTCAAATCCTGGCACTAGCTCGGATAGCGGCGTTTCCAATTCTAAAGGACAAAAGTGCTGTGGACTACCCACTATTACTGAGGGCTGTTGTGAAGAAAAACAAAGTCCAGTTGTAGATATTGAAGATATACTAGAGGGTTTGGAGAAGAAAGACAGTGGTGGTAGTGTGGAGATTAAGGGATGTTTGTCTGTGTTAAGTGAAGAAGGGTAAATATATTTTTTACTAATAATGAATAATGAAATTATTTAGTTTGTCTGTTTCTTCTAGTGTAAGTCCCTCTTCTGATGGAGCGTGTCCAACAAGATATGGCTGTGGAGGACCTAGGGGAGAAATGTGTCAAGGAATTGTAAGACAGTATCAGGAACAAATTGATGATGATCTTGAACTTATTGAAGAGGAACCTGATTCTCATGAACCCCAAATATTAAAGCATACGGTACTGCTGATACTTCTCCTTTGCTCTATGTTTGTTGTAAGAAAAATGCAGTTATTTTCCAAAACAAATTTAATTACCATTGTTTGATTTTAGGCGTTATCTCTCTCTATTTGGACTTTAGTATTGGAACAAATGTCTGGAATTTATATTGAGTTGTCGTTTCTTGATGCGACTCTTAATTTTGGTCAAAGCATTATAGTGTTTGCAATTTTTGGATTAAATACCAAAGAAATAATGTTACCACTTCTAAAATATTGGCGGAAATTGTGGTACGGTGCTAATACCTTGAATCTACCAGCTTGGCATGAACTTAGTGCAGAAACTAAACATATCTGTGATCAATTTGTAACCCATCATCTGCAGAATTGTCGTTTGGCCATTGCAACAGACAAAAGGTAATGTGTTCTCTTTTTTATATTTCATTCATCTGGCGTCTATAGTGAATTTTTGAATTTTTTTTAGGTGGCGAATAAAAATCTACAAAAACGTATTTTCTGGACACAAGTTTGTAGATTGGCTGATAGAAGTGGGTCTGGCTAGAGACAGGATAGAAGCTGTGAATTATGCTAGACATCTGGTTGAGGGAAAAGTTCTAAAACATATAAATGGGGTGTACCACTTTTATGACAGGAATTTGTTGTATACATTTGTTTAAAATTATTTTGGAAGCATGTTTGGCCTTTGCTAGTGCTCAATTCACTTTTAACGTAATTTACATGATATAGGTATTTTAAAGTGGCAAAATGGAAGATGAAAACATTTTGGTAGTTTAAGAGTCGTTTTTATTTGTAATATGTACAAACTTTTTAGAACTCTTCTTTAGGTAATTTTAATTTTAGTTGAATTTTATTTATTCATTTAATTATTAAGAAAAATATATGGCCAAAGATGTTATCAAGTTAAGAAGCTGTAAAATTTAGACAATCTTCTGACATTTGTATTAATATGTATCAAAAGGGTTTGATAAAATTTTGTTTTTATTTTGAAGATCTTTTATGACAATTTATAACAATTTTTTTCAATTGTGATAAATCATGTAATATTTAAGTATTTATTGAAGAAATAATATTTAAACAGAATATATTTACTGTTTTAATTATTTTCCTTTATTTTTTAATTTATTTTAAAGATTTTTGTGAAATTTGCAAAACATGTTTGGTGTTACCAAATGTTTTTTAATGAATTAATTATTACTTATATGTTTTGTTAATTAAATTATACAAAATCTAAGCGTTAATATTGAAAGTTATTGAAAATATTTTTATAAAGTTGGTGGTTAATGTTTGAAATGTCAAAATATAAACTAGAAGTGGTTTTCCAAAAAAAAGTAATATGCTGTATGTCTAAGTAATAATCGAATTTTTAATATTGGAATTGCTTGTTTTTTTTTAAATATTTTTTGTAAGAATTGAAAATAGCGTAAATGTAATAATTGTGCATGTAAGGTTGTTTTTTGAAGACTTATTCCATTATTTTAAGGAATAATTAAAGTACCGGAGATTTTACTATACTGTAATAGTACTGTAATGTACAATAAAAAGTCGGAACATAGTCGGCTATCAAGTCTTGAAAAATTTTATGTAAAATAATCATTGGTATCTTCATATAGTCTTTGTAAATGACAGTTCACAGAGTACTCTAGATATTCATATTTTATAAAAATACCGTCATTTCATTAACAAACACGGTCATTCTCATTCTGTAATACTCTTGAGTTGTGTGGGTTTTTCCACTGCACCCAGATCTTAATCAATGGTGTTTCCTATCAAACTTTCTCTTAGCTCATCAGCCTGTCTTAACCAATACACGCTGAACATAAGTTGTCTAGTTGTTGAAGAGTACCGGATGTTCATATTGGCTGTGCTCAACAGTTTTTTTCTATACTTGACAATGATTCCTGACAAGACAGTTTTTCCTTAGTATTGTAGTTATTTCACTGTAATACATTAATCCTTGGTAACTTGCTAATGTTAAATTTAAATTCTTAACGGTAATGTTTTTTTATTTTGTCGATCAATACTGAAGTCATTTTAATAAAAGTATTAGGATTATTACTTTTCCATTTTTAGTCTCGTTTAGAAGCTACATATACCATCCAATTTTTGGTTTTCCTACTTGTTAGGAGGTCGTCATACTAAAGCAACAATTTGTGTTAAGATCACTTACAAAGAAATAAAAGGGGTCTGGAAGAGATCCCTATAGGAGGTCAGTTAAATACAACTTAATTCAGAAATGAAAGTTCTAATTCAGACCTAATACGTTGCCGTATGTCCTTAGAAATTAATGAATAGCATAAAGAGTGGAGAGTTATATATTGTTGGTGCTCTTTGGACTAGGCATTTTGCATAGACTGCACCTAGGTATTTATATTGGTTTATAGTAACGTGACATATTTCAATGTCATCAATGTGACTTTTCATTTTTGAGAACAGTGTGATACCGCTTTACAACCGTTTTGCACAAGAACAATCAAATATCACAATAAATGTTAACATCCTTTAAGAGATTTAATCAATATTGACAGAGCCACACTAAATTTGAGATTAATTAAAAATAAAATCCACATTTATTTTTTAACGCAAAGAAAAATGTGAATTTGGATCTGTCAAAGTGGTTTGAATTTCAAAGAACTTGTAGCTTTTTTATTTGTGTATAGTGAACAGCCATAAGCTATATACAACGTTGTAATAGTCTGAATTAGACAATACGAATTTTAGAAAACAAAAAATGTGTTTTTAATTATATAACTTTTTTAGACTGTGCTTGACTGTGCATTCTGCTTTTAGTTCAATATCTTTGGAAAATCATAAATAAAGTTACATAAACTACAATTTGTTGTATAATTTGCCTTTTTATAATAGAAACTCCTATTAATATGATTTCGAACTTCAATTTACTAGACTTTATGATTAAATGTTAAAGGCGTTCTTTTTTTTTGTTTCCGATGTGTGCAACTATTTTCATTGACCAATTAAGAGGTTCATTCCTTTATTTAAGTAAAAGTCTCTAGTTACATATTATGCGTATTTATACTCAATTAAATTTAGGTAAAATGACAATGCTAAGGTAGCAGAGGCGAAACACATCATCAGCTAATGACAACATTTAGTAGATTTACTGTTCACATCTCACCACCTCAGAGATAACTCAAAAAACGACGTGTGGTCCTTCGGAAGCAGTAATCCTCATATTCACTTTAATCTCCAAACTATACCGATACCTAAAGTGTAAAACCTCTCAATTGACAGTTTCTAAATTTTACAATATAAGCAAAAAGTGCCTATAGCAGAAATTTGACATCTGGAGATAACAGATTTACTTAAATTAGTCTGGAAAGGGCAAAACATGAGATTATTGGATTATCACAATAATAATAGATGACAGAAGTTGTGATAATGTGATAAATCAAGTAAAAAATAGCAAAATTGTAGCTGAGAGGTTATAGTTTAGGAATCAACGAGATTTTAAAAGTAAAACGATAGATTCTGACAATGTTAAAATTCTTTATTCAAACCACATATCTTTACCGTCCCTGCGTCAGGTACATTTCATATATTTTTTTAATGATTTCATATTCATCGCATAAACTATCAATATATATCAAATTGAATAAAAAATCTTATCGAAAAAACGCTTAGTCGAGAGAAATATGCAAAATAAAAATTTATTGACCTGCGTAACGAGTTAAATTAATAATAATATAAATGCATAAATGCGTATGATTAGAGGAAAATTCTTGAAAAATGATCTATTTTTCTTTAATTCAATTAAGAGAGGGTGAGATATTATCACACCAGTTCACTTCAATATTTGGCCACTTGGTTTGGAGGACTGTCAACATTGGTTTAGATTCACACACTGACTTTATGTCAGATTCCAAAAGGATGGCAGATCCTATGTGAAACTGTATCTAAAATATATGAAATTTAGAGGGTTTGTTCCATAAAAATAGAATTTGTAATTTACTTACATGTCCATTAGTATTACTCCTGGCCAATCCGTTATAATGAATAAGAGTGAACATGTCTGGTGTTGAAGACTCTTCTTTGGGAAAAAACTCGTCCATGAAGGCATTCAATAAAATTATACCTAAATTTTCGTTATCTAGTTTTTTCTTCATTATATTTACACTAAAAAGAATGAAATATTTTTCAATTTTCAGATAATACCAGAAGGTCTACATCTTAAAAATTTTAAAGAAATAATATACCCCGGCCAAATCCTTTCAAATCCTTTCGTATAATTGGTCTAACATCTATTCTAATTAAAAATGTGAAATAATTGATAAATATTTAATAGAAAACAACACACTTTTCACCCAGACCAATATTCATAAAGGCAA
The DNA here is from genome assembly GCA_951812935.1 of Hermaeophaga mercurialis. Lineage (NCBI taxonomy): Eukaryota > Metazoa > Arthropoda > Insecta > Coleoptera > Chrysomelidae > Hermaeophaga > Hermaeophaga mercurialis. Next base: position 17,671,898 of record OX638361.1, on the reverse strand, counting down.
GGAAGGTCAACCGAAATGGAACAAAAATAACAATAGTAGATATTATAAAAAACATACTGCTATCTAGAGGGACTCTTCCTAAATGGTTGTCTCTTGTATAGCGACATGTGGACGGACACTGGTTCCTTAGATGAACGTGGTTATGGTACAGAAGTGCATAGAAGCTTAATGTTATCAGTGTATACTTAAAAAGAGGATAAATCTCGTCAATGCTTTGGGAGAGGATGCAAAAGACAATAAATAAGCCAAGGTAATAAAATGAGGGCCCCAGGCATGCCAAGCAAGCAATTGCATGGTCAGATCTGACCGAAACCAGGTGGTTGAATAAAAAACCAAACATTGAAATAGACAATCCTCAAGGCTTTGCATTGTTTTGATTTTTACTAAGAGGTCTGGATAATTACGATATTAGGGAATGGCAAACAGACATCAGTCTTCCTTTCATTTGACTACCACTACTACCCATATTTGACAAAATTATTTTTTGTACTTACTATTCAAGTTCGCTTACAAGATCCAAATTCCTTAGAACGTCTTGCAATTTGTCAGAACTGATAAAATTATTCCCATGAGGATCAAAGCTTTTGAATACTCTCCTGGCCTGTTCACTTTTGGTTTCTGGGCTTACTAATTTGCGTTCGTCACTGAAAAGAACTAGACACCCAAAATAATAAATAAGGTTAATATGTATACAAATAATAATAGTACCTGTTAGGTGTGTATCTGAGGCTACAATCCACACAGGATGCATAGGATTTTTGTAAAATGAACCTACTGTACAATACCTATGATATTCCATAATGGTTATAAAACCTATTTGGCTTTGTTTTTCAATCCCTCTTAACTCTAAAATTAAATAATTACTATTATTATTAAATTGTATAAATACTTTCATGTATGTCGATCTTTTAAAGTAATAAAATATCATTTAAGTAATGTTTTTCTGTAATGCTTAATTAATTATTGTATGATTGTTCAAATGATATTTACTTAGTCCTCCAACATCTTCATAATGATCCCAAACATAAGTAGTTGCCCTTCCTGTTATCATTAAATTAATTAGGCTTTGGCTGCCATAACCATATGTCTCATCAATTAATGGATCTGGGGAATCTAATTCTGCTTTCACTCGATCTAAACCCTGACAAATATAACATTTGGCCTATTAAAACAATCACTGAAGGTACAGCGGATAATTTTGGAAGATGAGGTAGAGATTGCTGTTAGAGACTGGTACCACAAACAGTCGCAAGAAGAATCTATATACTAGTCCACTAGTGAGACTCATGCCTTAATATTAATTGAGACTTCTTTTAAAGGCATAAGGCATCATGAAATGCAATTTTTACTTGTAGAAATAAACTTTGCTACTGAAAATGTGCCTTAATAAATCTGAATACAACCGATTATAGTCAAGTTTACTTACATTATAAGAGGATTGCTTTTTTTAAAAAAATTGGATGTACTACACACTAATGTCTATTTTTATTATATCAATATCAAGATGGTGGTAATTGTCTATGGAAACTAGTGGGTTAAAAAATTCAGTTACTTTCAAAATGAATCAACTCATTACAACTAATATGAAGTTATTTAAGAGAGTATTATAAGATTTTACAAAATTCATAATATTTGATAAAGAAATTATCTATCTGCTGTGAAACATGATATTTCATAAAGAATACATACTGAAGTCTTCTAAAATAATAACTTCACTATTTATATCACATAAATAAGTAATAATTGAGATACTTTCTAATAGAAGATTAAATATTTCAGTAGACAGTTTACGAAGAATATAAATACATATACAGAATATGAACTTACATAATGGCAATTTTAAAGCCTACTAAATCAATATTATAAATGATATCATTAACGGAATTTAAATGACTTCAAGACATTAAGAATTGACTGCAATCAAAGTAGTGTGAATGAGAACAAAGGCCAAGTCTTTCCAATATAAAATATTATTAGCATCAACTAAGTACCTCAGTATTTAAAATATTAGAGTTCAGCCAAGTTTTAGTTAGTATAACTATAATACATGTTTATTCTATTAAATAACTTCACATTTTTAGAAGGCATGCACTGTAATAGGCCAGAAGAATAATAATGTTTATAACATTATTTAAAATAAACATAATTATTAAATGTATAATATAATTATTACCTTAGAAGCTATCACAGTATATAAAAACAGTAAAATGCCATACTGTGCTTTTAATTTAGAAGTATTTTCCATATAATACTTATTAACTTCATCTAGGCACTGAAAGCAATGTACTTTTAGGTTTTCATGAAACCTAGCTGGGTCTACCTCCACTGTATTTGTATTTGGAACACTTGGCCCTTTCACCTCTGTTTCGCTAAGTTGTTCACTAAAATTATCATCTAAATACACTACATAATACTTTCTGGTATTACATTGTCCGAGTACTTCACAGAGAGCTGTAACTAATATACGATTTTGGATTTCTAGTGTTATCTAAAAAAAAAATCAAATTAGATATAATGGATTAGGTTACGTATAAATTGATATACCGATTCTCTAAAAGATAAATCTTTATACTCTAAGAGTAGGTTTTTGAGAATAAAGCCTTCTAGAGGAGCTATTATTGCACATGGTCCACCTTCAGTTTGTTCCAAAGCACTTTTCTCATGTGTACTAAAATAAAAACCTACAAAAATTCATTAAATCACTCATAATTCAATTAAAATTTAAAATTGATAAGATGAAAGAAAAAGTTATACCTTGTGACCACCTTTTAAAAATGTCTAGTTTGATTTCGTTGCCCCAAAGAAGATGTTTAATACCTAACAATTCCTGTTCAATGGCAGAAGGTAGAGTTTCTGCCATCGTCAAATTATAGATTTAATTTACAATTTTTACAATAAATATTTAGTATATATTTTAAGGTTATAACAAAATTGACATTTTGTCGTAATCTGCGTCGTGCTGCCAATCGCCAAAGATACTAATATAATACCAACATTTAAAACTAAAAATTAACTACTCACATTGTGGGAAATCCAAAAGGTATATTAAAAATGATTTGAATTAATTATAATTCTTATAAAATAATGGTTAATGTATTGCTTGCGACATTAAATGATTGTTTAAGTTAAAAACAATTATTTCTGGCTTCCGTTCAGTAAAGTATTTATAGATTTGGTGCCGAAGTAAGTATATACCTATATTCCAAAAATAAATTTAGTGTTACCTAAAATCCGTTTATAAAAAGATTTATTTGCTCTCTTCGAATAACTAGTTTTGATATCATGATGAATTAATTTTGTAATTGTATTATTATTATTTCAAAAACCAAGTGACAGATATAATTTTAAAGATATATCCTGTGACAATCAAAAGCTTGAATTTCATCGAGCTTGCACTTTTTAAAAAATGGAAGAAATCGAGTATATCCGTTCAAATAAAGGTGGTCAGAAAATAATCCATAAAGGGTACATGTACACTGTGCACAAAATCAAAAAATGCGGTGGTATCAGATGGAGATGCGCTCAAAGAAGTTTAAATTGCAAGGTCAGTCGTTATATTAAAACCAATTGTTACTAATAATTAAAAATGCCTTTGTAGGGCAGTATTTCAACTACAGCTTTGGGAATCCCTTATTTGAATATTCCTCATAATCATTTGCCAGACTGGCATTCTACAGCTGCGGCCAGAAATAAATTATTTGATAATGACGCGTTGAACTTTCATAGTTTTTTGGATTTACTGATAGATGAACAATCTTCAGAACAATTTCGGAAAGAAACAACGATTCCAGGTTAGTGGCCCAATACCATTATAAATTAATGTAATAAGTAATAAAGTGATATTGAAGTTGAAATTTTAAATAGTATTGTCGATTTTAAATTAGATATTTAAAAAAATTTTGTTTTTCCTCAAAATCTCCACATTTTTATTGAGTCTCGGTTTGAAAGTTGAAATCTTAAAATATCTCATAGTTTTCTTCAAGATGACGATTAAGTAATCGAGAATTTTATTTATTACTATTATATTATTTTATTGAATTTCAATTTGAAGGCAGAAATTTTAAAAATATCGTATTTTACTTCTGAATCTCGTGTTTTATTTCAAAAACTTAACTTTAAAGTTGATGTTTCAAGAAAATCTCGATTTCATATCAGAAATCTTAAAAAATTCAGAAATATTAAAAAAATATCTCGGATTTTTCTTTAAGATCTCAATTTTAAAGTCCAGAATTAAATTAATTTCAAGTTTAAAGCAGGTATTTTAAAATCACTTTTTTGTTTAAGATCCCGATTATGATGTCGAGATTTTGATAATCTTGATTTTAATGTCGAGATTTTTATGAATCATAGAAAAATATTTGAAATGTTTTCTATTTTACTTCAAATCTAGACCTTAAGTTCAATATTTTAATATATCTCGATTTTCAAGCCAAAGCGTTGATAATTATTGTTCTTTGAGATCTAGATTTTAAAAACGATATGTCAATGGTTACCGATTTTAAAGCATTAATTTTCAAAATGTCGACTTTGATATCGATATTTTAATTAATCCACTTCAAAATCTCGACCTTTTGAAGTGGAAATTTCGATGAATCTCAACTTTAAGTTTGTACTTTATGAATCTCGGTTTTAAACATAGAAATCTCAAATAAACCGACTTAGATATCGAAATTTTAATAAATCTTGACTTTAAACATACACATTTTAATAAATCTCGATTTTAAACTAAAAATCTTAGATATTGAGTAAAAAAGAAAAAATTTGTGTGTTTTGATCGGTACGATTACAATTTTCATTTTTTATTTACTCCTTTCAAAATATTTAAATAATTTAAATAATATGAGCTCTTGAATATTTTGTTTATATGAAGAAACGGATATTTGCTGTATACTAGTTACCAAATATCACTTTTCAAAGATATAAACGATATTAATGAAATATTTTATAAATTGCAAAATAAATGCTTAATAAAGATTTAGTTTGCATATCAAATATTTAAAAAAGATATAATAAGGAAATATTTAAAAAATATTTGGTGCTATATCAGGGAAGCTGTACATTTACATTTCAAATCGATCACTCCTGTTTGGGCCACCCTATATTTCCGCAATAATTGACAAACTTAATTTGTTTGTCTTTCGCTTTCAATAATAATTTTGATTGTTTGCAAACAAGAGAATATAAAATATTCCGCGAGCAACATTTTGAGTTGCGCTGAAAATCTGGCCGAGATTCTGCGTTTGCCCGAGTTTAGATCGCGACAAACCGTTTCGTTTTCGGCTTTGCCTTGCATTTCCGATAAACGAGCTCGGCCATTTGTTGTCACAACTATTCCTTTCAAACCAGAATGTAAATAAAAGTACACCGAGTTATGTAGAAATCGGTAGTGTGATTTTACAAAGAGCGATTTACAGCCAAACTAACATAAATTAACGTTTCATTTACTTCGTATAAGTGTGAAAAAAATCTTGTTGTGGTAAGGTTATCTCCAGTGTGCAATTCTTAAAATACGTAGTTTTTGCCTGGTTGTTTTGACAACGATTTATGTGCATTTTTGGGATTCAACCGGGTGGTTGGTTAACTCACGTTTTTTCTATCTTAACTATTTTTATTGATTAATAGGAAACAAACGATTGCAATTTGCGTTTACGATTGTTTTGGGACCACCGTATAGTATTGTTGATAATGAGCAGATAGTAGGGCTAAAGTTAGCACGATTAAAAAACCATTATTTGCCCAGTTGCTTACCTATTTAGTTCCTTACCAGTGTTAGTTTTATGTATAAGTGTCAGTTTCTATTTACAACTTCATCGTATTTATCGTTTAACCTTTAGAAATACTGTAGTGGTGCTAAGTTGACGTATCAAGATGGCCGAAGTGCTAAGGAAACAACGAAAAAGTAATTTTTCACAAGAGGAAGTTGACACTATCATCAGGGCAGTAAGTGAAAATTACCACACTCTCTACGGAGAGTTCTCTAAAAAAGCTGTCAACAAAAGTGCCAGGCACAGAGCTTGGTTAGAAGTAACGAACGAGGTTAATTTAGTCTCCAACGAAAGGAGAACTTTACAAGAAGTTAAAAACAAGTGGAAGAAGTGTCAACACTTATATCGGTCTGATGATTGTTTTAATGATTATAGTAGCCTTAACGATGATGGTATGTCATTCTACAGACTAAACAGTACTAAGTTTAATTTCTTTTCTTTTCTTTAGTTATCGATGTCTCGAATGTTTGGGAACCGCTGACGGAAATTGAGGATGAAGGTTTGTGTTCAATATTGACATTTAACGATGTTGCCGATTATAACTATTTTACCTCTAATCGCAAACCTTTTTGATTCTTAACCCTTACAGCTATTAAAATATGCTAGTAACTGTACCCATAAATAAATAAAAACTTTAATATTGAACTGATACTATTTACTAGATTACAAAAATAAATGAATATAAACATGAATTAATATATTAAATGTTGAATAAAAAGCAAAATAAACCATTAAAAAAACTATTTACATAAATACTGCTAACCAAAATAATAACAACAACCCTATAAATATATTTCACACTTAAATCCCTTGTAGATAATTAATTATTTTTGTAAAAATATTTTCTTGTTCAAATCGTCTATACCTTATTAGGGTGTCGGATATAAAAATCATAAGCTCTAATTTTTTAATCAAAATAAACTCAAAATCATACCACAAAAAGTGATCAAAATAATGACGACTAGTTTCCACTCTCAACAGTCATCTTCAGGTCTGAAAAAATTACAATTATGTAAAAATACAACTAAATTGCAATTATTAACAAGAGCAAATGAAACTTACCTAAAATTACAGGATTGAAAACTGCAAAAATAACTGAAAACAATGTTGAATTATAACATTACGTAATAAGAAAATTAATAAAACAAAGATAATAAAAGAACATTATAACATCAAATTTAAATTAGTTAAATACTTCAAAATTAAAACAAAAACCAAATCATGAAGTGAGTCAAACCGTGCCTGAGTTAAACTCAGAACCATAGCCTGGTACTAAACTAAAATAATGGATAAAGTGGTGAGAAAGGATACAAACAAAAGAAGGTTGGGGGGTTAAACACAGTACTACCCCAAGCTTCCACAAATAGGACAGAAAAGCGAAAGGAAAAATGAGATAAGGATCAATAATGACAACCAACTTATCAACTCCATCCACCTAAACATCCAATTTTAAAGAAGGAGGCAAGCAAAGTCTAAACCAAAGGCTGTTAATATGAAACCGAGGAATACATATGACCAGCGAAAACAAAGTCAAAAACGGAAACCAAATGGTTACCAACCAAGCATTGCCATTAAATCTTAAAAGAAGGTGCATCAAAAGTCTCACATAACAAACTTTTAATAGGAAATCAAACCCGAAGGGAGGAGAAGCTCCACAAAAGGAGCAAACGATAATACATTTTTGTGGTGTGATTTTATGTTTCTTTTGATTATTCCAATTTACCACATTTAAGCCAATAGAGAACCTTCTTTATCTCATAATTTTTTAACCACTATTTCCATCATTCCATTCATTTCCTTAAGGAAGATGGAATAATTAATTCTTCCATCGTTTTGTCTTTTTTCTGTCTTTTCCTTCATTCTATCTTTGCAACTTTTCCTGGGTCGGTCCTTTCTTCATTTTCTTATATTTCTAGATTCTATTACTATTTTAACCAAGTTGTTTTCATTCACTCTAACTATGTTCCCTAGTCATTTTAACCATATATTTTCTATATTGGTGTTTATCTCTTTCTTTGGTTTACCAATTGTCTTATGTTTTTATTTGGCTCTCCGCTTCTTATGTTTTTCCTGCTATTTTCCTTAAGTATTTCATTTCCATTCCTGCAATTCTCCCTTCATCTTTCTTCTGAAGTATCCATGATTCACTTGCATTAATCATTGTTGGAACCACTATTGGTTATATATTTTAAGCTTAATATTTTTCCTTGTTTCTTTTTTATTCATGATAGTGTTATTTAAGTCATAATACAGATTATTTGTTTTTTAGTCCTGCTCATTAATTCGAGATGTAATTTATCATCCTGTATCACCATACATCCAAGATATTCATAGGCTCAATACCCTTTCAATTTATGTGTATTAACGTGTCCTTTCCTTGGGTTTTTTACAATCATCGTTTGGCTTTTATTTGTTTTCACTTTCATACCCATTCTCTCTATTTTTTGTGCCCATATGTCTGCTAAGTGTTTAATTTTTGAGAATCTATATGCTGTCTGCACTATATCATCGGCGTGTATAAATCCGTCAGGTCAGTTTTTGATTTTAATTTAATGTATGTTTACATAACAATTAAATATACAGGGTAAACCATTTGTGAGTAACGATGTCATCGACAATTTTTTTGTATACTTAATTGTTATGTAAAAAAAGATTAAATTAAAATCACAAACCGACCAGTCTCAGGATTTTTCCTAAAAATTGTTTGTTTAGCTTACAATGCATTTATTCCATACTTTATGTACATACTGTATGTATGTTATAGCTTATTTTCTTTTTTTGTATCCCACTTGTTCTTCCCATAATGTTTTTTCTAGTTTCTCTTTATCTGTTTTCATCTATTTTTTTGGATATACCTTAAAAACTACTGCTGATAGGCATATCGCTCTGTTGTTATTGCAATCTGCATATTCTCTCTTTTTATGTGTGGTTAAAAATATGTTGTTTTGGTATTTTATATTCTCTCCAATCCTTTTAAATTTCTAGTAGCCATTCTTTATCCCTTATTTCTAAAAATGTAATAATTCAGGATCAATTTTGTTTGTTTTGTCTACCTTTATTTTTTGTACAGCCTGTTCCAGTTCTTCTATTCAAATTTCTGGTATTGTAGTGTCTTGATTAAGTACATTTTTATTTTTTCAACTTGACATCTAAAACTACCCTCTCTATAAATTCCTCTTATTTCCATTGTCCTTTTAATAATCTTACTGTGTTCCAAAGATTCCTATTGTCTGCTCCATACGCTTTGTTTCCGTCTCAAAAAATCGCAAATATGTGTAAACCAGTTACAAGGATTGCTTATAAACGTTCAAATTCAGTAGGAAAACTAATTCTAAATAATAAAGATAATATAATAAAGACCCTTTAGACTAGAGTGAAGTTTACAAAATATCTTGTGGCCCTTGCAATGCTATCTAAATTCAAAATCAACATCGAGTTCTAAAATTTTGAAATATCAATAACTAGTTTCATTCACATCGGTTTAAAAGAACGCAAAGATTAGAGGTAACAAAAGGTGGATGAAGAGACAAATTTCTTTACAAGATAAGTTCTCACAAAATCAGTTAGTGTTTATGTAAATAAATCAATCTAATTTTATTATCCTTAGTACAGAAAGAAGCAGAAAAGAATAGCCCGACAATATAATTTAAACAAAACAAAGAATATCAAATCCATTCTAGTTTTTATAAATATATATTAGCTTTGCATTAAGAACAAGTAAATACATGAACGAAAAACTTTAAAAACGTTATACTATGGTAATTGTGAATTAGTACTAAGATACGGAATCATGTTTTGGGGAATGGAATATAATTTGGAGGACGTTTTTATTGTTCAAAACAAGGGTATTAACGACGACTTATCATGTAATTTTTTTAAAGTCATGCAGAGGTCCATTGACACAAAAAATATTTTAACCATATGTGGTTAGAGTTATTGGATTGTCTAACTTTTTTGCCTAAAAACAGGGAAAATTTCACAGAAACAAACATTGAGTTTTTAATTTTCCAATTCATCAGAAAAAATTATGGTGTGCTTCATTCCTAATTCTATCTGCAACCATCTATGACCAGCGCGTGCATCGTTGTTAGTCTTATCTTGACCATTCAATGTTCCCTCATAGAGATTTCTTATCTGATGGGGAAATAGTGAGGGCGGTCTACCTTTTCTTCATCTGCAAGTAAAAAAATAGATCGGTATTAGAAAGCTAATGTAATCAGAGTTATAAACGTTTACTTCGTAACAAATAAAATCCTATTTCTAAATTTGTTTTTATAAAAAATATTTTTTTATTTATCTGTTATACGATATCTAATATCTGTTGGTACTATGAACAGTGACTTTCATCATTTTCAACTTAACCAATGGAAACACTGACCCATCATTTTTAAGTTATCCAGAGACATCCTCTAACAGTTGTAATATTTTTCATTAGGTATAAGTTTCATTTCTTGTAATAAGTTATGGCAATACTTTTGGGGGTTGGTTTCTAAAAATTCCTAAACCAATATCTTTTCGGCTGTTTTTTTTTTAATATCGAGTAGTGACAAAAAGTAAAGTCAAAAATCTGTAGTCGTTTGAATAAAAACAAGAAGTACTTCCAAAAATGTTAGTACTTGACGAAAATCAGGCAAAACCTTCGTATTTTCACTGTTTACACTAATTTAGTTTTAACTGGAGATAACCCAATCAAAATATGGTGTATAGAAAAATGAAGATAAAAACGAGAGATAAAATAAAACTGAGCAGAAAGTCTTTGATTGACAACAAATCACGTTTAAAATCTGTAAAACCAACAGTTTATGATCCCGAATTTAAGAAATTAGTTGTGAGTTTCGCTGAAAAAACAGGTACTTCAGAAGCCAGAAGAAAGTACGGCATTTCTGCAACAAACATTAGGAGATGGGTGGCCAAAAATGCGTTATCTCTTCAACAGCATAAGGAGGAACCTTCTAAAAAAAGAGTTGACAAAGATTTAGGTATAAATATGTCCAATTCATGATTGCAAGTATAGGGATGAAAAATTCGTTGTTAACCATTAAATAAATATTTAAAATTATATTTTTTACATAACTTTTCTAAATTTTTAGATTCTATGCCTTTAGAACAACGTCTCAGAGCACCGTCATCACAGACAGTATTATCAGAACCCACAGAGCCAGTATTACAGAGTCAACCTCTTTCTCCTACAAAATTAAAGGTTACAAGACAAGCGAAACCTTCTCAACCTTCGTCCAGACCCGTGACTTCTTCCTCACCTGTTGAAGAGGTTTGCCTAAAGTGGAACAGTCATCATTCCAATATGCAAAACACCTTTCCGAATTTATTACTAAGAGAACAGTATGTAGACGCCACACTAGTCGCAGAGGGTCAGACATTGAAATGTCACAGGGTAAAACAATTTTTTTATCAACTTTGACATTTAACGAATATTTGTACTTTTAGGTAATTTTGTCGTCATGTAGTCCGTACTTTGAAGAAGTCCTAGCCAGTATCAGCCCTTATCAACACCCTGTGTTGTTTATGAAGGACGTGCCATTCTGGATTTTGAAATGTTTGTGTGATTTCATGTATGCAGGGGAAGTACATATTCTTCAGATTAAATTAGAAGAACTTTTAGCAGTAGCTGAAAGTTTACAAGTAAGGAAATTTTAATTGAGGTAAAATTGTGGTTTACAATTATTAATTCTAGATAAAAGGACTGGCTGGTCAGAAGGAAGCTACATGTCAAGAAGTAAAACTGGAACTTCCAAAACTTATCAAAGAGGAAGTTATTAAAGAAGATGCAAAGAAAAAGGAAGACATTAAGAGGAAGGACGAAAAAGAAGTTAAGAAGAAAGATGAGAAAGAAATCAAGAGAAAGGAAGATAAAGAAATGAAAAGAAGGGATGATAAAGAGGTCAAGAAAAAGGAAGAAAAAGAATTAAAAAAAAAAGATGACAAAGAAATTAAAAATTTAGAACTGAGACAACCTAAACGCAAAGATGAAAAAGAAATAAAAAAGAGAGAAGAAATCAAAGATAGAAGGAAAATACAATCAGGGCTTCCACTGGAAATGCCAGTTTTAAAAAATGTTAAATCTGTAAAAATGCCACTACAACATACAGATATGCCGATATTAAAATGCACAAAATCGGCCAGAAGTTCTGTCACATCTAGAAGAATAGAGAAGAAAGCCGTCGAAAAGGAAAAAATATTAGAAAAACCATCCTGTTCTATAGAAAAGGGCTGCAACAATGATTTCCTAGAACCGTTATTAGATTTACTAGAACCAGTATATGAGGAAGTGGCCAACGATTCTACACCCACTGAACCCGTGATTCCTAAACTTCCTAAAAATATTAACATAAGGCGAAATTTACAAAAGAAATTAAAAAAGAGGAAAATCTCTGATGATAGGGAAGAGGTAAGTAGTTAGCATTGAATCCTAATGACATATTTTATTGGCTCATATTATTCATGTGACAATGGTGACTCGTCCTTAGTAATGCAATAATTTAGAGCCATAAAAAATAATACACTTCTCATTTTAATTCCTGTACTATTTCTTTGCTTCCCCCGTTTTTTCTTACTTCTTGCAATTTCTAATCAGTGAACCTGACATTAATATCAGAAATACGAATTTTGATCATGCGACGACCACAAACTCGCTACTTAACTTTTTCCGTAATTCTAATCTTTTCAGCGTATGGGTGGCAAAAAAAGTTAAATACAGTTTTTTGTGCTGCAACCAAATTATTCATTCAAGTTTGTGGGAACCATAATATTCCTTCGTTATTTATCTGGCATTTTCAAAAAAAAAAATGAAATGGTAATAAATTAGGCTTGATTTAGCTTATACTATTCCATAGAATCTTTCTTGTTTATTCATTGATTTCTGCACACAGAACACCCAAAAATGATTATGACGAGCCGCCTCTATCCTTATCCCATTCTTAAGCCTTCCCTGGTGTTACTATGCTTATAAATTATATTTAAATTTCAGTCTCCGCCTCCAGTTTTAACTCGAAAGGGGACTAGGTCTCGTCCAAATAGAAAAATACCTAAATATTTCCATCCATCAGACGATCAATCAACAATCGTACGGGAACCTCATACTGACCAAGCTGATCCTCTAATGCATCTGCAATGTATAAAATCCGAACCAATATACGACGCAGACGACTCTATTGAAATTGAAGACAATTTAGTAGGATTCAGCGAATCTTCTATATCAGTAGAAGAGCAGCTAATAGGAAGTTATGAGCAAAGTTCTTTTACTAGTTATGCTCGAAGAAGCACCAGAAGGTCGCAAAAAGATTTACAACCAATCATCATGGATGTACAAAGTATAGCTAATAACAAGGAAACGTTGAACATTATTAACGTAGCCGATCTGCGAGATCCAAAATTGAGCGACCCCTTGGAAGATCCCTTGACACTTAGCCAGACTAATTCCGGGATAGTCGAAGTTATGGACAATACTTTGGGGTTTCGTATAAGTCAAGTCGTTACAGAAAGAGAAGATAGCCATTCATCAGAAGCTTGCGCAGATATGGGTTTTCAGATAACTAACGTCGTTAGTGAACAAGAAACATCAAAGAAATCTGAAGAGATGGACGAAGATGAGGAAGAGGAAGATACTACTTTTATTGAAACGGATCAATCTACTTCTCTTGAAAATAATGTTTTATCTATTGAAAATGATAACTGCGATCCTTGTACAAGCCAAAATCCTGAATTAATGGGCACAAATGAAGACGTCAAACCAATTTTGAATACTATATCATTCCTTGCGGGCACTACACTGCATTCAAATAACATTATCGACAATTCGCAGCCTCCTGATAAAGAAAAATATTTTACAGATTATGAATTAAATTCCAGTCATGATTTAGAACCTAAAACAACGATAGATATAGACTCAGAACCAATGGATACGAGTTTCGAAGAACATTCGGATACTGGTTTAAATGAACTACCAGTTTCTTGTTGTAATACTGATGAAGACAAAAAAGAAGGCAGTTCGTCCGAGATTAACCATAATTTAGAAAGTGAACACATGAATATAAATCCAGATGGAGAGGTGGTCAGTACAATAGATATATTTGAAGAAAATAGGACCGAATTATTAACATGTTCCGAAAATTTTGAGACAAATAATCCAGATAATGAAAGTTTAGGAAATGACCTTAATTCTGATAATCAAGTACAAAATGAAGTACATGACTTAAATATAGAAGAAAATGCAGATATAGAAATGTTAGAAGATGAAATAATTAACAAAAATAACATATCAAGTAATACCGACCATAAAACTTTTGACGAAAATACACCGGATGAAAACTTAGACATGGCAGTAGAAAATGTTTCTAATGAACCTCAGAAAGATTCTGAAGTCGACAATAGTTTAAATGTTTCGAAAGAAGATGTTATCGTCAATGAAGATTATAATGATGAAAACGGGAAAGAAGATAATTCAACAATTCCCGAACACGATGCAGTAGATCCAAATAGTTCAAATGTACTCACTACAGACCAAAAAACTATTGAGCAATCAGAATTAAACGTACTAGAAACTTTTGATAGTTCACATGTTATCAACCAAAATTTAGTTTCAGAAGGAGACACTATTTTAACTGAAGATTACCTTAAAAGCGAAGCTACTTTTGACTCTGGAAACGACCTAAAAAGTGAAAGTAGCACTCAAGTTCGTAACGAAGCTTATTTTCCAATAAAAAATAGTTTAAAAATATCCGGCAACGAAGAATTGCTCATTACAGATGATCTTCCAGAGCAAAACACTATTCACCAAAATAATGATGCTGAGGGAAGTAGTTCCGGGGAACAGGTTGAAAATGAACCAAGAAAAGAAAATGATCCCGTCCTTCAAAGTACTATCTGCAATGACGATTATGTACCAGAAGCAAGTAGTTCGAATATAACGATTGAAGATAATGCCCCGGAAGAAAATAGTTCAGATATAATGAATGAAGATTTTATTGCACCCATGACTAGTCCTTCTTTATATCAGAATCATGATGAACTGAATCCTATTTACTTAGAAAACACTGTAGAGCCTCATCCGAATTGCATATTAAAAGAATCAAATAGTCAAAGTGATGAATATAACAGGTCCAGTGAACCTGGTTTTCATATTGCACAAGTCATTAGTGAGCAAATAGCTGAAATTGAAGGAAGCAGACATTCTGATAGCTATATGAATGATTCCAAAGTTCTGAAAGAACCATGCGAGAAAAACTACAATGAGCTTGAGTCTATAGTAAATGATCTTTCAAAAATTGTGGGTGATACGTGTGAAGAATCTAGTTTAGGTAGTGGAGGTGTGGATGATACTAATTCTATAGCTGAGTCACTTGAGAATCTTTTACAGAAGTAAATTTAAAAAATAAGCAAAAAATCTTAGATTAAAGAAATAATAGGCGTAATATTTATATGTACGTAGTTAAAAAATAGATAAATGACTCTTGCTGTCTTATGTGACGAACTTAGCTGACAAATATGATTTGGTGTATGTCAAAAGTTTAATGGTACAACGTAGGCTTGGGAAGTAATGGTACTATTTTAAAATATTGTTCAAGCATGAGCATTCATTAAATCGTCGTCCTGTATGTGAATTAAATATTTGTTTAAAACAATATTTTTGTAGTAGTAGGTGCCTGTCATTTATTATTTCTGAGTGTATACAAGTTCTTAATTTTAAACTTATAGCAAGAATAAAATCTGTCAACCAGAGTGATGCTCTTGTGATAAAATTTTTTTACAATTATCAAACATAAATTATTTATTAGCAGGTAGCCATAATGAATTATAATGATTGTTTCTATCCTTACTTTGTGGCATTTGTCTATTATAAATATAAAAGATAAAATATAATCATATTTTATGAGAGTTGTCATCTTTTACATTCATACTGAATTAAATACATGAACACATACCAGGTTCGAATACACTCAGTTGTCAGTTTTGTCTTTCGGGATGTAAGATGTAGTAGGAATACACTTATTAAGGGTAGGATACGCAATCATAATGGAAAACCCTATTTTTCTAAATAATTTTTTCGGACGAGGAATGTCATAAATTTAACAAACTAGAATTTGAAGAACAAGATATTAACAATGAAGAAAATGGATTAAATTACTGAATTGAAATATCGCTTTACGAAAGAAATAATCAGATTCGGTTACTAAGAATTAACAAATTTAGAAAAATACCGGAAACGCTATAAATTAATTTAAAGAAAAAACAAATGTACAAAAATGACAATCGTTTAAAAACATATGACTTTACATCGACTAATGATTTTACAATATAATTACAAATTGTTTCCGACTTTCTAGTTATTAATGAGAATAATACTCGAGTGGTCGCAATCCGGGGGAAAGTAAATATTTTTCATAATGGGAAAAAATCAGTCAGTCGTTAATTGCTCATTAAAAAAATTGCCCTGTCGTATAGTTTATAAGTGTAAGTCCTAGCCGCTTATCAGTATAAACATTTTTTGTAAAACAAATATTTATCATACACAGATTGATGATTTTGTAAATGTTCATGTCTGAACAAACAATTGATTTTTTTTGTCAAAAATTGTAAGAAGCTTTTAAATGAACAGCGTACTATTGAGACTGATTTTTAAGAATCTTCAATCTAAGGTTTTTTATATAAATCCCAGATTAAAAACCTACTATAGTACTGAATAAGGCTTAAATGTCACGGTAGATGGTGACTTTTGTTTTTCAGTTAGTGTTGTATATATCAGTATTTCTTTTATTCATATTTAGTGTCTGTAGGAGTCTTTGTATATTATTTATGCATTTATGACTGGGATGCAAAAACCTTCCTTAAAATATTAAGAAAAACAAACCCGCTGTGAAATTAATATTCATTTTAAATGATAAGTACTTTTCATATTTATATATTTATTTGTTGTTGTTTTTATATTTTTTTAATATCGGAAGAATGCTTTACCGGATTTTACATACAAATTCCTAACTATGACAGACATTTTTCATGTGTTGGGGAAACGTTTAAATGTTATCTTTTAATCACCAATAAGTTAAGCTTTTATATCAGAATTAAGCGATTAATATATTTAACTGTGTATCCATTGCTGAACTATCAGCATCATGGGGATGGTATGTAACCCACTATCACCTTAAAAATTTTCACTACACACAAGTTGGTTCTTAAACTAATTTCTAATTAGATGAAGAGGGTTGTCTATTGGGCTAAATTGTGGTACAGTGGATTAACTAAAAAAACTCAAAATGTTTACCACACAATATTTATTATGTAAAGACAACTAGTTTCAACTCTCAGGAGTCGTTTACAAGAATAAAAGATTTAAATAATACGTACATTACATTTTAAGCATAACAATCAATAAACTTACCTTATTAACAACTGAAAATTTTAATTGTAATATTAAGGTTATTACTTATATTTTTTTTTTAAATTTCTTAACTGTTCATTTATTATTACCACATGTTATCTTAGTTTAACTTTCAATTTTTTAATTTTGTTTCTACTGATTTAACTTAGTTAAGTTGATTGTTATGCTTAAAATATAATGTATTATTTAAATCTTTTATCCTTGTAGACCTGAAGATGACTTTTGAGAGTCGAAAATAGTCGTCTTTATATAAGAAATATTGTGTGGTAAATATTTTGAGTGATAGGTACTAATAATTCGGGAATTAAATTCGGTTTAATTAATGGTCAATTTTGATACAGATCGAAGTCGAATCTGGTTAATCCATCCATTAATAAAAAATAATGCTTGATTTAAATACATAAATGGTTGGTGGTGAACTATTTCATAACCACTAAGGATAGATGAACGGTTTATGGCTCTTTTGATAGTTGAATTTTCCTACCACGAGACAAATATCACCCGTCAAAGTTGGGCAATTATGTCTGATTTTCGGTAAAGAAAAATCTGAACAAAACTATTGGGAGTGCGCATATTTTCTGATTTCTTTGCTTTTACCAACAAATTAGTTTTAGGATTAGTGGATGAAGTGGAGTCATACTTAACACACTTGAGCATTTTAGGATAGTTGTTGCATCTGGGTTTTAAGTATTATTTGTACAACTGGTGTAAATTTATGTTCATGTGGTTTCCTACCTCTGCAGCTAAATAACATCACTAATCTGAATTGAACAGAAAATTCCAATGTTTTTGATCCCAATTTTTAAAATATGGTATTTTAATGGTTCCTTGTATTATTTAAATATTTTTGTATCACAGCTACGTATTTATTTTTTTTCATTTTGTTTGTGTTGCAGACGTTTTAAGAGATTATTTTGTAAAAATTTACTTTTATTGCACAATATTTGTGCCAATTTTGATGTTACATAGCCAAACAGGTTAGTGATATTTGATAGAAAATAAAATGTTAATTTAAAGTTGTATTTTATTTTATTTTTATCTATACTATTCCGCCGTTATTAAAAAACCTGTATAATATATTTGATTCAAAACAAAACTACTCTAACAACAATGACCATAATAACTAACGATAGAGAAAGTAGTATAATAATAATGTTTATTCAATGAACAATATCAAGAGAATAAATATTTGTAAATTTGGTGAGGAACTTAATAGTGCCAATATGCGGAAAAATCTCTGTAAATATTAAATCTAGGTATAGGAAATGCTCTATAAAACTATAATTATTACTATTTTCCCTAAAGGCATTAAATAGAGGTCAATTTAAGAAAATGATGCCACCAACTTCTGTGCCACCCCTTATTCAAAATTAAGCAATAACAAAAAAACTGTATACTGAAAAACTTGGAAGTATTCATAACTTTTATTATTTCAATTTAAAAGATGCAGTGTTGAATACATGTTTCTCACATAAAAACTATATTTTCGAAATGGGAACGGAATTCAAATTTAAATATGGAATATTTCATTTAAAAAAGGTAACTTTCAGCTATCACTACTTACATATATACTATAATTTTAAAACGTGGTGCTTAAAGATGTCTTTTTTATTAATTTTTTATTTTAGTGTTAAGAAAACGGAGATTTTGACGGTTGGCAGACGTTTGGAATACTTTGTATATAGTTTATTGGTCTAACTATATACTTCTTACTACTTATAGTACAAGTGTAGTTGTTTTGTAGATGTAAATTTTTACATTACCCTCTCGATACTCCGTTTACAGCGTCATGTTGCAATCATATATATTTTTGAATTCTTCATGGTAATGTTATATTATTTTTAAAAATCACTATGGAATAATTGTCCTCAAAAAAAGTTCTGTTTTCAACATTAGATACTTTATTTTTGCACCATTTCAACAATTTTGACAACACTTGGCAGTGTTTCCGCAATAGTCAATTAATAACCACAAGCTATACAGGAATGATAATGTTGTAGAAAATCCAACGATTAAAAACCTAATCCGAAAATATAACAAAATTTAATAAAGAATACAAATATATAGACAAAAATAACTAATAAAAATTATTCACAAAATAAGTTTTTCTTCTAATTTTAGTAAGACTTCTTAATTTATTAGATACACTTGTTTATGTGATGACAGTTGGGGCATCACGACCAGTAAACTCCTTTAGTTTAGAGATTTCTAAACCAAGTTCTATCAAAGGCTTCAACATTTCCTAAAAACAAATGTAATATTTTACCATTTCAAACATTATAAATACATTTTCAAAACATTTAAACATACCTGTGCGTCAACAAGAACACCTTTCTTCACTTTATTATAGCTGTCAATGTAAACTCTAATAGTAGCTCCACTGCTGCCAGTACCAGATAACCTAAATATCACTCTTGAGCCATCTTCAAATAAAATTCTAATGCCCTAAAAATAAAAAGGTGAGATTTGGTTTGTAGTGACATTATTATGTCATAAACTTACTTGATTTTTAGTGACGCTTTTGTCAATTGGATCAGTGTAGGAAAAGTTGTCTATTGTAGTTACTTTATAAGCTTTACCATTGGAGGTGAAGGATTTACCGATTAAGCTGTTAGTTTCTATCAATTTTTCCAAATGTTGCATCATTTTGTCTGCTGCTTCACTCTCTACTTCTTCATAATCATACCTAAAGGAATTTACGTTAAAAATTATAATGACATGGTAAGAAAATTTACCTTGTATAGAAGTTTCTGCCAAATTGATCCCAATGTTCAAATAATATTTCCTCTACACTCATGTTTTTAGCTTCAATTATAGATAACCAAGCCAATACTGCCCAAATTCCATCTTTTTCACGAATATGGTCCGACCCAGTACTAACAATATAAAATTCATTATACTATGATAATTAAAATTTAGATCTGTACTTACCCAAAACTTTCTTCACCACAAAGCGACAATCTTCCGGCATCCATCAAATTACCAAAGAATTTCCAACCAGTTGGTACTTCAAACATCTCTTTACCCAATTTCTTAGCAACTCTAAAAACCACAATACGTTTAAAATTAGTAGGAGTATTTTTTAAATATATATAGCAAGAGCAAGACCTACAATATAAGCTAGAAAATATTGAAAAATTTGTAGGGAATAAGGACAGGTTTAGATTTAGATCTATAGTCCTTTGTTTTTTTTTTGTTAACTGCCTTGGCGGGTTGTCCTAATTATTTTTGGGTGTCCATTGGCACCTTATTCTTGGTTAACAAATTAGGTAGTTTAAAATTATATCTGGACAAATAACATATCTTATTATTATTCGCTAAGTTTAATTGCAAATAAAATATAGTGGAAATTACTTAGGAAACAAGATTCATGACAGTTTCAGATGGAATAATCCAATATAAATCGTGGAACTAACGTAGTTTCTGAACTAATTTTTTAGTATATAGTTTTTTCCCTGAAAAAATGGTTTTTTATGACTTTTTGACTTCAACGCCAATGGGTTTTGTATATAAAAATGGATCCGCTCGGTCGTCTGACTTAACGGTCTGCGATTTCTTTTTATGGGGATATCTATAAACAAAAGTCTTTGAAACTGGTTCACACGGGACAATCCGAGCCCTTAAACAACGGATTCGAAACGAGATTGCAACAATACCTGCTAATTTGTGGCGAAAAGTTATTCAAAATTTATTTTCATTTAAAATAAATGTTAAAAAATAAAATTATTAACGAAATCTTCACTGGGTACTCTCTACAATAGTTGTGTGTGAATGAAGTAAGGTTTATTCCACGATATTTAATAAGTGCCAAAGGCAAAAATGTGTTCTTCACATTTTGTAGATGACATACATGTCTAATAAAATATAATCTTGTAAATATCAAAATTTTCTCTTCACATATTTAGTTATCTTTAAACTGTGGATACAGTTTTGGAAAAAATGTCTGATAATAGATTGAAAAAATTAATACCTATCTACAGCTGCAGCAGTGGGCATGGACCTGGCAAAACCACGTACTCCATGTTTCTGGAAATATGGAATGCATTCCAAATTGTTAGCGATAACAGCCAAACTGTCGCTAGGAGTTACAAAGAAAGCGTTTTTTCCAAGAATCATATTACGATCCTAAAATATGCAGGTTTAAATAACTAATTTTAAAATTTTTGAACGTTACATACCCCATCTCCGTCAAAAGCTGCGCCTAAATCGTAGGAAGGATTAGCTTTGACTTTATCGACAAGATCTTTCGCATATACTAGATTAGGATCTGGATGAATTTCACCAAAGTTATCTAAAGGAACGATTCTAAAAACGTTATTGTCCGGACTGGCACCAAGTTCTTCAACGAAAATACGTCTGACGTACACACCAGTAACTAAAAAAAAAATTAAGAGATAATATAATAACTAAATAATAAATTTATCTTTATTTTCTTACCTCCATTCATAGAATCGATAAGTATGTTGAAAGCAGGACGTTGTTCGGTACCCCTAATAAGAGACCGCAGTTTTTTAAAATCGAAAATCTCTTTCATGAGCCTAACATAGTCGATAGTAGGATCAATTACTTCGACGACAAAATCGCGGCCATCAACCTAACAAAAAAATAATTGATGATAATTGTATGATACCCATTTGACTACAAAATGAATACTTACGTCAAAAGTGGTGGTACCCAATACGTCAATAAGTCTGTCCGTTTCAAGTTTAGGAGTGAATTTGTAGGATTTGATTTTTTTAGAATGTTCGTAAATTGCATCGGTGAATTGAGTAGGAGCTGGACCACCATTTTCAATGTTATATTTAATTCCGAAATCGTGTCTAATGCCGCCAGGATTGTGAGATGCCGTCAAAACAATACCACCTGAAAGATATTAATAATGTAGTATCAGGAAGATATTGCAATATTTTTTTATATTTAATTGGCATACATATAATTTCTTGAAGGATTAAGATAGAAGCGAACGGTTTTCATTAACTAGTTTTTTGGTTTATTGAATTTATTATTATTTATCGTCACCGGAAATGTAGAATTTAAAATTATATTATTTTTGGTCATTTATTGGTCGAATTTTGCAAATGGACCCTCTGTACAAAGCTGCATGATGATCATTTAGACTCATATTTTTGCAATTCTTTCTATAAGTGTACTTATATCACATTCCACAAAATATCAAGACACTGTCATCCAGAAAAATGATAAGAAGTAAACCGCGCAAACGAAATTATCAACTCTTTGTAAGCCAGTTTGTGACAAATTCACAGATTATTTATATGTTGAATAAAAACGAAAATCACAAACTGTCGCTATCATAGATATAATAATTAACAGATTCTATATATTTATAATAGCCATTTTTTGCACTTTTTTCCAGAAATAATAAAAAAGGTGAAAATCTGCAAAACTTCAGGCAAATACCAGATATAAATTGGGAGCGCTGAAATCGGCCTTGAAATTTGAACAGTGAATTGGAAGTCTTTATCAGTATAAATAACTTGTCTACAATCTCTTTATGATTCTCTATTTTCAAGCTATATTTTTAAGAGTTCTATGCTTTACAATTCCAGCTGAGTACCGTAGCTACTGTAATCTAAGTTTTAATAAAAGCATTTTCTCTCGTTTATTTTCAATGAAATCATTTTCCCACTAGTGACCCATTTTCTTTCTAGATTTGTTTATCTTATTTTAGATATATTTTTATCTTTAAGGATTTGTCTCAATCCTCTTGTATTATTTTTGACTACTCCTTGCTTAATTCCGTTGTCTTCCTGGTATTTTTTTGTATAATTTTCAGTTTCTTTGCCTTTAACTTTGGTTTTTAGTAAGGTAATATTATAATTTAGACTTAATAATTTAGCGGAATTTCCAGGTCTTTCTCAGAGTATTTCTGTTTATATTACCACAAGCGTTTTTAAAACCTATAGAAATTATGTATCATATTCGTAAACTTGATTTAAAATGTGTTTACACATAAACACATAAGTTCTTGATTTCGAAACCCTAGCCATTATTTTCCAAATACCTTTATGGCATTTTTGATCTCTATTATTGTTGCTAATACTTTACATATCTCATTTAATTCGGAAATTCCTCGTTAACTTTCACAATTAGCTATTTCTCACTTTTTTGGAACTGCAGCTACGTTATTCTATTGTTGGGGCAAATTTGTTCCTTTTTGATAAAAACACTTCCCCAATTTGAAATTTTCTATGACGATTTCATTTTCTTCTAGGCTTTTATTGTTCATTAAATTTAGTATATAAATTTTATAGAAACTACTGGTTCTATTTTTTCTATTTCTAGTTGACAATTTTTAATTTCTTCAAAATTTTAGTTTAACAGTTGTTCTTACTTTCCAATTCCATATTTTTCAACTGGTTTTCTAAAAAATGTTTTCTTCCGTTTTAATTTATAGTATTTCTTTAAATTATTATTTCTTCTTTACATGCCTAGTCTAGCTAATGTTTTCTCTAGAATTATTTTTGCTTCGTTAAGTTGTGTTGTTTTCTGTTCGCCGCTTTTATGTATCTTTTTATCACATGTCTTTTATTTTTTCTATTTGTCTGGTCAGTTTGAATTTTGACTTGTCTTTTGCTTTTGTCGTTTTTCAACTTTTCGAAAAGCATTTTCTTAAGCTTTATATAGTTTTTTTATTTTAATCCTTAAAAAAATTACCTTGTTATTGATTATTTAAAAAGAAAGGGTTGCAAAATTATAATTAGACTATATTTGAAAAGGAGTCTTGTGAATTAACATTTCCAATGCGGCTAAAATAAAATAAATTTAATCAAACAAAACTTGTTTGAACTAGAGAAATATAATTGAAAAGCGCATTTTTCTATCTCAATGGGTTAAACAGTTATAAGCCATTTGAATAGGGATTTAGCGTAGTTTAAAAATATATTATCACTTGATATACAAATTCTAAAAAATTGTTATTAAATGATTGTAAGAAAATATCACTAATGACTAGTAGGTGGAACTACAGGTAACTTTTTGATTCGTTAACTAACCAAATGATATCGACAAAAAATTAAATCAGCAATCAACCAACCAATGATTTGGTTGTGCTGCAACTTAGCCTTAGAAAGTGATAGTTTCATTAAATATATATTACATTTAAACTTAATGCATATTTATTAAACCAATAATTTGACTAAATTACATCTACTGATTAAAAGAGAGGTAATTAATTAACTGCACACTCACCTAAAACTTTGTGCGTTCTTATTAAACTGGATACAGCTGGGGTTGACAGTATTCCGAGCTGACCTATTATCAATTTAGATACCTAAAATTAAATGAAAATATTTCAAAACTAAAACCAATTGGTGTTAATTGAAAATTAAGAGTTTCACATCTATTTTCTAATTATTTAATTCATAATCACATTTAATAATGGAACAATCAATCAAATACAATTCGGCACTCCAACTTTTATTCACAAACTATAAAAATGATTATGTAAATGTATGTTGCAGGAGTTTTCTTGGAGCCTACACCGGAATTAGTGTAGTACCCAAAAATATGAGAAGAGATTTTCTAAAATATGGAACGCTTCACTTATTAGTAGACAATGGAATAAATTTGGTGAATGTCTAAATCAGAAACTTTGCATGGCAAAGGAATGGAAAAGATGAATCTGTGTTAAAATTGGCATTAAATCTAATCAGAAAGCGTCTAAAAAATAAAATTAATTTTGATTAAATGTTAGTGTGAAAAAAAAACCAAGTAAAATAAATATCAGCCCACCGAAAAGATACGTGTAAAGGCTACGATGGTCGATTCCGAATATGAACTTGGCAACGAAAAATTTTATAGTAATGAAGATATATATATATATATATAAAGATAAACCCACAGTTAAAAAACGGAGAAATCGAGTGATGGAGATAACAAATACTATTAGAAAGAAAATGTTGAGGATGAACATATATCTGATAGCACAGAAGCCAATGCTAATGAGCAAAAATTTTATAAGACCAGAAAAATGTCATCCTTAAAAGGTCATGTGTTCATTAAGTAAATAGTATTTATGTTCGTAGTTAGACATATAATCAGTTTGTTTTATATAGTTTTTACTATCCTGCATAAAGGTCTTTGTCATTGTCAATACAAACATCTGTGTATTGAGCCGAAATAAAGATATGCTGTTTACTCTAAAAAACTATTTTTTTAATAATAATGATTGGCTAATTTATTTGATGATTCAGAATATGAAACGAAAAATAAATGGGTCTTATGAACAAATCGAAGAAAAGTGGCATACTATTACAATAAAAAATTCTTATGTTTTTGAACAAAGATATTTATTTCATTTTAGTATCAAAAGTGCCTATTGAATTAAGAATCATGTTTATGGATGAACAAATTGTTTACAAAAATTAGATAGATAAGATTACTTATACAATTATATGAATTTTATATTTAGAAATAAAAAATCCAAAGATATAACTATTATTTGATACAAGTGCATCAAAATCCCAGGATCAAACAAATCATCCATTGTTTAAAATTATTTTTGAAACAATATACTATTCAAATAGTATTTTAAAAACATATTCAGGAAGTAAAGATATTTTATGTTATGCAAATATGCCATCATTCCCATAATTTAATACAGACTCTATTATTAACTTATTTTATAAGAATTTTATAACCACTTTAACGGCGTAATTGCTAATAATAACCTGGTCAATATGAATCAAATTTATTGGTCCTTAGAGAGAAGTTTCCTTTTAAATATGACCAACCAAATGACAATAGTATATCAATATATTACTAACTTTAAGTAACACAAGTTACAGTGACAAACAAAAATAATATTTGTAATTCATATTACAATGTTAAAACCTAAACTTTTGAATTTTACCAATTGTATCCATTTATCTAAAAATCCCAAAATATTTTATTTCATCCTACCTTTATGTTAAATGACAGTAAAATAAGATCCAGTTGGAAAAAATGTTCTAGATTCGATGAAGTATTTTATTCTCAAAAGAACCATGTCACTCTTGAATGAGAATAAACCTCATACAATGGCAAATCAGAAGAAACGAAGTTCTTTTTACACCAATGAAGGACGAAAATATCTTGTAATCAACATACTGGGTATGTAAATGGCCAAACCAAATTTAATTAATATCCCTGAATCATGCCATATATTAGGCAGGAAAATTACAAATAAAATCCTAATTCAAGATTTTACCGTAATTCCACATTCAAGACTTACAGACTTAACAAAACTTACAAATGCGTAATAATAAGAAGATAACTTTCGAAAAATTTTTCAAAATAAAAATAAAGCAGAAAATAAAAACAAGAATCTATTCTAAAAAAGAACCCAGAAAAAGAAACAATAAGAAGTAGAACAAGTCAATTTAAGATTATAAGAAGAGGTTTCTTCCAATGAAACTTCAAAAAATCAATACCGTATTTTTTTATTTATTTTAAGGAGGAGTCACACTTTTTTCACACTCTAAATAAAATGATACCAAATTATTTTTAAGCGATTTTGTGTTCTTGTTTAATCCTATGTATGACCCTACCATAGCTTTCACATCTATATTCTTTGTAAGTTTGTAGAAATATTTTTTTTAAAACTTGGGAAAATGTAAATGACCGTATAATTATAATATGGAATATACCAAGTAAATATTGTAATTACATAAAACATTGTTAGTTGGTATTACTTGGAATTCACCTTTATGTATATTCATTCAATAACTGAGCTATTCATGATAAAATGTAAGTTTTAAAAAATAAAACAACTGTTTATCACTTAACACCCGCTACCATTTGGTAAAAACATCTAAAACCGATTAATCACTAAATTCATAGAACCGATCCAATACAATCTCAAGTACTTTTAATTGATTTATGATGTTTTAGAAACCATGATTTGCAATTTTTTCTAATTGTTATACGGTAATAAATATACTCCATTTATTGATTGTAACATTTACACAATAAATGAGATAAAACGCTTTGTTATTATTAAGGAAGCAATTCTTTTTTCTTAACTGCAAAGAATTAGTTTATAAAAACCTGGCTGGAATCATAAGAGAAAGCTTAAACAACTTTGCAGGAAATATTTTGGAAAAGAATCAAACTGTTTTCAGAAAGAAAGATACATTGGAATGATCAATTAACAATAAGAGCTATTATTAAAACAAATAGACTAAAACGGTCTAATTACATATACTGCTAGGTAAAGAAACAAGGGAAAAATGAGTAATAAATAGTGTACCGAAAAGAAATAAAAAGATATTGTGAAAATATAGTTAAACAGTCCAATATATGACTTAAATAAGAAAGAAAGAAAAACGAATAGATCCAACATGAGTAGAATAAGATTGCTGCCCTAGGTCTTCATATATGCAAGATGTTTTCATGTATGACGGGACAGTGTATTATATCGAAACGGTATTTTTTTTAAATTTTTTCAAAACTACATTGTGTAAGAGAAAAATGGTTATAGTTTAGAAGTTTTATGTAGTAATTAAAAAAATGTGATATGTCCAAATTATGTTTTACTAAATTAGACATACATTTCTATGGAGTATGGTCCAAAAGTTTATAATAATAACGAAGTGAAAATTTTGAATGAATATGTCTAAAATGTTTTCCAATACTTAAGGAAATTATTTGAAAATGGAAGATACAGACATGTAAAAGGCTTTTTTCTATCTCTAATGGTTTTCTCATAGCAGGGTGCAAATTCTTCAAAATGTGAAAATGGGATAATACTATGTTCAGGGAAATATACTTTCCATTAAGTGCATATAAAGAGAAAAAGCAACTTCTTAATCCCAGGCATCTAAAATCCAAAAAAAATATATGCTATTATGAATTATCAGGGTCGTCTAAATTATTCATTTTATATCCTAAGTGTAGTACATCATTGAAATAATTTCAATAGTTAGGCTTCAAAAACATAATAAAATATTGCATGTAGATTAGGAATACGATATAATCATAAAGAATAAAAAGGACAAATATAATGAAGTTTTAGTTAGCTAAAAGTGCGACAGAATTCCTGTTACCAGAAAAATATTAAAAAAAAAATTCTGCACATAATACATCATATTAAAATTAAAGTTTTCATAAATAAATTGTATGATAACTCATTTGAAATATTTATTCCTGTATACAAGGTCAATATCTAGCTTTCATTTTAAAAATTTATAAAACATATATTGCACAATTAATTATGAAACCCTGAATACTTTATTTTTATTATATCATTTCATTTTGTTTTAAAATATAATTGAAGTGGATTAAAGGTCTGTAAAAGGAAATTATTTGGGACTTGTAAAACACTATAATTAATTACATATATCAGTAAAATTTGAGCATTTATTTGATCGTAAATAAGATAAAAACATTATCTCACTATATGATATTTTAAAAGTAATGGATAACATTAAACTCAATAAATCCAATATTTCTTTTAAAAATACACTTTTGTAAACTTTTGGTCAAGAAATAATAAAAAACAAATAATGGCTGTAGTTGAGAGATGATTTAGAATTGTGAAATATAACGAAAATAATCAAATTTTACTTATATTCTTCTAAAATCTAATATTAAAATAAACATAACTATATTGAAGTTTTATTAAAACAATAATACTTACACCATTGGCTGCAGCAATTCGAATTATAATGTTAATAGCCTGTTTGGAGAAATAACGACCATCTCCTCCAACAATGAGAGTGGATCCTTTAACTTTGTCCTTTAAGGCATCAAATATACATTGTATGAAATTTTCTGTATAGTGTTTTTCCATAAAAACTTTAACTTTCTTCCTCAAGCCACTGGTACCCGGTTGTTGGCCTTCAAATGGCTTAGTTTCTACCTCTACAGAAGTAAGAGACATTTTTGGATATTTATCCTAAAAAAGAGAGCAGAGAACTGTATCGGTGAATATCTGTCGATGTATTATAAAATTTAATGACAAGATACTTTTATTGGTGATGTTTTATGTTATCTGATACATTTTAATATAATGTACAAATAAAAATTAAGGTTAGGTCCTTATCAGGGATAATTATTGATGACATACCTTTATCGATAATACAATTTAATATTTCTTTTTATCAAAAAAGTAGAGCTGTTAGTTTTTTCCACGTTTAGATATGTGGTAATTACAGATTGCACTTTATGTTTTGAAGACTAGTGACAATGTCATGAGGAGGTCGCCTTTCGCGCAGCTGCTACTGCCATGACATGTGTAATTACAATTTACATTCACTGGTTATGTCTAGATTTCCGATAGCCAGCTAATTGTTTACTATTCCGAATACTTGAACACAATATTTCTTCATTTTTTATAGCAAAGCTTCTCAACTTTTTCAGGACTAGTGCTTCTTTTGGAAAAAAGTAAATCCAGCGCCCTGTCGTCTGCAACAGATAATTTTATGTGAAATATTAAAATATTGTTGTATATTATTTATCTATTAAAAATCGTGAAGTAGAAATTAATATTGCAACCAATTAAGTGTTCAATAAAGTTTTTGGTAACTATGTTTGAATTTTACTTTGAGTTCTTCGCTAATTGTGAGTTTAAAGAGTTCCTCTTCTAAATTTGATGATTCTTCAGTAGCTGAATTTATGAAACTCGATATATTCATGTTTAAAATATCTTGGAAATGGTAAAGTCAATATGAAGAACGTTCAAGTGTACTTGAGTAAATTTTCCTGTTTCAAAGAGACTGCAGATAACGTGGGAAAGTGTCTTTATTTGCTTTTACCAAGATTTCGTTTAAATAAGTTTTCTCGCAAAAGCAGTTATGACGTTTTACGGTTTCTTCTTCTTTTTTTATTTTTATATCTGGCCTTTTTAGAATATTTACCTAGAATAATAATTTTTTTTCTTCTGGAACAACAAGAATAAGAAATTATGGTTTCCCATATCCTAATGTATTGTGTTTGGATCTAAATTTATATTAAAATGTTAACGGAATTTAAAAAAGCCATTTTAAATTAAATTTAATTCATCATCTTGTAAATTAACTTTCTCTTCTCTTTTTTGATTTAGAGGTTTCAAGAGGCCTGTATTTTGCTCCTTTTTTAAATACTTATGATTTAGGTTAATTTTCAATGACTGAAGAAAGTTACAGTTTGATATTAGAAGTACTTAAAAAACTGGAGAAAGTAGCAGCTGACAAAACTTTTGCTCGCTATAAAATATAAGTTCTCTCTTTGTATGAACTTCAAAAATTGTACCTAATAATATTTTTAAGAATACTGCATGGAGTGTTTTTTTAATTGTGGCATTCCCAGGAACCTTAACACAGTTTATTCCAAAATAATTAGTACACAAGGATTCATTAGAAAAAAGACATTTAGTCCGCAACATGGATTTATAATTAGAATGAGTACAGTCTATATGCAAACAAGTACCAAGTAAATAGCAAGTTTTTAAAATTTACTGAATAGTAATAAAATTAATAAAAACCTGCAATATTCCATTTTATACCAAAAGAAGATTAATAACAATTGGAACTCAAATAAAATAACTTTATTGAATTAAGTTATCTACTTGTGCTCGTTTCAAATATTGAATTACATTTTACAAAATCAGATGAAGCAATCATGGTGAGAGAATTTGTGATTCTTCAGCCAATAAGCCTGACTTGATTTTTTTTAATACAATAGTGTATTCCTCAAAATATGGATGAGAATTATCAAGCTCTACTAATCATAAATCATTTATCATGCTCCAATAAGTGATATCATAGAATAGTATACACAAGGTACAGCTTACATCCCAGAGAGCAATGGCTAATCTAAATAATAGAATCAAAGCAGCAAATTTGATATTAAAAAGTAGGAATTTAAAGATCACACAATGGATTCATGATACTCTACATGTTCTTTATTACATACTTCAAAGAATTGCACTATACATGAGAGATTTTTTAGCAAAGACCGTTAACCACTGTTACATTTGTTCTTTCCTGATTAACCTTTGAATAAGAAGTATTATTCAAGAAGGTGTATTAGTCATTAGTTAAATAAGTCAAAGCGTATCCTGAATAAGCCTTGATTTGATATGAAAATGAAAAAAAACTGACTGTTTCAATTGAACATTTAGCTCCAAGAGGTAATTTAAGTTTAAACCGAACTGCTTCTGCGACAGATGCTGAAACTTATCTTCTGATTTTAATTT
Organism: Hermaeophaga mercurialis; assembly: GCA_951812935.1. Taxonomy (NCBI): domain Eukaryota; kingdom Metazoa; phylum Arthropoda; class Insecta; order Coleoptera; family Chrysomelidae; genus Hermaeophaga; species Hermaeophaga mercurialis. The sequence continues at coordinate 17,640,565 of OX638361.1, read as the reverse complement.
GGATTGGCAGAATTTCTATGAAAATTGTCCTGACAGTTGCAGGAACTACTATTCATGACGACACTATTAAAGACCTCCAAGATTTCATTACAGTCTATTTATCACTACTACAAAAACTAGTGGACTCCTGCTAGGTTTTTGATTTATTTCCTTCCTCATTTTAATTGATCCAGATCTATGTCGCTGTATTCTGTGCTCTTATATAGGTATTTTCCTTTTATTTAATTTATAATCTAAATTCATTTTTCTATTTTCCAATAGTTGCATATAATCAACGAGTGCTTACTTCAGGATTTTCTACAAATATGTTAAGGTTTCGTTGCTTACTGTTTGATTATACAAGGTGTCCGCGAAAATAATGCGCATATTTATGGATAAGGTAGAAAAACGTATGCAGAATGAAAATGTCTTATATTATTATTTACCGAGAAGTAACTAAAGTCGGGAACATCGATAACTCAGTTAAGTATAAACAATGGTTTTTAAACGTTCTCAAAATAAGTTTTTATTTTAGTACACCAAGATATTTAGAATGGTCGATTACAGGGGATGTAGAAGAGTGAAAAATGTATTCTTGGCAATTATTACACATCCGGTCGAATTCTACCACTTCTTTTTTTAAGTAATACACTACAAACGTCCAACAATCTTTGGGATATTCTTGAGTTGAAGAAAATGCCATTTTTCACTGAATTATTGAAACTACTTTACCAAACGATTAAACGATCTGAATCTTCTGCAAACTTAACACAATTTTATGATTCATCAGGTAGATATTCCTTGCTTACATGATATATATTTTTATTAAAAGTGTGAGGTGTTGCCAGGTATAAATTTTCGAGTAAATATTTAAAGTGAATTTTTATGTAAACTAATGATCTTAGAAAATATTTTTATTAGATTATTTTGTTGTAAATGAGACGTTCTATATACCATTTAAAAATATGCATTATTCTCGTAACTCTACATATTCGAAAAATGTATGAAAAAGCCCCTACTATAAATATTCTTTCTCCCAAGAATTCTAATATCGTTTATTATTTTTTACGAAATGTTAAAACACATGTTAGATGGGTACTTATACCAGATGCCTCCATTCTTTGAATAAAACAGTCTCTAGCTATCACTTTTCAACCTAAAGAGATATATGAACTATACTCCTGTGTACAACGAATGATTTTTTGATCTTCTCGCGTTACAAGAGACAGAACCGTATTCAATATTAAGGGCAATATTAAGTTTGTCAAAACTTATGTATTTTGCTGGAGAGTAAAATAACTTATTTTTATAATATTGATAACTTTTATATAAAAAGTTGATCAAAACTACATTCAAATATGCAACTACATCAAACTACCATGAAAAAATCAGGTTTTGTTAATTTATATTTTTCTAACCATTGATTCTACTTATTTGGAAATATTATAAATTATTTTTAATTTAGTAAATTTTAATGTCGACCATTAACTTCTTTTGTATATTGAAAATATAATAATCATTTTTTTTAATATGTTTTCTAATCGTTTGACATTACATGTAAACACGGAATGAAATATACAATTATTTATTTTGCAAATGAGAAAATACACACAAATAATAATTTCTGTAATTAACACAACGTTAATAGAAATGAAAATATTTAAATTTAAATTCATTTAAAACTAAAGAGTTTTTTGACAATTTTTATTAATTTTTTAATGATTTTTGTCAATTTTCACACATTTTTTACAGATTTTTGACAGTTTTTCACTATTTTTTTTTAACTTTTTAAAAAATTTTCACTTATAATACCACTAGTGCCTGATAATAATTTAGGCACGTGTGGTATACGGTAAGAAAATTTTACACCATAAAATTTCAAAACTTGACAGACATGAATTAAAAAATAACACCGTCAAGTCGTTATGTCATGCGCATATAAGCGCTTCTATAGGTCAAAAAAATTTCCAGTGAAATTTCGTCTAGGGTACCCACCAAGAGAAAAATTTCCGGAAATTTTGGTGGTTGCCATAGAAACCATTTAAAATAAAAGCATTTGATTGGTTATAAAATAGAGGTGTAAAATTTTCAATAATATTTTTTCTACATTTGTAACTTTTTTTCTTTTATTATCCTGCAACTGTAATGATAGTTTGGAATCGATTTCAAGATTTATTTATTGTAAGATTGAATATTTGATTAGGAATTCTAGATTCTAAAATTTATTCTTATCTAAAAATAACTTTTATCTAAAAATAAATCTATAGTTGAAAAAGTATATCAGGTTTTTTATAAAATTTAAAAACTTGGTATGGGTTTTTAAACAAGTTCTTGGCATTTTTAAAGGAGTTATTAAACTTATTTTAAATACTTTTCAATGATTTTTTAGTTTTTGGATAGTTCTTCTTTATTTTTTACTATTTTTTGACAGTTTTCACTGTTTCACTTTTTGAGAAATTTGAATCCACCCAAAAATGATACAGATCCCCAAAATTTTCAAATTAAAATCCTGTTATGTTATAATAAACATTTGAAAATAAAATACTTCTCTAATATTTGGATTTAAAACCTGTTGGATCTTGGTTAAACATTACCTATTATAATTTTATAAAGATACCTAAAAAAAAACTGCCCAAACTACATTTTCACTCATTTTTTTTTAATTTTAACACCCTTTCATTTCAAACAATCATTTACACTCATTTTCGAGTAGAGGTTATTATATTATAGAACATTAAAAATTTGTTAGCTTTATTATGAGACATTTTGTATCACAATGTTTTAATTTATCTATAAATTTTGTTGTACTAACAGTAAAAGTTTCAGGAAGAAATATCAAATAACTATTTGCACAGAACGGGATTATTTATTTTAAATTAAATTATTTAAAAAAATATTACCAGCAAGATCAACTCAAAATGATATTTGAATTTAGTTTGTGTAATGTTTGGTTAGTAAAAAAGAGAACGTAACACATAATTAATTGATTTGATGCGGCAATGGGCCCAGTGCCGTCCCTGGATTGTAATGTTGTCATTATTTTGGGCTTAACGAACATGTGATATAGTGATCAGACAGTTTTTTTATTGTAAAAGTGTAACATATTGTGTAAGTATATTTTTAATTTTCATTCTTAATTTAGTAATTATTTAGCGGCTCTACAGTGAGTGAATAGTGTCTTGCCGACCGAATACCTGATATTCCTGCAAAAATCAGTGTCGTCTTATTAGATTGGGTTGAAAATAAACAAAAATAGAAAATGAAGTAAGTAAAGAATGTCTATTAGAAAGTAAAAACTATTGGTATTTAATTTATTGTTGAAATTCAGAATTGGGCTTAGTAGACTTATATTTGTTTTTATAAAATTAAAAATGCAAAATACCTAATCGTTATCTTCTAATAGCGTACAAAGATAATTTTTGAATATCATTATATCAGTTTACATAACTGTTTGTTTGTACAATAATCGGAATCGTTTAAAAAAATTCTTTTTCGAATTTTATCGCTTAAAAATGTTTCCAGATTCGTTAATCCATCGACCACATTTTACAAAACATGAGCAAATGTGATAAAATCGTAAGTAACACCACTTCCGTTAGCAGCAGCCTTATCTGCAAAAAGCATGCCACAGAAATGTTCGTTATCATGAATTCAACACTTGTTACAGCATTTCATAATTGTTTCAGGTCGATTGTAAATTATTTTTAGTGTTTCGTAATCAGATTGATTAATTTATTTGATGGAATTTAAATTCTTTTAATCAATTCAATAGGATTTTAACTGGGCTAGATTAAAAAATAGGAGGGTTTCACCCAGAAGTTGCTTCCCCCTCTCAATATGTATATTGAGATCAACGAGTTTATTGTCATTTATGAAAAATTGTCAAATTTAAGAAATATTTTCAAAAATGAGTTTGAATTTATAAGTTACAAAAATAATTATATATTACAATAAATATATATTTTATAATTACCAATTAATGGGGTAGGGTGTATATTTTTTACAAATTTCTTCCATTCTCTTCTATTCTGAGTTACGTTTTTTGTTTTATTTATACTTTTCCTTCGTTTGGTCAATATTCCAGCTATTGCGTTATTTTTTTGACAATTATTCTCTCTTTTTTATAGTTTTTTTAACAATTTTCAATCATATTTTACAGTTCTTTGTTAATTTTCAATTATTTTTTACAGTTTTCTTGACAGTTGTTCACTATTGTTCTCAGTGTTTTGATAAATTTGAATCATTTTTTGTTTACTATTTTTTACAATTTTCAATAATTTTTTACCTAGAGATTTTTGACAATTTTCAAAAATTCTTTAGAGTTTTTTGGCAATTTTCAATCATATTTACAATTTTTTTATAATTTTCTATTATTTTTTACGGTTTTTTTGACAATTTTGAATTATTTTTTACATTTTTCGATACTTTTCTCTTATTTTTACAGTGTTTTCACAGTTGTTTACTATTGTTCTCAGTTTTTTGAGAAATTTGAATCATTTTCTATAGTTTTTTGATAATTTTCAATTATTTTTTTGAGTTTTTTTACTGTTGTTTACCATTGTTCACAGTTTTTTGTCTACAAATTGCAATCATATTTTACTACTGTTTTTTCAATTCAATTTTCAATAATTTTTTTATAGTCTTTTGATAATGATTTTTTCAAAGTTTTTTGAGTCCTTCACTAATTTTTTTTTGACAATTTTCATTAATCTTATAATGATCGTTAATAATTCTTTTAAAGTTTTTTAAAAAAGTTTCAATAATATTTTTTCTATATTTGTAACTTTTTTTCTTGTATAAAAAGTATATCTAGTTTTTTATAAAATTTAAAATCTTATTATGGGTTTTTAAATAAGTTTTTAACATTTTTGAAGAAACTATCAAACTTATTTAAATGTTTTTTTATTTTTAAATACTTTATGATTTTAAATACTTCAACAAGACAGTTGTAAAACGACTTTAATAGCTGATAATGTTTATTAAACATTTTTATAATTACTGTATAACTACGTTTAATACTTTTTTTAAAGTTAAAAATGTTTTTTTGACTATGCAAATAATTCGTTTAGAAATTTTGAATGATTTTTTTTTATAAATCACCCAGTATATTAACAAATCCGGGGAATTGCTACTTTTTAATAACATATTATATTCCACTTAAGTGACTCTAGATTATGGTAGAAGTAGTGTTTAACTTTCTTCATGTCTCACCCTGTATAGGTACAACGAACAAAAAACCATATCCATAATTTGAAATACGAAAAAATAGAGACGTGAAGAAAATAACAAGTTATAAAAAATGTTATAACATAATGGTGATACTGAAAAAAATCCTGTAATTACCTCTTTATGAGCGTTTGTAATCCCAAAATTTTAGTAATTTACAATTAACTCGGATTTGAAAAAAAAATTACTTCTCAATTTTAATTTCACGTAATAAGGGTTGCGCTGAGAAATTTTTTTTATAGGAAATACGCCTCATAATTTTTAAGAGAATTTTTCATATGTATTTAGAAACACTCTGTATATAGAAAGAAGATCTTAGATTTCGAGATACAGGATGTCACTTCACGATCTTAAATTGGTATAAAATGGATTTTCCTTCAAGGATAACCTCAGATATAACATTAATACCCATTTTGATACATTTTTAAATAAGGAAATTATTAATATTCACAATTATAAAACCGAGAACACCAAGATAAAAGTTAAATTGTGTACGTAAATTTGCGGTTCCCTTCCAGTGGCGACCGTTTTATTTTATTTTAAGATATTTCTCCCTTATCGCTCTGACCATATTTCCTTTGTCACGCCCCGCATGGGCCGTTATAAATACGAAAAAATTTATTTTACTGCGGTTATTTCTTTTTCAAATTTTCATTCGTATACACTTAAAAAAAATTCAGTTCTAATTAAAAATTAATTACCTTCATATCAGTGATCAGTGAAGTTATTTATTGATGAAGGTAAGTTTAGGTGCATATCATTGAAAAATTATCATTTTAATATAAAATAAATTGTAATTTCAAAAATAAGTGAAAGTGGAACAACGTTTTAAGTAATCAATTTTAATATATTAATTGAATAATTTGGTAGACTTTATTGTATTTAATTTTTACAGTTTTTTTTTAATGGCAATTTTGGCTGAAGAATTTGCAGATTCATTAAATGAAAAGAAGAAGGAAGATCTAGGATTGGCAGGATATTTTAAACTTATTTCTGTAGGGCTCGTCAAAGGGTAACTGGCGTATTTTTAACTGCTAGCTGCCTTTTGAAGGGCAATATTGCAAGGGTTGAATACATCGAAATCGCAAAAATGAGTTTACCATTTTTCAATATACAGAGTGTTTCCAAATTTGCACCCCACAGAGAGTTTTTTTATACTTTTTTTCTATTTTTTACACTATTTTGACAATTTTCAATGATTTTTTTAGTTTTTTAACAGTTGTTCACTATTGTTCTAAAATGTTTCGACAAATTTGAATAATTTTTTACAGAGTTTTGACAATTTTTAAAGTTTTTTTGTGTGTTTGTTAATATTTTTCACAGATTTTTTTAAACAAATTTCAATCATATTTTACAGTTCCTTGACACATTTCAATAATATTTTACAGTTCTCTAATAATATTCAATTGTTTTTGACAGTTTCTTGATTATTTTTATAATTTTTACAGATATTTGACAATTTTCTGACAATTTTCAATATTGTTTGTACTTAATTTTACTACATTTTTTATTCAAATTTGGTATACATCCCTTTCTAATTAAGGGAAACAAATTGGTGAAAACGTAATTGAAAATAATTTTGCAACGGCGTAGATACGGGGTAGTCCTTCATACTTTTACAAAAAAAATGGTACCCCACTGGCTTTTTAAACCGATTTTCATAAAAATTACTTTGCTCTTTATTTCTCTAAAAAAACTGCTATTGACTTTTTTTTTCATATTGCATCCATTTTGATCAGAACTTAGGATTTTAAATTTGGTGTATTCATGTTTGTGTAGCATTTAAATAAATTTGAAACTTCATTTCTTTAAAATTTTCTGTATCTTACTAAAGAAGGCTTAAATAAAAAACTGGTTCATAAAAAATACCTGATTTCTTCCAGAAAATAATTTCTTTTGAAAAAACTTAGAGAAATAAAGTTTCAAATTTATTTAAAAGCTACACAAAAATTAATACACCAAATCATAAAATGCTAAATAAATATAATATATAAATATAAATAAAATTCTAAATAAAAGGGACGGAATATGAAAAAAAATACAAGAGCTGCTTTTTTAAGAGAATAAAGAATTCGGTTTAAAAAACCAGTAGCGTACCATTTTTTTTTCTAAAAGTATTTAAGAACTACTCCATATCTATCCCACTTCAAAATTATTTAGAACTACGTTTTCATCAATTTATTGCCGTTAACTAAAAAAGGGTATATACCAAATTTCATTAAAAAATATTAATCTATTTAGTTATTGAGTAAAAATATTTTTTTGAAGAATTTTAAACACCCTGTATTTTACTTACCCGTTCTTAAATCAAAAAGTGATTTCTCATAAAGAATAAACATGTGCTCTGTGGGGCGCGAATTTGGAAACACCCTGTATCTCCTTGTTTTGCGTTTTAATCTAATTATTGTATAATTGGTTTGAATATTGTATTATAATAACATGCAATTTGTTTTCAAGGTAAATAGTATTTTCAGGTTATGGAAGTAGTTTACTGTAGGTTGTACCTATACAGGGTGAGTCATGATGAATTGTACTTCTACCATAATAAAGAATCACTTAAGTTGATATTATTATTATTATTATTATTATTATTATTAATTACAAATAAGGGCAGAGAAGCAAGCTCCTGTTATGCCCAAAATCTGAGAAGAAAGACAATATAAAACTAATGACAAAAAAAAAATGAAAATTAAAAAGTGTCAATTCCCATGATTTATTAATATACTGAGTGGTTTATCAAAAAATTAGTTCTAAACGAATTATTTTTAACTTTAAAAAAAGTGTCAAACGTAGTTAAACAGCTAATTATAAAAGTGTTTAATAAACCTTATCAATTATTAGAGGAGGTTTATAGCTGTCTTGTTAGTTTTTTAAAGCCTATTTTAAAATCATAAAGTATTTAAAATAAGTTTGATAGTTTCTTTAAAAATGCTAAAAACTTTTTAAAGGCTTTAAATTTTATAAAAAACCAGATATACTTTTTATAAAAGAAAAAAAGTTACAAATTTAGAAAAAATATTATTGAAATTTATCGTTATTATTTTTTGATAAAAATAACATCTTCAATCTCAGAATAAATCTTGGGATCAATTCCGAACTACCATTATAGTTCGAAGAGTATTTAATTTCTATTAATCAAAAAAATTATAAAAAATAACGAAGAACTGTCATTTGTAAAAAATGATTGAAAATTGTCAAAAAACTGTAAAAAACTATTGCAAATTGATAAAAAACCTGCTAACAATAGTGAACTACTATAGAAAAAATTTAAACAATGCTTGAAAATTGTCAAAAAACTCTAAAAAATGATTGAAAATTGATAAAAAACTGTTAACAATAGTGAACTGCAGTAAAAAAAATTTAAACAATGATTAAAAATTGTCAAAAAACTCTAAAAATGATTGAAAATTGTCAAAAAACTGAGAACAATTGTGAACTATTATCAAAAAAATTTAAAAAACGATTGAAAATTGTCAAAAAACTCTAAAAATGATTGAAAATTGTCAAAAAACTGAGAACAATTGTGAACTATTATCAAAAAAATTTAAAAAACGATTGAAAATTGTCAAAAAACTCTAAAAAATGATTGAAAATTGTCAAAAAACTTAAAAATGATTGAAAATTGATAAAAAAACTGTTAAAAATAGTGAACTACTGTAAAAAAAATTTAAACAATGATTGAAAATTGTCAAAAAACAGAGCAATTGTGAACTAGTGTAAAAAAATGATTGATCATGACCTCACTTTTCGAGCTGTGGAAACCGACTAGCAAGTTACAACTTGTTTAAACTTGACACTGACTATCTCAAGGGATCAGAGTATTGGATTTCAAATGGCAGTAGCGTCATCAATTGCTACTATAAAAATTCATTCACAGTATTTTGTGATCACACCTCGTATATTGTAATAATCTCTTACGGGAGGCTTCAAAAGACATAAATAAATATGAAGTTAGTTAATGTTATGGGCACCAAATTCAAATAGAACATTTAATTTTCTTCTGTTTTATAATCTCTAGTACACTTAATTGGTTTGATACAAAAAATTTAAATAAAAGGAATATATGAACATAAAATATACACAATTTATTAAATAAAAAAATTAGCGAAGAAGCTTCAACAAGAAAAATAAAAATGAATAAAACATTTATAAAAGAAATTTTAAAAACATTAAAATGTTTTTTAAGGTTTTCTAAATTACAATAACTTTTGAACATAAACTGTCAATTGTTGAGTCGTTCTTCCTCCTCTTCGTCCAATGTTTCACATTTTAACAATTCTTGATAAACTTAGAATTCATTGGTAAGTACTATTGTTGCACTATGATTTATAAAGTTTTAAAAGTACCAAATAACACAAAATGTTTATCAACCTTTTTTAGGTTGTCTATTTTAATAAATACTGAGAAAATAGGTTGTTTATAATTTCACAAAATTATTTATGACGTAATCAATTTTGATTAATGTTTTTATACTTTTCAAAAGGTAAGACACACTTTAATTTAATTTAAGTACATTTTGGACATCTTTGACCAGTTGCAAAAATATTTTGTTTCCTAGACATCTCAAATAACGACTGACTTTTCCCCAAATTTTATAGTTTGTCCATTCATGGCATCTAAATTTTTCTCTATTCAATAAATCTTATTATAATACTGTATTATCATTTTTTTGAACCTTTTTTTAAATCCATACAATTTTTTACTTTTATACAATTATGATGAGAAATATTACAAAATTATTTTGATACACACAATTTAATTGATTTCTAATAAATATTATTATACAATTTTCCTTCTAAAATGTGACCTACATTTTCTTAAACCATTTTAAACATTTACTTCAATTAAACTAACACATCTCATATGATATTATGTCTGTAATTTTTTCAAAATAGCTAAAATTTTCCTATAAAACTATAAAATTTTGTGTTTAAAATTCTATATACTGAACATAAGATAAGCCAGATCATTTTTACATATTTTAATTTATCAGATATGTACTATGAACTTCTGAAAAATCTTAAACATTTTTATAGAGTTTCTCATCACGTTAAGTTTATTAAATATCCAAAATTTAATTAATTAAAATTAGACTGTTATATAATATATTAATAATTGAATGATTATGGGTTTTTCTTAATTTATAACTGGTTACATCAATTCTTTCTTTTGAAAAAAAATGAAGTTTTACATGTTATTATTGGATTGTTTATCTCTTGTCAGGTTCCAAGAAAAATGATTTGTTTTATGAAATAAAATCAACACACAATTTTAGTTTTGCCATATTAATGTTTTAGTATCATGATCTGCCACTTTTAGTGCTGACACATATCATACATTTTTACAAAAATTTTAGTCCTTTTATTTGATATCCTTTTTCTGTAGTCAAATCAATATTAGTGTTTAATTCTTTTAAATGACTTAGATTCAAGTTTATTAACGATCATATAAGAAATCTCATTACAATATATAAAATACTCTTTCAGGAATTCTTGAAGTATTATTTTTGCATATGACCAAAAATACTTGGGTTCATGTTTTAACTTTATTTGTACATTTTTTAAATACAAATTATATGCTTTTTTACATTTTTATTCGATTCTTAGTCTGCATCTATTAAATTCATGATAGTAAGCAAAATTATTTATTAGTTTGAACTTCCTTGAACTTTAATTTTTCTTTAAGAAGTTTAATAATATTATTCGTATACCATATTCGATTTTTACGTTTATGATTTTTATAAACTGGAACGTGTGTATCAAGAATTTCAAAAAACTTATTGTAGAAACTTAATATCATATCCTTTCCTTAATTCAAAAATAATTCATTCATTTACAATAAAAAATTGATAAAATTAGTTATTTCCCAGTATTGTTCCGTTGTTCAAACCCTCACAACCATAAAAAAAGGCACTAGTTCAATAGTACATAATAAGATGTTAAAGTAATTTAAAAATATATTCCAACTAAGCTTAATCTTCAAAATCTGAATGACTACTTTTAATTTTTCTCCTGCAGCTAAACATATAAATATTTTTTTGATTGATCAAGATTATCCATTTTCTCAAATGTAGTATGGGGGATTGGAAAACAATCAAATTCAAAATCGTTACCACAAAATTGATTTAAACAAAATATTACTAGGTCAATATTGGATACAAACATCAATAATAATAATTGTGAAAATTGAAGAAAATAACATTATATGTGGTAAAATTTAAAGTAAAAATAAAGGTAAACTTATTATAATATAAATGAAAAAACTAAGAAATTAACAATAAGTAGAAAAAAACATATTGAAAATTACACAGTTAAAAAATGGCTAAAAATCTCAGCGGTGGTGAAGGAAGACATAGGGTAGAAACCATAAAGAAATATTTTTTGAACCTCAATTGAGGCAAACTCAATGCTTAACAAACGAGATGTAGTAGGAAATTTGATAAGAGGGCAGGAATCTGCCCAAAGGGTTAACGTTTGGCAAAATGAGAAACAGTTGGAAAACGGAAATACGGATTAAGGTCCCTACTATGGGGACAAATAAATTAATTGAAGAAAAATATTAACTTACTATCTCTTTACCTATACAATCAATCTATTTAATATTTGGATAACATTAAATTCCTAGAAATGATATTAGATGGGAAACTCTTATGGGAGCAACATATTCAATCGTTACGCCTAAACTGCCAACAAGGAATAAATATAATGAGATCAGTAGCTCACAAACCTTGGGTAGCTGACCGTAACATACTTATGAATTTATACAGAATATAGATCAATATAGATCAAAAATTGATTATGGTAGTATTATATATAACTCAGCGACAAAGAAACGGCTTCAACAACTAGATACCATTCATAACAGTGGAATCCGAATAGCACTAGGAGCATTTTATGCCAGTTCTAGACTCAGCAGAAGAACCTCCCCTGGCAATAAGAAGAGAATATCTTACATTAAGGTATACATTAGCTGTAGTACAAAACCCAAATAACCCAACACAATACTAAGTACTTACCAATTGTTTTCAAGATGTATGCAGAAGGAAAACAGGAATAGCTCTTCCATTTTATCAACGCACTAACAACTACCTCAACCATTTTAGTATAAAATATTCCAGCTACTTTTACCTCTCTTGATATAAATACACCTCCTTGGATAGTAACTTTACCGAAAGTTAATACAACCCTGACTACCTTCAAAAAATTATCTTTTTCAGAATACATTCTCATATTCACCGATGCAGCTAAATCGGATGAAGAAACTGCAGCAACCTTTATTGCCCCTGTTCACAAATTATCTTTCAAACTTCCTATTACAGTTTCTGTATACACAGCAGAACTTACGGCCATACTTCATGCATTAAAATATAAAACACAAAAACAATTACCTAAGTCTTCCCCACCCATCCAATTCTTTTACACATTAAATCGGATGCTTATTCTTTATGAGAAATTGTGGCGACTTTCTATGTACCAATTTTTGATTTGTGCACGGGTAAGTAAAATACAGAGTGTTGAAAAATCTTAACAAAAAATGTTTTTACTCAATAACTTTAAGATTTATTAATATTTTTTATTCAAATTTGGTATACATCCCTTTCTAGTTAAGGGCAATACATTGATTAATACGTAATTCTAAGTTTTTTTATACTTTTTCTCTATTTTTTTACAGTGTTTTGACAATTTTCAATGATTTTTTTAGTTTTTTAACAGTTGTTCACTATTGTTCTAAAATGTTTCGATAAATTTGAATAATTGTTTTCAGTGTTTTGACAATTTTTAAAGCTTTTTGTGTTTTTGTTAATATTTTTCACATATTTTTTTAAACAAATTTCAATCATATTTTACAGTTTTTGATCATTTTTAATAACTTTTTACAGTTTTTGACAAATTTCAATCTTTTTCTACAGTTGTTTGACAATTTTCAATAACATTCTACAGTTTCTTGACACATATTTTACAGTTCTCTAATAATATTCAATTGTTTTTAACAGTTTCTCGATAATGTTTAATAATTTTTGACAATTTTCTGACAGTTTTCAATATTGTTAGTACTTAATGACTGTAAAATGGATTAACATTTTTTATTCAAATTTGGTATAAATCCCTTTCTAGTTAAGGGCAATACATTGATTAATACGTAATTCTAAGTTTTTTTATACTTTTTCTCTATTTTTTACACTGTTTTGACAATTTTCAATGATTTTTTTAGTTTTTTAACAGTTTTTCACAATTGTTCTAAAATGTTTCGACAAATTTGAATAATTTTTTACAGTGTTTTGACAATTTTTCAAGCTTTTCGTGTGTTTATTAATATTTTTCACAGATTTTTTTAAACAAATTTCAATCATATTTTACAATTCTTTGATCATTTTCAATAATTTTTTACAGTTTTTGACTATTTTCAATAACCTTCTACAGTTTCTTGACACATTTTTTGACAGCTGTTCTTTATTGTTCTTAGTTTTTTGACAAATTTCAATCATTTTTTATATTTTTTTGATAATTTTCAAGCCTTTTTTAAAATTTTTCGTCTGTTTATTACTATTTTTCAAAAAGTTTTTAAACAAATTTGCTACAGTTTTTTGACAATTTTCAATAATCTTCTTCAGTTCCTTGACACATTAATAATATTTTACAGTTCTCTAATAATATTCAATTGTTTTTAACAGTTTCTTGATAATTTTTAATAATTTTTACTGATTTTCGACAATTTTTTGACAGTTTTCGATATTGTTTGTACGTAATGACTTTAAAATTGATTAACATTTGTTATTCAAATTTGCTATACATCCCTTTCTGGTTAAGGGCAATAAATTGATTAAAACGAAATTCGAAATTTTTTGATATTTTTTTTAATTTTTTATATTGTTTTGACAATTTTCAATAATTTTTTAGTTTTTTGACAGTTGTTCTTTATTGTTCTCAGTTTTTCGACAAATTTAATTAATTTTTTATATTTTTTTGATAATTTTCAACCATTTTTAAAGTTTTTTTGTCTGTTTGTAACTATTTTTCACAGATTCAATCAAATTTTATAGTTCTTTGATAATTTTCAATAATTTTTTACAGTTTTTGACACATTTCAATCTTTTTCTGCAGTTTTTTGTGAATTTTCAATATTCTTCTACTGTTCCTTGACACATTTCAATCATATTTATTATCAGTTCTCTGTACTTAATGACTTTAAAATGGATTAACTTTTTTTATTCAAATTTGGTATACATCCCTTTCTAATTAAGGGAAACAAATTGGTGAAAACGTAATTGAAAATAATTTTGCAAGCCTTCCCCACCCATCTAATTCTTTTACACATTAAATCGGAGTTACACATAATTAATGAAAAACACATTGTTGTCTAATTTTTGTGGGTATCATCACACGTGGGAATAACGGGAAATGAAGAAGTAGATGCATTGGCAAAGTTATTAATTTCAAGAAAAGATGTGGTTACAATTGAAGAGAAAGTGCATTTGGACCTGAAGTCTTATTTTAAATATATGGTTATCAATAGCTGGCAATCAGAATGGAACCGTTCAGAATTAACTCTATCCCAAGGGAAAAGCTCAGCATTACCATAGAAAACAGTGCCTAATAATAGACTGGTACAAATTATTTTAACTACGTAAGTTAAGAATAGGACACACTCAATTGACCCATCAACATTTACTCTCAGGGGATGAAGAACGTTCATGTTATGCTTATGACATTCCGCTGACGGTTCACCATATTTTAATAGATTGTCCGTTATACACGTTTGAAAGACAAAGTCACAATTTGCCAAATAATTTAAAATCCTTAATTGGAGAACATTGTGATCACATTGGTCTGATTAATTTTCTAAGGGATATACAAATGCCCAAACATATTTAACCGATCATTCATATATTTGAATTGTATATACGTGTGCTAATAACCATCTGCGGTTGATGTAATGTAACAAATAAAAAAAAAATGCCATCTTCAGGTCACAAAATAAAACAAAATGTTACACAATGAAAAACAGGTTTAGTAGTGGTAAAATTAAATTAAATTTTGACGAAACTTTATTAAATAACATTAGAACTTTAAATAAATTGTATTAACTGAAGTTTTCAAATTAACTTAACTTGACATTAACATTGTATTGTAAAACGTATTAAAAAATTAACATATTAAACAACCCCGCTAAGTGTCTCAGCTTTGGTGAGGGGAGAGACCGAATAGGATGGGGTACAAAAACACAAATACCCTTAAATGAGGCCCAGTAACCATCCAAGTTTAAATTAATCGGAACATAATTATAAAAATAAAGCAGGTGAAGTCGGCTTACAAACCACCTATTAACGTTGTTATTTTTAAGTTTGAATTAAATAGTTGTGGTAAAGATTTTGGATTTTTATTAGAAGTTCTATGATCTCTTAATACCACATTTGAGAATATGGATAATCTTCTTCAATTAATTTATTTGTCCCCATGGTAGGGACCTTAATCCGTATATCCGTTTCCCAACTGTTTCTCACTTTGCCAAACGTTAACCCTTTGGGCAGATTCCTGCCCCCTTATCAAATTTCCTATTACATCTCGTTTGTTAAGTATTGAGTTTGCCTCAATTGAGGTTCAGAAAATATTTATTTATGGTTCCTACCCTATGTCTTCCTTCACCACCGTTGAGATTTTTAGCCATTTTTATATTATAATAATTTTACCTTTATTTTTAATTTTTAACTTGCTTCAATTTTCACAATTATTATTATTGAAGTTTGCATCCAATATTGACCTGAAGATGACTGCTTAGCCGAAACTAATCGTCAGATATATATGTTACATTTTCCTTAAAGCAATTTTGTGGGAACGATTTTGAATTTGAATGTTTTACAAATGTGTTTTTTATAAATGCAATATTTTGATTTGGTGAAGTGGTTCAACAATCGCGAGTCAGTTATTTTGTATGCAGATATAACAATATATTGTTTTCACAACAGTAGTACTTATTCATCATTTTGTAACCTTTGAAACAATGACGTATAATCAGTAGAACAACCAATTAATGTGTTCCAATGATATTCTATTTCACTCTTCTACTAATTAACCAGGGCAGGCTCTAGGTTAAAACCATTAATTATTTCAAACTGGACTGTATATCAATTGAGTCTACAAAAATCGAATTATTTGAAATGATCAGTATAATTTTTATGTAGTTTCTCTATTAAATTTAATAGAATTTTTGAAAAATTTGATAATTATTCTTTAGCACAAATTTATACGTATTTTTATTATAAAGAACTGCCAGATTGTAAAATTATTTGATTATATTTGAGGATTACAACAAGAAATTACTTAGACTAAGCAATATTAAAAAGAAGTTTAAATTCACCTACATGAATGAATATTTAAAAGTACATGAATAATTTCTATTAAAAGTTAAAATAACAATTTAAGATCAGGTATAGCAGAAACATTTTTTGAATAACAAAATAATAATTTTATAATATTAAAATTTTCTATGATGTCACAGTGTCTGAATTTAATACTAGTTGTAAACACAAACAACACCTTGAAAAGTTTGTAAGAAACCAATTTATTACTAAATTGTATTATATCATTGATTTATAATAAGATTTATGAATTTTTGATTAGTTCTTTTCCACCATAGTTAACTTTTCTGTCTATCACTAGTGGTTTTGAATTCTTGGTAGTGATAACTATTTATTTTGTTTCTTTAAAATTTTATTATTCGCGTACTTCTTAATTGAGTCCTTCTTCTCTTAATTCTACTTCGTCTTGTTCTGTTAATAATTCTCTGAGATTTTCTATCCACACTTGCTTGTATTGGTCTTCATGTTGTACTATTTCTCCTTCCTTATTTTTGCACATAAACATAAAATTTGGTATTTTCTAAACGCTAAAGATAAAAATTGTCTTATTTTTAAAATATGTCAACCATAGGCGGGAAAATTATTCACCTTGAAGTTCTTCCTGATACAATGAGCTTATGGACCAGCATCAGCGTGAAGACTTGAAAATTCTTGAAAATATTATTTTCTTACCACAAAGAAAATCCATTCATGTCACAGTTAAGTATTTTAACTAATTTTATGTCACTATTATTTGTAACTTTGTTATTATAACACTTTATGAACTTGTTTGCCCTTTTTTAAGGTTATGCAAGTTTCATAAAAATTTAACTAATTGACAACGAAGTATCTCTAAAGGTTTTATCAAATAATAGGAACAACTTAAGAACAATTTGAAGATGACCATCTGGGGTAAGTCACTAAATTCAATTAATCTTTTTTTAAGGTTATAAAATAAATTTGTACAATTGCACGTTTTTATTATGGTAGGAATTTCAATAAATTACTAATTTATAATGTTTGAATATTCATAATTACTATTATTCACAAATTATGATTACTTTCTAATAAAAAATCATATATTAGTTTTATTTCATATTTCATCATCTTATGATTTTTAAGTCCTGACCTGTCTTAGTAATATAAAAGATAGTGTTTGTGGATAGGAAGTGGGTATGCCACAAGGTTGTCCTTCCTTTACGGTGTAATGATCGCAATACGCTAATATTCGTGAACTGTCAAAAATTCTTTGTTATTAACTTATAACATGAGTCACTGTTTTTGTTCAAAATGAGTGCATCGAATAGAAAATGGTTTGAAGGGGTTTTTTGGTGTTTATTTTTCTGCCAGGTTGGTAAAACCAATTATTAGATATGCTTATATATAATTATGTGCTTCGTTTGTGTAATTAAAAGTAAACAAATAGATAACTGCAGGTATTCAGTTAAAACGACCAAGATCCGGTATTGGTTAAACATTTCCTATAAAGAAATATACAGGTCGTTGTAACTTAGAGAAGTTCAACGCCGATATTAAAACCAGTACTTTGGTTTTATTTTTTTGGCTAAAACATAGGCGGTACTAGCGTTATATTCAAAAGGGGTTATTATATTGTAATATTACAGATTCATTTGTAATAGTTTAAATTAAATTGTTTTATTTATTGAAATTACAAAAAATATTTGTGTGGAAAGAAATTTTACTGATATTTGATAATAATTATGGCCTGAAATTCGAAAACATGCTCACAAAAATGTAATGAAATCTAGCGTTTAGACACTACATACTCATAATCATAGATCATAAAATATAATAATAATACAATACAATAACAGTTGAGGTTACAATTATTATAGTCAGAAACTAACATTTAACATATTTATTAGTGATGGGGGATCGAATCCTTTTTTAGAGATCGATCATTCGGTACTCGAGTACATTAAAGGATCGAGTACTTAACCGAGTACCGAGTACAGTAGGTAAAACTAATCATCCAAACAAATTCAATACATGTGTTTCGGATTGAACTGGTCTCCCTTTAAAAACATGCACTATCGCCACCACTCATAAAATAACTGGAGTTTTGTGGCAAAATAGTTCTTGCCCCTGTCAGGTCGATCATAAAACTATTGCGAAGTTATTAAAGCAGGACTTATTTATATATTTATATATTTTATTATACCTATATTTAGACACAGTTACACCATATATCATATTTTTTTATTAACATATATGGCAACATTGCATCAGACTTTATCCCAAAATATTTTCGAAATATAAAATGTATACAATGAGTCGGTTCCACTCATAACTTCGTAACTCGTTACCATAGACCCGCGAACCGAGAATCAAACCCGAGACTCGAGACCCGAGAACCGAGACTTGAGACTCGAGACCCGAGAACCGAGACCCGAGACTCAAACCCGAGACTCGAGACCTTATTTGATTCGAGCTCGAATTATTCATTTCGACAGAACAACTAATATTTTGTGTACTCGTTCTCTGGATCGATCCTGTTACCTTGTATTCGAGTACAACTAGTATTTTTATGGATCGAGTACTTTTCGATCCTTTGTATATAATCTACTGATTCTGGGGTCGCCATCAGGAAGTCTTCGAGTGACTATCCATAAGCTGTCTTCTATAATGTGTGACTGCCGTTTTGAGGGGTGGCTTTCTGGATCGAAGGCGGATATGGTTGGCGTCTTCAATGTCCTCATGTATTGGTAGGGTTTTGGTTACTCAAAATCTTCCTGTATTCTCTCGTAAGGGCGTAGGTTTGGAGTTGGTATATGACTCAGCATTGAAAGCCATTCCATTCCGTAGAAGTCGATTTGATAACCTCATTGTGTTATCGAGTTGAGCATCAACTCTATTAACGTAAGAACTGTTAAGCCAAAGTATTCAGCAGTAGAGAAGACGAGACTCAGAGCTGTTGAGCGTAGAGTGGTGGTTGACGCTCCCCATGTTGTTCCATAGAGCTTTTGTTTTTATTTTCTCTGCTGTTTTCGTTATGTGCTCTTTGAATGAGAGAGTTCTATCCAGTGTATTTTGGTGTTTTGTTGTGTGAGTACCACGTGTTCTGAAATTGTATTCTAAGCTCACTTTTGGCGAATTTATTGTTGAGGTGGCAACAAGTCACCTCTGTTTTGCTGGCATTTGGTTGTAGGCGTCATTTTCTAAAATATTTTCCCAAATTCTCCAGGTTGAAGTCGTGCTTTTTAGATCTTGTCTCAGGCATGTCTCTAATGTATAGGCTAAAAAGGAGTGGAGCAAGAACCGATCCTTGTGGTAGACCGTTCTTGAGTTTTTTTGGTGAACTAATATAAAAAAATTAGGATATAAAAAGTTTATTATGCAAAGTTTTGTTATACAAAATTTAAGGAAAAAAAGATCAAATTTTGTTAGAAAGTAATCATATAATAATAGTAATTAAGAATATTCAACTATTGTAAATTAGTAATTTATTGAAATTTCTACCATATTTGTTAAAAATTGTCAAATTTTCATAAAATAGTGTTTTGTGCAATTCGAAGCTATAAATATTATGTCATATTTTTGATTTTATTTTCTTCGAATTTTCACTTGCCTAGAGAGTACATAGTTGAAGTTCATGAAAAACTAGAAAAAGTGAAATTGTAAAAATTTATTTGATAACCTTATAAAAAAGTTAAATGAATGGAATTTTAGTGATTTACCCCAGATGGTGACCTTCGAATTGTTTTTAAGTTGTTCCTGTTGTTTAATAAACCCTTTAGAGGTATTTTATTGTATATTAATTAAGTTTTTATTGAACTTGCATAACCTTAAAAAAAAGAGAAACTCTTTTTAAACGCATAAAGTGTTAAAAGAACAAAGTTAAAAATAATAGTGACATAAAATTAGTTAAAATACTTAATTGTGACATGAATGGATTTTCGTGAATGATAAGAAAATAATATTTTCAAGAATTTTAAGGGGAATCATTTTCTCGCCTATGGTTGACATATTTTAAAAGTACAATTTTTAGCGTTGGCTTTTAGAAAAAATTAATTCTCGTTGTTTTAATGTTATTTTTATTTTGATTTTTTTTATAAGTTTATTGTTTAAATAGTTGTAAGAAATATTAAGAGGAAAACTCTTGTAAAAACTTATGTTAATATATATATTGGATTTTAAACATAATTATTACAGTTAAATGAAATCTGAACCCACCTTGAGATCATTTTTCAACCTTGATGAATCATTTTTCAACCAACATGAATCTAATAGAAAATATGCAAAGTGCGCCCAACAAAATTC
This sequence comes from Hermaeophaga mercurialis, assembly GCA_951812935.1. Taxonomy (NCBI): domain Eukaryota; kingdom Metazoa; phylum Arthropoda; class Insecta; order Coleoptera; family Chrysomelidae; genus Hermaeophaga; species Hermaeophaga mercurialis. The sequence continues at coordinate 17,619,744 of OX638361.1, read as the reverse complement.
ATAAATTTTCTTTTATTCTTAATAATTGGTATTAAATGTTAAAAATATTTTTTTTATTACAAAATATAATACAATATATATAATCATACCTATACATTGTAATTTTTTTGTTTTAGATGACTTTGGTACAAAATCAATGCATAGATAACAACCTGAACCTATCGAATGAGGAAGATAGTTATTATTTAACAGAGTATTTAGAGAAATTAGAATTTTATACAGGATTATCCAGAACTAAGCCTTCTATTCCAGTGAGTTGCCCAAATTCAATATGTTTTATTAATTCTGATGGTCCCGCCATTTGGGAAGCAAGGTAATTTTTGATTAACTAACTAAAAAAAATGTAACACTTTTTAAATAGTTGTAAAGCGAGGAGAGTTAAGATGTAAATTTGATTTTTTTTCTAGATTAAATTTCTACACACCTTACGTATTGAATTCAACTACAGATTCAAGATCTTTAACCTTAGATGGATGTATATGTCATAGTGCAAACTATAATAGTTTCCAAAGATGTATGCAAGATGTCAGAAGAAAAATGTTGAATGAACTGGATACAAAAATGCTTCAAGATTTCAGAAAAATAGTCGAAAGTGATGGTTGCAGAAGTTACGAAGAGAATTGTCATAAACCTTTTTAAATTTTTTACATTATTATTTGGAGAAAGTGTGTAATTATTTCACTATGATTTATTGCTTTACTGCATCAAAAATATGTTTCAACAGGGAATCTGAATCGTATTATTTATAAATTCTAGACACATTTTTCGAATTAGGAGCGTTTTGATATATTTTATAAATAAATGATAAAATTGTATGTTAATAGTTTTATTATTAATATTATTATTTGTTAATTTTCCAAACGTTATACCATATTCCTGGAATATGCATTAAATATCACAGCTTAGGTACTACTATTGCAATGTTATTTCAGGAATATTGGAAATAGATATTAATTGTAATAAATATTGTTGAAACATCACTTGGATATCTGTAAATAATATTTTCAGCTTTTTCGCTGTTTATTAAAATTTCGTAAGTATTTGAAATTTAATGTTAAGGTTTATTTTGTTGTTATAGTCATATTTTACTAACTAGTGTCATTTCATCTTACTACTACCTATTTCAGTTTTGGAGATATTTCAAACAAAATATCAAAAATTATATCTCGTACAATATCTTCTTAAATATCTTTAGTAAGAAATATAGTAAGAAATAATTCGTATAAATAAATAGGTTCATTTTTATTAAATATAAAACCTAAAATTAATAAATTAAAAAAGATCAGGTATTTACAAACTAAATTGTCCGGACTGAAACGGCATCTTTCTTGGCCAGACCTTTAGAAAATTTAACATAAGGTACAGCTAACATTTACGAGGTAATAGATTAAAACAATCATCAGATACGTCATATCACGCAAAAACCTCATTGATACTAAACAAAAATCTTCCCATAAATCAAACAACAGTAGAGGTACTTCATACAAGTGATAACAATGAAGAACTTGTTTTTTTGGAGGAATATGATATCAAGAAATATCTAAAATGTCCTCAGTATATAGTATTGAATGAAGAATTAAACCTAGGAAGTTCAATTATTTCAGATTGCCTTTTGGTCTAAATACTTATATAATATTAACTAAATTTTATAGAAAAAGAAGAATATTATAGCAAAAAATCGTACTGTACATATTGCTTGATAATGATTCGTTGAACTGTTTATGGTATGAAGTTAAGTACACTTATAAGAAATCTGTCAATCTTATGTCACTGTTCGACAATATAATTTAGCGAAACCTTGATCCGAACCACATAGTTAAAAATAGCTTCGAATTAGTGTGGAAATTTAAGATAAACGCAATTTTTCTTTTTTTAATTTATAATAATTTGTAGCCTAAAGCTTGCGACTTACTAAGATCTGGTAATAATTCTTTCATTTTTCACATCATTTTCTTTCAAATGACGTTTAATTTACTTAAAAAACATATATATGCAATTCACTAAAATAAATAAATTATAGTATACTTAATTAAAGGTAATAGCGGTCAATTTTTGATAGACAACCAGGCATTAATATATCACAGTGTCATTACTTATTCATATAAATTAAGTTTCATCATAAAACAGATACCTGTAGGCATTTTTGTAATTATTATATTTTAATATTATTACTCAAACGAAAAAATCGAATCTAGTTTTTAAACATTTAAATTCGATTGCATTATTTCTGATTAGGTGCATTATATAGGGTATATCAAAAATAATTGCCTATATTGCAGCTGGAGCAAAGAAATACAGGGTATTTTACCTAAAAATTTAAATATGATTTTAGCCCACTGTAACGATATCTTCCAATATTTTTTGTTCACCCTTGACAAAAAGTTTTTATACTTCAAGAGACTTTAAATCATTGTAGTAAGTTTCTCACTGTTACTAAAGGCATACGATAGAGGCGAACACTTAGTTTCTATTCTCTACCATCTACGCCAATGCTGTAATCGTCATAATGACATTGTGATTGTCATTTTAATTTCAGTTAATTATAACACGCCCACATTCGAAAATTGTTTTCTTCTAATTAATGAATGCGAGCAATACGGCCCAGGTAAAGAATTTCTGCGGCGATAAGCTTTAATGGTCATTTCATTGCATAGCCTCAGGCGGTCAACATAGAAATTGTGAATCTTTATTTAATTTAGTGGTTTTTGAAAGAGATATTTAATATACAGTGTGGCCCATACATGTTTCAAAAATGAGATTCAGTTAATAAACTAGAGTATGTATTCGTTAATCGTTTAATCGGTGGAAACATGATTATTTTTTAGGTGATTCTGCTTTAATTTTCGGTAATGTGGATGATCATAGATTTAAAAATATAATATTTAAAAAAAAAATAGGAAAAGTTGATCTAAATTGACATTTGATAATTGGTAATACATACTAGTATTTGTATTCATTATAGAGGTGGTCCATAACTCTTTTACATTCGGTACATAGATTCCTGGTTCACGCAAATAGTACTGAATAGGGGATGATTGAATTCAAAAATGTTTAATCTTTCAAAATTATTAAGCAACCACACCTATATCTCATTCGATATATCATTTTTTCAGATTTACACTCTTAATCACTTTACAAAATACATATTTTATGGTAACTTTTAACTACAATATTATTAAATTGATTGATTTCAAACTAAAACTAAAAGTAAATATATTTTACAGAATCATTCTAGTGCTACGCAATTAACAAAAACATTTTATTTTTATTAAAATCAAAACTAATTACAAGCCACCATGATGGAAATTTTATTCTATCTTGTTACTGTTTTATCAGAAAACAATGAAAGGAAAATTTATCGATAAACCTTAATCGCTGTAAAATATTAACAAACAATGTATATTATCTAGAAATTCTTTATCAATATACAAATATGAAAAAAATATGTGGGATGTAAAAGAATTAATTACAATTTAGTAAACATTTTCGGTTTAATAAAACACCTTTCAGGTTTGTTTTATGTAAACATATTTTATTTTCTCAATAGTCTGTTGAATTTGACATTTTTGAGTAAACTAAGGAGCGAATCTGTTTGAATACCATAACTATCCTTTATAATTGATTCAGGTGTCCGAAGTTAGCATTTTCTTCCTTGAAAAGACAATTTCGCATAAACGGGTAAAACAATACAACAAAAACATACATATATAGTCGTTTAAACACAAAATGTACGCAAGTAGAATCTGGATAAAGAAGAAGAACAAAATATACATGTCTGTTATGAAAAAAAGTAAAGTAAAACCTATTACATTAGATAAATAAAATGAAGATATCATAAACGGTTAAAACAAACACAAATTTTTGAAAAAATTAAACAAAAGCAGCTACATTGATATGGAACTAGACCAAGATATTTCTGGATAGAATCGCAATAATAATAGAGACAAAAACACAAAGAAGGTGCAAACCAAGGAAAAAATTGGTAGATGCAAGAAAAGTTCGAACTAGTACTAGAAGTAGTCGTAGTATCAGACAAAAATTCGCTGAGCAACATATATTTCATTGTACAAAATGAACATACAAGAGCAAGGATATTGAAGCCAGGCAAATACCACACTAACCACTTGTAACATTATTAAGTTATATGATCATTGAATTAATGAAAAAAAAAGAGACAGACAAACGACTGATACCCATTGGCGATTACGAGTAAAATTTTTTTAGACCAGTTCGTCCTTACTGCTTACAAAATGCGAGCTTTTGAACAAAAAGGACATGGAGATCACCAACTTCTATATCAGTTATATCATCAACTTCTTTCTTAGATGGTATTAAGTTTTACATTTGCTGCATAAGTGATAGTATGAGATTTCCTCCAACTCTCCATATTTTTGACAGTCTGGGGCCTCCACAAACCTAATTAAAGGCAGGTACATCATAAATTTGCAGCAACCTCTATGGATTCCAATGATTAATCATATTTTTTCATTTATCCAGCAGCCATCTGGTCTTTGCTGGATCAGGAGAGACAGTTATTTGCTTGAGGTGTCTTTTCGCTTTCTTTCTATTCCTTGCTCATCGACCATTGAATCTACTGGTTAAGCTTTATCGAAATTAGTGCCTTGTCTAAATGTATTGGTGGTTCGGCCTGATATGACACTTTGTCGACGCAGAGCGTTATTAGTTCATCTGTTTAAAGTGAAGGTTAACTGACATATACTACAAGTTAATCAGAACATTACTTGAAGGAAAGCTGCTTTTTAGATATCAGCTTTACACTAAATTTACATATCCCAAATTTTGGTAACAATGAAAAAATCAATTCAGTGAGGTTGACTTAAAGAAGGGCAGTTTTTTGATGATTAGATGCATAAAAAACCGAAAGAAGTTTGGTAGTACTGCTAATCAACTTCATTATCAGGAATCATCTCAATAACATCATCTTTGAACCATGCAGAACAAATTCTATCGTATTCTTGATAGTAATTATCTTCCTCGAGTTTTTTATTAAATTACCTAATACTCTTTTGTCTAAATAGAAATTTGATGGTAATGAAGGATGTACTTTGATCCATGGTAGAGCTAATTCACATCTCCCTTCTAGTTCGAAGGGTATAGTTTGTTGAAAATCTTCAGTTACTGCTTCAGTTTTTTTGTCTGTAGGTTTGGTTATTCCTAACGTATCTAATCTTCAAAGATCAGAAATGTCATTAGGTTTACAAAAAGCGAAGTTGCGAAAGATGGCAAAAAACTGCTGTACTTGCGAATTGAATATTCGCTTTTTCCATTAAAGTCCATCTAAGATGTGCTTCTATGGGAACCACCTACAACTGAGTACGTATGTTTTGGCAGTGAATAATTTCCCAGCCAAGGGCTTTCCCTTATAGAAAAGTGTCGCTACAGATGAACGGTTGATTCCTACTTTCAAATTGCATACTTTTGTCCAAAATATAATATTATAAATGTTATGAGGAACTACTTCAGATTATATCTTACCAAAAAGAGCATGAACCATTTTTTTCCATGAAACTCTTCAAAACCCATTTCGTCAGCAAAAAATTTATTGATGAACGAACACATAATTTGAACGTCCGTTACTAAGTTCTACAACAAGTGTCTGCAAAAATACTCCATTTTAAGTATAATTGCAAAGATTCTCAATCTTTGATGTAGATTAAGAGTCAGAAATTGGAGATCCAGGTATCATTTCATCTTCGGGGCACTTCAAAGTAGAACATCGTTCTTGACATTTTGAACAATCTGTTTTAAACCAAAAGAAACTCAAAATATTTACCACACAGTAAATATTATCAAAATAGTCGTCTTAATATTACTTGATAATATATACTGTGTGGTGAAGATTTTGAATTTATTTTGGTTAATCCACTATACCATATTTGAGCCCAATGGAGAACCATATTCATTTCAATCGGTTTTAACTATACATCTACATGCGATAAGACCAAGTTAGCTTCATCTTAGTGGCATTATCACAGTTTTCACTACTCTTACAAAAAACACATTGAACAGGTTTGTGCGTTAAGAAGCCAGAAGCAGTAGAAATCGCTTTAGGATGATCTTCTTTGTTCTTTGAATTCGGTTCAAAACTTGAGATTTTCTAACTGGTGGATTTTATTTTCAATTTCGTTAGATCTTTACCATGTTCTTAATATACCTTCTGATAAACAAGATTCTACAATTGGAAATATCAAATCCACATATTTTTGCGATATAACCCATAAAATTTCTACATCCCTAACTACCTTTTAACTTATCGAATAGGGAACTCAAATTAGGTTTAACTAGCAAATACGTTAGAGCTAACTTTAACAAAATTTCGAATATAAAATTCTATAAAACGTTTGTCTTTACCGAAACGTGCTTTTAAGGTCAAAAAGTAAGCCAGTTACGTATATCACCACCAAATCGTTTGAATTCAATATGGGGAAACTTCAAATGAGGAGTGTCTTCTGGTTTAGCTGCTCTTCTATTCTAAATTTCAGTTTATTATATCTACTGAGTACTTCTGAACTTGTAAATTAGTATACTCTTCAGCACAACCAGTATCCAGAAACAAATCAAGAATTTACTAATATAACTCACTATAGCTTATATTTTTTTCATCATGAAGACATAAATTTCCCCGGTTATCACTAAAATCAGGTTCAGCTGACTGAATGTTTGTTATTATATCCTCATAAACTGGCTGAAATGCTACACTCTGAATCTTCAAGAATTGTTGAACCTTTTCCATTTCTCCAGGAATGTCCTATTATGGAAGAAATATTGAATTCAGCAAGATAACATCAAAATAATTTTTATACATAAATTCTAAAAAAAAGTAAAATTCTCGCCAATGTTAACAGGAAAATTAACTGGTTAAGTAAAGTGGAAGAGATGAAAATGTATGGAAAAATGAGTACAAGAGAACTAGGAATAACTCCAATTCGAAGGCATGACATTAGAAGAAGAGAAAAAAAATCTTATATTAATGGTCCAAAATATACAAAATCATTTGGCGAAATCCGAAATGTCTATGGCAATCGTTGAATTTCCCATAAAAAGCAGGTAAAATGAAAATTTTGCAAACTAAATATTCTTACCTGAAGAATTATTGATTTAGTTAAAGATAAGATAAAGACAAAGATAAATTTAATACACAGTGTGTTTGATAAATTATGTTTTCTTGATGATGCTTTATTTCTATCTTGGAATATTTTTCTATTTTTTCAGTATCAATATCGTTTGGTATTCTTTTATAAATATTTTTGAATAGCAATATCGAGTTTCTTTATAAAAAATCATTTTTAACCCCATAAAAATGTTAGATATTTTATTATTTTATTAGACTTTGTCCTGCATCCAATGATTCTTTTGATTCTTGTAAATCAATCTCTTTTTTTTCTTTATTAAGTTTCCGAGATGAGGCTTTATTCCAAATTTGCAGTATTTCTTTGCTTTTTCCAATAAAATTATAACTTTTTTTTCTTTTAAAAATGTTTAATAATAGTGCTTTACTTATTTTACATTCCATTTGTTTTTTATGTTTATTAAATTTCTAACTGTGTTCTTCTTGTCAAACTAATTTTTTTTACATCCAATCTTGATTTTTGTTATCCATTTGCCTACAAAATAGTCTTCACATATTTCTATTTTTCTTAATTTATTTTTTTTTCGCTGAGACATTGTTTCTACCTTGCAATATTTTTATATTTTTTCAGTAAGAACGTTGTTTCTTATTTTTTATAAATACTTTTCTATTTTTAGTTGCTCCATTGTCTTTTTAGTAATCAAAGCTTTTTTTTCTCACTGCTTCATCTTGTTGTACCAACTTCTCATCTTATTCTTTTATAAATATTCTCTTTATTTCTATGATAATTATTTTATGCCTATTGTATCGATACCGGTGCTTTTCCTATTTTTTGTTATTCTATTTTCTTATTTTTTTATCAAATTTCTTCATCATTTAATCTTTATGATTAACCAATTCTATAATGGGATTTCTTTGTTTCACTTTTATTCTAATCTATTTTTATTATTTCTGTTCTCAGTTGATTTTAGTTTCTTGTAGTATTTCTTTGTTTTTTTCTTTGACTTTGTCTTCATTTCTACCTTTTGACTTACAATTTGCTTGATCACTTTTTAGAATTTTTTTTTCATATTATCTTTTGAAACTTCCTCTTTTCTTTAAATGTGTTTCTCAATGCATTTATCTTTTCCAATCTATCATCTTATTCTTTTATAAATATTCACTTTTTCTATGATAAATATTTTCTTCGTTTATGCCTATTTTATCGATACTGGTGCTTTTCTTATTTTTAATTACTCCCTTGTCTTTTTAGTATTTATAATGTTTTTATCTATAGAATGCTGGAATACTTTTGTTGTTTAAATAAAAAGACATCATTGTAAAAAACAATACATCTTTATATATTTTTTAAAGCTTTATATCTATCTCGCAATTTTCTTATTCTTTTATAAATATTCTCTTCCTTTTTGTCTATTTTATCGATTCTCGTGCCTTCCTATTTTTTTCGTACCAATTCTTCCATTTACAACGTTATGTTCCTCTTAAGTTTTAGTAGTTTGAATAGATTGAGTTTTGTCAGATGAACATTTTAACGTTATAAAAACTTCCTAGATTAGATTATGAGTTTACTGTTTGATAAAACTAAAAACCCAATTGAGCTGATATGGGCGCAAGTTAAAGGAGATGTTGCCCGGAAAAATACAACATTTAAGTTAAATGATATTTGGAAATACTTGGAAAACTCTATTAAACAAGTGACTCATGAAAATTTGGTAAAAATACATCAATCATATTCTTAAAGAAGAACAGAAAATGTGAAAATGTGGACTAAAGTAAGTCCATCCTATGAATGCTGGTTTTAGACTAAGCCAAACAAAACAGTGGGCCTGCAGAATAACGTTCGATGATCAACCCCAAATCATCAAGATAGGGAAAGGGAACCAAAAATCAATAAAAGGAAACTAAACTGACGTTAGTGAACTTTAACCAGAGGAAACACCAAAATGGGTTGGAAATACAGTAAGGGTAGGTGGTTACACAACCAATATTAAAGGTAGAGACCTGTGTAAAAATCACCCCTATCAAAAAGGGGACATAAACAAGGGTCAAAGGAACATAACAAAAAAAGGTAAAACGTCAGCCAACCAATAGCCCTCCACATCTGACTTAACCAGGAATTAGAAAAAAGTTCTAGTATTGTTATTTGACAGGTATACCAGGTACCACTGTAAAACTAAAATAAATGTGGTTAATGCTTTATGGCAAAACTTATTGAAACACACTGAAGTTTTTTGGGCCACCTTTGCTGTATTCCTTATATATAATTATGTTTTATTACTCTTTCCTGATGCCGAAAATACCATAATTCTTTATTTTTGTTAGCATTTTTTTTCTCTTTAACATAAAATATAAAACAGGAAGTTTGTATATTTTTACTAATTTGTCCTATTTTGAAATGCTGTTGATTATTAGAATGAATTTATGCAACCATTTTTATATTTTTTACGATAAAACTTATTTCTACTTCCGCGTTGTGGTTTTAATCCATCCCTCGTATACCCAAGTGTTGTTGTCTAGACTTAGCGCATGATTCTGTCCGAATGTAATCGATATTTAACACTTGAGGATCCAATTTCATTCATTCCGTTCCGTCCTTCATATTTCACTTTGCTTATCTCCCCGGTTTGGTCCTGCCTTTAAATTAAAGTCCTGCAAATATGAATTTTCATATATGTCGATTCGGTTATTTTCATGACGCAAAATAAGTGTTTTAAGTTAAGAAATGTCCGGCTGGCTTTAGAGAAAATTGAAAAAATATTGCGAAGATGCTGGCTGCTGGAGTAGTGAATGAAAAAAGTTATATTTTAGAAGGTGGGGGTACGAGAAATCTATCGGAAGATCGGGTAAGTAGGTCAATTTTTATAGTCCAGATTAATAGGTTAGAATTATTGGTGTAGTTAATAATTAATAGCTGAATTATTTTTTTGTTTGTTATTGTGCATATAAAATCCATTTTCGTTGTTCATATATTTATTTCTAAATCAGTTTTTAGTTTCCAAAATGCTGCAACTTCCGCAGGAATTTTCCTGGTCGAATTTTTGGCACTCATCAGATTGCTTCTCTCTCTCTCTCTCTCTCTCTCTCTCTCTCTCTCCCTCTCTCCCTCTCTCCCTCTCTCCCCCTCTCTCTCTCTCTCTCTCTCTCTCTCTCTCGGTCTCTCTCTCTCTCGGTCTCTCTCTCTCTCTCGGTCTCTTTATATTAATATTTTTCTTTAATAATTTTTGATAATACCGGTTTGCTTATACAGAGTTATACTTTTCATTAAAATATTTGCATTGTTTCAAAAAGAGAATGGAACCGTTTGATTTAAAATTTTTTATGGTGGTATTTAAATTTAGTAATTTTGTGCAATAGTAAAAAACATTTTTTTTTTAAAATCGTTCTAGAGAAAAATCGATCAGAATTATAAATTATGTGTTAATACCAGATTTTATTAGTTTATATATTGAAAAATTTTAATTATATTGCAGGAAGGTTCAGATCTATAATAATATAATAGAAATTATCAATATATTATATTTTTTTAATGAATAATAATGTGGGTGCAATAATATAAAATATGTAAAAGTGATCAGTATACATTTAACTTTAAGCGTATTATACAATAATTTCTCTAAATAATGTTTGTAAATTATAATTTATATTATTTCTGAATTTTAGTATATAAAATTAAGCATTATGTAAAATTACAAATCTAAATGTGACAAAATGAAATAAAAATGATTCATTTCATGTGCAATAGTTTAAACTAAATTATTTTATTTATTGAAATCACCAAAAAATTCTTGTTTGAAACGAAATTTTGCTGATATTTGATAATAATTATACCCAGAAATTCGAAAATAAGCTCATAAAGATGTAATGAAATCTCATATAAAAAGTTATTATGCAAAGTATTGTTATACAAAATTTAAAGAAAAAATATCAACTTTTATTAGAAAGTAATCATACCCTTGTAAATAATAGAATTAAGAATATGCATAAAGTGTTATAAAAAGAAAATTACAAATAATAGTGACATAAACTTAGTTAAAATACTTAACTATGAATAAATGTTCTTGAGTGATAAGAAAACAATATTTTCAAGAATTTACAAGTTTTCACGCTGATGCTGGTTTATAACAAACATTTTATGGGGAAGTTGTTTATTGAATTTGTTGTAAGAAAAATTAAGAGGAAAATTCTTTTTAATACTTATATGCAAGAAATATATTAGATTGTAAATAACATTAATACAGTGAAATGAAATTTGAACCAACCTTGAGATCATTTTTCAACCTTGATGAATCTAATAGAAAATATACAAAGTGCCCCCAACAAAATTAATAAATTTTATTTTATTTTTGATAATTGGTATTAAATGTTTGAAATATTTTTTTTTCACTACAAGATCTAATATTAGACTCTATTTTCCAATTTTTCATAATGGTAACCGATTTTCCACGTATTTTATGAGAATTTTCACACTTCTTTAATTTATGGCATTTTGGGTTTTTGGTTCTGCATGATCTTTCATGAATAGTATTTTTTTTAGACTAATAAAAAAACAATAAATAGATACACTCTATATTTCTGCTCATAAAATATGAACAAACAATAATTGTTTGAAAAATATATTTTAAACACACTATAGTTACTTCAAATTCAGCCAATTCAGTCTACTTTTGATTTTTCGGTTTAGAAACATTTGATTTGAGAATAATTTGGTTTTAAGGACATATATTAAGTTGAACTTATTAAAAATAAAAATTATGTTTACAGTAAATTTACACAAATATAATGCAGTTTATCATTTTTCCACATTTCAAAAGCGTTCAACTACTACTCTTGAACAGCAGTAATAACTTTATTTACATAATTTTTATTCCTGTGAAAGTTCGAAAAAATGTTTGATTATTTTTATACTGTTCCTATTTTTAATTGTTCCACTGTCTTTTCACGTCAATGAACATTTAAAAAATACGTGAGCCTATTTTATTCTAAGTAGAAATAGTTTTGCTCGTATTTTATTTTCAAAAACGAGGATATAAATAATTGTTGGCTTTCAATGATTATATCGGCAATTAAAATTAGTAGAAAAATTATCTACACGATAATTAGAAATAATTATTTAATTTTCGTTTTTAGGGAAGCAGTTTCGAATCCAACGAAAATGCATTCGACGACATGAAACAACTTATCACTGTAAGTAATATTTTATTTCGAACAACCAAAATAGAATTTTACAAAATATTTATTGCAATAATAATTATTAGTATTTACCTAGTTCAAAATTTTAAATTTATGATGATTATTTCACTAATTCCTCTATTATTATTAATTGCAATTAGGATGAAGAAGATGAAAAGACAAACTCACTTCCCTCCGCCAGTTTTAATTTTATAAATTCTATACTTGGTAGTGGTGTCATCGGTGAGTAATAAATTAATAACTAAATATTAATAGTTTCCACGTATTTATTAATTTGCGGAGTAATTTTTAATTGCATTTTATACAGGGTGATCAACTTATACTCCGAAGTTTAATATCTTAGTTATCTTGATAAATACGAAATAATCTTTTAAAATTGTTTCGTAAGATACAGGGTGTCTCATAAGGTCACAGTATATCAAAGTTATGTTTTTTTAATAGACTACCCCGAATATTTTTAAATTTTTATAAACCTCTTGTGGAGCTAATTTCAACAATGTATCACACTTGATTATTTGATTTAATAAAGGATCTACAGCCACCTAAAAATAATTTTTTTTGAATTTAGATGTATGTCGCTGCCAAACCGTTGAAAATCAATAAAAATATTTTTATTTTTCGTTACAAAAAAAAATAATGAAATTTACAATGTGACCCATCTATATTGGAAGCACCACCATGGTATGTGGAGTTATTAAACGATTTTAACATTTTTTTAAAATATTGTGCATTTAAAACTTTATTTGGAGACAATGTTTCAAAGAGTTATTTCTATTTCTAAATCACACTACCAGAAGTCTTATTAGCGATTTTTTTATAAAAAAAAGAATACACCACTGGACTCAGATGGCTTCCAAATAGATCCCAATTTTTATTAAAATATGTTTATTAATAAAAAAGTTATGGGATGGTAGATTTCAAGAATATGTAAAAGTTTACAAAATGTTAACCAGTGATTTTTTTTATCAAAAAGACGAGTACGTCACTGGATTTAAATCGCACCCAATAGATATAATGTGACTTTGATTAAAACATGTTTATTATTAAAAAAGTTAATTTTAAGTTGAAATTTTATAAACTATTACCTAATGTATTCTGAAAATTTAACTATCCATAAATTTTTTATTAATCAAAGTTGGGTCACACTAAATACAGTGGCGTATTCATTTTTTTGATAAAAAAATCCCTAATGAGATATCTGGGCTTTTGACAATGAAAAAATATTGTAGTGTGCCTTAAAAATAGAAATAACTCTTTGAAACATTGTCTCCAAATAAACTTTTTGATGCTCAACATTTAAAAAAAATGTTAAAATCTGTTAATATATAGTGTGTACATGGAAAAAATTAATTTTAAGCTAAACAAACAGTTTTGAGGAAATATCCTTAGACAAGTCGGTTTTTGATTTTAATTTAACGTATTTTTACATAACAATGAAATATACAGGGTAAACCATTTGTGAGTAAAGATGTCATCGACAATTTTATTAAATGGGTCACCCCATTTTATTTTTTTTAGATTGCAAATTTCAAGATGATTCCAAAAATATGCCATACTTGTGTTCGGTAATTAATAGTTTTGAAGATACGATAATTTTAAAATTAATACTGGCTTTCCTTTGGTTATAATTATTGTAAAAACTTGTCAGATGTAAAAAGTTGTGACAATAATTCAGTGATCTACTCTTCAATACCCACTAATGACACTGACACTTGTGAAGTGTAGTACCAGTTTATTTATTCTAAATTTGCTTGTTGACACTTTAAAAATGCGTTTATCTATAAAACAAAGAATTGAAGTTCTTATGTTAATTGGTTGTGAGGATAAGATTCGAACTCAACAAGAGGTATGTGCTATGTTTAATAATAAATATCCAGAACAACCTATAAGTCAACCAAGAGTGAGCAAAATCGAAAAAAAAATTAGGGAGTTTGGTACCATAGAAGATCTACCTATGGAAGACACTCCACACAATAGCGTTCAGCAAGTTAGTCGAAAACATGATGTTCCTTTTACTTCTATTCATAAAGTATTAAAACATGAAAAGTGGCATCCCTTTAAGGTGATATCAACAAGATATCTTGAAGAAGCTTTCCCCATTAAGTGGATCGGTAGACGAGGACCCATTGAGTGGCCACCAAGGTCACCTGATCTCACGCCATTAGTTTTCTTTTTGTGGGATCATCTAAAAAACGTTGTGTATAAAAGTAAACCCAACGACATAAATGATTTAAAAGATAGAATAAGGTAAGAAATAAATATAATTTCACAGGAAACCATTAATAAAGTTCAGCAGGAATTTATTGATCGCTTAGGACACTGTCAAGCACAAGAAGGAAGACAATTCGAACAATACTGTAATGTAAAAGCTATTGGTTTCGCAATTATTGTATTTCAATTGCATTTTTGGACACTCTGTGTATACGCTTTCTATGAGAATAGATGCAGATGCTTGAAATTTGTATTACTGGTTGCATAGTAGTAGAATACCCAAATACCCAATTAGAGGTAAATTATTACAGAATTTTTATTTCAATAGCTCATTTCTTTGTATGTCTTTGAGGAATATTTATTGAAACTACAACATTTAATGTGAATTTAGAGACCTAGAAGAAGATTTACTCAGAGATCGAGTTGTTTTTGGCATCAAGGAGAGAGAACTTATAGAAGAATTGACTATTAAAAAATTAGAACATATACGAGTACATACATATTAAGAAAGTTAAAGAAAAAAGAGAAGTTAAAACTTGCCTCTTCTGTAGAACTGAACATACCCGTGATCAACTTTGGGAAGAAATAAATAGAGCAGCAGTTTCTTTTGACCTAATGATAATATTTAATGTGAGAAATTCTTTTATGGAACGTCTAGATAAACGCATCGAAGAAAATACATTATGTTTACATCGTATTTTCTAATCAAAATCACAAAAAAGTTTTGTCAAAAAAAGCTACCACTTAATTTCATCATCAAGAATAATTCACGTGGCGCTCACTGTAACAGAAAAGAACGAAACAAGAATTTCAACTTTAACGCCCTATATCTTATTCCACAGCAATATTTTATTAAGGTATATTTAGTCCTATCGCCATATTTTGGACCAAATAACCTGCCCTTAGCCTATGTCCCAATAGCTATGAATCACCCTGTATATCTTTGAAATAAATGACATTAAAATAAAAAATAATTTAGCCATTTATTGAAAGGAAGATGAAATAGCTTTTATTTCATAGGTTACGATATTCATGTATTTGACCATAGCTTACGTTTTATATCCATATAAATTTAATATTACATTTTATAGCCCTATTATACTTTAATCATACTCTGGGATAGGTTATTTCTCATAAAACATAAAATCATGACCTGGCTGTATCAAAACTCATAAAATTTGGCTTTCATGCCTGTTATTTAAATTAAATTTCCGTCTTTCGAGTATACTTTAAACCTAATTTAAATAGAAGAGTGCTTAAAAGGTTTACGCCATTGATTTAGAATTCCATTTGGAAAAATACAGTTTACTTAAAAAACAGTAGAAGCTTTAAAACCTATTTGTGACGTACTTATTCCAATACATACAAGAGGTTCTCGAAAATAATGCATATTTTTAAATGGTACGTATAGAACGTTTTATTTGCAACAAAATAGTCTAATTATAAAATTGTGTTAGTTTGCAGAATATTCAGATCGTTTAATCGGTTTAAGTTTATCGGTTGGTAAAGTAGTTTCAATAATTTAGTGAAAAATGGCATTTTATTCAAATCAAGAATATGTCGACCTATTTATTAATCTAATCCGCGATGTTTTGTATCATTGTCCCAAAGATTGTTGGAAACGTGTAATTACCTTAAAAATAGTAGTAGAAATCGTTTGGATGTGTAATAATTGCCAAGAATACATTTTTCACTCTTCTCCATCCCCTGTAATCGACCATTCTAAATATCCAGGTGTACTAAAATAAAAACTTATTTTTAGAATATTTAAAAAACCATTGTTTATTATCTTATCAGCATTGTACTTAACCAGTTATCGAAGTGTCGCCATGTTGCCAGATTTAGTTGCTTTTCGGTAAATAATATTTGGATAGATGTAAAATACTAATATTTATTTCTTTGAAAATGGCTGACTTTAAAAAAAAGTTCTGCATTCGTTTTTATGCCTCGTTCATAAATATGTGCATTATTTTCGCGGAGACCCTGTATATATTTGGGTTGTATTTTTAGGAATTCCTTATGCTCTACAGGAAGCTGGATTTGGTTTTGGAATACTTTTACTTATTTTCGTAGCCTTAGTAACTGATTATTCCTTAATTTTGATGGTACGCTGTGGACATATTAGCGGGAAATTTTCTTATCAGGGTATAATGGAAGCTGCCTTCGGAAAACCTGGATATGTTTTACTCGGAATTTTGCAATTTGTTTATCCATTTATAGGTAAGACTATTCGTAGTAAAAATGTATTGATTTGTGGTGATTTTCGAATTTGCAGCAATGGTTTCTTACAATATTGTGGTAGGAGACACCGTAACGAAAGTAATTATAAGACTGACCGGAATTGGACCAGATTCATTATTTGCCAAGAGAGAAATTATTGTCCTAATAGCTACTATATTTATAACTGTCCCTCTTTGTCTATACAGAGACGTTGCCAAATTAGCAAAAGTATCATTTATAAGCCTTGTTTGTATTGCCTTTATTTTGGTGTCTATATTTATTAGGATTGGATCGATCAGCGATATTGTGTAAGTTTTTTTATTCATCTTTTATCTTTGAAAATAATGATTTCTAAAACTTTTTAACTGTTTCAGTCCTCAACATTCTGACTCTTGGCGATTTATTAATAAAGATATAATACCAGCAATCGGAATAATGGCTTTCGGTAAACTATTTTTTTTTAATTTAAATTTATGTTGTTAATTTTTTGAGGTTGTTAATAAATGTCGGTTTATTTTTTAGCATTTATGTGCCATCATAACACTTTTTTGATCTACAGCTCGATAGAAGAAGCGAGTCAGAAAAAATGGGAAGTTGTAACCCACGCGTCCATTTTGGTGAGCTTAATGGTCGCCATTATGTTTGGTGTGGCGGGTTATACTACATTCAAAGCATATTCCCAAGGTAAAATTTCAGTAAAATAATCAATGATGATGATTGCTGTATATAAAAATGTTTTAAATTCATTGTTTCAACTCTTACTTTGTGGAAACTATCCATAATAAATATGAAAAAAATTAATGTACTTATCTGTGTTTCCACAGGATTCCAACGCTTTTTTAGTTGCATTAAAATGACCACGGTTTCACTATTTTCACATTTTCATGTTTTAATAGAAGAATGATAGATCTATGACAAGCATAAATTATTTCATGTCATAAATATTGTAACTAATCACCACTAGTAATCTATGTATAAAAGAAGATCTTTGATCTTTTTCTAAAGAATATTTTGGTTATTATTATATGGGTATTTAGTCTAAAAGGTAATCCAAGATAATTGAACTTCCCAGGTTTTATTGTTCGTTCAATACTGTATATTGGAGACATTTTAGGTGTTTCTTTATTTCATATTCCCCCAAAAAATCAAGTTCTTCTTTTTGTCATTTATATGAATTATTTCCATTGTGTTATTAAGTGTAGGTTTGTGTTTGGTGTCAATGAGGTGTGTTGCGTAATGTGACTTGTCTGGTTTTTTAAATCTATAAGCTCGTAAGTGTTCACAGTAGCGTATGTTAAAATTTCTACGTGTCTGGCCAACATAAGTGGCGTTTCAATCCGGACAATTTAGTTTGTAAATACTCGATTTTGAAAATTTATTAATTTAAGTTTCACATTTAATAAAAATGAACCAACATTATTTCTTACTTTAAAAGATATTGTTGAAGATATTGTACGAGATATAATTTTAGATATTTTGTTTGAAATATCCCCAAAGTATGTAATTGTTCTATACAGTATCCCAATTAAGTTCACAAATAATATTAAAGAAATTTTAGCAATTGATTCAAAAATAGCTTTCAAATATCAGTCGAAAAATAAAAAATTTGCAATTTGTTTAAAAATTTAAAACCTGTCAAAATGAATAGTGATAATTCAACTTTAAAAACTATAAAAAATAAAATTATAAGTAATATTTTAACAGTTACAAATATAGATAAAGGTAGTACAACCGTCATTTTAAATACAAATGATTACAAATTCAAAGTAAATGAATTTATTGAATCAAGTAACTTAAAAATTCTCAGTACAGACCCAACCTAAAAGTTTTCTGATGAGGTTACGGAACTAGTTAATCAATCAAATTCCCTTTTTAATAAATATGATAAAAAACATATAATTCAAAAAATCCTCAACGACCAAAATTATATGGTACGTAGTATGGTATGTAGTTTCTTATATCAATACCCTTATTACAAAATTAGCAGATTTTCTTAATAAAACTTACACATCAAAATACTCAATAAAAAACTCTTTGAATTTAGTACATAAACTAAATACACATAAATTAAATGAAAATACAAATTAGTTTTATTTGACTTAGTAATATGCTTTCTAAAATTACTCCAAGTGAATTTACACTATTAATAGCTGAATTCTTGGAAAGAGAACACATTAACCTATTTAATTTATGTGCTAATTAAAATTACTTTGTTTTTGATGTATTCAAAATGAAGGTTTACTAATGGACAGTCCAATATCACCAATTTTGGCAAATATTTTTATGGATAATTTGGAACAAAAAGTCTATTGGACTAAATATCCATATAATAATAACCAAAATATTTTTTAGAAAAAGAAGAACTTTGTATACATAGATTCCTAGTGGTGATTGGTTGAAATATTTATGACATGAAATAATTTATGCTTGTCAAAGATCTATCAATCTTCTACTAAAACTTAAAAATAAAATAACGAAACCGTGATCGTTTTAATACAATTAAAAAAACGATGGAATCCTGTGGAAACACAGATAAGTATAATAATCTTTTTCATTTTTCTTAAAAATATTTTTTTTTAAATATAAACTTTATTTATTTCAGGAGATCTATTGGAAAATTATTGCTGGGATGACGATCTTATGAACCTTAGCAGATTACTCTTTAGCGTCCAAATCCTACTAACATACCCGATTGAGTGTTTTGTGACCAGAGAAGTTTTGCAAACTTCGTTTTTGGGTTCTGTTTCGGATAAATTACATTACATTTTTACCATAGGAATTGTTGCCACAACTTATTTTATTTCAATAACTACTTATTGTCTAGGTGCCGTTTTGGAATTAAATGTAAGTATTATTATAGTGTTTTTGTTCTAAACAGTAAAACTGAAATTTTAACTCCATATACGAGGTTCATCCAATATAAGAACTTTATAAGAAATGGGAATTTAAATATTATGTGTACCACGTATAATCAGTTGATATCTGAGGTAGTGAAGTTGAGTTGACCAAATTAAGTCATCAAATTCAACCGTACACGCATAAATAAGTATTTTAGTGAGCTTCTATGACCTTGAATGATTCCCCTTCTAAGTTCTCAAGCAGTGGCGCGTGTGAATGATTGTTTTATTAAAAAAGAAAATGAGCATATTGTGTTACCCCCTTAGAACACATCCTTATTAGACTAAATGAAGATTCTTCTTCAGAATTTTGAGTATGAAGATTTATAAAGTATATTTTTATTTAAATAATCAAAGAACTAGTTTTGTAGTACTTTTGCAAGTTTTACATTACAAATGTTATTTATTTATTTTTTTATGTATATTTCGATTAAAATTAATTAATAGTTTATTCTGCTTTCAATAAATTTTAACATCAACTCAGGTAAAATAAATAATTTAGCGAAATTCCTGTGCCAATCTCAAGCCGGGATAATGAAAGAGGGTTTAATAAGATCCTCAAAAAATTAAAAATTGTGGTTACTAACAGCAATATTTTATGCATAGTTTAGTTTTCTAAAAATTGTTCTTGGGCAATGATTAATTTTTAATGATGTATTTTTTATATGAATTTCATTATGAAAAAGAGTTTTTAAAATTATTTAATTTTCTTGTACAAACTAGACTGAGCCAATTTTATTGAGTAATAATGTACCTGGTAACATAATTACGAAAAGTGTTGAAACTTTTTCAACTTAGAAAAAAAGAAATAATCTAAAAAATAAAAGATGTCATTCGTGAATAAGAACTAAAAATGGATTGTAATTATACACTATGTATAGAGTTTTTGTTTTATTATTTCTTGGATTTTTATGATATTTTTTTTGAGGTTTTGCAATTTAAAATAGAAATACTATACCTAATTATTTTATAAATATTATATACATTATTGACGTGAGGTGTAATATTTTGAAATTAATAATTTTATAAATGCGATGTAGGGTTATCTAGATTAAAATATAATTATTTGTGAATTATAATCAAAATTTAACAAATTTAAATCCTGTTTCGAAAGACTAAACATTCCCTAATAAGCTATGATTCTATTTATTAAATTGAAAGTCATTTCTTTGTATAATTTATATAATTTGGCATAATACAGCAACTTATTGAAAAATTCAAAATTTATTATGATGTCAAATGGGATTATTATTATTTATATTTCATTCTCATTCTGGAAACAACAATGTTTCAATAAACAATTTAATCTGTAAAATTGATTTAATTGATTTGTTACATGTTTGAGCTGTTTTTAATTAGTATAATTGGAAAAAAATTGTGGCATAGCAGTTTTAGAATATCCTCTACTTAAATCAATAAAATTCTGAATAATATAAGGTATTGAATTTGTTATATATGAATATGTAACGATAAATATGTAAAAGTAAATTTTCTAACCTTTTAAAATCCTGATATTTTAACTTTAGATTCAGTCGTTTTTTTCAAAATCAGATGTTTTTGATTAAACGATTTGAATATTTTGCAAACTAACACAATTTTATGATTCTTCAGGTAGATATTCGTTGGTTATACGTCACATATTTTTAATAAAAGTGAGAGCTGGTGCCACGTATAAATTTTCGAGTAAATTTTTAAAGTGAATTTTTGTGTAAACTAATAATGTTAAAAAAAATGTATTAGGAGATTTTGTTGCAAATGACACGTTCTACATACAATTTATAATTTGGTGCTCAGTTTCGTTTTTCTATCAATTTTAATGAACTTCAGAAATTCACTAGGTGGTTCTTCGTTAAAAATTATGAGGGTTATTTACTATAAAAACATTTTCTTACCGCAACCCGAACAGAAAGGTCGGAATTAAAATTAAGTTTTTAATTTTTTTCTCAAAACCGAGTAATGTAAAATCTCGAAATTTTGAGGAATACAAACACTCATCTAAAGGTAATTCTGAGAATTTTACTATAAAAAAAGCAGAAGATAAAAAAGTTATGAAATAAAACAAAAATTCCGAAAAATGTTTTTAATTTATATAATTTAACACCATACAAAAGTTCTGATTTTAAATAAAATAAGAGTTGTTGATTTCATTCCCTTATTATAACACAATAGTAATACTGAAAAAAGCCCATATTTATATCCTTATGAGTTTATAGATTCCCTAAAATTTATATATTAAATTGAAATTGAGAAAAAGTAAAAACTCAAGTTTAATTCCTTTTTCCATAATTTCAATAAGGAAGCTCTTTCTAATTTTTTTTGCGTAAATTTAGAAAAATCTTGTATATATATTGTAACGGTCTAAACGAAGAAATCAAATAATTTAATTAAGGTTTAAACAAAAATTGATAGTTACAAACAAATGAATAAAATAAAATTGGTTAAAAAAGAACATTTTCAATGATTTTTATATAATATAATAGAAATTGTTAATTACACTTTAGTCACTACTTAGAAATATGTAAAAATTGAAAATTTTTCGATTATAACAAAATTAAAGTAATTCATTGTAAAAAAATAAGGTTTGTTGTATCTAAATAATAAACTAAATTTTAATTTAATGTAGAAATATTATAATGCCAAGATGCAAGTAAAAACATCATATTTTAATTATACATATATAGTTAATTCTTTGGATACAGTTAAAAGTTTATATTGTAATTTGTAATCAATAATTTACTCGAAGTTTAAATTATTAAGTGTCAAAAAAAATAAAGAATGTTATGATTTCGAAGAACTATTTAAGCTCAGTGGGAATTTGACGGAGCTCTCTTCTGTTTGTGCCTTGAAAGGGAAAACAACCTTGTTAGTAAGAAATTTAAAATTATTACTTAACCCCAAGTTCAAATTTTCTTAAAAAAAATATTTACATTAAAAGTGAAGTATTCAGTTAATCTCCTTAATTATCATTGAAATAATTACTTAAATATAAACTGTCTTTGTTTAATCTAAAAAAACACAAAGATATAAGGAAACGATAATAGTGGTATCAATAGAATCGAATAAACCTTACCTACTATTAGAGAGTAAAATTTGAAATTTTTTTGAATATTTGGACAGTTAGAGTGTGTTAAACTTTATTTGCGTTAACGGCCGTGGTTTGAAAGATATTTTGAATTCACACATAGGACGTGAGAAGAGACAAAAAACTACAAAGTGGTAACTGTTGATGATTTTAATTTTTGATTTACTTTTCCTTTGTTTAAAAATAAATTTAGATAAATAATCTTATTATTATATTGTTTGATCCATCTTTTTATTTGAACTCACCCTGAGAGAAGTAATCAATTGCATCTCACATAATTATTAAATTCATACTGGGCATAATTATAAAAACATAACTATAATTAAATGTAACCCCCATTACAATTTAACTTAGTTAGGAGTTAACTTAGTTGCCTATAAACAAATTGATTTTAAAAATGTTTTTATCTACAGGGTGTTTTGGCTGCTGTTCCACTGGCTTACGTCCTTCCGGCACTGTGTTATTTACGATTAGAAGAGGGCTATATTTTTTGCAGAAAAAAATTACCGGCGTTAGGGGTGGGGATTTTTGGTATAATAGTTGCTATTATGGGAGCAATATTTCTTATAATGGACTTTGATGAAGTCGATAAATGCATTGAAAGTAAGGTAATGGAATATTGTAATCAAACAATGGAACAGAAAAATTTGACAGCGATACAACATTGATGTTGATGAAATAAAAGTATTAAAAGAAAAGACCGGGTAGATCTCAGAAAATTTGTAACGAAGGTTAAAGGATTATTGTTAATTTTTTTCTTTTCCGAATGTTGCAAGTGTTAAAAATATGAGAAATTAATAAATTGTTATTTTGAAAACTAAATAAATGCTTTAATTTTTCTGGGAACTAACCTGTAGAATTTGTTATCAATAACAAGTGTGTTTTTATTTATGATGTCTTTTTCATTAAAATAAGTGATACTATTATTATGTATTATATTTTTTGAACATATATATGGTTAAGTTAGAATAATTATTTTTTTATGAAAACATTTTTTATTCATTTTTGAGGAATTCACCAAATATTTTTTTAAATAATACTTATTCTTGTACCTATAAATATTTTCCTATATTTTATATTAAACTTTAACACATATATACAGTGAGAGCATTAAAATAAAACAATCTCCAAAAACAATAATGTGAAATTAGCTGATATTGTCATTTTCAAAAAAATTTGTTTAATATACATACAATAATTACCAAAAATACTGATTTTTTTATTTGTACTTTAACTATTATTTTTGATTCGCTTTTGTAACAATATTTTTGGTTTGAATTGTATCTGTAATAATATATTATATTATAATTATGTTTTGTCTAAAT
This sequence comes from Hermaeophaga mercurialis, assembly GCA_951812935.1. Lineage (NCBI taxonomy): Eukaryota > Metazoa > Arthropoda > Insecta > Coleoptera > Chrysomelidae > Hermaeophaga > Hermaeophaga mercurialis. The sequence goes on along the minus strand of OX638361.1, from coordinate 17,595,729 downwards.
ATAATCTAACTTTAAATAGTAGTCTTAATCGAAATGTTTTAATAAAATCATTTTTGATTTAAAGTTTAAAGTTTAAATTAAAACTCATTCGGTTTAAATATAAATAAGCTGAGCATTATTAACATAAGTATTAAATATTTGATATATTTATTAGCCAAATAAGATATATATTTTTTGAATATAGGTACTCAATAAATAAAAATTCTCTAAATTTTGAAAACAAAATATATACAAAAGGTACATAAATAATCGTTTCTGCTATAGTAAACTTTTTATAAGTGATCTTTGCTTACATGTAGAATGTTATATAGAGTGTTGCTCAAGGCTTTAAAAATAATTTATATATTTAGAAATATATTGTATATCTTATTTTCAGAAATTACTTATATAAAAAGTGCCAAAAATTGCAACTATACCTTTACCTAAAAAAAAATAATAGAAGCAACTGCTTTTATCAAATGCAAAAATTAAAAATGTAATGTTTAGAAATTAGTTCACGTATATTAATGAACGCCCAAGTAGATTTATTTTGGTTTCTATATTAAGGTTTAATACAAAATCCAAAAACATGAAATTAAAAAATTAAATAAATGGTGTATAAAACTAAAATAAAATAAGAGTACAATTTCATGTTGCCAAATTGTGATGGTATGATTTTTAGACAATTAAACAGTTACTTTATTTAAACAAAATTGTCGCAACATAGAAAACGTATTGTCAAAAAATGTATTTATTTATTTTAACTAAAATAATCAAACAATTCTTTAATAAAAGTTTGTGAAATTTTACCTTGTAAATGTAAATGTAAATAAATAATGTAAGCCAGTAGGTATATATTTATAAATATGCAGGGTGGAAAAAATTCAATCTGAAATACCAATAAAAAATCTTGGTAAACCCTACCGAATATTTTGCTCCGCCCTGTATAGAAAATATTTAAAATAGGTCAGATATACAAAAGTAAATAAATAACAGCCATATTTATTTACTAAATTTATATGTAGGGTGTTCCAGAAATTTTTTATCAGAGTACGCCTCAATTGCTGAATGATACTAATTTAAATTTCCCACTTACTATTAACTTTTTCACAAACCGTCCTTTAAAGTAATTTATATAAATGAAAAAGAGCGAAATTATTTAATCTAAACTTGTCATTCTAACTGAAAAAAATAATCCGGAACACTTGGTGTATAACTATTTTGTCTACCAAATTTAAGTCTTCATGCACCTTAATAATAAATAACACACATTTACTGTTTGTGGTGTTTTTCATGAAAATAATATTTTAAGACAATTTATACATACAGAATGATCCATTACTGTGACAAAGTTCCAGATACCAATCAGAAAAAGTTATTTAAAAAAAATTTAAGTCACATGTTCACATTTTAAACCTGAGTTCATATGTACAGGATGTTTCATATTTTTAAAGTAAAACTACTTTTATTTTACGTGAGATATCCCATATATTAATTTAGATTAAACTTATTTACTCTGTATGTCCTATAAGTTATTCAGGGCGTTACAGATGTTATGGTCGATATTAGTCTAAAAACGAAATGTAATTAATAACCGCATATTTTGATAAATATTCAAAATTGATAGTTTTTTATTATCACAAATTTGATTTTTTTTGTTACTTGTTCTATTACATTTATACAGGGTGAATTAAAATTCCAATTTACAATTTTTATTTAAAAAAAAGTGAGTTAAATATTATTATTATTCAATATTCAATTTATATTCAGTTATGATTATGAATGCATCAAATTTTAAAAATCTCTATATTGCTAAACAGAGAATTAAAATCCCTTTCAAAAGAGGTATAATACGACCCTTTTCTCATTAAAAATTTTAAGGGTCATAATTCAGAGGGGGTGGAAGGAGGAGGTTATACCATGACTTGTAAAATTAAGAATAAAAATCGACTTTTCTCCCCAAAAGTTCACACTAACGTTAAAAATGAATTTATTCCATACATATGGACCGCATTGTACATGTATATGAGATCAATTTTAAAAAGCAAAGCTTAAGATTAACTACATTTTTATAAATGTTTATGCTGACTTATGAATTTTGCCACAATAATGCACCAGATTGTATGTAATACTAAAAATTATGGGATAGTCTGGTTGTAAAAATAATATACAAATTATTTCACTGGAAAATGTTTAAAATTTTTTATTTAATCAAGGCTTAAAATTTAGAAATTAATAAAACATTTATTATTATAATTTTGGTTATGTCCATTTTCGACCATTTTCTAACGAAATACTGTGTAAAACTAGTTACAAAAGTTTTCTGCAGAATCTTCAACATTTGCCAATGAACTACAGAAACGAAATATGTATAGAAAAAAAGTAATAAAATAATTATTTTTGTACAATTTTGACTATACCCGTTATAATTTTAATTTTATCAAAAAATTATATTGTTTCATTAGGTACATTACATACATTGAACTCAATCGTAAACTAGGTAAAAAAATTTGATATTTACATTTTTATGAACTTTTATGGCCCTTATTGCACCACTTTTTGCAATTCTCAAAAAAATTTTAGCACCAGTTGTGATCTAAATGTGACTTCTATTGTAAATTGAAATTGACAATTAAATAAATTTATTTCAGTAACATTAATGTTTCTTTAAAGATAACAATTACCTTAAAAATAACATATAACATTATATTTAACATTTAATATAACATTTAATTTTGCCTTAAAGGGTCCTCGAAGTACATTAGAATAGTACTCCCCAGTTACTGTATTTTCTGTGGATAGAATGTGATCATAAATAACGCCACAATTATCAAAAAAAAATCAAGTGTATCACTTTACCAGAGCTTTTAACAGTTTTGGTCTTCTGCGGTCTTGGCTGTCTTTATACTTCCATTGCATACTTTGAGACTTCAATTCAGGATCGTAATGATAAAACCAACTTTCGTCGCATGTACCGACATTATTTAAAAACTGTGGATTACGTTGCAGTTGCCTTTTCCACTGCTGAAAAATTGTCACTCTATTCGCTTTTTGTTCATCGGTCATCACTTTTGGCATCCATCTTGCTGCGACTTTCCGGTACCCATAATCTTCATGAAAAATTTTTGAGTGGAACCGTAAGACAAATTAACAATATCAGAAATGCGTTTTATGCCAATCCGGCGATCATTTTGCATCAAGTCTTTAATTTCTGTAATTTTTGTGTCATTTCGCGCAGTTTGTGGTCGATAAGGAGGAGGTCAAAAGTTAAATGAAAGCCTACTTGAGGAAAAGTACATTAAAGATAAATCTTTCATGTCACATTTTTTTGCGTCATAAAATTCTACCTCTTAAGAAGTTACAGCACCAGCCCCTTTTTTTTTGTGATACATCCTTGTATTTGGCGAACTCTTTATTAGAAAGGCAAGGATTTTGTGCTCCATAATGAATAATTTTATTGTTGTGTATTATTGTATTTTTAACCCGAACAAGAAGTGGCTTTGTTCAATGTGACTTTAAATAATTTAGTTCTAACTTCGGACAAGTTCACACAAGGGACAGGATCAATAGTTCATTTAAAATGATTTTTTTATGTTTATATTTTTTTTAAATTTTCATTCATTTTGGCGCCCAACAATTTAATATATCAATTTATTTGAAAAAAATATTTTTTTTATATTGTCCCACACCAAAATACTTACACATTTTACCAATTTTTTTGGAGTCGTCCCGTATGAATAAAGCTTAATTTTTATTGTAGTAATTTCGCAGAGGAAAATAATTAAAATGTCATATAGGACGTATTTCTTTGTTTTTCAATAATAAAATTATTGGTCATATATTTGATAATATAATTTACTCGATGATATTATGACAAATTTTAAGAACATTACTAATAAGCATAAGGAAAGTCCTATACCACAAAAGTTATACAAGAGTTGTTAATTAAATTAAGCATTCTCTTAAATCATCTTCCTTTACTTTCATTGACCTTGCAAAATAATAGAATCTAGGAAATAATTTAACTGAATAAATATAGTGAACAATACGAATGACGATAGAAGTTTTATGGATTTTATATGTAGGTATTATTGACTTTTTTAAGGAATGGAATATCATAAGTACGTTCTTTTTATACCTGTATTGTTCAATGAACTTTATTATACCGACTACATAAAATCATTAGTGTTACATATGGTTTAAATCGTATTGAAGAGAAGATTCCAAATATGGCTGAATATACAGGGTGAGCATTTAAAAAACCAATTTATAAATTTTGTTGGGTCCACACTTTGTATATTTTCTATTAGATTCATTTATGCTTAAAAATAATCTCAAGGTGGGTTCAGATTTCTTTTAATTGTAATAATGATATTTATAATCCAATATATTTTTTGTACTCTTAAAATTTCTTACAACTAATTAAACAATAAACATGAAACTTATCAAAAAAATCATCAAAACAACGAGAATCTTGATATTTTCTAAACGCCAACGCTAAAAATTATCTTTTGAAATATGTGAACCACAGGAGGGAAAATTATTAACATTGAAGTCCTTCTCGGACCAGCGTGAAGACTTGAACATTTTTGAAAATATTCTCCATTCATATCGCAGTTAAGTATCAAAAATTGTTTGTCCTTTTTTTAAGGTTATGCAAGTTCCAGAGAAATTTAATTAATTCATAATAAAATACCTCTAAAGGTTTTACCAAACAAAGGAACAAAAACAATTTAAACATTTAACTTTTTTTAAGGTTATAAAATATTTTTTTTACAATTTCACTTTATTTAGTTTGCCATCAATTGTACTAAGTTCAACAATATGTTCTCTACCAAGTGAAAATTTGAATATTTGACGTTTTTTAATAAGTATGGTAGAAATTTCAATAAATTACTAATTTTAATGCTTGAATATTCTTAATTACTATTATTTACAAGGATATCACCTTTTTTTTAATTTTGTGAAAAAAAAAAATAACTTTTTAAATAGACAAATTAATAAATATTATTAGGTATTTTTTTGTATTATGTATAAGAAAATAATCGTCGGTTTTCTCGAAGTAGGATATTCGAATGGAAAAATTTGAAAATAATATTTAATATAATAATATACACATGTAATGAACTAGGTACGATGTATTACACCTAAATTTAAAATAAATGACGATCATCATTAAAATTTAATAAGCCGTGAAGCACAATTAGGCTTTTCTATGTATGTGTTACTATTATTTTTTTAAATTACCGAGAAATATTATGAAAATTATGATATATGTATATAAACGAATTACATATAATTATTTTGCGGAATTTACGTCTCAGTATTCTAGTTCCTATTTTATTTTTTTTTAAATTTTTCGCTAATTAAAATAATTTAACACATTGGACTTACAAAAAGACATCAACTATTTTCTTATTGGTTACACCAACAATAAAATAAATTAAAATGGATTTTGCATAGCACAAAAACTACGTAATATTCATAATTTATTGTCACTAAAAAAGAAGTAAATAAGATAACTAATAAGGCAACAATAGTCGCATATTGTAAAATATATTTTCATTTTTTCCATTTATTATCTAAAATGGATGGAATCTGGTTTTCTTATGTCAATAAAAATAGGTCAAAGTCGGCAGGTGGTAGATCAGGCTAACGTGGTGGTTGTTGAAAATTGTAAAATTGCATCTAAATTTGTAATAATTTATTCTAACTTAGGGTAATTTTAAACTAACTTAAAGTATCTTAAACACAAAATGTCCACTTCCAAAATGAAACGTTAAATTGAATAGTTTCTAGTAATTTTAATAAAAATGATTAGAGATACATAACATTGCATACACATTTGCAACATTAACAATGTAAACTTTTCAGTGATTTTAAACAATTTGTCACTTTTATTCACTTCAGAATTTATCACTGCTTAAACTTATTTATTAATTAATTAGTTTTACTGAAGAGTCGTTAAATGTATTAACTTGAGATTGTGAGACAACTTTATTTTAACGTGCGTAATGGGAAAACGGGTAAAGAAATACTTTTTTCTGGAAATAAGGAAATTTTAAAATAGGATAAAAGCAGAAGTACTGACAATAAGGAATGGATAAAATTGAAAAATATCACATTAAGAAATGAATATTACAGGAGTGAGATAAAAAAGACTGACAAGGAGAATATACGTAGCAAAAATCTAGTGAAAAAGAAAAAGAAAAGACTAAGGAAAAGATTAAAATTAAAACAGGCAACAGAAAACAGTAAAATTATAAAAATTACAGCGATTAAAGTTCCTTCAATCTTGATTGCTTTGTTTTAAGTTTTGAATTATCTCTAAATTAGTTTTCATTTTATTTTACTCTAAAACTTTCACACTGTAATTATTTATCTCTAGTTTAGATTTTTTGTTTCTATTCTGTTGAATTAAATTTAATTAGTTTTGACAAATTTGCCTATAAATTCGTTCTAATTGTAAATAAATATTAAATTAGCTCCTACCAAATTCAAATCTTGGTCTCGATAAAATTGTAACCTATTGTTGTCTAATTTTTTTTCATTTATCTCCTAATTAGACCCATTTTTATTATAAAGCTGTTTTATATTTTTATTTGTTTGTCAATAAAAATAATATGAGTGTCTTGTGATTATTAAATTATGGTATAGTATTTCTATTCTAAATTGCAAAATTTAAATTTTAACTCCATTTACGAGGTTTATCCAATATAAGTACTTGTAAATGGTATGAACTTTATAACAAATGGCCATTAAAATATTATTTATACCACGTATAATCACTTGATATATCAGGTAATGTGAAGTTCAGTTGGTCAAATCAATCGTCTCAATGTACAGGACACGCATTTTTAATTATTTGACTGAGTTTCTGTGGTCGTAAATGATTCCCCTTCTAAGTTCTCAGGCAGTAGCGAGTGTGAATGATTGTTTTCTTAAAATTTTAATTTTAAATCCAAATTTTTTTGGACTCCATTCATTTCTCGATAATGTTTTCGGAAATTAAGTTTGCCCATTGAAAATTTAAATAGTATAATGATTAGTTTATTAAATGAAGGCTAGAATGAAGAGTTGGGAAGGAAAACTTCTAAATTGATATCTCAGTATTATTTGTTGTAACAAATTAACCTTAATCTTTGTCAATATTCTTTAAATAAATTAGTTTTATTTTTGTATAGAACTCGAACTGTCATTTTGAATATTTTGGTTTATCCTCTCTAAATGAACAGATATACAGGGTGCGGCATTAGTGCGTCGAAGTATGATATATCAGTTATTAAAGGAGATATCAAAAAAAGTTCAAACTTCACATTATAAAATTATTTTCGTATTTATAAGGTGTTACATAATACCAGCGTGAACCAAACATACTTTTTTTTAAATGGGACACCCTATATATTATTTCAAATTTGACTTGTAAAATTAAAAACAAAATCGACCTGTCTCAGGTTTTTCCCCAAAAATTCACACTAACGTTAAAAATGAACTTATTTATGAATTTTTTTTATTTAATTTAAATTGTTACCTTCAATATAGGGTTTATTGTTTTAAAACTGAAAATCCAGGTTTCATCTTTTATCAGAAATTTTTATAAAAGTACCTTTCAATTTCTTTAAAAATATTTCAACGCCTTTGGAAAAAATCGTATATTAATGTAAAAGTTATGTTCATATTTTATTTAAAATAATGTATATGGGTTCACTTCTCATTAATATACAGGGTGTTAAAGTTGAATAAATAATATCAACCATTTTCAATAAACCAAACAATTTCTTATTACATTTTGAAAAAACTGTTATATCTGCAAAAAAGTTATATTTGATTTAATTTTGAAATAGTAATAGTTAATAAAATAAATAAAAAATATTTAATTAGTTAATAATGGGTTCTTATATCTTTAAAACAATTCAAATTACAAAACAGTAACAATATGATACGATAGAATTTTTTTCTACAGAATACGACATCATCTATTAGTTTACTAAAATCTAATAAAATATTTTTATTTTCCATTATCTACAGTGTGGCCCATCTATATTGCACCATAGTATCTGAAGTTATTAACAGATTTCAACATTTTTTTTTAAATATTAAGATTAAAAGATTTAGTTTTCTATTTTAAGGCACATTAAGATATTTTCTCATAGTAAAAACTCCAGAAATCTTTTAGGGAATTTTTTTTTGAAAAATGATTCGATTTATAAGCAAACACTAAATCTATTATTTCCATTTTAAAATCCTATATTTCAATAAATAGGGAACCTCTTGAAAGTGCAGTTACAGTTTGCCCAAATATTTATGGCTCACCCTGTACATCATTATTATTCTTCACTATATAAAGAAAATCAATATTGATTTTGGTGGTACCTATCTGTTATTTGCGGCTTGTGTCTAATTAGTGTTTATTTAAAGTTGTCTTTTAAATTTTAAATTAATAGTACAAAATACTTTAAATAGTATGTAATGAGGATAACGGCGTACCTACTTAGAGTTCTTTTATTAAAATAATTTTCATAGCAGCAATCATATTTTCTGAATTAATTACGATAAAACAAGACAACAGTATATTAGTGGTCTCTTGAGCTATTTTTAAAAAAATGAATTTAGTTTGTTCCAAGTTCATTTTAATGAAGTGATTCTCTCATTAAATTAAAAAATAAACAAAAACTAGTGTACTTCGAAATGTCTGGAAAGTGGCGCTTATTAACATTATACATATTTATAAAGAAGTAAGTATTTGTGAATGAGAATAAATTGAGTTATTTTGTTAAATATTTATCAGTAATTAACCGAACGCTAGTATTTTTATTTGGAATGTCATTTTTATACTTTTTCACAGTACGAGGATGTATCAGAAAATAACGAGACTGGTGCTGTTACTTTTTCAGATGTAGAATTTTATGACACAAGAAAATGTGACATGAAAGCTTCATTTTTAATGTACTTTTTCTCAAGTAGGCTCATTTAACTTTTAACGTTAATTACAAATTAATTACTGAATTGTCAGTGTTTTGGGTACTCGTCGAAAAAATGAAAGTGGAGCAAAGATATGCGATAAAATTTTGTGTTCGGTTGTGTAAAACACCAACTGAAACTTTTGAAATGATTAAAACTGCATATTCAGATAATAGTTTATCACGATGTAGAGTGTTTGAGTGGCAGAAGAAGTTTAAAAAGGGTTGTTGAATCAGTTGAAGATGAACCTCGTCCTGGTCGACCACAAACTGCGCGAACTCACACAAAAATTACAGAAATTATCGACTTGATACAAAATGATCGCCGGAATAGCATAAAACGAATTTTTAATACCTATTGTTAATTTGTCATACGGTTCCACTCAAAAAATTATTCATGAAGATTTTAGGGTACCGAAAGTGATGACCGATGAACAAACAAATAGTTTTGTATTTTTTTTAAATTACCGATTTAAATTAAATGAAAATAGTTTTTAGACCCTCCCGATAACCCTAAGATATTTAAAACTAAATAATTAAAGTACGTTTAGTTTACATTATCTTTATTTTTTTATTTAGAACTGTCTTCTTTAGTTTTTAAAGCTGTTGGATATTCACCGACAATAGAGAAGGGGTAAATATTTAGTGATTCACAAATAATTCTCGGTATGTACCTAAATAGAAACGTGATTTAAATTTTATTTCACCTGCATTAATGAAAAGAATTTTATTCATATTCTACAACCATCGATAATAATATTATTATAGCAAGTGGTCAGTATAAAGGTAATTGTTTATTTTATATTTAGATAGCTTATGTTATGGCTGTAAGTAACGTTTCTTCAGCATATCTGATACTCATCAGGAAAAAAGTGGCAAAAGTGTTTTATTTTTTTAATTAACTAATTGCCGGTAAGAGCGCATTTCATTCGAGGATCCGTTATTACTGGGTGGTTATTAAATTTGGTGTTCCGATGTAAATGGTATGTAATTTTTAGATGTTATTTATTCAATCTTATTAAAAGTACTGAATCAGTCTTAAATTTTTTAGATGATACAACTGCATGTCATAAATAATGTTTTTCGACAGAGGCATTATTATCATATAAAAGTTATCAATAATATGGTGCAAATATCGATAAACCATTTTGATTAAAGGTCTATAATACGTTATTTGAATATATCCTTAAAAGCAATTTTTCGATTTTTATAAAATGTTCCGAAAGGGTAATATTTATTAATTACTCTCTATAATTCTTACATTGGATCTGATCTACTTTCTTATATAACTCATATACAGAGTGGGCAATTTAAAACATACTACCCTGATATTTGGCAGTATTCATTAGATTTTTAGAATATGTTGAAGCAAGTGGATTTTTTCACGATACAGACATCTGTCATATGTCAACTGCCTCCCTTCCACGTCTCTAACCCCTTAATTTTAAATAGGGAATATACCATGTGTGGTAGGTACATCATTAGAATGCTCTTTAGATGGACTAATCAGTCATAGGATCATCCATGATTTTTCTTTCGATATTAACTATAGGTTTGTAAAAAATTTTTAATTTAATTAAAGTCTAATACCTCTTAAAAATTAAACGCAACGCACATGTTTATCTAATTTGTCACATTTTTTCATCAGAAATACATTAAAACGAATTTGGCAAAAACAATAGGAACTTTATTAAATGTTACGTTAAATAAAATTAACTAAATTAGAAGAATTTATGATCCCCAAACCGTTTACTCATATTAGTAATAATTAATGAATTATATGTTCCAAATGTTTTTCACTGACATCCATTCAATGGTAAAGTAGCTATTCGAAATTACTTCTAACGTTTCGTCTTCTTAGTTCTTCCAACGCAGCAGGTTCAGTCTTGTAAAATTAGCATTTTAAGTAACCCATAAGAAGAAATCCATCCAGCGGTGTTAAATCGAGGGACCTTGGTGGCCATTCAATAAAGCTTCTTCTTACAATCCATTGCCTTGTTGGAAAAACAGATCATATTCTGAGTTCCTGTCATCATTTTCGATAATAAGTGTCAAGGTAGGATCAACAGTGTCCTTCAATAATTCCAGATATACGTCTCCATTTAAATTTTGTGGCAAAAAGAATGGCTCAACATTACGATTCCCATAAATTTTCATCATCCAAGTAACGGCAATTCTGTCGGTTTACAATACCATTTGGGAAAAAAGGACATTCATCCGAAAAACATATTAAATAAAAAGTTTGCATTCTTTGTATTTCCCAAAACTGTAGTTTCCTGCCTGGGTCATCTTCATTTATTTGTTGTACTAAATGTAGGGATGAAATATATGTTGTTTTAACAGTACTGTGCGAAAAACCAGGTTCTTCAGCTAATTTTCTTGTGCTGGATGTAGGATACAAATTAACATGACCTAAAATTGCTACTTTTGCTGCTTCAGTCCTAACACGCTATTCCGAACTGTCCAAAAAATATGGAAATCATTCCAACTCGTTCTGCAATAGAAGAGACCATTTTGGGCCGTAATAAAAAAATACCTATTAGAATAATTAGCACCACTGATAATCGCTACCAAATGTTTTAGTAACTACTAGTAAACCTTTGCAAAGTTTGTTATTTTTAACGTGATGAAAAAAAAGTGACATATTAGCCAAACATAGGCGTTGCTTTTAAATGATAGAGATATTAGACTTTCAATAAATTAAGACTTTTTTTACAAACATAGTAAGAAAAGTTATGGATGATCATATCATTATTTTTTTTCTTAATTTTGACAGGTTTTTAAATTTTTTATCAAATTACACGATTTTATTTTTTTGTAATAGAAATAAGTAGACTGTGATTTTAAAGTTATTTTAAGTCAGTTGCTAAAATTTCTTTGATGTTCTTTGTGAATTTAGGAGGTATACTGTATTTAACTCCTTTATTAAAAAAGTCTATTTCGGTATCAGTGAACTGAGTATCAAAAAAGTATTGGAAACGTTGTGAAAGTGTGTGTGTTTGTATCACTGTAGTTATAATGAGTGGTTTCTAAATTCTTTAATTTATTGGATGTTTTACACTACTAATATCATTTAGTATATCGAATTCAACTAGATTTAATCTGCAAGTTAATTCAGAGTGCACAATTTATAATTTAAAGAGTTTTATTTTACATCACTTTTTAGTTTCTTCTTGCAACTAAATAATTTTAGCTAGTTGTATTTTAGGCTTATGATGTGTTTGTATTATATTTTAAATGTATGTATTTGGGAATAACGTTTCTTCTTCGGTATTGCATATTGAACCTTATATTTTGTTAAATTAATTCAACCTTTACTTTGTGGAATCAATCCATGATTGATATATGTTATTTTTTTATTTTTACTTTTACAAGATTTATTTTCATAATACAGTCTTCTTTCTTTTTTATCCTTTTGTGTTTTCATTACGATTTATTTTTTACAAGTTGCTTTCTTTTCTCGTACCATCTCTCTTATTTCGTCGTTCCACATCTTGTTCTTCTACCGTTTATTCAATTTTCTGTTTCCCCAATTTTTCTGTTCTATTATTATTATTATTATTATTATTATTATTATTTTTATTATTATTATTATTATTATTATAATTATTATTATTATTTTTATTATTATTATTATTATTATTATTGTCTCTTTTAATTGCCATCCATCTTTCTTTTAGAATCCATTCGATTTTTTCATTTTTTAATTGTTGGAATTCTACATTCTGCTTCTTCCCTTGTTTCTATTTTTTGTAAGGTCACTGTTAAATCCTGTTTGTATTATATAGTAATTTAATTTGCACTTTTGGTATTTTGCTTTTCTGCCGCAAATGAGTATTTCTCATCTATTTTTCGGTATCACATAATTTCCTATTATTAAGTCATTTCTTCTATAAAATTCTATAATTCTCTACCAATTTCTGTATATGGTTTTTCCCTCGTAACTTCCCATGCATGCCATTCCTCTGTTTTGCCTCATCTAGTTCTAGTTATTTATTTTAGAACACTTCTAATATTTCCTCTTCTGCTATTCCTTGTCTTAGATTTTACTACTTCATTTTTATTTAATTTTATCGAAATTGCTGTGATTCTAGAGTTAACTTCTTTATACTTTATATTATTTTTCCAATTTGTGTATCTATTAATTAAAAAAATGGCCAGAGCTGTAAATACTCTAACTTCTTTGAAATTACGTTTACATATAATTAAAATTGTCCATTAACTTTTTTATTAAACAAATTATTAAAACTATTAAGAAATTATAGTAAAATATGCGATACAAACATTCATATTTCTTTAATTTTTTATTTTTGTTAATAGTGGAAGAGTAACTATTTTGCAATTAGAGTATTTTCAGAAATACATTTTAAAATTGCACTTTTAAAATGCTTGAAGACAAGAAAAATGAAGTGTTGATTTTTTCATGTTTAAAATTATTCAATTAAGACACAAAATGGCAGTGCATCATTATAGAAAAAAGCCAATCTTTTCCTAATAAATATTGTGAATTGTATTAAACATTGACCATGAATTTGAGAAATTATTTTGATAAACATATTTAACATTTGATTTAAGTAGTACATTAATACTTCCAAAACTTCTCAATAAAATCATTCCCTAGGATGATTATATTTAATTAAATCTTTTTGACTTATTTCTTTATTTTTCTTGCTAATTTCAGATTTTTCTTCTTTTGATTTAATTTTATAAACTACGTCAAAGGTCGATTTTCTGTGTAACACATATTTGTTTAAATATTTGTGAATATACGTAAGTGTTCTAATATAAAGTTCCGCACTACCTAGAAAACCCAATCATTAAACATTTTTAAAAAAATCACGTACTACCAATTTTGTTCGATAATTCAGTACGATTTCTATGAAAAACAAAAATTATTTTAGTTATTATCTAAGAGTCCTTGCGATATTACGAATCAATGGCATTATGGATTTTGTTTTTCCAAACCTCATTTTGGAATGGGTAATTTTTATCGAAATGCCGTGGATCGAAAAAACAAAATTTTTCTTGAATCAGTGAAAATAAAAAAGTTCTTTTACAGGTAATATATTCAATTTATAATATTTTATTAAATATTTATCATTGTTTTTGTACAAATTTTGCTAAGTTTCATTTTGTTTTGTTTGTGGTTTGTCTATTACTTTTTTCTTCTTCAGGAATAATCTAGAGACGCTAATTTTCTTCACTAGTTTTATTATTTTAATTCTGTCACTTTTATATTAAGGTATATCCTTAATATTTTTTATTAAATATTAAATTCAAGTCAAGAACATTTATTTATCTTCACATGTAACATAACTCACCTATTAGGCCAATTTGCATACAATTACCAATAATTGAGAATTATTATTAACTTTCTTTATCAATTGTATTATTAAAACCATTACGATTGCCATAAAAATTTAAGATTATAAATATTTAAATTCTTTGTATACATAAATCAGTCTGGCGCTAGAGTTTCTTTTCCTTTTTAAATTTTAAATAGTTATAAGCTTAACTAGCAACTTAAAAAATGCCTTATAAATTTGTTATTAAACTATATTACACCATTAATTTATAGCAAAATTTGTTTGATTTTAGTAGTATTATTATAATAATAAAAAGTTTGGCAGTATTAGAACCTGACTAGTTTATTTTCAATATAATTAAAAAAAATAATATGGCGAAGAGATTAGGCATATCAAGTTATAAGAAACATTTTTGGAATTACAATTATATTAATAAATTATTGGCAAACCCTGAGAATAAAGATTTTAATATTTTATTTCTTATTTGTTATTAGGTATTTATGTATTTATTTTGATTTTCGTTTGTATTTCTTATTTTTTATAATTTTTTTTATATTTTTTTTCAATTTGGCAGCCAGATTAGTCTCTTTCAATTAATAAATATAGAAATTTTATTTAGCAATTTATGCTAAAAAAAAACCGTTTCAATATGTATTCAAATTTGCAGGTAACCAATAGAAATTTTTGAGCGTATTTTGATTATCAAAAACCGTGATTCTTATCTTTTTAATGAAATGTGATCATAATCACATAAAAGTATGATATAAGAAATTCCTTAAATTATTTTAAATTTAGCTAATATTATAAAAAAAATAGTATTTTCAATTGGTTTTATCAAAAGCAATACTTGATATTTTAATTGATATAATGAAGGGGATAACCCGTTAAAATTGAAAATAAAAGTAATTGCGTCATTAAAATATACTAATTAAAAATTATAATTGTACAAAACATAGTATTATACAGGGTGTCCCACGACGATTAAGACAAGTAATATATCAGAATTGGGCAGTAGTAGAGAATTATAATTTTGGGGGTGTAAATTAGAGCAAATGTTGCATCTTTTCTTGTTATTGTGTTACCCAATGAGGTATTTGTTTTTGGTCACGTGACGTCGCATTCAAAATTATTAATGGGACAACCTGTATATTTGTGCCTTTCTGTATTCCTCCCGATAAAACAATTCCAACAAACTAGCACACTTGGGGTCTAAAGTGATTCATTCAAGAGCTACAGGTACTTAAACGATTGTAAGTTAAAAAATTCATAATTGAATCCCTTGTAATTTTCGGCAATCTTACATTCGTACGTAATGATTAAGACAAACCAATATTATAATTTTTAATAAAAATTCAAATTAACTGTCACAAAAAAAACTTACAATATTAAAGGAGATGTTCAAATTGATGGCCATCTTCGTAAATGCATTTCTCAAATCTTGATAATAGATTTCGGTTACATGCTGCCCTAATCATTTCCGGTGTCACAGTTCTACAAGCATCGCGTATTTTTCTTTTCAAATCGTCTAAATCTCTAGACGGAGTTTCATATACGATACCTTTAAGACATCCCCAAAGGAAGAAATCTAACGGTGTCAGGTCTGGCGACCTTGGAGGCCAGTAAATAGTACCGTTGCGTCCAATCCAGCGTTCTGGAAATATCATGTCCAGATAATTTCTCACTCTACCATCAAAATGTGGAGGTGCACCATCTGTCTTAATCGTAGTGGTACAATCGTTTAAGTACCGGTAGCTCTTGAATTAATCACTTTGGACCCCAAGTGTGCTAGTTTGTTGGAATTGTTTTATCGGGAGGAATACAGAAAGGCACAAATATACAGTTTGTCCCATTAATAATTTTGAATGCGACGTCACGTGACCAAAAACAAATATCTCATTGGGTAACACAATAACAAGAAAAGATGCAACATTTGCTCTAATTTACACCCCCAAAATTATAATTCTCTACTACTGCCCAATTCTGATATATTACTTGTCTTAATCGTCGTGGGACAACCTGTAGTGTTACAAGTAATTATTGACTAATTATCCAATTAAGTCGGCACCATATGGGAAACTTTTTTATTATTAGTTTTATGAAAAAAAGTTATTCTTTATAAAAAGTTCTGCATGGTCTAAAACCTGAAATACAACCATCGGATTTAAAATTTGTTGAGCCGTATACAAGGTTTGTCAAAAAAATATAAATTTTGCTCAAGAGTAAAGTACCTTTAAATTTGACAATGTCGAAAAATGTTACTAAAAAAAGTTGATCAGAATTAAAAATTACGTTTAAATATGCAAGTACATCTATTTAAATTAAAACTTCAGATTATTTTATTTTTTACTAATATTTCTATTTTGAATGAACATTTATCTCTTGTGATTACGAAACACATGATAACCTTTTAGTTTTTCGATGTTTTCTAATAATTTTGCAATTAAAACGCGTAATAAGTGCATATTAATTTATTTTGGAAATAAATGTAAATGGATGTACTTGCATATTTAAACGTAATTTTTATTTCTGATCAACTTTTTTTAGTAACATTTTTCGATATTGTCAAATATCTTAAAAAAATAAATGTCAGTTACATAATTTTAAAATTAAGTAGAGAAGTAGACAAAAAAATTTGTCATTTTTGTTAGAAGGAAAACTTTCCTTAGAGGCGGTAACTATTCTTAAGAAAATAATATAAATTAGTCTAAAGTAATTATATCTATCGGAAATAGTGTTGGTTCTCCTAATAAGATGGACAATCGCATAAATTCGCGAATCTGGAAACTCTGCTTGCCCCAGAATATGTGCAGAATCTGTTACTTCTTTCCGATTGTTAAAACCTTTATCCATTTGCATTTTGTGTGGTTATAAGGGTAAATATTAATTGCATAAAAAAAGAAACAAAAAATACTGCCTTACTAACAAGCAAATATGTATAGGGTACATAAATTTAGAAATTACTTAGATATTCTGATTAAATGTCAAGTAATTTACATTTTATTAAGGTCTATTTTTATTGTTTTGACTATTTTCCCAGATTGTCTTTTCTGGAATTTTTTCGGACAGCTTTTTTCTGAAACTTCTAAGTTTTTTTGAATGGAAGAAGTAAAACAATTTATCAATTGAATTTATTTTGTATATTGTAGATTTAGCTTTTGAAATACTTACTTAATTATTATAATTTTTCGGACTTTTTAAAACAAGAATAATTTAATTTGATAATAATAATAAGAATTAGCTATAATTTGAGTTTCTATAATTTTTGAAACTAAAAAGATAAAAACCAGAATTTTTGAAATATTATTTTATAAGGACTGTACTTGTAAGGATAAGATAGAAACATTGCATTTTTAAAAAAGCTGTTAAACGTGTCAGATAATCACAATAGATAATTTTTTTTCTAGTTATATGTGCGTAAGACTCTTTATAATTACAAAAAAATATAAATATAAAAGGTGGGCCAAAAAGTCGGTTTAATAAATTCCGCTATTTTAAAATACACTTTCTCTTATACACCCCAATAATTTCGGTTTTGTAAATTGTTACTTACCAACATTCTAAAGAGTTAAACTATAGGTTTTAGTATTTATTAATGTTAATTTTTTGCATTTTAAACAATTTCTGAATCTTAAGATTAGACAGACAACAATGACGTTACAATTCATCCAGCGAATAAATTATGCAGCAAGAGGGATATAATTTTTTCAGCATTTACTTTAATATTTTAAATTTTTAATTTTTTGGTTTTGATTATTTTGACAATTTATTGTAAATAAAATTTAAACTAATATTCAATTTTTTAAAAGCAAACATTTCAATAACAGTTCCATTTAGGCATAGAGAGTGGCTAACAAAATTTAAAGAACAGTAAGATTTTTTTCTAAAAAGTTATAATATACAAACAAGGTGATCCCTTAAAAAATATTGAAAAATCTTTAAATATGGGTTTTGAATCACTCGATACAATAATAGACACTTTATTTGCAAAATATTCAAGTTTAATCAAAATACACAAATTAAGTACGAAAAAAAGTTTAAAATTTTATTAATTGCAAAGATACAGGGTGAAAAATCGGACATTTTTTTCATGGTCATATTTCGTAATACACTCAGTGTAGCAAAACCTTATATTGAGGTAATCCTTAAGAGTAGCTTTATTGGAATACATAATAATATACAGGGTGTTCTATATAAAATATGAGCTTCCATAACCGAGTTACAGGGTTTTTTTTAATTATGCCCAATTATTCAATCACTCAATCTATTTTTTCATTTTCTGATATACAGCTTACACTTTGGACGAAGAATGTATTTAATTATTTAAAAAAATGAAAATTCAGGTTTGGTCTTTTTTATAATATCAAAAACAAAAATAAAACAAAATTTTAGTAATTCCATTTTATATTTTCATAGAGGGAAATAGTTTATGTTGTTGTTGTCTCGCCACCAATTAAAATGGTAACATTTTTAAACTGGATTCAAAAAAGAAAAACGTAAAATTGTGTTTTATTATAACTTTCAATATTGGTTTATTTCTAATATTTAAATTTTCTCATAATAATCATTTTTTTGTTATTTGTCTGTTTTCTCATTTAACAATTTAATTTGATGGCGGGAGTTATTAAATTTTGTATTTAATTTTCTATTATTTGTTACATAAAAAAAAATGCTATGATGCTAAATTAAATTTATATGAGCTGATCGAAAATTTATTTATTATTTTAATTTAAGTACATGTTTGCAAATTATTTTATAACGGACGAACAACAAAAACATATTACTATGAGGCTATTTAAATATTGGAAATAAACCTACTTTGAAAGTTATAGAAAAAAGCAATTCACAATTTTTTTTCTTTAAAATTTTACCATTGGTGGCGGAATAACAACAACTTGTTACAATTCAGTTATTTCGCTCTATACAAATCTAGAATGGAATTATTAAAATTTTGATAAATATGTGTTTTTATGATGCTTTTAAATTTTCCTGAAGTCGAGCCTGGATTTTTATTTGTTTTACTAATTCAATAGATTCTTCGTCAGTGTCATTTGCAACAAAATATTCTAATAAAATGTTTTTCCAACATCATTAGTTTACCCAAAAATTCGCTTTAAACATTTACTCTAAAATTTATACGTGGCAAAACCTCACACTTTTAATAAAACCATGTGTGACGTAACCCTGGAATATCTACATGATGAATCATAAAATTGTGTTAGTTTGTAGAAGATTCAGATCGTGGCATTTTATTCAAATCAAGAATATCATGATATGTTAATTAATCCAATCCGCGATGTTTTGTATCAGTGTCCCAAAGATTGTTGGAAAGTGTAATGCATTATCTAAAAAAAATAGTGGTAGAAATCATTCGAATCGTGTAATAATTTTCGAGAATACTTTTTTCACTCTTCTTCATCCCCTGTAATCGACTTGATCTAGCTGTACTAAAATAAAAACTTATATTTAGAACGTTTAAAAAACCATTGTGTATACTTGAATGAGTTATCGGTGTTGTCGGCTTAATTGCTTTTCGATAAATAATATTTTAATATGTCTAAAATATTAATATAAAATATAATATTTATTTCTATGAAAACGACTCACTTTAGAAAAAAATGTTTTATACGACATTTTATTCTTCAGGCGTTTTTTAAACCTCATCCATAAATATATGCATAATTTTGCTGACACCCTGTATATGGATATTTAGAACCAGCTATGATTTTACCTCTAAAATATTTCCTTTTACCTATGAAACACCCTGCATAAAAATTAGAGAAATATTACATTTTCCAAAAAAAAACTGCGGGATACCGTCTCTAAATTCTGCAAAATGAATATTTCCGATTTTAACCCGCCACATTTTTAATTAATAATATTTTTTTGTTCCTCTTAGATAAATCTCGTTGAGCTGCGGTTCTCTTTGTGTTCAGAATTTATCAATTCGATAATTTGTTGGAAGGGGAATTGCATACGGTCGAAATCTTAAGTTCATATATTTATCAAGTATGGACGCTCGAACGGTCACACTTTGCCTGTTTTTGCCGGGTGATTATGTGAATTTAAATCGAATTAAATTATAGCGCGATTTTTGGATTTTCGATTTTTTTTTAAGAGAAAATCCGTTTGTCTCTGTGATAATAGTATTACTTTAAGTTTGGTTTCAGTGCTTTTCAACAAGGTGGGTGTTCTTTTTTTATTTGGGAGGTGTTATAGATAAATGTTATATTTACAATCACAGTACTTTAATTTTTAAACAATACATTTCTTAATTATAAAAATTTATTCTAAATACAAGTTTATTTTAGACATAGAGATAATAAAAAAAATTATTTGTTTAGTTTATAGTTGGGTCCTTTTAAATGCGCAAAACTGCTTCAAACCTATTTAAAAATAACACTTTTGCAAATTTTATTATAAAACTCCTACACAATTATTTTTAACGTCATTTTTTTTTTAATACCAATTCATAACCAACATGTAAAGTTTAGTTTCAAAAATATCATTTATTATTGCAACTTAGATTAAAAATAGTAAAAATTTTTGCATGCATAAAATTTGGCAAATAATTATAAAAAACGGTGCTAAAAATAACTAAACAAGATTAATAACAATAAAGTTACTTTACAGTTTCGTACTCTTTACATTTTGTGTAAAAAAATTCGATTGAATTCATTAAATTTAATATTATGCACAACTTTTTACTTAAATATTTTTTTCTATTTACAAAACCCAAAGTGCATGATTCTTGGTACAAAGCGTAAATGTAAATTATTCAAAGAGGGAAAATTTTCTAAATAAAAATAGATTCATTTGCATAGATTATGTTACTAAACAAATATTTGGTGATTCAGCTAGATTGCAATTAAGTTAAATTTGCATGGAAAATATATGTGAAAATGTTGGGCAAGAAAATTAGATATTTTGGTAGAAATCAGTTTTTACAAAATAGAGCAATGAGAACACTTTTGAAAAGATTAAACTATATTTCTTAACATAATGCAAATGATCGTTGATCAGCAGTGATCACTGATCACTGAAGCAAATTTAATTTTGAGTTACAGTATTGAGAATACTTTAATATCGTAATTTTTATCAGATATTTTAATAAAATTGCTGGAATATATTTAAGAAAGAATTATTCGTCAGAGGGTTAATATTATAAAATAATTTTAAAATTGTCACCATAAATAAAAAACATAAATAAAGTTAAGAAAGCTATATTTTCATATATGCTATTTAACCTAATCATATTTAACATTTTTAATATTTAATGTATTTGCTCTTTAATTCGTATTTTTCTAGCTATGAGCTAAATGATAAATAAAAATTAAAAAAAAATGGTGCTATTCGATTATTTATGTCACTGTGTTTTATTATGTTGCGCTACCACATCGAAAAATATGAATCAGTTATTATAAAATTCACTACAAACATAAACAAGAATTACCGAGATATCAACTAAAAATAAATTTTGCACTTGGTTTACAATACGAAAAATTACAAACTATTAAACACATGTGAATACATTTTTTATACGATTTTTTAATGTATTACAAATTTATTGCTTTCTAATTTTTAGATATTATAAATTGCCATTAAATATATTGATAATGCTTTTAATTAATTTTATGTAACTTCTTTAATTCTAGATAAGTATATTTTCAGCATTTCAGCATTTCAGCAATTAATTTTATAAAAGATTAGAAAAATAAAGTGTATAATAATTATTTTATACATATTGTTTTGGAAGAAACTGTTAAATATAAACCACAAGTACAGTTAATTTTTCCATAATTTGTGGTAACGGTTTTAGAGATTGAACTATGAATTGTTTGTTGTACTTCGTTTATGTGTTAAACAGGTTAATTTAAATAGTATGTAAGATTTATAATAAATATTTTATTTTTTTAAATTCGTCACTAAGTTGATGTAATTTTGTAAAAAATTTTTTAGTTTATATTCATGTACTTTTAATTTTAGAGAACTGTTTCGAAAATAATTAAAAATAACGCTTACTTTTGAATATTTTGTTATGACCGTATTTCGGCCCAGATATTTTTTTTGTTAGAAAGTTCATACAAACGTAAAATTTAGTTATGAAAATCATAATCAGTGTTGCTTGCATTTTTTTTATTAGGAAATTCATATAAGTATGTAAAGTTTAGTTATAAAAATCAGAATCATTGATGCGTGCATTTTTTTTGTTAGAAATTTCATACAAACTTGTAAAGTTTGGTTATAAAAATATAATGTAGTATTGCAACTTATATCAAAAATAGTAAACAATTATAAATCTGGAAATTTATCATTTTTTTGGGATAAAGAATATATTAATTAAGTTAAATTATTTGTCTTTAAAAACCTTGATAACAAATAAAAATCGCAAATTTTCTGTAAGTTCAGTTCGAATATTCTTCCCGTTTTAAATTTAATAAGAGCGGCAATATTAAACAATAATATTTCACGAGCCGCTTTTTATCAATTGTGGTCATATAAAAAGATGACTCACAATTTCCGAAATGAATAGACACAATTTATTTATTCATTTACATAATAGGAAATAAGTAAAATATAACTTAACAACAATAATAAAACAAAAGAGTTGTAACTAATTAAATTAAACTGCTTGGAGCGAGGGAATGAAGAAATAACTTATTATTTGTTACTAAATAATAATTTCCGAATAATTTACATATTACGTATAAGTTATAATAAACAATAAGGAAAATATATGTACTACGAGATCTGATATTTTAACTGGGTAGTCATTT
This sequence comes from Hermaeophaga mercurialis, assembly GCA_951812935.1. Taxonomy (NCBI): domain Eukaryota; kingdom Metazoa; phylum Arthropoda; class Insecta; order Coleoptera; family Chrysomelidae; genus Hermaeophaga; species Hermaeophaga mercurialis. The sequence continues at coordinate 17,572,710 of OX638361.1, read as the reverse complement.
GATTCTGTAGCCTCAACTTTCTAACTATACAGGGTGATATCGAAACTAAGAGTTAAAATTGCGATTTTCACATTTCCTTGATCACATGAAAGACACAAAAAACTGTAAAGTACCGTATAATATATAAAGTAAGCTTTATATAGTTCTAATTTTTTTTTAATTGTAAATCCTGGCAATATTTTTATAGTTTTAATATTTATTATTAGAGTATTTATATTATAAATCTAGTTTAGAAATGAAAGTATCCTTGCAAAAATATTATTCAAACATATAATTAAACATGATATAAATAATCGAAAACTTATTTGTTTATTTGATTTTGAAATAACCTCATTGCTTTAAAAACATTTAACGTTCTATATATATATTACAATTTTTTATTATAGTGAATCCTAAAGATAATTCTTTATATATATATAATATATTTCAAAATGTTTCTAGTATTTCTATGTAAATTATTTTAAATCCGCTAAAAATCGAGCTGTTGACTCGGATTTACAGTTTCATCCTGTATCGCTAGAAACTTGATGCTATGAAATGAAAAATAAAAAAATTCTTGTTTTAACTCCCCAAACAATATCAAAAATTTCGTAAAGGTTTTCGATAATAAATTTCATAATTAAATTTCTTAAACCTTTTAGCAAATATAATTTTTTTTCCAATTTTTATTTGGATTATTATATAACGCATTAAAAGATTTACGAAAATGTATAATATAGTTATTTTTTTATTTTTTTACAATTTGCGATAGACTTGGTAACACAATTTATGTAATTTTTAGTATTGATTTTCCAATCATCTCGTGTTAAACTAGTAATAACAATTTTAAAACAAAAAGTTAATTACGTTAAAACTAGTTTGATAATCAAGCTAATATAGTTTGATTTAGTATTTAAGTGGATCGAGACTCAAGTAGCTAAAAGTTAGCTAAATGTATTAACGAATATATAGCAAAAGGGCGTAGAAACATTCCTGCCCAAGGTGAGAGAAGGGTATTTTTTTTATAAAAAGTAAGAAAATAAGCAATAACAACATACTAATTAGTAAGTCATTATTTTAATAATTTTATACAATGACTAAAGCCTCTACTTGATATACCATTTTTTCATTACCAACTTAAGCGCCTTATTTGCGAACTTTATTTCATTAAACAGCATAAACAAAATTAATTCTCCACTAATAAACCAATAAGTTATTTTGCTAAATCCGTATTATGATAATAATAATAACAATACTAATAATAATAATAATAATAATAATACAAGACTATACATTTCTATAGAAATAATGCCACTTTCTTCCATTTTTTTATATTTTTCATTTTATCTATCCAATAATTTATTCTTTTGCTTTTTATTTATATTATTTATTATTATTATATATTTGCTAATTATTTGGTTCTACCTCTTATTCTATTATTTTATGGTCTAGATTTTGTCATTTTCTTTGAATTTCTTTGTCTGTTTTTCTGTTTATATGACCATAGCATCTATTTTTTTTATTTTACTACATCAACTTCTTCTTCCAATATGTAATATTTGTCTGTTCAGTAATTTTCCATATTGTTTATCGTCTAATTTGTTGGGGCCAATTTACTTTCTTATTATTTTCCTCTTGAATATCATGAGTTTCTCTTATTCTCTATTTGTAAGTTTTATAAAGTCGACTCAGTGTTAATACTTATTTTTTAGTTTTCATTTTTACTTCATATGTATAATAAGCATTATACCTGGACTGAATATTCTTTGATTAATTTCCATATTTTTCTTATTTTTGTTGTCTATAATTGTACCAAGATATTTAAAGCTTCTTCAAATTGGTGTTTTTCTATTTTTTTATAAGTCTGATTCTTTATTATATTTCTTGTAGTTTCTTTTCTTGACATTAATTTTTAGTTCTCTTTTTCGTTTGTTTATTTATTTTTTTTGACTACTTTCTTCCTCGCTACAACTTCTAAATCTCCTTCACATCCTATAAATTGGGCACATTTTTGTATCATGTTATCTATTTAATCCCTTAAAATTAAATATTAAAGTGTCTTACTTTACCTCTTTTCTTATCTGTACAGTATTTGTTATTCCCTCTTTCTGTAAAGGAAAGTTATGAAGAAATCATTTCAAAATATGCTATTCCTATTCTATAAAAGTCGAATTAAATTATTATAATTACAGTTTTTTATGGTTGCTAAATTTGCAATGTTATGTAATATCAAATTATTAATAAATAATACATTTATTATTGCCCTAATCACGTTTTAATTTGTTTTTACCATTTTGTTTCAATTTTAAACAATATAAATAATGTTGAAGGAGATTATTCATATTCTCAAATGTGGTATTAAGGGATTATAGAACTTCTAATAAAAATCTAAAATCTTTACCACAACTATGTAATTCAAACTTAAAATTAACAACGACGATTAGTTTATAAATAAATATGATATCTTCTTCTTATGCTTGGCATCTTCTTCTTCTTCGTCTTCTTCTTCTTCTTCGTCTTCTTCTTCGTCTTCTTCTTCTACTTTTTCTTCTTCGTCTTCTTCTTCTTCTTCTTCTTCTTCTTCTTTTTCTTCTTCTTCTTCTTCTTCTTCTTCTTCTTCTTCTTCTTCTTCTTCTTTCTTCTTCTTCTTCTTCTTCTTCTTCTTCTTCTTCTTCTTCGTCTTCTTCTTCTTCTTCTTCTTCTTTCTTCTTCTTCTTCTTCTTCTTCTTCTTCTTTTTCGTCTTCCTCTTCGTCGTTTTCTTCTCCTTCGTCTTCTTCTTCTTTTTCTCCGTTTTTTTACACTATACCTGTTCTAATTTTAGCGTAAATTATTTGACATTTGATTAATCTGATTTTGTTGACTCTTTTTTCTTACTTGCATGAGAACATATTCTGTACTAAAGAATTTCTCTCGATAATTCTATCAATATTATCAATTTTCTGTCCTTATTTTTAGTTGACTCTTCTACCTTAATTTTCTTTAATTGCTTGAGGATTTTTTTTCGATAATTCTATCATACCACTACCTCCAATTTTCTAATTCCTTATTTTAATTGCGATTTAATAATAGAATAATATATAAATAATATTATTATATACCTATTCAATTCATTGAAAAACACTTGTATTTTCCAAAAGGCAATTATATACAGTGTCTTAACAAAAACTTCGTGCTTTAGGAAGTATGATTTGATTTAATTAAAAAATCGAAAACGTATGTATTCAAAGGAAAAATTATCAAAAACTTGAAGATTAAAATCTAACTCACATTGCATACCTTTAAGTAAAATATCCTGATGACGCTACTCGTGTTTTTAATGGATCAATAAAATAGTATCAATTAACCTAATATTGTGAGAAACATAAAACTGTTGTTTTCAAAAAATGAACATTAAATATGTTAAATATTTGTTCTTTAATTGACTTTTCAATTATTGCATGTTGAAAATACGTACAAAAATATAAAAATAATAAACAAATAAACAAAGTTTTAAAAGTTTAAATTATTCTTTATTACGTATTTTGTTTTTTTTTGTTTTTCATTTGGAAAATTTATTATAATTATTTTTAAATTAATTGTCGTCAAAAATTAAATACATTCTTCAAAACAATAGATTCTTAATGGGATTTTTCCAATTTTTTCTAAATTTACTCCAGTTAATTTAAAAAAATATATAAAGTTTGGCAAACATTTTTAAGGCGAGTTTTTTATTATTTTATTTATTTTTTATTATTTTTTTATGACTTGTAAATTAGTTTTTCTAATGGCTTTTTTTAATGGAAAAAATAGCAAATTTATGGTTTTTTAAAGATATTGAATCCTTATAAATTTTCGAATAAGGACACATATCATATGGTTAGATAACAAGAATATTAAGTAAAAAAAAATAAGAATTAATTATTTAAAATAAATCTTCAAATGAAAGTAATGGAAAACTGTTTATTTTAGATATGATATAAAAAATATTACAAAGAAGTAATTTATATCTCTTCCATTTTTAGTAACAATAAAGTTTTGTTTTGATATTATAATAATAAATTATTCATTTTATCAATTATAATACAATTTGTACTTATAAATATATTCCTGTTGTCAATAAATATTTATTATTGAATAATCGTTCGATTTAAATAAAACTTCATGATTTCTTTGGACAAACCACATTTTGCCATTTTTTTTTATTCATTGAATTGTGATTCGTGAATAAAATCTTAATATTTGATATGAATTGTAAAAAAAAAGAAAAACTGATCAAATTACGATTGATTAATTGAAGCTCATTTTAAAATTTATTATGAAAAACAACTAAAAACTTGATTCTACAATATTAATGAAATACTTTATATGGTCTGAAATACAATATTTTTTCCAACTGGTAATAATTTCGTGGTTACTAATACGTCAAAGAAAAATCTACATATATCTTTTAACTGGATCTTCTTTCTTAGTTTTCCCAACTAATTATTTCATATTAATATAATATTTAGTAAAATAATTTTAATGCAGTAAAAAAATACATATTATCAACGTCTTTTGAACCAGCCTTAAATTTGAATTGTTCAAAATAAAATTTGAAAATCACAGATTTTCGTAAACCCATATTTTAAAACATGATTATTTTCTTTTATTATTATTTGGGCAACAATTCACCGTGATATTACACAGGATATTAAATTAAAAACTTTCCAATAATAATGATAGAGGAAGCGCTTTCTGTCATTTAATTTAGTTCTAATAGCCTTGTTTAATCTTCTTTAGCACACTTTTTTTGTTTATTTAACATTTGATCTGTAAAAGGGGTCAACTACAACCTATATTAAATTAAATACGTAGATCAAGATTGAATATTTTGTTGATGTGGAGAGCTTATTGAATATTTCATTGTGATATTAATAATTTAAATAATTTAAAAATTAATATGAATTAAATATATAGGAAATGCGTAAATCTTAGGCATTCTCATTTTTATTCGTAGTAAGGTTGACGTACTTAATCTGCACAAATTCTTGTCTCTTGAAAAATGAGTAACCTACCTGCATTTTTTAATACTTATAAATTCTAACTAAAATGACGTACTAGATGTACACATAAAGAAATTCTAGAAATTAATATCATTATTATTTATTATTAATAAAGAATGAATTACTAAACAATACATATTTCCGCATAATGATTTGAAATAACTTTCTTATCTGCAGCGAAACAAATAGCCGTTAAGTTGTTTAATAAATAATAGCAGATTAGAGGCCAGCAATGTGTATATATTTTTAATAATACTATAATTTTGATTGATATTATTGCTGTTACAATTCAAGTTCAAAATGAAAAGTCTTTCCGTTTACAAATATAGCTTCAGGAAGTTATTATCTAGGTATAATTAAAAACTAGAATTATGAGTTAATATTTTAAAGGAAATGTATAGAATAATAACTTTTTAAGAGGATAGAAAATTATAAATAAGTTTTTCTCTTGTTTATGTAATTAGCATTTTTGGTTTAACCAGTCAATAGATATAATTTTTTGTACCATATTTTCCATAAAAATATTCGCAAAAATTGGTGATATTGGACTGCCCATTGGTACTTTGGTACATTGGTATTTTGAATATAAAATTTATCATCAAAAACAAAGTAATTTTGATTGATACATAAATTAAATAGGTTTATAATTTTATTAATTAAAATTTGGTTAAAGCTTTTTCTTTCTAAGAATTTAGTTATTAATGGTATTCGTTCACATGGAAGAATTTTTGAAAATATATTACTAACGTTAAATGAAAATACAAAATTATTTGTGTATGCAGTTTATTTATTAAATCTAAAGAGTTTTTAACTGAATATTTTAAAATGTAACCGTAATTAGTTAACCTTTTGTTACTCTTCAAAAGTAATTAGTTAAGTTTTATTAAGAACCTCTGCTAATTTATTATTTGGTGTATTAACATAGGAAACCACAGCTCTAATTGGTTTTGTATCTTTATGTAATTCAATCGTACTATATAATTTTGATGCTTGAGGGTTTTTTGATTTATATGTTTTTTATCATAGTTATTAAAAAAGAGATTTGATTAATTAACTTATCTGCAAATTTTTTGGTTGAATCTTTACTGAGAACTTTTAAGTTACTTGATTCAATAAATTCGTTTGCTTTAGATTTATAATATTTTTTATATAAAATGACGGTTTTATCTAATTTTGTAACTGTTAAATTATTACTTATAATTTAATTTTTTACAATCTTCAAAATTAAAATATCACTATTAATTTCTTTCTTAATTTTGACATGTTTTAAATTTTTAATTTTTCTTAATAGAAATTATTCGACTGGAATTATAAAGATATTTCTGAATCAGTTGCTGAAATTTCTTTAATACTATTTGTGCATTTAGATATACTGCAATTAAATCCCTTGTTAAGAAATTCTATTTGAGTACCATTGATATCAATAAAAAACAGAGCCTTATCAAATAATATTTTATCTTTATGTGATTATCAACTGTTACAATAATTTTTTTCTAATTTCTTCACATAAATTGTCAATATAATTATATATATATATATTATTGAATCGGTATAAAAAACTAATAGAAAATTCAAAAATGTAACTAAAAAGGGTTGATCTGGGTTACTTTTATTAATGTGATTGATTTTTTAAGTTAATAATAGTTAATGGCATAATAAAAAAGTTGTAATAATTTTAATACCAATTATGATAAATTATAGTTTCTTTTTGTCAGTGTAGTTTAAGTTGATGGTGCTTTAGCATGAAAATTTAAAAATCTTTATAGAGTAAAATTTGAGTTTTCCATTTTTGGAATTATTGGTAATTCTCGTTTAATTTTCTTCAAATACATTTTTCTCATTATTTCCCAATCCTTAATTATGCAGTGTATACGTTTCTCGCTGTGAAAAATAAAAAATACGAACAATATTTCACACTTGAGAGAGATTAATAAAAAATTTAAAGAATGCCATATCACTTACTGTCTGCTGATAAGTGTTTTTTAATAGTATCAAAAGAGTTCTTAGAAGCTAATAATAATTATTAATTTTATAAATTACTAATATTTTAATACTTTTAATACTTTAATAGTTTAATAACTAACCTTAACCTTAACTTTCAGTAAGTGGCTTTTTATTTTTGTTATTTTCATGACTATTTTTTACAGAAAAATGCTAAAGAGCTTAGACAAATTCTGGGAATATGGCGCCGGAAAAATTGTAAGTATACGTTTTTAATTTTAATTAATTTTAGTATTACGCAGTTTCTAATAACTAAATAAATAAAAGGAAATTTTTTTGTAATATAATTTTTAGAAATCAAACACTCGAAATTAATTCCCCTATTGCGTCTCAAATGATAAAATTTTGATTTAATTTTAATAATATTAAACTAAAAGTACTTTATTTTGTAGTAAGATTTATTATTACATAATATTTCATTAAAAAACTACACAGAAAACTTACAACTCACAGCATGAATAACAGTTGAAAAATACCGGTTTTGAATAACAAATTATTAAATAATTAGAGTGACCATCTTTGATATTAATTAAAAATATTTCAATTTTTATTAAGACTAAATATGCACATATTGACCAATTTATATCAAAATAAGATATAACGTTATATTTATTTTGAAATATATATAATTAATTTGTATCTAATTATTATTAAAAAAAAGGTAAATATGTAAAATAAATTGTTATCATTAGGGTGCTACTTACTAAAAATATTCTACAATAAATCTGTTAAATAAATAATCATAACGTAACAATATTATTGCCCTAATGAATGGTAAATAATATGTAGAATTATGAAAAAAATTGCATGCATTTCGAAACTACTAATTTTCTATATAATTCGAGGAGTAATAAACTAGTTGAGCAAAATTTAAATATAAAATCATTAGTTCTGTTTTGAAATAAAGAATGAATCCTAATATCAATAAATTGTAGGTTATTTTCTTGTCATTGAGCCTAGTAATGATGAAGCTTTTTTACATTGTGTAATTAGATAGTAAATAGAAGTTTTGATGATATTTCTATTAAAAAATAATTCCAGCACAAAATTAACCATAGTAGTATGAATATTTTCCGTGATTTTCGTTAATTTTTTGAAAAATTACAATGGTAATGATGTATATATTCCTAATCAGGCTTATACTACAAGATTATTGTTGAAATATTTAAAAATAAATTATAAAATAAATAAAAATATACTGAATGTAACAATAAGTTACAAACTTGTAAGAAAACTACTTTTTAATGACATGAGGTCTTCGAAATGTAATAAATAATGAAAAAAAAAAATTCAAGGTCCATTTCCATATTTGAGTGTTATTGTTTTTATGATATATTATTTAGAGGCCATATTCAAAGAGATGAAACAATTTTACACAATCTTATGCAAATAGCTAAAAAATATCTTCTTAATTTAATTGAAATGCACCGAATAAGTGACAAAAAGTAGGCCTTCATATAAAAATATAATTAATTAAACAATTATTTATATCTATATCTGTTTTAATAAAAAAATTTCAAATGTTAGTCTTAGTAGTAATACTAATTACACATAGTTTTTGCAATTTTTTTTTCTTTTTTATTTCCTTTAAATGTAAATATTCGGAAATCCTAACCATAAATTAAACTGCTTAGTAATACTTAGTGGCTGAATTTTTTTTCATGAACTTGAACCAGCTAAATATGTTTTTTTAATACTAAAACATATTATTAAGGTCAACTTCAAGATCTACTATGGTGTATTGCTGTAGTCATATACAGGATATTAAATAATAATTAATTTTAAATCAAAATAATAATAAAATTAGGAAAATTATGACAATATTAGAACACTAACACATTTTTTAACACATTGTTAAATTGTGAATAAAATCGTTTAAATATCTAGGAATATTTTTCTATATATGTAAAAAAGCACACAAATTAAGAGAGGAAACTTGTGAATCCAAAAATAAAAAATGAAAGTAATGAAATATAAAAATATACTTGAAAATCATCGATAGAAAATGTACATAGAAAATGAAGCAATAAAAGGGACAGAGAAATACAAACAGAAATAAAACAATTCGCAGATCAAGAAAGAAATAAAGGAAAAACAACGTAGATCTTATTTCAAAAACTAAAAGTGGAATATCAGATTTGGATATTCAATAAAAGAGAAAGAAAACTAAAACAAAAAATTTGCAGAGAAGGAGAAACAGATGGCAAATATCAAAACAAAAACGGCAAAGGACAGAGGTACGAAAACTATACAAACGAGAAACAAATACATATTACAATAAAGAGAACATACAAGAAAGGACAAACAACATTCGGAACCTGGAACATAATAAGTATCAACGGGAAAGACTATTAACTCAAAAAAAATAAAATAATTTGGACTATATAGGAGTGACAGAATCGAAAAAGAAGTGTAAAGGTACAAGAGAATTTCAAAACAGTTACTGGATATACTGGTCAGGGGTGGAAGAGAAAGAATATACCAAGGGTAGAGCAACTATAATTATAAGGGAGGACAAAAATGGAATTTGTAGACAAGGAAAAAATGATCAATGAAAGGATATTATCTATATATATATTAAACAAAATAAAACAAAATAAAAAAATATTGTAGCATCCGTGTAGCATATTCTTCCATTCCAATTCCTGGTGTTGAAATCTCTTAGTTAAGTACATTTTCATGGATTACATTTTCTGTTTCTTATAGTTTGAATTTTTCCTGATAATGTTTTGTCCATCCTTCAACAATTTCTTTAATTTGACATATAAAGCTACGTTCTCTATTTATATTTTTCTTATTTCCTGTTAGCGTTCTTAGAACATTCCAGAAATTCCTATTTTCTGAGATGTACTTCTGAGTTGTATAAGTGATAAGTGTTCTACAATCCATTTTATTGTCACTTATTACTTATACCTAATATGTTTCTGTTAAATTCTTCCATTTCTTCAGTTAGTCTAATTTCCTTACCAGTTATATTCCATGTTCCTATTTTATGGTTATTTCCTTCGTTTTTGTTTCATCTTTGTTGTTATTACTTTACCAACATTTTTGTGTGTATTAAAAATTTTATTATTTTTCATGGTTTTATTGCTACATTTTTATTGTCTTTAAACTCATCATTGTTTAATGTGATATAGTCAATATCACCATTATTATTAACTAGACGATTAGTGGTACAAAACCAAAAGAATTGAAAATTATACATTTATTTTTATTTAAAAATTTTTAGATGAGGAATGATACATAGTAGTAATATCTAAAAATATCTGACCCTTAAATATTATAAAAAATGTACATAATTTTTCCTAATTTTTTGGAATTACCAAATAAACTTTCAAACCCCAAAGTCCCAAAGGTTCCTTATCTGCGTTCATTTACATTTTTCAACCCATTCAAGTTATTATTATTATAATAAAAGCGTCAAAAAATATTATTTCCTTGTAAACTGGTTCTACATTCCAATCCGTTTTTTAATATTTGACATGAAAATTACGTTATGTTGGCCACATTAAAATGATTTTCATTTACGGTTTCAAATTTTAGAAATAAAAAATTAATTTTAAATCAGATCGAGTCTATTAATTATGATGAAAGTCGTGTTAAATAAACAGTCCATTAATCAATCAATACTATATAAATATTTGCTTTATTTTCTATTGATTTATAGAAACAAATCTACATTTATATCAATATTATTAACGTCAAAATCATGCCTTTTATTTTGATCTTGACAAAAGTTGAAGTTCACTGCCAAGGTTGGTTGTTTCACTCAAATAAAATGATTGCGTGATATTATTAATTTTGCATAATTTCGCTACCTGAATGTCCATTATGTAATCATAGGCTTACATCAAAAATATAATAATGCACATGCACATCCTAATAATACGAATCGTGGGAAATCGGATTGAAAATTAGCGTTTTTCTAGAGAATTAATTGGAATTAAAAAAAATTAAATTAAAAATATGTTATTTAAATTAGATATTTTTTACAGCGCATATAAATAAATATCTGTAACTAATGGCCAGAGAATAATATCATTTATTTGAAGTGCTTCACTAAGAGATATTAAAAGCGGCTTAATTAGATCCATATCTATGAAAATTATGATTCTACAATGAAGTATTAATTACTATTTATCATGAAATTCCGCTAATGTTATTCTGTAATCTCCATATATTCCAAAATTTTCATCATACATATTTTTATTTTTTTTGACAGCATAGTGACTTGGATCATATTTTTATTTATTTAAGAATAAGTTATGTTAAAAATGAATGAAGTTTATTATACATACATTTGCATGCTTGTTTGAGAACATAGAATAATAGTTAAATACAGGGTGTCCGCGAAAATAATGCACATATTTATGGATGTGGTATAAAAACGTGTGCAGAATAAAAATGTCTTATAAAATGTTTTTCTTAAGTCAGCCGTTTTCATAGAAATAAGTACCAGCATTTTTTTACTTCTATCCAAATATTATTTCCCGAAAAGCAACTAAAGTCGGCAACACCGAAAACTCAGTCAAGTATAAACAATGGTTTTTTAAACGTTATTTGAAGTGCTTCACTAAGTGATATTAAAAGCGACTTAATTAGATCCATATCTATGAAAATTATAATTCTACAATGAAGTATTAATTACTAATTATCATGAAGTTCCGCTAATGTTATTTTGTAATCTCCATATATTCCAAAATTTTATTTTTTTTACAGCATAGTGACTTGGATCATTTTTTATTTATTTAAGAATAAGTTATGTTAAAAATTAATGAAGTTTATTATACATACATTTATTTACATGCTTGTTTGAGAACAGGGTGTCCCCGAAAATAATGCACATATTTATGGATGTGGTATAAAAACATGTGCAGAATAAAAATGTCTTATAAAATGTTTTTCTTCAGTCAGCCGTCAGCCGTTTTCATAGAAATAAATACCAGCATTTTACGTCTATCCAAATATTATTTCCCGAAAAGCAACTAAAGTCGGCAACACCGAAAACTCAGTCAAGTATAAACAATGGTTTTTTAAACGTTCTAAAAATAAATTTTTCGTTTAGTACACCTGGATATTTAGAATGGTCGATTACAGGGGATGAAGAAAAGTGAAAAATATATAAATATATTCTTGGCAATTATTACACGATCCGAACGATTTCTACCACTACTTTTTTTAGGTAATACGTTATAATTTCCAACAATCTTTGTGAGACTGATACAAAACATCGCGGATTAGATTAACTAATATGTCGTGATATTCCTAATTCGATTAAAATGCCATTTTTCACTGAATTATTTGAAACTACTTCACCAAACAATAAATTTTAAACGATTAAACGATCAGAATCTTCTGCAAACTAACACAATTTTGTGATTCTTCAGGAAGATATTCCTTGGTTATATGATACATATTTTTATTTAAACTGAATTTTTGTGTAGACTAATAATGTTAAAAAAAATATTAGAATATTCTGTTACAAATTATATTTTCTACATATCATTTAAAAATATGAATTATTTTCGCAAACACGCTGATGATACAAAGTTTTTTTCCCAACAATCCTAAAAGCGTTTTACATGCTTTTAATAACCATAAAAGATATAAATAAAAACAATTAAAGAAAAATTAAATACATTCTACATTTCTTGTGTATATTTTAATATTGTGCAGCATTATTTTTCAATATTTTTCAAAATAGACATTTGGATCCATTACTTTTTAAATTAAAAAAACAAATACTTCTACAGAGTTATTTTTAACAATAAATTGGAACTTAAAAGATCTTAAATTCGTTTTTATTCCAAAAGTTTTTATTGAAAACAAAAAATTACTGTAGGTGGCAAAAAATTATTGTGAAATGATTTCAAAAATCAATTCTAAATTATCTCACAAAAACCATTTACGAAAATCTACACTTTTTTCTAATTGTACTGGTTTCATTTTGCAACAGTAGAACTTAGTAATATGATATATCCGAACGTCATAGTTACACATGTTAACATTGTTAAACTATTAACCTGAATGCAATTGCGTAAAAATCGTTAATTCCACTTTATATCCTACTAGACTAAAAAAGAAATGTATCAAACTGATTAACGATTATTAACGCTTCAGACTTTCCTATTTATTGTTTCTGTCGGGAAGTGTTTCGTTACTCAACAAGCAGAATTTAAAAATTCCAATAACCTTTAAAGTTAATTAATCTGCAAGGTGTAGCGCAAACTTTTCGATACGAAGAACAGGAACAAGTTGATTTACAATTACGATCACTTCCGTTTCAGTTTCTGTATTTATTATTAGTATAGAATGGTCTTACATATAAGAAAAATATACTGGTTAAAAACAAAATATTACATTTGTAATGAAATGTTTGTTATTCAATGCACAAAAAATTTATGTTTTTAGACGAGTGATAATGTATTAAAATATTTGTTGTATTTCTATTTAAATAAAGGAAAGATAAATTATACTTATCTTGAATTTCCACAGTATTAAATAGCTATTTTTAAATATCTGTCTCTGGCCAGGTTTCGCTTAAATTGCATTATTAAAAAGTGACAGATTGACAGATTTGTTACAAGCGTATTTTGGCTTCATACCAAAAACATTTCAAGCAATCATTAATAAAGCAATATGTACAGTACGATTTTTTGTTATTCTTCTTTTACTAAAATTTATTTGGTTATTATTATATAGGTATTTAGTCCAAAAGGTAATCTAAAATAATTGAACTTTCCAGATTTAATTGTTCATTCACTACTATATACTGTTGACATTTTAAATATTGCTTCATTTCATATTCCTCCAAAAAATCAAGTTCTTTTTTTATCACTTCCACTGTAGATTCAATTGTTTTGTTAAATGTAGGTTTCTGTTTAGTATCAGTGAGGTGTTTTGCGTAGTGTTCTCTCTACCTTGTTTCAAAATTTCTAAGGGTTTGACCAAGATAAATGGGGTTACAATCCGAACAATTTAATTTATAAATTCCTGATTTTTTAATTTATTAATTTTATTATTTACGATAAATTGAATGCTAAAGATTACAGTTTACTCCTTTGATAGTTATATCTAAGATATTTATAAAACTTTTCTCTTCAATTTCAACGACAAATTTTATTTTTGAATGTAAATGGTTATTAAAATTAAAGAAACAGAAGGTTATCCATAATTCCCAAATGTGGTACAACGGTTCAAATCCAATAAAATACAAAATCAAACCACATACAATTTTATTAAACGACAACTAGTTTCGACCCTTTAAGGTCATCTTCGGGTTAGGTAAAACAACAGTAAAAAACAACAATGTTAAAATTCAAAGTAAAAGGAACTCTCACAATCTCTCCCAAAATGAACCAGAATTATACAATTTAACTGAACTTAACGCAAGTAGTACAAAATAAAATAACAGTTATGAAACATATTTAGATATATGTAAAGTATGAAAATTATTATAACAATAAAACCCAGTTTTTGGGTATTAATGTTCCTGTTTCTAGTTTTTATACATACCATTGCCAAACTTGAGTTTTTATTTTTTCGGAAAACCTTTAGTTTGACATTATTACTTGTTTTTTCGATTATTGTTATAATAATTTTCAATCTTTAGAGATATATAAATATGTTCCATAACTGTTATTTTATTTTGTAACACATGCATTATATTAATTTAGTTAAGTTGGATAATTCTGGTTCATTTTGGGAGAGATTGTGAGAGTCTCCTTTTACTTTGAATTTTAACATTGTTGTTTTTTACTGTTGTTTTACCTGACCTGAAGATGACCGTAAGGGGTCGAAACTAGTTGTCGTTTAATAAAATTGTATGCGGTTTGATTTTGTATTTTATTGGATTTGAATAAAATTAAAGATAGCATTCAATTGTCACTACCTGTAAAACCAGCCAAAACATCATCAACATATTTATACCAAAACCATACATTCCTGGAGATATTTGAATAAAAATCTTTTTGGTCTAAATTATCCATAAAAATATTGGTGATAGTGGACTACCCATTTATAATCCATCACTTTGAATATAAAATATATCATCAAAAATAAAGCAATTTTGTTTGATACATTAATTAAATATGTTTATAATTTCATTAACCAAAGTTATGTTATTTTTTCTTTTTTCTTTTTATTTATTTTTTCTTTGCCATGGAATTATATCTATATTTAGAAAAATATTTGTACTACATTAATAAAATTTTTGTGACATACTAGATACAAATGGATTCTCTAGTTGTAATAATTTTTGTACTGGTGTTCTGAGAAGACTACCTATTATTTTAATATAGGTTTCCTACCTACCTATATTGATTGTACATCAATTAAAATGTGAATCTCGCTATAGTCCAGTTAAACCTAAAACATTAAGTATTTATTGCTAAAAGTCAATCATCCAAGTAATTTCCATTTGTACCGGATTCACTCTTAAACCACCACGGTTGGATTTCGCAAATGATAACCGCAATCAAATTTGCTAAATGCCGTGCCAATCAAATTGATAATAATTGTTGAATGTGGTTTTAAAACAAGAAAGCGAGACTATCGTGTCTTACGATCAATCCGAAAACAATTATTTAATTTTTAATTATAACTTGAGTAATATATGGGATTATTGTTTATATAAATGTCTATAAAAGTGCTGTGTAATGTTAAAAGGAAAAATTAATTTAAAATATTTGTCACTTCCTATATTATTCAGTTTTTAGGAAAGATTCTAATGCTGTTACTATATGTATATGTAAATAGTATTATTTTTTTATTATTTTTATTTTTTTTTATATCTTATGATAATTAATTTTTTTTAATCTCTTGGGACGAGTTAAGAGAATATATAAAATCTAATCTTAATGTGGGCTGCAACAAATCAAATAACTGAACTTATAATAATCAAATTACAATCTATTATTTTTTATTATATTAATAAACATAATAACTCAAAAATGTTCTATGTGGCACTTCCTTATGTCCTATCTTGAATTCCTTTAACTAACTTTAATAAATTTAAAAGTTAAATTATTAAAGAAAATAAAAAGAATCACCATTTCGATTATTCGTTCGATTAACCTTAAAATTCTGTTTAAATTAGTTTTATGTTATTTGCTATGTTTAAATTAAAATGTGTTCTTATTGGTGGATTATGTTTACTGTAATTTGTTCCAAATAGCTACATGTTGATTTTGTTTTACTTGATTTTAATTTTTTTTACTGCCTGATCAGAATTTCTTTATTTTGAATTATAATAATCATATGAAATCAATTTTGCATACCAATTTTTCAAATTATTATTATAAATCCTATTACAATATATTTAAGTTAGAATAATTTAGAAGTAATTGCAGTAGTCTGGGATATTTTGTGATTATAGAAGTGCCTTTGACTGCATCAATCACAAAATCCTCCGAGTCCACAGTTTTTCTAGAAGATAATTCCATATGGGTTAATCATGGGTATTATATTGATTACTATTTACTATCTAAAATTCCGAAAGAATCATCTTTAATGATAAATATAAGTGAATTTTATTTTTCCCTTTTTTTATTAATAGGCTAACTTTTTCTGTGTTATTAGTGTTGCATTTAAAAATTTCCGCAAAATTACTACAGGAGTGACACAGCTAATTTAGAATTTAATTGAAAATCAACTCCTGCATGCACCATGCCCAATTATCAGCAAATTACATATACGAATAATAATGTTATAATTACTATATAATTATAATTAAATTCTAGAAAAGCTTGAAAATATTAGACTAGGGACGGAGATTTTTCGTATACGCTCGAGCACATTACAAATCTCTAATTATTTATAACAAACAACCGAGTATTAAAAGTGATTTTCAAAATCAGTGAATGACGAGGTCAAAAATAATGATAAAAGAGTGGCATTCGACGAAAGTGGTTTATTTAAGGGTTTGTAAAATTTTTAAGTGGATCAAAGAACAGATCTAAACAAATTATAAATCCGTAATTTTTCAATAGTCGTCTTATCAATACTGTTTAAAAATAAATCGAGTTAACAAAAATTTGTTACACCAGTTCTGTCGTCAAGCTGTTGAGAAATGGGAGTCAAGATTTTACTAATTCGTTTAAATTTGAAATTATAGGAAACTAAAATGTTAATTCGGTAAATTTCATATTTATATAAATATACACACATATTGTAAATTTTTTTTTGACATGAGTTGTAAATTTTTGTGAAAATTAATCTCATTACAGAAATTTATTAAATAACGTAAAAATACATTTAGAACTCATTGATTTAGTATAATGTCACATGAGATTATTTATCTTTCTCTTGTATTGTAAATTTGAAACAAATAATGTTTAAACAACAAATTTAACGTGTAAAATTAGTGAATTAATCAATTTGTTACGTGTTATAGCTGTTTCTTATTAATATTTATTGCTAAATATAATAAAATTAGAAAAGAATTCTTACCAAGCTACACTACATGCATCTCTTAAACTTAAGAAATTATGCATAATTCAAATTAAGAGAAAAATTTGTTAGATGCAGATTTTAAAAGAAGGTATGAAATTTATGTTTTTTTAATTATTATTTTTTTAAGTAGGAACACGTTCTGTTACTAAATTCAGATTATTAAGATTTGAAAATTTGGTACTATAAAAACTTCCATAAAATTAGCTGTCAAATTATATGTATAAGAACACAAGTATGATATATTTTTGAAATCGTTGCAATCTAAAAAAAAAAAAATATACAGGTTCTGCCATTTAAAAAAATTGTCTATAACATCGTTACTCACAAATGGTTTACCCTGTATATTTAATTGTTTTATAAAAATACATTAAATTAAAATCAAAAACCGACCTGCCTCGGGATTTTTCCTCAAAATTGTTTCTTTAGATTAAAATGAATTTATTCTGTACTTTATGTACACGGTGTGTAATATATACAATATATTATTATTAAGTGTATTAAATTTTCTTAGCCGGGAAGATTAAATAAAGGCATATTATTATTATTATTATTAATTGTCCATAAATTAAAAAAAAAATTTATTATAAATTTGCAAGCAGATATAATCGTTTTTATTTCTTTTCTAACAAAACCAGTTTCTTTGATTTTATTGACATTTGTGCATATGAACAATAATTGGAAGTTTATTTAGAATTAGTTATTTTTTTCAAATATGTTATGAAAAACCCCAATTACCATAATAATATATGTATATATAAAAACATTTTTAAGTATATGTATCTAACAAATAATATTCCAAATTTATATTTAACTAGAATTTTGTCCATTGTTTTTATCTCTTGTCAATGTTGTTGCCTCTGCCCATGTTTTTCTCTTTTTGGAGTATAGAGCTGTAAAGGTTGTTTTCCAGAATAGTATAGTATTTCCATTCCTGTCTCTCTTAGTTCATTAACAGCTGTAAATTTATCTATTCCTGGTGATTTTTCATTCTTTAATGCACTTATTACATCCTGCAATTCCTTTAAAGTTAATATATTCTTGATTTTTTTTTAGATGGCTCAAGTTGTTTGTTTTGATTTTGTATTTTTTTCTACTCCTGATAACTCCTGAAAGGACTCTTTTCATCTATTTATTACTTCTTTTTCATTTTTTAGCATATATCCTTCTTTATTTTGTATCCAAACTTATTTCTTGTGGGTTTTCTCCTCGGTGATTTTAAAGTTTTCTAAAATAATTTTTGTTTGTTTTACTGACTTTCTATTTTTTCACCAAAATCCTCTCACTGTTTTCTCTTTGCTACTGCTACTAGCTTTATATTTTTTTCCTTTTCTCCATAATTTTCATTAATTTTATTATTTACATAAATTTTCCATGACTTTTTTACTTATCTTTTTATTTAATTTGTCCAACAGGCTGTTTGTTTTCTTTAATTAGTTTTTTATTATTGCCACATATTCCTTCGGCGATTTTCTAAAAAAAAAAAATCACATTACCTCTTACTATTTTGTGTTATACCTGTATCATTTGAAATTTTTTATTTTTTCATAATTTTATGAATAATTGAAACTAATTGATTATTTAAAAACTTTTTCTAGTATTAGTAACAACAAGGGCTGATTCAATAAAAAAAACGAATTCAGCCTGAGATTATTAACATTTACGCCTTATGTAATTTCATTTATAATTTGGTGTCTAATTATATTTCAATAACTTTCAATAAATCTTATTCAAATTTATATTAAAATTTCATCAATAATTAACAAACCAATAGCAGTTTTAAAATCAACAATTATATATATATTAAAGATATTTTTAGTAAGAAGATAAAAATATTCTGAAGTGTTATTAAAACCACACCATTATCAGATTAAGACAGACACTTTACTAAAAATAATTTAAAAATACTTTAATGATCCCAATATTCAGGTATTGGGTTAATGGCATCGAGACAATAATTAAAATATCGTTAAGTATTTATGCAGCATTTGTATTTATCTAAAACAAATCTAAATTGAAATACGCATATAGTGTTTCATCTCATTTGTACTTTTTTTATTAATCGAGAGTTCTATAATTTACGACAGTTCATTAGAATGTTGCCAACTATTAACAAGAGTACAGAAGTAAGTTTCTTCAAGATAATATTAATTATTTTCTAATTTTAGTCGCTTTTTTAGGATTCTAGTATAACTATGTATAATAGAACTAATGAACTAATGAAAATATTTGATATTAATAGTGATCTAGATTTTTTCGTATAATTCTCGCCGGTAATTATTGCATATGTGCTTGTTTTAACTTGTACATTGGAAATACTATTACATTTTCCATCTTTGCGAAATTTTCTATTTATTCCAGATCTTTTGTTTTCATTTAGTAATCTTTTTTTCGATACCCTATCCTTCTGCTGGACTTCCTTTTTCATCTTAACTCTTAGAATTTTTTAGGTTACAAATTTCTACCTCTGTAGGTTCCTACATCTGTTCTTCATTTTGTCTCCTTCCAATTATTTGAATTTCCATTTCATTTTCACTAATGAAGAATACTCAAAAAAATTAACACCAAAAGCTATAATGATGGAAAATAAAAAAAAACAAACAAAAGTAGTCATGATAAAAGAAAAAGAAGTAGAAAAAAATATTGTGATATACTAGAGAAAGTTGCAATGATGAATTATCTGGGAACAAAAACTAGCAATGATGGAAAAATACATTTAGAGGAATTTAACAAAACTAAAAAATTAACACAAATATTGCATAATATACGGAAGTATTGATAATAAATCAGGAAAAAAATAACAGCAACAAAAGGATACACCTAAGAAAAATTGTAGAGAAAATAAGAAGCAAACAAAAATAGCTTAGTCAAATAATAGAAGAAACATATTTGGCATAGTTTGGTTACATGCAAAGAATGAAACCAGAACTAACAAAGCAAATAAGAGAAACCCAGAGATATGAAAAGAGAAAAAGAAAGAATATGGGGAAAAAATAAACGAAGTCATTCAAAAGATAAGAAAACAGTGCAATAATTAAAACAGAAAACACTGAACATTAAAGAATAGAAGAAATGGGCCAAGAATCCATTGACGAATAAGGACAAAGAAATAGAAAAAGGAATTATTGCAATTTTTATGTATCTACCATTTTCTATTTATTCTATATCTTTCATATTAATTTCGTTTTCCTTATTTAATATTTCTGCTCGAATCCCGTTTTTAGCTGCAGTTTTAGAATTTCTTCTAAAATTTCTTCCTCTGTAGATTCATCCATTTGTTCTTTATTTTGTCCCCTTTCGATTATTTATCTATTTTATATTTACTACTGGAGCATACTCAAAAAAATTAAGATCAAAATGTAGTTATCAAAGTTAAATTATTGTACTGTGGTCGTAATCAGTAATCGAGATAGTGGTTTGCTGTATTAAAATTAACACCAAATTAACAATCTGATACAGAAATCTAAGACCAGTAAAAATAGAATTTAGTAGACATTTCACTAATGGATGAAGGGAGGATTAAGGAAAAAATGCTAAATAAAACAAAAGGATGGAAATGAATCCAAAAAAGACAAAGGTGGTCAGGATTAATTGAAAAGAAGGAGAAGAAAATGTTATGCGTGAAGAGGTATTTACTAGAAGAAGCAGAATTCAAGAAAGAGAAAAGACGAGACCTAGAAAGAATATGTAGGACAAAGTCAACGAAATTGCTCAAATTAAAAGCAAAACAGTATAACAATTGAAACAGAAAGCATAGAATAAGAAGGAATGGAGGAAATGGGACTGGAATCTGCCGTATTATCCTTATTTGAAGCTTAAATATTTCTGTTGGAATTTGTTCTTCAGTTTGCCCCCGATGGATTATTTTGTCTTCCGTTTGATGGAATGGTATAGAATTTCTATTCTAAATTTAAATTTGAACTCCATTTACGAGATTCATCCAATATAAGTACCTGTAAATGGGCATTTAAATATTACGTACATCACGTATAATTATTTGATATCTGAGGTACAAGTTCAGTTGGCCAAATCAAGTCGTCTCAATCAACCGCACACGCATTTATAAGTATTTGATTGAGTTCCTGTGGTCGTAAATCATTTCTCTTCGAACTTCTCAGGCAGTAGCGCGTGTGAGTTATTGTTTTCTTAAAAGTTTAATTTTTATTTTCATTCATTAATAAAAACTAAAAGTGAATTATGTATAGTCTTTCTATGATTATTTACATGAATTTCAAATTTATGTAGATACTTAAGCCCACGGATCTTCTTTGTTTCTTGGATTTTTATGAGCTTTTTTTGAGGTTTTGCAATTTAGAACAGAAATACCAAAAAAAAAAGAGGGCAAGGCGTAGATATCGAAGTAAAATGATCGTACTGTAATTAGTTACGGAGATGATAGATTGCTGTAATAACCATAACAAATATTATCACCAAATTGGAAATTTATCGTGAGAATGATGCAATCAAGTATTGCGATGCAAACACCCAATGAGGCATTACTAATGCAAAAAAATAATGCACTCTTTCAGGAGAATTATGCGAGATCGCAAAATGAACAACAACTGTATACAGTATGGAAAAAAACTGAAGCAGAAAAAGGGAATGCCGAGAAAAGGGCCACCCACTTAGAAAAAGTAGTTGAACAGCTACAATTAAAATTAACAGAATTAGAAAAGAGATTTCCAGAGCAAAAACAAACTCAGAGAATCGAATATGCAACTGATGAAGAGGAACTAGCTGAAGAAACAGAGTGGATTCGTGTTAAAGATCGGAAAAAGCGTAGAATGAATACATCGCTGACCCCTCCGCAAAAAGAATCAAAAATACCACAAAAAGTGGTTGAAAAGACGAAGAAACCACAGCTACCACCGCCAATAATAGTGGAAAAAATCACCAGATTTCCTGAAGTACATGAAATAGCTAGAAAGAATTCCAACAAATTCAACATAAAAGTACTAAGCGACACCAGCGCAAAAATTAACTTTGAAAATGAAGAAGATTTCAAGAAAGTTGTCAGAAATTTAAATGAAAATAATTACATGTGGCACTCATATGAAAATAAGCAAAACCGACCAATCAGAGTTATGGTCAAAAAGCTTCATCACACTGCTGGAAAAGAAGCCATCATGCAGGACCTTACAAGGAGAGGGTACAAAATATTGGATGTAATACCAAAATTAAGATATAAAACAAAACAGCCGCTGAACATGTTCATGCTAGTATTTAGCAACGATGAAAATTTAAACAAAATACATGAAATTACCGATATACTCAATATCAAGGTAATAATAGAACCACTGAGAAAGACAAGATTAGTACCGCAATGCAAAAGATGCCAGTCATATGGACATACTCGAAGATACTGCGGCAAAGAACCCAGATGCGTTAGATGCACTACAAGACACCTAACAGTCGATTGTGATAAACCAAGGAACGCAAAACCAAAATGTGTAAACTGTGGTGGAGAACATCCGGCAAGTTACAGAAACTGTATCGTTGCAAAGGAGATGCAGAAATTAAAGAATAATAATCAAAACAAAAAAAATATTAATAAGAATCTACCAAGACAACCACAAAGAGAACAAAGAAGAATGAGTGAAATTCCAACTCCAGAAGAAAGAAAAAAGACCTTTAGTCAGGTACTATCTAGAAACGAAGAACAAAAAAACGAACAAAACAAATCAAATATAGAACAAACTCTACAGCACATACTAGAGAAACTATCCAATCTGGACGAAAGAATAGCCAGAATAGAATACAGCACCAAAGGAGCTATACCAAAAAGGGTTTCTAATGGCGGTAAATAGTCTACGAATCCTAGAATGGAATGCTAATGGGCTATTACAGCATCAATTAGAGCTGCAAGCCATATTAGAGATAGAAAAAATTGATATATGCCTCGTTTCTGAAACACATTTCACAAACGAGTCATACGTTAGATTTAAAGGATATAAAGTGTATCATACCATACATCCTGACAATGACTCCAAAGGAGGTAGTGCAGTCATAATAAAAGACAGTATTAATCATTACCAAGAAATGGATTACAAGACAAGAATAATACAAGCTACATCAGTAAACGTAAGAACAAAAACTTATGAGATAATTGTCACAGCGATCTATTGTCCGCCCAGGCATACTATCAAAAAAGAACAATACATTGAGTTTCTAGAAACACAAGGCTATAGATTCATCATAGGGGGTGATTTCAATGCCAAACACACCCATTGGGGATCAAGGCTCATTACAACTAAAGGAAGAGAACTCTTTAATGCAACTAAACAGTTGAATTGCGAAACCTTATCAACAGGAAAGCCAACATATTGGCCTACCGATCTGAATAAAATTCCAGATTTGATTGACTTCTTCATAACAAGAAATATATCAGTAAACTACATGCAAGTAGAAGAGGCATGGGATATGAACTCTGACCACTCTCCCATCCTACTTACACTTAGTGACTCAGTCATACAAAGGCAAAACCCTCCAAGTCTTGTCAACAGGCAAACAGACTGGCGGAGTTTCCAAATTCTGCTGGAAGAACAAATTAATCTCTCAGTAAAACCTAAAACAAAAGAAGAGATAGATAAGGATGTCGAGTTACTGAACAACTGCATCCAGCAAGCTGCATGGGACAGTACCCCTAATTTAATTGCAAGAACAAAGGGCAATAACTACCCAAAGGAAATAAGAGAACTGATTCGCGAAAAGCGCAAGTTAAGACGGAAGTGGCAACAAACTAGAGCACCAGAAGACAAAACTAGATTGAACAATGCCACCCAGCAGCTGAAAAGGGATATTCAGAGTATGAAGAATAATGCTATAAGCGAATATTTAACAGATTTGACAAACGACAAAAATACAGATTACTCATTATGGAAAGCGACTAAAAGACTAAAAAGACCAATTGTCCAAAATCCACCAATCAGAAATGAAGATGGAAGTTGGGCTAGAAACAATCAACAAAAAGCAAATAGATTTGCAGAGCACCTAGCAAACACATTTACAGCCAACGAAGGAGAAGAGCAACTAGGTCAAATAATATTAAATCAGAACAATTTGGAAATAACCCTTACTACTCCGAAGGAAATATCCACAATGATCAAAGAAAATATCAATCCGAGGAAAGCACCTGGATTTGACCTAATTACAGGTGAAATACTTAAACACTTACCAAAGAAAGCTATAGTTAAATTAACATATATTATCAATGCAGCCTTCAAACTCAAGTATGTACCTATCTTGTGGAAAGTAGCTGAAGTTATAATGATTCCCAAACCAGGGAAGCCACCAAATGTAGTATCATCTTACAGGCCAATATCTCTATTACCAGTGATATCAAAACTATTTGAGAAAATACTACTGAAAAGATTAAATCCTATACTTGAAGAAAGAAAGTTAATACCATCGCATCAGTTTGGCTTCAGAAAAAGTCACTCCACCATAGACCAAGTACACAGGATAACTGATGTCATAGAAAAATCATTAGAAGAAAAGAAGGTCTGCTTCTCTGTCTTCTTAGACGTGGCTCAGGCATTTGATAAGGTTTGGCATGAAGGACTCAAATACAAATTTAACAAACTCTTGCCCAAACAATATGCACAACTATTAGACTCATATATATCACACCGAGCTTTTAGAATAAAGCAGGAAGATGTTTATTCAGATCTAAAAGAAATTAATGCGGGTGTGCCACAAGGAAGTGTGCTAGGACCAGTCCTGTACCTGCTGTACACTAGTGACATCCCTCAGTTAGACAACGATACCATTGCTACATTTGCTGACGACACAGCCATAATGGCCATAGGCAATAACCACGAAGAAGCAGCAAATAACCTGCAGACATCACTTAATAAAATTAATAACTGGACGAAAAAATGGAGAATTACCCTAAACAAGAATAAATCGGTACATGTTAATTTCACAAACAAAAGGGAACAATATGTACCAATCAGAATAGATGATGAACAGATACCACATGCTAACACAGCAAAATACCTGGGACTAACTCTAGACGCGAAGCTTCGCTGGAAAGCTCACATCAAAAAGAAACGTGAAGAACTCGGAATTAGATACAAGAAAATATATTGGCTGCTGGGAAGAAAATCCACTCTGACAATATACAATAAATTATTAATATATAAACAGATCTTAAAACCGATATGGACCTATGGGATCCAACTATGGGGTTGCGCTAGCGAAAGCAACACCCAAATCATCCAGAGATTCCAAAATAAAGTGCTGAGGAACATCGTCGATGCACCCTGGTACTTCCGAAATAGTGACCTCCACCGGGACTTGGAGATGGACAATGTTAAACAGGTAACCACCATATTTGCCAAGAGTCATGAACAGCGACTCTTAGATCACGTGAATGTTGAGGCAATCCAGCTCCTCGACAACACCAACCAGACGAGAAGACTCAAGAGGACAAAGCCATTTGAGTTAGTTATTTAAGTGCCTAGTGTAAAAGCAGAGCAAAGTGCGAAATTTTATACGATAGTGTTAGTGTTATTTTTAGTACAATCTAAGGAACTTCTACTGGTAAGACCCTTAGTTTTAAGACATTCGTAGTAATTTAGGCTAGAATAAAATTGTTCATTGATCGCGCTGAAAAAAAAAAAAAAAAAAAAAAAAAAAAAAAAATTGGAAATCGTTTATCTACAACCACGTGCACATTAACATTATGTTTTATTTACTCTTGCTACTTCATTATTACACGTAGCGTGAAAATAATTACTTATTCATTTGTTTAAATTTTAAACTTATATTTTCCGCTTTTTCAATAATTATTGCTAACCAAAATACTTTCTCTTTTATCACAAAAATGTAACCTTACGCGCATCGTCAAGGCTTTAAGGCTACGAAACAGTTCACTGGTTGCGGTGCGTGCAGAAAAAGCCTTGATCTTGAACCGACGTACTTGGTTGACTCCGTTCCATTATTTACTTGTTTTTATTTTACATAATTTCCGTCTGCTTAATGAAATTAGAAAAATTTGATTCTCGGTGACAGATGATTTGTTTACTACAGCGTGAATGGAAGATTTTTTTTGTTTATTGAATAATGGGGATACGAATTGTTGAGGATAATTTTTCGGAAAGTTTCATCGCATTATCTTCATATAATCAAAATAATCATTTTCTTAAAAATATTGTTAAAAAAAATTTGGTGGCTATTTCTATACGAAAAATTTAGTGTCGTAGTTAAAAAAAAACAAAGTTTTAGAGACAGGTCCTGGACCTAAATACATTATAGTTAATTGATAGACATAATAATCACCCTGTTTAATGTAATTCATTTTTAAGCTTAAGACGTAAAAGTAGGCCACCTATCTTTGAAATTAAAAACCGCCGACGAACGACCTTATTTGAAAAGGCAAATTTTCAGTTTGCAAAAAACGAAAGTTAATTAAAAGGCCTAAGTGACATTGACCTAAAAACGCTTGTCTATAACAATTAACATATCGATAACAGGACAATGTCACTATTTTTTTAATTTGTTACAATAATTAATAACTTAATTGTAGTTAAAGTTTTGAAAATAATTATGTTATCTAATAATATGTATATTTCTAACCAGTGGAGCATAATTTTCGAATTATATCACTTAGTATGACGTTAAGAAAGATTATCGTTGAAAGAAATTATTTTAGTATACTCATATACATATTTCTTTACCTTCAATTCTATATTTTTAAGTGTTAGTTATGTGTCACTCATTTACAAAGCAGGTAAATAATATTTACAGAAAATGGTTAGTTTTTAGCTAATCACCACTTTTCAGAAAACTCACAATTGCTTAAAAAATATAAAATATAATTGCACCAATCCAATCCTTAGATTTTAATATTCCTATATACGTTTTTGTTAGTTTTGTACAAAACTACCTCTTAACTTTTTTTTAATCAAAGGAAACTCAAAAGCATACAACAACTATTTTTATTCAAATTAAAGACAACTAGTTTCGACTGGTTAGAGTCATCGTCTGGTCTGAAAATTATTAAAATTATTACAATCATGTAAAATAAAATACATTAATATTGTTCACAAAAGTCAAACAAATTTACCTAAAAATTATATATATGGTATGATTTTGAGCTTCCTTTGATCATTCCAAGATACCACATTTGAGCTCAAAGGAAAACCTGCTTTATCTTAATTTTTTTTATTTTTGTTACAGGTCTTAGCTGCAATATGTGCACATTCTGTCTCAATATCGATAGGAATTTGTCAAGCCTACAGTGCAATTCTTTTGCCACAATTAAAAGATTCAGAAAAATACAAAAATTTAACGGCCGATGAAACATCCTGGATAGGTAAGCCTTCAACAAATTATGTAGATTTCAGCAAAAGTAATGCATCAGTCTAACATCTCCGAAGACCATGAAATATAGAACATATTTTCTCCACGACCATTAGTGGAATGTGTTAATTCTAAAATCATTGTTAATAATAGAATGTAAACATTCTCACTCTTGAGATAGAATATTTATTCTGAACCACTTACTTCTTATATGATTTGCATGTATTTTCATTCCATAACTAGTAATGGAATGAATATTCCGTAATTGTTCTAAACAATATCGACAGCCATGGATGTCAAAACTATCAATGTCAGATGTAAATTGGGGGAGGGGCGGTAATAAAAATTTTTAATTTAAATAAAATGAGTGAAAAATCGAGTGAATTTTTGGTCGTGGAGATAACACAGGCTGTTACTCGGTTAGAAGAACAAAATTCGATATTGTTTTCATTCTAACCTTGTTACAGAATCTATTATTATAGAATATAGAATAACAGGCAAGTTAATTGTAATATTTTTCAGTGTTTGTGAATTGGTTTTATAATTGTCATGCAAGTATTTAAACTAACATTTATGTTTTGACATACATTAATAAATAAAATAATACTATAATGGATTAAATTTATGTTTCTTTGTTTCCTACTCTAATGTTCCTGTCAGTACATGATTTAGAAAATAAATATTCATAATCATAAGAAAAACAAAAAAACAATTGGTGTTTTCACTTGAGTAAAATAAAAAATAACATCCCGTATAAGGGAAAAATCATACATACTAGAACCATAATTTAATTCAGAATAATTAACGAAGATTTGACCAGTTAGTTAACATCTGTGGCGTAAAATATTTAAAAAAAAATACTAAAATCCTTGTTTTTCATAGGAATAAGTTACATAGATTTAAAAAAATTTTGTGTCCTTAATAACAATAATGTAATTTCTTTTAAAGTCGTTATAAAGTTTCAATTTCAAGAAAAATTAATAATTGGGTTTCTTGTATAAAATTTAGAATCCTTATTTTTGAAAATGAAAAAGTATTTTTTCCATATATTAAATTTTAAAACTTTTATGTCTTTTATAACAATAACGTATTCTTCTTTAATGTAGTTATAAAGTAACATTTCAAGAAAAATTAATTATTGTGTTTCTTACATAAAATCACGTTTGACTAAAAAATTATGTATAAAATATTGAAATATTCGTTGTCTGTTTGTAATGGCAATAAAATACTTTATATTTAACTGCATTTTCAAGATTTTTTTGAAAAAGTGAAGGCCTCCATCTTCACGCACATTTTTAATTCAATTCTTTGGATACTAATTATTTCTCTAATTTGATATTTTTGCTTGATTATTTATTGCGATAAATAATTATTTTATTTAGGATATAAATATGTTATTTTATTTAATTATTTTATTATTTTCTCTATATCTATCTTGATCCTGGTCACTAGTTCCTACGAATTTAATAATTTCTGGATATATTTTTGATCTATCAACATTTAATTGTTTTAATGTAGATTATTGTCTCTTATAAATCTTGCATTGTAATTTTTTATTTTTTCATCTACCGTGTCTTCCATGTGTTCTTTATCACTTTCTCTTCCATCCGGATTGTCTTGTTTTCTTCTTTACATTTATTCTCATAATAACTGACTACATTTACAGAACTTGTTTTTCCTAGAAATCAAAAGAACAAATTTTCACGTTTTTCAAATATACAGAGTGCGCCAAGCTCAACGCGAATGTTAAATATTACAGACAAATTATTTTTTAAGAATTTTTTCAAAATGTTGTATTCTGGAAATACCAACCAACCAATTTTTATCTGTTAATGATTAGGGCTTTAGGTTGTTTGAAATTTAGTGTTTAAAACTAGTTTAGTTCAAATAAATTACCACCCTTTTCTTTCATCCAATGTGTTCTTTAAACAATTTTATGCAATTATTGACTAATTTTGTTGTCTAGCTTCTGTTTTAAAGCTAACCAATTAAAAATCAATTTGCAAGTTACCAATTAACAATTATTTATATATTTATAAGTTGTCTCTCAATAAACTAAAAGAAGCCAATAAAATTTGTTATTAATTAATCACATGCTTAATTTGTCCTTATTTCTCACTCACAGCCTATTAAGTTTAACAACTCATCAGTGAAAAATTTTAGTACTGCATATATGTGATGAAAATTGTTATAATGTTAATATTTGTAAACTAAGTGGTTTTTAGTTCTTTTCATTAAATTATTGTAACCACTCAGTTTACCATTCATTTCTTGGATGGCTGGGTGTTTAAGAAAAAGAACGAGAGACATTTTTGAGCGCGGGTATTTTTGAAGTATTTTAAGGAAAAAAAAACGATCAGAAAATTTAATATCACAATGTTTATAATAAAACAATGATTATACTAGTACCAAAAAAAGGCATTGGAAAGTAATTCAGAAACATAATAGGAAATAGTTTGTATAAATATTTTCTTAAAAACATTTTTTTGCATAATTTACATGGAGAAATTATTAGACTGATCATTGCTCTTGTAGAACTCTTTAGGGCTTTAATACTTTGTTAATATTGCAATGCACTATTTCAAGTTCCATTTTTTCTTGTACCTCTCTCTCCAATCTATACTTGTCTTTCAAGGATAGTTTTCAATTGACACGCACATTAGTTTTTTTTATCAATTAATTTGATATATATTTAATTGCTTATACTTAATTTGATAACATTTTTTCATACAAGCAGCGTGAAATTGGCGATTTATCAAGAATTGTTATTGCACAATTATTTTTATGGTTAATAGATTTCTCATACCAGGTGTTCAGTTTCTAATTGGCATTAACACTTCCGAAATTTTGAACGCTAATGACAAAAGTATATGGGCTAGGAGTTCGAAATCTGAATTATATAATAATAATAATAATAATAATAATAATAATAATTATAATAATAATAATAATAACATAATAAATTAAATAGTTAACATATCAAAATCTTTTAAATATTAAGAAATAGTAAAATTTTATTGAAAATCGGCAAAAAGTATTTTTTAGAAATTTGTAATTGAGTATTGACGTTGTAACTGTTATTTCTTTAGCATTTTTAATGATTTTTTTCGAAAATGGTGGGAGGTAAGAAAAAAAACGCAAGAAAATAAAAAGATGTGTTTTTAGGCGATTTATTTAAGAAAATAACAAACTGTTGTTAAATATATATATATATATATATATATATATATATATATACTTTTTTCGAACATTAATTAATTAAATTTATCGGATAATTAGCCCTGTAAATTTTTTGCAATTTTTATAATTTTCTTAAATGAAACTTTTGACGTTTTTGAGAGAAAAAAAACATTTAAACTCTCTTACCGCGATGAGAACACAACAATTAATGGAATTTAAATTTAATTTTCTTTCTCAAAAAACTCACAATTGGTAAACGATTAGATACCTAATTAATAGTTTGGATAGAAAAATGAAAATATCTCAAAAACTAATAACTTTGGGCATAAGAAATGCTTAATAAAAATTTTGACAATCAATAAAAAACATGACTTCAGTAGATTGTTGTTTTTGTACTCCATTTTAATTATACAGGGCAATAAACTTTTCATGGAAAATTGGTTATACCTTTTTTAACGCCTTTTTTTTTAAACGTTTTTTTTGTAATGGAAAAGTAAACCGGATTTCAAATTTAAAATAATATACAAAGTTTCATTTAAAAAAATATAACTTTGATCTGGCACGGCGTTATGGAACGCTCTGTAACATTGTAACTAATTTTAAAAGCTTAAAGCTTACAATTTTTGTAAATAACTTTTTTTGGTATCATTTATTATAACAGACTTACTTAGCTTTACCGCACAAATCAATCACCCTGTATGTAGGGGTTAGTTTTTTTTACATAAAAATTCAAAATAATGACTGCTAGTTTCTCTAAATTGATAGCAAATTTAGAAAATTAAATGGATCCCTTCTATATTTTTTTATATTTGTATTAAACAATTGTTAAAATATTTTTTTAAATTCTTTTTTCACCATAATTAGTAATGATTTAGTTCAAATGACTTAAGAATTAAACCAAAATTATACAAGAAGTTATTTTGTCCAAATTTTTAAATATCTTCATTTTATTAAAGACGCGATATTTTTTATCTTAGACTAAAACATTGATGGATAACCCTCTTTTTTGAGTACATTTTTTTTATTTATCTATAAAATGGAGTAAATCACAACTATATTCTTTTCTTAGAGAAAGTGACAATTTTCTAATATCTTTTGTACTATATTTTGATGTATAAATTTTTTCCAAAGATGAATATATCTAAATAGAAATAAAAGATAAGCGATTTATTATTTATAATTTTTTAATATAAAATTGAAAATTTTAAAGCGAAAAATGACAAAATTAAACAAAAATCTAAAAAATTTGACATTTGATCGACGTTTGAAGTAGAATACAAAAATGCAGAAATATATAAGGGCTTCTATTTAAATTTCCAATTTTCATATAATTTTTTTTTAAACCTAAAGTCGGCTATTTTGAATATTAATGTACAATATTCCAAAACTAATATATGTAAATAACAAAAATTTTAAATAAATCTAATAACTCATTCAAAAAAGTGACTAATGATTCAATCATACCCAGTATATGCTCTTTTATTTTTACTCTGAATTTCTGATTCTGGTTTTGAAATTAACATTATTTTTTTGAGTTGTGACAAAAAAGCGAAAATTTTACAATAATGCAAAAATTTTGTTTAATGAAATTGATTTTTTAAATAAAAATAAATTAGTGTAGTGGATTATGGCCCACAGACTATATCTTAGAACGGAAACACCAAGTTCTTCAACAAGGTGGTTTACTTCCATAATTTTTTTCTTGCAGATACGGTTTCGAATAACCAAATAACTTGCCAAGGTTACCGCTTCGATTATTGTTTATGGTAATTTAATAATTTAAGATTTATATGTCACAGTCGCAAGAAACATTTCCGTACATTTTTAAGTCAACGAACTTTTCCAGTTTCCTAAATATAGACATACTTACATTTTTATTTTTACAGCTAGTCTGGGCACAGTAACAAATCCAGTAGGCTCAATTTTGTCCGGCGTGCTGGCCGAATGGATGGGAAGAAAGCGAGCGATCCAAGTAACGGCTTTACCTTTAATTTTGGGTTGGATGTGTTTTGGATTAGCTCAAAATATCAACTGGCTTTATGCAGGAAGACTGGTCACAGGAATAGCAGCAGGTTAGATTAAAAGATTCATTTTATAAAATATTATTATCTAACATAACTTTTTTTCCAGGAATGTCACCAGCCTGTTATACCTACGTAGGAGAAATTTCGTCATCAGAAAACCGAGGTTTTATGCAGACTTTAGGCCCCATTTGCGCTTCTTTTGGAATTTTACTAACATATACATTAGGATATGTATTAAACTGGGCTACAGTAGCCTACATCAGCATAGGTTTCGCTGTGTTCTCAGTAATAATTATGCAATTAGTACCAGAAAGTCCCTCCTACCTGTTGAAGTATGAAAAGCGAGCAGAAGGCTTTAAAACTCTCTTATGGTTCCGGGGAAACAACGCTTTAGCTCAGAAGGAGATCGATAGGTTTTATGAAAATCAAAAGGAAGCTGGTAGTCAAAATTTAAGCTTCAGGGAATCTTATTTCGGACCCCAAACTGTCAAACCGTTTTTAATTCTGGTGGGGTTGTTTGCTCTACAAGAATTTTCTGGAATATACACCCTTCTTTTCTACGCTGTTAACTTCTTCCAAGACACAGATCTCCATTTCGATGAATACGTAGCTTCAATAATAGTAGGAGCAATCAGATTCTCTATGTCAGTAGTTATAGCATATTTGATAAATATTTATGGTAGAAAAATTTTATGTACCGCTTCTAGTATAGGTATGGCAGTAACTATGTCGGTAGTAGCGATTTATATGAAGTACTACGAGATACATTCCGATCAACATAAGATATTCTCTTATCTACCTTTGATAGGAATTATGCTCAATGTTGCTTTTAGTATGGTAGGGATGTTACCAGTACCATGGGTCATGGTAGGAGAAATGTTTCCTTTAAATGTCAGACCAATCATGTCTGGAATAGTAGTTAGTATAGCTCAAATGTTAATTTTTTGTTGTGTTAAAATTTACAACAACATGAATGATACCCTTCACTTTAGTGGAACTTTGACAGTTTTCGTTGTAGCTTCAGTATTATCAGCTGTGTATTGTAGTACAATATTAACAGAGACTAAAAATAAAACTCTAGAAGAAATTGAAGCCCATTTTAGAGGCAATAAGGTGATTGTAGATAAAGAACCCGAATTGTATATAATTCAAAATGACAAAAAAGGTATTGACAATGCAGCCTTCGATGGTTCGTCTGAAGGTGTTACATATGCCAAAGATTTCAGTGTACACGTCCAAAGTTAGTTTATACGTTTCTTATTAGTTAAGTAAGCGACTTTGTGATTCCTACTAAGCTTAAGATAATTTAGTGAATTTTATTTTTGTAATAAATGATTCTTAAAGAATCAACTATTTATTTCTTATATTTAATAAAGAACTTTTTTATTATTTCGTTGTTGATTTTGTTTATTCCAATTTATTACAATATTAAATTTTGAAGAAACTTCGTTCTATATAAAAGATTAAAATGTATATAGTTTCTACTTATTGTTATTTTGTTTTATTTTTTTCATTTCAAATAAACTGTTTATTTATCATTTATAATTCTAATATTGTTGCCTATATATTCAGTTAATTAGAGCTTTTGAAACCCCTCTATTTTCAAATTGATCATCATCATCATCATCTTCATCAATCAAATTAATAATACGTTGGCGTATATTTTCGTTAATGTGTTTTTTCGCACCTTTTTTTTTACTTGTTTTGTTTTAGTCTTTTATTTTTCGTAAAAATCTTTCTTTTAATTTAATCTAACCATCATCTTAGTTTCTTTTTTATCATGATTTTAATTAACTTCACTTTGCTAATTTTGTAATCATGTTCTTGGTTGCTTGTTGCATTATATATACGAGCCAATCCAAATGCAACACTTCTGTTTTTTCCTTCTACGTCTTTTGCTTTTTCTATATTTCTCTTGTCTTCTTTACTCTTCTCCAGTTATGTTTGGGGCTAGTATTATTATTTGTTGGTTATTTACCACCGTCCCTTAATTTTCTTGGCTCAGTCTGCTATTATTTTCCTTATTCATTCAGTAATTTCTTCCACGTTTATACCTTTTTACTTCCGCATCTACTTTATCTAATTAATGCTTTATTTTTAGGTGTAGTTTTAGTCTGGACTTCTTTTCCTTTTTGGAAATCTTTGTAATGTTTTTGTCAGCTTATCATGATCTTTATTTATTCTAAAGTTATATATTCCTCTTTGTTTCCTTGAAAAAGAGAAGGATCAAGGAAAATAAATTAACAGAGTTAATAGATCATAAAAAGCAACAAAATTTCCAAGGACAGAATATAAAACTACCCTAAAATGAACAAATAAAAATAGATAATTTAGTTAAACAATCCGGATAGGAAATGTATCCGTAAACAGCTACTACGAAATAAAAACATATAAAGAAAATCGTTTGAATAGAGAAATTGAAGAAATAGAAAATTAAATTAATTTTTTCAATGAATGAACAATTAAACCTGGAAAGTTAAATTGTTTTAGATTTCCTTTTGGACTAAATATAATATTTTTATGGTATGAAGTTAAATACGCTTATAAGAAATCTGTCAATCCGATATCACTATTTCATAATGCGATTTAGTGAAACCTGGTTAGAAAAAGATATTGAAAAAATAGCTTTGTAATTCATGATAAAGATAACTTATCTTTTATATTTATTATGAAATAGAAAATTATGACCACTTTTAAAGCAAAAAGATATTGGAGGAGGTAAGAAACACTAAATAGCAGAAGTTTAAGAAATATCAAAAGAAAGACATACATATGTATATCAAAGTTAAAATATTTTCGTAGAATCATCTACTATTCAACAGATGTCTCTAATGGTATTAAGTCGTATATAAATTTAAATATTAGAAAAATAATATTTATAGCGTTTATAGCAAATTTTTAAAAGTTTCGTAATATTTTTTTATTTACCATCATTGTATGTTGTATTTATTTTTTCAAGTAGTAAACAAAAAAAGCAGTGCGTAATATTTTATTAAAAAATATATTTCGTTATAAACTTCAAATGCATTAACAAATCTCCTTCCGTACTGTAAAAAAATAAATATCCTTTACATAATAAAAAATAAATAATATCACCAGAATTTCAAAATTCCACTAAACATTTAAATTAATTTAATTACTTTAATGAATTAATTATCGTCTAATAAATTTAAATTTAAATGTTTCTTTTTTTAGAGCTAGTGATCCAACTGGTACTTTGTACGTCTCCTTGTCAGCAGGTAGAATTGTGAAGTTTTGTAAAAATGTTCCCAGGACTCCGAAGGATATCAACTGGACCATCCTGTAGCCCAGACAACTTCTACGGCCCCCTCCAAAGGGAAGAAAGTATTCTGGTTTTACCAAATTCCCGTTTTTGATGAACCTTTCGGGTCTGAACTTCGATGGTCCATCCCAAAGTTCTTCAGACATGTTCAGTTCGTAGTTGTTCATGAAAATTACTGATCCTTTTTCGATTTTATAACCTTTAACAAATAAAAAAAAATCAGTTACGAACTATACTTAATCTATCTAGTAAATGGTAATACATTTGGAAAAAATAGTGACTCACCGTTAATAGAACTATCTCTGTTAGCAACTCTGGGTACAATGGGAGACGCAATCAGTCTAACAGCTTCAAAAATGGCAGCTTCAGTGTAGGGCATGCAATTTCTGTCTCCTATTGTAACCGGTTTATTCCTTCCTACATTTTCTTCGATTTCTTGATGTATTTTGGCTTGTACTTCTGGTTCTTTGACCAAAAAAGCAAAGAGTTTTATGAGGAAGTTTCCAACAGCCGAATGTCCTCCAATAATGTCTTCTAAAGCGAAAAGAGCTGAATTCCAATCGAAATCTGCATCTTCTTTTTTGACATATTT
This sequence comes from Hermaeophaga mercurialis, assembly GCA_951812935.1. Taxonomy (NCBI): domain Eukaryota; kingdom Metazoa; phylum Arthropoda; class Insecta; order Coleoptera; family Chrysomelidae; genus Hermaeophaga; species Hermaeophaga mercurialis. The sequence goes on along the minus strand of OX638361.1, from coordinate 17,535,875 downwards.
AATAAGACTTTCCACATAATCAACAGGTTCAGATTCCACATCAAATTGCTCAACTCGTTTTCCAATTATTTCGTCTTCAACAAATTTCCTGATTTGATGTGTCAAACTCTTCATTTTGTTCATGTTTTTCTTAAGTAGAGGGCTCAAAAAAGGCAAAAAGTCAGCCGCGTAACCTTGATTGACCTCATAAAAAATTTCATCAAAATTTTCAATAGTTTCGTTAAATCGTTTATCACTAATGTCGAAGGATTTGGAGCAGAAATGATTCAAAAATATGTTTGCGCAGTTTTTTAGAATAATCGATTTCAGGTCTAAGTTGATCCCAGGAGTTATTTGAGATACCATATTTTGAGTTTCGGTGGAAATAAGCTCTTCTAAAGAAGAAAAGTTGTTGGTAAAAGCTCTGGGGAAAGTGTGGGCTTTCAGCATGTCACGTCTTGCTTTTTGTTTGTCCGACCAATCGCAGAAAGCCAAAGCTGCAACAAATAATTTATGTAAAATAGATGATCATAATTTTGTTATTTATAGTTTTGATTACGCATTGGTTTATTTATTTTTGTTCCTTATTTTCTTTTATCACCGTCATCACATGTTAACAAGAGAAGTTTCCAGCTAAGTGCCAGAATAGTTTAACAGTGTAAATTGAAATCTGCGTGTAAAGGTAGTGACTATATTTTTACATAATTGGGATGATATTAGTTAAGATAATTTTGCTAATATGAGGTATAAAAATATCATATAAATATTTTTCTAAAGTCAGCTGTTTTCAAAGAAATTCCATCTTTGATCAGCAGTAGCAAAGATAAGATAAATGTCATAAGATAAAGAATCGACCATACCAGACTGACCCACCAATATTTTATGGTTTCTATGGGAATCCATCTCTTGAACAAATACTACAGGATTCCCTTCTCACTTAAGGACATTTTCTTAAATTGCATACACAGTAACTAGTAACAAAGGAAACATCACAACCTGGACATAATCTGTCACAGTTTTTACAAAACCTTTGGAACATTGTGGAAATTCAAGATAAGTATAGTTTATCTTTTAATCTTAGAAAATCACTTCATAGAAAAAAACTGCAAAATCTAAAACTTATTTTATGTCAATTTGACGTAAATCATCTTATCCGAAAATGATTCCTAAGGGAGCTAGAGCTCTTTAAAGATGGCGCTCTAACCATTGGTTTCATTCAAATAACTTCAAAACTGATTCGTGTTAAATGATATTGTTTTGTATATTTATTTTTTGAAATGTACCCAAAATTTTTTTAATATAGTCATAAACGGCTCGTTTGGGTGGGCTATTCAATACTTTTATTCATCATTTTGTCTTGTAAAATGTCGCTATTGTGACATGATAATTAATAAAATTTTTAGAGCTGTTTATGATAATTTAAAATTTTATTTGTTAGTCAAAATTTAAATCGATTTTTCTCGAAAACGGTGCGTCGTAGATATTTCAGATAAGACTATAATTTTTTTGTAAAATTGTTAAAATTTGTTACATATCATGTCAAAATGGCGACATTTTGAGAGAGGAAAAAAATATCCACTACCCCTCCCAATCGAACTGTTTATGACTACGTTTAAAAAATCGTATTAATTGGGTACATTACAAGAAAAACATATGCCAAATGTTATCACTTAAAGTTAATAGAATTAAATCGATGCTAGAGCGCTTCTTTAAAGAGTTCTAGCTCCCTTCGAAACCCTGTTTCGAAATTTTTTTCTGTGAAATGAGTTTATTATGCATAGATTACACAAAGTAAGGATAGAAACAGTTAATTTAGTTTACTAATAAATTTAATGCTAAATATAATAATTTTCTTAGAAAATGTATTGGTTAATATTGCCCACCAAACTCTATTTCTTGTTTTTATTGTTAATTTATCTGTATTACTTTTTTTATCGTCAAAAAAGAAGAGAGTAAGAAATGATTAAAATGGTTAAATCACTTACAGAGAATACCAAATAGCAGAATGACAAAAAAATACTATGCATAGAACTAGCAGGAACTCGAAAAAACTAACATCAAAAAAAGGTGGTATAATGAAGAAGAAAATGACAATGGAAAAAGGAGTTAAGGATTACAAAGCGAAAGCAGAAGACAGGAAGGAGTGTAAGAAAATCTTTACCAAATATGGACAAAAAGTCCTGTGTGCAGCACTACATATATGATTATTTTATGAACGTTCATACTTACAGTTTTCCTTGTTGCCATCAAACAGCTGTTGGTATCTTTCAAAATTGGGCCTCGAGTCAAAATGGCTGCCTTTAGTCACTAAACCCTCTCGAATATTTTTCTCTCCATTAACAACAATACACTTTACTTCCCCAAGTTGGAGCTTAATTATTTGACCAAATTTTTTCTCTAAAGCACTGAAAGCCTGATACGGTACTTCGTATCCCCCTAAAAGATGCAGATGTCCGATGATCGGCAATTTTCTTGGCGACGGTGGTTCCTTTAAAGAATTTTCTTCCTTCTCGTGTTTCTTTTTTCTTCTTTCTTCCAAAATTCCTTTACTCACGGCTGCTAGTGCCAAGCTGGCGAAAATGATGAGCAGATTTGTGAGGGTGAATGCCACCGAAAAAAACATGTTGTACACCACTTATTTTGATCTTCTGGTGTTGAGGGAGACCAACGGTAGGTAGAAACGTTGTCTGAGGATTTCGGTAGAAGGTGGATGGTTATATAGTTGGAGATTATCATAATCAGATACGGTGTGAGATACATTTACATTTATAAAAGATCGATTTGAATGCACTTCGGTTAACTGTTGGGCTTATAATACGGTAAATTTTTTCACGATTTTTAACTGTCCATAATAATTTATCAAAAGAGTATTGATTAATTTGTACAATTAGAATCTTTTTAATGCAAGTGACTTAAGAAATAAGCTTAGAAGGAGTTAAATGATTATCAGAAAATGGAAAAAATAATGAATATAATAAAAAAGAGAAAAGAATAAAGAAATATAACATAACTCTACTCAATACTTTAAACACTGGTTAGAGCAGTTGGATCCTATGTTAAAAGTTAAAACAATTTTGTTTTAAATGTAGATTTTTTGACAATTTAAAATTTGAGTGTGTGTTGTGACAGCTGATGAATACAATAAGTTAATCTCTTGGATTTTTTTCATTTAAAACAAAAATTTGGAGACCAACATGAGATCAGTTCTTGGCTCAATGAGTTCATCTATTAGAAAATAAATACTTTTCCTTTCCAAATCAAAAAACTAGTGCATATTAAATGGATTTTTTGTGGAATAATTTCTTTAGAAATCGCAGAAACGGCTGTAATTAACTTTTTAACATCTTCGTTATTCCTGAACTATAACTACCATTTCCACTAACAAAAATTAGGACTTCTAACGGTTGTTTATTCATTGGACTAGTTTTAATTCTAGATGTCAAGTTCCATGAAGAGAAAGTACCGCAAGCTTCTAGAAAAAACTTACGAAAATTGTTTTACAGTTGTATTTGGGCCAAACATCGACAAAACAAAATTATAAATGAATTAAGGATTAGTTACAAAGAAATTATAATTTGGCTCTGAAAATTTTAAACGGAATATTGCGTTGTAGGTCTTTGTTTGTTTTCATTAATTTTTATTTACAACTTAAATAAAATTAGAAAAAATGGAAGCAAAGGCTTAAAATATGAATTTAAAAGCAAATTTTTTATATTAAAGGCATTTCATGACCACTGTTATTATTATAACTATTATTATTTCTCATTTGCATTTGTTTATAATAGTGACGATTTTGTGGAAGACCTTCGGTTATGAACAATGCATTTTTGTGAATGACATAATTTTATTTCTAGTTGAAGTAAACAAACGTTGTTTTTCTTTTTATTTTCCCGTGAATATCCTGTTTTGTAGCTCCAGTCGCTACTATAATTAAATCACCGGATGCTCAAATTAAAGTCAGTAGTATCTTTGCAAAGTGACAAAAGGTCACAAGGACTTGTTTTTGAGAAAATGCGTACAATTTCAAGTAATCTTTTATTACACTGTAACAAAGTACAGCAAGAAGCGAATAAAACTTCTAAAAGTCTCTAAATTCTTTAGAAATTAGAAATCACACGTGTAGAAAATAGACTAATAGAGAAAATAGAATAGAAATCACAAAATAAATGCTTCTTACTTTTTTGCAATCTACGTTATGAAACTGTAAAAGATGGAATTAAATTATTTTAAAATTCCATGATATTAAATCTTTAAATATTCTTATGACAATTATTTCAACCTTTAGCATCGTCAGAAAAAAATTATAAGAAACTGACAGACTAGATAATATTGTTTATTTTCTAAAAGCTTTGCTTAACATTATATATTTAGTCCAGAAACTAATCCAGAAAAGAACTACCTAGACTTATTTGTTCGTTTAGTACTTTATACTGAAAATATTGTAAATTCTTTCAAAAATCAAGTTCTTGCTTGTTATCACATATATAAACGATTTCCATTGTTGTTTCTATTGTTTTGTTAAGTGCATCTTTTTGATGAGTGTCAATTAGGTGTTTTGCTTAATGTTATTTATATGGTTGTTTTAATCTATAAGTTTGAAAGTGTTCACTATATCTTATTTCGAAATTTACAAGAATCTGGCCCACTTTACAGTACCTGACTAATATAATTGACAAATAAGCAAATCTTCCTTAACTGAATAGTTGATTTTCTATATTCTAGTTATTCTAATTCTACCTTGATCTATCTGACACCGGACAATTCTGCTATGATATAGGATATGTGGAATTTTCTTTCACGTTTGACGTTGGAAAATTTAATCTCTGAAGAGATTGTAGGAGGTCTGTCTTAAAAGATGGGAGAATGTTAAATTTGGCCAGAATTTCACTTTTTGTTACTTTGTATGTGTGTATATTAGTAAAAACGTAATCAATATAAACTTTTGATTTATATTGAATTGTTATAAAATTATTTAAAAAAGTACAATTTTTCCTAAAAAATGTTTAATTTCGACCAATATTTAAGAAAAAAATTCAATTTTCATTAAAATTTTATGAAAAAATGGAAACTTTCAATAAAAAAAAGTCCATTTTTTATTAAAATTTAATGAAAAAGAGTTGGTTTTTATTGAAATTTGACGGAAAAGTACAATTTTTCCTAATCATTGTTTAATTGTGACCAATATTTAAGAAAAATAATTTTATTTTCATTCAAATTTGATGAAAAATGACAACTTTCATTAAAAAAGTCCATTTTTTATTAAAATTTAACGAAAAAGAGTTGGTTTTTATTCAAATTTGATGGAAAAGTACAATTTATCCTAAACAATTTTTTTTCTTAAAAAAATTCTATTTTCATTAAAATTTGATGAAAAAAAGGCAACTTTCATTAAAAAAGTCCATTTTTTATTAAAATTTAATGAAAAAGAGTTGTTTTTTTATTGAAATTTGACGGAAAAGTACAATTTTTCCTAAAAAATGTTTAATTTCGACCAATTAAGAAAAAAAATGCTATTTTCATTAAAACTTGATGAAAAAATGAAAACTTTCATTTAAAAAGTCCATATTTTTGTTAAAATTTAAGAAAAAAGAGGTAGTGTTTATTCAAATTTGACGGAAAGTACAGTTTTTACTAAAAAAAGTTTAAATGTGGAAAGATAAATAATACTTGAATTTCCACAGTCTTCTAAAGCGTTTTAATATGTATTAAAGTCTACCTGGGTTTCGGTATTTTGACATACCATTTTTTAAGACAGAAAGAAAATTACTTTGTTTTTGATAATAAATAAATATCTTCAATTTTGGCAAATACTTTTACGGATAATTTAGAATAAACATTTTTTATTCAAATATCTCCAGGACTGTGTTGTTTTGAAATAGATATGTTGATGATGTTTTGGCTGGTTATACAGGTAGTGATAAACAATTGGATGTTTTCTTTAATTCTATAAAAAAATGGACGGATAAGTACAATTTTTACTAAAAAAAAGGTTTAATTTCGACCAATATATAAGAAAAAAGGTTCAATAAGTTTTTTAACAAAAAAAAAAGTTTCTTCCATATAGCCAAGTTAAAATGGATATTTTTACCTACACTTAAAACCCTGTTTTTAAATGTCTTCACTTTATCGATATATCGAACATATGTTTACTAATACCGTTGATCCAAATTCTTGTGCATGTACTCTACTTCACCTTGGTCTGACCTTAGCCTTGTGATTTGGATGGAAAATTTAGTTTGCAAATACGATTTTAGTTTCGCCCAGACGAATTTTTAAGTGAATTTCAATTTTTTTTCAAACGAACGGGCATATTCAGTACCCACTTCCGACAGATTATAATTTTCGGTAATTTAGTCGTATGAATAACAAGTTTTCGGATTTTAAAAACATTGTATATGGTTTGGGGATATGCTAAACCTGTGGCCCAGATAAATGGATCATGAAGCTAATTGTATAAATATGATATTGAGATTTGGGAAAAGTATTAAGTAAGCATAACAGTATATAAAATCATTTCAAACATGATAATAAGAGTAAAATTACTTGAAATGTAATAATTAATTTAAATATAGAACACAGGACTTCATTTATAATTATTTTACCTCAATGAATGGTTATTGTTTTTAAATATTTAAATTTGTCATGCAAAATAGTAAATAAATATTATTATTATTATTTTCATACTTTCATTCCTGCTATCTCCCTTCAACCCTCAATAAAAAGTCTATTTAATAAATTAGTTAAAAATTAATTACTCCAAAAACCAATTTTCTTTTTCATCCTGCCGTTTATAATCCTGCTAGTTCTGGTTACAAAATCAATTCCTGTAAATGCGTAACTTTTTGTGAGCGCTGTGGCAAGGGCAACGACCATCCATCAAATTATCCTCGTAGCGAGTCCTGCGAAGCTGCAGGAAGTAGAGTATTGCCTCGTCCTGCTTTCGTTCTTTGTTTCTGGGATTCGAGTTATTGGGAAACTCGGGAATATTAGTATGAGATAAATTTGGTATTTAGGACCGTAATTTAGTATTTCCATTTCGTCATAAAAATCTAGAGAAGTTGCAGGATTGCCTCATCATAAGATTCTTTCTTTATGGTAAATTTTATGGGTATGAGCTTGCAGGAATAGTCGGTTTATGTTTAAAGGCATCAAACTATAGTCGGGGGTCTTTAAATTTGAGAAAAAAATACAAAATTGCAGTCATTTTTTATTATACTATATTCATTTATTCTATCTTTCATATTATTTAAGTTGTTAAAAACGTAGTATTAACTTAAAAGTTCTAAGAAGTCTTGAAAACGCAGAAAATGTTAAATAAATTCATAGATTATATTTCATTAACAAAACGTTCTTCTGCTTTGGGACGTTAGAAAAAATAAAACTGAATACAAAAATTCTGGTCTAACTTTAACACTATTATTTTAAACTGCACATGTACAATTATTTTGGTCGCATTGTAAATATTTCCCTCATTCACGAATTCTTTGTTTCAACATGTGACATTTCGTAAAATTTCGCATTCATAATACGGACCTGCTTTTCCAGATACTCGATCTACGTGAACGGTGTTGGATGTAGCAGGAATAATCCAAATTTTAACCGTACATAAAGTTTATATTCCAGCAATATTGCGCCGTTCGTTTGACATCTTTCTCGCTTTGAAATCTGAAAATAACATGCGTGGATATTTCTCCGTTTTCTCATTTGTATAACACGGTTCAATATAGTCGAACGTATAAGTTTTGTACGTTTTATTTGATGCAGGATTAGTTAATGATTTGTTTGGTGGATTGGGTGGTACTTTGCAGGACTGTACTTCAGCCGGAATCATAACAATAATCTACATCCCGTGAATTTCTTCCTGTTCCTTTAGTTGACGTTCAGCTGTTTTCAGGGTTAGTGTCTTCTGGTTTTATTGAAGTGGTTTGAAATAAAGGATCTGAAGGGTTTGAAAGGAAAATTGATACGTTTGTAAGAAGTTTTAAGGATTTACAGTCTAGGTAAGTAAATTTTAAGTTATGGTGGTTGGATAATTTGAATTTCAATGGCTGTGTACCTCTGTTTTCATGCGTATTGCATGTTTTTTTATATTTTATGCGTTGTTTTTAGGGTAATATATGCGCCCTTGTTCTAGTTTTACCAATAAAACAATTTGTTTCCTGCGATATGATACTATTTCGGAAATTCTTGTTTATAAAAGATTTTTAGATACTAAATATCTTTTGCCAAATTTAAAATACTTAAAAAATGTTGAATTTAATTAAATAAAGTATTCCTTATTTTGTTTGATAATTTAAAAATTTGAAGTATTTATTAATATCTAAAATTTTGTTGCAAACTAAAGTTCCTTGAATTTATTCCCGAAAAAATGCCAATTGTTCTTTTTAAATGAAACGTTTCCTTCTTTGCTAAGACATCATCAGACCACTATGGTTATCTTTTTTCGTAAGATGGATTTGTTTTTTTTTAATCCACGAATATATTCTACAATACAAAGATATTAATTTTTGATTTAATTATTTAATTAGGGTGCAGCTACTGGCATTATGACTTTATGTTCAATTTAGGGATATTTTGAAGAAATTTATATAGGGTTATTCATCATAAGTTATAACAAAATTTACTAAAATTTAAACTAAACAAATAATTTAATGACAATAACTCATAATGTCTTTTTGATTGATTTTAAATTTAAAGAATAGGAATTAGTTTCGGTCATGTAAAATCATTTTCAGGTCCAAAGAAAATCCTATTGAGGTTTAAGGTAAGACAATTTTATATACAGATTAAAGTTAGATTACTTAAAGAACAAGCAGCACTAATACTTATAATACTTTATAAGGACAAATTAATTAATTGAGACTATTTGAGTACAAAAATATTATGAAGATGAGAAGAAATTCTTGAATGGAGCAGCTCAATGTTTCAATGTATTTTATTGAAATGATTTACGTTTTACTCTGCTGAAAAAAAAACTTAATGGATTACCCTGCATATATACACTTTATTTATATCATTTAAAAAAACTAAAATTTTAGGTTTATTTCTTCCATCACAAAAATATTTCGCTAAATTATATTATTTTTATTAAAATAATGAAAAAATTCAACACCTTGTGCCTTGAAAATGAAAAACTACAACATATTTAACATATTTTATAATAATTATATTTTTAACTATTATTTTCTTAACTTTAATTAGTAATAGGCTAAGCAGTTTAAAAATTTAAACAAATATTACGTTTATAGTCATAACAGTAAAATTTTAATTGTATTATGAAAAGAACCTAAAATTTTATAGTTAATAATATTTTTTTGGCTTTCATATTTTTTTGACTTTCATATTTTTTTAACGAAAAATCCTTATACTACTACCAGAGTAACTAATTTTCTATAAAGGCTCGTATGAAATTTTTTCAATTACCATAACAGGAACCTCATATAATTAAAAGAGCACTAAATTTTTAATATTAATATATAATTAGTACATTAGTCTAAACTGATCCTAAAATTATACTTTATTCATTTTTTATTTTCACAATTTTTTAACGAAAAACCGTTATAACCGGCTAGTAGGGCATTTTTTCTATTAAGGGTAGCCTGCATTTATTTTAAATATTCTAGTAGTAGCCTAAAATGAGCCTGAAATTATAGAATAAATGTAAAAAAGATTTTAAAATGATTAAATCAGCAGAACACCTAATTTTTTTAATAAGTACAGAGGAAATTTTTTGATGTTGATACAAAATTAGCCTAAACTGAGCCTTAAATAGTACCTCAATAATTATTCACTTCTTATATTTTTTTATCGAGAAATATTCTTAACTCACTAGGAGAACATTTAATTTTTCTATAAAGGCTTGTATTTTTTTGTATTACCATTTGGAGCCTAAGGTGAGCCTGAAATTATAGTAAATCTAAAAAATATTTTCACAAGATTAAACCAACAGAGCGCCTACTTTTTCAATAAAGACAGAGGAAATTTTTTGTTGATACAAAATTAGCCAAAAATTTTCTTAAAATTGCACCTGAATCAATTTTGACTTTTCTCAAATTTTTAGTGTAAAAATCTGAAAAGCTTGCAAAGCAGCTAATTTTTCTATAAATGCTAAAGTGGAATTATTTCTTCCAAAAGATTTTCACAATAATAAAATAAGCACAAAGTTTTCCAATAAAATCATTAGTGTTTTTTTTTTGTATATACTTAGTTTAAAGTGAGTCTAAAATTCTACCCTTTGAACATTTAATATCCAAAGATACTCACTGAGTTGCAAATACATGTTTAACCCCACTCTCCATTTCTTTAATAAATGTCTATTCCCTTTGTTAAATGAAGCCCATTTCCACGGTCTCCATTATTCTTTTTTAATCGTAAAATAGTTTTTTCTGTTTATTTCGTACTTACATCATGTCTGGTGTGCAGTTTATATTTTGGACACAAAGAGTATTGTTTCTTGTTTCGTACTACGTCGAATCTACCTACTTGGATATTTATAAAATTCACACAAAGTGGATGCTGAGAGACATTACGCATTTTGTACTTTTTTCCTTTATTTCGCGGTCCTTGAATCGAAACGGATTCTTTGATATACCGTTTCCCACAACAGATTTAAAAATAGATCTGTAGATCACTACACATTTTCTATAAACTTCTTCAATAAATTTGTTAGAAAAAAAGCCAATAATATTAAAATAATGCAAAACTTTATCACACCAAGTAAATATTTGAAAAATAAATTATTTTAATTTTATTATTTTACAATTTTTTTAATGATATTTGGGATTATTTGTGAAACAATGTTTTCCATTTTTGCATTTTCAACTCTTGAATAATATAGTATTTCCTAGTAAAGAAATTTTGTTACGCCACTGCTCGGAAACGTGGCCTTTACTCCATTTTAAATAGACCGTGCTTGGGATACGAATACATAAAAAAAACACACGAAAAAAAGTTAAACCGTCTTTTTTATATTTTCTGTGGATTATTTAAAAAAGGTCAATTGCTCCGAACGCAATTTTCTGTTTCTACGCTTTATTTACAGTTTTATTATTATTGTATAGGATTTTATATTTATTTGAAGAAAAACTATCGTTTTAATATTTAATAGCATCTTCAGTTTCTACTGCTTTCGTATTCACCAAAATATGAATCAATCATAATGATTTCAAAGCCAGGAAAACGTCCAACCGAAGCTGGATTTTATTCAACGAATATTATTAAATACATATTGTTATGATATGTAATATAATAAAATCAGATCAATAATTTTGAAATTATAAAGTAATATTGTGGACAGGTTATGTAAATTTCAATTGAGGATATTGTTCTAAAGAAAAATTTGTATTTTAAATGAAATAGTATTTGTGTATAAATTGTTTTCGAACAAAAGAAAATAGGAATTTAATGAAATAATATTAGATTTTAAGAAAAATATGATGAAAGTAGATAGTGACTGGTATGAAAAGTAATCACAAAATTTACTATCTTAAAGTCATCATATAGTAGTAAAAATAGGAGAAAAAACAATTTTTAACGTGTTTTGTAAAAATTGTAAAATTATGTATTATAATGGATATTGAAAAATTGACAAGTAAACTTTTAATTCGTGCTTTATAGTCGATTTCGACAGTTTTTGATCAATTTTAGAGATCAATGTACCTTTGAAATGCAGTTTTATAAAAACTTAGTAAAAAACCCTTTCCTAAGAAACATATACATCTAATTAATAAAATTTGAAAGTTGTGTCATACTATTAAAATAAAATAACAATATAGATAACCACTTTTATTAAGAGAAAAGTTTTTTAAAGAATACTCACTCAATAGTGCCGCAATAAACAAAAAATATTCGTTTTTTAAAGGAATGACAATGTAACAAGTGAGATTATCCCAATTAAAATCGTAAATGTATTAAAACTATGTTAATCATTGTGGAAAATGATGATTTTATAAAAAAAAATTATTAGAATATAGGAAATTACCTTTTTCTTAAATTTCCGAGAGAATTTGGTTCTTCTAACGTTTCAATAAAACCATGGATGGCTTGTGAGATCAATGAATCGATTTATAGTAAGAAGTATCGATGGTTAAAAACAATTGATTCTATCAATAATGATAATTTGATTTAGGTTTAAAATAAATAAAAAAGAAAGAGAAATACTTGAAAACATTATAATAAGTTGACCATTGATAGAATCAGTAATTATTTTCATTTAATGAAATTATTAATTTTATTTCTAAACAGTGGGTTAAATTTGATTTTAATTTACTTGTCTAATAAAGCTTTGTGTTACGAATTTTACATCCTTCTTTCACTTACTAAACATTATATCCATAAATGAAATTTTTAACAAAAATTTCTCATCAAGATCAAAGATAATTGTCATTGAATTTATTCTTAAATAAATGTATTGTTCCATAATTTAACAAACAACATGGCGCAGTCACAGTTTAAAACAAACTGAGAACTGAAACTGCAGAAGATGATCCCGTTAATTATAGATTTACTCAGCTTGAAGATGCAAATCATTGGAACAAAATACTGTTAAAGCTGTAAGCAATTTACAGAAGATTTTCTAAAAATAGTATTCATAAATACAAAATGTAATGGAAACATTGTTAGCTAAATACAATAATGAAATTTCCATTCCAAGTATCTGTATGAATATCTCTTAAATTGAGTCCATATCCTTCTCATGCTTTTCCTTTGCAAGGGTCCTATTACTAAAAGTTACAAGACAAAAGGTGTTGAACCCCAAAGTTTTACGCGTTCCTTCCTCAGCAGGTCAATAACTCGGAAGTAGGCAGCGTCGTAAAAGCCAAAGATCCGACCTAGATAAAGCGTGTTTCGAAAAAAACGGAAAAGAAAAACCGGGAGAATAACCCAACCTATTATTATGGGAATTTAATCATGTGATCCATCTTTTCTGATTGAATTTCGGATAAGCGCCAAGCATCTGTGGCTTTTATTTACGGAACAAGATGGTTTAGGCCATATTTATCTGGAGTTGAGGGTAAAAATTAGTTTAAAATATTTTTTTCGTGGAGTTCTGTATAAAACGCAAAAATAAGGCTCGTGGACTATAATTGATACAAAACTATTTTTTAATTTCATTACTTCGCAATTGCACTCAGTTGCTAAGCTGTTAAAATAATAATAATAATAATAATAATAATAATCAAAAACATTCTTTAAGTAAACGTTTTTGGAAATGAACTAACAAAGATAAATAGGAGAAGGGGCGATATAACATTTTGTTAAGTTTATTCAGAAAATGAAATTGGCAGGATTGTACTTACGTGTTTCGTTGGAAAAGGGCCTAACTTTAACTGTAGATGGACCAAATAACCTATATTTAATGAGTCTTCTACCCTTTATAACTTATATATAGGGTGTTTTATCAATTTGGTCTAATTCTTTCGGAGCTCATAACTTCCAATTTACTTTGTATATTATTTTGATATATCAAACGCATAATAACCATTACTTGGAAAATCTACCAAAGTATTACCAAAAAGAAACTCCAGGATTGGCTCAACAAAACATTTAAAAATTCGTCTTTCCAAAAAACAACACCCTCTATATCGATTTTTTTTAAATTACTTTATATATATACTTTCGAAAGAGCAGAAAAAACTGAATCTACTCATCTACTTTCTATTTTTCCGTGTACAATTGTACTACCAAAATTTTAGATTTAAATTATAATTTATGAGCATACATTTTTGTTGATTTTTTGGTTGAAATAAAATTTACTTAACTTATCTAGAGAAGCATCTCAAAAATTGAAGTGAGTTTGTATTTTTATAAATACAGACCACGAGAAAATGTGGCTACAGGGCCGTAGTTGGTATATAATCATTTAATATGTTTCGAATGTTAACATCCTGTACAGGGATATTTGGAATTTATCCAATTACTACATATTTGTAGATAACAAGAGGAGTTTACAAGAAATACATTTCTGCTTTCAAATGCTATAAAAATACTTATTTCCACCCTACGACGTGGGGTATATAAAATCTTATGTACATGATATATTAATTGGAAACAAAATTCATTCATTGTTTTACAATTTGTCTTACGTCTATGAACAATTTTGAGTTCTATGTTTCGATTTTTGCGAATGACTGGTTAATACTATATTGTTTAACGTTTTAATATATTTCTGATCTCCTACCTCTGTTTCTTGGACTCCTTTTTCTTGAACATACAATTCCATCCATCCAAGAAATAAATGATAAATCCAGTGTTTTAGTAATCGCATTAAAAAGGACTAGAAAAATCAGTTTTCTCGGTGATAAAATTTTCATTTTGTATTAGTTCCTTTCTTAAATCTAGCTTATACAAATATTTCGTATATTCACATGAGCTGTTAAACCTATTGTGGCGAGAGAGTGAGAAATAAAGACAAATTTAGTAATGTCATTTATAATTCAATTAAAATTTTCTGGTTTACTTTTTACATGATCAGAAGAGACAACTTTATCTTAAGATTGGTGATGAACAACTGCGACTTTTCGAGTTCTAGATTTTTCCATAGCAAGAAAATTGAATGGAAGAATTCAGCCGTTCATTTGAAATTAAATAGAAGATAGTAATTGTCAAATACTTTTTGTTGCATAAAACATTAACGTCGAATCGTAAATGAAAAATGTAAAAGTCATCTGTTTCCTTGAAGTAGTAACTAATACAGCCAATATTCCTTATTTACTTTACATTAATGCTAAAAGGAATACAATAAGGCCATCAAATAAAGAACGTTTAAAATTTTTAATAATTTTAAGACCTTTATTGTTATTTAATTAATAAAGGATAATTGAAATCGTTCTAGTTGGATGTTTGACCAAACTAGAAGGATAAAAAACACTAAAAAGAAAAGAAAAGATCCTTTTAATTGGATGGGTGAATATTAACGAATTCCAAAAATGTTTGGGTATAAAAGTTAATCGTTAAAACACTTAAGGTCATCCTTCTAAGAAATTTGGAGAGTTGTTTTCTTTCTTCTTTCTACTTTCATTCCTCTATTATTTGTCCTTTGTAATTCAGTTGCAAAATCTTCCCATGTCTGTCTCTTTGCTATTTAAATTAATATAATAAATTAATTCGTGCTTGTTTCTTCTTCTTCACTTCTACTTTTACTTCTTCGTTCCACCTTCTCTTTTTTTTGTTTTGATTACAACAGTTTCACATTCCAAATACTTTTTTCTAAATTATCTTTACAGTATTTTTAAACCTGTTTCATTGTTCTTTTTTATCGTGAAATTTTCTCCAGTTCTTCTAGTACTTTAAATATTTCATTTTTTGTTTTATCGTATTCTTTATTAGCTTTTTACTAACTCTTTAACCAACATTTCCTTTGAATATCCCATTTCTATTTCTCCCCATCTAACCACATTTCTATCTTTTTTACCTATCTCTGTAATTCTTCTAGTTTCTTTCTATTTTTGTTTTGCATCTGTCTATTTCTCTTCGATTCATGGAGATTTTTTCGGTTTTTCTTCTCTTAATTTATGCTTGTTCTTCATTACTATGTTTTTCTTCTAATATTTATCCTGTTTCTCTTAATATTTTTTGTCTTCCGTATTAACTTTTATGTCTTGCATTATGATGTTATTTTTTTCTCCTTCCAATCTTTCTAATCTGTTATCTGATACTGTAAATATTTATTTTTCTTTTAATTTTTTTCTTTTCTTTTCATAATTTATTTATTTCCTTTCTATATCCCTGTTGTCATTTTCTTAATTGCTTCATTTTCAATGTTTGAGTAGCTAATATTGCATTCATTGTTCTGATCATGTATACAGAATGGACCATTAACAACAAAACATTCTTAAAACGTGATTTTCATTCGTTTTATCAAAAATTGAAGATAACATTTTTGAATCAAAATTATATTTGACAATCCGGTGTTTCCTGTGTATAATAGCAAGTATGATATATTGTAATAGGATTTTTATTTAAAAATTTTTTTTTGAATGAGGATAGAGAAAAGCAAATATTAGAAATTTGTAATATAATCAATCAATATTAAGCATGAAACAACGTTTTAACTAGAAATCGAAAATAAAAAAATTTACCCAATGAATTATAACATGATGTCATTTGCTTAATTCACATCAAAGTATATTAACAAGATTTTAACATTTTAAAATACAGCTATGCAAAAATAAGATTAAAATATTAATCATATTATTGTAGTTAAGAATATATTGTATAAAAAACTATTTTTGGTATTAAAAAAAGAATGAAGAATGAGTGTTCTTGTATTATAATTATTTTTTTATTTCCATTTGCATTCGAAGAAGAACAAATGTGTGTTCCATAAGGAATAATATAATTTAAGTTGGGTTAGATTAAATTTAAATAAAACAAGTCGGGAAAAAAAGGACGATGTTAAATAGCAAAGATACTATAACAGAATTTTTTTATGATTTTTATTTTTAACTTTAAGTGATGATTGTCATCAAAATGTCAATACCGAATTGTAATTATTTTTAAATTACCTTGTGGCCTTACCTAAAAAGAAGTGGCTGTAATTCGAACTAAAATTAGAAAAATCAGTCTTAATCAAAATAAATTCGTCGATTTCCACTTTCTTCTATCTCAAGTTCCGGCAGTAATGCACACCATCCATCTTTGTCAGGTTAAATAAAATTTTTATTAATGCCAGTATCCCTGACCCTGACTTTTTACTGCCCTTGCCTCCAGAAATAAGCGGACGTTCCCAACAAACTCTTACTAAAATATGTATAATACCTTACATTGACGTGCTTAGGGAACATAACAAAGGTGCAAATTGTAACATTATAAATTAGAATCATTTAAAATACATTGTAGGAAAGTTCAGATCTTTGATTATAATAATAATGCAATGGAAATTATTAATAAATAAACACATTTAACTCAAATTACATGAATATCAATAATTTTTCATGCAGTAGAATGAATAATAATGTGTGTGCAATAACATAAAATATGTTAAACTGATCAGTATACATCTAATATTAAACATATAAAACAATAATATCTGTAATTAATGTTTGTAAATTAGAATTTGTCTTTTTTTGAAGTATAGCATATAAAGTTGAGTATATGTAATATTACAAATCTAAGTGAGTCAAAATAAAAAAAAATTATTATAATTTTAAGTTGTTCCTGTTGTTTGATAACACCTTTAGAGGTATTTCATTATCAATTAATTGCATTTTTATGGAACTTGCATAACCTTAAAAAAAGGACAAATAATTCAAGAGTATTAAGTGTTATAAAAGCAAAATTACAAAGAATAGTGACATAAAATTAGTTAAAACACTTAACTGTGACATAAATAGATTTTTTTGAGTGACACGAAATAATATTTTATCGGAAAGAACTTCAAGGTGAATAATTTGTCCACCTATGGTTGACATATTTTAAAAGTAAGACAATTTCTAGCGTTGGGTTTAAAAAATATCAAGTTTTATGCTTAACGCTGTTTTGATTTTGATTTTTGTGATAAGTTTAGTGTTTATTATTTAATTAGTTTTAAGAAATATTAAGAGTAAAATATATATGAAAATTTATGTACAAGAAATATATTGAATTGTAAGTATCATTATTACAGTTAAATTAAATTAAAAAATAAAATTTATAAAAGTACATTTTTTTCCTTCGTAACAAAATGTTACAATATTTACTTCTAAATAAATTAATCAAAACATTTAGACCCAAGCATAAAAAATATTAATTATAAAAGAACAGTAATCAATCATTCATTATGAATATGAAAAAATAGTTAATTGTGAAACAAAACTCAAATTTCTAATTCAGCGAAAAAGTCATTTACTCACAGATATACGAGGTTTGTTCAAAGAAAAAGGTGACTTCTTATTTTACTCGAAATATATTTTTTATTCATCAATATCAATTTTGTTCCCTTCAAAGTAATCCCCCCCAGAGATAATACAATTTTTTTTCCAAACCTCGAAGCACTTCTGATATGCGCTTTTTGGTATGGTCTTCAGCTCTTCCAGCGATGCGGTTTTTATCTCCTCAATCGTTGCAAACCTCTGTCCTTTCAAGGGTTTTTCACTTTTAGGAATAGGAAAAAGTCACAAGGGGCTAAGTCCGGCGAATAAGGGAACTGAGCCATGATTACGTGTTATTTTTTGCCAAAAAATCATTAAGAAGCAACGATGTGTGAGCAGGTACATTATCGTGATGCAAAAGCCATGAATTGTTTTTCCAAAAATCCGGGTGTTTTCTTCGTATTTCTTCACGCAAACGGCGCATAACTTCAAGGTAATATATACGACCTTCTGGCAAGAACTAATAATGCACCACGTAATTATAATCGAAAAATACAGTGAGCAAAACCTTCATATTTGACCGAACTTAGCGTGCTTTTTTCGTTCGTGGCTCTTCTGGCCGCTTCCATTGGGATGATGGGGCTTTGGTTTCAATGTCATAACCAAATACCCATGTTTCGTCACCACCCTTTCGAGCAAATCTGGATCGTCGTTGATGTCATTCAACAGCTCCTGATCGATGCTTATGCGAAGTTTCTTTTGGTCAAAATTTAGCAACTTCGGAACAAACTTCGCTGACACACGTTTCATGCCCAAAACATCTGAAATAATTGTATGGCATGAGCCAACCGATATGTTGGCTTCCTCACCAACTTCAAAAACAGCGAATCGACGATTCTCCATAACAATTTTCTTCATTGCTTCAACGTTTTTATTGGTTGTTGACGCGTTGGGGCGTCCAGGGCGAGCATCCTCACTAACATCTTCTCGGCCTTCTGTGAAGAGCTTGTACCACTTATAAACATTTTTTTGCTCAAAGTAGATTCGCCAAATGCCACAGATAACATTTCAATTGCGTTGGAGCACTTAATTTTATTTTTCACACAAAATTTAATACAGACTCTTTGATCCATTTCTTTCTATAGCAAAAAATCGCCAAGCACACCAAAACACGTCTAACCTTTATATCTGTCAAAAACAAACAAATAATGCAAAATGGCAAATAATGTCAACAAATATTGGGAAAATGTGTACCAACATAACAAAAAAATAAAATCGAAAATTGAATGTACGTATCCCGCGAAATTTGAAAAGTCGCCTTTTTTTTTGAACGAACCTCGTATTTCGGGTGACTGTTAAGTTAATGCCACCGTGATCTCGGTAAAAGCCACGGTGATCTAATTAAGAAACCAATATAAAAAATGGCACTTCTAAAATGCTTCATCGGATACGTAAAACCTCAGTCTCTGTGACAGCGGCTTAAAAAGTTAATGTGCTAATCCCCTAAAAACGATTCTGCTTTCCGTTAAGCTTAATCAACCAGAAAAAATAAAATCTCAAGGGCATATACGTAAATTACCCTGGCAAGTCTGGCTTTGTTGTTAGTCTGAAATTAGTGCTCTTTAATAAGCAAACAAAAAAGTAGGGTCAAGGAAAATCAATAGCCCGAAATTCGATCTTAAATTAACAGGAGAAAGTATTCAAGCCGAATTTTTTTAGGTCAGTGCTATAAAAGATATATCGGCTCTCTAAAGGGAAGTTAGGGATCTCTCGGGATTTTTTTCAGAACATGTAGTCTGTTTTTATGAAATTGATATGAAATTTTAGATAACGATTCTTGTCGCATACGGGGTCCGCTAAAACTATTATTTGAGACAAATTTAGATATTTAACATGACTTTTAGATAAATATAAATGCTACATTGTTGTCAAAATGATACATATGAAAAAAAAAATGGAATTAGTAGTGAAAATCAATATATTGACGCCTAAAACCTTTACATGCCACAAGTTTACTAAATAGGTTGTTAATCCGAAAGGTCATTAACATTGGAAATTGGAAACTCTAGGCTGGTTTTTAGTTTTATAGCGTTGTTCGGGACAATAACTCTTCAACACGAATTTTATTGGGTGTACAGTGTTATCGTTGTATTCGTTTTGTATTTGGGGTCCCTTTATGGCCAGACATTATGATTATATGTTCCAACATTAGAAGAATAATTACATAAATTATATAAAAGTAAATTATAAATAAATATTTTGTGAATTTTTATTTGATTTTTAGACAGAAAAATGGAGCCTGATCCATCAGAAGAAACTTCAACGAATAGCGTCGTTTTTGAGGCTTCTACTCAAACCCCAACCAATGAACTCTGTGATTCCCCCATGTTTACCCAGAAGGGGTATTGCCTCAAAACCACCGGCCACAGCGTTCAGGCCCTCACAAATATTCACCGAATGAGGCAACATGGGCAAGTAAGAAATTAAATAAATTAGATTATATAGTTTTTTTAATCCTTTTTTAGATAGTCCAGAAAGTTGTTTTATGATTAATTTTCTATTCAGAATCTTTTAGTGTTTTGTATTGTAGGTTTAGGTGTTTCTTTTCTTAGTTTTTTAGTATTCTAAATTGCAAAATTGTAACTCCCTTTACGAGGTTCATCCAATATATGTACAGGTAAATGTTAAGAACCTTATAACACATGGGCATTTATATATTATATGTACCACTTATAATCACTTGATATCTGAGGTAGTGAAGTTCCTATCGTAGTAAATCATTTACCTTCTAAGTTCCCAGGCAGTAGCGCATGTAATTGTTTTCGTAAAATGCTTCTTTTCCTTTCCTTTAAAAATGGCGTTTTGGTGATCGTAGCTAAATAGTGAAATTATACAATTTTTGAGGTTTTGCAAATTAGAACAGAAATACTACAACTATTTCTTCTATTCTGAGGCTAGTTTTTACAGTTCTCTCATTGGTTTTTATCTTCCTCTCCAGATGGTCCCTATTTTTTCTGCAAATTCTTTTAATTTTTTCAAGTTTTCCTGATTCTAGTATTTTCCTTACTAACATATTTGTTGTCATTTTCTGTAATTTCCATATTAGTTAAGTTTTCGATTTCTGTTATTGTATTTTTTTCATTTTTTAATATCTTCCTTTATTATTTATGGCATTTTGATTTTCCTGTTATGTGTCTAAGGAATTTCATTTCAGTCTCATTAAAAAATTTCGTAGCTCTACCGAAAATCTCGGGTGAAAACTCAAAAAAAATTATATGTGTATTTATAACAAGAATTCCAGGTCAATGATGAGAATTCACCTGGTTATTCTTTTGAAAACTCTTGAGTCTTGATGAGTATTGACAAGTATCATTCATCTGTGTTTGAAAGTAATTCATTAGTTTTGGTATGTATATTTGCAAGAGAAATAGTGAGGAGATTTAAGTAGTATTCACAAGTTTAGATGTCGATTACATGAACATGTATTCAAAAATTGTGTTAGAAATCATAATTAATGTGCAGGTTATTTTCAGATTCGACCACTGTAAAATCATGAAAATGAAAAAATATTTTAGATTGAAATATACCCAGGACCAAATTATTTTTTCTTCAAAGTTGGCACATAAGTTGCTAATTTATTCCAGTAAAAAACCATTAATAATGAAAAAAGATATTTACTGGTTTTCACTTTTAGCAAAAAATTATATTATTTATATTATTATTATATTTAAATGCTGTAAACAATATATTGAAAAAAATAAGAACAACGTTGAATAATATTTTAAAACTATTTTACCAATTGATAAACTTATATGATTAAATTATCTGAATCTTCTGCAAACTAACACAATTTTTATTAAAAGTATGAGGTGTTGCCACGTATAAATTTTCGATTAAATGCTTACAAGTGAATTTTTGTGTGAACTAATGATGTTAATAAATATTATTAGAATATTTTATTGCAAATGACACGCTCTACATACCATTTAAAAATATGCATTATTTTCGCTGGCACCCTGTATATTGAGGATATCGTAGATGTCTCTTGATTTAAAATTTTTTTATTGCCACTTGTCACTTATATGAAGAAATTCCACTGTTGTTTCAAATGTATTGTTAAGTGTTATTTGGGTTTAGTGTCAGTGGGGTATTTTGTGTAATGTGACTTATCTGGTTGTTTTAGGCTATAAGCTCGTAAGTGTTGACTATATCTTATTTCAAAATTTCTAAATGTCTGGCCAATATAGATAGCGTTACAATCCGGTCAATTTTTTTTACTGTAATAATTTCATATGTTAATTTGGAATTTGAAATGTTGCTGTTTTTAAACAATTTGTGGTAAGTCTTATGATTGTGCTTTTATTTATTATTTTATGACTTCTATTTTAGACCTGATGATGGCTATTAATGTCGAAACTAGTTCTCAATATTATTAAAGTGTATGTGGTAACGATTTAGAGTTTTCTATGGTTTTATCTTACATACCACATTTGAGTTTTATGGAAAAATTTCTCTATCTTAATTATTTCAGGTTTTTAATAATTATTGTCATATTTTTTTTAAACTCCTTGATTTCAGGTCATTTTTTGTCTTTATTAAACCCATAACTTGTCTTTATTTTAATCCTACATTGATACTTTTTAGTTTTGTAGCTAATTCTATGTCTATTTTTCAATTGGATATAATTCTTTAATTGTTAATTTTTGTACATATTTTTTGCATGTGCTGGTAATGTTTATTCTTGTTCTTATTTTTAGTTTTCATTATTTCAAACTGATTTTATTTCTATTTTCAAAATTGTTGCGTTTCCTCTATCTACTATTTTAATTGTTTTATACAAAAAAATACTATGTTCTTCAATAATTTTACCAATAATTATTTTTGTTCTCTAGTATTTGATTTTTAATATTGTATCGAACGCTGCACTTTTAATAAAGTAGTTCATTGAATCGATTTATGTTTGTTTACTACTAGTATTTAAATGTAATGATTAACATTTTTTTACCCGGAAGATTTTTGAATGTGGCCATTCGTTGGAATGATTTGTGGCAATTACCTACGGACGCCGTTTAAAATTAACATGTCTTTGACCTTTACGCACTGATAAGTTGGTCAACAATAACATAATAATGTCAAATGAGCACAAAATTAATGAAACATATAGCGGAGGATGGAGTGAGGTCATTTTCGCGAAAAAATTGTTAAAGTGTCTCATCAAGATGATTTTATTAATAGGCAGAGTACGTTCCTTAAATGTATATCTTAATGTTTATTTTTAGATTTTATCTTTTGTATACAGGGTGGTCTTTCTAAAGATAGCATAAACCGTCTTTTTTTTATGTATTTTTTTGCCGGTTTTTTTTCGACACTCTGCCACACTTATTACAATAAACCTTGAAAAACTTTTAGATTAGCAATTTACTCTTACGTACTTACGTATTATTTATTTGAGAAAATGAATACTGATGTAGTATCAATAAATAGAAATAGGCAATAAAATTGAACGATTTCCAGAGTCCACTCGTGCGAAATTTATTTTCCAGATAACGATTGACCCATTTGCGTTATTCAATAGTGTATTTTGAATTCCAGACCTTGGAAAAATTGGTTTGTCTTAAGTGCGGAGTCTGCGGCAACATTTTGATATATTTTTCTCATAAAAATTAAATGTTTTCTGTCTACAGCAATTGCGGTTAAAATTATTTCTTTAATGCATTTTAAGTTTTCTATTTGTAAATTAGCAGCAGCTCTGATTGCTACAAATATTTTGTAAATATTTTTTTTATATAAAAGTAATATATATATTTTTTAAATTTTTGTTACCCAAGTTAAATGTTTGCTTTACAATATTTAATGAATATTGTTTATATCTTTTCGTTTCTTTCCGTATAAAAAATATTCTATAGTTTTGGTGATTTTTCAGATTTCTGTTTTTAAAATCAAAACTTTAATGAAGAGATAAATCAAAAAGTTTAGATATTGAAATATAATGGATGGATTTGTTTTTTAAAATGTTTTGTGAAAATGTGTCTCTTTAAAGTCGAGATTAATTAAAATTTCGATAGTATAGATCTTAAAGAAAAAGAAATGTGTTGTTTTAAAATCGGAAATTGGAATACAGTCTTTAGAGTCGAAATTTTAAATAAAAAATACTAATTATTGAAATTTTTGAGTGAATATCGAGATTCATTAAAATATCTAACTAAAAGTCGAGATTTAAATCAAAACAGAAAATTCTTCTTTAAAATCGAATTTATCAAAATATCGACTTCGAGATTTAAAAAAAGTAAATTTTTTAATATATTTGTTTTAACACAAGACATCAAATCTGCTGTTCAAAATCGAGATTCTTTGAAATATCGACTTTAAAATCGCGTCGTTTACATTGTACATGATTTCAATGATTACAAAATACTTCAATCTTTTCCAGTTAATTTCCGTATTAACGAAAACCCCGCTAAATGGAAATAACGTTATAAAAAACGATTTTCGTGAAGCGAATGCACTGAACAAAAACAGCAGGAAATATGACAGATGAGGCACAAAATCTGTATCGAACATTTTTTTTCATTTGGAGATAAAAATATGTTATTAAGGTTTTATTTGTTAATCCAAAAATTTCCAATCTTGGATTGGA
Organism: Hermaeophaga mercurialis; assembly: GCA_951812935.1. Classification (NCBI taxonomy): domain Eukaryota; kingdom Metazoa; phylum Arthropoda; class Insecta; order Coleoptera; family Chrysomelidae; genus Hermaeophaga; species Hermaeophaga mercurialis. Next base: position 17,511,470 of record OX638361.1, on the reverse strand, counting down.
GCCAACAACTAATAATCGTTAGTGATTGATAAATGTAGTGAAAATCGATCCCAAAAAGTTTTGTACGAAAGGAGCCTGTTCAGTTTAATACCGAAAAACATGGCACAAATTGGATATTTTTCGGTACTAAAAAAAGTTCCTTAAGAGGAAAAGTTATAATCTATCCCTTAAAAGCTTTCTGTCGATCACTTTATAATACGAGGATTAAATAAAATGTACCTTAAAAACTTAATTTGTTTATATTTAAATATATTTTTAAGAAATAGATATTTTAATGCCATGCCAATAATTGCTTTCATATGTATTTTTCTTTTTTTTATAGCTTTGTGATATAACGTTAAATATAGGATTAGAAAAATTTAGAGCCCATAAGGTCGTTCTTGCATCAGTTAGTCCTTATTTTTATGCAATGTTCAACGGTAAGTCATTAGAAAATTGCAAACATAATACAAACAAAAACTTACCACGATTTTCCTTATTTTTCCTTAGGTGAGATGAAAGAAACTCATCTTTCCGAAATAGAAATACACGATTTAGACTCCACAGCAATTGATCTCCTTATAGACTATGCTTACACTGGACAAATTACAGTAACTCCAGATAACGTTCAAGTCCTGCTGCCTGCCAGCAGCCTCCTGCAAATGCAGGAAGTACGAGAAGCGTGTTGCAGATTTTTATTAAGGCAACTACATCCTACAAACTGTTTAGGAATCAGAAGTTTCGCAGGTAGATGTTATTTATTTAATGGATTTTTACAGGATATCTGATTGCAGATTGGTTTTTTTCTAGATACGCATTCATGTAAAGAGCTTCACCTGAAATCACATGTGTATGCCTTGCAAAATTTTCAACAAGTGGTTGGTACAGAAGAATTTTTATTGTTACCTTTTGAAGAAGTTAACGAATTAATTTCAAATGGACAACTGAATATTTCTTCCGAAGAAGATGTTTTCACTGCAGTTCTAAATTGGGTGAAGCATGATCTGGCTGAAAGAAGCAAATATATTTCTAGAGTAAGTTAAATTTAAATAATGTTCGTGTTTCCTATGAACAAGGACCCAGGAAAGAAGAAACAAGTAACAGTTAACATTTTTTTTAGTTGATGCAACATGTACGACTTCCATTGGTCAACAGAGAGTTCCTTATGACAAGAGTCGACAACGAAAAACTAATAAGAGAAAACAATGATTGTAGAGAATTACTATTAGAAGCCATGAGGTACCATCTAGCTCCAGAAAGAAGATGTGTTCTATCAAGCTCAAGGACTTTAGAAAGAAAACCAAATGGTGCTCAACCCTATCTCTTTGCAATTGGTAAGATAACTGTAAAGTATTAAATTAAAGACACTGTGAAGTATAAAAATTAAAGACACTGTGAAGTATTAAAATTAAAGACACGTTGCAATGTTTTTTTATAGGTGGTGGCTCTTTATTTGCAATCCATTCAGAATGCGAAGTCTACAACCCAAAATCAGATTCTTGGTCTACAATAGCACCGATGCAATGGCGCAGATCTAGATCCGGAGTTACCGGGTTAAGAAGACTTTTGTATGTTGTTGGGGGGTAAGTTTCGGAAATATAAGGTTAATAGCACCTTTTCTTCCTTTTTAATAATCAATCTATTTATTAGATGTAACGGATAATTATTGGAGGTAGCGAATTATAAGCTGCTATCTATAGAAGTGTTCTCTTCAATTTCAACGGTAAATTTTATTTTTGTGTGTAAATTGTTACTAAAATATCAACTAAAACATCCAATTTTCTTTCTCTATCTCTAAAACCAGCCAAAGAAAGCATCATCAACATATCTGTACCAAAAGAATACATTCCTGGAGATATTTAAATCAACATTTTTTTTTATCCAAATTATCTATAAAAATATTTGCCAAAATTGGTGTTATTGGACTATCCATTGGCAATTCTTCATTTTGAATATAAAATTTGTCGTCAAAAACAAAGTAATTTTGATTGATACATAAATTAAATAGGTTTATAATTCCATTAACTAAAAGTTGGTTAATGTTTTTTCTTTCTAAAAATTTAGTTATGAAATGAAACTAATTTTGTATTTTCATTTAATTTATGTTTTAGTTAATGTATTTTATTGTAGGTACGATGGAGCATCAGACCTGGCAACAGCAGAATGCTACAACCCTTTAAATAATACCTGGTCTTCCATTACTCCCATGGGCACTAAAAGATCTTGTCTAGGTTGGTATAATAATCTAGCCTAGAGTAAAATAATTTCTAAATTATTCTTCTTTAGGCATTTGCTCATTTGATGGCTTAATATATGTATGCGGAGGATACGATGGTGCTTCTTGTTTAAGTTCTATGGAGAGATTTGATCCTTTGACTGGGATATGGTGCAGTTGTCCTGCAATGAATACTAGAAGAAGATATTGTAGGATTGCTGTAGTAGGTAAGAAAATAAAATTATAAATTTTGATAAGAGGTTCAAAAACAACAGATTTATTTTGCAGAAAATTGTATTTATGCACTCGGAGGGTTTGATTCTACAAATTACCAAGCATCTGTCGAAAGGTATGTACGATATCTGGGAAGTTGATTAATGTATAGATATTGTTTCGATATTTTAAAATTATTTTTCACTAGATTTGACCCAAGAGAAGGTACATGGCAGTCAGTACCCTCAATGTCTTCTAGAAGAAGCAGCTGCGGAGTTGCTGCTTTGAACGGTCAACTTTATTGCATTGGAGGTAATGTTTAAATAGAAAACAACTGTTGTCCCTGATAACACCAAAGGTTTGGTAAATAGTTTCTTTATATAAAAGAAATATTAGATGGTTTTTAAATATGTGTTATCAAATTAAATATTTATGAAATATTTACTTGACAAAATTTGTATCAAATATTTAATGAATATTGTTTGTATCGTTGAAAAGTAATTTTTTAAAATAATATGTAGTAAATATTCGTTTCTTTACGTATACAAAATATTCATGAGCTGATATTACATAAATATTTAACATCCCTCTTTTTTGTTTTTGGAAGATTTTTAACCCATATTATAAAATTTTTGAAATAAAATCGAAATGAATTAAAATTTTCTTTTTAAAGTTGACATTAATTGAAATATTGATATCAGAGTCGAGATTTGGGATTTTTGGAGATTGCTGTTTTTAAAATCAAGATTCATAAACTTTAACCTTAAAGCGAAATGTTTTAAAATTCGTTGGTTTAAAGTCGAGATTTATTAAAATTGGTCTATTTAAAGTAAAGTTAATTAAAATCTCTATTTCAAAGTAAAAAATCTTGAAGAAAAATAAATTTGTAGCTTTAAAATCGGGAATCGTCTTTAAAGTCGAGATCTTAAAATAAAACAATTTTAAATATTTTTTATTGAAAATCAAAATTCATTAAAATATCGAACTGAAAATTGACATTTGGTATAAAAAAGAAGATTTTTCAATAATTTTTGCAAGATTCATTAAAATCAAGATTTATCAAAATCTAAACGTGATAATTGAAATGTTAAAGAATGTTAAAATCAAAATCTTAAAAAAATCATGTAATTTTTTTTAATATGTTTGATTTAAGTCGAGATTTCTTAAGATTACAGATTTAAAGTCGAGATTTAATAAAGCATCAATTTTTAAGGTCGAGATTTATTGAAATATGTTCTTTAAAGTCAAGATTTAAAGTAAAATAGAAGTTTTTGCAAATATTTTTGCAAGATTCTTTAAAATCTCGACTTTACAATCAGGATTTATCAAATTGTCGTCTTCATAATTGATATTTAAAAAATGTGATTTTTTTAATGTTTTTGTTTTAAAGTCAAGATTTATTCAAATCTGGATTTTATAATTTAAATTAAAGAATAAAGATTTCGAGTTTAAAGTCTATTTATTATATATTTATTTCAAAAAGTCGAGATATTTTTTAAGATTTCTAATATAAAATCAAGATTTATTAAAACACCTACTTTAAAGTTGAAGTTTGTAAAAAAACATGAACATTTAGAAATCGATATTTTAGAATTCACTCCTTTCAATTCAATAAAACCTCGACATTAAAATCTAGTTATGAACCGAATGGAATATTATTAATTATATTAAAATTCGTGAAAGTTTTAAAAGCATTTTGATAATAATAATCTATTAATTTTGGTAACAATAATGAAAAAAAATATAAATATACTAATCTATTATTTAACTAGTATATTTAGAAAATTTTAACGAATACCGACTTAAAAATCTGTCGCAAAAAATATTTTACAAGCCTTCTGTTTTAAATATTTAAATAATATTTCTTGCTATATGGGTCTTAAATTTTAATACTGTATTCATTGTTTAAGAAGTATTAAAATATTCTTAATTTCAGGTAATGATGGCACAATGTGTATGTCAAGTGGAGAACGATTTAATATAAGGAGAAACGCATGGGAGCCAATAACTTCCATGAATAGTAGAAGGTAAGTAGATAGGTTTAAAATCCACGAGGTATCTTAAATTACTATTTCGAAATCATAATACACAAATATTCTTTTTGCAGATCTACTCATGAAGTAGTAGCTATAGACGGATTCATCTATGCTTTAGGAGGTAACGATGGATCATCAAGCCTAAACGCTGTTGAACAATACGATCCTAGATCTAACAAATGGGTCATTATATCTCCCATGAGCACCAGAAGAAGTTCTGTAGGAGCTGCAATTTTAGAATGTATCAATATTGAACATGTGTTAAGACAAACAAGAAACAGTTGACATAGGATGACAATGTAAGAGTCTGAGTAATTCTATACAGAGTTACTTGAACTCTCAAATTATTATTTATTGTTAAATTGGATGTTTTTAACACCTCACACTTGTCAATATTGCAAACATTGGATATATTAGATCTATATTTCATAAATTGAAAGAAAGTAGACTAATTTTTGGTAAAATTAAATTAATTGTTTCAACTCTTACTTTATGGAAATTATTCATAATAAATATGGAGAGATCAATAATACTTATCTTGAATTTCTACAGTCTTCCAAATCGTTTTAATATGTATAAGGTCTACCTAGGTTTTGGTATCTGACAATATACCATTTTCTTAGAACCTTAATACATATTAAAACGCTTTGGAAAACTGTGGAAATTCAAGATAAGTATTATTTATCTTTCCATATTCAAATTGTCCAACTATGATTTGTTATTAAGCTGGAAGAACAAAGCAAGTTTCGACACTATTCACTTATAAGTTCATTATTTATCATCTGAGAAATGAACTGTAGGAGCCGCAATTTTAAAATGTGAACATGTGTTGAGACTAACAAAAAATGGGATGACAATGTAAGAGTTTGAGTATTACTATATTCAGAGCTATTCGAAACTCACAACATTATTTATTGTTAAATTGAATGTTTTTAATACCACACTTGTCAATATTGTAAGCATTTGAAAGATTAGGTCTTAGATTTTTGTTATTAAAACTGACAAAATATTTGGTAAACTAAAAGGAAGTACAATAATTGTTTATATCTGTCACTTAAGAATATATAAGGAGGGAGATTAGTTTCTAATATCTGGTATCTATCATTTGTCAAAACTTACATTGTTTAATAAATTACATCTCATATTTTAGTTATTCAAATTGTCCAATTATGATTTCTTAGAAAACTGAAAGAATAAAACAGTTTTGACACTTGTCATTTACAAATTCATTGGTGATCATCTAAGATTATCTGTAGGAGGTACAATTTTAGAATGTAACAATATTGAATGTGTTAAGACAAACAAGAAATAGTTGACATAGGATGACAATGTACGAATCTATATTCGGAATTATTCGAACTATCAAACATTATTTATTGTTAGAGTTTTTAACACCTCACACTTTCAATATTGAAAGCATTTATAAGATTAGATCTCGTATTTGCTGACAAAATATTTGGTAAATATTTTGGTAAAGTAGATTCATTTTTGATACCTGTCACTTATTGTAACTATGTTTTGTTTTAGATCTGTTTTTTGAGTTATTTAACTGTAAAAATATAATTTGTTGCTATGTTGTAAGGAAGTAGATAAGTTTCTGATATCTGTCACTTGTCAAAATTTTGCCTATTTGTAAATTAGATTACATATTTAAGTTATTGAACCTGTTAAACTTTTAAATTCATTACTGACAACTGAGGAATTAATTTATTGTTACTATACTTATGATAATTGTCATTTTAATTTATGAGACAAAATATTATCTAATTATTTCAATATTGCGTCAATATGAATTTTTTCATATGTGCACTCTAGTTATTATTAATTATTAACTATAGTTTAGTTTTTTCTTAGCATTTTTACATAAACTATAATTATAAATAAAATAAATAAAATAAGAGTCTATGTGTTCAAAACGACTTATTATAATTTTATAAAAAGACTACTATAAAATATATCACATTACATCAAACTATATTCTATTGACTAAAATTAAAACTTTCCAATTGAAATTAATGAAGCAAATCGAAAATTATTATTTTCAATAAAACTACGAAACTTAAAGGCTTAATTCGTTATTAGTTGCAAAGATGTGGCTTATAAAGTCAATGTTAAACAATAAATGTGGCTTTTAGGAACTAAAATACTAACAATAAGACATTGCTGTGATAAAAAGTATTCAAAATGACGCAGAGGGAACCAACAGTAGTATTTATGTGATTTTGTTGCTTAAATTTGTCGCTTTTTGTTAGATTCTGGTCATATGAAATAGACAACAACCAAAATCAAAAAGAATTAGAACTACCAAACATATTTACATTTACTGCAACCAAAATATTTTATTTGACATTAATGCTATGTAAATTTATGGCAAAATTGTGCTTTGTCAAATATTGTTGAGTTAAATCTCTGAATTCAACGTTGGTTCTAAATCTTTATTGATTTATTTGTAGTTTTCTAGTCAACATTTTTTTTCTAGAACGATAATATAATTGACTGATGATTTGTTGATTTACGTATAAGTTTTATTATCTGCTGAGAGCAGGAAAATCGTTGTAGCCGATTTTAATAGTATAAATACTCATTAGACGTAATTTTTATATAACTAGGTACCTTTTCTTAATGTGTGATGCACTGCCGTTTTATAATAAGTAGCTTTTTGGCAACTTTCAATGAAAATATTTAAAACATTATTGTTAACGATATTTCAAATAAATATTTAAAGAAAAGCAAAGTTTTACTTATCTCAAGAATTTTTTTTATTATAATACATATGCTCAAACATTTAATTTAGTTTAGCAGAAGTATGTAGAATTATTTTTTCAAGTAAGAATGTGTATTGATTTTTTGAAAAATATTCCAAGAGCGCCATCTCCTTCTGAACGCTAAAAGTTTAATAAAGATTTCTTGAACTGAAATAAATAAAATCATATTTTTGTTTAGATAATAATTATCATTGTCTAATGACACAATGTTATTATTTATGGAAATTAATTAGTAAGTACTAAATATCGGAGGTTAACTTTTCTTATACATTTAATAATGCTTCTAATAATTTGTTTATTAATAAATATTGTAAACTGTGCAAATGGGGATCCAAATATTATATTTATTCTTACCGACGACCAGGATTTGTTACTGAATAGTATGGTAAATATTTTTTCTGAGTTTATAAACAAAATAAACATGTTAATTAGTGTTAATTGATTTTTAGGTATCAATGACAAATACGATAAATTTGATTGGTAACCATGGTAAAACATTCCAAAATGCCGTAAGTAAAAGCAAATCTTTTTATTTTTATTTGTAATTTTTCGACGGTTTTATTTATTAACCATTTTATTTTGGTAGACTAGAATATCCTCTATTGATAAATTATTGACATTCTTTGACAGACCTTTAGTAACATTTTGGAATTGTTAGTTCATAAGATATTTAAAATTGTTTCAAGTAATTTATTTATCAAATTCATTTGAGTTAAATACCGAATTTAGATAATGAAATCATAACTAAAATTCATTTATTTTTTAGGAAACAACCTTTATAAATATTGATAATACATTTTTGCATTTAAACATGTTCACGCCAGATCAAAACTGTTCTTTTAAAAGCCAATAATTTCCTGTTTGTTAGGTCCATATGCAAATTTTTGTCCCGCAGAATTTTTGTAACTATTCGTTTTTTATTTTCCTATTTTATTCGTGAATTTTGTGAAATTAGTAACGAAATTGCTTTCGTTGCACAATCCTCAATATCTGATGCAATACTTTCAGATTAAGACTTACTCATATTAATGCGTAGAAACTAAGAGAAATTAAAAATATTTGACGTTGCTGCTTTGATTTTAAATAAAATATTCTCCAATTGTCAAATAATTTTAGTAACTGTAGTGTTATATCAAAGCCGATTTAAGAAGTTAACATTTTTTTAATGAAAACATGTAGTTTTCATATGAGGCATCTATTTTTTCAGAAGTTGAAAATTTTATTCTAAATAGTAGGATCAATGTTGACTAAATTCTACCAGTTGTGATAATGTCTCAAAGGCAATTTTAGAAATTATCTTTTTTTTAAAGCCATAGTTTTTGTATAACGGCACTATTTTCAGACTGCATTTTTTAGGGTGAATAAAAAGATCAGTATCACATAATTCTAGTCTTCATAAAGTTTTGTAGTAATCAATGATTAATGGAGTTAAGAGAACGCCCTAAGTACAAAAAGTAAAAAGCTTTAAAGAGGAAATTAAATTATAATCACATTTTATAAAATAATGTTACAGAAGGAAAAAAGGCAATCTTGCAGATTTGAAGAAGTCTGGATCTAATAGCTCAAGGAGTCTTTTCTTCTAAAGATTCAGGAGTCTTAAAAAGTACTAAAATAGGAATTCTTAACTGTCTAGCGTCATTCAGAGATAACCCTGGTGTGGAATTTATTTTTGCGTTTTTTTTTTCTATGGTAACTTGCTCCATCAAATTGACTTAAAGTAGAGTTTAGTCTCGAGTCTACTTTTCTTAGTTTTTTTTTTGAGTTATCTGGCAGTTTAAAAGTAGAGTTTACTTTGCTATTTTTTTAAATAAGTGGAAGATAATTAATTAAAGTCTTATTTCGCTCCAATTACAGGGAGAAAAAGTATTTTGGGGTTCTTTTTCTGGCAATTTTCTCTAATTTTAGTTGAGTGTTGTTTGATGTATATTTCTCAAATAAGTGTTATTTTTCCCTTTGAGAAAATTTCAGTTTTCATAAGATTTAACTATATTGAGAAAGTTTTACTATAAATAGTATGATGGATCACTGATGACTTAATTTTAAAAACCGTGATGGTGAATTCAAGCGGATTTGAAAGTTACCATTTTTAATTTTTTTTTTATCGTAATGAAGTAGAATGTACGTTACTCAATAATAAATCGTTTTTAATATTAGGGGAAAATGAAGTTAGCTCACTTAGTATTAAAATTAAATATTTTTTGCTTATAGTGTCATTTATTAAAAGTACATATTTAGTTTTATTACTCAGTGAGCTAATTTATTATTAAAATTGATATATTAATAATTAACTAACAGACTATACTAGAATACTTGAAAACTTAGTTCTTTTGATTTTTTATTTTTTTTTACATAAAGCTTCTCTACTATAGTGAGTGTGATTTCTTAATTTTACAAGTTATAACTGCGATTGTGCCTCATACCCGATTTTGAAACATATTTTTTTTTAAATTATAGGCCAATTTTAGACCATTATTTCAGCTACTAACAGTATTTTTATTGGGTACAAAATATGTTTTTCAGTTTGTCAATACGCCTATATGTTGTCCTAGCAGGAGCACTATCCTAACAGGAAAATTTCAACATAATACAGGTGTTTATAATAATTCAGTGGAAGGAAACTGTTCAAGTCAGGAATGGCAAAAAAATCACGAGCCCCAATCTATAGCTGCCATTTTGAAAAATGAAAAGAACTACGTAAATTTTTATGCCGGAAAGTATTTAAACAAGGTAAGTATTGAATTTTTTCCTGATTTCCATTTCCATCAAATTTATTACATTTTTCTTTTATTGTTCATTTACGTATGAATCTTGCTGCGTTAGTTGTTTTCTTTCGATTTTTTGCTTTTTAGTACGGTTATAAAGAAACAGGTGGCCTGAAACACATACCTAAAGGATACGATTGGTGGATCGGCCTTCAAGGGAACTCTGTATATTATAATTTCACTCTTTCTGTCAACGGTACAAAAAAATTCAGCAGCGATGATTATTTAACAGACATTATAGCTCAATATAGCTTGAATTTTTTGAACAGCCGACCTCGACATATTCCATTTTTTATGACGATTGCTCCTCCTGCTTGTCATGCTCCATTTATTCCTGCTACCAGACATCAAGATAGATTTAAGGGAGTTAAAGCTCTTAGGACTCCCAGTTTTAACCACTCTGGAACCGGTGTAAGTTAACACCATAGGATTATCTATGTTTAATTGGGTGAAATTTTAGAAACATTGGCTAGTACGTATGATGCCAGAGTACTTACCTGAAGATGTCACGATATTGGATGAAATTCAGCAACATAGATTAGAAACTTTGTTAGCTGTGGACGAAATGGTAGAAGTAATCACGAACAAATTAGAAGAACAAAATATTTTGGATAATACTTACATCATATTTAGTTCTGATCATGGATTTCATATCGGTAAATATCGCAATATTAAGCATGAAACAATGTTGTAACCAGAAATAAAAAATAAATATTTTTTTAATAAGATTAAAATATTAACCCTATTATTATTGTAGAATTGAGTTTATATGCAACAAATTATAAATAACATTGAAGATATTTATTTTAACAAAGAATATATTATACATACCTAAAAGGAAATTTTTTATATTTTGAATTAAGTGTCAATTTCATAACAAGTAGTTACTTGCATTCCTGATTTTCGTTGAAAATTGTTTTGTTCGTTATTGTGAAGGATTTATATAAATATTCAACACGTTCCTGAAGTTATCCATAACATAGAAAATTAAAATAAGCATAAGCATTTAATAATATTTACCGAGTAAACATTTCATGAAAAGATAATAGTTATAATGCCCCCAATTGCAAGATCATTGTAATATTTTTATTTCCATTTGCATTCGAAGAAGAACTAATGTGTGTTCCATATGACAATTGACACATAAATCTTATTTAGGGTTAACATTTTTGACTTTATATTTATTATTATTATTATAATTAAAGTTAAATTGTTTAATTTTTTGCACCCCACATTAACATTACATTTGATATTGTTTCTGAAATCACTTTGAGAGAAAAAAAATAATCATAATATATAAAAATAATAAAAAATAAATGTAATAATTGATGTGCTATTCTTAAATCTTTTATTGTAGGGCAGTTTACTCAACCTTGGGACAAACGCCAGCCCTACGAAACAGACGTAAGAGTTCCTTTCATTGTGAGGGGCCCGAAAATACCTAAAAAATCACTGGAAACTTTTCCGTTTTCATCTGTTGATATTGCACCAACTATTTTAGACCTGGCGGGTGTTCCAATACCAGAAAATATGGACGGGAAAAGTTTAATCAAAAAATTATTTACTAAAAGCAACCAATCATTTAAGCAAGTTATTTTCATTGAATATTCAGGTGAAGGGGACGTTAAAAAGATTGACAGCCGTTGCCCATGGACTGACCCAAATTTAAATGTAAGCGTAATTATTAAAATATAGAGTTATTATCTTTCATTTTCGGATGATTTCTATTCTAAATTGCTGTAAAACTTAAATTTTATATCCTATTATGAGGTTCATCCAATATAAATACTTCTTCATGTTAAGAACTTTATAAGAAATGGTCATTTAAATATTATTTATACCAGGTATGGTAACTTGATACCTGAGATAGTGAAATTCAGTTGGCCAAATCAAGTCGTCTCAATCAACTGAACACGCAATATTTAACTGTGTTTCTGTGGTCGCAATTCTTTTCCCTTCTAAGTTCTCAGGCAGTAGCGCGTATGAGTGATTGTTTTCTAAAAAGTTTCTTTAAAAATTAGAGTTTTGGAGACCACAAACAAGTTATGACAATTATGTATTTAAAAATAAATATTTACACATACAAACGCATCAAGTTGTTTTAAATATGTTCGAGTCTTTAAAAAACAAGATGGTGTAAAATCAGGCAATGAGATAATTAAAAGAATTACAGAATGAAGAAAAATAAATGAGCATGTCATAAGAAAAAAAGATGAGTATATTGTTTTACGCCCTTTACAGTCCATCATTTTTAGACCAAATGACGATTATTCTTCAGAATTTGAGTCCGAAGATTTATAAAGTATATTTTTATTTATGTAACCAAAGAACTAGTTTTTTTGGTATGTAACCTTTACATGATGAATATTATCTATAGCTTTTTTATTTATTTTTAATATTGGAATGGAAGCAGTTTTTTCAATTTTATTTTAAGAATGCTGTTTTTTTTAATTTTCAGATTTGAGTGAATTTTTTTTAGTTTTATAAAAATTTCATTGAGTAGGTAGTTTTAAGAGTTTTTTGGATATTTCCAATTTTCTCCCTATATTTCCAGGTTAACGGAGAATTATTTCGTTGTGATATTTTCATGTTATATTCGATCGATTTTTGAGGCTCTAGAGCGGGTTTTCCTCTTTCGAAAATGGCCGGTTCGAAGATTTTCCATCTATCGGTTTGGTTGCAATGGCCTTTAATCTTACGGGACGTAGGAAAGTTGATTTTTAAAATTCGATCCGTTTTATTTTAACAGTGTAAAGCGTCGCTCTATTGGTAATTCGAGGTCCATTAGCCCTGAAGGTTTATATTGAGGAATTTTTAAATTAGAGCATGTTCGAAAAAATGGATTTTCAGAAATTAAAAATGTCATGGTTCTCGCTCATTCAAAAGGGGTAGGTAATAATATGTCTGGTAATATAATTACGAAAAATGTTGAAACTTTTTCGACTTAAACAAAAAACACATCCATTCATTAACAAAACAAAAAAATTTAGAATAGAAATACTATAACTACTAAGATCATAAGTTTTAATGACATTAATTGGTGTTTTTTTTAGGAATGCACTGTGGATCAATGGTGTAAATGCCAAGATTCGAAAAATAATACGTATTCTTGTATTATGGATCTTACTGAGAGCCAATCTTTTAAATTTTGTGAATTTTATGATGACCAGGTAGAATAAGAATTATTTTTTTTATAAATTTTTATAAATAATAATTTGTATTTTTCAGCATTTTATTGAGGCTTACAATTTGACGACAGATCCATACGAATTAAAAAATGTAGGAGTTTCTTTGGATTCCATAACGATAAGAAAATATTCCGAGGTTATAAAAAAATTTAAGGAGTGTACAGGAACTGCATGCCAAAAAATTTCCATTTAGAATATAATTATATTCCGATAAAAATGTGAACTTTAATTTAAAAAAACACACCCTAATGACATCATGTATTAACTATATTTTATTACAAATAAATTTCCAATGCTGATATTATAATAAATGTTATGTACACCCTATATACATACGTAACATTTGTATTATATAAATCGAATTTGATATATTACAAATATGAAAGAGAAGTATACATTTTGTTGTCGATATATTTTGCTAATACAACTAGAAGTCTTTTTCAATTTTTCAATAGTACAAAAAAATTTAGTTTATATTTTGTTTTGATGCTAACAAAATTCTACACAGTGCCTTTATAAAATAGAATAAAAAATAATAAAAATACACCCAAATACAAATAAGATATTGTTACAAATATTTTTCAAAAGTACACTGCATAGTGCCTACTTAATTGATGAAAATTTTAAATAAAAAAAATATTTTGAGCATGTTTAATACTGTGAATTTGAATATTATACATTATAAGATATTTGGATATAACCGATGACGCTCACCATGTAATAACCCTTAAAAATTTCTTTCTCCACCCCTTGAGTGCAGAATTTTTGCAGATACAGGGTGTTAAAATCCAAAAATATTTTTTTGGTAGTTAAAGTTTATGCGTTATTTAAATATTAAATAAGAAATCAAAATATCTGAAAATTAATGGTGTCAAAATTATGGGGCTAAAGCTTTTTCAAGCAGATTTTGGGGTTTCCTAAGAAATATTTATACAATATTTGAAGCAAAAACATTGATTGGTTTTTGTATTAAAAGCGATAAAACTATTTTTATTTTTTAAATTTAACATCCCATATCTTAAAAATTCAAACATTTATGTTTTTAATTCATTTGTTAAGTGTTATAGGTCGAATATCGGGCTATCCTGTATATATTTACTAAGATTTAAACCTCACATGATTTTTAATAAAAAACTACCCAAAGTATGAAATATTTTCTGCCTCTTTTAAATGAATCTCGTTAAAATATCTCAACTATCTCTACTTAACATTTTCATTCATTAAAAACCTTAAGTAAAACTAGTTGCATTATTTTTCCTTTCGTACTCGTATAGGGAATTTTTGGATGACAATATTTTTTAATTGAAGGAGACTCTGTATATGAAAAAGAATTGCTGATACAAATAAAATATTTTAATGTTATAGTTAAAAAAAAACAATACAAATGTTATAAGTAATGAAATATTTACATAATAAAAGCACCCAAAAATTTTTGGTTAGCAATTATTCAACGATCTTCATGAACCTAATGAATTATTTGAATATTTTATTATTTTAATTCTTATAATTATCTATTTATACAAATTTGGTAATACATCGAACAAGTATTTTCTTTTATATCTCAAAGTAAAAGATCAAATTAAAAAAAAATCTTACATATACAGCGCCCTTTCCATTAACTTAACCAAATATCTTTTAACAAACAAATTATTCCTTTATCAAAGACTATAATTTATCTTTTTTCATGGTAAAATCCAACACTTTACAGATGTCACAGTCCGCGTCTGCGTTACAAGAGCATCCCTCTTCGCATTTTTGCAAGTCCTCGCAAATTTTAAAATTTTTGAATTGTTTAATGTCCTTTTTCGCATTATTAAACTCGGTTATCGCCGCACTTAACTCACTTAATTCACTAGTTTTACTTGCTAAATCGCTGAGCTTCGTTATGTACTCGCCGCCGCTGTCCGGCGTAGATTTGCCCCCACCCCCTGAAAAAGAACAAAAATATAAATATGAAAACAAGTCTTTTTTATGTGTTGTAGCAGCGGTAAAATTTATTTCCATGAAAAACTATGGAATAATTTTCATACGAAATCACTCGTTCTACGCGCTCGTGATTTTGTCACAAACATTAATTCATGCATTTTTATAACTGGAAAAGCCGGCAAATATTTGTTGCATTTTTTAATTATTTATTACCATAAACGTGATTATTAACTCATTTTTCCTTTAAAAAATTTGAAATGCACCATTTTTATAAATTTAATCCACTGTACACGTATTATTTTATACTACACATTTCCCCATCCATTGGTATGTGCGACAAAAATATTGAATATACTTTCTTTTAGAATCGGACATCTTCAGTGTTCTAGTCGATGTGTATATTACAAAAGCAACGTTGCCACAGTAGTTTTGGTTGAGAACGTAATCGTTTCTCTCTTCGTTTCATGTTAACAAATCAAAAGAAAGGTGACCTGTTTTTAGGTAGCGTGTTTGTGTAAACTTTTATAATATTTGTTATAACTTTAAGGGTTGATATGAATGAATAACAAACATGTTAAAGATAACGCAGAATGATAATGTTGACTCAAAGCCTTTGAAGAAACACACAAAAAACTACTACTAAATTTTTTTAATAACCTATCATTAAACAGAATAAACCTCTATAACAATAACAACCCAAAAACAAAGCTACATTTCTCTTTCAAACATACCACAAATTAATAAACAATTACAAAAGTTTCTTTCATCTTTTAAAATTCGAATTGACGAAAAACGAAATAACATTATAGGAAAAAATATTTTTCAAAACTGAAACCACAACATACTAATGAAAACCGAATTAATTCTGGCTACAAAATTAATTGTTTAGACTGTGATGCAACATACACAGATTCAGTCAATATTTAAAATAGAGAATAAATCAACACAAAACCACTATAAATAATAATAGTGAAAATGCAAGGATTGTCAAAACAATCCGTTGGCGATCTGATTTTGAAAATATAAAAATATTCACAACATACGTAAATTTTATTAAAAGAATAATAAAGGAAATGATCCACATCAAGAAAGATGAGTTTGTTAATTTTAGATGATATGTGGACAATCTAAGAAATATTTACAACAACTTATTTCAATAAATCTCTGCCTCTTTTCAATCTGTATATATATATATATATACATACAGAGTGGACCAAAAGTCTGAAAACATTCCAGATTTGACATTTGTAATATTGCTAGATTTGCCGTTTCTCTGATATTATTAGTCACTTTGGTTTTTTAAAAACATCACACTGTATATTCAGTCATTTTTGAAATCTTCTCTTCAATTCGAGTTCAGTAATATGTAACACTTATGATTTTATGTAGTCTTAAAAAAAAAGTTGCATTCAAACTTTAAATTCAAAAAAAGTGCATATCTCAGTTTTAGAATCATCTCAATATCTCAATCCGTTTTCGAAATATTTGGAATTTACGATTTCATGCGGTATCGTTGCTACTTAATTTGTTACTTTTATTAAACTCTATTTTTATTTAGAAGCTTACCCAACTCTAATTGTTATCCCTTATGTCACATGAACACGTCTTGGAATTCCGGGTTGTTTTTTGCCAATCGTGAGGCCATTTCGTCTTCGAAAGTGACTACTTTTTCTTTTTGTTTGGGCAACATCTTGCGAGGTATCCTTACTGTGAGAGGAAGGAAAGTATTTTCTATAGGGGTGTCTCCAGACGCTACAGAAAGATCGAATTCACTTATGCTTCTAGGAATGAAGTACTCTACCAACGGCTCTGCTCCTAAAAATTGTGTTGATTAATCAGAATTTATTAATATACCTACTAGCCTGCTGGAAACTGTCTCATTATACAGGGTGTCCGTGAAAATAATGCATATTTTTAAATGGTATGTATGCAACAAAATATTCTAATAAAACTTTTTTCTAACATCATTAGTTTACACAAAATTTCAATTTAAATATTTTCTCGACAATTTACACGTGGCAACACCTCATACGTTTAATAAAAATATGTGTCATGTAACAAAAGAATAATCTACTTGATGGATCATAGAATTGTGTTAGTCTGCAGAAGATTCAGATGGTTTTATCGTTTTAAATTTATCGTTTGGTAAAGTTGTTTCAATAATTCAGTGAAAAATGGCATTTTATTCAATTCAAGAAAAGCACGACGTGTTAATTAATCTAATCCCCGATGTTTTGTATCAGTTTCCCAAAGATTGTTGAAACGTCTAGTGTATTACCTAAAAAAAGTAATGGTAGAAATCGTTCGGGTCGTGTAATAAAAACAAAGAATAGATTTTTCACTCTCCTACATCCTCTGTAATCAAGCATTCTAAATAGCTAAGTGTAATAAAATAAAAATATTTTTAGAACGTATAAAAAACCAATGTGTATACTTGACTGAGATTTCGCTGTTGCCGACTTTAGTTGCTTTTCGGTAAATAATGTTTAAGAAGATCTAAAATACTAATATTTATTTCTTTGAAAACAGCCGACTTTAGAAAAAAAAATATATAAGAGAATTTTATTCTGCATACATTTTTATACCACATCCGTAAATATATGCATTATTATCGCGGAATGGGTAATTCTTCTAGTTTTCAAAAATAAAACATTTCAATCATTAATAAAAACTAAAAGTGGATAGTATACACTATGCATAGAGTCTTTCTTTTATTATTTACATGAATATCAAATTGATGTAGATACTTAATCACCTACGCCCATGGATCTTCTTTGTTTCTTGGATTTTTATGAGCTTTTTTTAAGGTTTTGCAATTTAGAATAGAAATACTATATTGAGTATCACTTGCCATTGGCGTAGTGTTAACATGTGTTTATTTTTTAAATACCATTGAAATGTGTTTGATAGGTACGCTTTTCTTACCCATTCCGGTTGACCTCCTACCGGGGGTATTTCTATGGAAATTAGATTTCCTGGGCAAGCTATTATGGTGCATAACAGTCGGAGGTTTCCTTATTGGAATGCTTTTAACAGGAGCGGCGCCCTCTGTAGTCGGTCGTTGTCAAGAACCTTCTTCTTCCTTCAGTTTCAAATCGTTTTTCGTACAAGCGGCACCAATGTACCTAAAAGTTGGATATTAGAAATCTTTCTTACTTTAATAGTGGTAACTAATTAAATCCAAATGTGTGCAGACCTAAATAGACTGAGTAGTTCGTCTTGTACAAGACTGAAACACATGGCTACCAACGCCATGCCTGTTAAAATATACGCAGAACAAGCGCAGAGTGATATTTCTTCTGTGTTCTGACCAGGCACCAGGTCTCCAAAACCTATGGTACCCAAACTTGTGAAGCAGAAGTAACTACCTAGAAGGTAAAAATACATTTTCGATAGATCAATATTGTTATGGTGTGTTGGGCGCCAATATTATTAAGGGATGTTAGGCGCCACCTGTTAATTAGGAAAATTGATGACATAAACTACACAACTATTTCGTACTAAGATAAAATTTGTATCAGTTCATAAATATCAATAAGATGTTATTAAAAGTGTTTATTTATAATCCATTATGTCCTTTATTATTATCGTTTTCTTCATTTTTCGGATGCTTGACGATTATTATTAACATTGATTGTTCTTGATCTCAATCGATTCATTGATCTCAAATGTAAACCATGATTTTATTGAAGGAAAACGATAAAATTCCAAAATCTCCCAGGAATTTAAGAAAAAGTTAATTGTCTTAAAATTTCTTTTAATTTAATTTAAAGTGTCTTTTATTTTTATAATTATCCACACGTATTAACATAGTTTTAGTAGCATATTCAGTTTTAATTGATGTAACCTCGCTTATAACAATGTCATTTTTTGCGGTACTATTGAGTTAGTATTCTTTAAAAAATATAGAGTTGGGATAAAGTATGGAACCAAGTAAATATCTTTAAAACGAAACGGATGATATTTATGAAATTTTGTAAGTAAGTGCAATGGGGCAAAGTACATCTGATAAATTCGAAATGACAAGATATTTCAAAATCTGCAAAAATATACAGGGTATCCCATTTAAATTAAAAAAGTTGAGGGTATTTCCGGTTAAACCGGAAGTATATTTTTAACAAAAGAATGTACATCAGCTGCATTTTGCCCCATTGCACTTACTTCTAAAATTTCAAAAATATCGTCTGTTTGGTTTTAAAGATATTTACTTGGTTCCATACTTTATCCCAACCATGTATACATAACTAATTTTCAACATATAATTAATTTGTTTTATACTTTAATTATAGTCAAGGTCTTCTATATTAATGTAAAAAAATCGTACTGATAATTCTCAATTCCAACATGTCACATACAGGTGTATGTCCCAAAATTATTACGCATGTGTATTAATTCCTTGTTTTATTCTACTTAAAAATATTCTCACTTATTTCACATCGTTATAATATATATGTAAACAAAATTACCATCCAAAAGGGACCAATTCTCCAGTCGATGAAACAAAACGGCTCCGGAGCAAATGTAGGCCAACACGATCACCAGACACAGTGTCACTGGTACTCTGACCGTATTTGAACAAGGGCACTGCAGTTTTTTCGGTGAAACCCCGCATATTTTTCCATATAACCTACGGAAACTTCTAGCTAGGACGTCGCCTGTTGCTGACAGATACAACAGCATCAAAGGGATGCCGATAAGGGCGTAGATAATAGTAACTAGTTTTCCCCAAGTTGTGCGAGGTGATACCGAACCATAACCTGCAACAAAGGAAATTATGATAAAAAAATTATAGGTTTAAGAGTGGTACTGAAATAAGAGAAGGCAGGTGCAACGACCATTTATCTCGAGTTTTCAAAGTCATTGCTAAATTTGTAGCAAAACACTGCACATTTACCATAAAAACAGATATCTTATATAAACATAAAATTCTCTTCAGTAACCCAATATTTTTTATTTATTTCCCGATACCATTCTCCATCATCTCAAGAATTTGTCATATCACCAATCAACAAGCAATTCATTCGAGAAATCTAAATGCTAGTATAAAACCAGACATTTATTTCAGTCAACAGTTAATTCAAATTGTATTTTTCACAAAAAATCATTGTTTAGTTTGTTAATTAATTCTTGTAATAACTTTTAAATTTTTTTTAGTTTTTGACAGTTATTTGGTTGTATCAGTCGATGTTAGTAATATAAAACAACAATAACAATTGTTCATTAAAAAGATATATGTTTTATGTAAATTTATTATTGAAAATATGGAGTAATTTTAATTGAATAATTTTACAAACACAGGGATAATCTCTATGCCAACACAACCGCATAAAAATGATTAATTTCAACAAAACAACATTTATAGGAATCAATTTGTGGTGCGAAGATTAATGTTTTAAATCTGGGAACTATCAATTCACGTCTGTCGGATGCGATAAACATTTAGTATTATTAAATAGTGTTAAATCCGATAAAATTATATCTAAAATAGATTTACATTTCAATTATGTTACATTGTCATTCAATTTTCGAATAATTATCAGGGTAAATTATTTAATTTCCTAAAAATAAATAGAAATAATTATTTCTTTGTCATTTCAGAATATTTAGTGTCATTAATAATAATTAATATTTAATTTAATCGTAATGTGTTAAAATTCAAATATTTGTTTAAATCTAAACATGTACATACACTACTGATAGGCAACCAGATTGCATCTATGTGTTGAGCGGTGGATATTTTAACATACATTCTTATCATTTGAAATAAATAAAAACCAAATGCACAAAACATAATGTTTTAATAAAATACATTTATAAAGTTGACTATAAAGAAACGGAAGTATTAATGTTTTTCTTGTAACACGTCGGAAATTAAGACGTGATCACTCTACAATACAAAAAAAAATATATTGTGTTTCACAAACTCTATTGAAAAACACCAAAAATATTTCTTATTTCACAGACTTGCGTATATAAAATGCTAAAAATTAATTGTAAACTGTTTAGTTAAGATTTTGATAATTCATGCAATAATTGTGAAAATAAAGGAGTTAATTTAATCACACAAATGTGTTTCTTTTCATCCTGTTATGTCGTTAAGAAATTTAAACCTAAAAATTCTACTGAGCCGTTGGATAATCTGTATAATATTTATTTATTAAAATATTTAAATGTTTTGTGAAGGATGTAAAAATTAAAACATGAATGAAGAAGTAAAATTTAAAAATTAATAGTGTTGAAATTAATGATATTAACAATTGATAGTGAGCAACGTATCATTGTTAATTTCTTGCATCATACAAATTTTGATGGAATTATTGAAAAATCTAAATACAAGGTGACACAGAATAATGGAAACATTTGAAACCTGGTTTCAACAGGATGAAGCGACATCACACACTTTACGGAAATCAATGAAACTGTGCGAGAATTGTTCGGTAATCATGTGATCTCAAGATTCGGAACATTCCCTGGCCCCCTAGATCGCCAGATTTATACGTTTGTGATATTTTCTTGTGGGGTTACCTCAAGAGTAAAGTGTACACGACTCGACCAAGAACCCTGGATGACTTAAAACAGAGAATTCGGGATGAAATTCACAGTATCCCCAGCTGAGATGTTGCAGGGGTCAATGAGAAATCTCAACAGCAGATTTCAACAATGTATTCGTACAGGGGAACGCTATCTAAAGGATGTAATAATAATAATAATAATAATAATAATAATAATATGGCTTTATTTAACAAGTGTGCTCTTACAACAGTTGCACCAGGAATGGGAATGGGAAATACATGTACAAACATAGTAAGATATACTTATATATCATTGCTTTGTGTGCTTTGGAAAACTGAGATATTAGAGTTAGATCACTATTTATAGATTCATTAGCAGCTGGGATATTCGATGTGTCAAAACAATGAATCAATTGTGTGTCATCTGCATATAGCTGCACTGCGCACTTATTTACTACATTTGGCAGATCTGAGGAATAGAGTAAAAACAGTAAAGGACCTAAAATGGATCTTTGTGGTACACCTGACACTATAAATTTAAGATGTTATTAATACGAACACGCTGGCTACGTTTTCACAAATAAGATTTAAAAAAAGATAGAACAGTAACATCGGAACAATAGTATTTAAGTTTAGCACACAGTAGTTCATGATCAATTAAATCAAACGCTTTTGAAAAATCTAAAGCGACTTATCAATAGCTCTAATAATATTATCAATTATATTTAATAAGGCAGTGGTAGTGCTGTAACCTTTGCGAAAATCAGATTGTTGAGAAGGCAGAATATTATTGTTTGTAAGGTATTCATATAACTGAATGTAAACAACACGTTCCAGAATTTTCGATAATACTGGTAGAAGACTTATTGGTCTCAAGTCCTGCAGCGTTTTAGGATTAGGATAAACCACAGGCTACCGCCAGATCTTAGGAAAATACCCACACTGTAAGCAACAATTAACTATATGAGTTATATGGTCCAGAATATTAGGCAAACATAGTTTTAGCATATAGAGAGAAATTTCGTCGGCACCAGCGGCATTCGACTTGATAAAATGAAACACATCAAGTATGATATTTTGATTAATTAAAGTAAAATTGAAAATATTGTTATTGAATTTATTGTTATCATAAAATTGTACTTTTCCAGAACATATGTCAGATTTTAAAAAAATACTAATAAAATAATCATTAATGACATTGGGATCACATAAATTAATGGGTAAATCAGAATTAACATTAGTCGCACTATTTTTCATTTACGCAAGTGTTGCCATAATACTTTTTCGTTTTTATCATGTAGGAGTTTATTCAAAAATGTAACTTTTTCTCTACGGATTGAAGCTAATGCAAAATTACGACACTGCTTATAATGATTCCAGTTATCAATACTTTTCATGATTCTAAATTTAGTCTAAGCTTTATCGCGTTCTTTAAGTATTAGTGTCAAATTATTTGTTAAAGAATGATAAATTCCATCAATGTTTCGTAAATCCCAAGTTTTAAGGTTTCAATTACTATGAATAAAATGTATTTCTTTTATCACTTCTAGTTTTATTGGATTGTAAAAAGTTCCCGTTTTTTTGTGTTACCGTGTATTTAAGATAACTCCTTCTCTCTTAGAGTCGAAATTCCCCTCTCTCTTATAGTCGAAATTCCAGTCTTCATCGAAATTAAACGACATTTAACCAAATTATACGTATTGACTGCTCGAGTGGCATGAGATGTAATCAATAATCATATTAGATGGGTAATTCCGAGTTAAAATGACGTAAGTTTAGAGCGAGTGGAACCAGAAGTTAGAAGTTGATAATAATGACCAAAGCACGTACGTCGTTACGGCAAAATGTTGCCGTTTACCTACTAAACTACGCTTATTACATATAATTAACAAGTTCCGGGCAAGTATTTGTCAGGTATCGTGTGTGTACGTGCTAATGCAGGAACTGCCACAGAGTGGATACCAAGTATAAGTACATTAATTGTAACGAAAACTATTATTCTGTTATTATTGAAGAAAAGAAAACGCACTGTGTATAAAAAGATAGTAACGAAGTTAACGAAGCAAAGCCAGCTGGTTTCAACGGAAATCGAGGTCAATAGAAAGAAGAAAATACCAGAAGCTTTCAAAGGTTCCAAGGTTTAAAATAATTTTTTATTATACTAACATAGAAAATATGTTACGCTTATCTCGTATGTTCTGCAAAAACTGCAGAACTAG
Source organism: Hermaeophaga mercurialis (assembly GCA_951812935.1). Taxonomy (NCBI): domain Eukaryota; kingdom Metazoa; phylum Arthropoda; class Insecta; order Coleoptera; family Chrysomelidae; genus Hermaeophaga; species Hermaeophaga mercurialis. Next base: position 17,487,655 of record OX638361.1, on the reverse strand, counting down.
CCTAGAATCCATTTTCAAAATAAGCGAATTTAAAAGTGAGTATAGATCATTAAAAAGCACTCAGCAAAATATTTTTGAAAAAATAGATCGATTTTATTTTCGATGCTAGTACTTTTATTCAAACACTCCATGCTTACTTAAATTTGGCTCAAGTTGTTTACAATTTTCTCAAACGATACTGTACAGATAGTAACTCAACTTCTACCGAGAACGTGTTTAAGCCACAGTGAACGTCAGACGAGAAAGAGATGAACAGAGAACGATAAAAATAAACGCACCCAACGAGAGAGAAATGATAATGGTGTGAATGGAAAACTAAAAGCATAACATTAAAAAATGCATCAACTCTATTGCCAGATTATAGATTTGTATATTTCTAGGATATAGGGACAATTTTTCCCAGTATTTAAGATCAAATGAAATTAAAAAAAAAGTTGCATTAAACTTAAAAATCTGTATGAAGGGGAAACGTATTTCTTTTTTTTGTTTTTATAGTTTATTATTATTTGTTTTAAAAGTATTTTAAAAAAGAAGATATGTCTCTCTTTTTGGTATACAAATCTGCATCTCTCAGTTTTTGAATAATTTTATTATCTCAACGCATTTTCCAATTTACGATTTCATGCGATATCATTGGCTCTTACTTAAAGTAATAGAATTGTATCCATTGAAATGTAAAACAACAGAAGTTACTACTCACATGAAATCTTAAGTTAAATTTGTGTCAAAGCTTAAGGAAATAACCGATTATTTACTGGTTTAAGCAAAGGAACCAGGTGCTTAAAAAAACAATTACAATCTACCCCATCTAAATGAAATTAGCAACTTTTCCCCCTATCTAGACATCTAGAGATGATCCTAAAATACCATTTCCATTTAAATATATCACTACTTGCTTTTTCAAAGAGAAAAATTATATTTATTTAAGAATTAGGGTCTTAACATTAAAGTATGAGTTTTGCCCGAAAGGTTTATTTAGCAAAAATCTAAAGAGTCGTAAAGCCCCAAAATGTTCACCTCCCTGTATGTGGCATCAATGACACAAAATGAGGTTAGTTATTATTCGCAACTAAAAACTGACCAAATTGTAACTATAGTTTTTCTTAAAAAAAGGACCAATGATTACCTTCTACCTCTTAATTAGGAGATGAAAAATGTTAAGTCTCCGTAGAAAATGAACGAACAAACTAATATATTTAAATTAGCTGGCATCAGTTATTGCTAAAAAATAATGCTTTCAGTGCTAATACTTTACGTGCTACGTCTATTTAAATATTGAAAGTTTATTAGCTCATTAAGTTCAACTTATACCTGACATTAGTTGTTACAACCCTGCATTTCTCTTACTTAGTGAGTCTAGAACTACAAATTATATAAATAATTTTGAAATTGAATTAAATAATTATTCACACTTATAAGATGTGACTATGATTCAAGATAACAATCTATTTAAGAGAAAATATTCCATATTCAGTTTATAGAAAATTTACTCTGAAAGGTAATTATTGGTGTACATTTAATTCAACCACTTATTGTGGCGTTAAATTAATAATTGGTAGCCTTTATCATTCCCCAAGTGCAAGGATGCAATTTTGTTACATCACTAAAACTTTGATTATCTAATTTTGAATAAATACATGTGAATGTTTTAGATGAATCCAAGTTTATTGATCATTCTGTAATATGTATTAAATATGGTAAATCTGAAAAAATGAACTTTAGTAATCAATGCACAAATTTTGTAAGGAATCTAAATAAACAAAACGTATGTACAGGGTGGTCTAAAATCGTCGAAGAAAACTTATAGAGGTGGTAGATCACCTGAAAGCAAAGGTACCTTTTTATATAAACTTTTTTCGAAAACTCAATAACAAGGGAGATACAGGCCTTTAAAATTGTATAAATTATATATAAACAACCAAACTAAAGCATTTAATACTAAAACATTGACTTTTAAAGGTTTTGTTGGTTACAATAAATTGCCTGATTCTGTAAAATGCTGTAGAACCTTACAAGGATTTAAATCAGAACTAAGAAAATTTTTGCTGAATGATTAATTCAAAACCTTGTATTGTTCAGTGTTGATTTTAACTGTGTTTAAAATAATGTTTTGTTTGTTTCTTTTTAAAATATTCTGTTATCTCTCTACTTCTATTTATGTTTTGTAGATACACTTACTGGCACTTTTGGTTTTCCAGCCAAATTAGTAAATGCCCTGTAAGCATTTTCTCGAACTACAGAACAGTATTCCAGAGTTTTGGGTAAGTATATTTAAAGTTGAAATTGGTTAATTTCGTTAAAATATGAATTTCAAATACGATTAGAAATGGTATAAAATATTAGCAAATTTCCTAATCCAATTTCACCATAAATATTTCACGATTCTCAATTTTCACCCCAATTCCTGCAGAACCCCACTTGAAAGAAAATTTGAATGTTCAGTCGAATTACAAACAAATGTAAGAAAACTTGAAAGTAGAAGTGGCGAAAAATGGTTTTACCTGTCTGATACAAAACTTTCCTGGAATTGTTTTTATAATAATTAAAAAAATGTAGCTACAAATGTATGATACATTTCTACCCACCTCTAACATAAAATCACTGAAACCTCAAATGATTACAATTTTATAAACCGTTTACTGAGTATACAGGGTGTTACTATATTCGACCGACAACGCTTTACCCCAGAGAGCTCTCGTTAATTGATGAATTTTGATATAGGAACATAAACCCTTAAAGGGCTTAGTTTCCGAGATACAGGGTGTTAAAAGTTTGAAATCAAAATTAAAAATTTGTCATAAATCAGAAACGCCTCCAAATATTTTTTTCAAATTTGGTGACCAATATGCTCTTTAAGAAAGTAATATTTTGACATAAACTGACTTTTGAAAAATTTAACCAGTGGCGCGCTATCAGGGTTTGTGGCAACTTTTAACCCCCCTATCTTTTACGCCACTGGAACAAATATTTTTTTTTTAATTTTTTTAAATTCTCTGTTCATTTTTAGGTAAAAAAGTAATAACCTTTTATGGAGCTAAAATGAACGGTGTTGTAGATATTTGATTCTGAACAAAAGTCTGCAAGTACTTAGATAATTCACAAATTATGATTTGTTGTGTAATTTGGCCGTCGGCGTTTTGCTAAACAAGTAAGTATTTGCTTTTAATCCATACTATTAATTCGATTTCGAATAATAACTAAGCGTTAGGCGTTAGTTGAAAAAAGAATACATGCTATTTCTGAGATTTTCTGAGAACTTGATAAAAGTAAAAATCACAATAACGCAAAAGCTATCAAAATTAAATTCAAACAAATGTATTAGATACAACAATAACAAAATTGACAAAATTACAATAGTTGTTCAAACTGTCGGCCGTTTACTTGTAAGCACGTTCTACACCGTTTTCTCATTGAAAAACGTGTTTTTGAGAATAACTCCGGATTGGACTGAATGAGTTCTGTCGCAGCTTGAATTCTCGCTATTAGATCTTCTTCAGTTTCAACGATGGTTTCGTACACTAAGGACTTCATGTAGCCCCAGATAAAATAATCGATAGGGTTTAAGTCGGGTGACCTTGGATGCCAACATTGGGGTCCACCCCGACCAATCCATTTTTCTCTAAATCGTCAGTTTAGGAAATTTCTAGCACTTGCAGCAAAATGAACAGATGCCCCATCGTGCTGAAACCACATGTGTTGTCTAATATTTAACGGTAGAAAATCTCAGAAATAGCATGTATTCTTTTTCAACTAACGCCTAACGCTTAGTTATTATTCGAAATCGAATTAATAGTATGGATTAAAAGCAAATACTTACTTGTTTAGCAAAACGCCGACGGGCAAATTACACAACAAATCATAATTTGTGAATTATCTAAGTACTTGCAGACTTTTGTTCAGAATCAAATATCTACAACACCGTTCATTTTAGCTCCATAAAAGGTTATTACTTTTTTACCTAAAAATGAACAGAGAATTTAAAAAAATTAAAAAAAAAATATTTGTTCCAGTGGCGTAAAAGATAGGGGGATAAAAGTTGCCACAAATCCTGATAGCGCACCACTGGTTAAATTTTTCAAAAGTCAGTTTATGTCAAAATATTACTTTCTTAAAGAGCATATTGGTCACCAAATTTGAAAAAAATATTTGTAGGCGTTTCTGATTTATGACAAATTTTTAATTTTGATTTCAAACTTTTAACACCCTGTATCTCGGAAACTAAGCCCTTTAAAGGTTTATGTTCCTATATCAAAATTCATCAATTAACGAGAGCTCTCTGGGGTAAAGCGTTGTCGGTCGAATATAGTAACACCCTGTATATTACATTTTGCATTTACAGAACATAAACATTTTCTAAAGTTATGCACTTATTATGCATCACAATTGACAGCACAGTCACATTGTAGAAGCTTTTCGAAATATTTAGATTAGAGTAATTTATGTTCTGGGGTCGAAAGGGCAATTAAACTTCCGGACGTACCTTTTAATATACATAATAGTTTGCTCGAAAGTTTTCATGAAATAATAAACTTTCACGTTGAAAGTTATAGAGTGATTACTAGTGGGGATACTATTTTTTTCTTATCCTTGCTCGTCAACATCAGTTGAAGTAAAATACATGTAAATTATTTTAATACGTTTTAAATAAAAATATATAGTTTTATCTTAAATACCTTATCAAAGTGTTGTTACCACCGCACTTTTAAATTAGCTGTTAATGGTTATACATTCACATGGAGGAATTGTTGAAAACATATTACTAACCTCAAATCAAACTCATTTTGTATTTTTACTTAATTGATGTGCAATTAGTTTATGTATTGAATCTAAGCAGTTTTTTATTGAGTATTTTGATTTGTAACCGTAATTGGTTAAAATCTTATTGACCATTTCTGCTAATTTATTATTTGGTGTACTACATATGACACTACACGCCTAATTGGTTTTGTATCTTTATATAGTTGATAATTTTTTGTAATTATATGTTTTTTATCATAGTCATTAAAATTTCCAGATAATGCTAAGGACCTAGTTATTCAATAAAATTTCCTTTTTAATAACTATGATATATAATACGAAAATTCAGATAAGTATAATCTTTTTATATTGAAAAATATATCGATCTTCGTATACTAAATATAAATAGGTTTTGGTTCAACTCCGTCGTTGATCGCTCTGTAGAACTAGGAAAATTGCCTCGTTTGCAGGCAAATTATATTCGAAGTTCATTTTGAATTATTTAAAAGTTTCGAGGGCCGTGTCGCTGCCGCCATGGTTGTTTTCGTTTCAAAATGTATTTGTGATTGTAACTTTAAAAGGTAAATGTTTTCGGGAAACGAATTCTTTGTGGGGCTCACGAAATTTAAATCAAATAAGTTGGTTTTTACCTTGTTTTATTTATTTGTTAAGCTAGTTTGAAAGTAGGGGATTACGATAAGGAGAAATAATTCGAGGATAAGCTTTATTGCCGGGGAAAAGTTTTGTTTATAGAAATAAAGTGTATAAAAAATCTGGAATTGATTAATTATTAAGATTTAAAAATGGAGTATTGGAGTACTCTTAAAAATATTATTTTCTTATCACTCAAGAAAATCTATCCATGTCACAGTTAAGTATTTAAAAATTGTTTGTCCTTTTTTAAAGTTACGGAAGTTCCATAAAAATTTAATTAATTGACAACGAAAACTGAAACTACTTAAAAATAATTCGAACACCACCATCTAAAAAATCAAATTCTTGTTTCTGAAGAATATTATTGCTTAGAAAATTTATAATAAAAAATCATACTGTGTATATAAAATACTTGTCATTTCTTATATCTTGTCTGATGTTTATAATAAGAAACCAAGCATGAATGTGGAAAGTCTGTCAATTACTTATATTATCTCTGAAGATGCCAGTAGGTAAAAAAATTGTGGAAATTTAAGGTAAATATAATTTATCTTTTATATTTAGAATGAATAGATTGTGAAGTAAGGGTAAAAACAATCATTAATAAATTAATCTGAATTTAATACATAAGATTATGTTTCTTTTCATAAAAGGTGATAAATAAATAACTGAAGTAATTTCAATTAAATGATAATTTAAATTATTTTATACATTCCTCCTTGGTGTTTGTATTATTTGATAAGATTACAAAATGAAATAAGATGTTTCTTTAAGATGGTGACATTTTTGAAGTAAAGAGGTGCAGAGAGGCGTAAGTCTCTTAATTAGGTCAATGAAATTTTCTTAATGGAAGCTGGAGAGAAGTATTAATTAAATTTCAACGCGGAATGGAATTATAATGTCAATGTTAAGATATTTTGCGAATTTTATACCTAATTTGAATAAAAATATACCCTTGTCTGAATATTGAACAAGATTTGAAATAAGTATGAGTATACAGATAATAGTCATTAAAAATGAGTTTTTTTTTATATACGAATTTAGATAAATAGATTAAAAGATAAATAAAGAGAAAAACTAAACAATAAGATGAAAATTTAATAAACGACGATGTTAATTAAAAAAGTTGGGTCCACGATGTTACAATAGTAATGTTATTAAATTTATATTGTATAATTGTAATTTGATATGAAAAAATTTTTTATAAATTTTATTTTTAACCTTTAATAACAATTATCAAGAATAAAAGAAAATGCTTTTTTTTCATTTAACTTTAATAATGATATTTACAATCGAATATATTTCACGTACATAAGTTTTCACAAGTGTTTTACGTTTAAAATTTCTTACAAATAATTAAACAATAAACATTAAACTTATCAAAAAAAAAAAATAAAAAGAAAAAAAGCATCAAAACCACGAGAAACATAAAACTTGGTATTTTCTAAACGCCAACTCTAAAAATTGTCATGTCAACTTGAAAATTCGTGAAAATATTGTTTTCTTACCATTCAAGAAAATCCATTCATGTCACAATTTATTTATTTTGAACTAATTTTATATCACTATTATTTGTATTTATAACATTTTATACACTTAAAAAGTGTTTGATCTTTTTTTAAGGTTATGCAAGTTCCAAAAAAATTTAATGAATTGACAATGACATATCTTTGAAGGTTTTATCAAACAACAGAAATAATTTAAAAAATATATACTTCAGAAATAATACAAATTCTAATTTAACACATTAATTAAAGAAATGATTGTGTTACATGCTTAATATTTAGTGTATACTAATTACTTTAACATATTTTATATTATTGCACACACATTATTGTTCACAAAAAAAATACGTTTCCATATGTCATTTTAATGCATGGAAAATTATTCCTTCTTGCAATATATTTCAAATGTTTCTAATTTATAATATTACAAAACATTGTTTCTAAAGTCAAATAGTCTTTTTGTTGAGTACCCACGTATTGGCAAATATATTGTTTCCCTATTTATGGTATCAACTTGAAGAAAAAATTTACTCATTTATCATTTTGGTGAGTTGTTTTGGAGAAGAAATTGGAGTAAAAGACAGAAGAGATCTTCAAGTATCCAAATAAAATAATAACAATCAGTGTTTGTGTAAAGATGACTTTATCTGTCTTACGACAGGTTTATATGTACAAATTTTGTGGTTTCTCATTAATGGAATAGAATGAATTAGGACAGTGATAAATCTCATCCATTAAATCATTCCTTTAAGGTCAAACAAGGGTCTGATTTGTTAATACTTTAATAATATTGACTCTGGTTAATGGAAATGGTTTTAAGGGTCTACTTGTTTTGTGGGCAATGGCGCACCGTGAATAATTTATAGAAAACAACAAAATGTTTAATAGTTTTCTTATGCCATCATTATAATATTCTATAGAAAGTTGTTTTAAAATTTCTTATGAAGTAGCTTTAAATGACTCGAATCATTTTGATAATATTTTGAAATTGTTAATATTGACCCCTTTGTAGACAAACTAATTTTAAACCAGTCGAATATGAATTTGAATTTAAAAAATCAGAATTTTGATTTAAAGTATTGAAATATCTCTCAACAAGATTTTTTAAGTACTAAAAATTTACCCCCTACGGCAGTCTCTGACTTAAGGAGTGAAATATGTCTTTAAAATTACGGCGAATTCGTGTCGTATCGATATTATATTTTTATAATCTTCAATTTCTGTTTTCATTACGTCGAAAAACAAATAAGCGAAACTTGTCCTTTGAATCGAGATATAAATCAAAAGAAAACATGATTAGAAATTTCTCGGAGTTAGGTATTGCTTTCAAAATTATAGATATTTCAGTTATTTTTATAGAGACACAATTTTCATGTTATACTTACTTTTCAAAAAGTTACAAATTGTAAGTACAAAGAAAAATTTTAAAATTTATATTTATAAATATGTTTCATAAGAATTTGTTCCTCTTAATGAGATTTTTGTAATGAAATATTTTTTATTTTTAAGAATTATATGTAATTTTTTAGTTGTTAAACTTTATTTAAATTTGTGAAATGTAAATAAAACTCTAACTAATTCCAATGGAGGAATATAAAAGGTTTTAATATAATTTTAACTTCTCTACTTTTAAATCCAATTCTTGCGACAACAAGCCACATGCATGTACTTTTTAATTACATGCATCATAAATTCACTTTTTCAATTTCGTTGCTCTTTATTAACTGAATAAATGAAATAACTCTCCAGCACAATCCTAGTGTGAATTATAATTATTCTATTTTTAAATTTGGACAGTTATAAAGAATTAAATTAATTGTTTCAACTCTTACTTTATGGAAATTATTCAAAATAAATATGGAAAGATAAATAATACTTATTTGAATTTCCACAGCCTTTTTTTAGTGTTTTAATGTATATTCAAGTTTATTTAGGATTTGGTCTTGGAAAATGGTATATTGTCAGGGTATGATTTTTCCGAACATATCTGACTATTTTAAAACATCCAGCTATTTCCGATTATAACGGAAGTTGACTGTAACTTCCTTATTTTAAAGAGATACTCTGTGTATTATTCTGTATTTAGATAAAACTGGTCTTAGGGATTCGATCCATATAGGGGTTTGCTATCTTACACTGAGCGTTTTACGAGATATGACCATTTTTATCAGGAAAAAGTGTCTGATTTGTCACCCCGTATTTTTATAATTAATGAAGTTAAAAAAAAGGTTTGTGAATTATATGTTTATTGTATCGAGTGATTTAAAACGCATATTTATCTAATAAATATAAGAAAGAGAAATTATACTAATCTCGAATTTCCACAGTTTCGCAAGTTGCATTATCAAAGAATGACATAAGAATGACAGATTTTTTGTAAGCGTACTTAACTTCATACCATAAACATTTCACCCAATCATTATCAAGTAAAATGTATACTATGATTTTTTGCTATATTCTTCTTTTTATAGAAAAAATTGGTTAAAAGATAATCTAAAATAATTGGACTTCCCAGGTTTAAAAGTTCATTCAATACTGTGGATATTTTAGGTATTTCTTTATTTCATATTTTTCCAAAAAATCAAATTATTCTTTTTTGTGACTTTTATGAAGTACCTCTAGTTTCAATAGTGTTATTAAGTGTAGGTTTATATTTAGTATCGATGAGGTGTTTTGCGTAATCAGCTCGTAGATGTTCACATTACCTTATGTTAAAATTTCTATGTGTCTGGCCAAGATAGATGGCGTTACAATCTGGACAAGTAATTAAGTTCGTAAATACATAATTTTTTTAATTTCTAAATTTTAAGTTTTACATTTAAGACAAATGAACCTACATTATTTCTTACTTTGTTCTTTTCAACGGTACATTTTATTTTTGAACGTAAATTGTTAATAAAATTAAAGAAAACATCCAATTGTCTACCACTACCAGTAAAACCAGCCAAAACATCATGAACATATCTATAGCAAAACAATACATTCCTGAAAATATTTGAATAAAAAATGGTTTATTCTAAATTATATCCATAAAAACATTTGAAATAGAAAAGTAACAAAAGGTTACGTGGAGGTGCGTACACACTATGTGAAGAATGAAAAAATAAATTTTGTATTTTAAAGTGTGTAAAAAATTCTTTATTAGAAGATATGTGTAGGAAGAAATATATAAATTTCTTTAGTCAGGAAAATGTCAAGCGCTTTCGGCAATGCAATGCCATCATCAGGACAAACTGAAAAGATTTTTTAAAATTATTGGTAAAGAATAGTACATTAAGCGAATAAAAATACTTACAAAAAAGGCCAAAAAACTAGTAGAGGGTAGTAAAGTTGGTTATAAATATCTTTAAAGGACATTTACGCCGATACAAAACATCTTGATTAACTTATTTATAAAAAACGACATCGATATAGTAAAAAGTAACATTTTAACATTTTAAGGTTTTGGTCATTGGGCCAAGCCTGTTAGTTGTCTTAATAAGACACAACAAGTGTTTTAAAAACATGAAAATACGTAGAATTAGAAAAGTTTAAAATAAAAACTTTTTTCTCAAACCATGAAGTTTTTGACAAAGTTATAATTTTAAATTTAAAATTCAACAATCATAATTTCAACCCTTCTGAAAACGTTATAATTTTACACAACATCTTCAACTGTAATTTTAAACTTGATCTTCTCGAAGATCTCGAAATCCTTCGTGAATTAAACAATCCTTCCTCCTCCTGCTTAAACACCCAAATCCACTTAAATATTAACAAATTTAATCCATTATTTAAAAGTTTATAAGTGTGTGGTAATGAACCACTTCGTTTGCCCCCCTGTTTTCAACACTCATTTTAAATAATTAACTACCGGTCAACACACTCTTCTTTCCTACCCCCTCCCTCATTTTATGAATGTCTCATAAATTGTTCTTCCTTCTCATTATCCTGGCCTCTTACCTTTTTCTCACTCAAAATTAACCTTACTCTAGTTTATAACTTTGTCAAAAACTTCATGGTTTGAGAAAAAAGTTTTTATTTTAAACTTTTCTAATTCTACGTATTTTCATGTTTTTAAAACACTTGTTGTGTCTTATTAAGACAACTAACAGGCTTGGCCCAATGACCAAAACCTTAAAATGTTAAAATGTTACTTTTTACTATATCGATGTCGTTTTTTATAAATAAGTTAATCAAGATGTTTTGTATCGGCGTAAATGTCCTTTAAAGATATTTATAACCAACTTTACTACCCTCTACTAGTTTTTTGGCCTTTTTTGTAAGTATTTTTATTCGCTTAATGTACTATTCTTTACCAATAATTTTAAAAAATCTTTTCAGTTTGTCCTGATGATGGCATTGCATTGCCGAAAGCGCTTGACATTTTCCTGACTAAAGAAATTTATATATTTCTTCCTACACATATCTTCTAATAAAGAATTTTTTACACACTTTAAAATACAAAATTTATTTTTTCATAAAAACATTTGCCAAAATTGGAGACATATAATATTTTTCTATTTTTTGGCTGAATACGTTAAACCCACTTTCCCTTAAGGCTCGCTTCCAAACTATAGTCTATCTCAGAAACTTTCCCTGACGTTTGGAACTTGATATTTCGGTTATTAATACATATTTCCCTAACAATAGCTTAGAACAATTTGAAATGTCTAGTCGTGGCTTAAACTATGATCGTCCGTAATGGATGGTTTTGGCCTAACGAAACACTGCTGGGCTTATATCGCTTTATCCCGGCAACCATTTTGGTTACGACACGTATTAATTTATTGTTTAGAAATCTTCCAGATTAATATTATTTGATGACGGTTATGTCAAAGAAAAACTGGGTTAGGTGGAATTAGATACTGAAAAAGTTTTTCTAAAATATATGAGTATCTTGTTTCTATCAACAGAATACATATTTGAAAAATAAACGAGAATATATTGTAGTTGAAACGAAAGTCTTAATCTTTGCCGAACGAAAAAATTAACTGTTTAGCTAGACAAAAATTTGTTAGTGTAAGCATTATTGTTTTTATATTTTTATGCATCAGTGAAAAATTGGGTGCTTTAACTTCGTTTTCAACGTGCCTTAGACAAGGCTGTAGGAATTAAAAAAATGGGCCCTAGTTATTAATTTTACAGACACTAAAGCCACAATCCCGCTAATTTTGTTAGATGCTTCGAACACCCTCTGAGAGAGAGCTCATGAACTACTTACATGTAAGAACAGTCTATCAATTATAGTTTAGCCGGCGAATTAGAGGTGGTAACACGTAAGTGAACTAAATAATTTCAATTTAAGAACTAACGAAAATTAACTTATACTAATAAGATATAACAATATATATAACATCACAAGCATCAAGGAGAGCTTTTTCTCTGGGAGATTTACGATTTTTACACTATTGACAGTTTACAAAATATATTTAGTTATTTTTGCACGGAGAATGTATAATTGATGGAAAATGGGTAAATATTGGTATAATTTTTAATGTGGTGGTTTGAACAGAATTGTCTCGCCACATTTCCTATTTTAATTATTCTAAATAACCGCATGAATCATTTACCTCTTATTAACATTGGTCATCATGGAGCTGGACCACATACTTACTATGAATTATTATTCTGGCCACTTTGGCTAAACCTCCCCGTACACCGGCCGCAACCGCACATCAACTGTTTAATTCCGTACATATTCGAAAGGGGAATCCATGGATTAATTTTGATAAAATTCCCTATTGCAATTTCCTAGAGCGCATTTAAAATTCACATATCCTTGAATTTATTACGCAAGAACCGAAAACGCATGCTTTTATAGCATAGGATACGAGACCGGTGGTCGATTTTAAGTTTTTTTGATAATCCCGACGTATACTTTTTATTAAATTAAAGCGAATTCAAATTTATTGATTTTGGATGAATTTTTTCATAAAGCGCCGCTTTCTCTTTTATCCCTGTGTACATATGAAAATGGATCGGATCGCTCAGAATGATTATGCATAAAAACTCACTAGTTTTATTAACGATTTTATTTAACCAACAATGAACACATAATAGTTTACAGGTGATTTTTTTTTAGATTGATTATTAATTCTTTCGGAATAGTAAATATAAAAAAAGATAAATACTGATGTTGAATTTCCAAACGTATTACAAAGCTATTTTTAAATATCTTTCTTTGATAAGGTTTCGTTTAAATAGCATTTTCAAAGAGTGACAGATTTCTTAAAAGCGTATTTTGGCTTCGTACCAAAAACATTTCAACCAATTATTATCAAGAAATATGTACAGTATGATTTTTTGCTGTAATATTCTTCTTTTCCTAAAAAAATGCTTACTATTATATAGGTATTTAGTCCAAAAGTTAATCTAAAATAATTGAATTTCCCGGGTTTAATTGTTCATTCAATACTATATTCTGAGAATATTTTAGATATTTCTTGATTTCATATTCCTTCAAAAAATAAGTTCTTATTTTTTTGTCACTTATACGAAGTATTTCCACTGTTGTTTGCATTGTGCTATTAAATGTAGGCTTGTCTTTAGTGCCAATGAGGTGTTTTACGTAATATGATTTATCCAGTTGTTTTAATCTATGGTATGTGTTTACTGTACCTTATTTCAAAATTTCTAAGGGTCTGGCCAATATAGATAACATTACAATCGGGATAATTTAGTTTTTTTTTATTTTATTAATAGGTTTTACATTTAGTAAAAATGAACCAACATTATTTGTTATTTTAAAAAATATTGTACAAGATGTACATGATATGATTTTTTATTTGAAATATCTTCAAAATATGCAACATTTCTTTATGATCTGCCATCATTATGTTATTTCGGAAATAAGAAGTTAATCGCAATATTTTCTTCCTTTTTATTAGTCACCCTAATATGTGTAATGGATAATTAATAGAGGTAGAGATTTGTTTTATTATATTAATTTTTCTTTTAAAATCATACCCACTCATTGAAAAAGCTTTATCATATGGAGTGATTTGAGTTATTATTTGAGTCATATTTGTGTGAGTTGGTTTATGATAAATTCAATTGAGATTATAGTTTTCTCTTAATAATTTAACTGTTTTATTCAATTTCAACGGTAAATTTTATTTTTATGTAAATTCGTTTTGAAATCGTTTGTTTAGCTTAAAATGAATTTATTCCATACTTTATGTACTATTTCATATACTTTTACAAAATAAATTTCAAACCTTTTATTTGGTATCCTGTTCTTTTTATAATCAAATCAATTTCAGTGTTTTATTTATTTAAATTACCCATACTCAAGTTTATTAATGATTATATAAGAAATTTTTCAAGTGAAAATTAACCCTTAATTAAAATTGTTTTAACTTTTATAATGTATTTCTTTTATAAAAATATGTCTGAGTTCGTTTACTCCTTTGAAAATAAAATAAGAATTCGTTTTCACTCCGGAGTTGTTAATAATTTATTACTGAGTTGGCATAACTTAAAACTTGCGGTATGGTGTATGTATTACAGACGCTAAGAGAGAAACGCTAATTACTCAGGGAGATGACGTTGTGATTTCCATCCATCTTCCAGAACCATTTTCCTTACCTAGAATCCTTTGAATTCCCTTCAAAGGATTATAACAGATATTAATGTTTATGGGTGTTGTGTGAGCAGGATTAGCCATCCAGCAGGACTAAATATCTGATTTTCGAAATTGGCTTATTTAAATGTCAAAATATTTAGTTTGTATGCAGTTCATTCTCCTAAACATGATATCTTAACCTATTCTGATACTGCCGTATGCACGAAAATTTAATTGATCTGTTATAATTATAGTACAGTTATAACCCCATTTAAATACATTCAGACTGTTTAGAATCAATGTTTTGATCTGTGATTAGTTAAAAATAGTAAGAGAGAAGAAAACCATAATTAAAGGAAAGTAATTGAATGGGAAAATTTAATTAAATTAACAAACATAAATAAGAATACGATTTGGAATTGAATAATAGTTATTTATTTTATCAGTAGGATAAGGGCATTGTTAATATAAAAATGCGGTTAGTTGCAAGACGAGGGCGTTGTAAAACAGTCACACATTTTTAAAATACTGAAAACAGTAATAAAGTACATTTAACATTAATTAATTTCCTCTGTTTTAAATAAACTATTAAAAAAACTGATTACTGATTACCGTAGATATATCATAGGCCAATCTTAATTAAAAAACAGGGATTCTGTGAAGTCATACGGTTTTTATTTATCTTATTTTCTATAAGAGGCTTTGGTTCTTCTTAGAGGGTTATTGTTTTTGTAGAATTTAACTTTCAAAATTATTTTTCTCGTTGTTTCTCCTCATTATTTTTGTACATCATTTATCATCAATCATATTCTCTATGAATTCCTACTAGATTCCTGAAGTTTCATTTCTGCTTCTTCTTTTTTTCTTCTAACTTCTTCTTTTATTCTTTTTTCTTCCAGCTATCATTGTTTCTTTTGACTCTTTCTGATTCGCCATGGTTTCATTCAATTTTTTTCGTTTAGTGCTGGATCCTATTGTTTTTTCGTTTAACATCTATTACCGATTCTTCTTACTTTCTCTTCATTTACTGGTTAAGTTTTTGACGCCTTTATTTGGCTCTAAATTTCATTTTTTCCACGTTTTGAACTTCTTTTTCTTCTTTTACTCATGTTGCCAACAATTATCAACAACTTCAAATATTGATAAATACGAACGACATTTCGATTTTAATTTTCACAATTGGGGAGTATTTTATTTAAAATAAGCGATTCTGCAATAGCAGTTATTTATTGATATGGAGACCTGGCAGTTTGTTACAAACAACGTCAAATATTTTTAATTTCTCTTAGTTTTTAGAAAATGCGTTAATATGAGTGAGTCTGAATCTGAAAGTTTTGCAGATATTAAAGGTTGTACAACTAAAGTAACTAAAGCAATTTCGTTACTAATTCAACAAAATCAATAATAAAATACGAAAATAAAAAAGAATAGCCAGAAAAATTCTGCGAGGAAAGAATTTGCAAATGGACTTATCAAAGAGTAACCAAAGTAGTAATTTGGAGTGAACTTATTTACTTGCAAAATGTTATCAATATTCTTAATTATTTTTAATAATTAGATAATTACATTTTGAATCTGATTACATTAGATAATGAACCTATTATCTAACTCACTTAAATAAAAGCATTCAATACCTATCTTAAATGAATTTGATAATATATTTTTATCCACTCAGTCGTAGATATATATGTCATTAAAATAAAATTTTTTGTAAAATTAAAAGCGCAAGATATAGAAGATCTTTAAAAAAATGTTTAAATAAAATGTATAAAAACATTCTAAATTTATACCCTACTTGCGGGTAGAATAGATTTTAAAACACAATATGAATTATTATTTGGCCTTCAACTTTTAGACTCCTGTATACAATATTTCAGCTTATAGGATTAAAATGTTCTGAGCTGTGCTTTAATGTTGGTTATTAACTTAGTTTAATCACATTTTTCATCCTTAAGGGATTATTGTATCGCAAATAAAACTTAATTGAGTTATTCTACGAATATTTTCAGTTTGATGAATAGTAAATAATGCTTAGTTGATTTAGTCTAAGAATGCTTAAAAGGAGAGAGCTTAAACCCTGGTTTTTATCTTAAAAACAAGCTTGTTCTTACGAAAAAGTACTAAATAGACGAACATAAAACACGAGTAAATACATTTCGTTTAATATTTAAGATCTAATTGAAATGAAAAAACTTGCTTGTAAACTCAGTAAATTTCCAGAAAAAGAAAATACCACTGTTTTTAATTTACAAACAAAATGTGGCGAAGATACAATTTGTAGGAATGTAGAATAATAAGATAATGAAGAGAATTCTTGTTCAATGAAAGGAATACAAAAATATTCTGAATTACGTAAGTAACTCAGATTGTTGGCTATACAGTTCAAAATATCACAATCTGCCCCAAGAAAGTTATTTGGAAGACTAAATGAACGAATTGTTTCAAATTCAGTGATTTTAGGAGTTTATTGAACTTTGTTAAGAGTGATGTAACGTAGTCATTATTAAGAGCACGGAGAAACGTGTTTACACATAATTATTTGGATAATAGAGAAAACATTTTTGATTATAGTATATACAGAGTGGACCAAAAGTCTGAAAACGGTCAATTATCTCATAAATTGCTAGTCCGAATTCTGCAAATTTTGGGATAAGCCTATTTTGGGATACGGACTACCAGATTTGACATTTGCAATGTTGCTAGATTTGCCGTTTCTCTGATATTATTAGTCACTTTGGTTTTTTAAATACTTTTTAGACTAAATAACTATATAATATTAACCAAAAATTTTTAGGAAAAGAAGAACATTACACAAAAAAATTCTATTATCTATATATATAATGTCAAGTACGCTTATAACAAATCTGTTAATCTTTAATAATGCAATTTAAGCGAAACCTTGGTTAGAGAAAAGATATTTTAATAATTTCAGAAATTCAGAAAAGTATTATTTTTTCAGATTTAAACAATTATATGTTTAATATAATTATTATAATGAAAAATGTTTGATTTTTGTCTTCCACATTGTTTAAACGTTTAAAATCTCGTCCTAGATTGAAATAAAAGTTATTACTGTGCGTGACCAAACTTCAAATTTTGTCAACAAATGAACAGCGTTAAAAACTTATTTTTATTTATGAACTTTGGTTTGGTAATTTCTTTCTTTTGTTGATTGCAATAACTTTTATTAGATAAGAATTATTCTTTAGTCAATTTTTTTAATTTATAAAAAACGTTAAATATTTATTTTGAATTTTTCAATTTAAGAGAACTTTATCTTGCTAAACTGATATGATATTAAATGACAGTTTAGTTAAGAATTATGTTAAAAATTTAATTGTGGTGAATTTAAAATTTAGATTAAGGTTTAGTGATATGAGAAAATTAATTTCCATTTTGATGTAATACTTGAACTCATCATTATATTTATTTATTGTTCATTAATATTTTTTTTTGTTTCTAACACATACAATTCAATTAAACCCCTAAATATTTTTATAACTAAAAAATCACATTTCCACCCACACAGTTACAATTTGCTTCGTATTAATTAACTTTCCACTTGTCTGAACCTAAACCCTTATATACCTACCATTTAGTTCAATTGTAACCTCTGCACTTTTGGGGGACCCCAAAATTCGTCAACTGTTTGTAAAATACCCGAATTTTCCGGGAATTATTTCCAAATTAGATTTAAAAGGACACTGTTATAGAAAATTAATCCCCCATTGCGACAACCCTAATAAAGGTGTATACTTCTGGGACCGACAAAAACAACAGTAGAAATTAAATTTTACAATTCAAAGTCTGTTATATTTTTCAAGGATTTATAAGGAAATGTTGATATTTTTATTGTTAAGTAGTCGCAATAAATGTACTATAATCGTATATTTTGTTATGAAAGATAAAAGTTTTTTTTTCACATTTAATACCAATAATCAAGAATAAAAGAAAATATATAAATTTTGTTCAGCGCACTTTCTATTAGATTCATGTAGTTCAAAAATGATCTCAATGTGGATTGAGATTTCATTTAATTGTAATAATGACATTTGCAATCCAATATATTTCTTGTACATAAGTTTTCATAAGTGTTTTACTCTTAATATTTCTTACAACTAATCAAACAATAAACTTATCAAAATAAAAAAAAACATCAAAACAGCGAGAAACATAAAACTATTTTCTAAACTCCAACGCTAATATGTCAACCATATATGTCAAAATGTTTCACTTTGAAGTCCTTCCGATACAATGATGGTTATAGCTCAGCATCAGCGTGAAGACTTGAAAATTCTTGAAAATATTATTTTCTTATCACTTAAAGAAAGTACATTCATGTCACAGTTAAGTATTTTAATTAATTTTATGTCACTATTATTTGTAACTTTATTTCTATTAGACTATATGCACTTAAAAACTTTTGTTATTTTTGTAAGGTTATGCAAGTTCCATAAAAATGTAATCAATTGACAATGAAATACCTCTAAAGGTTTTATCAAACAACTTAAAAACAATTCGATGATCATCATCTGAGGTAAGTCACTTCATTAATTTTTTTGTAATTATTATCAAATATCAGCAAAATTTATTTCCGAGAAGTATTTTTGGCAATTTTAATAAATAATGCTTAATGTTAAATGTATCATGATTACTTTAACATATTATATATTATTGCACCCACATTATTATACATAAAAAAATATTTTTTCAGGTGTCATTCTACTGCCTGAAGAATTATTAATATTTGTATGATTTTAATTAAATTTATTTATTTATTGAAAATTTCGATTATTCAAAGATTTGAATCTTCCTGCAATATAATTTAAATGTTTCTATTCTATAATATTACAGTACTTACTCTGCTTAATTTTACAGAGTGAGAAAGTTATTCAAAGTAGCCCTAGAAAAATGTAATATAAAAATGCCCTTTTATGTGTACATATAGACGAACCCGTTGTCCATATTGTATAGGACATGCTTCTTTTATGTCGCTGGAGGAAGTAAATATGATAAAGGTACATAAAAAGCTGACAGAATGGAACGATATTGAAAAAATGACGATAAAAGTGGATTCTGGATATTTATGAGATGAAAGTATATGCCGAGTTTATAGCTTTTTCCTTATGATGTACGAATTGAATGAAAAATTTCAATTTCTTTGATGTTCAGGGATATTGGAGATTAAGGCGCGAACTTCACTTCGAAATAATTTGTTTTTTATAATTATGGGGGTAAATATATGTATATCTTCCTCAGTTACTGAAAAGTAAACGGACTTTTTACCCGAAATCTCACAAAATGCAAAAAATTAAAGTTTAGCCAACGTCTAAAAAAAAAAAACAAATCTCCCTGATAAAAGAAGATCGCCACAACAGTCTTAATTGAAGCAAAATATCTAAATTTTATATTTTTATTTGCTTTAATTACGTGCAATTTTAGGTTTGTTAGATTCTTTTTAATTGTGCATTTGGTTGCTTTGAAGATGTTTTTTTAAGTGTATCATAAACATTGTGTGTTTGTGAGGGATTGAGTTCATAAAAATGTCGACTACACCATCCATTTCAAAGGTTTCAAAACAACATTGTCGTATCACTGTTTTTATTAGTTGGTAAGTTAATGAATCTAATTTTATATTTAGAATAATTTTTTATGTTTTATACTCTTTCAGACCTGAAGATGACCCTATAGGGTCGAAACTAGTTGTCTTTAAACTAAAAATTTGATGTGGTTTGATTTCGTATTTCATTGAGTTTGAACTTTTGTACCATATTTGAGTGTCATGGATTACCTTCTGTTTATTGATCGTTTTAAGTTTGTCATTTGGTAAAGTAGTTTTAATAATTCAGTGAAAAATGGCATTTTATTCAAATCAAGAATATCACGACAATATAATTAATCTAATTCGCGATGTTTTTTATCAGTGTCAGAATATATTTTTTACTTTTCTACATCCCCTGTATTCGACCATTCTAAATATGCAAAATGAAAACTTACATTAAAAAACCATTGTTTATATTTGACTGAGTTATCGTTGTTGCCGGCTTTAGTTGCTTTTCGGTAAATACTATTTAGACAGATCTATAATACTAATGTTTATTCCTTTAAAAACGACTGACTTTAGAAAAACAAATAATGACATTATTTTCGCTGTATATAGCTTTAAGATAAAGTTAAAATGATATTTTAAACGACGCCTTGAGTTCTCGTTTTTCTTTAATAAACAAAAATTTCTAAATAACACTGAGGCAAGTCTTAATTTTTAAAGAAAACAAAGCTTTCCAATTATAGTAAACTTATTCAAACCATTTAAGACATGAATTAAACAAGCATTCTTCTTCTTCTTGCTATAGAGAATGGAAGTAGACGATAAAGCAGCAACGTTTTTGTCACAGCAGATAAGAAAACTAATTCAGCTTTTTTTGTACGAGGATACGTCAACAAGTACAAGATATATTGCCAACTTAAGAATGATCAACTAGGTCACTTGAAATTTTGTTTTGCGCTTTTACAAGCACAAAAGTTTCAAATAATTTTAGTTGAGTTGTGCAAAACGAAAACAAAAAAAAATGAAGAATACATTTTTAATACTTAAAACTCTAAAATGTTAGCCTAATACGCTATCAGGGCACTTAATTTTTTCAATATTGGCACGAAAGGAAAATTGTTAATGTTAAAAATAAAAATAGACATTTTTTATATGGGTAAAAAATAAGCCCAAGATGTGTCTAAATGTACCTAAAATGTAAGTATTCAAAATATAAATAATTTACACTTCTCCTAAAATTTACCATTACGCTTTACAATTTTTTAGTACTTATAATAGACTCTGTAAACGAACAAAACAATTAAATACCCGGATTTAAATGTAATATTTATATATTTGTACATGGTATTTTGGTATTTAATTGGAATTAATATATTTTTCAATGAAGGTATTACGTGCTTAAACGAGTACAACGTTTTTAAACTCTGTAAAATGTAGAATTATAAATACAAAATATTGGTGGATTAAATTCGAACGGGAAATTGGATATTCAATTGTTAATTCGCTGTTTTTTTTATAATCTCTGGTTATTGAAATTATATTACATAACCAATTATATTATACACATGCAGCTATATACTTTTTTTAATTAAAATAATATTGATTTTGTAATTAAATACGAATTAATGTCGTTAAACAATTTTAGCAGGATGAAAGTGACGGAGAAATAAAAACCACCAAATAGAAAATACACGAAATATGTAAAAAACCAATAATAAGAAATCTTTGATAATATACTTTTTAGATTGTGGTAAAATTTTACAATAATTTTAAAACATGCATTAGTTTGAGGTCAATATCGCTATCACTGTCATATTTGTTAATAATAATATTGTTAGAAATATCATTTATAATATGAATATAAGAATACTCCACTTTGATTAGATGTAAGGTCAAGTTTTTCCAACTAATTCGATTGATTTTTTCAACCTGTTAATTAAAGTATGGAAGCACTGACAATAGGTGAAACATTATTTCGTCTAATTGCGGATTTTAACTGAAGCTCTACATGTTCTATTGGATTGAATATACAATAATACGGTGGGATTTTTAAAAATTCATGACTTAGTAAAAAATTCGCTTTTTGCGTAGTAAAACTTTTTAGTATCCCAATCAATTGTTGTTAGTGTTACTTTCTTCAAAATATATAGAATTTAAATCATTACTCCTTAATAGTCAAAGATCATCATTTTTACTAGTATTATTATTAATATTATTATTAGTATTAGTATTATTTTTGCTCTAAAATGATTTGTGTATTTCAATAATAAGTTAACCTTAGCCGGAAATTAAACCTCTAATTTAAATTCTGAGAAGGTGTGTTAGAGAAGCAACAT